>OZ000468.1:10005000-12405000 GCA_963922655.1 Cardamine chenopodiifolia
CTTGCCCCTTAATTTCAATATTTCCACCTGCTGCTGCCTTTTTAAAAGAGTTGTAGTTATCAGCCCTCAGAGTTGTCTGACTTTACTTGATATAACCGAGACGATTACTCTTTATTATAGTGTAAGCATCAACCAAAAATTGCTGGAATAAGTGCCTAGAAAGTAAAAGAGTCTGTGACTCATTTTTCCTCTCTTGAATACGGAAAGAAAAGAATTGCCTCATACTAATTTTTTTCCTAGTTTTTTTACTCTTAAATCTTCCAACTTAGGTATAACCTTTCTCAATTCCAAGAGTGTAACCATCCTCACCATATAGAAATAATAGCGGGTACTGTAAAGCAAGATAAGATATATGCAATTCACTTATCCTTTGTAGTGCACCAGATTTTTCTTGCAAAACAATATCACGATGATCCATTTCCAAATTAAAATCACAAGGAATCAAAGCAGCCACTTCAGAAGTTGTTGGTATGTTGTAAGTCCTCCTATCTTTCTCACGACTGCTAACAATCCTCATATGAAAACTTTCATCAGGGTTAGTATTGAATATGTCCCTTGCTGATCTAAAAGTGCCTACATAAGGGTTAATATCATCCAACATCTTTCTGATCTTGTCAATAAGCTCCTTCCTCATTTTTTGTTTTTCCTTATACTTTCCATAATCGTTGCCTTCGCTGCATAGTTTTAAAACTATATATAAGTCCATTACGTATGAATGTGTAGATTATACTTAACTATATATCTGTAAAAATATGTAAGTTGGATGATAAGTAAGAACAAATAATACCTCATAATAGTTGCTCTATTATCAACCTCATTTTCAGTGTCAACAATGTAAAGCTATAGAAACTTAGGAAGTTCACCATCTTCTGGTTTCATACTACCCATCAAATGGTAGTTTTCCGCTTTTAATTGAAACATGCTAGGACCACGACCTTGTCTAATATACCTATCCACTTTCCCACTAAGTGAAGTAAAAGAAAATATCATATTATAGGCTCTGATATTTTCTCTAAAATGTCTGCTAAGCTCATCTTTATTTGTGAGCAAGCCAAATAATAACTCAGGTGTTTGCTGTAGAACTGGAAGTTTAACTTGACCTTCACCACAACATATTAAAAACATTGGCTTCCTCATTCTTTAGGTCTTGTTAATACGCTCATCATACCACATAATAGCTCCAAAAACTCACATTTGTAATTTGGATCACCATGATCAAGATATTCTATGGTATTCTTTGTCTCTGTAGAGAGTAATAGAGATTTTTAATACAATAAAATCATGTTATACAAATACATAATAATTATCCTAAGTTATGATTCAACTTACTATTTTTCTTTTTGTTAGATGAGCATACATCTGAAAAAAACTTTTTAAAATTAAAATTCACTGTACTAAAATAGTTCAACTTCTTTTGCACTTCTGTTAAAACTTTTGTGTCATCAATTTCTTGTTCTTCACTGCTTGAACAATCATAATTTGGTTCATCTATATCTTCTTCAAAATACAAAAAAATTGCATTAAAAAACCTTTGAATGTTTCCTCTGTAATAGTTCCTTTGAGTATAAGATGATACCAGCTGATAAATACAGATTCCAAGAATTGTTTGTTGATATTTGAGTTTGAAACATGTCATCAGCAGAGAGAAAAGTTTCAGGAATGCTTGATACAAAAGAGGAATGTGATACACTTCCATGAACATGTACATTCTGAATGTTATTTGATGACTTTATTATTGGTGTAGTGGTTTCCACTATATTTTCTGTTTCTGTGAAAGATAGTGGAATTGACTTCTGTGTAGAAGATGAACCTAATAAAATAATAACATTAAAACATTAGAATGATTATTATTTTGTCATTGTAAGAACAAATTGATGAAAGACTTCTCATGTTATTCCCATTTAGGTCAGATATGAATTTGAGAAAGCCGGCCTTTTAGCAACAAAAACCTGCAATGAAATAACTAATAGAATATATACCTAGATGACTGTTTTTCCATTTCTATTGATTATTACCTCTAAATAATATCTTCTTTTTACATATACTTGTAGAATAATTAATTAAATGGTGAGTTTGGGAGTGCCCTCGTTCACTTACAGGTATGTTTGTAACATCCTGCAAAATTCTACCAAAAACATGTTTGTTAGGGATAGAATTTGGATAAATTTGATCATATGTCTGGGGTACTTGATTTTCAAAATAAGGAATTGCAGATGGCCGATTACTTAGCATGTTTTTTGCTTGTTTTGCTGCATGTGCATTGATTTCTTTGTTTGGTTCTTTTCTCTTTTTCATCCTACAATAGATTTTCAGCATATATGTTACTTAACATTGATTCGAGTTTGAATATAATAACAGAGATAAGTTACCTTTTGAGTTCAGAAGATGAATATATATGTTAAAATGAAAAATCTGTTATCAGAATTGATGTATTTAGATATGTATGGAAAATATATAAGAAAGCATCAATCACAATCAGAAGAAGAAAACTCCAAAGCTAAATTAGAATATTGTTGAAGATATTTGATTCTAAAACTTAATTCTGTTTAATAATTTTAGTTGATTTTATACAGTTTTCTGCTGAATCTGTTTTGATTTTAAATAATTTGAAAAAGTTTGCTTTTGAGTTGTAAGTACATCCATAATTCTTTAAGAACGTTTAGATTTCCAGTTTTTTTCATATATCATTGCTTAGTATTATATATTTTGATGTCTTTTATTAATACATTTAATGTAATAAGTTTATCATTGTAATATACTTTTAAATAATGATAGACAATAACATAAATGTTTATTTAACTTATCAGAGATATCGACAATACTCAAAAGCTTAAGGAGAAGAAGTTGTTATAAAATTTTAATTAAGGTATGTTTTCAAAACAAATTGTCCTAATTTAGATGTAGATTCTTTAAATCAATGTTATCTTTATTGATAAAACTTTTAGAAATCTTAAACCATAACAATTTAAAACAAAAAGTAAAAAAATCTAAATAGTCTTAACTACTTATTATAGAAAGAAAACAATTAAAAAACATAGACACGTTTTATTCTCTTCAAAAACCATCAACCTGAATCTTGAACTTCAGCCATAATAATCTGAAATCTTGGTTTAATAAGTCTACACTTCTTTAGGATTCTGAGCACTTGATTTTATTTCTTCACATTTCTCAACCTTAATTTTTTCTTTGGTATCTTCTTTCTCCAACTAAATTGACTTCACACACATCTTCTTGTTTGTGGAAAATCCGTCGAGTTCTGTCTCATTTGTTCTTTTGGAAGAAGGGGTAGAGAAATCAGATACACATGATTCACTGCTATTAGTCAGTATGTATATATCCTGCATATAATGATAAACTATTTGTTAATACATAATCTATATGAATATATAAGCATATTCAGAACCATATAAACATTATATGGTGGATTTAACAACCTCACACTCAGAGATGATTTCAGATGGATTAATTGGTGCATCTGAATCATTGGGTTCCTCAATCTTCACAAAATCACTACCTAGCCAAACCTTACCAACTCTATATGTGTCATAATTTCCATTTAAATTATCATCTTCCACACAAAGTAGAAACTGAAATGTCTTCCCAACTGTGTTCTTCAAAGCAAGAGGCAATTTTTCAGGATCCTGAGCCTATATTGTTATAAAAGTAAATGAATATATAATTTTGTATTAGATAAGCTATAAACATTAACAAATTTAAAATGTTACTCACATCATCATCATATTTCCCATCAAGACAGTCGACAGCAGATTGACCTGCAATATCTGTTGCTGCACCATCAAATAGTATACACTTTGTCTTTGTTGTTTGATCCATAACACGTACATGCAACTTAAACCTTGGAATCATTTGATTGATATTAAGATTGCATTTAGGACACCAGAACGTAGCCTTCTTTGTTTTTGACATAAAAGCAGTTCTTTCTTTTTGGTCCATTCGACTTTCTTGCTGCATTTCTTACAGCCAACATAAAACCAACCCATATCGGTATCAATTGCAAAGATTGTACACATAATCTTACACTTTCCCACCTACAAATATATATAACATTAATATATATATATATATACGTTACACTTTCCAAAAACGTTAATATATATTTGCTTCTGTGTAGTATTAAAGTAGATTATGTAAAACTGTTGAAAATACCTCAGAATATTCTAGCAAGCTTTCAATCAATTTTTTTTTGGATACTGGTTAAAGTAATCTTCATTGTGAAGCAACATTTGGAGTCTTGGCTTTGATTCACTAATGGAGAGAAAAAGACCATCATTTGGCAATCTGTGATGGAAACAACTAATCTATATAACACCTTTTTTACCCTAAGATAAAAATTAGAAAATAGAAATTTAAACTTTACCCTGCTCTAAATTCATTCACTTCTGAATAATCTCGATTAATAAGGAGATCAGATGCATCAAAAACATTTGTAATTTAATTTTCTCTTGTATATCACATTACATAACTTTGAAGTTTTAGTCTATGTAGTTGTAAATATAAATAACTTTTAAAAGTATTTTTAGAGTCCTTTACATACCTCTGAAAGTATTAATTTTTACAAATCTAATCAAACATATAACCATCTGATCTCCTGATTCTTCACAAGCTTTGAATATCTGATCAACATATTTACCCCACAGAGTGACTGGTAGGCGATCATCACTTAAAAACACATTAAAAGAATTTAAATATATTAGTTAGAAGTACATAAAAACATAAACTAAATCAAGTAAAAGATTAAACTTTACTTAGTGTTTCTGATTTAAAACTCAAGCTTTTTGGTTGGTTTGTTGTTGACCTCCATATTGTCTATTTTACCCACATTTACAACTTGGCCAATCACATCTACAAAATAATGCATTAAATCCTTATATATACACAGAAATTAATATAATCAAGAATTATAATATAGAGATAACATAAGAGATTTACCAATCAAAAACAATGGATTTAGGTCATCAACAATGATGCTTTGAAAATCCGGGAGATCAAGGTAGACATCATTACATTTGTTAACATATGTGGTATTTATAAAACTCATTTTGAAAGGATGATCAGTAACCCAGAACTGTCCCTTAACTTGAGTCAAAGCAAAAGTATCAATAACTCTCCACTCACCCTTTCTAATCCGGCTTTGAAACTTACTCACAAATGTTTTCTTAATAGAAGCAGGCATTTTCTTACCCTTTATATTAGTACAACAAATACATAAATACAGTGTTAAACTAATTAGACAAAAAAATCATAGATGAAAATAAACAATTTAATATTTGTTTGTACATAGAAACTTACCTTTTCATCAGCTAACACCATTTTAATTATATATGGTTTATAATATTCCAAAATTTAAAATCGTGATCTAATTTGTTTTGTTCAAAAAATTTGTAGGTTTGCTTTTGTTAACAATATTGAGAATGGAGCACGATCTTAGGTTAGTAGTTGGTAAGTTAGTATGATTCTAATCCGATTTTCTTTTATCAAAGATTTTACATTGCATATTTTATACGTTGATTATATATTGGTTTTACATTGCAGATTTTTTGGAATCAACCTGATGATTTGTGTTGCATGAGAAAGCGGGTATGGAACATTACGATCCGCGTCTTTCCTAATTGGATTTGCGACAATTTGTTTCAATTTTAACTTTTTATACCTTGTTTAATTTAGTCTTAATTTTATAAAAATACAGTGGCAAATTGTGTAATATTGCACGTAATAACTGGTTAAACTGTTTTTAGAGTTGTTTAAATAATATATAATAGATATTAAACGAGGATTAATCAGAGATTTATTTTAAAACTCAATTTATTTATTTTATATTTAAAAAATTACAGATATGGGTTCAAACCCATAAAGCCTCTTTTATTGAGCTGTGCTGAGTTCAAACCCATAAAGCCTCTTTTTTATTTTTCTTCAAATTTTAATTAATAAAAAGTAAAATAGTGTACGACTATCATCTTCCTCCTGAGTCCTGCGATATTTTTAGAACCCTAGCTATAGTTGCTAATCGTTTTTTCTTCGTTAATCGTCGTTTTCACCTATTTTCACTTGAATTTTACAAAACATGTAAGATTCAACATAAAATATTATTTGTTGCACACAAAATCATGAAAAATTAAGAAGCAAAAACGTTTTTGCCTTTTTCTCCGAATTTGTTATAATTGCGACAGTTTTCGGCTGATGAAAGCTTAACCAATGCCTAAGTAGCCGCTGAGCCCTCATTTTAGAACATAGGAAAAATATCGTTCGAATTCATGCATGTTCGTTTGACAGCCGCTTGCGGCTTGTGACCTGCGGCCAGACATTGCGGTTCTTGTTTGTTTAACAGCCGCGCGTCTGGTCACAGCAGCAGCCACAAGAGACTGCAGTAGGCAAACGAACACAAATTGGCCGCAGTCGCGGCCGCAACAGTACCAAACACAACAGTACCAGATATACCGCCAGATTTTTTGCGCATCTAAAAATTTCAAATGAAGCAATCTGTGTCTGCTGCAGCATTTGACCGCAGAAAAATACGACTGATAAACAAATATCTTTTAACCATATACCGCATTTGCAAGAAGCTGCGCCTGACAAATGATCAAACCCTACATGTCTGAATACACATAAGAAAAACGTTTAAACTTTTACACGATGATGCAATGCTACTAAAGTACGAATAGTAATGGTGTGATATTACTGGTCAAAGTCTTAAAGGCTCTGAACCACACAAATGTCTCGCTTATTTCTCGTAATCGGGAAATCACTCTCTCACCCGCTTTTCGGATTTATGTTTTTTAGGTTTGTTTATTTATTTAGGAAGATTAAATCAGAGCGTATGTAATTAATTACTTGGTATATTTTGAATAAACTCTAATCTCTATAACCCAATAACTGGACTAGTCCAAAAAAGTAAATCCGAGTAGACTGAATTAACATGCAAAATAAGAACAAAGTTTGAATTGAGTTTAACAGCGGTATTTTCTAATCCAACCCAAATCTACAAAGAAATTGTTGTCATTCCAAATTTGATCACATTTATTTTAAACCAGATACCCATTATCTAATTTCAAATATATTATCAGTTTAGTAGAACCAAATTTACTATACAATTAGATATGTTTTTTGCTTGTTTTGCTGCATGTGCATTGATTTCTTTGTTTGGTTCTTTTCTCTTTTTCATCCTACAATAGATTTTCAGCATATATGTTACTTAACATTGATTCGAGTTTGAATATAATAACAGAGATAAGTTACCTTTTGAGTTCAGAAGATGAATATATATGTTAAAATGAAAAATCTGTTATCAGAATTGATGTATTTAGATATGTATGGAAAATATATAAGAAAGCATCAATCACAATCAGAAGAAGAAAACTCCAAAGCTAAATTAGAATATTGTTGAAGATATTTGATTCTAAAACTTAATTCTGTTTAATAATTTTAGTTGATTTTATACAGTTTTCTGCTGAATCTGTTTTGATTTTAAATAATTTGAAAAAGTTTGCTTTTGAGTTGTAAGTACATCCATAATTCTTTAAGAACGTTTAGATTTCCAGTTTTTTTCATATATCATTGCTTAGTATTATATATTTTGATGTCTTTTATTAATACATTTAATGTAATAAGTTTATCATTGTAATATACTTTTAAATAATGATAGACAATAACATAAATGTTTATTTAACTTATCAGAGATATCGACAATACTCAAAAGCTTAAGGAGAAGAAGTTGTTATAAAATTTTAATTAAGGTATGTTTTCAAAACAAATTGTCCTAATTTAGATGTAGATTTTTTAAATCAATGTTATCTTTATTGATAAAACTTTTAGAAATCTTAAACCATAACAATTTAAAACAAAAAGTAAAAAAATCTAAATAGTCTTAACTACTTATTATAGAAAGAAAACAATTAAAAAACATAGACACGTTTTATTCTCTTCAAAAACCATCAACCTGAATCTTGAACTTCAGCCATAATAATCTGAAATCTTGGTTTAATAAGTCTACACTTCTTTAGGATTCTGAGCACTTGATTTTATTTCTTCACATTTCTCAACCTTAATTTTTTCTTTGGTATCTTCTTTCTCCAACTAAATTGACTTCACACACATCTTCTTGTTTGTGGAAAATCCGTCGAGTTCTGTCTCATTTGTTCTTTTGGAAGAAGGGGTAGAGAAATCAGATACACATGATTCACTGCTATTAGTCAGTATGTATATATCCTGCATATAATGATAAACTATTTGTTAATACATAATCTATATGAATATATAAGCATATTCAGAACCATATAAACATTATATGGTGGATTTAACAACCTCACACTCAGAGATGATTTCAGATGGATTAATTGGTGCATCTGAATCATTGGGTTCCTCAATCTTCACAAAATCACTACCTAGCCAAACCTTACCAACTCTATATGTGTCATAATTTCCATTTAAATTATCATCTTCCACACAAAGTAGAAACTGAAATGTCTTCCCAACTGTGTTCTTCAAAGCAAGAGGCAATTTTTCAGGATCCTGAGCCTATATTGTTATAAAAGTAAATGAATATATAATTTTGTATTAGATAAGCTATAAACATTAACAAATTTAAAATGTTACTCACATCATCATCATATTTCCCATCAAGACAGTCGACAGCAGATTGACCTGCAATATCTGTTGCTGCACCATCAAATAGTATACACTTTGTCTTTGTTGTTTGATCCATAACACGTACATGCAACTTAAACCTTGGAATCATTTGATTGATATTAAGATTGCATTTAGGACACCAGAACGTAGCCTTCTTTGTTTTTGACATAAAAGCAGTTCTTTCTTTTTGGTCCATTCGACTTTCTTGCTGCATTTCTTACAGCCAACATAAAACCAACCCATATCGGTATCAATTGCAAAGATTGTACACATAATCTTACACTTTCCCACCTACAAATATATATAACATTAATATATATATATATATACGTTACACTTTCCAAAAACGTTAATATATATTTGCTTCTGTGTAGTATTAAAGTAGATTATGTAAAACTGTTGAAAATACCTCAGAATATTCTAGCAAGCTTTCAATCAATTTTTTTTTGGATACTGGTTAAAGTAATCTTCATTGTGAAGCAACATTTGGAGTCTTGGCTTTGATTCACTAATGGAGAGAAAAAGACCATCATTTGGCAATCTGTGATGGAAACAACTAATCTATATAACACCTTTTTTACCCTAAGATAAAAATTAGAAAATAGAAATTTAAACTTTACCCTGCTCTAAATTCATTCACTTCTGAATAATCTCGATTAATAAGGAGATCAGATGCATCAAAAACATTTGTAATTTAATTTTCTCTTGTATATCACATTACATAACTTTGAAGTTTTAGTCTATGTAGTTGTAAATATAAATAACTTTTAAAAGTATTTTTAGAGTCCTTTACATACCTCTGAAAGTATTAATTTTTACAAATCTAATCAAACATATAACCATCTGATCTCCTGATTCTTCACAAGCTTTGAATATCTGATCAACATATTTACCCCACAGAGTGACTGGTAGGCGATCATCACTTAAAAACACATTAAAAGAATTTAAATATATTAGTTAGAAGTACATAAAAACATAAACTAAATCAAGTAAAAGATTAAACTTTACTTAGTGTTTCTGATTTAAAACTCAAGCTTTTTGGTTGGTTTGTTGTTGACCTCCATATTGTCTATTTTACCCACATTTACAACTTGGCCAATCACATCTACAAAATAATGCATTAAATCCTTATATATACACAGAAATTAATATAATCAAGAATTATAATATAGAGATAACATAAGAGATTTACCAATCAAAAACAATGGATTTAGGTCATCAACAATGATGCTTTGAAAATCCGGGAGATCAAGGTAGACATCATTACATTTGTTAACATATGTGGTATTTATAAAACTCATTTTGAAAGGATGATCAGTAACCCAGAACTGTCCCTTAACTTGAGTCAAAGCAAAAGTATCAATAACTCTCCACTCACCCTTTCTAATCCGGCTTTGAAACTTACTCACAAATGTTTTCTTAATAGAAGCAGGCATTTTCTTACCCTTTATATTAGTACAACAAATACATAAATACAGTGTTAAACTAATTAGACAAAAAAATCATAGATGAAAATAAACAATTTAATATTTGTTTGTACATAGAAACTTACCTTTTCATCAGCTAACACCATTTTAATTATATATGGTTTATAATATTCCAAAATTTAAAATCGTGATCTAATTTGTTTTGTTCAAAAAATTTGTAGGTTTGCTTTTGTTAACAATATTGAGAATGGAGCACGATCTTAGGTTAGTAGTTGGTAAGTTAGTATGATTCTAATCCGATTTTCTTTTATCAAAGATTTTACATTGCATATTTTATACGTTGATTATATATTGGTTTTACATTGCAGATTTTTTGGAATCAACCTGATGATTTGTGTTGCATGAGAAAGCGGGTATGGAACATTACGATCCGCGTCTTTCCTAATTGGATTTGCGACAATTTGTTTCAATTTTAACTTTTTATACCTTGTTTAATTTAGTCTTAATTTTATAAAAATACAGTGGCAAATTGTGTAATATTGCACGTAATAACTGGTTAAACTGTTTTTAGAGTTGTTTAAATAATATATAATAGATATTAAACGAGGATTAATCAGAGATTTATTTTAAAACTCAATTTATTTATTTTATATTTAAAAAATTACAGATATGGGTTCAAACCCATAAAGCCTCTTTTATTGAGCTGTGCTGAGTTCAAACCCATAAAGCCTCTTTTTTATTTTTCTTCAAATTTTAATTAATAAAAAGTAAAATAGTGTACGACTATCATCTTCCTCCTGAGTCCTGCGATATTTTTAGAACCCTAGCTATAGTTGCTAATCGTTTTTTCTTCGTTAATCGTCGTTTTCACCTATTTTCACTTGAATTTTACAAAACATGTAAGATTCAACATAAAATATTATTTGTTGCACACAAAATCATGAAAAATTAAGAAGCAAAAACGTTTTTGCCTTTTTCTCCGAATTTGTTATAATTGCGACAGTTTTCGGCTGATGAAAGCTTAACCAATGCCTAAGTAGCCGCTGAGCCCTCATTTTAGAACATAGGAAAAATATCGTTCGAATTCATGCATGTTCGTTTGACAGCCGCTTGCGGCTTGTGACCTGCGGCCAGACATTGCGGTTCTTGTTTGTTTAACAGCCGCGCGTCTGGTCACAGCAGCAGCCACAAGAGACTGCAGTAGGCAAACGAACACAAATTGGCCGCAGTCGCGGCCGCAACAGTACCAAACACAACAGTACCAGATATACCGCCAGATTTTTTGCGCATCTAAAAATTTCAAATGAAGCAATCTGTGTCTGCTGCAGCATTTGACCGCAGAAAAATACGACTGATAAACAAATATCTTTTAACCATATACCGCATTTGCAAGAAGCTGCGCCTGACAAATGATCAAACCCTACATGTCTGAATACACATAAGAAAAACGTTTAAACTTTTACACGATGATGCAATGCTACTAAAGTACGAATAGTAATGGTGTGATATTACTGGTCAAAGTCTTAAAGGCTCTGAACCACACAAATGTCTCGCTTATTTCTCGTAATCGGGAAATCACTCTCTCACCCGCTTTTCGGATTTATGTTTTTTAGGTTTGTTTATTTATTTAGGAAGATTAAATCAGAGCGTATGTAATTAATTACTTGGTATATTTTGAATAAACTCTAATCTCTATAACCCAATAACTGGACTAGTCCAAAAAAGTAAATCCGAGTAGACTGAATTAACATGCAAAATAAGAACAAAGTTTGAATTGAGTTTAACAGCGGTATTTTCTAATCCAACCCAAATCTACAAAGAAATTGTTGTCATTCCAAATTTGATCACATTTATTTTAAACCAGATACCCATTATCTAATTTCAAATATATTATCAGTTTAGTAGAACCAAATTTACTATACAATTAGATATGTTTTTTGCTTGTTTTGCTGCATGTGCATTGATTTCTTTGTTTGGTTCTTTTCTCTTTTTCATCCTACAATAGATTTTCAGCATATATGTTACTTAACATTGATTCGAGTTTGAATATAATAACAGAGATAAGTTACCTTTTGAGTTCAGAAGATGAATATATATGTTAAAATGAAAAATCTGTTATCAGAATTGATGTATTTAGATATGTATGGAAAATATATAAGAAAGCATCAATCACAATCAGAAGAAGAAAACTCCAAAGCTAAATTAGAATATTGTTGAAGATATTTGATTCTAAAACTTAATTCTGTTTAATAATTTTAGTTGATTTTATACAGTTTTCTGCTGAATCTGTTTTGATTTTAAATAATTTGAAAAAGTTTGCTTTTGAGTTGTAAGTACATCCATAATTCTTTAAGAACGTTTAGATTTCCAGTTTTTTTCATATATCATTGCTTAGTATTATATATTTTGATGTCTTTTATTAATACATTTAATGTAATAAGTTTATCATTGTAATATACTTTTAAATAATGATAGACAATAACATAAATGTTTATTTAACTTATCAGAGATATCGACAATACTCAAAAGCTTAAGGAGAAGAAGTTGTTATAAAATTTTAATTAAGGTATGTTTTCAAAACAAATTGTCCTAATTTAGATGTAGATTTTTTAAATCAATGTTATCTTTATTGATAAAACTTTTAGAAATCTTAAACCATAACAATTTAAAACAAAAAGTAAAAAAATCTAAATAGTCTTAACTACTTATTATAGAAAGAAAACAATTAAAAAACATAGACACGTTTTATTCTCTTCAAAAACCATCAACCTGAATCTTGAACTTCAGCCATAATAATCTGAAATCTTGGTTTAATAAGTCTACACTTCTTTAGGATTCTGAGCACTTGATTTTATTTCTTCACATTTCTCAACCTTAATTTTTTCTTTGGTATCTTCTTTCTCCAACTAAATTGACTTCACACACATCTTCTTGTTTGTGGAAAATCCGTCGAGTTCTGTCTCATTTGTTCTTTTGGAAGAAGGGGTAGAGAAATCAGATACACATGATTCACTGCTATTAGTCAGTATGTATATATCCTGCATATAATGATAAACTATTTGTTAATACATAATCTATATGAATATATAAGCATATTCAGAACCATATAAACATTATATGGTGGATTTAACAACCTCACACTCAGAGATGATTTCAGATGGATTAATTGGTGCATCTGAATCATTGGGTTCCTCAATCTTCACAAAATCACTACCTAGCCAAACCTTACCAACTCTATATGTGTCATAATTTCCATTTAAATTATCATCTTCCACACAAAGTAGAAACTGAAATGTCTTCCCAACTGTGTTCTTCAAAGCAAGAGGCAATTTTTCAGGATCCTGAGCCTATATTGTTATAAAAGTAAATGAATATATAATTTTGTATTAGATAAGCTATAAACATTAACAAATTTAAAATGTTACTCACATCATCATCATATTTCCCATCAAGACAGTCGACAGCAGATTGACCTGCAATATCTGTTGCTGCACCATCAAATAGTATACACTTTGTCTTTGTTGTTTGATCCATAACACGTACATGCAACTTAAACCTTGGAATCATTTGATTGATATTAAGATTGCATTTAGGACACCAGAACGTAGCCTTCTTTGTTTTTGACATAAAAGCAGTTCTTTCTTTTTGGTCCATTCGACTTTCTTGCTGCATTTCTTACAGCCAACATAAAACCAACCCATATCGGTATCAATTGCAAAGATTGTACACATAATCTTACACTTTCCCACCTACAAATATATATAACATTAATATATATATATATATACGTTACACTTTCCAAAAACGTTAATATATATTTGCTTCTGTGTAGTATTAAAGTAGATTATGTAAAACTGTTGAAAATACCTCAGAATATTCTAGCAAGCTTTCAATCAATTTTTTTTTGGATACTGGTTAAAGTAATCTTCATTGTGAAGCAACATTTGGAGTCTTGGCTTTGATTCACTAATGGAGAGAAAAAGACCATCATTTGGCAATCTGTGATGGAAACAACTAATCTATATAACACCTTTTTTACCCTAAGATAAAAATTAGAAAATAGAAATTTAAACTTTACCCTGCTCTAAATTCATTCACTTCTGAATAATCTCGATTAATAAGGAGATCAGATGCATCAAAAACATTTGTAATTTAATTTTCTCTTGTATATCACATTACATAACTTTGAAGTTTTAGTCTATGTAGTTGTAAATATAAATAACTTTTAAAAGTATTTTTAGAGTCCTTTACATACCTCTGAAAGTATTAATTTTTACAAATCTAATCAAACATATAACCATCTGATCTCCTGATTCTTCACAAGCTTTGAATATCTGATCAACATATTTACCCCACAGAGTGACTGGTAGGCGATCATCACTTAAAAACACATTAAAAGAATTTAAATATATTAGTTAGAAGTACATAAAAACATAAACTAAATCAAGTAAAAGATTAAACTTTACTTAGTGTTTCTGATTTAAAACTCAAGCTTTTTGGTTGGTTTGTTGTTGACCTCCATATTGTCTATTTTACCCACATTTACAACTTGGCCAATCACATCTACAAAATAATGCATTAAATCCTTATATATACACAGAAATTAATATAATCAAGAATTATAATATAGAGATAACATAAGAGATTTACCAATCAAAAACAATGGATTTAGGTCATCAACAATGATGCTTTGAAAATCCGGGAGATCAAGGTAGACATCATTACATTTGTTAACATATGTGGTATTTATAAAACTCATTTTGAAAGGATGATCAGTAACCCAGAACTGTCCCTTAACTTGAGTCAAAGCAAAAGTATCAATAACTCTCCACTCACCATTTCTAATCCGGCTTTGAAACTTACTCACAAATGTTTTCTTAATAGAAGCAGGCATTTTCTTACCCTTTATATTAGTACAACAAATACATAAATACAGTGTTAAACTAATTAGACAAAAAAATCATAGATGAAAATAAACAATTTAATATTTGTTTGTACATAGAAACTTACCTTTTCATCAGCTAACACCATTTTAATTATATATGGTTTATAATATTCCAAAATTTAAAATCGTGATCTAATTTGTTTTGTTCAAAAAATTTGTAGGTTTGCTTTTGTTAACAATATTGAGAATGGAGCACGATCTTAGGTTAGTAGTTGGTAAGTTAGTATGATTCTAATCCGATTTTCTTTTATCAAAGATTTTACATTGCATATTTTATACGTTGATTATATATTGGTTTTACATTGCAGATTTTTTGGAATCAACCTGATGATTTGTGTTGCATGAGAAAGCGGGTATGGAACATTACGATCCGCGTCTTTCCTAATTGGATTTGCGACAATTTGTTTCAATTTTAACTTTTTATACCTTGTTTAATTTAGTCTTAATTTTATAAAAATACAGTGGCAAATTGTGTAATATTGCACGTAATAACTGGTTAAACTGTTTTTAGAGTTGTTTAAATAATATATAATAGATATTAAACGAGGATTAATCAGAGATTTATTTTAAAACTCAATTTATTTATTTTATATTTAAAAAATTACAGATATGGGTTCAAACCCATAAAGCCTCTTTTATTGAGCTGTGCTGAGTTCAAACCCATAAAGCCTCTTTTTTATTTTTCTTCAAATTTTAATTAATAAAAAGTAAAATAGTGTACGACTATCATCTTCCTCCTGAGTCCTGCGATATTTTTAGAACCCTAGCTATAGTTGCTAATCGTTTTTTCTTCGTTAATCGTCGTTTTCACCTATTTTCACTTGAATTTTACAAAACATGTAAGATTCAACATAAAATATTATTTGTTGCACACAAAATCATGAAAAATTAAGAAGCAAAAACGTTTTTGCCTTTTTCTCCGAATTTGTTATAATTGCGACAGTTTTCGGCTGATGAAAGCTTAACCAATGCCTAAGTAGCCGCTGAGCCCTCATTTTAGAACATAGGAAAAATATCGTTCGAATTCATGCATGTTCGTTTGACAGCCGCTTGCGGCTTGTGACCTGCGGCCAGACATTGCGGTTCTTGTTTGTTTAACAGCCGCGCGTCTGATCACAGCAGCAGCCACAAGAGACTGCAGTAGGCAAACGAACACAAATTGGCCGCAGTCGCGGCCGCAACAGTACCAAACACAACAGTACCAGATATACCGCCAGATTTTTTGCGCATCTAAAAATTTCAAATGAAGCAATCTGTGTCTGCTGCAGCATTTGACCGCAGAAAAATACGACTGATAAACAAATATCTTTTAACCATATACCGCATTTGCAAGAAGCTGCGCCTGACAAATGATCAAACCCTACATGTCTGAATACACATAAGAAAAACGTTTAAACTTTTACACGATGATGCAATGCTACTAAAGTACGAATAGTAATGGTGTGATATTACTGGTCAAAGCCTTAAAGGCTCTGAACCACACAAATGTCTCGCTTATTTCTCGTAATCGGGAAATCACTCTCTCACCCGCTTTTCGGATTTATGTTTTTTAGGTTTGTTTATTTATTTAGGAAGATTAAATCAGAGCGTATGTAATTAATTACTTGGTATATTTTGAATAAACTCTAATCTCTATAACCCAATAACTGGACTAGTCCAAAAAAGTAAATCCGAGTAGACTGAATTAACATGCAAAATAAGAACAAAGTTTGAATTGAGTTTAACAGCGGTATTTTCTAATCCAACCCAAATCTACAAAGAAATTGTTGTCATTCCAAATTTGATCACATTTATTTTAAACCAGATACCCATTATCTAATTTCAAATATATTATCAGTTTAGTAGAACCAAATTTACTATACAATTAGATATGTTTTTTGCTTGTTTTGCTGCATGTGCATTGATTTCTTTGTTTGGTTCTTTTCTCTTTTTCATCCTACAATAGATTTTCAGCATATATGTTACTTAACATTGATTCGAGTTTGAATATAATAACAGAGATAAGTTACCTTTTGAGTTCAGAAGATGAATATATATGTTAAAATGAAAAATCTGTTATCAGAATTGATGTATTTAGATATGTATGGAAAATATATAAGAAAGCATCAATCACAATCAGAAGAAGAAAACTCCAAAGCTAAATTAGAATATTGTTGAAGATATTTGATTCTAAAACTTAATTCTGTTTAATAATTTTAGTTGATTTTATACAGTTTTCTGCTGAATCTGTTTTGATTTTAAATAATTTGAAAAAGTTTGCTTTTGAGTTGTAAGTACATCCATAATTCTTTAAGAACGTTTAGATTTCCAGTTTTTTTCATATATCATTGCTTAGTATTATATATTTTGATGTCTTTTATTAATACATTTAATGTAATAAGTTTATCATTGTAATATACTTTTAAATAATAATAGACAATAACATAAATGTTTATTTAACTTATCAGAGATATCGACAATACTCAAAAGCTTAAGGAGAAGAAGTTGTTATAAAATTTTAATTAAGGTATGTTTTCAAAACAAATTGTCCTAATTTAGATGTAGATTCTTTAAATCAATGTTATCTTTATTGATAAAACTTTTAGAAATCTTAAACCATAACAATTTAAAACAAAAAGTAAAAAAATCTAAATAGTCTTAACTACTTATTATAGAAAGAAAACAATTAAAAAACATAGACACGTTTTATTCTCTTCAAAAACCATCAACCTGAATCTTGAACTTCAGCCATAATAATCTGAAATCTTGGTTTAATAAGTCTACACTTCTTTAGGATTCTGAGCACTTGATTTTATTTCTTCACATTTCTCAACCTTAATTTTTTCTTTGGTATCTTCTTTCTCCAACTAAATTGACTTCACACACATCTTCTTGTTTGTGGAAAATCCGTCGAGTTCTGTCTCATTTGTTCTTTTGGAAGAAGGGGTAGAGAAATCAGATACACATGATTCACTGCTATTAGTCAGTATGTATATATCCTGCATATAATGATAAACTATTTGTTAATACGTAATCTATATGAATATATAAGCATATTCAGAACCATATAAACATTATATGGTGGATTTAACAACCTCACACTCAGAGATGATTTCAGATGGATTAATTGGTGCATCTGAATCATTGGGTTCCTCAATCTTCACAAAATCACTACCTAGCCAAACCTTACCAACTCTATATGTGTCATAATTTCCATTTAAATTATCATCTTCCACACAAAGTAGAAACTGAAATGTCTTCCCAACTGTGTTCTTCAAAGCAAGAGGCAATTTTTCAGGATCCTGAGCCTATATTGTTATAAAAGTAAATGAATATATAATTTTGTATTAGATAAGCTATAAACATTAACAAATTTAAAATGTTACTCACATCATCATCATATTTCCCATCAAGACAGTCGACAGCAGATTGACCTGCAATATCTGTTGCTGCACCATCAAATAGTATACACTTTGTCTTTGTTGTTTGATCCATAACACGTACATGCAACTTAAACCTTGGAATCATTTGATTGATATTAAGATTGCATTTAGGACACCAGAACGTAGCCTTCTTTGTTTTTGACATAAAAGCAGTTCTTTCTTTTTGGTCCATTCGACTTTCTTGCTGCATTTCTTACAGCCAACATAAAACCAACCCATATCGGTATCAATTGCAAAGATTGTACACATAATCTTACACTTTCCCACCTACAAATATATATAACATTAATATATATATATATATATATACGTTACACTTTCCAAAAACGTTAATATATATTTGCTTCTGTGTAGTATTAAAGTAGATTATGTAAAACTGTTGAAAATACCTCAGAATATTCTAGCAAGCTTTCAATCAATTTTTTTTTGGATACTGGTTAAAGTAATCTTCATTGTGAAGCAACATTTGGAGTCTTGGCTTTGATTCACTAATGGAGAGAAAAAGACCATCATTTGGCAATCTGTGATGGAAACAACTAATCTATATAACACCTTTTTTACCCTAAGATAAAAATTAGAAAATAGAAATTTAAACTTTACCCTGCTCTAAATTCATTCACTTCTGAATAATCTCGATTAATAAGGAGATCAGATGCATCAAAAACATTTGTAATTTAATTTTCTCTTGTATATCACATTACATAACTTTGAAGTTTTAGTCTATGTAGTTGTAAATATAAATAACTTTTAAAAGTATTTTTAGAGTCCTTTACATACCTCTGAAAGTATTAATTTTTACAAATCTAATCAAACATATAACCATCTGATCTCCTGATTCTTCACAAGCTTTGAATATCTGATCAACATATTTACCCCACAGAGTGACTGGTAGGCGATCATCACTTAAAAACACATTAAAAGAATTTAAATATATTAGTTAGAAGTACATAAAAACATAAACTAAATCAAGTAAAAGATTAAACTTTACTTAGTGTTTCTGATTTAAAACTCAAGCTTTTTGGTTGGTTTGTTGTTGACCTCCATATTGTCTATTTTACCCACATTTACAACTTGGCCAATCACATCTACAAAATAATGCATTAAATCCTTATATATACACAGAAATTAATATAATCAAGAATTATAATATAGAGATAACATAAGAGATTTACCAATCAAAAACAATGGATTTAGGTCATCAACAATGATGCTTTGAAAATCCGGGAGATCAAGGTAGACATCATTACATTTGTTAACATATGTGGTATTTATAAAACTCATTTTGAAAGGATGATCAGTAACCCAGAACTGTCCCTTAACTTGAGTCAAAGCAAAAGTATCAATAACTCTCCACTCACCCTTTCTAATCCGGCTTTGAAACTTACTCACAAATGTTTTCTTAATAGAAGCAGGCATTTTCTTACCCTTTATATTAGTACAACAAATACATAAATACAGTGTTAAACTAATTAGACAAAAAAATCATAGATGAAAATAAACAATTTAATATTTGTTTGTACATAGAAACTTACCTTTTCATCAGCTAACACCATTTTAATTATATATGGTTTATAATATTCCAAAATTTAAAATCGTGATCTAATTTGTTTTGTTCAAAAAATTTGTAGGTTTGCTTTTGTTAACAATATTGAGAATGGAGCACGATCTTAGGTTAGTAGTTGGTAAGTTAGTATGATTCTAATCCGATTTTCTTTTATCAAAGATTTTACATTGCATATTTTATACGTTGATTATATATTGGTTTTACATTGCAGATTTTTTGGAATCAACCTGATGATTTGTGTTGCATGAGAAAGCGGGTATGGAACATTACGATCCGCGTCTTTCCTAATTGGATTTGCGACAATTTGTTTCAATTTTAACTTTTTATACCTTGTTTAATTTAGTCTTAATTTTATAAAAATACAGTGGTAAATTGTGTAATATTGCACGTAATAACTGGTTAAACTGTTTTTAGAGTTGTTTAAATAATATATAATAGATATTAAACGAGGATTAATCAGAGATTTATTTTAAAACTCAATTTATTTATTTTATATTTAAAAAATTACAGATATGGGTTCAAACCCATAAAGCCTCTTTTATTGAGCTGTGCTGAGTTCAAACCCATAAAGCCTCTTTTTTATTTTTCTTCAAATTTTAATTAATAAAAAGTAAAATAGTGTACGACTATCATCTTCCTCCTGAGTCCTGCGATATTTTTAGAACCCTAGCTATAGTTGCTAATCGTTTTTTCTTCGTTAATCGTCGTTTTCACCTATTTTCACTTGAATTTTACAAAACATGTAAGATTCAACATAAAATATTATTTGTTGCACACAAAATCATGAAAAATTAAGAAGCAAAAACGTTTTTGCCTTTTTCTCCGAATTTGTTATAATTGCGACAGTTTTCGGCTGATGAAAGCTTAACCAATGCCTAAGTAGCCGCTGAGCCCTCATTTTAGAACATAGGAAAAATATCGTTCGAATTCATGCATGTTCGTTTGACAGCCGCTTGCGGCTTGTGACCTGCGGCCAGACATTGCGGTTCTTGTTTGTTTAACAGTCGCGCGTCTGATCACAGCAGCAGCCACAAGAGACTGCAGTAGGCAAACGAACACAAATTGGCCGCAGTCGCGGCCGCAACAGTACCAAACACAACAGTACCAGATATACCGCCAGATTTTTTGCGCATCTAAAAATTTCAAATGAAGCAATCTGTGTCTGCTGCAGCATTTGACCGCAGAAAAATACGACTGATAAACAAATATCTTTTAACCATATACCGCATTTGCAAGAAGCTGCGCCTGACAAATGATCAAACCCTACATGTCTGAATACACATAAGAAAAACGTTTAAACTTTTACACGATGATGCAATGCTACTAAAGTACGAATAGTAATGGTGTGATATTACTGGTCAAAGCCTTAAAGGCTCTGAACCACACAAATGTCTCGCTTATTTCTCGTAATCGGGAAATCACTCTCTCACCCGCTTTTCGGATTTATGTTTTTTAGGTTTGTTTATTTATTTAGGAAGATTAAATCAGAGCGTATGTAATTAATTACTTGGTATATTTTGAATAAACTCTAATCTCTATAACCCAATAACTGGACTAGTCCAAAAAAGTAAATCCGAGTAGACTGAATTAACATGCAAAATAAGAACAAAGTTTGAATTGAGTTTAACAGCGGTATTTTCTAATCCAACCCAAATCTACAAAGAAATTGTTGTCATTCCAAATTTGATCACATTTATTTTAAACCAGATACCCATTATCTAATTTCAAATATATTATCAGTTTAGTAGAACCAAATTTACTATACAATTAGATATGTTTTTTGCTTGTTTTGCTGCATGTGCATTGATTTCTTTGTTTGGTTCTTTTCTCTTTTTCATCCTACAATAGATTTTCAGCATATATGTTACTTAACATTGATTCGAGTTTGAATATAATAACAGAGATAAGTTACCTTTTGAGTTCAGAAGATGAATATATATGTTAAAATGAAAAATCTGTTATCAGAATTGATGTATTTAGATATGTATGGAAAATATATAAGAAAGCATCAATCACAATCAGAAGAAGAAAACTCCAAAGCTAAATTAGAATATTGTTGAAGATATTTGATTCTAAAACTTAATTCTGTTTAATAATTTTAGTTGATTTTATACAGTTTTCTGCTGAATCTGTTTTGATTTTAAATAATTTGAAAAAGTTTGCTTTTGAGTTGTAAGTACATTCATAATTCTTTAAGAACGTTTAGATTTCCAGTTTTTTTCATATATCATTGCTTAGTATTATATATTTTGATGTCTTTTATTAATACATTTAATGTAATAAGTTTATCATTGTAATATACTTTTAAATAATGATAGACAATAACATAAATGTTTATTTAACTTATCAGAGATATCGACAATACTCAAAAGCTTAAGGAGAAGAAGTTGTTATAAAATTTTAATTAAGGTATGTTTTCAAAACAAATTGTCCTAATTTAGATGTAGATTCTTTAAATCAATGTTATCTTTATTGATAAAACTTTTAGAAATCTTAAACCATAACAATTTAAAACAAAAAGTAAAAAAATCTAAATAGTCTTAACTACTTATTATAGAAAGAAAACAATTAAAAAACATAGACACGTTTTATTCTCTTCAAAAACCATCAACCTGAATCTTGAACTTCAGCCATAATAATCTGAAATCTTGGTTTAATAAGTCTACACTTCTTTAGGATTCTGAGCACTTGATTTTATTTCTTCACATTTCTCAACCTTAATTTTTTCTTTGGTATCTTCTTTCTCCAACTAAATTGACTTCACACACATCTTCTTGTTTGTGGAAAATCCGTCGAGTTCTGTCTCATTTGTTCTTTTGGAAGAAGGGGTAGAGAAATCAGATACACATGATTCACTGCTATTAGTCAGTATGTATATATCCTGCATATAATGATAAACTATTTGTTAATACGTAATCTATATGAATATATAAGCATATTCAGAACCATATAAACATTATATGGTGGATTTAACAACCTCACACTCAGAGATGATTTCAGATGGATTAATTGGTGCATCTTAATCATTGGGTTCCTCAATCTTCACAAAATCACTACCTAGCCAAACCTTACCAACTCTATATGTGTCATAATTTCCATTTAAATTATCATCTTCCACACAAAGTAGAAACTGAAATGTCTTCCCAACTGTGTTCTTCAAAGCAAGAGGCAATTTTTCAGGATCCTGAGCCTATATTGTTATAAAAGTAAATGAATATATAATTTTGTATTAGATAAGCTATAAACATTAACAAATTTAAAATGTTACTCACATCATCATCATATTTCCCATCAAGACAGTCGACAGCAGATTGACCTGCAATATCTGTTGCTGCACCATCAAATAGTATACACTTTGTCTTTGTTGTTTGATCCATAACACGTACATGCAACTTAAACCTTGGAATCATTTGATTGATATTAAGATTGCATTTAGGACACCAGAACGTAGCCTTCTTTGTTTTTGACATAAAAGCAGTTCTTTCTTTTTGGTCCATTCGACTTTCTTGCTGCATTTCTTACAGCCAACATAAAACCAACCCATATCGGTATCAATTGCAAAGATTGTACACATAATCTTACACTTTCCCACCTACAAATATATATAACATTAATATATATATATATATATATATATACGTTACACTTTCCAAAAACGTTAATATATATTTGCTTCTGTGTAGTATTAAAGTAGATTATGTAAAACTGTTGAAAATACCTCAGAATATTCTAGCAAGCTTTCAATCAATTTTTTTTTGGATACTGGTTAAAGTAATCTTCATTGTGAAGCAACATTTGGAGTCTTGGCTTTGATTCACTAATGGAGAGAAAAAGACCATCATTTGGCAATCTGTGATGGAAACAACTAATCTATATAACACCTTTTTTACCCTAAGATAAAAATTAGAAAATAGAAATTTAAACTTTACCCTGCTCTAAATTCATTCACTTCTGAATAATCTCGATTAATAAGGAGATCAGATGCATCAAAAACATTTGTAATTTAATTTTCTCTTGTATATCACATTACATAACTTTGAAGTTTTAGTCTATGTAGTTGTAAATATAAATAACTTTTAAAAGTATTTTTAGAGTCCTTTACATACCTCTGAAAGTATTAATTTTTACAAATCTAATCAAACATATAACCATCTGATCTCCTGATTCTTCACAAGCTTTGAATATCTGATCAACATATTTACCCCACAGAGTGACTGGTAGGCGATCATCACTTAAAAACACATTAAAAGAATTTAAATATATTAGTTAGAAGTACATAAAAACATAAACTAAATCAAGTAAAAGATTAAACTTTACTTAGTGTTTCTGATTTAAAACTCAAGCTTTTTGGTTGGTTTGTTGTTGACCTCCATATTGTCTATTTTACCCACATTTACAACTTGGCCAATCACATCTACAAAATAATGCATTAAATCCTTATATATACACAGAAATTAATATAATCAAGAATTATAATATAGAGATAACATAAGAGATTTACCAATCAAAAACAATGGATTTAGGTCATCAACAATGATGCTTTGAAAATCCGGGAGATCAAGGTAGACATCATTACATTTGTTAACATATGTGGTATTTATAAAACTCATTTTGAAAGGATGATCAGTAACCCAGAACTGTCCCTTAACTTGAGTCAAAGCAAAAGTATCAATAACTCTCCACTCACCCTTTCTAATCCGGCTTTGAAACTTACTCACAAATGTTTTCTTAATAGAAGCAGGCATTTTCTTACCCTTTATATTAGTACAACAAATACATAAATACAGTGTTAAACTAATTAGACAAAAAAATCATAGATGAAAATAAACAATTTAATATTTGTTTGTACATAGAAACTTACCTTTTCATCAGCTAACACCATTTTAATTATATATGGTTTATAATATTCCAAAATTTAAAATCGTGATCTAATTTGTTTTGTTCAAAAAATTTGTAGGTTTGCTTTTGTTAACAATATTGAGAATGGAGCACGATCTTAGGTTAGTAGTTGGTAAGTTAGTATGATTCTAATCCGATTTTCTTTTATCAAAGATTTTACATTGCATATTTTATACGTTGATTATATATTGGTTTTACATTGCAGATTTTTTGGAATCAACCTGATGATTTGTGTTGCATGAGAAAGCGGGTATGGAACATTACGATCCGCGTCTTTCCTAATTGGATTTGCGACAATTTGTTTCAATTTTAACTTTTTATACCTTGTTTAATTTAGTCTTAATTTTATAAAAATACAGTGGCAAATTGTGTAATATTGCACGTAATAACTGGTTAAACTGTTTTTAGAGTTGTTTAAATAATATATAATAGATATTAAACGAGGATTAATCAGAGATTTATTTTAAAACTCAATTTATTTATTTTATATTTAAAAAATTACAGATATGGGTTCAAACCCATAAAGCCTCTTTTATTGAGCTGTGCTGAGTTCAAACCCATAAAGCCTCTTTTTTATTTTTCTTCAAATTTTAATTAATAAAAAGTAAAATAGTGTACGACTATCATCTTCCTCCTGAGTCCTGCAATATTTTTAGAACCCTAGCTATAGTTGCTAATCGTTTTTTCTTCGTTAATCGTCGTTTTCACCTATTTTCACTTGAATTTTACAAAACATGTAAGATTCAACATAAAATATTATTTGTTGCACACAAAATCATGAAAAATTAAGAAGCAAAAACGTTTTTGCCTTTTTCTCCGAATTTGTTATAATTGCGACAGTTTTCGGCTGATGAAAGCTTAACCAATGCCTAAGTAGCCGCTGAGCCCTCATTTTAGAACATAGGAAAAATATCGTTCGAATTCATGCATGTTCGTTTGACAGCCGCTTGCGGCTTGTGACCTGCGGCCAGACATTGCGGTTCTTGTTTGTTTAACAGCCGCGCGTCTGGTCACAGCAGCAGCCACAAGAGACTGCAGTAGGCAAACGAACACAAATTGGCCGCAGTCGCGGCCGCAACAGTACCAAACACAACAGTACCAGATATACCGCCAGATTTTTTGCGCATCTAAAAATTTCAAATGAAGCAATCTGTGTCTGCTGCAGCATTTGACCGCAGAAAAATACGACTGATAAACAAATATCTTTTAACCATATACCGCATTTGCAAGAAGCTGCGCCTGACAAATGATCAAACCCTACATGTCTGAATACACATAAGAAAAACGTTTAAACTTTTACACGATGATGCAATGCTACTAAAGTACGAATAGTAATGGTGTGATATTACTGGTCAAAGTCTTAAAGGCTCTGAACCACACAAATGTCTCGCTTATTTCTCGTAATCGGGAAATCACTCTCTCACCCGCTTTTCGGATTTATGTTTTTTAGGTTTGTTTATTTATTTAGGAAGATTAAATCAGAGCGTATGTAATTAATTACTTGGTATATTTTGAATAAACTCTAATCTCTATAACCCAATAACTGGACTAGTCCAAAAAAGTAAATCCGAGTAGACTGAATTAACATGCAAAATAAGAACAAAGTTTGAATTGAGTTTAACAGCGGTATTTTCTAATCCAACCCAAATCTACAAAGAAATTGTTGTCATTCCAAATTTGATCACATTTATTTTAAACCAGATACCCATTATCTAATTTCAAATATATTATCAGTTTAGTAGAACCAAATTTACTATACAATTAGATATGTTTTTTGCTTGTTTTGCTGCATGTGCATTGATTTCTTTGTTTGGTTCTTTTCTCTTTTTCATCCTGCAATAGATTTTCAGCATATATGTTACTTAACATTGATTCGAGTTTGAATATAATAACAGAGATAAGTTACCTTTTGAGTTCAGAAGATGAATATATATGTTAAAATGAAAAATCTGTTATCAGAATTGATGTATTTAGATATGTATGGAAAATATATAAGAAAGCATCAATCACAATCAGAAGAAGAAAACTCCAAAGCTAAATTAGAATATTGTTGAAGATATTTGATTCTAAAACTTAATTCTGTTTAATAATTTTAGTTGATTTTATACAGTTTTCTGCTGAATCTGTTTTGATTTTAAATAATTTGAAAAAGTTTGCTTTTGAGTTGTAAGTACATCCATAATTCTTTAAGAACGTTTAGATTTCCAGTTTTTTTCATATATCATTGCTTAGTATTATATATTTTGATGTCTTTTATTAATACATTTAATGTAATAAGTTTATCATTGTAATATACTTTTAAATAATGATAGACAATAACATAAATGTTTATTTAACTTATCAGAGATATCGACAATACTCAAAAGCTTAAGGAGAAGAAGTTGTTATAAAATTTTAATTAAGGTATGTTTTCAAAACAAATTGTCCTAATTTAGATGTAGATTCTTTAAATCAATGTTATCTTTATTGATAAAACTTTTAGAAATCTTAAACCATAACAATTTAAAACAAAAAGTAAAAAAATCTAAATAGTCTTAACTACTTATTATAGAAAGAAAACAATTAAAAAACATAGACACGTTTTATTCTCTTCAAAAACCATCAACCTGAATCTTGAACTTCAGCCATAATAATCTGAAATCTTGGTTTAATAAGTCTACACTTCTTTAGGATTCTGAGCACTTGATTTTATTTCTTCACATTTCTCAACCTTAATTTTTTCTTTGGTATCTTCTTTCTCCAACTAAATTGACTTCACACACATCTTCTTGTTTGTGGAAAATCCGTCGAGTTCTGTCTCATTTGTTCTTTTGGAAGAAGGGGTAGAGAAATCAGATACACATGATTCACTGCTATTAGTCAGTATGTATATATCCTGCATATAATGATAAACTATTTGTTAATACGTAATCTATATGAATATATAAGCATATTCAGAACCATATAAACATTATATGGTGGATTTAACAACCTCACACTCAGAGATGATTTCAGATGGATTAATTGGTGCATCTGAATCATTGGGTTCCTCAATCTTCACAAAATCACTACCTAGTCAAACCTTACCAACTCTATATGTGTCATAATTTCCATTTAAATTATCATCTTCCACACAAAGTAGAAACTGAAATGTCTTCCCAACTGTGTTCTTCAAAGCAAGAGGCAATTTTTCAGGATCCTGAGCCTATATTGTTATAAAAGTAAATGAATATATAATTTTGTATTAGATAAGCTATAAACATTAACAAATTTAAAATGTTACTCACATCATCATCATATTTCCCATCAAGACAGTCGACAGCAGATTGACCTGCAATATCTGTTGCTGCACCATCAAATAGTATACACTTTGTCTTTGTTGTTTGATCCATAACACGTACATGCAACTTAAACCTTGGAATCATTTGATTGATATTAAGATTGCATTTAGGACACCAGAACGTAGCCTTCTTTGTTTTTGACATAAAAGCAGTTCTTTCTTTTTGGTCCATTCGACTTTCTTGCTGCATTTCTTACAGCCAACATAAAACCAACCCATATCGGTATCAATTGCAAAGATTGTACACATAATCTTACACTTTCCCACCTACAAATATATATAACATTAATATATATATATATATATATACGTTACACTTTCCAAAAACGTTAATATATATTTGCTTCTGTGTAGTATTAAAGTAGATTATGTAAAACTGTTGAAAATACCTCAGAATATTCTAGCAAGCTTTCAATCAATTTTTTTTTGGATACTGGTTAAAGTAATCTTCATTGTGAAGCAACATTTGGAGTCTTGGCTTTGATTCACTAATGGAGAGAAAAAGACCATCATTTGGCAATCTGTGATGGAAACAACTAATCTATATAACACCTTTTTTACCCTAAGATAAAAATTAGAAAATAGAAATTTAAACTTTACCCTGCTCTAAATTCATTCACTTCTGAATAATCTCGATTAATAAGGAGATCAGATGCATCAAAAACATTTGTAATTTAATTTTCTCTTGTATATCACATTACATAACTTTGAAGTTTTAGTCTATGTAGTTGTAAATATAAATAACTTTTAAAAGTATTTTTAGAGTCCTTTACATACCTCTGAAAGTATTAATTTTTACAAATCTAATCAAACATATAACCATCTGATCTCCTGATTCTTCACAAGCTTTGAATATCTGATCAACATATTTATCCCACAGAGTGACTGGTAGGCGATCATCACTTAAAAACACATTAAAAGAATTTAAATATATTAGTTAGAAGTACATAAAAACATAAACTAAATCAAGTAAAAGATTAAACTTTACTTAGTGTTTCTGATTTAAAACTCAAGCTTTTTGGTTGGTTTGTTGTTGACCTCCATATTGTCTATTTTACCCACATTTACAACTTGGCCAATCACATCTACAAAATAATGCATTAAATCCTTATATATACACAGAAATTAATATAATCAAGAATTATAATATAGAGATAACATAAGAGATTTACCAATCAAAAACAATGGATTTAGGTCATCAATAATGATGCTTTGAAAATCCGGGAGATCAAGGTAGACATCATTACATTTGTTAACATATGTGGTATTTATAAAACTCATTTTGAAAGGATGATCAGTAACCCAGAACTGTCCCTTAACTTGAGTCAAAGCAAAAGTATCAATAACTCTCCACTCACCCTTTCTAATCCGGCTTTGAAACTTACTCACAAATGTTTTCTTAATAGAAGCAGGCATTTTCTTACCCTTTATATTAGTACAACAAATACATAAATACAGTGTTAAACTAATTAGACAAAAAAATCATAGATGAAAATAAACAATTTAATATTTGTTTGTACATAGAAACTTACCTTTTCATCAGCTAACACCATTTTAATTATATATGGTTTATAATATTCCAAAATTTAAAATCGTGATCTAATTTGTTTTGTTCAAAAAATTTGTAGGTTTGCTTTTGTTAACAATATTGAGAATGGAGCACGATCTTAGGTTAGTAGTTGGTAAGTTAGTATGATTCTAATCCGATTTTCTTTTATCAAAGATTTTACATTGCATATTTTATACGTTGATTATATATTGGTTTTACATTGCAGATTTTTTGGAATCAACCTGATGATTTGTGTTGCATGAGAAAGCGGGTATGGAACATTACGATCCGCGTCTTTCCTAATTGGATTTGCGACAATTTGTTTCAATTTTAACTTTTTATACCTTGTTTAATTTAGTCTTAATTTTATAAAAATACAGTGGCAAATTGTGTAATATTGCACGTAATAACTGGTTAAACTGTTTTTAGAGTTGTTTAAATAATATATAATAGATATTAAACGAGGATTAATCAGAGATTTATTTTAAAACTCAATTTATTTATTTTATATTTAAAAAATTACAGATATGGGTTCAAACCCATAAAGCCTCTTTTATTGAGCTGTGCTGAGTTCAAACCCATAAAGCCTCTTTTTTATTTTTCTTCAAATTTTAATTAATAAAAAGTAAAATAGTGTACGACTATCATCTTCCTCCTGAGTCCTGCGATATTTTTAGAACCCTAGCTATAGTTGCTAATCGTTTTTTCTTCGTTAATCGTCGTTTTCACCTATTTTCACTTGAATTTTACAAAACATGTAAGATTCAACATAAAATATTATTTGTTGCACACAAAATCATGAAAAATTAAGAAGCAAAAACGTTTTTGCCTTTTTCTCCGAATTTGTTATAATTGCGACAGTTTTCGGCTGATGAAAGCTTAACCAATGCCTAAGTAGCCGCTGAGCCCTCATTTTAGAACATAGGAAAAATATCGTTCGAATTCATGCATGTTCGTTTGACAGCCGCTTGCGGCTTGTGACCTTCGGCCAGACATTGCGGTTCTTGTTTGTTTAACAGCCGCGCGTCTGATCACAGCAGCAGCCACAAGAGACTGCAGTAGGCAAACGAACACAAATTGGCCGCAGTCGCGGCCGCAACAGTACCAAACACAACAGTACCAGATATACCGCCAGATTTTTTGCGCATCTAAAAATTTCAAATGAAGCAATCTGTGTCTGCTGCAGCATTTGACCGCAGAAAAATACGACTGATAAACAAATATCTTTTAACCATATACCGCATTTGCAAGAAGCTGCGCCTGACAAATGATCAAACCCTACATGTCTGAATACACATAAGAAAAACGTTTAAACTTTTACACGATGATGCAATGCTACTAAAGTACGAATAGTAATGGTGTGATATTACTGGTCAAAGCCTTAAAGGCTCTGAACCACACAAATGTCTCGCTTATTTCTCGTAATCGGGAAATCACTCTCTCACCCGCTTTTCGGATTTATGTTTTTTAGGTTTGTTTATTTATTTAGGAAGATTAAATCAGAGCGTATGTAATTAATTACTTGGTATATTTTGAATAAACTCTAATCTCTATAACCCAATAACTGGACTAGTCCAAAAAAGTAAATCCGAGTAGACTGAATTAACATGCAAAATAAGAACAAAGTTTGAATTGAGTTTAACAGCGGTATTTTCTAATCCAACCCAAATCTACAAAGAAATTGTTGTCATTCCAAATTTGATCACATTTATTTTAAACCAGATACCCATTATCTAATTTCAAATATATTATCAGTTTAGTAGAACCAAATTTACTATACAATTAGATATGTTTTTTGCTTGTTTTGCTGCATGTGCATTGATTTCTTTGTTTGGTTCTTTTCTCTTTTTCATCCTACAATAGATTTTCAGCATATATGTTACTTAACATTGATTCGAGTTTGAATATAATAACAGAGATAAGTTACCTTTTGAGTTCAGAAGATGAATATATATGTTAAAATGAAAAATCTGTTATCAGAATTGATGTATTTAGATATGTATGGAAAATATATAAGAAAGCATCAATCACAATCAGAAGAAGAAAACTCCGAAGCTAAATTAGAATATTGTTGAAGATATTTGATTCTAAAACTTAATTCTGTTTAATAATTTTAGTTGATTTTATACAGTTTTCTGCTGAATCTGTTTTGATTTTAAATAATTTGAAAAAGTTTGCTTTTGAGTTGTAAGTACATCCATAATTCTTTAAGAACGTTTAGATTTCCAGTTTTTTTCATATATCATTGCTTAGTATTATATATTTTGATGTCTTTTATTAATACATTTAATGTAATAAGTTTATCATTGTAATATACTTTTAAATAATGATAGACAATAACATAAATGTTTATTTAACTTATCAGAGATATCGACAATACTCAAAAGCTTAAGGAGAAGAAGTTGTTATAAAATTTTAATTAAGGTATGTTTTCAAAACAAATTGTCCTAATTTAGATGTAGATTCTTTAAATCAATGTTATCTTTATTGATAAAACTTTTAGAAATCTTAAACCATAACAATTTAAAACAAAAAGTAAAAAAATCTAAATAGTCTTAACTACTTATTATAGAAAGAAAACAATTAAAAAACATAGACACGTTTTATTCTCTTCAAAAACCATCAACCTGAATCTTGAACTTCAGCCATAATAATCTGAAATCTTGGTTTAATAAGTCTACACTTCTTTAGGATTCTGAGCACTTGATTTTATTTCTTCACATTTCTCAACCTTAATTTTTTCTTTGGTATCTTCTTTCTCCAACTAAATTGACTTCACACACATCTTCTTGTTTGTGGAATATCCGTCGAGTTCTGTCTCATTTGTTCTTTTGGAAGAAGGGGTAGAGAAATCAGATACACATGATTCACTGCTATTAGTCAGTATGTATATATCCTGCATATAATGATAAACTATTTGTTAATACGTAATCTATATGAATATATAAGCATATTCAGAACCATATAAACATTATATGGTGGATTTAACAACCTCACACTCAGAGATGATTTCAGATGGATTAATTGGTGCATCTTAATCATTGGGTTCCTCAATCTTCACAAAATCACTACCTAGCCAAACCTTACCAACTCTATATGTGTCATAATTTCCATTTAAATTATCATCTTCCACACAAAGTAGAAACTGAAATGTCTTCCCAACTGTGTTCTTCAAAGCAAGAGGCAATTTTTCAGGATCCTGAGCCTATATTGTTATAAAAGTAAATGAATATATAATTTTGTATTAGATAAGCTATAAACATTAACAAATTTAAAATGTTACTCACATCATCATCATATTTCCCATCAAGACAGTCGACAGCAGATTGACCTGCAATATCTGTTGCTGCACCATCAAATAGTATACACTTTGTCTTTGTTGTTTGATCCATAACACGTACATGCAACTTAAACCTTGGAATCATTTGATTGATATTAAGATTGCATTTAGGACACCAGAACGTAGCCTTCTTTGTTTTTGACATAAAAGCAGTTCTTTCTTTTTGGTCCATTCGACTTTCTTGCTGCATTTCTTACAGCCAACATAAAACCAACCCATATCGGTATCAATTGCAAAGATTGTACACATAATCTTACACTTTCCCACCTACAAATATATATAACATTAATATATATATATATATACGTTACACTTTCCAAAAACGTTAATATATATTTGCTTCTGTGTAGTATTAAAGTAGATTATGTAAAACTGTTGAAAATACCTCAGAATATTCTAGCAAGCTTTCAATCAATTTTTTTTTGGATACTGGTTAAAGTAATCTTCATTGTGAAGCAACATTTGGAGTCTTGGCTTTGATTCACTAATGGAGAGAAAAAGACCATCATTTGGCAATCTGTGATGGAAACAACTAATCTATATAACACCTTTTTTACCCTAAGATAAAAATTAGAAAATAGAAATTTAAACTTTACCCTGCTCTAAATTCATTCACTTCTGAATAATCTCGATTAATAAGGAGATCAGATGCATCAAAAACATTTGTAATTTAATTTTCTCTTGTATATCACATTACATAACTTTGAAGTTTTAGTCTATGTAGTTGTAAATATAAATAACTTTTAAAAGTATTTTTAGAGTCCTTTACATACCTCTGAAAGTATTAATTTTTACAAATCTAATCAAACATATAACCATCTGATCTCCTGATTCTTCACAAGCTTTGAATATCTGATCAACATATTTACCCCACAGAGTGACTGGTAGGCGATCATCACTTAAAAACACATTAAAAGAATTTAAATATATTAGTTAGAAGTACATAAAAACATAAACTAAATCAAGTAAAAGATTAAACTTTACTTAGTGTTTCTGATTTAAAACTCAAGCTTTTTGGTTGGTTTGTTGTTGACCTCCATATTGTCTATTTTACCCACATTTACAACTTGGCCAATCACATCTACAAAATAATGCATTAAATCCTTATATATACACAGAAATTAATATAATCAAGAATTATAATATAGAGATAACATAAGAGATTTACCAATCAAAAACAATGGATTTAGGTCATCAACAATGATGCTTTGAAAATCCGGGAGATCAAGGTAGACATCATTACATTTGTTAACATATGTGGTATTTATAAAACTCATTTTGAAAGGATGATCAGTAACCCAGAACTGTCCCTTAACTTGAGTCAAAGCAAAAGTATCAATAACTCTCCACTCACCCTTTCTAATCCGGCTTTGAAACTTACTCACAAATGTTTTCTTAATAGAAGCAGGCATTTTCTTACCCTTTATACTAGTACAACAAATACATAAATACAGTGTTAAACTAATTAGACAAAAAAATCATAGATGAAAATAAACAATTTAATATTTGTTTGTACATAGAAACTTACCTTTTCATCAGCTAACACCATTTTAATTATATATGGTTTATAATATTCCAAAATTTAAAATCGTGATCTAATTTGTTTTGTTCAAAAAATTTGTAGGTTTGCTTTTGTTAACAATATTGAGAATGGAGCACGATCTTAGGTTAGTAGTTGGTAAGTTAGTATGATTCTAATCCGATTTTCTTTTATCAAAGATTTTACATTGCATATTTTATACGTTGATTATATATTGGTTTTACATTGCAGATTTTTTGGAATCAACCTGATGATTTGTGTTGCATGAGAAAGCGGGTATGGAACATTACGATCCGCGTCTTTCCTAATTGGATTTGCGACAATTTGTTTCAATTTTAACTTTTTATACCTTGTTTAATTTAGTCTTAATTTTATAAAAATACAGTGGCAAATTGTGTAATATTGCACGTAATAACTGGTTAAACTGTTTTTAGAGTTGTTTAAATAATATATAATAGATATTAAACGAGGATTAATCAGAGATTTATTTTAAGACTCAATTTATTTATTTTATATTTGAAAAATTACAGATATGGGTTCAAACCCATAAAGCCTCTTTTATTGAGCTGTGCTGAGTTCAAACCCATAAAGCCTCTTTTTTATTTTTCTTCAAATTTTAATTAATAAAAAGTAAAATAGTGTACGACTATCATCTTCCTCCTGAGTCCTGCGATATTTTTAGAACCCTAGCTATAGTTGCTAATCGTTTTTTCTTCGTTAATCGTCGTTTTCACCTATTTTCACTTGAATTTTACAAAACATGTAAGATTCAACATAAAATATTATTTGTTGCACACAAAATCATGAAAAATTAAGAAGCAAAAACGTTTTTGCCTTTTTCTCCGAATTTGTTATAATTGCGACAGTTTTCGGCTGATGAAAGCTTAACCAATGCCTAAGTAGCCGCTGAGCCCTCATTTTAGAACATAGGAAAAATATCGTTCGAATTCATGCATGTTCGTTTGACAGCCGCTTGCGGCTTGTGACCTGCGGCCAGACATTGCGGTTCTTGTTTGTTTAACAGCCGCGCGTCTGATCACAGCAGCAGCCACAAGAGACTGCAGTAGGCAAACGAACACAAATTGGCCGCAGTCGCGGCCGCAACAGTACCAAACACAACAGTACCAGATATACCGCCAGATTTTTTGCGCATCTAAAAATTTCAAATGAAGCAATCTGTGTCTGCTGCAGCATTTGACCGCAGAAAAATACGACTGATAAACAAATATCTTTTAACCATATACCGCATTTGCAAGAAGCTGCGCCTGACAAATGATCAAACCCTACATGTCTGAATACACATAAGAAAAACGTTTAAACTTTTACACGATGATGCAATGCTACTAAAGTACGAATAGTAATGGTGTGATATTACTGGTCAAAGCCTTAAAGGCTCTGAACCACACAAATGTCTCGCTTATTTCTCGTAATCGGGAAATCACTCTCTCACCCGCTTTTCGGATTTATGTTTTTTAGGTTTGTTTATTTATTTAGGAAGATTAAATCAGAGCGTATGTAATTAATTACTTGGTATATTTTGAATAAACTCTAATCTCTATAACCCAATAACTGGACTAGTCCAAAAAAGTAAATCCGAGTAGACTGAATTAACATGCAAAATAAGAACAAAGTTTGAATTGAGTTTAACAGCGGTATTTTCTAATCCAACCCAAATCTACAAAGAAATTGTTGTCATTCCAAATTTGATCACATTTATTTTAAACCAGATACCCATTATCTAATTTCAAATATATTATCAGTTTAGTAGAACCAAATTTACTATACAATTAGATATGTTTTTTGCTTGTTTTGCTGCATGTGCATTGATTTCTTTGTTTGGTTCTTTTCTCTTTTTCATCCTACAATAGATTTTCAGCATATATGTTACTTAACATTGATTCGAGTTTGAATATAATAACAGAGATAAGTTACCTTTTGAGTTCAGAAGATGAATATATATGTTAAAATGAAAAATCTGTTATCAGAATTGATGTATTTAGATATGTATGGAAAATATATAAGAAAGCATCAATCACAATCAGAAGAAGAAAACTCCAAAGCTAAATTAGAATATTGTTGAAGATATTTGATTCTAAAACTTAATTCTGTTTAATAATTTTAGTTGATTTTATACAGTTTTCTGCTGAATCTGTTTTGATTTTAAATAATTTGAAAAAGTTTGCTTTTGAGTTGTAAGTACATTCATAATTCTTTAAGAACGTTTAGATTTCCAGTTTTTTTCATATATCATTGCTTAGTATTATATATTTTGATGTCTTTTATTAATACATTTAATGTAATAAGTTTATCATTGTAATATACTTTTAAATAATGATAGACAATAACATAAATGTTTATTTAACTTATCAGAGATATCGACAATACTCAAAAGCTTAAGGAGAAGAAGTTGTTATAAAATTTTAATTAAGGTATGTTTTCAAAACAAATTGTCCTAATTTAGATGTAGATTCTTTAAATCAATGTTATCTTTATTGATAAAACTTTTAGAAATCTTAAACCATAACAATTTAAAACAAAAAGTAAAAAAATCTAAATAGTCTTAACTACTTATTATAGAAAGAAAACAATTAAAAAACATAGACACGTTTTATTCTCTTCAAAAACCATCAACCTGAATCTTGAACTTCAGCCATAATAATCTGAAATCTTGGTTTAATAAGTCTACACTTCTTTAGGATTCTGAGCACTTGATTTTATTTCTTCACATTTCTCAACCTTAATTTTTTCTTTGGTATCTTCTTTCTCCAACTAAATTGACTTCACACACATCTTCTTGTTTGTGGAAAATCCGTCGAGTTCTGTCTCATTTGTTCTTTTGGAAGAAGGGGTAGAGAAATCAGATACACATGATTCACTGCTATTAGTCAGTATGTATATATCCTGCATATAATGATAAACTATTTGTTAATACGTAATCTATATGAATATATAAGCATATTCAGAACCATATAAACATTATATGGTGGATTTAACAACCTCACACTCAGAGATGATTTCAGATGGATTAATTGGTGCATCTTAATCATTGGGTTCCTCAATCTTCACAAAATCACTACCTAGCCAAACCTTACCAACTCTATATGTGTCATAATTTCCATTTAAATTATCATCTTCCACACAAAGTAGAAACTGAAATGTCTTCCCAACTGTGTTCTTCAAAGCAAGAGGCAATTTTTCAGGATCCTGAGCCTATATTGTTATAAAAGTAAATGAATATATAATTTTGTATTAGATAAGCTATAAACATTAACAAATTTAAAATGTTACTCACATCATCATCATATTTCCCATCAAGACAGTCGACAGCAGATTGACCTGCAATATCTGTTGCTGCACCATCAAATAGTATACACTTTGTCTTTGTTGTTTGATCCATAACACGTACATGCAACTTAAACCTTGGAATCATTTGATTGATATTAAGATTGCATTTAGGACACCAGAACGTAGCCTTCTTTGTTTTTGACATAAAAGCAGTTCTTTCTTTTTGGTCCATTCGACTTTCTTGCTGCATTTCTTACAGCCAACATAAAACCAACCCATATCGGTATCAATTGCAAAGATTGTACACATAATCTTACACTTTCCCACCTACAAATATATATAACATTAATATATATATATATATATATACGTTACACTTTCCAAAAATGTTAATATATATTTGCTTCTGTGTAGTATTAAAGTAGATTATGTAAAACTGTTGAAAATACCTCAGAATATTCTAGCAAGCTTTCAATCAATTTTTTTTTGGATACTGGTTAAAGTAATCTTCATTGTGAAGCAACATTTGGAGTCTTGGCTTTGATTCACTAATGGAGAGAAAAAGACCATCATTTGGCAATCTGTGATGGAAACAACTAATCTATATAACACCTTTTTTACCCTAAGATAAAAATTAGAAAATAGAAATTTAAACTTTACCCTGCTCTAAATTCATTCACTTCTGAATAATCTCGATTAATAAGGAGATCAGATGCATCAAAAACATTTGTAATTTAATTTTCTCTTGTATATCACATTACATAACTTTGAAGTTTTAGTCTATGTAGTTGTAAATATAAATAACTTTTAAAAGTATTTTTAGAGTCCTTTACATACCTCTGAAAGTATTAATTTTTACAAATCTAATCAAACATATAACCATCTGATCTCCTGATTCTTCACAAGCTTTGAATATCTGATCAACATATTTACCCCACAGAGTGACTGGTAGGCGATCATCACTTAAAAACACATTAAAAGAATTTAAATATATTAGTTAGAAGTACATAAAAACATAAACTAAATCAAGTAAAAGATTAAACTTTACTTAGTGTTTCTGATTTAAAACTCAAGCTTTTTGGTTGGTTTGTTGTTGACCTCCATATTGTCTATTTTACCCACATTTACAACTTGGCCAATCACATCTACAAAATAATGCATTAAATCCTTATATATACACAGAAATTAATATAATCAAGAATTATAATATAGAGATAACATAAGAGATTTACCAATCAAAAACAATGGATTTAGGTCATCAACAATGATGCTTTGAAAATCCGGGAGATCAAGGTAGACATCATTACATTTGTTAACATATGTGGTATTTATAAAACTCATTTTGAAAGGATGATCAGTAACCCAGAACTGTCCCTTAACTTGAGTCAAAGCAAAAGTATCAATAACTCTCCACTCACCCTTTCTAATCCGGCTTTGAAACTTACTCACAAATGTTTTCTTAATAGAAGCAGGCATTTTCTTACCCTTTATATTAGTACAACAAATACATAAATACAGTGTTAAACTAATTAGACAAAAAAATCATAGATGAAAATAAACAATTTAATATTTGTTTGTACATAGAAACTTACCTTTTCATCAGCTAACACCATTTTAATTATATATGGTTTATAATATTCCAAAATTTAAAATCGTGATCTAATTTGTTTTGTTCAAAAAATTTGTAGGTTTGCTTTTGTTAACAATATTGAGAATGGAGCACGATCTTAGGTTAGTAGTTGGTAAGTTAGTATGATTCTAATCCGATTTTCTTTTATCAAAGATTTTACATTGCATATTTTATACGTTGATTATATATTGGTTTTACATTGCAGATTTTTTGGAATCAACCTGATGATTTGTGTTGCATGAGAAAGCGGGTATGGAACATTACGATCCGCGTCTTTCCTAATTGGATTTGCGACAATTTGTTTCAATTTTAACTTTTTATACCTTGTTTAATTTAGTCTTAATTTTATAAAAATACAGTGGCAAATTGTGTAATATTGCACGTAATAACTGGTTAAACTGTTTTTAGAGTTGTTTAAATAATATATAATAGATATTAAACGAGGATTAATCAGAGATTTATTTTAAAACTCAATTTATTTATTTTATATTTAAAAAATTACAGATATGGGTTCAAACCCATAAAGCCTCTTTTATTGAGCTGTGCTGAGTTCAAACCCATAAAGCCTCTTTTTTATTTTTCTTCAAATTTTAATTAATAAAAAGTAAAATAGTGTACGACTATCATCTTCCTCCTGAGTCCTGCGATATTTTTAGAACCCTAGCTATAGTTGCTAATCGTTTTTTCTTCGTTAATCGTCGTTTTCACCTATTTTCACTTGAATTTTACAAAACATGTAAGATTCAACATAAAATATTATTTGTTGCACACAAAATCATGAAAAATTAAGAAGCAAAAACGTTTTTGCCTTTTTCTCCGAATTTGTTATAATTGCGACAGTTTTCGGCTGATGAAAGCTTAACCAATGCCTAAGTAGCCGCTGAGCCCTCATTTTAGAACATAGGAAAAATATCGTTCGAATTCATGCATGTTCGTTTGACAGCCGCTTGCGGCTTGTGACCTGCGGCCAGACATTGCGGTTCTTGTTTGTTTAACAGCCGCGCGTCTGGTCACAGCAGCAGCCACAAGAGACTGCAGTAGGCAAACGAACACAAATTGGCCGCAGTCGCGGCCGCAACAGTACCAAACACAACAGTACCAGATATACCGCCAGATTTTTTGCGCATCTAAAAATTTCAAATGAAGCAATCTGTGTCTGCTGCAGCATTTGACCGCAGAAAAATACGACTGATAAACAAATATCTTTTAACCATATACCGCATTTGCAGGAAGCTGCGCCTGACAAATGATCAAACCCTACATGTCTGAATACACATAAGAAAAACGTTTAAACTTTTACACGATGATGCAATGCTACTAAAGTACGAATAGTAATGGTGTGATATTACTGGTCAAAGTCTTAAAGGCTCTGAACCACACAAATGTCTCGCTTATTTCTCGTAATCGGGAAATCACTCTCTCACCCGCTTTTCGGATTTATGTTTTTTAGGTTTGTTTATTTATTTAGGAAGATTAAATCAGAGCGTATGTAATTAATTACTTGGTATATTTGGAATAAACTCTAATCTCTATAACCCAATAACTGGACTAGTCCAAAAAAGTAAATCCGAGTAGACTGAATTAACATGCAAAATAAGAACAAAGTTTGAATTGAGTTTAACAGCGGTATTTTCTAATCCAACCCAAATCTACAAAGAAATTGTTGTCATTCCAAATTTGATCACATTTATTTTAAACCAGATACCCATTATCTAATTTCAAATATATTATCAGTTTAGTAGAACCAAATTTACTATACAATTAGATATGTTTTTTGCTTGTTTTGCTGCATGTGCATTGATTTCTTTGTTTGGTTCTTTTCTCTTTTTCATCCTACAATAGATTTTCAGCATATATGTTACTTAACATTGATTCGAGTTTGAATATAATAACAGAGATAAGTTACCTTTTGAGTTCAGAAGATGAATATATATGTTAAAATGAAAAATCTGTTATCAGAATTGATGTATTTAGATATGTATGGAAAATATATAAGAAAGCATCAATCACAATCAGAAGAAGAAAACTCCAAAGCTAAATTAGAATATTGTTGAAGATATTTGATTCTAAAACTTAATTCTGTTTAATAATTTTAGTTGATTTTATACAGTTTTCTGCTGAATCTGTTTTGATTTTAAATAATTTGAAAAAGTTTGCTTTTGAGTTGTAAGTACATCCATAATTCTTTAAGAACGTTTAGATTTCCAGTTTTTTTCATATATCATTGCTTAGTATTATATATTTTGATGTCTTTTATTAATACATTTAATGTAATAAGTTTATCATTGTAATATACTTTTAAATAATGATAGACAATAACATAAATGTTTATTTAACTTATCAGAGATATCGACAATACTCAAAAGCTTAAGGAGAAGAAGTTGTTATAAAATTTTAATTAAGGTATGTTTTCAAAACAAATTGTCCTAATTTAGATGTAGATTCTTTAAATCAATGTTATCTTTATTGATAAAACTTTTAGAAATCTTAAACCATAACAATTTAAAACAAAAAGTAAAAAAATCTAAATAGTCTTAACTACTTATTATAGAAAGAAAACAATTAAAAAACATAGACACGTTTTATTCTCTTCAAAAACCATCAACCTGAATCTTGAACTTCAGCCATAATAATCTGAAATCTTGGTTTAATAAGTCTACACTTCTTTAGGATTCTGAGCACTTGATTTTATTTCTTCACATTTCTCAACCTTAATTTTTTCTTTGGTATCTTCTTTCTCCAACTAAATTGACTTCACACACATCTTCTTGTTTGTGGAAAATCCGTCGAGTTCTGTCTCATTTGTTCTTTTGGAAGAAGGGGTAGAGAAATCAGATACACATGATTCACTGCTATTAGTCAGTATGTATATATCCTGCATATAATGATAAACTATTTGTTAATACATAATCTATATGAATATATAAGCATATTCAGAACCATATAAACATTATATGGTGGATTTAACAACCTCACACTCAGAGATGATTTCAGATGGATTAATTGGTGCATCTGAATCATTGGGTTCCTCAATCTTCACAAAATCACTACCTAGTCAAACCTTACCAACTCTATATGTGTCATAATTTCCATTTAAATTATCATCTTCCACACAAAGTAGAAACTGAAATGTCTTCCCAACTGTGTTCTTCAAAGCAAGAGGCAATTTTTCAGGATCCTGAGCCTATATTGTTATAAAAGTAAATGAATATATAATTTTGTATTAGATAAGCTATAAACATTAACAAATTTAAAATGTTACTCACATCATCATCATATTTCCCATCAAGACAGTCGACAGCAGATTGACCTGCAATATCTGTTGCTGCACCATCAAATAGTATACACTTTGTCTTTGTTGTTTGATCCATAACACGTACATGCAACTTAAACCTTGGAATCATTTGATTGATATTAAGATTGCATTTAGGACACCAGAACGTAGCCTTCTTTGTTTTTGACATAAAAGCAGTTCTTTCTTTTTGGTCCATTCGACTTTCTTGCTGCATTTCTTACAGCCAACATAAAACCAACCCATATCGGTATCAATTGCAAAGATTGTACACATAATCTTACACTTTCCCACCTACAAATATATATAACATTAATATATATATATATATATATACGTTACACTTTCCAAAAACGTTAATATATATTTGCTTCTGTGTAGTATTAAAGTAGATTATGTAAAACTGTTGAAAATACCTCAGAATATTCTAGCAAGCTTTCAATCAATTTTTTTTTGGATACTGGTTAAAGTAATCTTCATTGTGAAGCAACATTTGGAGTCTTGGCTTTGATTCACTAATGGAGAGAAAAAGACCATCATTTGGCAATCTGTGATGGAAACAACTAATCTATATAACACCTTTTTTACCCTAAGATAAAAATTAGAAAATAGAAATTTAAACTTTACCCTGCTCTAAATTCATTCACTTCTGAATAATCTCGATTAATAAGGAGATCAGATGCATCAAAAACATTTGTAATTTAATTTTCTCTTGTATATCACATTACATAACTTTGAAGTTTTAGTCTATGTAGTTGTAAATATAAATAACTTTTAAAAGTATTTTTAGAGTCCTTTACATACCTCTGAAAGTATTAATTTTTACAAATCTAATCAAACATATAACCATCTGATCTCCTGATTCTTCACAAGCTTTGAATATCTGATCAACATATTTACCCCACAGAGTGACTGGTAGGCGATCATCACTTAAAAACACATTAAAAGAATTTAAATATATTAGTTAGAAGTACATAAAAACATAAACTAAATCAAGTAAAAGATTAAACTTTACTTAGTGTTTCTGATTTAAAACTCAAGCTTTTTGGTTGGTTTGTTGTTGACCTCCATATTGTCTATTTTACCCACATTTACAACTTGGCCAATCACATCTACAAAATAATGCATTAAATCCTTATATATACACAGAAATTAATATAATCAAGAATTATAATATAGAGATAACATAAGAGATTTACCAATCAAAAACAATGGATTTAGGTCATCAACAATGATGCTTTGAAAATCCGGGAGATCAAGGTAGACATCATTACATTTGTTAACATATGTGGTATTTATAAAACTCATTTTGAAAGGATGATCAGTAACCCAGAACTGTCCCTTAACTTGAGTCAAAGCAAAAGTATCAATAACTCTCCACTCACCCTTTCTAATCCGGCTTTGAAACTTACTCACAAATGTTTTCTTAATAGAAGCAGGCATTTTCTTACCCTTTATATTAGTACAACAAATACATAAATACAGTGTTAAACTAATTAGACAAAAAAATCATAGATGAAAATAAACAATTTAATATTTGTTTGTACATAGAAACTTACCTTTTCATCAGCTAACACCATTTTAATTATATATGGTTTATAATATTCCAAAATTTAAAATCGTGATCTAATTTGTTTTGTTCAAAAAATTTGTAGGTTTGCTTTTGTTAACAATATTGAGAATGGAGCACGATCTTAGGTTAGTAGTTGGTAAGTTAGTATGATTCTAATCCGATTTTCTTTTATCAAAGATTTTACATTGCATATTTTATACGTTGATTATATATTGGTTTTACATTGCAGATTTTTTGGAATCAACCTGATGATTTGTGTTGCATGAGAAAGCGGGTATGGAACATTACGATCCGCGTCTTTCCTAATTGGATTTGCGACAATTTGTTTCAATTTTAACTTTTTATACCTTGTTTAATTTAGTCTTAATTTTATAAAAATACAGTGGCAAATTGTGTAATATTGCACGTAATAACTGGTTAAACTGTTTTTAGAGTTGTTTAAATAATATATAATAGATATTAAACGAGGATTAATCAGAGATTTATTTTAAAACTCAATTTATTTATTTTATATTTAAAAAATTACAGATATGGGTTCAAACCCATAAAGCCTCTTTTATTGAGCTGTGCTGAGTTCAAACCCATAAAGCCTCTTTTTTATTTTTCATCAAATTTTAATTAATAAAAAGTAAAATAGTGTACGACTATCATCTTCCTCCTGAGTCCTGCGATATTTTTAGAACCCTAGCTATAGTTGCTAATCGCTTTTTCTTCGTTAATCGTCGTTTTCACCTATTTTCACTTGAATTTTACAAAACATGTAAGATTCAACATAAAATATTATTTGTTGCACACAAAATCATGAAAAATTAAGAAGCAAAAACGTTTTTGCCTTTTTCTCCGAATTTGTTATAATTGCGACAGTTTTCGGCTGATGAAAGCTTAACCAATGCCTAAGTAGCCGCTGAGCCCTCATTTTAGAACATAGGAAAAATATCGTTCGAATTCATGCATGTTCGTTTGACAGCCGCTTGCGGCTTGTGACCTGCGGCCAGACATTGCGGTTCTTGTTTGTTTAACAGCCGCGCGTCTGGTCACAGCAGCAGCCACAAGAGACTGCAGTAGGCAAACGAACACAAATTGGCCGCAGTCGCGGCCGCAATAGTACCAAACACAACAGTACCAGATATACCGCCAGATTTTTTGCGCATCTAAAAATTTCAAATGAAGCAATCTGTGTCTGCTGCAGCATTTGACCGCAGAAAAATACGACTGATAAACAAATATCTTTTAACCATATACCGCATTTGCAGGAAGCTGCGCCTGACAAATGATCAAACCCTACATGTCTGAATACACATAAGAAAAACGTTTAAACTTTTACACGATGATGCAATGCTACTAAAGTACGAATAGTAATGGTGTGATATTACTGGTCAAAGTCTTAAAGGCTCTGAACCACACAAATGTCTCGCTTATTTCTCGTAATCGGGAAATCACTCTCTCACCCGCTTTTCGGATTTATGTTTTTTAGGTTTGTTTATTTATTTAGGAAGATTAAATCAGAGCGTATGTAATTAATTACTTGGTATATTTTGAATAAACTCTAATCTCTATAACCCAATAACTGGACTAGTCCAAAAAAGTAAATCCGAGTAGACTGAATTAACATGCAAAATAAGAACAAAGTTTGAATTGAGTTTAACAGCGGTATTTTCTAATCCAACCCAAATCTACAAAGAAATTGTTGTCATTCCAAATTTGATCACATTTATTTTAAACCAGATACCCATTATCTAATTTCAAATATATTATCAGTTTAGTAGAACCAAATTTACTATACAATTAGATATGTTTTTTGCTTGTTTTGCTGCATGTGCATTGATTTCTTTGTTTGGTTCTTTTCTCTTTTTCATCCTACAATAGATTTTCAGCATATATGTTACTTAACATTGATTCGAGTTTGAATATAATAACAGAGATAAGTTACCTTTTGAGTTCAGAAGATGAATATATATGTTAAAATGAAAAATCTGTTATCAGAATTGATGTATTTAGATATGTATGGAAAATATATAAGAAAGCATCAATCACAATCAGAAGAAGAAAACTCCAAAGCTAAATTAGAATATTGTTGAAGATATTTGATTCTAAAACTTAATTCTGTTTAATAATTTTAGTTGATTTTATACAGTTTTCTGCTGAATCTGTTTTGATTTTAAATAATTTGAAAAAGTTTGCTTTTGAGTTGTAAGTACATCCATAATTCTTTAAGAACGTTTAGATTTCCAGTTTTTTTCATATATCATTGCTTAGTATTATATATTTTGATGTCTTTTATTAATACATTTAATGTAATAAGTTTATCATTGTAATATACTTTTAAATAATGATAGACAATAACATAAATGTTTATTTAACTTATCAGAGATATCGACAATACTCAAAAGCTTAAGGAGAAGAAGTTGTTATAAAATTTTAATTAAGGTATGTTTTCAAAACAAATTGTCCTAATTTAGATGTAGATTCTTTAAATCAATGTTATCTTTATTGATAAAACTTTTAGAAATCTTAAACCATAACAATTTAAAACAAAAAGTAAAAAAATCTAAATAGTCTTAACTACTTATTATAGAAAGAAAACAATTAAAAAACATAGACACGTTTTATTCTCTTCAAAAACCATCAACCTGAATCTTGAACTTCAGCCATAATAATCTGAAATCTTGGTTTAATAAGTCTACACTTCTTTAGGATTCTGAGCACTTGATTTTATTTCTTCACATTTCTCAACCTTAATTTTTTCTTTGGTATCTTCTTTCTCCAACTAAATTGACTTCACACACATCTTCTTGTTTGTGGAAAATCCGTCGAGTTCTGTCTCATTTGTTCTTTTGGAAGAAGGGGTAGAGAAATCAGATACACATGATTCACTGCTATTAGTCAGTATGTATATATCCTGCATATAATGATAAACTATTTGTTAATACGTAATCTATATGAATATATAAGCATATTCAGAACCATATAAACATTATATGGTGGATTTAACAACCTCACACTCAGAGATGATTTCAGATGGATTAATTGGTGCATCTTAATCATTGGGTTCCTCAATCTTCACAAAATCACTACCTAGCCAAACCTTACCAACTCTATATGTGTCATAATTTCCATTTAAATTATCATCTTCCACACAAAGTAGAAACTGAAATGTCTTCCCAACTGTGTTCTTCAAAGCAAGAGGCAATTTTTCAGGATCCTGAGCCTATATTGTTATAAAAGTAAATGAATATATAATTTTGTATTAGATAAGCTATAAACATTAACAAATTTAAAATGTTACTCACATCATCATCATATTTCCCATCAAGACAGTCGACAGCAGATTGACCTGCAATATCTGTTGCTGCACCATCAAATAGTATACACTTTGTCTTTGTTGTTTGATCCATAACACGTACATGCAACTTAAACCTTGGAATCATTTGATTGATATTAAGATTGCATTTAGGACACCAGAACGTAGCCTTCTTTGTTTTTGACATAAAAGCAGTTCTTTCTTTTTGGTCCATTTGACTTTCTTGCTGCATTTCTTACAGCCAACATAAAACCAACCCATATCGGTATCAATTGCAAAGATTGTACACATAATCTTACACTTTCCCACCTACAAATATATATAACATTAATATATATATATATATATATATACGTTACACTTTCCAAAAATGTTAATATATATTTGCTTCTGTGTAGTATTAAAGTAGATTATGTAAAACTGTTGAAAATACCTCAGAATATTCTAGCAAGCTTTCAATCAATTTTTTTTTGGATACTGGTTAAAGTAATCTTCATTGTGAAGCAACATTTGGAGTCTTGGCTTTGATTCACTAATGGAGAGAAAAAGACCATCATTTGGCAATCTGTGATGGAAACAACTAATCTATATAACACCTTTTTTACCCTAAGATAAAAATTAGAAAATAGAAATTTAAACTTTACCCTGCTCTAAATTCATTCACTTCTGAATAATCTCGATTAATAAGGAGATCAGATGCATCAAAAATATTTATAATTTAATTTTCTCTTGTATATCACATTACATAACTTTGAAGTTTTAGTCTATGTAGTTGTAAATATAAATAACTTTTAAAAGTATTTTTAGAGTCCTTTACATACCTCTGAAAGTATTATTTTTTACAAATCTAATCAAACATATAACCATCTGATCTCCTGATTCTTCACAAGCTTTGAATATCTGATCAACATATTTACCCCACAGAGTGACTGGTAGGCGATCATCACTTAAAAACACATTAAAAGAATTTAAATATATTAGTTAGAAGTACATAAAAACATAAACTAAATCAAGTAAAAGATTAAACTTTACTTAGTGTTTCTGATTTAAAACTCAAGCTTTTTGGTTGGTTTGTTGTTGACCTCCATATTGTCTATTTTACCCACATTTACAACTTGGCCAATCACATCTACAAAATAATGCATTAAATCCTTATATATACACAGAAATTAATATAATCAAGAATTATAATATAGAGATAACATAAGAGATTTACCAATCAAAAACAATGGATTTAGGTCATCAACAATGATGCTTTGAAAATCCGGGAGATCAAGGTAGACATCATTACATTTGTTAACATATGTGGTATTTATAAAACTCATTTTGAAAGGATGATCAGTAACCCAGAACTGTCCCTTAACTTGAGTCAAAGCAAAAGTATCAATAACTCTCCACTCACCCTTTCTAATCCGGCTTTGAAACTTACTCACAAATGTTTTCTTAATAGAAGCAGGCATTTTCTTACCCTTTATATTAGTACAACAAATACATAAATACAGTGTTAAACTAATTAGACAAAAAAATCATAGATGAAAATAAACAATTTAATATTTGTTTGTACATAGAAACTTACCTTTTCATCAGCTAACACCATTTTAATTATATATGGTTTATAATATTCCAAAATTTAAAATCGTGATCTAATTTGTTTTGTTCAAAAAATTTGTAGGTTTGCTTTTGTTAACAATATTGAGAATGGAGCACGATCTTAGGTTAGTAGTTGGTAAGTTAGTATGATTCTAATCCGATTTTCTTTTATCAAAGATTTTACATTGCATATTTTATACGTTGATTATATATTGGTTTTACATTGCAGATTTTTTGGAATCAACCTGATGATTTGTGTTGCATGAGAAAGCGGGTATGGAACATTACGATCCGCGTCTTTCCTAATTGGATTTGCGACAATTTGTTTCAATTTTAACTTTTTATACCTTGTTTAATTTAGTCTTAATTTTATAAAAATACAGTGGCAAATTGTGTAATATTGCACGTAATAACTGGTTAAACTGTTTTTAGAGTTGTTTAAATAATATATAATAGATATTAAACGAGGATTAATCAGAGATTTATTTTAAAACTCAATTTATTTATTTTATATTTAAAAAATTACAGATATGGGTTCAAACCCATAAAGCCTCTTTTATTGAGCTGTGCTGAGTTCAAACCCATAAAGCCTCTTTTTTATTTTTCATCAAATTTTAATTAATAAAAAGTAAAATAGTGTACGACTATCATCTTCCTCCTGAGTCCTGCGATATTTTTAGAACCCTAGCTATAGTTGCTAATCGCTTTTTCTTCGTTAATCGTCGTTTTCACCTATTTTCACTTGAATTTTACAAAACATGTAAGATTCAACATAAAATATTATTTGTTGCACACAAAATCATGAAAAATTAAGAAGCAAAAACGTTTTTGCCTTTTTCTCCGAATTTGTTATAATTGCGACAGTTTTCGGCTGATGAAAGCTTAACCAATGCCTAAGTAGCCGCTGAGCCCTCATTTTAGAACATAGGAAAAATATCGTTCGAATTCATGCATGTTCGTTTGACAGCCGCTTGCGGCTTGTGACCTGCGGCCAGACATTGCGGTTCTTGTTTGTTTAACAGCCGCGCGTCTGGTCACAGCAGCAGCCACAAGAGACTGCAGTAGGCAAACGAACACAAATTGGCCGCAGTCGCGGCCGCAATAGTACCAAACACAACAGTACCAGATATACCGCCAGATTTTTTGCGCATCTAAAAATTTCAAATGAAGCAATCTGTGTCTGCTGCAGCATTTGACCGCAGAAAAATACGACTGATAAACAAATATCTTTTAACCATATACCGCATTTGCAGGAAGCTGCGCCTGACAAATGATCAAACCCTACATGTCTGAATACACATAAGAAAAACGTTTAAACTTTTACACGATGATGCAATGCTACTAAAGTACGAATAGTAATGGTGTGATATTACTGGTCAAAGTCTTAAAGGCTCTGAACCACACAAATGTCTCGCTTATTTCTCGTAATCGGGAAATCACTCTCTCACCCGCTTTTCGGATTTATGTTTTTTAGGTTTGTTTATTTATTTAGGAAGATTAAATCAGAGCGTATGTAATTAATTACTTGGTATATTTTGAATAAACTCTAATCTCTATAACCCAATAACTGGACTAGTCCAAAAAAGTAAATCCGAGTAGACTGAATTAACATGCAAAATAAGAACAAAGTTTGAATTGAGTTTAACAGCGGTATTTTCTAATCCAACCCAAATCTACAAAGAAATTGTTGTCATTCCAAATTTGATCACATTTATTTTAAACCAGATACCCATTATCTAATTTCAAATATATTATCAGTTTAGTAGAACCAAATTTACTATACAATTAGATATGTTTTTTGCTTGTTTTGCTGCATGTGCATTGATTTCTTTGTTTGGTTCTTTTCTCTTTTTCATCCTACAATAGATTTTCAGCATATATGTTACTTAACATTGATTCGAGTTTGAATATAATAACAGAGATAAGTTACCTTTTGAGTTCAGAAGATGAATATATATGTTAAAATGAAAAATCTGTTATCAGAATTGATGTATTTAGATATGTATGGAAAATATATAAGAAAGCATCAATCACAATCAGAAGAAGAAAACTCCAAAGCTAAATTAGAATATTGTTGAAGATATTTGATTCTAAAACTTAATTCTGTTTAATAATTTTAGTTGATTTTATACAGTTTTCTGCTGAATCTGTTTTGATTTTAAATAATTTGAAAAAGTTTGCTTTTGAGTTGTAAGTACATCCATAATTCTTTAAGAACGTTTAGATTTCCAGTTTTTTTCATATATCATTGCTTAGTATTATATATTTTGATGTCTTTTATTAATACATTTAATGTAATAAGTTTATCATTGTAATATACTTTTAAATAATGATAGACAATAACATAAATGTTTATTTAACTTATCAGAGATATCGACAATACTCAAAAGCTTAAGGAGAAGAAGTTGTTATAAAATTTTAATTAAGGTATGTTTTCAAAACAAATTGTCCTAATTTAGATGTAGATTCTTTAAATCAATGTTATCTTTATTGATAAAACTTTTAGAAATCTTAAACCATAACAATTTAAAACAAAAAGTAAAAAAATCTAAATAGTCTTAACTACTTATTATAGAAAGAAAACAATTAAAAAACATAGACACGTTTTATTCTCTTCAAAAACCATCAACCTGAATCTTGAACTTCAGCCATAATAATCTGAAATCTTGGTTTAATAAGTCTACACTTCTTTAGGATTCTGAGCACTTGATTTTATTTCTTCACATTTCTCAACCTTAATTTTTTCTTTGGTATCTTCTTTCTCCAACTAAATTGACTTCACACACATCTTCTTGTTTGTGGAAAATCCATCGAGTTCTGTCTCATTTGTTCTTTTGGAAGAAGGGGTAGAGAAATCAGATACACATGATTCACTGCTATTAGTCAGTATGTATATATCCTGCATATAATGATAAACTATTTGTTAATACATAATCTATATGAATATATAAGCATATTCAGAACCATATAAACATTATATGGTGGATTTAACAACCTCACACTCAGAGATGATTTCAGATGGATTAATTGGTGCATCTGAATCATTGGGTTCCTCAATCTTCACAAAATCACTACCTAGCCAAACCTTACCAACTCTATATGTGTCATAATTTCCATTTAAATTATCATCTTCCACACAAAGTAGAAACTGAAATGTCTTCCCAACTGTGTTCTTCAAAGCAAGAGGCAATTTTTCAGGATCCTGAGCCTATATTGTTATAAAAGTAAATGAATATATAATTTTGTATTAGATAAGCTATAAACATTAACAAATTTAAAATGTTACTCACATCATCATCATATTTCCCATCAAGACAGTCGACAGCAGATTGACCTGCAATATCTGTTGCTGCACCATCAAATAGTATACACTTTGTCTTTGTTGTTTGATCCATAACACGTACATGCAACTTAAACCTTGGAATCATTTGATTGATATTAAGATTGCATTTAGGACACCAGAACGTAGCCTTCTTTGTTTTTGACATAAAAGCAGTTCTTTCTTTTTGGTCCATTCGACTTTCTTGCTGCATTTCTTACAGCCAACATAAAACCAACCCATATCGGTATCAATTGCAAAGATTGTACACATAATCTTACACTTTCCCACCTACAAATATATATAACATTAATATATATATATATATATACGTTACACTTTCCAAAAACGTTAATATATATTTGCTTCTGTGTAGTATTAAAGTAGATTATGTAAAACTGTTGAAAATACCTCAGAATATTCTAGCAAGCTTTCAATCAATTTTTTTTTGGATACTGGTTAAAGTAATCTTCATTGTGAAGCAACATTTGGAGTCTTGGCTTTGATTCACTAATGGAGAGAAAAAGACCATCATTTGGCAATCTGTGATGGAAACAACTAATCTATATAACACCTTTTTTACCCTAAGATAAAAATTAGAAAATAGAAATTTAAACTTTACCCTGCTCTAAATTCATTCACTTCTGAATAATCTCGATTAATAAGGAGATCAGATGCATCAAAAACATTTGTAATTTAATTTTCTCTTGTATATCACATTACATAACTTTGAAGTTTTAGTCTATGTAGTTGTAAATATAAATAACTTTTAAAAGTATTTTTAGAGTCCTTTACATACCTCTGAAAGTATTAATTTTTACAAATCTAATCAAACATATAACCATCTGATCTCCTGATTCTTCACAAGCTTTGAATATCTGATCAACATATTTACCCCACAGAGTGACTGGTAGGCGATCATCACTTAAAACACATTAAAAGAATTTAAATATATTAGTTAGAAGTACATAAAAACATAAACTAAATCAAGTAAAAGATTAAACTTTACTTAGTGTTTCTGATTTAAAACTCAAGCTTTTTGGTTGGTTTGTTGTTGACCTCCATATTGTCTATTTTACCCACATTTACAACTTGGCCAATCACATCTACAAAATAATGCATTAAATCCTTATATATACACAGAAATTAATATAATCAAGAATTATAATATAGAGATAACATAAGAGATTTACCAATCAAAAACAATGGATTTAGGTCATCAACAATGATGCTTTGAAAATCCGGGAGATCAAGGTAGACATCATTACATTTGTTAACATATGTGGTATTTATAAAACTCATTTTGAAAGGATGATCAGTAACCCAGAACTGTCCCTTAACTTGAGTCAAAGCAAAAGTATCAATAACTCTCCACTCACCCTTTCTAATCCGGCTTTGAAACTTACTCACAAATGTTTTCTTAATAGAAGCAGGCATTTTCTTACCCTTTATATTAGTACAACAAATACATAAATACAGTGTTAAACTAATTAGACAAAAAAATCATAGATGAAAATAAACAATTTAATATTTGTTTGTACATAGAAACTTACCTTTTCATCAGCTAACACCATTTTAATTATATATGGTTTATAATATTCCAAAATTTAAAATCGTGATCTAATTTGTTTTGTTCAAAAAATTTGTAGGTTTGCTTTTGTTAACAATATTGAGAATGGAGCACGATCTTAGGTTAGTAGTTGGTAAGTTAGTATGATTCTAATCCGATTTTCTTTTATCAAAGATTTTACATTGCATATTTTATACGTTGATTATATATTGGTTTTACATTGCAGATTTTTTGGAATCAACCTGATGATTTGTGTTGCATGAGAAAGCGGGTATGGAACATTACGATCCGCGTCTTTCCTAATTGGATTTGCGACAATTTGTTTCAATTTTAACTTTTTATACCTTGTTTAATTTAGTCTTAATTTTATAAAAATACAGTGGCAAATTGTGTAATATTGCACGTAATAACTGGTTAAACTGTTTTTAGAGTTGTTTAAATAATATATAATAGATATTAAACGAGGATTAATCAGAGATTTATTTTAAAACTCAATTTATTTATTTTATATTTAAAAAATTACAGATATGGGTTCAAACCCATAAAGCCTCTTTTATTGAGCTGTGCTGAGTTCAAACCCATAAAGCCTCTTTTTTATTTTTCTTCAAATTTTAATTAATAAAAAGTAAAATAGTGTACGACTATCATCTTCCTCCTGAGTCCTGCGATATTTTTAGAACCCTAGCTATAGTTGCTAATCGCTTTTTCTTCGTTAATCGTCGTTTTCACCTATTTTCACTTGAATTTTACAAAACATGTAAGATTCAACATAAAATATTATTTGTTGCACACAAAATCATGAAAAATTAAGAAGCAAAAACGTTTTTGCCTTTTTCTCCGAATTTGTTATAATTGCGACAGTTTTCGGCTGATGAAAGCTTAACCAATGCCTAAGTAGCCGCTGAGCCCTCATTTTAGAACATAGGAAAAATATCGTTCGAATTCATGCATGTTCGTTTGACAGCCGCTTGCGGCTTGTGACCTGCGGCCAGACATTGCGGTTCTTGTTTGTTTAACAGCCGCGCGTCTGGTCACAGCAGCAGCCACAAGAGACTGCAGTAGGCAAACGAACACAAATTGGCCGCAGTCGCGGCCGCAATAGTACCAAACACAACAGTACCAGATATACCGCCAGATTTTTTGCGCATCTAAAAATTTCAAATGAAGCACTCTGTGTCTGCTGCAGCATTTGACCGCAGAAAAATACGACTGATAAACAAATATCTTTTAACCATATACCGCATTTGCAGGAAGCTGCGCCTGACAAATGATCAAACCCTACATGTCTGAATACACATAAGAAAAACGTTTAAACTTTTACACGATGATGCAATGCTACTAAAGTACGAATAGTAATGGTGTGATATTACTGGTCAAAGTCTTAAAGGCTCTGAACCACACAAATGTCTCGCTTATTTCTCGTAATCGGGAAATCACTCTCTCACCCGCTTTTCGGATTTATGTTTTTTAGGTTTGTTTATTTATTTAGGAAGATTAAATCAGAGCGTATGTAATTAATTACTTGGTATATTTTGAATAAACTCTAATCTCTATAACCCAATAACTGGACTAGTCCAAAAAAGTAAATCCGAGTAGACTGAATTAACATGCAAAATAAGAACAAAGTTTGAATTGAGTTTAACAGCGGTATTTTCTAATCCAACCCAAATCTACAAAGAAATTGTTGTCATTCCAAATTTGATCACATTTATTTTAAACCAGATACCCATTATCTAATTTCAAATATATTATCAGTTTAGTAGAACCAAATTTACTATACAATTAGATATGTTTTGGGGTAAACCAATGTTTTTTTTGTAAGAAAAAAAAGTTTTTCTTTTTTCTAGTTTGACAGTTATCATTCTTCTTTGAAAGCAAAAAAATTCTTAAAAAGGCAAAATCAATAAATCTATTTAGTGAATTTATACGAATCGGGATAACAAAACAATTGAGATATTATTTGTTTTCAAGTTTTTGATTTTAGAGTAAGTGATTTGTTTTCATATAAACATGGATGTCTTCCTCTTATTTCCCTTGAATACACATTTTTTTCATCAATTGAGTAATATATCTCCGTTTTAAAAATTTTGAATTACAATACAAAAAATCTTTACTATTAGTAATTATATGTATAGTATAATAATTCAAAATAATTTAAAAATAAAATCAAAGAAAGATGATAGAAGAATCATAATTTTAAACCTTAACAAAATCCTACAAATATATTAACTAAAAATAAGTAATATGGTATACATAAATATCAAATATTACTTTTTAAATTTTGATTGGTTAAAAATTTGTTAAAAAAATTTTAAATTTTCGTTTATATTTTCTAGGAAAGAAAAAATAAGTTTTATTTTTTGGAAACTCATAATTATTTAATAGAATATTTTTGGAAACTAAGTCTATATTATGTTTGAATTTTTATAGTTCTTAAATGTTTTAAAATTCAATGGCATTTTTTGTAATATGCCACATGACTATTTTATTTTTAAATTATTTTGAATTATAATATTATCTATACACTGTAATATTATTATATTATGTTTAATTTTTTTATTGTTTTTAAATGTTTTAAAATGCAATAGCATTTGTTTTAATATGCCACATGACTATTGGTTAAAGTGCTTACAACATTGCTCAAATAATAGTATAGAGATACCATTAGTATGCTCCATTTGATTAAATTTCTCATCATCTTCTTAGAAAACATAAGGAATTAGACATATTGGAAGGACATGACAAAAAATTTGACCAAAAAAAAGGAAGGACATAACAATGATATCCTTTTTTTGAACGAAGACAAAAATATCATTATTTTTGAGAAAATTGTGGAGAATCACTAGCAATTTCCAACAAATTAGCAAAACTGCATGAGAGAAAAATACCAACAAAAAATAGAAAACGTTTTTAAATGAACTGTTTTACTTTTAACTAATAGGAAAGAGAAAGAACTTGTCTATATAAACACTCATTTAGTTAAATAACATAGATATATTTGTATAATTAGGCCAAATCAACACAAAGGTTGAAAAATATTAAATCAAGAAAAAGTTGAAACTTGATTTGGTCAAAATGAGGAAAGGTAGAAAATTTATTTGGCTGTCCGATATCTCACCTTTTTACAGACCCCTTTATTTCCGAATATAAGAAGGATCCTTCTGGGTAGTTTAAACAAAATAGAAGCTGACAAGAAAAGAAAATGCGAAGAACTTAAATTATCTCCAAGGACTAGTCTGAGTGAAACTCACTCATCCCCTGGCTATAAAATCTCCCGAGTTTTGTTTGTTCACTTACTCATAAGTCATACTCATAGAGATAATCAATCAAAAGTCTACTAGAGGAAGTTCGATGTTTTTATGAGTTTCTGAGGCAAGGACACTTAACATCCCGATTAGCATATTGTTAATTGTATACCATTATTAGAATATTTGAATCTACCAAAAGTCAAAATTTGTAAGTATTAAAAAATTGAAACTTTCACCCCATAAGTTTCACGATCCGTCGGAAATTTCCAACAGATTATGAAATTTTGATAAACGCAGATAAATTTTCCGAGTAAATTTTTATGGTTAGTCGAAAATTTTCGACGTCTAGCAAAAAATGCATGTTTCCCCATTGACAAGTCAAACTATGAACAAGCCACATATATCCCTATATTGGTTGGATTGTACATAACATGTGTTTTGTATGTTGCACATAGGTTGCATTTATATTCTATATTAAATAGTAATCAACGTTTTGGAGTGCAGAGAAATATCTGATTAAATATAGAGAATCACAAAACTAAGAATATAAAAGAGCATTACCTGACCTGACATAGAGCAACCAGAAGTTGAAAATTTCACCAATCTCTTGAAACTTCTGCCCTAAAAATGATGTATCTGATACCCAAGAAAAAAACCTCAGACCCAGATGCAAGCAAAAGTAAAAAAAAAAAATAGCTACTCAAGATTTGTGGCTCTTTCGTTTCTATGCTCATGTGTTTGTTTGAGACTATCTTTGAATTTGATAACTGATGAATCTGGTTGTTTTTTTATTTTCTGATGGGATTTTGTTTTTTTCTTGGGTATCAGATACATCATTTTTAGGGCAGAAACTTCAAGAGATTGGTGAAATCTTCAACTTCTGCTTGCTCTTTGCCGGGTCAAGAGATTGACATTTTTTAATTAATATAGATTAATTTAATATTTTGTTGGATTTAATATTGCCATTTAGGGAAAATATATATGATTTTGTAATATTCTCCTAATAAGTGATTTGTTGGGTATTTTTGAATTAGTTATAGACATATTTATTTTCAATTTAATTTTTTTGTCTTCATAATTTAATTAGATTTGTTTTCTAAGTAAGATTCGTTTAATGATTTTTTTGGAGAAGAAAGTTAATAGGGGAGTTAATTCCAATATTCAAATTAAATATTCATATCAAAATAATTAATTGAGAGAATCATTTCAGTTTCTATAGTTGAAAGAATTTTAAATATCCGAATTATATATTTACTGAATTAATGAAGAAATTAATATTTTGCTAGTTTGTTACACTTTAAATCCATAGGTAATATACAGAAATCGAAATTTAATTTAAAATTTTTTTACCATGTTCTAAATAGTTAATAGTTAATAATTTTGTATTTGATTAAAAATATATAAAACTTTAAACTACCAAAGAAATTATATTTAATATTAAGAAATCAGATTTAGGATACAATAAAATCGGTAATTATTAGTTGGAATATTCGAATATTCAATTAGGTAAAATTACAATCTTCTAAATATTTAATTAACTATTTACCTAATTATATTGAAAAATTATTTGTTTGTTATAATCAGAAAATAAAAAGGTTAAAATTTTAATAAATAAGAAAGTTATTTAAAAGATTTTGGATTTTTTATTAAATTTTAAAATTAATTTAAAATTTTCGTTTATATTTATTAGGAGAGAGAAATAAGTTTTATTTTTTAGAAACTAATAATTATTTAAAAGATTATATTTGGATTTTTTATTGGATTTTGGTAGCATAATTTTTTGACTATTTTAAATTTCTATAGGTTGTTTAATTTAGTCTTAATTTTATAAAAATATAGTGACATTTTATGTAATATAATATATGAAAGTTGGTTAAAATGTTTATAGAGTTGCTTAAATAATATAGTAGTAGATTGCCAACAAATATGCAGAGAAATGCCCTGAGATTTTGGATCGAACATTCCACTGCAGATTGATCATTCTACTTTATATCAATCAATCCAGCCATTAACTGACTACACCAAAATTTTTTGGTTAGGATTTGGAAAAGGTTTTGACCCAAACCATGATTTGCCCTATATATTTTATTTTTTGTCGTAGAAAATATCCAATAATAGTGGAAAAGAAATTTGATACAAAAATACAAAAATATTCAAGTAATATATATAAAATTACATAAAATTCTACTACTATTCTGAAGTTGATGAGGATCCATCATAAGGAATTGAGTTTGAATCTTCATCATATCCTCCATGTGATTTATCTGAGTCTAAATGCACTATATCATCACTGATTTGTGTGAAATCAACGACAACATCGACATCAAATGAAAGATCAACTGGAGCCATTTGAACACTTTCGGTTGGCTGGAAAACATCATATTCAGGAACTCCATATTTCATCCTCTTGAGATAATTGACTTCAGTGTGACCCAAGGGTCTGACTGTCATGTAACTCGAAGGTAACGAATGTGACAAACCTAAAATAAATAATGAAAATTTGTTATTAGCTATAGTCATTAAAAATTTGTATTGTTAATTTAGAAAATACATGGTCTGATTATGATACAAGGATGAATGGATCGTATTTTAGTAGTTTTCGTCTCGAATGTACGGATGTAACACCGAATTGGTCAACTTTAACACCAAGATCAATAAATGGGTCATACTAATCGCACATAATATAATGCATCTGAAGTCCAATATTTATGGGTAGAAGACTTCCAATATTTGTTGAAGAATGTCGTACTAAAATACATCACCAGATTAAACCAAAATACTGGAATCAAAAATTGTCCTCGTACTTCCCTACTCATGAATCCTAAATGCATATCTCCTAGTGTAATACCTAAGGTATGAAGTTGCAATAAACTTTGGATTGTTAGCGAACTCCACTAACCATGTGGGAAATGTTTGACCATTTGCTATTCCTTGAGTAAGCTAAAACAAATAGTAACAACTAATAAAAATACAAAAAATCATTATTCCAAATTAACATACGTATTACAACACTTACATAATATTACAACCAAGACGCAAAATCATTTTCTTTTAGATGGTCAAGTTCTTCCTTTGAGGCTTCTTTGTTGAGGGTTTATGCGACTATAGATCCCTCAAATATGCTTAAATTTTTAACTTTCTTCTTCAAATAGAACATGTACCGCTCAAACAGATACAATATAACAGGATTTCATAGTGTTGTTTCTCGTATGAGGTGGATTGGAAGATGTTCCATAACATAAAAGACAGGTGAAATAGTTTCTCGAGATTTTAATGGATCATTAATATATTATCTTCTAAATTGCGAATACCCTCAACTATTAGTGATATCGTGCATAAATCCCAAAATAAAGCACCAACTCCTTAATTTAAACATTATATACATTAATATATATATATATATACATATATGCATGATTAATTGTTAAATTTATGAAAATAATTAAATATACATGTAATTGCTTCATGGACATCTTCTAGAATGAGTTTGGCAAAAGCAAATGGAAAGAACCACTGTATCACAACATAACAGTCATGACTCTTCAATTTAATAAACTTTCTTTTCCATAATCAACGCAATTACGTAGATTAGATGTGTATCAGTCATTGAATTTAACATCTTCGTGAATCCAATAAAATAATTATTATTTAGGTGCTTTCAACTGGTACGCATGAAAGGGACATTGAGCATTCACTAGAACTTCAAGTATACTCCGAATAGAAAACTCTGCTAAGTCAAATCTAAACTTAGTAATAAAATATATCACTTCCAATATTATTAATTTATAGATATTTTACTATATAGATATATTTCTTAGATAGTTATACATATATTTTTATAGGATTTTTACTGACCTATGGTACTACTTATATTAGTTATCGTTAACTAAATGAAACGGCTCCCTAGAGAGTATTTGGTTGAAGATTTGGATTCAGAAATATTTATTAAGATATGGGAAGTAATGGGGCTCCACGAATTTTTCGAGCAAAAAGGAGGTGGGGGGGGGGGGGGAACGGTATATACGATGAGCCTGAGCTTGATGGATTTGAAGCAAAGTTTGAGCTTGGTGGATTTGAAGCAATCAGAAACTACATTAACGTTTTGAAGACCGAGGCTATCGCAGATGAAAATATGAATTACAGAGAGGTGATGGAAATTAATGATCTCTCAATCAATACACTTGACTGGCTTCGGGACCATCTATACGCATATATAGATGATTTGAGAACAAAGACTGATGAGTTCGCTAACATCTCTTGGGATCATCAAAAGCAATATGGCATGAACACAATTTTATAAAACTGAAAAACACTTTTTCTCTTTGATTTTAAGATGTCCAATAGGTGGACGAATCTGCCAGCCTTGATTTTGAGGAAACCCAAAAGTACGAATCCTTAAATTAGAGATGTCAATTGTGCCAGTGACCTGCGGGCTAGACTTAACTAGATCCGTCACGGGACGGGTTTGTACATAAAATTTTATACTCATTAAAAATTGGTCTCATGGACAAGTTTATATTGGATCATGGGTTTAGCAGTTTTTATCCACGAATTGGTGGATTAGCCCGCGAACTACCACTTTTAATAAAAGTAAATAATCTATGATATATTTGATAATGTAAAGAGTTTTAACGTATAAATTTTGAATATTTACAATAATAATAATATTAAAATTATTTCTATTTAATTTAATTTTTTTAAATTATAAAAATTAAATTTGCGGGCTGATCTGCTAACTTGTTGGAGTTAGCGGAACGGTCTTGGACACAGTTATATAAATTGTGGTCTTAGCGGGCCGGCCTGTTACGGTCCAAAAAACCATTGTTCATGGTAGGACGGACCAAATAGGTGCGGGCCGGCCCAGTTGTTATCTCTACTCAAAATGAACCATATAGTGAACCAAATAACCAACCAGGTGCATATTGTGTTGAGTCAATCACAAAGCAAAACTAACTATTCAAAGTTTCAAACTATATATAGTAAAACCTCTATATATTAATAATGTTGGGACTATGATATTTTATTAATTACATATAGAATTTGGTTTTAGTTTCTTTTTTATCATTTAATATTTTAACTTAAAATTTTAAAAATTTGACTTTAGATCATTTAATCTACTTTACCTTAAATTTTTAGAAAAATATGAGTTGGGATAGTTTGATAAAAATGTAGTTAGTATTTTGGATGCTAAAAAAATTTGGTATTTAAAAGCAAAAAAAACTTGAAGATTAATAAAAAAGACTACAGATGAATTCCCTTATGCAAAAATATACATAAAATTTAACTTATAATTAATGATATCAGGTGTGATGTGCCGTATTTTAAAAATCTATTAAAATATCGAAATTAATAAGATGCATACAAAAAATTACAAAACCTATACAGAAACTGAAAAGCTTACAAACTTTTTTGGATATTTGAATGATGAAGTTATAAACAATAATACAATACGATTAATTGAAAACAAAACCTAACAAATAATTGACAAAATAATAGTTAGAGACCAGATCTAACAACATTTATTTTTAAAAAAATACTGAAACAATATATTATAATATTATATTATATATATGTGTATATATTATAAGATTATTAATTTATGATACTAATGAAATTATATATTTACATAGAAATTTCAAAAAAATAATTATCTTATTATATTATTATTTTATCATATTTTGTTTTAACTTTTACATCAGCCCAACTCAAAAAGTCTTTCATGAGGGAAATATTTGTTATGTGGTTGGCTCAAGACAAAATAATAAATCCCTTAGTTCTCGAGGCACTTTGGTGTTTCAGTTATATAACATATTTAAGGGTTTACTGCAAAGGAAACTTTTCAAGTCGTCATTTTTTGCAACTTTACTTTTCAATTAAAAATGCAGATCAATATGGAAAAGTAAAAAATAATACTCAATATTAATCTCATATGTATTTTAAAGAGTTTTAACGTCAGATACATTAGATGTTTCAATTCTAAAAGTAGATCTAAACTCTCGTTTTAAATTTTAAAGAGTTAAATTTAATATATTATTTATCATAATTTTAAAAACTTGAGAGTGGCGACGAGGGGCAGCGTTGTGTATAATTGACTTTTATGTATTGGCCTGCATTTTCTGGAGTCTTTGTTTATGTATGATATCTTCTCGGTATTCAGTGCTCTTTTTTGACTTGATCTCTTTCTCTCTTATCTGACGATAAGCCAATCTCCATTTGGAACTATCGGTTATGCTTCCCTTGGAGTTTTGGCCTATTCCGGAAGGGTATAGATACGGTTTCTCTTCGGTTATAGAGCCTCTCTTCCGGTATGTTGTTGTTTTCTTCCCAATATCTTTGACTGGTCGATCAACAACTTTTCATCTTCATGGTGGTTGGTGAAGTGCTTAGGTAATTTTTCTAGTTTCTTCCACTCAAATGCAAAATTAAATCTAGATTGAGATCTGAGTAGTTGTTGGTTTCTCTCGTCTAGATTTTAATTTAATATATTTCAACGTTATTGATGTTTGCATGCTAATGAAAGTATCAAAGCCACAAAAACGAGGCATACTAAACTGGAGTAAGTAAGCAAATGTTTATATTTTTCAGAAGTTTAGCAAGCATCAAGAGAGAACATGTATACCAAAATTTTCGGTGAAGTGGCGGTCACCATCGACATAAAAAAAATTTGTTTTGTCTAATGAGTATGTGACTGAAGAAAGACACATGTGAACAATAACTTGGAGTTAAAATATTAATCAGTTTAGAATCGTCGTTTTGGTTGTGTTTAACAATGTCTACGTATTATATTTTGTTTTTTTTCCAATACAAACTAAAATATATATTCTTAGTTGCTATTAATCAAAGGATAAAGGAGAAAAAAAGCAATTAGATGGAGTTGTAACATGAGTGGCACTAGGGCTAGATAGAAAAACCGAATCCGATCATCAATGTAAATTCGATCTGAAAAATTCTATACAAATGTGAATTTGAATTCGATAAATTATTTTCTTGGAATATAAATTTTTAAATCTAAAAATCTATACATGAATCCGATCCGAACCCGATAGGATATTTGAATACCCAAAAATACATAATTACCTTTAGAAAAATACCATAATTCGAAGATCCTATCATATAAATATGAGTTTTGTATGTGTAATATACACAAAGTCGATCCGAATCAAAACTGAAAAATCCGAAATAACCCAAAAAATCCAAAATATCTGAATCCAAACCCAAATCCTATCAAAACTCAAATATTTCGGGTTTTTATAGGGTTTTATAGCTGAAACCCAAACCCGATCCGACTCCAAAAAAATTTACTAACCTGAATAATTATTCCATTGTACAATAAATTTCTAAATCTTAAAACTTGAACCCGAACCCGTAACCTGAATATCCAGCACTAAGTGGCACGAGCTATTTGGTGGCCCAAATGGATAAAAAATTCCGGCGGGAAATTAGCAATGGCTTCGAGGATAAACCTCCCAAATCTGAGAAAAGCCCCAAACCTGTCATCGATTAAACTGAGTGTCTTGTCTCCGATCAGCTTCAACTGGTAATTAATAATTATCGATTACTCGATTCCTCCAGTTTCTGGTTAGAATTTCGATTTTGCTTGACGTGAATGTAAAACCATTTGTACCAATTTTGATTACTAGTTTTCAAACTCACTTGGTATGACCATTTAGTGGCAGCTTGGGAGATCTCTCTTCAACCACATGAAAGGCATATAAAGGCTGCTTGATCTTCTTAATTATGGACAAAAGAAATATGAGATTCCTTCTCGGGTTTCTTTAGGTCCTCCATCTCAAATCAGAGATTGCTTTGCATATTCTAGTTTGTGGCAGCTTGGGAGAGTTCTCAAGGTGTATAAAGGCTGCTTGATCTTCCTATCATGGACAAGAGTATGCTTCTCGGGTTTCTTTAGTTCCTTCATCTTATATCAACTCTTATTTTTTGCATATTCTAGTTTCCATTACTGGCACCTGTTAAACTGTTATGCTATAAAAGCTTATAAATGTGAAATCTATTCATTTCGTTTTTGCTTCTCACTATCTTCTTCAACATATACAAAGATTAACCAATAACGAAAATCCGATTGTTCTAACACTTGAAATCATGAATTATTTGTGTACAACGCATCAAGTTGGCTACCAAAACATCTATCATAAACAACACCAATCACTGGTTGACAAAAATAAAAACTTCCTCTTCAGTTTGTAATAATCATTTCTAACTGTGATCACATATGCAGGAACTCTTTGTACCTTCGACCTCTCCCCAAGATTACTGGATTACTGGATTAAGCACACTAAAATGAAGAATAGAATCAGAAGAATCATAAAGTAGTCTAATCTCTTGTCCTTCTCTCAAGCTTTTCCTTTTGATAAAGTATTTTCGCCATCCACCCATTAGATGAAAGTTGTTTCCATTCTGGGTTGAGACTACCACTTGGAACTTTTCTTCAGGGAGTTGTTTCTGAATGTACTTCTCATAGATTTTTTTTTGCAGCTTAAGGTGACCCTTATTAGCGTTAACATCTTCTTTGGTCAGTATCTTCTTGATGGTCAATTGAGATCTGTTGAAAAATCCAGTGGTAGGGATCATCTTAATCTCTTCTCTATCTCTTTCTGCGTTCTTCATGGGTTCACTGCTCTTGAAAGGACCAGGAGAAATGTTACTTTGGTATCCCAAAGGGTCAGAACTAGGCATCATCTTTATCGGGTGAGGATCTATCTGGGAGGCCACGTTCCCTACAGAATCAAGGAGTAAAGGTATTCAGAGAAGCACCAGTATGAGTTTTATGTGCTTATCATATAAGTTGTGATGAAAGAACCTCCGAGAATGTCATCAAAAGGATTCAAAAAGTTTCCAGTGTGTTCACCTTCCCAGAACAAGCTTCGTGGACTCTCCAAGGTTTCTTCATCACTGCTCATTTCTTGGCTCATACTCGTCTCACTCTTCTTCTCTGTTTCCTCGGATGACAAAAAAGATGAATTTTGAAGGCTCTCTCGTGGTTCTTGATTCTCTTCCGTCGGAAATATAGGATCGTCGGAGAGATAAATTTCGTGTTCCATGCCAACACTTGAGTAATTCTTGGCATCTCCAGATGTTGGCATCATCTGTATCGGGTCAGAATCAACAGAACCTGCAACACAGAAGAAGTAAAGTTACTCAGAGAAAAATATGGGTTTCTGAGCATATCTTATATGTAAGTTGTGATGAAAGAACCTCCGAGCATGTCACCAGAAGGATTCATCAATAGGTTTCCAGTGGTCATAGTGATGTTATGACTCTCGTAGTAATTTGGGATTTCCCAGTACGAGCCATATTCACTCTTCAAGGGTTCTTCAACATTGATCACCGGAGAAACAGAGGAGAGAGACGTCTCCAATAACAGTCTACTTAGATTCTTCGCGAATTCTCCATCGCTGCTCATTTCTTGGCTCATAACCTTCTTATCTGTTTCCTTGGATGACAAGAAAGATGAACCTTTAGGGCTCTCTCGTGGTTCTTGATTCGTACGAGCTGGATTCTTCTCCGTCGGTGATTTAGGATCGTCGTCTGAGAGAGACATTTCAGTTGTTTCCTTTGGATCGCAAGAAATAAGACTCTAGTGATCTTTCCTGAGTCTTGACTCAATAATTGTTCGATATAGTGACTGTAAAAGAGATTAGTGAGACGTCGAGTGAGAGAGTTGTATATAGAGACGAATGATTAATTAATCTTATTTTTTTTCTTCTTCTAGATGTTAGACGTAATTTGGTCAGGAGGAGTCACACTCAAGAGTATACATTTTCCTAATACTGTAACACAAGCCGTATTTTTCGTTAAATAAAGAGTATTATTAGTTTATTACACCTGAAAACAAAATAAAATAATTTAGTTGATTCATTCACGAAATGCTATATTTAAATTTGGATTTTAGTTTTTACACTTATAATTGTAAATTTGGTTTCAGTTTTCATTTTCTGTCGTTGTTTGCATTAATATTGAAACCAAAGAAAACAGAGTTTTGGAAACAAAAACAGAGCAAATCAAACAAACTAAAACAGAGGTTGAAAGGCAGATCTTGCAGCCCTAATACAAGTGACAATCTTGATGAGCCTTACCGTGACTGCTCTTCTTCGATCCGTGTGGATAGCCATGACGGATCACCCAACTAAAAGGTAAGAATGAAATCTCCCGTCTCTTATCAGGCTCTTGGCTATGTCTCGTGCTACCGCCTCAATTGCCAGACCAAAGTACAATATGAGCTCAATATCTTCATAGTTATGCAATTTTGACATTATTAGCTTCCTAACCTCCACATTGGACATCCATTTCATATTCAAATCAACCTCAATTTTGACAAATGAATACACTAAATTATAGTTCATATTGCAGGGAATCCAACACATCCATTTTCCGTTCAATTCGACAACCGGATGTCATTGGAAAAGTTACAGGAAAAGTGGTTGGTTCCATTTGTCTAAAAATGGGTTCCAACAAGCATCTCGTGCATGATCCGATGCAAAGTCTTGGCGATCTTAAACCATGAAATTTGAAGAAATCCAAGAGGCATGGGACGTTGCATTTGAACCGATTCCATACAGGTCTGGTCCAAATTCTCTATACATTCCCATTGAGCTGCTTCTTCGTAAGTCTTGTTGATGATGGTACGAAAATCACTCTGTTTCGAAGAGAACAAAACAGACTTTGTATGTTTCCAAATGCTCCAAAATATCCACAGTATTGCAAGCGTAATGTTTTATGTGATGAGAATATCATCAGAATGTTTCCGGTGTTATCACTTTCCCAAATCAAGCTACATAGACTCTTCAAGGTTTCTTCATCGCTCCTCATTTCTTCACTCATACTCGTCTCAATCTTCTTCTCTGTTTCCTTGGATGACAAAAAGATGAATCTTGAAGGCTCTCTCGTGGTTCTTGATTCTTCTCCGTCGGAAATATAGGATCGTCGTCGGAGAAAGAAGACTCTTTAGTGATCTTTCGTTGGTCTTGATTATTAGTCGGAACTCCAGTGAGAGTTATCGTATAAACAATTTGAGAAAGAGACTGTTTAGTGAGACCGCATGTGACGAGAGTCGAATGTTTACATAGAGACGAATACTTAATTATCGTTTACTTTGATTACAAGAAAGAAACCAACAACAGCCGTATTTTGATGTTTTGAATAAGAAAATGTATATGTAGAAAGAAAGAGAAATTAAAATTGCACACACTTTATTTCTTTCGAACAAAAATTCTTAGACTATTACACTTGAAGGCAAAATAAATGATCTAATAGATTTATTCATGAAATTCCCTATTTATATTTGAATTTTTACATTGAGTGATTGTAAATTTGGCTTCATTTTAAATTTCATTTGCGAAACTTTTCAAGAAAAAAATGCATACTTATTATTTCAGTTACATAGCATATTTAGCGAATCAATAATACTTAAATAGTTATTTTTAATATCAACCACACATTTAAATTAGAAAAAATATTGGAAATATTAGAAACTAATTCCATTCATAAAACTTGGTAATTTATCGTAAGTAGATTGGTGCATTTTGCCAAACTTGTTTTTTAAAATGGTGATATATTGTACAATATTGTGTGCTCAAGTAAAAATAAGAATTGTGATATATTATTCTTCCTCTGTTACACAATGTTAAATTTTAAAGGTTATGCATACACTGAGAACACTTTTATAATTCTTAATATATCATTATTTTATAACCAACGATGAATTGGCCTCTTAGTTACCGAAAACATAATGATCATTAAAGTTACAGGTTTGATTCACTCCAAAAAAGAGTTAAATTACATGGTTTGGATTTCGTTTTGAAAGGAGAACCAAAACCTCTTAATTATTAAAATATAAAAGATAATTATTTATTTCATTTGTTTAAACTTTAATCAAGAAGAAATTCTTGAAAATAGACCTTTTGAAAGATTTATTGTCAAAAAGGACCTTTTAATTAATAGGAGTAAAAGTAGAAAATATCATCTAAACAATTAGGACTGTATCCGCGATGCACGGGTTTAATTGAAATCGGTTCAAAGATAACTCTATAATACCTATAGAAAGATGAGAAAAATGAAAACACAATAATTACGATGGAGCTCTATAGGACTAAAAGAATATACTAGTAATGTTCAAAATTAAGGGTTAGACATAATAACGAGAGAATTTGAGAAAAATAAACTAGTTTATACTATCATGTGTATATCAGCACCAAAGCCTGCCAAATATCCGTATCGAAAGCTATCATGAACTGAACAACAATGGAGAACCAAAGGTAAAGCATTCACTAAGGACAGGACCGTTTCCACGTATTTTACCTTGACGGTATTTCTTCAATTCATGTACCACTTGTCCATCTTTGACAACAGAAACTACATAAAACCAAAAGGCATAATCGACGATATTAAACATAACTAAATCTATGTGTAGAAGAGAAAGTATAAACCTTCAAAGATAAGAGCTAAGATATTAATCAGAAACAGAGACAATCAAGTAAAAAAAGAACAAAAAAAAAACTGAGTTTGTTGGATCGAAAGCCTGTAATCACATGACAAAGACTGCTTTTGCAGAGACTGAATATAGCTCTGATCTTTCGTCTCATTCTCCCGTGCTAACCTCGACCTGCCTCAACGCTTCGATGGTATACTCGTTTGTTCTATTTAAACCTTTTTGGGACAAGCAGATCACCATCATCGTCCAACTGCTCATACGTGCTGTGAGAGACAAATTCGAGACTCGACAGCTTTGCTTCCAGACCTCGTCCATCCCCTGGAATTCTTTTTCGAAAAAACGTTGCTGACATTGCTCTGTCTTCTCACTGGCTATCGCAACATCATCTAGATCACAAATCATTCCCTCTTGTCTTAAGGCAACTATACAGTCTTAATGCATCCTGTTGAAGGTTAAGCAGTTGGAAAGAAAAAGTGGATGCAATGCAACTACACATACTCTTAGGATGGAGTGATCATTGCTCGGACAGACTTTGTATGATGTGTTAGCGTTGTCATCGTTTTTCCTGCATATAATAATCCAGAAATATTCAAATGAAACCATATACTTACAGTAATTGATTATCCAATGAGCAGGGCATCGAGAAGAATATGGATTTTAAGTCAAAACAATGGTTAGAATGTCCCAAAGTATACCATATCGAAGGTCCCAAAATTTAATGGTTGTGTCATGAAATCCGGTGACAACTTGTGGGTCCTGCAACATCACAGATCAAAATGAGTTCCAGTTACTATAATAAAAAGGTTCTGAAAGAAACCAAAAACCGTTACAACAAGTCCATACAAAAAGTAAAGATACTGTTGGACGAGTAAAAACAGAACAAACGGTGTTGTCATGTCCTGAGAATATAAAATGTTTCATTTGGTACGAATATCCCATATCTGCAAATGAACAAACATGGACATTTTAACTCAAGTTAAGCTCAAGTATCATAAGAGCAGAATTATATATATGCTTATAAACAAAGGATTTAAGGATATTCAGTAATTTTCTTACCCTGCAGAAGAGTCTCGCCCTCCGGTTAGTAAAACGTCCAAAGTTGGGTGAACAGCTAAGCAATAGAGACCACTCAGGTGACCATGATAAGATCGAATAACCTATCAAAGACAAATTAGCTATGAGAAGTTCAGATAAGACAGATAATCTGTGCACTTGCTTCACCTTTGAGATTCATATCTAGAAGCGGAGAGAAGAGGAAGAGGAAAAGGTAAGGTAAAGTTCAGTTGAAGTCATGAATTTGGAACGGTAAGATCGAAGAAGAAGAGGATTCGACAATGCGAATGTTTTTTTCATCAAATTTGGAAGGACAGACGTCAGCAGGACGTGTGTGGACGTGGCAAGCAGGTGGAGAGTGCATTAGGATTTTTCTGTTATTCCACAAAAAAACAATTTCACTAATAACAAATCAGAATTACAATGTTAATATACAAAACTTTCAGAAAAATAATTTATTACATAAACAGATATATGTGTCATATACCGAAGATGATAAAAACATGAGAGGTGAATCTGACTATGTTTCTCAAAGTAAAAGCTTATTTGTTAACAGTAGATTATATCCATTATTTTTTCTCTCTGTATTCTATTTTTTTCTAATGCAATTTACGTGTTTGGTTAGCAATTTTTGGTTAAAATTCATAAATACACACAACATTCTGAAACCCATGCTTGTTTCTACAATTAGATACCAATTCTTTCGTATCCAATACCTTCTAGCAAGTTTTGACTTTGACTTTGTCCTCCCGTCATATTCGTCTCCGATCTTTTGCATTCTCCATGGTGGTTTCTAGAATGGTTGTTTCGAAAATAAAGCTGTCAGGATTTTATCAAATCATAAGACCAAAACAACCCATCATCAGGCAAAAAAAACCTTGTTGTTAGAGAGGAAAGAAACATCCTTTCAATTGTTTCGAGAAGAAAGGAAAGTGTCACAATAGAGATGAATTGCTTCAAGAGAAATTACAATATCCTTTGAAAATGATTTTGCCTAGCTTCAAGACAATTGTATCATCCAAACCATCATAGTAAGGATGACAACTATTGATGATTACAAAGTGTCGTTTATTAATATGTACCGTCTTCTTAGGTCCAAAATTCCCAGAACTCTAACTATCACTTCCAAACTTGTACAACGATTTTTTGTGTTAGAAATTAAATTTTTGGATAGGTGCGTTTAGGCTCGCTCGGGCATGCATTAACAAAATTGAGAAGATAAGTTTAGCATTTTTATGGTTCGGGGTTGATTTAAATCCAAAGAAGTCAAAAGTTGGTTAGAGTGATGTTTGTAAACCTAAGGCTGAAGGGGGTCTTGGTCTTAAGCTTTTGCCAACAGAAAATACGGTCTCTTGCTACAAATCGATCTGCAGATTGGTCTCGTCAAGGACTTCATTGTGGGTGAACTGGATCCATAAAAACTTGATCCGCAAGGGCTTATTCTGGTTGACAAAGTCCAGGAAAAATGCGCGTTATTGGATGTGTCAAAAACTTCTCAAATTTTACTATTCTGCCATGCCGTTCCACAAAGTTGAGGTTAGAAACGGTTTTAATACTTCATTTTGGTTTGATGACTAGTGTTCTCTTGGTAGGCTGATCAAAATCCTCGGAGAGCGAGGCTGCATTGACTTGGGTATAAAGTTATCCGACACTTTAGGGGATGTTTTTGCTACTCATCGTCTTAAGCGACATCGTAATCCCATTCTCTCTCAGATTGAGGAGGAGATTCAGGAGTTAAAGGGCTGTTCTTATGAAGGTTTAGATATCGCGTTGTGGAGAGGTAAGGAAGGAAAATTCAAGACAACTTTCTCTTCAAAGGGGACTTGGAATCAGCTCAGACAAGTTAATCCGGTTCAGCCATGGTCCAAGGGTGTTTGGTTCTCTCATGTTACGTCAAAGTTCTCATTTTTTTTTTGGATGGCCGTTCTCAATTGTCTTTCCACGGGAGACAAAATGATTTTATGGTCTTCAGGTGCTGTTCATAGTTGTGTTTTTGCAGTTATTGGGGTTTAACGAGGCAACCACTCCAACTATTTCAATATTCGAGCTTTTTCTTGTTGTTTTAATATGTTTTTTTATTACTAAATTTTCAGAAACATAATATTCAAAAAAAAAAACAAAAATCGACGCTGGTAGTCTCCGAACACAAACATGAAGATATTGATCATGAATTTGGAGAAATCTTTTAGATATATCAGAAGTTGATCACACAGAAAAACACATAAATAGAACAAAAAATATAAACAACTAAAAGAGGCACAAAGCTGATAGAAACACCAAACACTGGCCGAAAAACAATGAGATTGAAAAGTTGTGCCAAACGTACTTAGAATCTCTTGAGAGAGAAGAAAGAAGTTTCGTTACTGCTGTTTCTTACAGTTCGCTAGAGTGTCTTAGCACTTTCATATATATAATTTTTCATAAATAACTCAAAACATATATCTTTGTGAATATATTTTCTAAAACATAAATTATTACAGAAAGGAGGAAATAGGGTTTTATTTGGCCGTCTGTAAACACTTTAAATCATAAAAATCGAGGAGCATGACCAATAAAAAACCCTAACCAAAACACTTAGATATGAGATTGGTTGACTGGCTTTGGCGACTTTTTTAGCGTCGAAGCGAGTTCTTTTCTTTCTTTTTATGTATTTATGTATGATATTTCTTTGGCGTATGATGTCCAATTTGGCTTGATCTTTTTCTCTAATCCGATGATAAGCCAATTTTATTTTGGAACCAATGGCTACACTTTCTTTTGAATTTTGCCCAAAATTAGGATGATAGAGAGGATAAACGAAGATGTATTTGGCATGAGGTGGCTGTAATGGCATTGTTTTAGATCAATCAGCGCTATTTCAAAGCCGTTTGGTAGATATGGTTTCTCTTAGGTTGTAGAGCCTCTTTTTCATCAGTTGTTGTTTTATTTTCTAGACATTCAATCGATCGATCAACAATTTTCTATCTCCGTGGTGGTTGGTTGATGTCTCACGTTTTAAAACTTCTCAATTTCTGCAATTGCACAAATGTGTGTTGTAGTAAAGATTATGGTCGAATCCCACAAATACCAATGTTACATTACAAGCTATGATGCAACAAGTAGAGGTAGAACAAAACAATGATTGTATGAAGTCATGATTGCATAAAGTAAATAGCATTAAATTAAAATGATGTAAACTTAATGAAAAAGACGTTGGACATATGGAATGTTGCAGGTATCAATGATCGATTAAGTTATCTAACTAACTATGGATTTGTTAACGAACCGTCCCAGAACTCGAAACACTATGTGAAGCTAACCTACTTTCACAACGTTAACTATCTAAACATAAATAATTAGGAAACCCTAGTAGTACTAGTATGTGGATCCTAAAAAACATGCCAGAAATCTAAACAAATCTGATAAGTTTACTAAGACGACATAACTTTAACTCTCGTTGGCTATTCCCATCAAAACTCATCAATTATTGATTCCGGTAACCTAACTATCGATTTTGGCGTATAAATTTACAGATCATAAGCTAGATGATCAAACTTACTTAAGCATTGAGAACACAAAGATGCAACATCGTGGTTTTCAACACCATTTACAGCTATGCAGATCTTCATCTTCTCTCCAAAAGATCATACAATTGTCGATGCATACATCTATCATACGATACGGTAAACTGATACCTGCAACAAGCTTCTGAATCTCGTAGTATGAAGCAGGTGACATATTATCTTCAACCAATAGATCTTTCACAAATTCTGCAAACGCATCAACACACTCTTCTGATAAATTGAAATCTGTCTTAATGCTCATCAATCTACTAGCAGATGATAGTGAGGAATGCCCATCTCGATAACCCTTATAGAGAGGCTGCTTAGCTCCATCTAACATGTCGAAAAACCGGCATGCCTCTGCATTTGGTTCGTCAACCATATCTCTGTCTAACTCATCCAATGATGTAGTCTCCCTAAATGCATCATTGACCATTGTAACAGTTCATATTCCCAAGTCAACGTCTGGTATCTCATCCCTATTGTTTCTCCCAACATTAGGTTTGCTACTACTACCTAACTCTGTTTGGGTTTCTCCATGGAGATACCAAATCTTGTAACCCCGCATAAACCCTTTCTTGTACAAGTGATTCCATATCAACTCAATCTTGACATTACACAAATTCAAACAATTTGAACAAGGATATTTCATCTTACCACGTCTTTGAACTGTCAGTTGATTCCCTGCAAATGTCATGAACTCCACTATACCTCGGGCGTAATCATCTTTCAACAATCCAGACTTTGAATCTTGCATCGGTTCATCCATCCAAAAACGAAAATTACTTGAAGAAGCCATTAAGCAAAGTAATGACAGATTTGATATTGATTTCAGGTTATAATGCGGGACACAGTGAAATTTCAGTCTTATATGAAATGCCCCATCGGTATGCCGTCGGTTATCCTGCGTAATATTGTTGCCGACACTCCAACCAATTTACCACGTGCTGATAAGGGTGTACCAAACTGCAAATTTGACTTATCTGTCAGTTGTCCGTCGGTAATTACCGACAGCATTCCTACTGAATTGTTAGATTAGACTTTTCCGTCGGTAATTACTGCCGTCGGTTATTAGCCGACGGGATTATTGTGTTGGTAAACCGTCTTTTTACCGTCAGTTATTAACGACGATTTAAACTCCATCGGAAATATGCCATTTTTCTTGTAGTGCATCTATGGCCAACACCAACAATTTGTACGTTTCTAAAACTTTAGAAATTAGATTCATAGATTTAGAATTTAGATAGTGAAATTTAGGCATTTAAATATTAGATCTAGGTTTTGGAATATTCGATTTAGAATTTGAAAAGTTAGATTTTGGATTTTTAATGTTTGATTTGAGAATTGTATGTTTTATGAAATTTGGGGTTTTCTGAAATTTTAAAAATTGTTTGGAGTTTTTTTGTTTTAGCATTTTTTAAGTTTATAGAGTTTTGTTTTGATAATTTGAGATTGTTTTGGAGTAGAAGAAGATTAGAATCAGTTGTTTCTATATCCCCTCCGATTATGTAGTGACGTCTTTATATATTAACTAAAAGGATGCTTTTAACAACCAAACATAGAAGTGTCTTTTCACAACCATACGTAGAGGTGTGTTTATCACCTGCCACATTTAAATTATATAAAACTCTAACAATACCCCATATTGTCTATTCAAATTCAACAGTATCTCACATTTGAATAGAAAATAAGTTCTAGTGATTCTGAGAAAGTAGAATCAATATGCATTGGAAAAGGTGTATTTTGGATTTGAACCTTTCGTAGTAACAACTTATCGGATTTACTTTGTGGGTAATGAACTTTAGTCTTGAATTAACCACATTTTGTAGTAAACCGAGACAATAAGTGAAACACTATATGGTCAGCTCACTTCTAGTTTATACGGTTATGTTTATTTTAGTCATGAACATATCTTGGCTTCGTGAGAGCTCTAGAGAATTTAGCTATGTCAATTCTCATAGGTGCGACCCAACAACACTCTCATATAGGTAACATTAGTTAAGGATATTCTGTTCTATAGCACTTATAGAAAAGCTATTAACGTTATTAAAATATAATATTCATCCCTAAAACGTCAACAGAAACACTTTAAACTTCATAAGAATGATAAATGTGTATTTTCTTTCTTGAGTCTTCCCCAACCAGTTTGCCTATTAAATCTAGAGCATAGTATCTCCAATGTTGTTAGGTTAGGTTTCCGCCAAGTGGTGACTCATTGTGTTGGCTTGACTCATTCTCATCGAAGTGAATATGCCTTGCTCTTTAGGAAGACCTTTAGTCAAAGGATCAACCAAGTTTTCCTCTGATCTAATATACTCCAATGTTATCACCCCCATTGGAAAGAAATTGTCGTATTGAGGCATTTCTTCGTCAAATACGCCTTGACTTTCCATTATATATTTTGTCTAACAAAATGATTTTCATCAGGGTTTGTGTTACTAATGTCTCCAATAGATGTTCCTTCCTTTTTATAGTGGCAGTCCTTGGCCCTATGTTCAGGCTTTCTATACACCCAACAAGAACCTTGCGGCCCTTTGGTGGAATGAAAATTTTCTTAACATTCATTTTCTTATTCTTAAAGCTCTTGAATTTGGAGTTGTTTCATTCAACTACATTGGCATTTGCTTCCACAGAAGAAAATTCAGATTTCCCGTGTTTACGATTTTCTTCTTTGACACGAATCTTGAGAATTATTTGCTCGAGAATCATGTTTTCATGTATGTGCTTCAAATAGATCTTGAAATCTTTCCAAGTTGGAGGTAACTTTTCAATAATATAAGCAACAAGATATGCTTCATTCAGCCTCATACCCTCATCCTTCAATTTCATGAGAAATAATTTGGATTTCTACCACTTGTTTCACCATAGAGTTGGTGTCACTCATCTTGAAATTTAAGAATTTTTCAACGATGAACTTCTTGTCGCTTGCAATTTTGGACTTGCATGTACCTTTTCTTTAGCGATTCCCACAACTATTTTGAAGTTTAGAATATTTGATAAACAATAGTAGAGGGAATCGTTCAAGGCATTAAGAATGTAATTCTAACACAAACTCGTTTTGTGTTCGTGCCTCTTACACCTTGATGATTTGATCAGAAATGTCACTTTCAATAGGTAATTCAAGTCCTTCCGAAGTAAATCATTGTGCCAGATTCAACGTTGTGAGATAAAACAACATCTTTTGTTGTGATCTTTTGAAATCTAATCCCTAGAACAGAAAAAGCTTCTCAATGTGATTTTTCACAATCGCATTGATCCATTTATCAATTTCAAACAACAAAGATAAAATTTATGTCTTAGAACGAAGCAGTTGAAAAACACACATCTACATTTGGTTGAGTAAAAATTTGTTGGATTTTTATTTAATTTAAATGTACCATTTGAAAAACACACCTCTACATTTGTTGTGAAAAGGCACTTCTATATTTAGTTGTGAAAGTACCCCTTGAGTTACAATATAAAGACGTCACGACATAAGCGAAAGGGATATAGAAACAATTAGTTTTAATCTTCTTTTACTCGAAAAGATTTCTGAGAATCTTATAATAGAGTCTGCTATAATGTTTGTATGTTGTCAATATAAAAGTCTATAGTTGTATCTTTCATGATAAACGCCCATTAAAGCTACGTACACCATTGTAGAGATAAAAATTTTTGTCTTAGGAGATGGTTTATTGCAAGTTTCTATCAATTAATACTTTGTTTAAACAAACAAAAAAAAGATAAAAAGCAAAACAAAAATCTTCAAATTAAGTTTTTTGAATTTGTAACAATTGTATTTCTATTTGATATATATATATATATATATATATATATATATATATAAAAGAAACAAACATATTTGCATCTTTGATTTCAACAACAAAACCTTCTTTCTTTCAATCTATGAAGGGTATTCAAGATTTATATTATATTACAACGAAATCCTTGACAGTTCGGAACATTCTCTTGGTCCACAAACTGATACTCAGGGGATGCATGATTTCAACGATGCCGTAAATCAATGTGCTATTGTGGATATGGCGTTCCATGGACCCATGTTTACTTGGTGTAATAAAAGAGAGGAGGGATTGATTTGCAAGAAGCTGGACCGAGTCCTAGTAAATACTCTTTGGCTACATCAAATGAGAAATTCATATTGTGTTTTCGAAACGATGGGATGCTCAGATCATGTATGCGGGACAATAATGCTGTATGGAAACAATCACAAACCGAGAGTGCCTTTCAAAGTGGTAAATATTGTGGTTGCGATCCCAGAATACAGAGCCCTAGTGGCGAAACATTGGAGCAGGACAAAGTCGTTATACTCGTCAACCTCAGCTCTGTTTAGACTGTCAAAGAAGCTGAAGAACCTAAAACCAATCCTAAGAGCGTTTGGTAAGGGGAAGTTACACCACTTGACACAAAAAAGAGAAGCAGCCTACAAAAACCTATGCGAGAAACAAGAGATTAATCTTAAAAGCTCGGGGCCACAAACCATGGCAGACGAAGCGCATGCCTATGACACTTGGGACAATGTTGCGGTGCTGGAGGAAAATTACTTAAGTCAAAAGGCAAAGCTCCACTGGATAAAGGTAGGAAACAAAAACACCCGCTATTTCTACAATGCAATAAAAGAGAGGGAAACACAGAACTCGATTCACGAGATAAAAGACCAGGATGGGGATGTTTTAACGTTAAGGGAGGACATTATGGCTGAGGCGGTAAGATTCTACATGACCTTTTTCAAAGCTCCGCAAGAGCATGAGGGTGTAGCAAATTCAGTTCCGGTGCTGAATCAAGAAGGAGTAAACCAGTGTTCGGAGGACCAGAGGAGGGAATTAATGAGAGAGGTGCCAAATTTAGAGATAAAAGATGTGTTGTTCTCGATGCCCTCGAACAAGGCTCCGGGACCAGACGGTTACACAGTGAAATTTTATAAGGAGATGTGGCCCACTATTGGGAATGATTTTACAGAGGCAGTCAAGTCGTTCTTCACTTATGGTTTCTTGCCGAAGGGGATTAACTCTACCATTCTAGCCTTTATTCCCAAGAAGACGGGTACGATAGGGATGAAGGACTACAGACCAATCTCATGCTATAACATGATCTATAAGGTGATATCAAAGGTGATAGCAAACCGATTAAAGAAAATTCTCTCGGGGATTATCACAAGAAACCAGACAGCCTTCATCGAGGATAGATACTTGATGGAAAATCTTCTTCTCGCATCCGAATTAGTAAAAGACTACCATAAGCCAGAGATATCCTCAAGATGTGCCATAAAATAGACCTTACCAAAGCGTTCGACTCAGTGAACTGGACCTTTCTATTATGCTTGCTGAAAGAAATGAATCTCCCGGAAAACTTTATACGATGGATTGAATTGTGTGTAACCACTCCTTCTTTCTCGGTCCAGGTTAATGGAGAGTTGGCGGGATATTTCCGGAGTGAGAGGGGGCTGAGACAAGGATGCGCACTATCTCCTTATCTATTTGTCATATGCATGAACCATTTATCCTCCATGTTAGACAAGGCGGCGAAGAATGGGGTTTTTGGGTACCACCCGAGATGCAGAAGTATGGGAGTTACTCATTTGTGTTTTGCGGATGATATCATGATTTTCACGGACGGGAGAACGCGGTCAAGATTTGCATCTCTTTTAGTTCTGAGGCTAAGCTTAGAGAAAACAACACTGTTCATAACCGGAATATCGGTGGAAGCTCGGGCTGAGATAGGGATGTTCCCCTTCGAGATAGGCCGTCTACCGGTGAGGTATTTAGGGTTCCCTCTCTTGACAAAAAAAATGATATGAACAGACTATCAGCCACTCATTGACAAGATCAAAGCCCGGATACACTATTGGAAAAACCGGTTTCTATCATTCGCAGGTAGACTACAACTTCTATCCTCCGTAATAGCGAGTCTAACAAACTTTTGAATTGCAGCGTTTAGATTACCGCGAGCATGTATACGGGAGATTGAGAAAATCAGTGCCGCCTTCCTATGGTCGAGACCAGATTTGAATACAAGAAAAGCAAAGGTGGCCTGGGAAGATATATGTAAACCAAAAAATGAGGGAGGCCTAGGCTTAAAATCCTTAGAGCAAGCAAACAGAGTGAGCTGTTATAAACTGATCTGGCGGATTGTATCAGCTAAAGACTCGTTATGGGTAAATTGGATAAAAAGGAACCTAATCCGCAAAGGTTCATTTTGGTCAAGAAAAGAAACAAATACGGGAGGGTCCTGGATGTGGAGGAAAATACTAAAGTACCGAGATTCTGCAAAGGGGTATCACAAGGTAGAGGTAAGGAGTGGTTCTAATACTTCTTTTTGGCATGATGATTGGTGCTCTCTAGGGAGACTTAAGGAATTTTTGGGAGATAGAAGTGTGATCGATATGGGAATACAAGAGAATGACAATAGGTCTTTAAGAAGAAGCAGCCAAGGAGGAGGAGATCGCAAATGCTGGCTGAGATAGAGACTGAGATTGATAAACTCTGGTTGAGTGCAAATGACCAGGAAGATGTGGCGGTTTGGAGACACAAAGAGAACAGTTTCAAACCTCTATTCTCGACAAAGGAAACATGGAACCAGCTAAGAACCAAGGGTACACAAAACTCATGGCATAGGGCAGTATGGTTTGCACACACATCACCGAAGTTCTCATTCATTTTATGGCTGGCAGCGTTGAATAGATTGGCAACGGACGATAGAATGAGCATATGGTCAACCTCGGCACCGACAAATTGTGGGTTTTGTTTACAGGATATTGAAACGCGTGACCACATATTTTTTGGCTGTCCTTTTACCTCACAGATATGGAGCAAGCTGGCTCAAGGAGTGACGAGACAAGATTTCACTTCCCATTTTGGCGAGTTGATGAATCACCTTCATGCGTTGGACAGGAGATCAACAAAGTCTTACGTGCTCAAATTTACACTCCAAGCCACAACTTACACACTTTGGAGGGAGTGAAACAAAAGAAGGCATGGAGAGGTCCCCCAAAATATAGACAGATTGATACGGGAGGTTAGAGCAGTGAGGAATAAATTATCCACATTACAAGCGCAAGGTATTATGACAAATGGCTTACAAGTTTGGTTCGCCACAAGAACATGAGGATTCAAATGTCGTTCAACTTATTTTTGAGAGGTGGGTACTCTTTTCCCGGAAAGTGGTTTTGTCACAAAAAAGTTTTCCACTTGCGAGTTTTAACGAGATCTCCTCTCACAAATACAATCAGCTCAGTTTCATTTAAATAACCAAGCTGCATCATATGTAAAACAGTTTTTCTTTTGAATATATTTTCACATACTATTAAAAAAAAAAATAGAGCTAAATAACGTTGGTTTAACAATGTCTAAGCATATGTAGATGTTCCTTAATTGGTTTTGACTATGTTTATCTTTATTTGATTTATTAGTATGATTGCTTAGATTAGGAAATCCACAAATTTCAAATTCAAAAATCAATATATATGTGCGTGTAATTTTTTTTAATTCAAATCACCATTTGACTTCTTTTTCTATATGCTATATTTTGTATTTATATATTTCTATATATTTTTTTTACTTTTAGTGATCAAAGAAATTAATACATAATATTAGTACAGATGATCTACGTAGATTTTCTTATATATCTCATATATTACTTACTTAATTTGTTAAATAACTTCTAAAATTCAATACTTTACAGAATATGATATTTTCAACAATTTACAACATTTGAAAAAGATAAAGTCGAGACCATAACGCTATTACAAACTACATAATAGGTAACAAGTTTATAATTTTGTCAAAAATAAATGCTTATAATTTTGAAATGTAGAAGCGGAGGTGATAGATTAGTCAGATACAGAGGAGATCGTTTCCCTTTTTAAGGTGAACCATAAACAAATATGATTTGATATTTTTCTTTGTAAAACATGTCCTTAAAAACAAATCAATAAAAAATTTCTGCTATTTGTGTTATTGTGAACCAAATACTATTAATGATAAAATAAAACGCATTTTCGAACGTGAATGTACTAATCTACAACCAATATTCAAGATCTCTATAAAAACTATTTCTATGTAGAACACATAATCATACCCACCAAACAACCAATAATATATATATATATATATATATATATAGAGAGAGAGAGAGTATTTGACTTTCCACACCAACGTGCGTCCATGCAAATCAAACCTTCTCTTTGCCAGACGCACACGCAGAAATTAACACACATTAGTGCATATATATAGCTATATACAAATGAAGATGCGTGTACAAATTTATAGGGAAAAGTATCACAAAATGGGAACAAAAACCCATAATTCTCGAGGGAAAATATTCATTATCTATCTAATACTAATCTCTTTATCACTTTTGGGTTTGATCTTACCTTTTAAACCTCATTTACAAATCACTTCTTCATCGTCGTCCACATTACAGATTGATCTTCCTTCACCACAAGTCAACAAAAACCCAAAATGGCTAAGTCTCGTCCGTAACTATCTACCGGAGAAGAAGATCCGAGTCGGCTTCCTCAACATCGACAAGAAAGAGCGTGAGAGCTACGAGGCTCGTGGGCCGTTGATTCTTCAAAACGTCCACGTGTCGCTTGATCCTATTCCGGAGAATGTTACTTGGAAGAGTCTTTACCCGGAGTGGATCGATGAGGAAGTTTCTAACTGTCCGGAGATACCTCTATCTCAGTCAGAAGGTTCTGATGCTGACATAGACGTTCTCGTTGTTAAAGTTCCGTGCGATGGTTGGTCGGAGAATAAAGGGCTGAGGGATGTTTCTAGGCTTCAGGTTAATTTGGCAGCTGCAAATCTAGCCGTTCAAAGTGGGTTAAGGAGGGTTGATCCGACGGTGTACATTGTGTTTATCGGGTCATGTGGGCCCATGCATGAGATCTTCAAGTGTGATGAGCGCGTGAGGCGCGTGGAGGATTATTGGGTGTATAAACCTCATCTCCCAAGGTTGAAGCAGAAGCTTCTCATGCCTGTTGGATCATGTCACATTGCTTCTCCATTTGCTCAATTTGGTAAATTCAAATTTCTTTCCCTCTTTATATTTGGATAAATATCATTTTTAGTTTATTAGCAATAACAATAATCCTTTTTGAGTAATTTTGTAATTATTACATTTTTATATAGATTTGATTTTCAATTAATCATTATATGTTATGTGCATTTTTTTTTGTTTGGATTAATTTCTATTGGATTTTTTTTGGGTGGATCATTATTGCTAACCCGTATTTGTTTAAATGAAAAGTTGGTAAAAGTAATATGATCAGGTTAATGGTTGGTGCGATTAGATCGTGCTGCACAGTATGCATTTCCTGATTTGATATATAAATATATATAGTTTATTTCTACTTTGAGAATTATGGACGTCGATCACAAACCAAACTTTCAAGTTTCAATAACTTAATTTTGGACTATATTAATGTATAACACTTCTATATTATTTTCTCTAAACTTGTCTCTTCCTTGATAAATATTTATTACAACAAATCTTAGTACGTATGTCATGTACATATTCTAAATCTTATCATCATATTACTCATAGCCAATTTTAGCTGAAAAGCAATTAGGTAAGGATTTAAAACCTTATCTTCAACAACTCTGAACCAGCTAATTACCACAAACCCTACATGCTCACCAAAGTTTTCCTGTTTTTCACCTTATTCGTTGTCTCGCTTGTAACTTTTGTACCATTATCATTTACAGGCCAAGAAGCATGGAGACCAAAACATGAAAACAATCTTACATCCGATGCGGTCTCAACCTCACCTCGTCGCTTACGCGTAGCCTATGTGACAGTACTACACTCCTCAGAGGCTTATGTTTGTGGGGCAATAGCCTTAGCACAAAGCATAAGACAATCAGGATCGCATAAGGACATGATTCTCCTTCACGATCACACCATAACCAATAGGTCCCTTGTTGGTCTAAGCTCCGCGGGATGGAATCTTCGGCTGATCAACAGAATTCGCAGCCCTTTCGCGAAAAAAGACTCTTACAATGAGTGGAACTACAGCAAATTACGTGTGTGGCAAGTAACTGAATATGATAAACTTGTGTTCATAGACGCAGATTTCATCATCCTCAAGAAGCTTGATCATCTCTTCTACTACCCTCAACTCTCAGCTTCAGGCAACGACAAAGTCTTATTTAACTCCGGGATCATGGTAAGTAATGCAGCCAAATAATATTATTTGGTAACAATCTTTAGATAAAGTTTACAATTTGACGTAATTTGCCTAAAACACTACTTTTAATTAAAAATGAGGCAACAATCCTTTGAACATAATTTGTTGAAAATTGTTTTTTTAATGCATTTTGAAATTAAGCCAGGTGAATGATTTTTCTTACTCTTTTCACTCGGAAAATTTCCAAAATTTTATATAATGTAATGTTATATAAAATTTTTCTGATAGACAAAATGTTTTAGTTTTGTCTGTTTTTTCGGCGAAAACTTACATCCTTTTCGTTTTACAAAAATGTTTTTCTTCACTTTTATTTTTTGTTTTGCAAAAATGTTATTTTATGTTTTTAATGTGATTTTTAAAACAATTTCCTAGTTCCCCCTTAATCCAACACTACTTAATCAGTCAATGATTAAATAGGAGCATACATGTATAATGAAAAAAACATTTAATTTATGTAAGATACGTGAAAACGATACTTTATAAGAAAGAAAGGAATATCAATTAAGAGAGTAATAATTTTATTTTATTTTGCTTCAGGTTCTTGAGCCGTCACCATGTTTGTTTAAAGATTTAATGGAGAAATCGTTCAAGATAGAGTCATACAATGGAGGAGACCAAGGATTCCTCAATGAGATCTTTGTATGGTGGCACAGGTTACCAAAACGTGTGAACACAATGAAGTACTTCGACGAAAATATTGAACGACCACACGATCTTCCAGAGAATCTAGAGGGTGTGCACTACTTGGGATTGAAGCCATGGGTATGTTATAGAGACTATGATTGCAATTGGGACATGAGCGCACGGCGTGTGTTTGCAAGCGATTCGGTGCATGAAAAATGGTGGAATGTATATGACAAGATGCCAGAGCAGTTGAAGGGTTATTGTGGTTTGAATAAAGAGATGAATAAGAGGATTGAGAAGTGGAGAAGAATCGCTGAGAATAGTAGTATGCCTGATAGGCATTGGGAGATTGAAGTGAGAGATCCTAGGAGGAAGAACCTTCTTGTTCAATGAGAGGGTTTTAGCTTTTTTGATTTTGTTGGAGTCTTGGGAACTGAGAAATGAAGAACCTTCTGTTTCAAGAAAGGGCTTCGTTTTAGTTTTTTTTAAAGATAATACAAATGGGAACTATGGTACGACAATGTCCAATGTAGAATTTGAATTTTACATTATTTGTCTTAATTATATAGTCAATGTTCCGTTTTCTTATGAAGGCATATATCTCTTGTGATTTAGTGATACCATGTAATTTGGGGAATATGGTGGTGTAGTAAGAAGTTTACAAAAATTGATTTGATCAATTAAATCAATAAAATGCATTTGTTTTTTTAAATATCTTTATTAACTAACTCTATAAATCTTAAGATGGATGGTCTACCGCAAAAAAATGTGTCTTCCAGTCCTAATCTTCTACCACTATACACTTTCAAATCCCTTTATTTATTCAGTGAGAAGCATTTTGGAGAAGTAACTTTAAATTTGTAACTAATTACCATGTATGCCACATTTAACGTATCGATTTCAGAGCAAATATATCTCCAAAATTGTACGTGTCAATTTCAGAGCAAATTTAGCTCCAAAACTCCGAGTTAATAGAGTATTGAAAGATGAAACTCCGGGAGAATAAACAAGGAGTGTATTAAACGCTGCATTTTTCTGAGGTGGCGAATTTAGGGCGATTTCGGGTTTTGATTCCTTCGACTCCACATTTGGTGCTGAGACTTTGGAGGCTAGTTATAAAAATATAAGCGCATTATTCGACTATCAGTGCTCGGAGCAAGATAGGGCAAAGCTTGTTGTTGGAGTTACTGCAGCTGAGATCAAAAAGGTTATTTTCTGGATGCCTTTGAAAAAGTCACCCAATCCCGACGGGTTAACAGTGGAGTTTTTCAAAGATTTCTGGAATATCGTTTAGAAGGATTTCATGGTTTCAATTCAGACTTTTTTTTACGTACGGTTTCCTTCCTAAAGGAGTTAACGCTACGATTCTAGCTCTGATACCAAAACAGCTAGGGACTATAGGGATTAAGGATTACCGGCCCATATCTTGCCGCAGTGTGATTTATAAAGTCATTTTAAAATTCTTGCTAACCGTTAAAAGCTTATCCTCCCAGATTTCATAACGCAAAATCAGTTTGCTTTCATCAAAGATCGTTACATGATGGAGAATTTTCTCCTCGCGTCGGAGCTGGTCAAGGATTACCATAAGTCAAATATAGCCTTTCGTTGTGCGTTGAAAATAGATATCTCCAAGGTGTTTGATTTGGTAAATTGGGATTTTTTGTTCACGGTTTTAAGGGCTATGAATCTTCCGTAAATTTTCATCCATTAGATTGAGCTGTGTGTATCCACTGCATTGTTTTCGGTACAAGTTAATGGTGAACCTGTAGGGTTTTTAGGAGTGAGCGGGGGCTCCGTCAAGGTTGTTCCCTTTCACCCTACATTTTTGTCATTTGTATGAATCTTCTTTCTCGTATATTGGATAGGGCAGCCAAAAAAGGGAAAATAGGGTATCATCCAGGTTGTCGAAGTTTGAATATAACCCATCTTTATTTTGCAGATGATAGAATGGTTTTTGCAGATGGTCGACCTCACTCAATCGAAGGTATTCTTTATGTGTTTGATGCCTATGCTCGTATGTAAGATTTGAAGATTAGCCTGGAGAAGACTTCTCTCTTTATCACTGGAATTTCTATGGTAACACGAGCGCATATTCTGAACATTCATTTTACTATGGGAACTTTGCCGGTTAAATATTTAGGCATGCCGCTTCTATCAAGGTGTATGTCTATCTCGGACTACCAGCCTCTTATAGACAAAATACGGGCTCTCATTGGCTCCTAGAAGAATCATTTTTTATCTTTTGCAAGCCGTTTGCAGCTTCTCTCTTCAGCGATAGCGAGTTTGACCAATTTCTAGATAGCTCCGTTTAGGCTACCACGAGCGTGTATTCAAGATATTAAGAGGATTAGTTCCGCTTTCCTATTGTTTGGGCCAAGTTAAAATCACTAGCCAAAGCGAATAAGGTTAGTTGTTTTTTAACTGATTTGGAAATTGGTCTCTTCTAAACATCTTTATGGGTGAACTGGATTAAGAAGAACCTAATAAGAAGAGGATCCTTTTGGTCGGTAAAGTCTAATGCGAGTGCTGGCTCGTGGATATGGAGGAATTTTATCAAGTACATGGATTTAGCGAAAGGGTTCCATAAGATTACGGTAAAGAGCGGTTCCCAAACTTTTTTTTGGTTTGATGATTAGTTTACTCTTGACCGCCTCTATGATTTATTGGGAGAGCGTGGATGCATTGATATGGGGATAAAGATTACAGACACTTTGTATGATGTATTTCAGAACCATCAGCTAAGACGGAGATGATATCAAATTCTTGCTCGGGTTGAAGTTGAGATACAATCGGCGCAGACTTGTGTCTCTTTGGAACCCTTTGGAAGAGTAAGGATGACCATTATACTCATAGGTTTTCCACTAAAGACACATGGAATCAGGTTCGACAAGTTTCTGCGAAAAAAGCTTGGAGTAATGATGTTTGGTTTGCTCATGCTACGCCAAGGTTTTATTTCATAGTGTGGTTGGCTGCTCTGGACAGATTATCCACGGGTAACCGAATGCTATCTTGGAATGCTAATGTTTCTTCTGCTTGTGTTTTCTGTTTGATCGCCATGGAAAGTCGGGACCATCTTTTATTTCTTGCCTTTTTACTATGCAGGTCTGGTATGCTCTCACTTTTGGTCTACTCCGGAGTAGGTACACGACACATTTCAAGACTATTATTTCGGTGGTTCAGGTCAGTGAGGGGGGGGGTAACGTACCTTTTTATTTTGAGGTATGTTTTCCAAGCGACGATCTACCTTTTATGGCAAGAGCGTAATCAGCGACGGTATGGGGAGGTTCCTATACCAATGGAAAAATTGATTAACAATGCGGATAGGGCAGTAACAAAACCGACTCTCTACTCTACAAACCTGAGGCGTTATGATGGAAGCTCTGTAGCTTTGGTTTACTTCTCAGAGTTAGCATTGATAACTCTTCACATAGTATTTCTATTTTCATTATGTAGTTTTCTACTTTTAAGCTCTTTCGATGGTGACGTGTACTCTTTTTCCGAAATTGGTTTTATCCCAAATGGATTTTCTAATTTTGGGTTTTAACGAGGAATTCACCATTCGAAATTTTTTATTGAGCTTTTAAATTCGATTTAAAAAACAGTCTTGATGTATATTGGTTTTTCTTGAATATAATTTTATATATTATTCAAAAAAAAACTCCGAATTAATGTTAAGTTTGTGTGTTGATCTTGAAGAATGTATTGATTTGTCATATCTATCATAATGTGCATAATATAATAGAAAGAGAATTTCTTTTCAAAATTGACCCTTTCAAAATTATACTGTCGAATAGAAATTTTTTTATGTTCTAATATTCAATTCTAAAAGTATTTGACAATAAAATCATCAAAGAGTCAATTTCAAAAATTGGTTTTGATAGAATTCACATTTGTCATGTTATTGGGTTCTGATATCCAATGGTTGTATGTAGTTAAGTATAATTGGATTGACGGTAAGTAACAAAAGAGGTCATCGTTGAAGATATATTACCCCATGGTTATAATGAGTGTTGGATTGAGACTCAAATAGTTTTGTACGAAGTATATTCAAGACTATATTTTAATTAGTTATATTTTTATGTATTCTTAGAGCCTAATTTTGGAGAGGAGCAGATGTTTTAAAGTAATTTTTCTATGAATGTCGACGAAGAAAGACAAGACTTTAATATAGAATTTAATGTTGTGATAGATTAAGAACTTGATACAACATACACGTACTTATATAGCAGAGTATAGACGATCTAGACAGAATATACATGAAGATAATATCTATGTATATACTAACTGAACTGGATACGATAATATTAAAACTGAGATATGATATTATCTCAATATGTCTCCGCAAGATGGATGACTGGAAGAAATCCAATCTTGGAAGAGTTACCCTACAGTAGTGATTGCGAAACAGACTTTGTTAGAGCATAAGACAGTTGATGCTTTGAAGACACATGAGACACACGAAGGACAACAGACTAAACCAACTCACATATGAAATGATAATCTAAAGCCACATGTTTCATTCGTGAATGAAAAATTGGGTTGGCACTGAGATATGTAGCACCTATATTGTCAGAATATATGACTAGTTGAGTTGTTGACTTGATCCGAGTTCTAGAAGAACAGAAGCCACCCAACAAAGTTCTGAAGTTGTGTCAGCTACAGCACGATACTCTACTTTAATAGAAGAACGTGCAACCTTCTTCTGTTTCTTAGAAGACCATGAAACCGGGTGCGAGCTATGTACGCCTCCATAGATGTATAATCATCACGATCTCCTGTCAAATCCATATCGAAAAACAAATGAAGAGCCACTTTATTGTTCTGTTTCAAGAAGATACCCCTATCTCGCGTTCCTGACAGATACCTAAGAACTCGCTAGACCGCCAGCCAATGAATGTCCGTCGGGCGATGCATAAATTGTGATAGTTTGTTTACGACAAAGGCAATGTCCGGACGAGTAAAGTGGAGATCTTGAATACTTCCCACAAATCGGCAATACTCGGACCCATCGGGAAGTGAAGTACCGCAAGAGAGTTGTAATCGATCAATTGTTACCATGGGAGATGATACTGGTTTTGCCGAAGACATGTTCGACCGATGTAGAAGATTTGTTATATACTTCCGCTGATTACACAGTAACCTAGCATTCGAACGCGTAGCCTCAACTCCCAATAAATAACTGAGTTCATTAAGGTCCTTCAAGGAGAACCGACAACTTAGAACATCAATGAAATCTTGAACATTGGAAGAATCGTTTCATGTGATAATAATATCGTCTACATAGACAAGAGAGTAGATGAGTGTAATACCCGAATGAAACACAAACAGGGAGGCATCGGCCAAGGATTTGACAAAACCAGATTCAATAAGAAACGTTTGAGGCCATACAATGCTTTGCGCAATTTGAAGACATAATGAAGCTTGTCTTTGTCAACAAATCCAACAGGTTGTTCCATATAAACATCCTCGGTGAGGTGTCCTTGTAGAAACGAATTGTATACATAACCTGATGTAGATTCCAGTCTCGAGAGACCGCAACACCTGGAACAATGAAAATGGTGACATGTTTGAAAATTGGGCTGAATGTGTCATAGAATTTTATGTCGGGTCGCTAATGAAAACCTTTCGCGATAAGACGAGACTTGAACTGTTCAACAGAACCATCCGGCTTCCTCTTCACCCAAAAAATCCACTTATTTCCGATGAGAATGTAACTTGGTGAAGGAGACACGAGATCCCAAGTATGGTTGTCAAGTTGAGAAGTAAATTCACTTGACATGGAGTTGCGCTTGATGTGATCTTTCATTGCTTAAGTTACATTAGGCGGCTCCTCATCGGATAATTGAGTAGACGTTGGACTCACTCGTTTTATGATACCACTCTTTGACTGCGTCTGCATAGAGTTAACATTGTCTAGTGGTGCTGGAGCTGGAAAAACAGGGGCTGTGACTAAATCAGAGTCCAAAACTTGTTTTCGGTAACCTTGAGGTTGTCAACAACAATGGAGGATCCTAAGGTAACAAACCAACATAATCTCCAATTGGAGAGGGTGAGTCCAACGAATTTGTTCCAAGAGATGAGAAATCAAACCTGAGGGTTGTAGCGGCAATGGGAAAAAGACCAAGGATGTAGGACTGAGTGGTGACACCAGGATAGTGGTGACCGGATGGCACCAAGAGTGAAAAACATAATCATTTTGGACTGATGGAATAGAAAGAGCGTTGAAAGGAAGCCATGTCTCAACGAACTGAGCATGACAACTTAAAAAGATGTGAGAAGTTGATGGTTCGAGACAGAGAAACGTGTTTTGGCTCAATGAGTATCTCAAGAACACATATGGTTTAGACCGAGGTTCTAACTTGAGCTGATTGTACGAATTTAATCAAAGGAAACAGAGACACCCAAAAACTAACAAATTTGTTTAATTACGTCCTATGCCAAATAACTTGGCAAATGGTGACGAGAGAGAGTGTGTATGGGTTGCTAGCCTGTTAATTAGATAAACTGCTGTAGAGAGAGCATACGTCCAATAAGTGAGGGGCATAGCCGCATGGAAAGGCAACATAAACCCTGTTTTGATAGGTGACAATATCTTTGTTTCGAAAACCCATTTTCCTCGGGTGTGTGTGGAGGAATCATGAGATGTGAAACTCCGTGAGCTTCAAGAAAATCTTTTAATTCCATGTACATGGCCCCATTATCCGAGTAGAAAGATATTAATTTGTGTTAAAACCAAATTTTGACAAGCGCCTCCAACGAATAAACTATTGAATTAGTATTAGGCAATGATTTTATTCATGATCGATGCTCTGTTTAAATATATAGAGGTTGAGGAGAGTATAAAGAAAAGATAATATACAGACTAAATGAAGAATATACACATATAATGAGAGACATATTCATATCAATTAGCTGAGTTGTCTTGACAGTTGGAATATATATTCAATATCTTATCACACCCCCTCAAGACGGACGGCGAGAAGAAAGGACGATCTTGACTAAGAAAGTGTGGAATCGAGCTCGTGACCAGGGCTTGGTGAGGGCATCGGCTAGCTGGTGACATGAGTTACTTGTAACTGGCCACTCTAAACAAACTGTCTTATGAAGTGATAGTCTAATGCGATATGTTTCATTCTAGAATGAAAGACTGGATTAGCGGCTACGTAGGTGGCACCAATGTTGTCACAATAGATGACTGGTTTGGAGGTGAATTGAATGCCAAGTTCAGAAAGGAGTGATGATATCCAACATATTTTCGACGTGGTGGAGGCTAGTGATCAATATTCCGCCTTGGTAGAGGAGTGGGATACGCCGGTCTGATTCTTCAAAGACCAAGCAATAGGATGACTTTCAAGATAAACAATATAAGCAGAGGTGGAGGTGTAGTCATCTTTGTTGCCACCCTAATCAGCAACAGTGAAGGCATGTAAATCCGTTTTCTTGTGTGTGCTTATATAGATACCATGTGACATAGTGCCAACAAGATAATAGAGTATGCGTTTAATAGCAGACCAATGGTCGGTGGTGGGACGATGCATGAATTGAGACATCTTATTAACTGAGAAAGAGAAGCGATAAACTGGAAAATATGGAAAGAACTGTTGTCGGTTATAACAATGTCATCTACATAGACAAGCATGCAGAGGAGGATATCGTCCTTATGATAAATGAATAATGATGCATCTGCGACCGAGTTCTTGAAACCAGATTGAATAAGAAACCCATGGAGCTCGTTATACCAAGATCGAGGTGTTTGTTTGAATCCATAGATGGCCTCATGAAGTTTACAAATTAAATGAGGATTCTTTTTGTCTTGGAAACCCGGTGATTGCATCATATAGACCTCGTCTTGAAGATGACCCTGCAAAAAGGCATTATTAACATCAAATTGATGGATTAGCCAAGCTTGTGTTACCGCTGTGCTTAGGACTATTTAGATAGTGGTTGGTTTGACAAAATGACTAAATGTGTCTTGATAGTCCACTCCAGATCGTTGATTGTATCCTTTACCCACCAACCGAGCCTTGTAACATATCTGGTTTTCTTTTGATCGTAAAGACCCACCTACAACCTACAACATTAGAATCTTTACTTGATCAACGAGATCCCAGGTGTGATTTCAAATATGAGAGTTGATTTTTTCTCCCATGGCTTTACGCCAATGAAGACATTTAAGGGCTTCAACAACAGTCTTTGGAATAGTTTTAGTTAAAGGGGAGACGGAGGTGTGAACATTAAGCTTGTGGACTAGTTTCTTTTGAAGGTGGAGGAGGTGGTACTTGGAAAGCCACCATAGGTACTAGCAGAGGAGGTGGTACTGATGAGGATTCGGAAGGTGTAGAGGATGATGTAGGGGAGGGAACCTCTGGGGTGATTGATGTCTTCAGATGAAATGGCAGCTACGGGAGGTGGTGTAGGTGATGGTGAGATAGGATTTGGTTGGGGAACAATAGTAACAACAGGTTGATGAGGAAGATCTGGTTCCGAAAAAGGTGAGAGATCCGAGATTTCAATCGGAAGAGTAACCGAGAAAGGAAAAATATTTTCATGCAAAAAACACATGTCGTGACCTATAAATCCAAGAGGTAGCCCCATCTAGACAAAATAGGTGCTTTGCATAATGGAATACCCAAGAAAGACACATGGTATTGATCGAGCATCTAACTTGTGAGATGCATAGGATTTTAACCAAGGAAAGCATAAACACCCAAATACCCATAATTTTCAAAATTCGGAGGAAATCCGTATAAAAGTTGAATAAGATTTTTGAAATCAAGGTTTTGCGATGGCATATAGTTTATAAGATAGTCAGTCGCCCCAAATGCATAAGTCCAATAACACTTTGGCATAGACGCATGAGACATAAGGGCTAAGCTCGTCTCAACAATGTGTCGATGATGTCTTTCAGCATACCATTATGATCTGGCGTGTGAGGCGTACTGGTCATATGCAAGATACCATGACTAGAGAGGAAAGTCCTAAGACCAATGTATATCACCCCCATTTTCTGTATATAGAGTTTGTAACTTGTATTGAAATCGAACTTCAACCAAGTTTTTGAACGTTATAAACCCTTGAAAAACTTGAGATTTTTATTTTTAAAGGATACAACCATGTGTATCTAGTAAAATTATCTATAAAAATAACATAGTATTTAAAGTCATCAATAGAAATAAGTGGATATGTCCAAACATCTGAAAATACGATATCAAGAGGGTGAGAAGATTTAAAGTAGATGTGGTGAAAGGTAACTTATGCATTTTATTAATGGAACAAGCAATGCATAGCTGAGCCATCAAAACGTTTAAAGAAACAGGTAAATGAAAAAGAAAAGCTACTTTTTGAAGAATCGGTAAAACTGGATGCCCTAGATACGAGTGCTAATCGGAAAGGGTGGTTTTGACAACAGAAGCAAAAGCAAGAGAATGAGGTTTGGAAGACAATGAACTGGGCCACTCATAGGTACCGTCCTTAGGCTTTCCTTCTAGACAAAGAGCTCCCGTTCATAAATCCTTGACCTGAAAATACGTTGGTGTGAACGTAACCGCAATGTCGTTAGTTTTACACAATTGAAAAACATATATTAGATTTTTATCTAGAGATGGAACACAGAGAACATGATTTAAAAAGAAATGCCGAGTGTAAGAGAGAAAAGATAAAGAACCAGAGTGCATAATTGGTAATGTCGAGCCATCATCAAGAAGCACATCGTTGCCACAAGCATAAGGCTTATGAATCGAGAGATTGCCCAGATCATATGTCATATGGTGTGAGTAATCGGCTTTGGCCTTCATCGTGCATAGGTACTCGCTAATCAACTTGGTTACTTTGACACAGGTTTTGATTTGATATCTGAGTAATCACACCAATAATAGCGCTATACAGAAGCTTGTTTTGACGTCGCCACAGAGTGTAGGCTGGATTCGGAGTTGCGAGCCCATCAACAAGCATAGTAGGTGATGGAATATTTCCAGAACCATCAATGAACTGCTGAAGTCCATGCCCTTCTAGTAAGGCACATACTTGTCTACACCATATGAGATAGTTTTGAGTAGTGAGTTTGGTCACACTCGACATGTTAACCGAGAGGAGAGTGCTCTGCGGGTCTTGCATGTGAACACGGATGTGCGCTCAGCAGTAGAGCCTAAAGCCATGATAACAGAGACGGGGTAGAGATGAATGTGAAAGTTGAAGAATAAAAAGCAGTGATGTGAAGCAGAGATGTGAAAAACAGAGCCGAGATAGAGAAGAGAGAGTCTGCAACATACAAAGGAGAAAAGAAAAGATAGGTTAAAACCTATAGTACTCTAATACCATATTGAATGAGTATTAGGCGGATTTTATTCATGAGTGATGCTCTGTTTAAATATATAGAGGCTTAGGAGATTATAAGGAAAAGAGAATATACAGAATAAATGAAAAATATACACACATAATGAAAGACGTAATCAGATCAATTAGCTAAGTTGTCTTTATTGTTGGAATATCTATTCCATATCTTATCATAAACGTCTCCTTACCTTCTGATTTACGCCGAAGTGGATAAAATCAAATATAGTGACTAGAATGGTCTATGAAAATAACATAGTACTTGTACCCATCTATGGATAGAATTAGAGAGGTACATACATCGGAATAAACAAATTCTTGAGATTTGGTAGATACGAGAGAAGAGGTTGTTGAAAATGGTAGTTTATGTATTTTATTACTCAAACAGTCAAAACAAGGAAAATATTGTTTTGAATCATAAAGCAACCAGGGAGTAATAACAGACTTTAAAATAGAAATAGCTGGATTTTCTAGTCGTGAATGCCATATGGAAAGTGAATTTTTTTTTTTGAATATTATGTAAAATTATACTCAAGAAAAAACAAATTTTTACAACAATTGTGGCTGAAAGTCTCTCATCAAAAGATTTTGAAAGTGGTTGCCTCATTAAAACCCATCTCTGAAAAACCCAATTGGGACAAAACCAAAATATGGGAAAAAGAGTACAAACCAACTTTCAAGAGAGCTGACATAGAGTTAAAAGCGAAACAAAGGTTGAAAAAATTAAAATCTGGTGGAGAACCAAGTTTGGAGACCATCCAAATGTATCCCTTTGACTTGCAAAGTTGAGAGTATTTCGCACCATTAGATCCATATTTCGCAGTAATCTGTCCTCCGGTAAAGTAGCCTCACCATGACGTCTTCTATTTCTCTCCCTCCATAATGAGTAGACCGCCACTTGGAATGCATATTTGAGTAGAAAAGATGGGGTGTCCCTAACTCCTGAACTCAAAACATTAGTAAAAATAGTGTGTAGACAAGTGGTATACATGTGGCGAAGTAACCCGTATGACAAGCGATGCCATATGCGAGAGCTAAACGGACAAGAGAAAAAGAGGTGTTCCACCGACTCAAGTGGTGTCAAATAGAAAATACAATCTGAATTAGTGTTTGAATTCCAAAGCCTCATCTTGTCACCTGTAGAAAAACGATTAAGAGCAACCAACCAAACAATAAAAGAGAATTTCGGAGTTGCATGATCAAACAAGATACGCTTGTACCATATCATCTGTTGGGATGGCTCTCGAACTTGGTTCCAAGTGTCCTTAGATAGGAACCGAGGCTTCAACTTGCTGTCCTTACCTCGCCAAAGAGGAATGTCCGGGTCTAGGGAAACCATATCCACGAGCCAGCACTCGTTGTTAGATTTATTGACCAGAATGAGCCCTCTCGTATAAGAAGCTTGTAAATCCAATTGACCCAAAGAGACTGTCGAGCTGAAAGTATACGCCATATCAACTTAAAACAACAAACCTTATTCACATCCCCCAATGCTCTCAAACCAAGCCCCCCTTCAGCTTTAGGTTTACAAACCCCCTCCCAAGAAACTTTGGCTTTATTTGAATTAGGAGATGTACTCGACCATAAGAAAGCCGAACAAATCCTCTCTACCTCTTTAATACACGCACTAGGTAATCTAAAGGCCGACATCCCAAAATTTGTCAAGCTAGAAATTACCGATGATACGAGTTGTAACTGACCCGCAAAGGATAAAAATATGTTCTTCCAAGAGCCAATGCGGCTAAGAATCTTCTCAATAAGAGGCTGAAAATCAGAGCCCATCTTCCGCTTTGTCAAAAGCGGAAGTCCTAAATATTTAACCGGTAAAGCACCAATAATAAAAGGAAAATTATCCAAAGAAGTGCAAACTTCCTGAGAGATACCCGTGATGAATAGCGTTGATTTCTCCAAGCTAATGGTGAGACCTGAAAAATATGCAAAACAATCGAACACTTGCAGAATTCCCTCAATAGATATAATTCTCCCATCCGAAAAAACTATTATATCATCAGCGAAGCAAATGTGAGTGATAGCCAAACTCTTACAGCCCGGATGGTTACCTACTAGACCCGCCACCACTGCTTTGTCAAGCATACAAGATAAGACATTCATAAAAATAACGAAGAGATATGAAGAAAGAGAACAACCTTGTCAAATACCTCTCTGACTACCAAAGAAACCGACCAACTCACCATTAATCTGAATAGAAAATGACGGAGTAGTAACACAAACCTCAATCCAATGAATGAATAAGGGTGGGAGCTGCAGCGCTTTGAGGATATTGATCAGAAAGTCCCAATTCACCGAGTCAAAAGCTTACGATAGATCAATCTTCATTGCGCAGCGTGAGGTGATATTAGGCTTGTGATAATCTTTAACTAGTTCGGAGGCAAAGAGGAGGTTCTCCATCATGTACCGGTCTTTGATAAAGGCTGATTGATTTTGCGTAATGAAACCCGGAAGAATAGCCTTTAACATGTTGGCTAAGAGCTTCGAAATCACCTTGTAAAGCACATTACAACACGATATAGTCCTATAATCCTTCATTCCAATCGTTCTCGTCTTCCTAGGGATCAAAGCCAGTATTGTAGCATTCATTCCTTTCGGCAAGAAATCAAAGATAAAAAAAGATTGAATGGCCACCACTAAATTCTTGCCAATGATTTGCCAAGTCTCCCTAAAGAACTCCACCGTAAACCCGTCCGGACCTGGAGATTTATTCAAAGGCATAAAAAATAGAATACGCTTAATTTTCAACTCTGTTACCTTCTGTAAGATGGCTGTCTTTTCTTCCTTCGAACATGTGTAGTTAAGGACCGCTTCCACCTCCTCTACCAAACTCCTCATTGTGGCATGGGCCTACAGGGAAAAAAGATTAGAATAATACCTGATGGCCTCTGCATGAATGTCCTCCCTATCCGTGAGCTGCCTCCCCTCCGTGGACCGAACTATGTTGATCGCATTACGCGCTTGTCTCTCCTTGACTGCATTATAGAAAACCTTATTGTTCTTATCCCCAACATTAAGCCAACGGAGCTTAGCCGTTTGTCACAGAAAATTCTCCTCCAAGCTCGAGATTGTGTCCCAAACCGCAAAAGCTTAAGCTTTCTCCTGCATTCTAACTTCATTCGGCACCTCTAATGTGGCGAGCTGTTTAGTGAATAAATCCTGGAAGGCGGCTTCAGTTATGGAGGTCAAAAGATGTAATCTATGACGACTTAACTCTCGAATTCTTGGCTTAAGAAGCTTCAGCTTCTTAGAGAACCGGTATAATGCTGAGGTCGAATGGAAGAGCGGGATCATGGCAGCCCAGTAAGCGTCAACCATAGGCTTGAAATCAGCTATCGTAAGAATTTCATTAACAACCTTAAACGAAACTTTAGGCCTTGGGTGTGCTCCAGAAAGCAAGACGATTGCACAAAGGTGATCAGAACAGCCTTGAGCTTCGAAGAGACAAAAAGAATTCATAGGGCGGTGGAGCCAGCAAGAATTAACCAACACTCTGTCCAATTTCTTACATACCAAGCCTTCATCTCTTTTATTACACCACGTGTATAGTGGACCATGATAGGACATATCGCTGAAGGAACAAAACCGAACGAGATCCTGAATGTCTCTCATACCCAGCAGCTCAACATGGGTAGACGAAGATAATGAGTGCTCCGAAGTAGCTAAAACCTCATTGAAGTCACCAAGACACATCCAAGCCTTACCACAAAATCGAGAGAGGTTCTGAATACATTGAATATCTCGCCAAAGCTCTCGACGCTCGGCTAGAGCATTCGACGCATAAACAAAGGTACACAAAAATTCACTGAACCATCCACAAGTTGAATTAAACAATTCATGTGTTGATCAGATGTAATAACTACCTCAAGCTTTATGGTTGGACTCCACACAACCCAAATCCGGCCAAGATGGTTATGCTCATAGTTAGAAGCTATTGACCAGTTCCCAAAATTTGATTGAGCAAGATGGTGAGCTTTACTCTCCGTGACACGCGTTTCCAATAAACAACCAAAGCTTAACGACTTCGAGTGAATTAATTTTTTGACTACAGACTGTTTCCTTGGTTGGTTAAAACCTCGAATATTCCAAGAGAAGTACGACATTAATGTTTCTTGCTTGAAGACCTTTTTCCGAATCTCGCAGATTGAGAAGTCCTTGTCTTTTGAGAATTTTTGCAAAATATTTATGGGCTACCTTAGATGAGCGAGGCAGCTGTGGCCGCTCTTGCTGTCCGAAGAGGCATAGCAAGTTACTGGTATCGGTTTGGCGGTTTGAAGATCAATAGTGTCAAGGACGGGACATGGGATGTCAATGGGTCTGTCAGCAAGAGGAAGTTTGTGCTTACCATAGCTGAGCAGTCCACCAACCCCTCATCAATATCAGCATCAGAATCACGAAGAATTTCATACCTTGTTGGTGATGCAATCGAAACTTGACCAAAGATCAGATTAGGAGATTTTGATTTTTTCCTTCCGGAGTGGGTTACGATAGACCAATCTGCATTCGTAGACGTAATGATGGGAGATGAAATACTGATTTCACCTTCTTCAACTTCTATAACAGAGTGAGATGTAATTCTTGGTCCGAGCTTATTCTGTATCTTCAACATTTCTAGGCTGATCATGGGACCAGACATTTTTGTTGCCGAAATTGCAGAAATGGACTCTGTCTGAATTGCAGAAATTGTTGTATTGGATGGTTGTTGATCAAGTGAAGAACTCATTAAAACGGGTGAGCTTAGAGCCACTTGCGGCATAGTAGTCACACCGGGTTCCTAATTTTTCTCAAAACTCATCGGATCACTAACTTGGACCTGATCACCGCTTACTACAGAAAAATAAGAACTACGTTTATCCTCTTTAGAATGTAAAACTACACTTGTTCGAGCTGACTGCAGTTTCTTCTTTCCTATGATTGACTTCAGAGCATGCAATATTAAATTGGTTGAGATAGACTGATTTTTTTCCTGAGCTGGTGGCGCACGAACCTCTGTCGCCATTTCCAGAGAGCTCTACTCCAAGCACAAAGGAACCTGAAGTGACTTCAGACTGGGGATTACTTGCGAAGTATTCTCTGAACCAACCTGAATCTCTGACTGAACAAAACCAACTTCGATCAACTTCCACAACTGCCGATAAGTTCAAAGCCAAAGCTCTGTTTCCTCTAGCACTTAAATCTCAATCCGAAATCTCCAGAGTGACTACAGGAGCTCATCATTAGGTGGAGAGGGTTTAGGCGGTGTTAAAAACCAGTTTAGAGTGTGTCCCCACTTCCTACACCCCGAACACCGAGGTGGCAGCCAAGGGAACTCATAGGTGACGCGCAGTTCTTCTCCGTTGATATTGAAGTAGTTGTGGTCTTTGAAAGTAGATGATAGATCCACATCGAAAAACACCTTGGCCTCATCAAAGCTAGTTACTAATTCTTTGTCTCGATGAACTTGAATTGGAGAGCCAAGGGGGCTGGAGAGAACATAGACGTTGGGACCTGCTTCAGAACAATCCACATCGGCATGGAACGTAGTGAAGGCTGGGCCTCTTCAGCATATGACGACCATTTTGATACAATCATGGGCACATTGCAGATGTTCCACATCCCACGGCGTAAGACGCATTTCCTAGCTTCAAAATTTCTTAACCGGAATTTGATGGTTTTGTTATTTATCTCAAACGCATCAACTTTGATATCCTTATTTCCTAGGTTCCAGATCTTATTGACAATTACATGGACTTTGGCGATGTGCAGAGCTATTGACGTAAACTTTCCGACCAAAAACTCCTCCCAGAGAGGCTCCGAGTCTAAAACAGATGCAGGAATGGAGTAAACACTGCGCCCTTCAATGGAGTTAACCTCACAGTCGAACCTCTTTAAGCTGTGAGAACTTCCCTTCTGATTCACGTCAGCCCAAAAAGTCGTAGCCGGAGCAGCTACAGGCAAAGACACACCTTGCTCCAGAAATTCCTACAACGTCGGAATAAAATGAGACAGAACAGGGGATACCCCCACCGTACCGGCGGAGGCCTCTATGAGGAGAAACGGCAGCTAGAACAAGAAGAGAATGAAAATCTCCTCTGGAATCGCCCTAGAGTCGAAAAAGAAAAGTCGTATGGAAAGTGAACTTTTAATGGTAGTAGAGAAAGCAAATGTTGGAGAAGACTCTTGATGTGGCCACTCTCCTCTATCATTTGCTCCCCTTGTTACCACTAGAACCCCTAGGTTGAGGTCCTTCACATGAAACAAAGTGGTAAACAATTCCACAGAAACAAAGTTGTCAGTGCAAAGTTTCTTGACAGAGACTAGGTTCCGAGCTATACTCGGAACATGTATGACATTTTCCATCTTAAAATTATGAGTAGGGGAAGGGAGAGTAGTTGAAATAGTATTGGTGATCTCCTGTGTACGACGAATGGAGAGGCAGATTGGCAAGGTCAGAGGTTAAGTGATGGGAAGCTCCCGAATCCATCAACCAGACGTGTTTTCAAGTGCTGCCATTTCTGCATTGTATGCTTGCGGTGAAGGGCTCGAAATATCCTAGTTGATGTCCTTGAAACTTCTGAGGAGAGGTATCCGACTGAGACACAATACGAAACTGAGGGCATCGTTTCACACTGTGTCCTTGTATCTCGCAGGCTTGACAATGACCAAGGTATGGTCGAGAGGATTGCTTTCCGTGTTGCCTATTAAATGACTGATTACCAGAATTGTTTTTGTTCTTCTTGTTGCACCAACTTTGTGTCCTCTGTTGAGCATGGTTCACCATTATCGGGAAAGATTGAGATGGCAGAGTGATCGTGGTGAGTACAAGCTCACGGTTAATAAGTTTCTTATATAGTTCTGCAAATGATATCGGCAAGTCACGACTGTGAATTGATTCAATAAGAGACTTGTAATTGTCACCCAATCCATCAAGCTCAATATCATTTAAATCCTCATGTTGAATCAGACTTCCAAGCAGAGCCAAAGCATCAATGGATTGTAAACCTTTGACACAACTCTTCACTTGATTTTTCTGCTGTTTGATGTGGCCTCGGGAGGGTTTAGCATATGTCTAAGCTAGGATTTTCCATGCTGCAAGTGAAGTTTCAGTCATTGCGATAGAGGTTGATGAGCAAACTCGACTGATCTAATGATAGAACTGAACAACAAGCTGTCCTGCCGCTGCCATAGAATAAATTCGGGGTTTGATACTTCGACTCCGAAACAGTTTTTGATCTTCGGAGGAGGAACAAAATCACTGGATTCAACAAAACGTAAGAGATCATACCCGTGAAGGAGGATACTATCTACGTATATACTAACTGAACTAGATACGATAATATCAAAATAGAGATATGATATTATCTCAATAAATAAAACACAAACAAAAAGAAGGACCATACAATCAAGTATTTTAAGAATGTCTCAAATGGAGAAGTTTCTCGACAAGGTAAAAAATCTTTGTAATTTATTTATGACGGCTTATTTCTAGTTAAATTGGCTCTTTAGAATATTTTTCGGAGAAATAGAAAACGCTCTCTCTCTAGCGGGCAAAATAAGGAAAGAAAGGGAGATTAGGCAAGCGATTAGGGCAAACCTTGAGCCTCACGCTGATGGTTGCGCCGCCACCGGGGCACCCTCCGGCTGCCGCTAAGGATGCTTCGCCTGTCGGTAAGATTTCTCCAACCATCAACTCTCTATGCTCTGTTTCTTTGACTGCAGGTACACAGGAGGTTGTGACAAACAACTCTTCTGCCTCTGCTCCTCTGGCCCCAACTTCTTTGGCCGCTGCCCTGACTCGTTCGTCGGTCTCTGTGCTAATCTTCGATTCAGTGTCTTTGATGGTTTCGGCGACCCTCTGTTCTGTTCAGCCTGTCGAAGGCCTGCAGTTGTGTGGCTCTGCTTCATCGGGATCAGTTTCTACTTCTGCAGCAGTCTCTGCTTCTGTCTCTGCTTTAGGGCCTGCCGCAGTCGATACTAGTTTTGCTGCGGTTCACTTGGATGACCTTTCGCGTTCAGCTCAGCCTGTTGAAACCGTGCAATTACTTGGCTCTGCTTCATTGGGAACAGCCTCTACTTCAGTCTCTGGCCCTCTGTTGTCTTCTGTATCTACGTCAAGGCTATGCCTACCAATGCTGATACTTGTACTACGGTCTCAACAGCTCCACCAGCCTCAAGCTCAGTTTTAGCCCTTTCATATATTCTAGCCGATGCAACTGCACCTTCTGACAATACTAAGGCAGCCCCTAAGAAGTCATGGGCTCAGGTTACAAATCAGTCAAAGCTCAAGAAGGTTGATCTTTCGAAACATTCAACTGAAGGTAGTGACCTCCTTGTAGTCCCTGACGATATTCTCTTAGAAATGGGAGGATTTCTTGATTGGTCGATTTACAGTTGTGGCTCCCCATATTGCCAAGATCCACGTAAATGTGAACAATATTTGGAACCTTGGAGACAAGAATATCAAGATAGATGCTTATGTCATTGATGAAACATCTATCAAATTCAGGATCAAGAATACCAACTCCCGGAACCGTTTTCTCCGACGGGGAATGTGGAACATATGCGAGCTCCCTATGATCGTTTCCAAATGGTCACCCATCCTTGCAGACTCACAGCCACAACTCCACTCGATGCCTATATGGGTTACTATTCACAAAGTTCCTCCATTAATGTTTACTTGGCCGGGTCTCAGCTTCTTAGCTAGTAGGGTTGGTTCCCCTCTTCGTCTTCATCAAGAAACCGAGCTTGTCACATCATTTAAGAAAGCAAAAATCTTTATTGATGTTGATTTAATGAAGGATCTTCCTAAGGAGTTCAAATTTGACGTAAAAGGATCCGAGTGCTCTGTTGAATTTAGTTATCCCTGACACCAGGCTGAGGGTTGTCTGAAACAATTCATCGAAAAACCCCCTTCCCCTACAGCTAGAGGCCAACCTCGCAGTTCCCCCTGCCTGCCACTCCTCCGCCACCGTCTATGGAGGCATCTTTACCACATCGTCGGCTCAGCGCTGGCCTGGAAGAAGGTGAAATAGTCACCTCTGTGCCTCCGAAAGCTTAGGAATAGACTCTGATAACAACGCCAAACCGCTCAAGGAAGGGTGTCATAAAACTTCAGTCATGGTTTGAGGCTCTTGCTACTACAGATTCAGAGGCTGAGTCTGATGCGAGTCTTTAGCGCATTAAGGCAGGTCCCCTTCTGTCATCCACGGTTACTGTCCCTTTATCGATTCCACCTCAGCTGCGTGGCTCTGCTTCATCAGGGATCAGCTCATGCTTCAGTTTTTGCTCCTGCTAATTCTGCTTTTACTTCTGCTTCAGTTTCTGCTCCTGTTTCTACTTCAGTGCCTGCCGCCGTCGATACTAGTATTACGATCTCAAGAGCTCCACCAGTCTCAGCAGTTCTCGCTGTGGTTCACTTGGATGACTCATGATCTGCTCAGCCTGTTGAAAATATGCATTTACTTGGCTCTGCTTCATCGGGAACATGCTCTGTTTCAGACTTTGGCCCTCCTTCATCTACGGCTACTGTTCCTTCATCACCTGCAGTTCCGTCTGCTTCAGTGCAAACTCCGCCTATTCCTGCTACGTCCCACCCTATTTCGTCCACTCTGGTTTTGCCTCCGTCTAGAGCTATCAAGCTCCCACAATCTAACGGGAAACTGAATTCTCTTGATCACTTTAATTTTCAAATAGTAGGTTCCCAGGTTCAGCCTCCTAACCTCTCAAGTCAGCGAAGCAACGTCTCCTTAGAGCTTCAGACATCTCTTGTGTCAGTTCCTCTAGCGAGACTCAGCGCCGGTAAAGCTTTTTCATCTAGCTTTTTCGTCGAAAAGGGCTTTGTCTATCCCAGCGACTTCAGACTTGATTTTGACTGACTTTGTTCATGATTCTGAAGAGGCTATGGTTCAAGAGGTTCCCCAGTCCACGATCTCTCCTCCAGACAGCAAGGAGACTAAGTTGTTGAAAGGTTCAGAGCTGGACGCTAGTAAAGGGGGCGTATCCATCCAAGCAGTGGTGTTTGGACATGGAAATGATCTGGAACTAAGGTCTAAACAAGTAGGCATGTATCCAAGCATGAACATTCAGGAAGACAAGAATGGCTCTCAATCAGTTCCTAATGGATCTGTGACACGTGCTTACCTCCCTCGCTCTTCCAAGTCAAAAGGGGAGATTAGAAGGTTAGACGAAACATAAACAGCCCCTGCAAGGTGGTCTCGGCAAAAGGGTTCTCCACAAAAAAACTTAAGTTAATGTCTGTTTTTTTCTGGAATATGCGGGGTTTCAATAAGAAGCGTAAGCACTCTATTCTGAAAAATTGGATCATCTCAAAGCATTTGTTGCTTGGCGCGGTCTTAGAAACACGAGTCCGTGAATCAAGAGCGGCTCCAATGATCTCTACTCTCCTTCCTAATTGGTCTATGACTTCAAATTATGCTTTTTATCCTTTGGGGCGAATTTGGGTGCTCTGGGATAACTAGGTCTCTCTAAGAGTTGTGTCGATGGGTGCGCAGATTATTTCATGCTTGATCTCTACAGATGATGGTATGGATTTTCTAGTGTCATTTGTCTATGCTTCTAACTCAGTAGAGGAGCGGGTCACCCTTTGGACTGACCTAATAGCTTTAAAAGCTACGCCTATTTTCAGTGATTTGATGTGGTTCTGCTTAGGAGATTTTAATGACACCTTGGCTAGTGATGAGCATTTTGGAGGTTTTCCTGTGGCTGCGTATCCTAGTATGCTCGCCTTTCAGAAGACAGTTCGTGAGTGCTCTTTGGTTGATATGGTCTACCAAGGTCCCCTCTTTATGTGGTGCAACAAGCGAGAAAACGAGTTGATTTGTAAGAAGCTCGACAGGGTTTTAGTCAATGATGCTTGGCTTCACACACATCCAAACTCGTACTGTGTGTTTGAAGTGGGGGTGCTTGGATCATCTCTACGCCCATGTTAAGCTTTGGGGTACCTCCTTAACTCCCAGAACCCCCTTCAAGTTCTCTAATGTGCTTCTACTGGTAGCTGAGTTATACCCAATGGTGGAGGCCTTCTGGACCCAATACAGAAGGGTTATTTGTATCCACGTCTTCACTCTTTCGTTTCTCGAAGAAGTTAAAGGCGCTAAAACCTCAACTCAAAGCACTGAGCCATGTAAAGCTACATCACTTGTCTAGGCGAGCTGATGAGGCTTCTGCAGACCTTTGCGCTTACCAAGCGACCACCCTAGCTAATCTGGATCCTTCTGCAGCGGCTTTGGAAGCTTTAGCCTTTGAAAAATGGGAGAAAATTTCTCATTTAGAGGAGGTTTTCTAAAACAAAAAGCGAAGCTCCATTGGCTAGAAGTTAGAGATAAAAATAATCGATATTTCCATAATGAGGTTAAGGAACGGCAGTCTCGCAACTCTATTAGGGAAATTCGGGACCCAAATGGAGTTAGCCTAAAGATGAGATTAAGGCAGAAGCGGTAAGGTATTTCATTGACATTTTCACTCACGCCCCTTCGGACTATACTGGTTTAACGACCTTATCTTTGACCACTCTGTTTGAGTTCCGCTACTCGGAGGCTGAGAAGACTCATCTATGCGTAGTCATCTTGCCAGAAGAGATAAAAGGGGTAATGTTCTCCATGCCATCTAACAAATCCCCTGGTCCCAATTACTCACCTCTATTTCGCAGATGCTATCCTTGTCTTCTCGAATGGGAGACCTCGGTCTATCGCAGGGATCCTGGAGGTGTTTGATGAGTTTGGTAGATTTTTAAGCCTGAAAATTAGCCCCGAAAAGTCCACATTGTTCTTGGCTGGGGTCACGATTCGCGCCGCACCACTATATCCACTCGTTTCTCGCTAGATATGGGAAGCCTCCCTGTTAGGTACCTTGGGCTACCGCTTCTCACGAAGAGGATGACCAGGGCAGATTACTAGCCTCTCATTGATAAGATCACGGCCTGGATCAGTTCCTGGAAACATCGACATCTCTCCTTTGCGGGTAGACTCCAGCTTCTTACCTCGGTCATTTCAAGTCTAAAGAACTTTTGGATATCTGCTTTTCGTTTACCAAGAGCCTGCATCCGAGAGCTCGAAAGACTTAGTGCCGCTTTCCTCTGGTCAGGTCCGGATCTTAACTCCAGGAAGGCCAAGTTGGCTTGGTCAGAGGTCTGTAGGCCAAAGAAGGAGGGAGGCTTAGGTACTAGGTCAATTGAGGACGAAAATAAGGTTAGCTGCTTTAAGCTTATTTGGAGGATCACCTCAGCTAGAACCTCCCTGTGGGTCAACTGGGTGCAGAAGAATCTAATCCGGGCTGGTTCTTTCTGGTCGGTTAACTTGAATACATCGGCGGGCTCTTGGATCTGGCGGAAAATAATTAAATATCGGGATCAAGCAAAGAGCTTCGATCGGATGGAGGTAAGGAATGGCCAGGATACCTCCCTTTGGTTTGATGTGTGGACTCATCTTGGTCGCTTACATGATCTTCTTGATGATAGGGGCTGCATCGACATGGGGATTCCTCTTTCGTCCACCTTGGCTGAGGTTTTTGCTACTCATCGAGTAAGACATAGGCGGGCTGTTCTCTTGAACGCGATTGAGGAGGAAACAGAGAAATGGCGTCGCCTTGGTAGTATGGAGCTAGATCGACCTACTTGGAGTCACGCCCCTGGGGTGTTCAAAACTGTCTTTTCCTCAAAGAATACCTGGAATCAATTGCGGACAGCCCATGAGATCACCGCCTGGTACAAAGGTGTGTGGTTCTCCCAAGTTACTCCAAAATATTCTTTCATAGTTTGGCTTGCGGTTCTGAATAGGCTTTCGACAGGAGATAGGATGCTATCTTGGGCCAATGGGGCTAATTCGGGTTGTGTTCTTTGCCATGGAGCACTGGAAACTCGAGATCATCTGTCTTTTGAATGCAGGTTTTCTTCCGTCATTTGGACTAATCTCATCTCTGCCCACCTTCAGTCGAGGTATGTTAATCGATTCTCAGATATTATTGCTATGCTTTCTGCCTTAGTGTTTGTTGGTAATTGCATCTTTATTCTAAGATATGCTTTCCAAGCAACGGTCTATACCTTGTGGCAAGAGCATAATCGGCGTAGACATGGAGATCAACCTCGAGGACATGCGGCTATTATCAAAGACATAGACCGTATAATTCGCAATCGTCTTTCTACGGTTGAAAGGAGGGGTCGGTTCGGAGGCATTTTGCAAGATTGGTTTGGAGGACGGGGTCCATAATACCGGCCAGTTTTCTGAGGGATTCTACTTGTGCATTCTGTTTTCTCTTTTCAGCTCAATCATTAATGGCATGTACTCTTTTTCCCAATATTCGGTTTTGTCCTAGCTGAGTTTTCCAGAATTGGGTTTTAACGAGGCCGCCATTATTGATTTTTAAGAGTTGTTTCTGTATCTTCGTGTTCATAAACATCGGTAAACACTTGTTGTAAAAAAGTTTTTTCTTTAAATATAATTTTACATATTATTCAAAAAAATTTTTGGCTCTTTAACTGATTTTTTCAACAGTTTTTTACGGTTAAATCAATCAAAACATTTTGACCGATTTTCAATCAAACAAAATATTTGAAAATTTTTATTTATCTAAAAACTGTCAAAATTACCCATTTTCCAACTGTTTCGTAGGAACAAACATCACGTTTTACTCAATAGTACTTTGTTATAATCATTTTTTTGCTTATATTTTATTTATGTTTCTTTATATGTTGCTCATTTTCGTTACCGTTATTTATGTATTATTTAAGAAGTGATTTCCGTAAAAAGTCGATCTTTTACTTAAATCAAAGGTCGAGTTTGGAATCTGCCCGCTCAAGTTGAATTGAGCTAAGTACAATATAGTCAAGTTTTTTTAAATCTGTCAATACTCTCTCGAATCTCTTGTTTTTCGAAGTGATTGTTTTTAATATTGAGCGAAACCAATCAAGTCAGATTAAGTTACACGGTTTCGACAGTTTGGAGAGTTTTCCAAGAACCAAGATTAAGTTCGGTTTCGACAGTGTGGATTACCCCGTAGATTAAGTAACACAAATTCGACAGTTTTAGACCTTTCCAAGAACCAAGATCACTGGAGGAATGATGCCCGAGAGACTTGTGTTCTCTAGAGAGAATCATGTGACTTTGCTACAGAACAGATCGCATGAAATGCCGTGAAAGTTTCCACCGTTATAGAACAATGTTAGAACTCGTTGTTATATTGAGTTTGTTTGAATGAGAAATGAAAAAATGGAGATTATGAGTCAAATTTAAGCTGAGACTCGTGTGCGGGTTTATAGTAGGGTTGGGAATTGGGCCCGCGGCCCATGGATTTTTCGGGTTTTGGCCCGCGTGGGGCTGGTTTGGGCTTTTAATTTTGAGTCCACATTTTGGCGGGCTTCGCGGAGCGGGTTGGATTTTTGGCTGGTTTGGTGGGTGAAACCTGCGGGCCCCGTGGATACCTGCATAAAAACAAAATTTTGGGTTTAGGATTTTTTCGGGTTTATGCGGGTTTTTTGGGTTTATACCGATTTTATACTGGTTTATACCGGTTTATACGGGTTTATATCAGTTTTTTTTGTTTATACCGATTTTTTTTGCGGGTAAACCCGCGGGGTCCGCAGGTTATTGTGGGGTGGGTGCGGGTTTGGTTCTGAAAATCCAATGCGGGGCGGGACGGGACGGGTCGGCCCGTTTTCCAGTACTAGTTTATAGATGTGCATGTGTAATAACCAACACTTATTGGACCTATTTATATTTAATTATGACTAATAGTCATTACACATGACTAACCTTGATCAACAAGTTGTCAATATTGTGATTAATTTTATGGTTAATACCATGATTAATACATATTGAGTAACCTCCATTTTTTGGTGTAAAGACACAAATTAATAGTGATTAATTTTGTGCATTATTATCTATGACTTTTGTGCTATAAAAGAAAGACTCTTTGTACACATATGAAAGATGATAGATTATAGAAAAATCTCATTCTCTTCCACCCATGGTAGAAATCTCTCTTAGTTTTTGTCTTGTTTTTCTTTGAGAGTACAACACAAAACAAAGTTCGTCGGGCTTCGAGTTTGGGTGATGCAAATCGAAGATATTGCAGTTGTATCCTGGGATTCTGAAATGTTATGTAAACCATCTCACTACGGGGTATTTACAAAATTAAAGAAGGAGATTCGTCTCGACTCTGCAAATCTTTTCCTAATTCTTTTATCAGGAATATTTATTTTTATATTATTTCTTCACAATTATCAGTTTGCCCATATCGTAGGGGTTATGCTCTTATATTCTTAATTCTGTAAAAAAAAAATTTGTTTTTGCTTTGATGCACTAACAGAAAAAAAAAACTGATATTTCAAGAGTCTTGATAAATGAACAGAATTTGTTCAAGCATTATGGACTTTACCAAAGTCTAACAATTTTGTGCAGATCCCTAATGATAGAAACTAACCATGTTTGGCTTAATTTATTTATTCAAATTATGTTTTTAAATTTCAGCCGTTTAATGTATTTAAATTCTGAAATTTATTTTCTGCACATCACTTTTTCGATTTAGATATTTCATAGTGATTTAAATCGGAAAAAGTTTAAAGTTGACAAGAAAAACAAAAACTGAATTCTCTAGTAGATGACCAAGTTGAATTCTAAATTTGCTTGTCAATTAAAAGTTAAGACAAAAAAAATACTTTTATTGGGTCATCGGCTTATTGATTCTGAATTGTTTTGTTTAACTTGAGTAGTTAATCTAATAATTCTTATGAATTTATTCAGATTAAAATGTTCATATATGAGTTTACTTCGGTAATTTTTACCAAGTTGAAATTCAAATATTATAAAAGATAAATACACAAAAAATGCTTGTTTAGGCTATCGGATGTGAACCGATTTTGTGTTATTTTTGAAATATTATTGTGATGGATTCATATGAATTAAATCCAATAAATGCATAATAGATCATGTGATTTGATGTCCCAGTTTGGAAGGGGTTTGCCACATGTTTTTCTATATGAGATATGCATTGGAATTATGATATTTATCATAATGTCCAAATATCAATATTTGATCGAATATTGTGATATTATATGATCAAATAGTGTATAGATCCTAACTTTCCGATATGTTATTGGAATTGAGTGATCTTGGTGTCTGTACGTAGATATCAAAATTATTTTTCTAATGATATATAGATCGCATAATTTAAGTTCATACAAAGAGAGATATTGAGTATGTAATGAAACAGCCAAAAATAAACGAGTTCTTTTGGAAACTAGATTTCCATTAGTTTCAAAGGTTTTCTCGAATTTTTTACAAGTAAGTTTGCGAAATGATTTAAATGGTGTAAAACACAATAATAATGGTTTTTGCTAATGCTTTGTAAACAAGTTTGGAAAACGCATTTGTGTTTGAGTAGAACGATTTCCACAAACGCTTTATAGGCAAATTTGTGAAATGCTGTAAATGCTAATAATAGCGATAGTATTTTATAAGGCCTTATAAAGTGAATTTATGAAGATTTATAAAAGAAAATTATAAGGTCTTATAACAAGATCTATAAAATCTTATAAGTGGGTTATGCAATTTATTAATTATTAGGTTGATACTTGTTGATTATTTCAACAAAATTTCAGAAATAATTAGTATATTTTGTGATTTATTTTGAATAAATTACTATGCTTAATTGCATATTCCAGCAAAAATAATGAATTTAATTTGACAAATTCTTTTACATTGAATCTATATAGAATTTAGTATACAAATCTGGGTTTACATATTGTAACTCGAATTGTGAAGTATGACTAAATTTGTTATAAATGAAACAGAAGTTTCTAATATTTGCAACGAGTGTGGTGAGCCGACATCCTGATTTGCGAAGGTCTGCCACTTGTGACTCAGTATGCAAAATGGACTTATGACCTTGTAAAAATATCATGACTCGTAAAAGAATCATTATTTGCATAAAGATCATGTATAAGTTGAATCACAAAGATGATGAATGTGGTAACAAGTTTGACTAAAGCAGAGACAATGATAAGTTTTAGAGCAAATAAACTTAAATATACATGTATAATGTATTTTCTAGTGGTAATATGATTTTGGTGAAACCAATCATAGTTGCTTTAAGTGATAGAGGATGATAGTATTTTAATACAAATTCTCTAATCACTTGAATCTCATAAAGTTATAGAAAGAAAATTGAAAAATTTATTGAGACTTTGCATGATTTGTTGTGGAAAAACTGAGTAATCTCAAGTAATGTGGGGGAAAGCGTTGCTTATCACAAATAAAGTCTCAACAAAATACCACATAAAGTTGTTGATAATATGTCAATGAACTATGAGAATTTTATTCTCTTGTGTAAATACTAAATATTTAAAGTGTGGGGGTAGTTGACGAACATCATAGTACCACATCATACAAATATCAATCAAAATCTTTCAAACAACTTATAAAGACAAGATCCAAAATGGAATATGAGTAAATAGCTTGAAGAAGATTTAAACTAAGTTGACTGGCTTTCATAAAGGTTCAAAAGATATTTGATGTGAAAAATTTATGCAGACGTTGTAAGAATGTTCTGATATTCAATTGATTATACTATGGGTGCTAAGTTTTTCTTTGTAATGGTAAAACATGTCTTCTAAGGAGATGACATAAAACCATAAAACAATTGATCTCAAATAGTATAATCTCAATAAATTATACTAGTTTGGTTGACAACCTAGGATCTTTTATTAAAGGTTGGTCACAAGATCAAGTTGTGAAATCATCAAGAGGAATGGGTTTACAGCCTATGAATTAATGATGAAGTTTGATGGAAACCCAACCTCAATGACTGGAGATCCCAAGAATGAGGTTCAAAGGGATAACTAAATTGAACTGATTCTGCTGAAAGCACTATGAGACTAATGTCTCTACCCGATTCCTAAGATGATTAGACAGTGCTATTTTTATGAGATTAAGCGTTGAGCTTTTAATGATATAATACTTTCATTCTCATGAAGTACAACATAATGCTTTCAACAAAACGGATAAGCATATGGGAAATCATCTATGTGAGTGTGAAATGGGGCCGTTACTAGGAGAATGAACGATAAATGCCATATTCTCCAAGTTCACTCATGAAACCATGCATGTTCAAGGCCAAAATGAACACAATAGAGAACTTAGTTTTGTGAGAAAATGAAACTGTGTGATAATTGTTGTCTAGATTTACATAAAAGTCCGGGTGGTTCAAGACATCAAGTCACCTCCTGGTTGAGTAAATCCGATAGTTATTCACTATGAATGGTTGAAGGCTGTCAACGCTACCATCTCAAATGCAGCGATTTTTTATTTGTACTCTCAAAAGTCGTTTTTGAGTCTTGTCAAGTCGTGTCTATCAAGTCGTCAAATGTATAAAGTCATTTCTATTCATGTGGGGGATTGTTGGAACTCGTTGTTATATGGAGTTCGTTTGAGTGAGAAATGAAAAAGTGGAGATTGTGAGTCAAGCTTAGGCTGAGACTCGTGCGGGTTTATAGATGTGCATGTCTAATAACCAACACTTGTTGGACCTATTTATATTTAATTCTGACTAATAGCCTTTACACATGACTAACCTTGGTCAACAAGTTGTCAATATTGTGATTAATATCATGATTAATACATATTGAGTAACCTCCATTTTTTGGTGTAAAGACACAAATTATTGGTGATTAATTTTGTGCATTATTATCTATGACTTTTTGTGCTGTAAAAGAAAGATTCTTTGTACACATATGCAAAATGATAGATGATAGAAAAATCTCATTCTCTTCCACCCATGGTAGAAATCTCTCTTAGTTTTGGTCTTGTTTTTCTTTGAGAGTACAACACAAAACAAAGTTCGCCGGGCTTCGAGTTTGGGTGATGCAAATCGAAAATATTGCAGTTGTATCATGCGATTCTGAAATATCATATAAACCATCTCACTACAGGACATTTATAGAATTAAGGAAAGAGATTCGTCTCGACTCTACAAATCTTTTTTAATTCTTTTATCGATAATATTTATTTTTATATTATTTTTTCACAATTATCAGTTTGCAGAGTAGGGGTTATGGTCTTACAAACACAAAAGTTAACTTTTGAAATAAAAACAAAGTTTGCATCTCAATGCTCCAGTTAATTTTTGGCATGAAAGTTGAGAGAAGAATCGTGGTCGTCACGATGAGAAGAATTTAATGTAGAATGTCTAGTTTTCTCGACATCTAGTACCTACCTACACATTCAAAATGTTTTTTTTTATAAAGGCTTACACGTTCAAAATGTTAATAATTAAATTAAAATCTATTATATTATTTAGATGATGTTTATAAAAAACGTTTAGGTGTTATTTTTACGATTTTTTCATGAATAAGTTTACTAAAATGTTATTAATGAACCAAACTAATATGTTGACAAAAAAATTAACCTACTAATCTATCCAGATTGTTTAAAAGTATAATTACCCAATTAAAACAATACTAGATTCTGAACCGCACATACGTGCCAAGAAATTTTTATAGAAATTTAGTTACATAAATTTTAAAATAATATATTATTTTGTTGTGTTAGTGAACTGTATAATAATATAAATATTATAAAGTGAGCATAACAATAATAAAATTATGTTGTAGAGTTTATAAATAGTTTGGTGCATAATTTATTTTTTATTGTTAGATAAATTTTATGTTTTATACTTATAAATTTATAATAGAAATTTGAGTTTAAAAATTAAGAAAAGAAAGAAAACTTAATTCGAGATCCACGTATACATGCGGTATCATGTTTGTAAACAAATTTATTTAATAATTTAAATTATGACATAATTTAGTTGTAAAATTTAAGTGGTGTTATGTATATATTTTATATTATTCAAAAAATCTACAACAGATTGATTTACTCCTATATCAATTATTATCAATAATTAAAAATTCGATCCGAGATCCGTTATTATCCATCTTTATCTATTTTATCCCGTCTTTATCCGTCATGATCCATTAAAAAAATTAGAATATTTAAATATCTAGATCTTGATTTAAATCTGGATGATAAAATATCTAGATCCGGATTTATCCGTCGTTACCCATTGTAAAAATTATAATATTAAATATCTAATTTTTTTATAAGTTTAAAATTTTTATAATATTAAAACTCCTAAAAAATTTTAAATTTATTATATCTTGTATAACTAAACGGTTCAATTAAATAATCGCATTAAACAAATAATTTTTCTAAATTTGGATGTTTATTATATCAAACTTACTACTGAAGTTTGGCTCATTATTGCCGAGATAATAACCTACTACTTCATATCCACCGCAATGCACGCTATTATTGATAGACAGAAGAATTATGGTATGCACTTCCGTATACTACCTAAAGCTTTACGTCTATTTGGAGTAGATCATGTTCACGATTCAGATCTAGATTTTTTTTGTCACATTTATAATATGTTTTGAACCACGACCAAAACATATTTAGGTGATGTGGGACGTTCAAGTCAACCTTATTTTTTTTGAAGGATTTATCTCTGTTAAATATTTATTTAAATCAGAATATGTGCCAAAAAAATCTAAAATATTTAATTATTATATTGATTATGTAATGGTTCAATTTTTTTAAATAGGATCAAACAAATATGAGAGGAGAAAATTCTTAATAAATCTTCAAAAAAATAAAATAATTAATGTGAATATATTAATAAAAATTCATATTCAAATTCATAATTAATTAAACATATTTTTGGAAATTTGTAATTAGATAAGAAAAAAAATATCTTTAGAGATATTTTGTTACCTACAAAATCTGTAAAAAATCATATTAAATACTTTGAAAATTTTCCCACAAACGACAATACAATTATATGAATGGCATTGCAGATAATATTTTACATCTTAAATTTTCTTCTATAAAACATGCTTCCCAATTAATAGTATAAATTTAGTCTCTCTTTTTTTGTCGACAAATTTTTCTTAGTCAGACAAAAAATTCGAGCAAAAAGTTACAAATCAAAAACCCAAATTATGCTAAAGATCCTCTAGTTAACTATCATACACATTTTCTAACTGTCTTTTTGAGTTTTAAATGTTTTCAATCAAAATTCATGATTTTTAAAAGCATGCATATTTTAAAGTGATTATGATAATATAACTGTTAATTACAAATCAGGGATGGTTATTATAATGTCTAACTTTTAGTATTTTTTCTTATGTTTTACTTATGTTTGGCTTATGTTTTGTTATTTTGAGCTAGAATCTCCTAATATATTAGTTGATAACCGAATTTTCAGAAGAAAAAAAAAAAGCAAACATGCATGATCAATTTTTAACTTGGACAAAATCGACATCGATTTTTGTAAAATATATTATTTAAATATATATTTAAATAATTGTATATATTAACAAGTCTATACAATTATTTTTATTTAAAAAAAGCAAACACGCATGATCAATTTTGTAAAATATACTAACAGATTATTTGTATATATTTAAATAATTATAGTTTGATATTTAGAAATCATGTGAATTTTTTTTCTTTCAGAAAAAATGAAAAACTGAAAATGTCTTATTCCAAATTTAAATTGAAATTCACCGTAGAAATTTATCTAAACTAATAAAATTTAAACCAAAATAATTTTCAATAATAGCTATTCAACGTAGTTAACTATTTGATTAAATGATTTTAAGAAAATTAGAGCTCCCATAAATAGCAGCCTAAGCGGTGCTTAACCCGATTTTTAAAACATTGAGTAGAACGAACATTAAACAAAATGAGCAAAACAAGATAAAAGTTGACCTATTTATCTAGGAGAAGTTAAACCAACCGTTTGTCAATAGATTTGGCCATTGGAAGTGACATGTTTTCTTGGAGTGGATCATATGATAACTTTGTAGCATAACCCTGATGGACTTTAAAAGTTTTGTAAACTTCAAATTAATATGTACGTTTTGTGGAAATTTTTAGTATTATTAAAATTACTTTTAGTATTTTTAGGTGTAATCAGAAATCTCTTCAAAGGTATGGAATGAGTCATTAGAATTTCTTATCAAACAAGATGAATGCAACGATTTGAACAAACCACTTGTGAGTAGTTTATATTTCTAATTATTTTCACTGAATACTAGAAGTAAATTTGTTTGAGAAATTATTAAAATATTGTTTATTCGTATTTTGTGTTTAAATCAATCTGAAACATTTAATTATTAGAAGAAATATATAGTTTTTAGAATTTTCTTGGTCTACATAAAAAGAAAAATTGAGTGCACATTGAACTATTACATAGAAGGCACGTAATGAATAGGACGACGGGAAATGTTTAGGTTTTTCTTGTTTATTATTTCCTTATAAAATATACTATTTTGTTAATGTTGGTCTTTTTCTACTTGGAGTTATGCTCCAGAGTCCACACAACGTGTATATAGAAGGGAAGTTAAACCAATTCAGCTTCATACAAAAGAGATTCAAGAGTCAAAATAACGTTTTCGCAAACAATTATATAAAATTACTAGTATAAATGTGTAGTGAATTTGCCAAATCAAAGCCAATAGTTTCCTTCGTCAAAATTTGAGACTAACGACGTAACCCACGTAACCTTAGAGTATTTTCTCTACATATAAATACACGCATTTACATCTTACAAGATTTATAAAACTTAACAGTTTAGAACTTCATACTCAAAAAAAATTCCCAATTAAAAAGAAAAATGTACGTGGTTCGGTTAATAACTTTCATGTCCATCATAAAACACAGTCTCCGCTCGATTACTATACGATCACAAATCTTCCGATACATGTAAGTTTCTAGTCATGATAAACTAATTCTTCCTTTATTTCTTATAAGACAAGAAAACAAGCAGGTTGTGACGGTCCCACCCGTCGGTAAACCGTCGGTTAGATCCACTTCCGACGAGTGTTACGACGGGAAGGTGTGTCGTATCTACGGTGTCAGAAAGTCAAATCCCGTCGGTCAGCTGTCGGAAAAAAACCGACGGGATTCCGACAAATAGTAAATGATAGTAAACCGACAGTATAACCGTCGGTAAGTTAACCCATTGGCTGTCGGTTTACCGTCGTAAAGTGTTCTTGATGGGCAACCGACGGGCAACCGACAGTTTAGTAACCGACAGGTTCTATATTTTTAATTTTTTTAAAAATATTTTATTTTAAACCCATTAATTAGGTATTTAAATAAATAAAAAACATATTAAAATTTATAAAAATGCATAAAATTAAATAAAAATTTATAAATTCCATCAAAATAAAAACTAAAATGTACGAAACTAAAAATAAAATAAGTTCAAACACGAAATAAAAAGAAAACTAAGTCACTCGTCCGGTGGAAGACCAGTACCCCGAAACTCGGTTCGCATTTGCTCCCTCATTGCGTCCAATTCTTCTTTCATTTGTTGCTTCAATCAAAGCTTGAATTCCTCCATTTCAGACTTGCGAGTTGCTTTCATGTCTTCCTGCATTTGAGCGAAAGCAGCATCATGCGAAAAGCGATATGTCACACTACGGTGATCGTTCGGACGGCCAAAAACACGTCTTTTGCTCCTAGGAGTGACCTGTAAAACAAAAAGAAAAATTGTATGCGTTAAGGTATATGACATTAAAACTTCTTTATATAAAAAGAAAAGTTGTTATTTTACCTCATCAAAAAACTCATTCAACTTGTCCACTGAAACTTCGTTAGACTCCGCCCCTTCAATCTGAGAATATATGAATTCCTGAGATAGCTGATACTCATCCGCAAACTTGTTGACGGAATTGACGAGGTTCCGAGCTATGGAATCTTGAATCTCACCCGTCTTCTTGATGGTGTGAAGTTCGGTGACTATCTCCACATGAGATGGACGTTTACCCATTTTTTTTGTCTGCAATAAAAACAATAGTACGAAAACAGTTATAACAAATATTTAAGAAGTTAAAATTTAGAGATACATACCAATTTCTCCTCCACAGTGGCGATGCTCTGAGGTCCAGCATTATGTGTTGAGTGTCCGACACCGTCTCGATCGCTCATCTTGTTTTTGGCTTTCCTGATTGAAGTCGACTTCGTCTCCTCGGACTCCCAATGTCGTACAAACCCGTCCCACAAATACGGTTTAAACTCCAACTCCTTTCAAACTTTCTCCGCCAACTAAAACTGCTTCCACTCGTAAACTTTACGGTGATACTGATCCCGATATTTCCTCTCGAACTCTCACCTTACAAGGCCAGTATCCGCAACATCTCATGTGAACTCTTGCTAAAAAAACATATATAAAAAATTATAAAATTATATATTAGAAATTAATTAAAAATTATAATGATACTTACCGCAAAGTGTCGAAACCATTGGTCTCATTCTTCCATCGGCATCTTCGAAAATGTTGGGTAGGGCTCCTTAATCATTCCATTAAGAATATTGTTAATACACTTAGAAATGCCATTGTGGGAAATATCAAACCTATAAACAATAGAAATAAACCGGTTAGTAACGTAAACGAAATAATCTCAGTCTGAAATTTTAATTTGAACTTTTCTTACCATGTTGTGTTAGGTAGCCTATGTGGATGCAGCTTTCTGATCTCATGCGATCGGGGCTGCTGGAAGAGCTCCTCAACCGTTATTCTTGTGAATTGGTCGGTTTGCGGATCCGGAACTTGGCTAGACTCAGATGGACAAGTTTCCGGAATCCCTTGCCCTACACCTCGTTGTAAAGTAGCACCACCAACGGGGATACGTGACTTGCGGCCTAAACGGGGAGTAGGTGCGGTAGCAGGTCGGGGAGATGATCCCGGAGACGGAACAGTAACACGTCCAGCGGAAAACTTAGCAAAGTCACTTTAAACATAAAGTTAATATTAAAACAAAAATAAAAAGATAATTTAAAATAAATTTACAAAAAAATCCTTATTGCTTTAGGAAATATAAATTAAAAATGAAATATTACTTTCAAAATAAGCATAAAAACAACGAGATTAATTCTTAAACTTTTGAAAAACTAGTCTAATTGTTTAAGTAAAGACAAATACATATAAACTACAATACTATACAATAATTTATTTATTAAATATATAATTGATGAGTTATATATCTTAGGTTGCAAAATTTAATTAAACTATATGGTAGTGTATAAAAGTTTATAAAATATAATTATACCAATACAAATATAAAATTTTGCCTAGGAAAATACTTAAGAAATTATTTTTTGTTTAATTTATATATGTATTTATATATTGGAAAGAAAAAACTTTATAAATAAGCTTTTTTATAATTTATATAAGTTTGTATATATTGGAAGGAAAATACTTTATATATACAATTATGATTAATTTATATAAGTATTTATATATTGCAAGGAAAATAGTTTATAAAAATTTTATGTTTAATTTTTATATGTATTTATATATTGCAAAGAAAAGAGTTTATAAATAAGCTTATGTTTAATTTATAAAAGTTTGTATATATTGGAAGAAAATACATTATAAATACAAATTTGATTAATTTATATAAGTATTTATATATTGCTAAGGAAAAAAACTTAATAGAAAAGATTTTGTTATATTTATAAATTTTAAATATAATGCAAGGAAAATAAATATTAAAATATACTTCAAAAAACAAAGAAATATAATTTTTATGAAACAAAATTAATTGTTTAATACATGTAAACAAAATAAGATAGTAAATAATTTATGTTGAAAAATAAAACATTTTCGAAAATAAAAGATCCATCGGAAAAAAAAAATTGCCATGAATCCTTCAAACTTAAAACTAAATCTTGTATCTATAACCTATCACCTTAAATCTAAGTTCCCTAACCTAGATTTCCATTAGATAACCTAACATCTAACATCAAAAACCACAAAAACCAATCAATTCCCTAAAACAAAAATGAGAAAAATTGAGAAATTTTGTAAACTTACTGGTAGAAGATGATTTCGGTTATATTATAGCCGATTTGAAGTTTTTTTTTAGGTTTGGACGGAGGTTTCTTCGATTTGGGAGAGTTATGTGTTTTGGGGTATTTGATTCGGTTTCTCGATGGAGAAGAAGATGAACATAGTTAAATTAAAAATCAATACCGACGGGAAGTCCGTTGGTAGTCCGTCGGTTAAACTAGGGTTTCCAATACGCGGTTACCAAAAAACTTGAATTGCCGCTTAAAATTTTGGTTAGCCGTCAGTTTCCCGTCGGTAATTACCGACGGGTATGTAAAATTTTAAAAGTTATGGTTTTTCCCAGACTCGAACCCGGGTTCTGTAAGTTGTGAAGTGTGCTATGTTACCAGTAGAGTACTACCATCGTCAAAGGTATTCTTAACAAGTTTAATATATAACTTGTATATGGCCTTTTTCAAAATTTATAACTAAATTTAAAAAACTAATATCTTAACATGTTATAATGGATGATTTAAGAAATGTTTAATATTGTATGATGTAATAGTTTGTAATAAATTTTATATCTTTCAAAAATTGCATGTACGTTTTTTATATTATAACTTTTAAAATATAAATGCGCATTGAAATTCCTTTTTATTGTTATAAACATAAAACTTTATTAAAGCAAACATAAATTTTTATTAAAATTCACTTAACATTTATTAAAATACACTTAATTAGTACAACACTTACGCTTACAAACCACGCAGATATTACAGTGGAATACATCTTATTTGATACAACAACTAGAAGATTTATTTTTGCATTTAGTGCATTGACGAAACGCCATCGTGATGACTAACACAAGAACCATTCGATACAACAACCTTAATGATCTATCTCGAACTTCAGCATGTGTTTCTCACAACAACCGTAATGGTCATTCGGACATTTGTAATTATAGGTATCTGGTTCCTCATACGTTTCAAACTCATCTACGACCTTTGACGATGGACCTTTTTTTTTGTTTACATGTTTGCCCCTATCTCCAGAACGTGAATTCCTTGTCTTTTTTCGGGGCTGAAACAGAAGTTGAACTAGTTTGTTTTGGCAAATGGAATGACGTTCCAGGAGGAGGAGAAGACAATGGTGGAATTTTAGAATTTTCCAAGGATTTAATGAATGAGGTTATAATTTGATCTTCTTCAGAAAGAGTAAGAAATTTTTTTGACATGGTTGGAGATGTTGAAAATTAGAACATGAAGTTTAATGGTTTTATAGCATTACAATTTGCAGGATTCAGATAGATTCGTAATCTGTCTAAGTCGATCTCAGCCATAGAAAGATTATCATATGTTCTCATCCGTATGATTAACTTTCCACCTAATTAGTGGTTGTACCAACCAAAAGGGTGTTGAACCACGTGGTATATGAAATACACGTAATTTGTACATAATATGCAAAATCTGTATATTATTTATATGTCTATCATATGTTAATGAAGTGTTTCATACAAATCAAGAATGAATACATCATTCTTTGTATATGTAATAATTGAAATACAGATTTAAAAGTTTATAAATAAATAAAGTATTTATATACCGTTGGTTATCCTACGGTAATTACCGACGGGAAACAGACGGACATCAATATCTGTCAGTTTCCTGTCGAAAATTACCGACGGATAACCGACGGATATAGAAAAAATATAACCATCTTTCCTTCTTCCCGACTCGAACCTGAGTTGTAAAATATGCCAAAATTTAAAGTTATTTAAAGTGAACATTATATATGTATAAACAAAATTATTTAAAATTAAAGTTAAAACTATATATGTTTATTAACCTTAACGTGAACACGTTTTATTTTTAAAACATATTAAAGTTTGTAAACTTCATTTAAAGTACTTTAAATGTTTATAATTGAAACATATGTATCAACTATAATTTATCAAAGAAAATGCAAACAAACAAACTTTATTAATTAGCGTAACTAATATTACAACATTTATTTAGAGCAGAATATAAAATGAAAGTGTAGAATTATATTTTACTCCATCTCATCGTCCGAGTCCTGAATAACCATTGGTGCAATCATTTGATGTGTTCCAATGACTTTAACAATATTGTTTTTGGTAATGTTCAAAATGTGTTCACCACGGGGTGAAACAAAAACCGTGACATTTCGAACTAACACAACCGCACCAACTTTTAGAACTTCGTTAACACCGTCAATAAGAAAAACTTTATTGTGGAAAGACGCACCCATTGTGCCTGTCGGGTCTTTGATAGTAGCTAGTCCATCCCCAAAACTATTTTTCTCGAATGCTTTAATCATTACCAACACCTACAATGTTAAAAGTATATTAACATTTGTAAAAATTTTTAAAAAATATTAAAATTAGACTCTAGTGCTTACCTTTTTAATCTTTCTCCAATACGTGCAGCTAACACGGATTTCATTCAACGGAGTCCATTCGGTCCCAGACTCTGTTATGTACTCAATCGCTAAAGTCCAACGTACCTCGTTGAAATCAGGATCTCCTTCGCTTACCAATGCATTGTAATACATTTGCGTTGTCATAACTGGTTGCTCTGGTGCAGAACTTGAACTTGCTTCGTGGTATAACTTGTGTCTGCGAGCACGTTAAAGATTCTGGAAACTTTCAGTATCGGAAATTAAAGGTTCTTCCCTTGACAATTGAGTAGGTAGTAGAAGTTCTTGTGGTGCATCAATAACATTAATATAAAGGACTGGTGGTGGAGGTGGGGGTGGCATTGGCCACACGAAAGAAGGGTCTTCATTTTGGTCTTCTGGAACATCAACATTGAAAGGGGAGTTCGACATTTTTTAGTAAGGTTGATTATGGTTTTACTTATGATTCTGTAAGAAAAACATGAACCGAATATATATAGAGACGTCCTATGAAATAATATACCTAACACGGAATAAATGTATTAAATTTTTTGGATCGAATTCGGGTCGAATGCTCCGATTCAATTTTTTTACCCAGCCCTATTTTTAATCGGTGGAGTTTAAATTCTTTTCCGGTTTTAATATAAAAGAACAAACACAGCACTTAGCACAATACCGAAGGAGAATTTAGATAAACTTATGTCTACATATCCTTCCTCCTATTTCTAAATTCCTGACCAATTAAAACTATTCTTTTTTATTTTCTTTCTTTCTTTGGTTACTTTAAAATCATTCTTAATTTTGGTTTCTATGCATGCATAATCTCTCAACGCCACAACCGAGCCACCACTGATGCTACCGTGTAGACCACCACTACTACATTCATGAACTGTATTGCTCTTTAAACTTGTTAAAGGATTATCTTGGTATTTTGTAGATAAAAGAGGTAAATATGCAAAACATTGTTACTTAAAGGGTTTGTTTGCAAATTTCCCTTTAGTTTAGGCTTCTTTTATTTTTCTTAAGTATTTCTAAATTATTAAATTTTGAAAAATGGAATCTTTTCGCCCTTTTCCCCCTTTTCCCCCTTTTCCCCCAACGCTCTCATCGTCAATAGAGATCTGAATTCTCCATAACAACACTGTGAAGAAACCCTTCAAACAGATTTCAAATGCAAGATCTCTTCGGATCAGTTCGCCGGTCACTAGCCTTCCGTACTAACGCCGACGATGAGAATCAAGAGAACAACCCTCCATTTCAATCTCTTCTCGCCGATAAAATCACTTCCTGTATTCGCAAATCGATGGTTTTTACCAAACCCCAATCACCACCACCTCCTTCTAACTCCTCCACCGTACAATTGAAACCTCCAATTCGGTGGAGGAAAGGTCAGTTAATTGGTCGTGGTGCCTTTGGTACTGTCTACATGGGGATGAATCTTGATTCCGGTGAACTTCTCGCCGTTAAACAGGTTAGTTTAGGCCTCGGAGGTTATGATTTGGATTTTTCATTTTTTGTGAAGTTTGAAATTAGGGTTAGTGTTGGTTATTATTGGTAATTAGTGGAATTTGTAAGCTTAATCATAGATTTATACTTCTTGGTGATTTACTCTAATGGTTTATGATTGATCATGGTTACAAATTTGATATTTGGGTTTAAGCTCCTGGATGTGTGATTTATTCTTAGACTTCTTTTAATATTTCTATGGGTTTGACTGGTTGTGATTTGACTTGATTCATGAACTGAATTTAGTTTAGGCCTCGGAGATTTTGATTTTGATTTTTTTACCTTTTCTTAAGTTTGGAAATTAGGGTTAGTCCATTGGTTATTATTGGTAATTAATGGAATTTGCAAGGTTAATCACAGATTTTTCTACTTCGTTTTTGGTGGTTCACTCTAATGGTTACAATTTTGAATTAAGGGTTTTTATAGCTCATGAATGTGTGATTTGGTATTAGATTTGGTTTAATCTTTTTGTGGCTTTGAGTGGTTGTGATTTGACTTGAGTCATGAACTGACTTTCGTAATTTTTTTTTCTCAGGTTCTAATTGGATCAAATTGTGCATCCAAGGAGAAAACTCAGGTTCACTAACAAGCCGACTTGTTTTCTTGTTTAGTGTTTTTCTTTCTTTATAATAGATTTTTGCATCAGGGTTTTGGCTTTAAACTGAGAATTTCTTTGAATTTTATTGAAAATTTTGGATTTTGGCTAATGGGGTTTGCTCAAAATCTGAGACGTTTAACAAAGTTGAACGAAAAAGGTTTGTTTTTGGCGAGTGAGTTTAGTTAAAAATGGAGAATTTCTTTACGTCTTTACAAAAAAATTTGGATTTTGGCAATTGTGTTTTTGTTCAAAATCGAGAATTTCTTTGAACCCTGTTAATACCAATGAGCTCATTCATTACATGACTTTCTTACTTTGGTACAAAAAAGGCTCATATTCAGGAGCTTGAGGAGGAAGTGAAGCTTCTCAAGAATCTCTCACATCCAAATATAGTTGTAAGCAACAACATTATTGTCTTCTTGCAATGCTGATAGATCCATCATGTCTTCGTTTTTTGTTAACTCGAGCATTCATTTTTGGCTTTAGAGATATTTGGGCACAGTGCGGGAAGATGAAACTTTGAATATCCTGCTTGAATTTGTTCCTGGTGGATCTATATCTTCTCTCTTGGAGAAATTTGGACCCTTTCCTGAATCTGTAAGTCACTCTATTTAAAAACCTATTGGGTTTCCTGTAACGTTAATGGCTCTAATGACTTTAAACTGATTGACTAAGGTTGTTCGAACATACACAAACCAACTGCTTTTAGGCTTGGAGTACCTTCACAATCATGCAATTATGCACCGTGACATTAAGGTATCTTCTTTTGATAGTACTATGAAACTGTTTAAAATATCTTGTATCCTTGGCCTTCACATTCTAGATTCTTCTGTTTTCAGGGTGCTAATATACTTGTAGATAACAAAGGATGCATTAAACTTGCTGATTTTGGTGCATCTAAACAAGTAGCAGAGTTGGTAAAGTCAATTCTTCAGTCTTTTACTTCTGTTTCCATAAAAACCATTCTGCCCTGAGTTTTCGAATCTTGGTGAAGTTGTTCTTTTAACATATTCTTCATCATGATTTCAATCTAATAAGACTTGGATTCATCTTTAGGCTACTATTTCGGGTGCCAAATCTATGAAAGGGACTCCCTATTGGATGGCTCCGGAAGTTATTCTTCAAACTGGGCATAGCTTGTAAGCATTTATCAAACATGTTTGTAATTGCGAGATTACATGCTTTGTAGTCAATTTCATATTAGCTATGGCTATTATATGCAGCTCTGCTGATATTTGGAGCGTAGGGTGCACAGTGATTGAAATGGTAACTGGGAAAGCTCCTTGGAGCCAGCAGTATAAAGAGGTACTTAACCTTGAACGCCTTGTTGTTCGGGTCTGTGAATAATTCTGTTTCTTGAAATTGTGTGGACATATTTTGTTTTCAGATTGCTGCTATCTTTCACATTGGAACGACGAAGTCACATCCTCCAATCCCTGATAATCTCTCCTCTGATGCACAAGATTTTTTGCTTAAATGTCTAGAGCAGTATGCTACTTTTGACTCAAGTTTTAGATTAATAAACAAAACTAGCTTCTGTTACTTCTCTTTTGGGGTGCTGATACATTATGACCTGTCTTGGCAGGGAACCAAATCTCCGACCTACCGCTTCTGAGCTGCTAAAGGTGAAATAGTCAACAGAGTAAATGAATTCCAATCAGGTCACATATTTTAATTCTTTGAGTCATAATGTTCTTGTTTTTCTTCATTGACAGCATCCATTTGTTACGGGCCAACAGAAGGAATCTGCTTCTATACTTCTTGCTTCAGTCATGGTGAGTTCAAATTATCCAATCTATAGAATATCATCTTAGTTTAGTTTTTTCACAAGGAATTTTTATAAGATGTCTCCTTGTCTATTTATTTTCAGGAAAATTCAAGTGTTCCTTTACCATCAGAGTTAACTGACAAAAAGAGCTAGTAAGTGCTGAGCTTAAGCCAAAATTTTATGCTAAATTGCTGACTGCTGATTGTTTTTTCTTTTTTCTTACAGTCAAATGTCTACATGCGACGATGTAGGAGACATCTGTAACTTGGGTAGTCTGACTTGTACACTTTCTTTCCCCGAGAATTCTATCCAGAATAATAGTTTTTGGCAGAAAAATAATAACGGGTATGATGATGATAGTGATGATGATGATATGTGTATGATTGATGATGATAATTTCTTGACATATAATGAGGAAACGGGCCCTACTCTTGACAAGAAGGTAACACCTCGCTTTTCTGAATAATCCAATCAATTTGGGTTTCATATGATTTCCGCAACCACAACTTATAAACTATTTTTGTGCAGAGCGGTGATACAATGAGTGAAATCTCTGATATTTTGAGGTGTAACTTTGATGAAGATTCTGGAAATGGAGAAACAGACACAAAGATCAGTATGGATGTTGACCAGCCATCTTACTCAGAAGATGAAAATGAGCTGACTGAGTCAAAAATTAAATCTTTCTTAGATGAAAAGGTGACTCATGTACACTGTTCTATTTCCTTGGTGCATTTCAACTCTGAGTTTGCAAACATTGAAAATTAAGTAATTGTAGGCTGCAGATCTTAAGAAGTTACAAACGCCTCTGTATGAAGAATACTACAACGGTTTGATCACATGCACTCCCAGCTGCATGGAGAGTAATATCAGTAACAATAAACGAGAGAATACACCTCGCGGTTTCTTGAAGCTGCCTCCAAAAAGTAGGTCTCCAAGTCGGGGCCAATTTGGTCGTTCACCTTCTAGAGCTACAGATGCAGCCTGTTGTTCCAAGAGCCCAGAAAGCGGTAATAGCTCTGGTCTGCCGAATAATAGCAATGCAACTGCTGATGCTGAACAAGAATCAAACAGCCAGAAGTAAGTCCAATAGCAGCTATTCTCCTGCTTAGATTTAAGGTTTCAACTTTGACGGTTTAGATTCATTTTCTTTATTTATTCGTTACCATTAAGTAGGAACCAAAATGCAGGAAGCTACTCGCATAAATGCATGCTTAAGCTATGATGGCTCTCCATTATATAGAACGGTTAAAATAGTGGTGTCAGTGGAAGGTGGTACATGCATTAGACATTGCCAAATTGTTAATCATAAATGCTTCAAAAGATTTTAAACATTTTGGTAGCAATTGATTCAATGATGATCTTTGCCTAGAGTTTTTATCAGCTGGAATTAAGTTGGGTTTGGCATTGTAGTGTTGCTCTATCAGAGATAGAGAGAAAGTGGAAGGAAGAGCTTGATCAAGAACTAGAAAGAAAGCGAAGAGGTAACTACAATTTTCACTATTTCAAACTTCACATAAACCACAGTTTCTTGCAGTATCTCATTTCTAGAATACACATTATATGTACTCCAAATCAAATGTTTTTGTAGAGATTATGCAGCAAGCAGGGATGGGATCATCACCGAGAGACAGAAGTTTGAGCCGACATAGAGAGAAGTCGAGATTTGCATCTCCAGGCAAATGATCTGTACAATAAATCTTGCCAATTTTTGCACTTGTCTCTAAAGGCTCGTACACTGTTTCGAAAGCTTTGTTCTTGGTCTTTTGATTGCTTAACTAGTATATATGATATACCTATATGTGCCTTGTATGCGCCAACTTGAAGATTGAATATACATAGCAAAAATATTTGCTTAAGTTACAGTGTGATGTGAGAGTGTTGGTCCATATTGTGTTGAGCCAACCAGTTTCCTTTTACTTCGATTATCGAATTTGAGAATGTTTCTTATAAGTTGAATTGGCCACATTTGTTATTGATCTGGAATATTTAGTTCTTGGTTTACAAAATAAAAGGTTAAACTTTTTCACTTAGCTGATCATTTAGGCCCTGTGATAAAGTGTGGGATTATATCGGAAACTTGCAAATCCAAACTCACTCATATACATAAACTTCACAAGAAATTTTGGAAGTTTTATAAATAGAAAGTGAAACTATATAAAAATATCAACTGGGAACATAAACATCAATCTTCTCGACTTCGAATGTCAATGGATTCCCTGTGTTTTTCCTTTCATGCCTGTGCGCAGAAAAGGTGGTCGAAAACATCATCGTTTTCGAATAATTATTGAAATCTTTGCTTCCGTAGCGAATTTGGATCTAATTGGTCTAAAAATGACTATCGAAGGAGATACAACTCCAACCAGCCACTTCACTTAGTTTCTATAACATAACTGTAATCACTATTTCACTTAGTTAATTTTTCTTACGATGCAATTTTATATATGAAACTATAAATAACTCCACATTATACACTGGATACGAAATTACAATAACTAATATACGTATTACCATAAACATAAGTCGGTAAAAAATCTATAAAATTAGATGTCCAACTATCTAGAAATATAAAACTTCTATAAATTTATAACATTGAGACTAAATATTTTATTAATTTATCGATAAACTTAAATTTTATTAATTTAAAGAGGAATATAAATTTGGGAAATAAAATAACATATCACTGATATATCTGATACTATCAATTTTGCAATCTCGATCAGACAAATAGTAATCTCAATCATCGTAAGAAAATAAGTATTAATATTAATGTATATAATATTCAAATGAAAGTGATACATGTTGAGAGACTATAAACAGATTATTTATAAATTTTTATTCATCAAAGAAAAAACAAGCTATATTTAATATAGAAATCATAATTCGTAAAACATACTCAGTACATAAACTCCTCAAACTCAAGCCTCAGAGGCAGACTTAAGAATCAAGATTGGGTGTTTATTGTTCAAATGTCAACGTAGACCGCCTCATGGTCTTCTTCCATTAGCATCCATACGAATTGCATATACGACATTGTCCGTCTAGAGAAAAGAACTCTGAAAGAGTGACCAATTAAGGAAGTCCAAGTCTCTTCCATTAAACATCTATGATGAAACTTATGCCTGATAAACGTCAAACTCGTTACCACATAAGAAATTTACCAATTGAACAAAGGTAACATACACTTTCAACTTCTAAAGTGGATCACAGAGTGAGTCAAGGCCGAAGCAGAAACTACAAAAAATTGTAACAAAAATGCCAAAAAGACGAAGAAACAATCAGAGTAAGAAGCCATATCCTGGTCGGAGAATGTTTTATTACCTTTACTTATATGTTCCAAGTAGCAGAAATTTAGTTGTCAGTTAAGAAGGCATCTAACAAAATTTTTTTTTTCCAGTTCTATTCAGGAAACAATTTGACGGATTTATTGTGGATATATTTTCCTTATTTTCCATCTTAGGGGGTGCTATTAGATCTCTACTTTATGAAAAGTTTTAATGACTTTTAAAATTAGAACATTTACTGAATTTAAGAGAGTTTTACATATTATAATGGATTATTGAAAAGAAATTATAAAATTTTATAGAGTTATCTTTTAAGTGATTTTGTAGACTTTTTCTATAAACTATTCAAACTAAAATTCATATATTATTACTCTTCACTATTTCATGTTTCCTTTGTTCTCTAATCTTTGTTTGTGTGTTCATACATAACTATTTCTATATGTTTTTGTGTTTCAGCTCTTTATTTCTCTTTCACCTTGCATTTTATTTTCTAATATATTTACTTATCAATCAATTTACGTTTTAGTCTTAAGAGACTTGTGAAAGAAATAAAAAGAACCCTTATAATTTGTTTGATCTAATGTGAATGTCAATTTCACAACTAAAAGTGTTGTATTAATTATAGAAATAACTTCGAGAGTATCTCATGAATCTGTAATACTTTGATAATTGTTGTTTTGTGAAGAAATGTATGAGAAACCATTCAACCAATAACATGAGATTTTAATACAATGAAAAAAACGAGATTCTTTTGTTTTACTTGAATAATACCAACCTTTTATAGAATTTTGAAAAATCTTAATTGAATAACATTAGAATCTCTAAAAAATAAAAATCTCCATAACTCTACCTACATGAACAAACCAATAACACTCCCTAGTATATAAGTTTTTACAAATTTGACTAGGTTTTATTAATTGTATTGTTTTGGACCTTTTGGTTAACAAGTTTTATTAATTCTATTGATAAGTACTCAAGTAGCATGCTGTTACTAAAAATTTAGTTAGTTGACAAAAAAAGTTAGTTAAAAACATAAGAGATCAAACCTCAAAGCTTTATTTCCTTTCTCTATCTAACTTTAAACATAAAACTTCTGTTGTGGGATAAAACATATAATCAACTTTAGTTCAATTTAGAAAGGTTATAAAGCAACAAAAATCAAATCCTAAATATAATTGATTTTCTCTATTTAAGAAATAAAACAAACTGAAAAAACAAAATATTTTTTTCTTAAAAATAAAAAAACTAGTATGGGCCAATATATGGAAACATATGCTAATATTATTAATTATTAGTAAATTTTTACATCAAAAGATTACAAAAATCGGATGACAAATTTTTTATATCTCATTATTGAAAAATATAGATTTGAATCAGGAAAATCATTTTTAATAGCTCATCTCTATATTATTATTTGAATAATATCGATAGCAAAATAATCTACTCTGATATAGCATATTACAAAAAATATCATTGTATTAATATACATCTGAGAATAAACATAAAAAACGTATAAAGAGTAAAATAGTCAAAAAAAAATTTGACCCATATCGCAAACGTGTGGATCTTAGTCGGGTCGACCCAGTTTTAGAAAGAAGAAAAAAACACAGAACTTTGGTCAGCATTTAACCTTGGAATTGAAAACATGGATCTTACAGATTAATATACTCGCTTCGGTTTTTACAAATATTTGTTTCATTGCCTTTATGCAACGAGATCAGAATTAAACAACTTTTATCGTGTAATACATGCATAATTTTTGCACCTCTATTTATACATAATTATTTTTTTCCTATCGAGGAGTCAATGAGATGTTGTTATTGCCCTATAATTAGAATACTTTTTTTGTTCTTATTAGACAGATCATTTCGAGTACATGGCCAGTCAAGTAGTTATGAGAGTTTTTATGTGATGTTATAAATTAATTTAAATATTAACGAAATTAGTTTTTTTGTTATTTTTATGAAATTAATTTAGTTTTGCTATAAAATAATATATTTTTGTTCAATTTTGTTTTTTTGTAAACTATTATAATAAATATTTTTTCTTATAGAAAATTAGATATAATAATTATAATAATAATATATCCATTTACTTATATTATGAATTTAGATCAAGCAAAATATTTGACCTAGATAAACAATCATGCAAAATACAAATCTAAATTAGTTTTTATACCTTATTTTTTGAATTCTTGTTTAATATGTTATTCAAATAAGTATGATTAGGGAAATATTTTTTAAGCTGTTAGAATTTCCAATATCTTAACTTTATTTTTAATCATCCTTTGTATATTTATCGAAAAAACAAAAGAGACATTTTTACTAATTTGTCAACACCATAAATATTCTCATTATTAATAGAAATTGTTAGCATATTAGAATTTCTTAAAAATAGATGTTAACAAAAACAAAAATAGAAGGATTTTTAATTAGAATAATATATATCTTAGCGTATAATATTATTAGGATTTAATTTTAAAAAATATGCCATAAGATTTCAACAATAAAACGAAATTATGATTTTCAGTTAGAATATTATATATATTAGTGGATGAAGATATGAAATATCATTAAATTAATGATAATGTAAATATGAGATTAATGACTAATATTAATTAATCATTAATAATGGATCACGAGTCAAAGCAAATTTTGCTGGTATTTATAATTTTGCTTATATGACCGCAGGTCTAGATTGGACCTAAAAGTATTGATGCAATCTATAAGATCTGAATTACATTTTCCGACGTGTTCTCTGTTCTACCGGGTTTCAGGTAAAGACTGATTTCATTATGTTTTGGGTTTTCAATACACCGAGCTTTTGAATTCTTACCTTTTCAAACCTTTACAGTAAAAACACAATCCAAAAAAGATCAAAATTTCTAATTATGTTCAGGAGACGGATGTTGATAAAAATATATTGGCAAGAGAAAAAAATAAGATTGAGATTTGATCTTGAATGTTTATGAGAATGTAAGCATTTTTGTTGAAAGGAGACTAACACATGAATATTTGTGATGCAAAGATTGCTACTAATGATATCAAGGGAAACAACACAACAAGTAAGATCACGAGAAGCAAATCCTTTCTCGATGAAAAAGAGAAGTATAATTTGGAGAGACCTTAATTAACACAACATAAACCATATACATATATAATAAATAAGATAAATAAGATGATAAATCATAAAATAAATATAATCTAAAACACTAATAATAATTTATGATTACATAAACTAACAAAATATGAATTATACATTTCTCCGCGCTACACAACGCGAGTTACCATCTAGTTCTTATGTATTTTAAATTGAACATAAGTATTTCAGAAGTATATACTTAATAATATAGTGTAATTTAATAAATCTTAATTACCAAAGGCTACGATGCCTTTTTCATAGAAAAAAAAACGCAACACCCTTCATTACCTCCATGCCCCATTTTATGTGCATTTCCAAATTTAACCCTCATTCCCCTCATTAAAAATCAACATTATAAAGATAAATTAATAAAAAAATGCTTGAACGAAAAGAGAGAGAACAAAACCAGAATAGTTTTGGATGAGCGATGTGTGGTTGTTTAAATTGATTGGACGAGAGGTATTATAACACTTCAATAATTTGGATTTTGAAATAATACTAAAATGATTAAAATAAATACTTTATAATTAAAAAGAAATCTACATCTTAGTAAACACATCCTTTGAACCACTTTAGTTACTCATCTCATATTTATAAGCTATTTCTCACTGAACTCTCTCATATAAGTTATTGCCCACTCATCTTGTAAACAAATTTTAGTCATTAATTAAACATGAAATTAATAATTTAAATTTATAATTATACTCATATCATTAAACTATTTAAAGTTTCAAAATAATTATAGTGCACCGCTTTGATATGTTTATAACCATTCAAATATATTGCCATGTGTCCATAGTCTATCTCATCTACATACTGTCACACGACTCCTTACCCGTGCCGACAGTCTATCTCAACTTATCACATATAATACTTAACATCATATATCACATCTATCAACCTAGCATTTGCACATCACATCTAGCAACCTAGCATCATCATATTGTCTCAAACAATCATCACACATAATAAACACATACAACATATAATCTAAATACTCTATATCTACACTATATTAGTATCTAATCTAGCTAATACAAAGGATCCAAAAGTCACGTCCTCACCTTAACAATAACAGATTAAAATCTTAGGATTTCTGCGACTAGGTTTTTCCCTAAGGATATCTCTTCGGCTTCAGCTTTATCTTTTTCTCTCACTCTTTCTCCTCTCCAAGATGGACTCCGCGGCAACATTGGCGATGTGTGCTGGTTATCTCTTTCTCTCGCGTAAGGCTTCTGGGAGAAACCTTCTCTTCTTATGTCTCTCTAATTATATAAGGGTGTAAGTTATTTAGGGTTTCTGCAAAAAGACCAAATTACACCTAAACCTAATTTTAGCTTATCGATGTTGGATTTGGAATGTTATAAAGAGCAGATTAAGGCCACTTGGTCACGTTTGTGTTTATCATTGGTTTTGGAAAAAATTTAAGAAACATTTTGGTAGAATGGGAGAGTAAAGACACTATGACACTTAGCTCATGTGTAATAGTGTTGTAGTGCCTCTACCTTCATATTCTCCCAAAAAACATCTGAAAACTCTTTCCAAACCTATGAAAAACGCATACATGACCCTTCGGGACAGAACCAAGATGATCTTAACCTACTCTAATACTAACACACTACAAGAATCAACCGCAAAATAGACAGAATTTCTGTCGGATCCACAATCCATCGGAAATTTTTGACCTTTTTTGAATACTTAAATTCATCAGAAATCTATCAGAAACACCGACGGAAAAAAATCCATCAAAAAATAACCAATGGATTTCCGACGGACAAGCATAAATGTGTCAGAAATTTGTCGATACATGTAGGTGTAGGTATGGTTGAGATGGTGAATAATGTGTTTAGGGAGAACATGCAGTCGGTCGGTTATGACAGAGATAAGGTTGAAGAACCAAATACAGAAGCGCAAAGGTTATCTAATATGTTAGATGCAGCGAAACATCCACTACATAGCAGTTGTAGAGAATTTCATTCACAATTATCAACTGCAAGTAAAATGATGATTATTAAGACAAACTAAAATTTGACGGAAGAATATGTTGATGCGATAGCAAATTTTGTGAAAGATCTTTTGCCTGAAGATAACTTTCACTAACATCATACTATGAGGTACATAAACTTGTTACTTGTCTTTGTTTTCCATATCAGATGATAGATGTGTGCATCGACAACTATATTATATATTAGAGAGAAGACAAAAACCGCAAAAGATGTTGATTCTGTTGAAAACCACAGTTTTTAGAAACAAGTGGGAGAGTTTCAGTTCCTTATAAACGGATGTGGTATTTACCATTAACGGAGAGGTTGAAGAGGATATATCAATCTTAGGGCACATCAGAAGCAATAAGATGGCATGCAGAAAATCGACAAGATGGAGAGATTACACATCTTTCGGACGCAGAAGCATGGAAACATTTTTAATCACTGTATTTAGATTTTGTGTATGAGCGATGAAATGTATACCTTGGGTTATGTATAGATGGTTTCAACCCATTTGGAAAGTATGGAAGACAATATTCATTGTGACCGGTAATTGTAACACCTTAAAATTTGCACCATCTTTGTGCATATGTAGAGAGTTTTTGTTCCTCTCCATTCTAGTTCCCAGCCCCAGAGCATCCAATGAGGTTACTTGATGTATTCCTCAAGCCATTGATCTATGAGTTACAAATGATATAGAAGCATGGGGTTGAAGCATTTGATATTTCATTAAAGCAGAATTTCAAGATGCATACGGTTCATGGAAGATTATCATGTTGTATTGCCAAGACAAGACTGATGCATTTTCCACTGACTTGTTCTCGAGATTTTCTTCATGTTATGCCTAATGGTAGATGTCATATGCTTGCCTACTAGTTAGACGCAACTAAGAAAGAAGCGTTTTTAATGGATTCACGACAATGTAGAATTCACGGATGGATACACATATAATCTAAGTAATTGCGTGGATTCTGCAGAAGGAAAATTTATTGGAATGAAAAGTCATGATTTTCATGTTGTGATGCATCGTTTTCTTCCATTTTCCTTTGCCCATCTTCTTAAAAAAACGTCCACGAAACAATTGTATGTATATATTGTTACTTCAATAATGTTAATTAACCATTTTTGTAGCACATATCTATATTAAAATGTTTTTTCCTTTTTGTTTTTTTTGTAGGAATTGGTGTTTTCGTTCGAGTTTTATGCACGAGAACACTTACAGTAGAGGGTATCCATAATTTACAGGACAATATATCAGTTATCCTCTGTAATCTTGAGAAGATATTTTTGCCTTCTTTCTTTGATGTTATGGAACATCTTCCAATAACCTCCCACGAGAAGCAGCACTTGGAGGCTTGTTCAATACCGTTGGATGTATCTATATGAGCGTCACAAATATTTGAAATCAATTAATATGTGATTATTAAGTTTTGGTTATCTTTGGAATACAAATATTTATCTTACAAATATATTTGTTCTTTATTTTCTAACTTCCTAGGTAACTGAAGGCATAGAAAATTTTCAATCATTTCCGACGAATTTCTGAAGGGTACACTAAAACTCGTCGGAAATTCCATGGATTTTCGACGAATTTGGGGTTTTGAGATTATTTTTATGGAAAATGTTAGACAAGTTCTAAAAAAATTCTAACACTTGTTTAAACATTATAGTCATATAATATCCTAGTAAACAACGTAGTTTAGATATTTTAACATTTCATGATGATTTGGATTAGATGTTAGATCTTGTACATACCATTAATAGAACATATATATGTAAACCGATTTGAAGTTTTGTTTTGTAAATTTATGACTTCTAGAAGGTCTATGTTTTAGTTTACTCAATGAAATGGTTACTAAGGTTTCGTACAAACTTATTCCAATAGCAACGTTTGGAAAAAACCTTCAAATCCCTACATTCGTCGGAAATCTGTTGGAAATCCTGATGAATGTTTGACGGATTCGCAAAACATGACTGCCCAATAACCGAACATGCATGTTTCGCGAATCCGTCGGAATTTCTAAATATCTCGATAACCAACAAAAATGCAGTGAATTAATTATCTAAATATCCCAACGGATTTCTGACAGATATATCTGTCAGAAATTTTGTTTAATATATCTAGTTGTCTTCTTCGTGAAACCATTCACAAAAACCTTAGAAAATCACTCAAATCGCCAAAATTTTGTCAAATCTTCAGATTTCCGTCACAAGCTTCATCAATCTACATTCTAACAGATTCAAACCGATCAAACATGTAAGTTTCTTCAGTTTTTTACTTGATTCATATATTTGGGTTTTAGATTTAGTATTTGGATTTTAGTTTTAGTGAATTGGAATGTCGATTTAGGGTTTATGAATGAAGATTTAGGGTTTTGGATTGAAGATTTAGGGAGTTTGATTGTTAATTTTTTTAATATTGATATTGAAATGGTTTATCTGATAATTAAATTATTTAAAGTATTTGAAAGGTTTAAAAGTTTTTTTCATAATTTTTAAAATATTAAAATAACTTATTTATATTTTTAGAATGTTTTTGTAAAATTATATAATGTTACTAAATTTTATACTTGTTTTAAAATTTTTATAACTTTTTACAAAAATTTCATCATTTTTATAAACTTTAACAATTTTAAAATTGCTTTTAAAATTTTAGAACTTTTTAATAATTTTTAATAAATTTAGATTTTTGAGATGCTTGTTTATATTTGTTTTAACTTAACTTTAAATTATTTTATTTCTAGGGATTATGATCGGTTTCATAGATCTTTTTCTGAGGTGGATGGATCGAGACGGGGACAAAGAGCGAGTATAAACCGCTCGAATCCTGTTCTGGAGATCCAATATCTTCATCTACTCATCCAGCGGCTTCTGTTCCGACCCAGATGAGCATCAATGACTTCATTGCTAGACCTGGACGAGAAAGATTGTCTCCTCTTCATCCAAATTGTGACGGAAGGCACACTTGGTAAATTTGTTTTCTAGATTTTTATGAATTTTGTTTTATTTTTATTTAATTCGTTTATTCTTTAATAATTTACAAATAATTTTTTTTATAGGTTCCATATATCCTATAATGGGATAACGAAGTTGATCAACCGTATGCTCAACGGAATGGTACATCGTCCGTATGCGGCATAATCCACAATGCTGATGCCTGAGCATGATCTTTGGTTTTTCCAATTTGCGGTAAGATTTAATTTTTATTTTTAATATTACCATTTCAAGTTTTTAGATTTATTTTAATAGAATTTTTGACAAATGCTGATGTTTAATCATTTTGTTTTGGAGCAAGATTTTACTTGGGATAGAGACCTCACACCTCGGGTTAGCCGTGAGTTCGATGCAATGGCATCGAAGGTGTACTCTAGGAAGCTTAACGAGTGGAAAGAAAAGTGGACTCGGAATGACGTTCCTAGGGAGTTAATTGGAAACCCACAACTATGGAACGAGTTTGTTGAGTATTGGAGGATGGAGGAAACCTAGGCAACATCGACTAGTCAATCAACCAACTGGAAGAGTGACCGAAAGGACAAAAGAATTGCCATTGACAATTTGGGATTAACGAGCAAGGCTTCCCAGAAAAAACAAATGGTAAGTTTATTTAAATCTTAACATTTCACATCATTAACTCTTTTTTTAACTTTTAAATTTTCTTTCAGTTTCGTCAATAAAGTGTCCGACTTTCGCATCTTGTTTTGCTACAATATGCGCACACCAACTGCAAGACAGGACAAATATAAGATCCAGTTACTCGGGAGATAGTGGAGAACGTGACAAGGTTAGGAGAGGAGTTTCTCCAATCACATTCGATTGTTGAAGGAACTTCTTTGCCACCTATCTCCACTGCCGTAGAAGATCCTACCACAACCACTACAGCCACTAACACCGTTGTGTGCCACAACGGAGAGGAAAATGAGGGAGAAGACATCGTAGAAATCTAAGAGATAAGAGAGATCTCAAAGGTGAAGACATGACTTGTAGATCCTTAGTATTAGCTAGGTTTGATACTAATATTGTGTAGATCTAAAGTAGTTAGATGATATATTGTGTGTTATGTTTTCTTGAGACTATGTGATGATTTTAGATTGTTAGATGTAATGGGTGATGTAATGTTATAATGGTATGTTGATAGATGTGATCTGTAATGCTAAGTATGAGATGTGATAAGTTAAGATAGACTTCAGGAACGAGCTAATGAGTCATGTTATATTATGTATACGATACAGATTACTGGCATGGGGTAGTGATCCATTTCATAGTACGGCTTGTTTTGTCTGTGTGCATGGGAAAAAAGCCATGATGCAGCTCGTGAAAAATTGACATGCTATAGAGGATGAAACATGTTGACACAAATGAGTAATTTGCTTGTGGAGGATGTTTGCTTTCTGTTGATGTTAGATGTTTGATAGCTCAATTGAAAATATGTTGTTTACGTATTATATTGCTATCAGTATTGTGTGATTCCTAATAATGTCACAAGATCTTTTGAACAAGAGTCATCACCCTCACTGAGTAACTTGTTGCTTAAACCTTTTCTTATGGATGCAGGTGATGACTAGAAGTGGAGTAAGGAGTGTTAATGGAGGTATCTTAAGAGGGGTTTCATAGTTTAAATTTAGCTTTTGCATAGAACATGATTTAATTATTGAGATTTTGACTTGGTTTTCAATTATTAAGTAATGAGATTTAAGATGTATTTAGTGCATCGCTTTTAAAGTTATAAATGAGGTTTTATGATGACATTTGCTAAGTAAGATTTTCATGATTTCTAAGTTATTTTGAAAAGGTAGAACAGATGTCACAATAAAGTATATCGGAGCCGAACTCAGATGAGTATAGAGACATGTGGGCGCACACCATAGGGAGTGATGATGTTTGTACACAACCATGTCATTGTGTTCATTGAGTAGGTGCGACTGTAACACCCTGATATATGAAAATATGTTGGTGCATGAAGAACGCTTAAGAAATTTGATTTGACTATCTATGTCAGCAATGTGAAGTTGTCTATTTCTTACTTAACTAGAGAAAATCTAGAGTTAAGTGTGTTTAAACTGGAACAATTAAGGATATGTGACATACCGGGAAGTGATTTCTAACATTGTGCGAGTAATGAATAAAAATATGAGGAAAGATTTTATGGTGATTTGTAAGGACAATAAAAAAAAAATTTAGAGCCTCTTAGAGTAGCACACTGGCCGTCTAATAAGACAGGTTGATGAAGGACGAAGGAGTTCACAGACGGTGGCAGTCGGATTGCTAAATATTAATTTTTTGTATCTAATTTACATCTCTATAAATAATATACTGATGTACATTTCTTTATTTTTATTAATTGGGAATATTGTTTTGGATAAATACCATATTATCGAAAAAATAAAACAATAAGATTTTTGTAACCTAATAAGGAGGATCAAGTAAAAACATAAAAATAATATGATTTGTGATGATTTTACATATATTCAAAGTTATTCAAACAAATAAAAATCATAAGGTTTGAATTGAATATATATATATATATATATGTTGTGGCTATAAAAATGATTTATTATAAAATTAACAGGGAATAGTGAAATATAGAACAATGCTGAGATAATTTTAGAGAAAGCTATGGAGATTATATCTCTAACAACCAAACGCGGGAATCACTACCAAAGTCACAGTCAATGAAAACACTTAGATTTATTATGGAAGAAAAAATGCTACAAAGTGAATACCAATATTACAAGAGGTCATCTACATAATTTTGCAAACAAAATATATATTAATTTTGAAACCCCAAGCGGACAGAAATCATAATTTGTAATGGCTTACAAGAAATTTTTTTTTCCTTCGAAGGCGTAGATGAAGAAGTTTACCAAATTTTTTGTCATTTTCTTACCAAAGTAGAAAGGATGCGAGGAGGAGGAGATGAAGAAGAAGAAGGGGGGGTAAGGAGGAGAAGAAAGGTGATGAAGAGAAGAGAGGCGATGAGGAAATAAAGAATAGTAAGGGATGCGAGGAGGAGAATGGAGGTGATGAGGAGAAGGGACGTGATGAGGAGGAGGATACGAGGATGAAGGGAAGCGGCGGCCAATTGTGACCAATTTTTAGTGAGGGAATTGGTGAAACAACAATAAAATAAGTGTTAATTAGAAAATCAACAAGATCCATTTCAATACCTAAATAATCATACTATTTTTCCATTCTTCCGGACAAAAATAGCCCCACAAACTTTCTTTTTTCTCCGGTTTTTACCTTTTATATATTCTCTCCTTCACACTTTCAGTTCATATATTTTTTCTTTCTTCTTCTTTCTTTTATACATGCAACTGAAAAAGATTAATCATAATTATGATAAAGTGTCAAAAATTCAGTAGCTATCCGGCGAAGATCCAGCAAAATTTCGACGAGGCATAAGCTTTAACCATAAAAACGAATATTGTTAGGATAATTTACCCAAGATTATGTGATAATCTAACGAAAATCCAGTAAAAATTATGTGAAACCTATTATGGATAGTCTCATAAACTTCTTTTGAACATTTTTGAAATCCAAGAAATCTTCTTGGAAGAATCATTTTTCATATAATATATATGAAATTTGAAAACACAAACTTTTGAATTTAGATAACAATTAAAATAGTTTCTAATATTTTTGCATTTAGATCATATATTAGCCTTTCCATGAACATCCGATAAAACTAGAACGACCATTATAAATCATATATTAAATTAGTTTTCAATCATATATTGAGATAAACACTATATGTTCTCATCTTTGTCTTTATTCTCTACAACTTTGGTGGCTCCAACAGCGAAACGAAGGAGCTTATCCATATGAAATGTCATCTCCATGAGACTTCGAAGTCGAGTCTTTGTTTTCCCAATCAAATTTGTAACTAGTTTTGTTTGGTCGCTATAAAGCTTCTTAGTTGGCGGTTTGTGGATCTATCTTGAGTTCTGAAGCAGTGCTCTTGAGATTCAATATAATATCATACTAGGCATCTTGGCATTCCTTGAGCTGTGCCGTTAGAGCTGACACTTTTTTCGCTGCTCTGACTGCATAGGTCATCAACTTCTTGGCGTATAGTATGTTAATGCATATAATGATTACTCCGCAAGTGGGAGCTATAGATAAGTAGATTAATACATATATATCATTTTAAACTGCAATGTGCATATTATTTCTAAATATTTGGCTGTAAGAATGAAAACATAATTGCAATTGTGAAATTATGATGATAGATCGAATCCATCTACAACAACTCTTTTTTTTTTTTAAATATTGCGGATAACAATTCATCATTTAAAAATTTAGTTTCCCTATATTCTATGCACATGTGTAAAATATAATTCATGTAATTGTAAATTCAATAATATATTAAACTAGGTTCTATCCTACATTATAAGTAGATTCATGTTTTTAAAATTTTATAAAAGAATGGTGAAATATTCATAATTTTTAAATTTATATTTATAAGAAAATTCATGGTATGGTTATGTTCTTCAGTAATAATATAAAGTTATAGGTTTTTGGATTCACTGGTTATGATTTAATTTTTGATAATAAATGTTTTATTAAATATGTTTTAATAGAAATTAAAAAAAATTATCAGCTTAACTAATGACTATAATTGTGTTTGGTTGGATGGATAGTAGGAAAAAATTGTGAAACTTGTTTGCATATAAAGATCTTAGATTAAAAACATAGACATGTGTCTGTCTTAATATTTTATTTGTGTATAAATACTAATACAAATAATGTAATAACTTACGTTTTGGAAGTCATATTTAAAAGGTATTTTCCAAATAATATTAGTAGGATTACTTATCTTCGATTTGTGATTGTTTTTTAGAATTCCTATTCAACAAAATAAGTTCTGTTGGTTCTATTAACCAAAACAATAATTCCGTTGTTTCATCATTCTACTATTTCGTTGTTGAATTATTCTCTGACATAGTAGTGATAATCGATCCATGATAATTATTAAAATATAATTTCGAAAATTCAGTTGACAACTCTTACATGTAAACGGTTTGATAAAATATAAAATTAAATATTCAGAAGCTAATGTAGTTGGATATGTAGGTTAGATACTAGTTTAAACGTATACAGACAGAAGGTCGAAACAGATGTATTTTGTGGAGTTCAAGCCCGAAACAGAAACTATAAGAAATTGTAACAAAAATGCCATTGAAACGACAAAGAAACAGTAAGAGGAAGAAGCCAGTTCCTAGTGGAACGTTTTATTTCTTGCTTTTACTTATTTTTGATAAGATTGCTTTTACTTATACCCTTGCAAATATATATCTGCGTGTTGCAGAATTTTTTTGTTGTTAGTAAAAAAGAAATCTGTTGTTGATAGTATATTTTCCTTTTTTCATTGTATAAAAATTTACAAATTTATTAATCTTTATTAATATAATTTTTTGGTTAACGACTTTTATTAATTCAATACAAGTAGCACACTGTTAATAAAAAGTTAGAGATCAAACCGCAAAGCTTTATTTCCTCTCTCTATTTAACTAAAAACAAATCTGTTGTGGGCTAAAAACCTGTAATAAACTTTAATTCAATATAGAAAGATTGTAAAACAAAAAAAAATCAAATCCAAAATTTAATTCTTTCTCTATTTAGTAAACCAAGAAATTTCAAAAATAAAATACTTTTTGTTTGTTAAAAGGATAAAAAAAGACTACTATGGACCAATTTATGATATTATTATTTATGAGTACGATTTTATATCACAAGATTACAAAATCGGGTGATAATAAATTGTTACCTATAAAATGAATTTATGATATATCTCAGTATTGAAAAATATAGATTTCAAGTAAAGAAAATAATAATATTTTGAGTGCCTTATCCTTATATATTTCAAATACGACTTTCCAATATTATATACCTAATAATATAGTATTATTAAATAAAACTTAACTTAGCAAACAAATAACAAATCTAAACTGCCAAAGATGACCAAAAAAAGAGAAGCAAATTTTCTCTTTTCTTATTAACTTTTTTGGTATTTTGAAAAAGTTTTAACATGACTCATATTTTTATATATTAAAAAACATTAGTGAGTATGTGCCAACACCATGTTTGCTCTGTGCTCATACTAGGTTTGGATCTACGCTACGTGTAATCTACTGACTTAAAAAGAGAGGACACTCAAGCTAAGGAAGATTATCTCCAACCACTAATTACCTCTGATCACTAATTGAGATTCTAGTTTTCTCCGGTCAAAAATCATTCAAGTATCCTATCAAGTATGCTCATTGCAACACATTCGTAATATTTTAAGCCGAGTTAAAAACTTGCACTTATTCTAAAATCATCACCTTGGCCAGGTGTTCAATTCCTTTTTCGCGTATTCCTCATGAATGCAGTGATGAAATAACTCATATCTTTTAAGCCGAACCCAGTTTTGCATGAAAAACGGATAAGCCGAGGCTAATCTTGCACCATGAGATGACAAATCCGAACCTAGTGTCTCATGAAGAATAGATAAGCTGAGCCCATACATGCACCATGAAATGATAAATTCAAGCCTAGTATTGCATGAAGAACGGATAAACCAAGCCCTGTTTTGCTCCGTGAAATGAAAAAACCGAGCCCAATGTCACACCAGGATAAGTCACTTGAGAAAAATAAGTCCACATGTCGCATAATCAGAGCATGACTTTGAAATTTAAAGGAAAGGTGTAAGTCAAGCATTTAGTTCGCATCCTAAAATCCTAGTAAGCTGAGTCTAGTCTCGCATGAAGAACATATAGGCCAAGTACAATCTCGAACCATGAAACGATAAAGTCGATCCTAGTCTTGCATGAAAACAGATATGCAAAACCTAGTCTCGCACCGTGAAACAACAAATTCGAGCCTAGTATCGCACAAGATAACTCGTCGGAGGCAAATAAGTCGACACCTTGCATAATCGGAGCATGACTTTGACATTTAAAGGAAATGTGTTAGTCGAGATTTTAGTTAGTATCCCAAAATCCTAGTAAGCCAAGCCTATTTTTTACATAAAGAACGGATAAGCCAAGCCCAATATCGCACCGTGAAATAACAAAACCGAGCCTAGTCTCGCATGAAGAACGATTAAGCCAACCCCAGTCTTGCATTGTGAAACGACAAACCCGAGCCTAGTCTCGCATGAAGAAAAGATAAGACAAGCTCATTCTTGCACCATGAAATGACAAAGTCGAGCCTAGTCCACAGCAGTATAAGTCATCCGAGAAAAATAAGTCGACATCCCGCTTAATCGAAGCCTGACTTTGACATTTACCCGCAAAGTAAGCCGAACTCAGTTTCATATCAGAAGCTGATCTTAATCCTACAGAGTAAGCCAAAATCAGTTTTGCATCATAAGCCGATCTCAATTCTACAGAGTAAGTTATACTCTGATTCGAATTTAAGCCAATCTAACCTTCAGAGAGTTAGCCAAACTCTGATTTGTATCATAAGATGATCTAAGCTTTGTTGAGTAAGATAAACTCTGATTCCCATTATTAGCCGATCTAAGTTCCAAAGGGTATGCTAAACTCATATTCACATTGTAAGCCAATCTTAGCTCTAGAGAGCAAGTCAAAAATCTGATTTGCATCGTAAGAAGACCGAAGTTGTGCAACTTGCATTAAATTCAATATCATTAGAACCAAGCTGAGCCTCGCGTCATAAAATCAAATGAGTCATTCTTGATTTACGTCATGTCATTTATATCCTCAAATTCGTTGAATTCAAGTAAACACTCATTCAAACGAACTGGGAGGGGGACATATTGTTGGTACCGGGTTGAGCACCTCACCATAAATCCAACCCAAATCAAGAATGTATTTTTTTTGAAGCGCAACTAGGTCGGTCCATGAAGATCGACACCGACTTAATTTCATGACTCTACAAGAAAGAAAATTCTATTCAGAAAAGGATATCAACTTGAAAAATGAAAGTTTGAAAGAAAAGAAAACCTCAACTCGAAAAGAAAAAGAAACTACTAACCTCCTCCAACCACATAAAATAAGGAGTTACCCCTTCTTCACAAATCATTCAAAAATCTCTACAGAAAATCTAAGTGTTTGGATTCGTTGTTCTCTAAAATTCTTTTGTTCTTTTACTCAAGAAAACCCCCATATTTTCTCTTTTAGTCGTCGATCTCAAACATCAGTAATACAAACAGTTTTCAAATTCCTAGTTCTTTGTTTGATATAAACCTAGATACAACAATAGTCAATTTGATATGTCGCATGAACAGTCGATGGTGACTTGTGAACAATGAAGAAATCTATTTGGAAGAAGAACTTTTCAAATAATATATATTAGAACTGAATTATGAACCTTTTGCATTTAGATAATATATTAAAATAATGTTCAAATATTTTTGCATTTAGACCATATATATATATATATATATATATATTAGCCTCTTTTGGGACATCATATAAAATTGGAACGATGTAGATCATATACTAAAATATTTTTCAATCATAAATTGAAACAAGAAGAATGATGGTATATGCTCTGTTTGTCTTCATGCTCCAACTACTTCGGTGGCTCCCACAACAAGACGAAGGAGCTTCTTCATATGCAATGTCTTCTGAATGAGACTCGTCGAAGCAAAGTCTTTGTTTTCCCCAATCAAATTTCTCACTAGTGTTTTTTAGTCGCTACAAATCATAGCATCATAGTTGGCGGTTTGTGGATCTATCTTGAGTCTTGCAGCAGCAGTAATGAGAGACATTTCAATAGAACAGTAAGCATCTTTGCACGCCTTGAATTGTGTTTTTCAGAGCCAGCACCTTTTTTATTGCTCCGTCTAGAGATTTCACAAAATTCTTGGCATAGGGTATGATTTCTTCTGATTATGTTCAACAGACGAATGTTGCTAAAAATATATAGGCAAGAGGAAAAAATAAGATTGAGGATTTGAGGTTGAATGTTTATGAGAATGTAAGCATTTTGTTGAAAGGAGACTACCATGTGACTGTGATGCAAAGACTGCTACTAATGATATCAAGGGAAACAACACAACGAGTAAGATAGTGAGAACCAAATCCGCTCTAGATGAAAAAGAGAAATATAGTTTGGGGAGTCCTTAATTAACACAATATAAACCACATATATATATAATAATAATAATAATAATAATAATAATAATAATAAATAAGATGCTAAACATAAAATAAATCTAATCTAAAATACTAATAATAATCTATGATTATATAAATTAACGAAGTATGAAGTACATATTTCGCCGCGCTGTACAGCGCGAGTTACTATCTAGTCCTTATGTATTTTAAATTTAAACAAGTATTTCAGAATTATATACTTAATAATATAGTGTAAATTAATAAATCTTAATTACCAAAGGCTCATATGCCCTTGTGCTTAGAAAAAAGATCAACACCCTTCATTACCTCAAATCCCCATTTTATGTGCATTTCCAAGTTTAATCTTTATTCCCCTCACTAAAAAATCAACATTATAAAGATAAATTATTAAAAAATGTTTGAACGAGAAGAGAGAGAATCAGACCAAAAAATTTTTGGATGAGAGATGTGTGGTTGTTTAAATTGATTGGGCGAGAGGTATTGTAACACTCCAAAAATTTGAATTTTGAGATAATACTAAAATGATTAAAATAAATACTTTATAATTAAAAAGAAATCTATATCTTAGTAAACACATCCTTTGAGCCACTTTATTTACTCATCTCATATTTATAAGCCATTTCTCACGAAACTCTCTCACATAAGTTATTTCCCACTCATCTTGTAAAACAATTTTAGTCATTAGTTAAACATTAAATTAATAATTTAAATTAATCTATTTAAATTTTCAAAATACGAATCGTACACCACTTTGATATGTTTATAACCATTCAAATATATTGCCATGTGTCCATAGTCCATCTCATCTACACACTGTAACACGACTCCTTACCCGTTCCTGCAATTTATTTCAACTTATCACATATAATACTTGACATCGTATATCACATCTATCAACCTAGCATTATCACACCTCATCACACATCACATCTAGCAACCTAACATCATCATATTGTCTCAAACAATCGTCACACATAATAAACACACACAACATATCATCTGAATACTCTGAATCTACACTATATTAGTATCAAATCTAGCTAATACTGAAGATCTACAAGTCACGTCCTTAACGATAACAGATTTAAATCTTAGGATTTCTGCGACTAGGTTTTTCTCCTGAGGATATCTCTTCAGCTTCATCTTTATATTTTTTCCCTAAATCTTTCTCCTCTCCCTAGTGGTGATATAAGATTGGAATCACTCCAACTTTAGATGATTCGATGATCATGAGATTCCAAACTTAACTTATGGAAGATGGAATGAAATTGATGGAATGATGGAAGGGATTGACTCGCTCAATCGATGAACAAATAAGCATCTTTGAATCACTCAAAGAACTCATTTTTCAGAATAAAGTAGCCTCGTAAATAATTCACAAGAAATAATGAACAGAAGACAGAAAGAAATCAACAACTTTGTGAAGAAGAAAATACTTTCTATTGGTTTTTAAAATATGATTAAGGGTGATTTACAATAAGAACGAAAATGAGATTTTATAGGCTCACAGAAAACGGTCTTAAGGAGGTAAAACGAGAAATAAATTGTGAAAATTGAAAGAAAAGAGCCGTTGGAGGCTTGGTGGTGCAAATCGATCCAAATAAGGCTAGTTGATGATACTTGAGTCTTGAAAGCTTGGGGCTGAAGGTGAGGTGTCTAGATACACTCTGTATGCTGTTAGGTAGGCATAGAGATGATGGAGAAAAGAGTCGTTGCTGATTGATTCCATTTGGCTCCAAATAAGGCAAGTGGTAATTCGTCCTTTGATTCAAGTGAGATATCACATTGCTTGTTTTTTGGCAGCTTGAAAAAGCCTTGTAGTATTTTTAGGAGTTAAATAAAAAATCCGAGCATCGATCCCCAATTGTTTAGGGCTTCACTTGATTTTGACCGCTCTGTCAAAATAGAAATTCGTGTACCATCTTTGAATTTAGGTCAGTCATGGCTGAGTTTTCTTCGACCAGAACTTTCCACATATAATATTTCCCAATAGAAACATGAGTAGAGACTGAATGCTCGAATGAAATTTGATCTGGAACATGTTGGTCTTGAATTCTCGTATCCGAGTAAGGATTCTTGATAATCTTCTGGATGAGCTCGGTCTTGATGGGTTCTGGCTCAGTCAAAGTCTTCTACATAGGTGGTTTTCGAGTGAATACTGATTCTGAGGCAAAAAGGACGAGTAGACTCTTCTAGAGACAGCTTCTCTCAGTTTTCTTCGGCGTTGGAGGTGAGTCTTCTATATTTGTATCTAACGCGGTTGTAACATGATTTTCTTAGGCAAAAAATCTTAGTGTGGATGGTTTCTTGGTGATTCTTTAATCTTTGCTGAATGCACGAGGGGTTAGGATGTTGGAACATGCTCTTCTTCGTTTCTCATTTCCGGGTAGGCATGCTTTGTCCTCATGTAGCTTGTCCCGGGGTTTCATGATTCGTCCTGAATCATTGGTCTTCTTAGGACTAATTTGTTGAAATGAAATCAATCCTAGACCTCGTGCTTGATTAGAATGTTGGTGGAGCAAGAATCCTCCCTGATGGTTCATTATGAGGCTTGAACCAACTGGTTTGGTTTACTCTTGGTTTGGTGTTGTTCTGATGCTTACATAATACCCTCCCCTTTGAAAATGTTTTGACATCAAAAGTGTACAATCTGCATCAAGAAAAAGCAAGTTCACTTTCATTCATTTTGGGAGTCTTGGTCCTTACCTCGGTATTGTGGTGTTGGATCCGGTGGCTCTTCATTGATCAACATGTTGTTGATAACATCCCCTCGTTTGTTAAGGTCTGGAAAATACATCAGGAGCTCTAGAGGTGGCATGTGATTACATATTTTTGGTTCCTTCATTTAACTTGAAGTTAACTTCCATTTGGATGTGGTTTCTCTTCAGGTTTTGTACACGTCTAGGGTACCTGTTCTTTCTTTGATACTTAAGAGAAAAATCAAGTGCATTATACTTCAAATATATGTGCTTAAAACAATATACTTTACACCAAAAGTGAGTATAAGATTGTTACAATACTAATCAACTTGTAAAGGCCACTTACTTGAAGTTAGGGTGTTTTTTCCGCATGATTTTTCTCAAGTTCCAAACTTCTTGTAAATACTTTAGATTCATACTCCGTGATTAGACCTGTATGGAAAACCTTTGGCATAGAAAACAGCATTATCCTAGAATTGGAATTTTTAAAGCTTAGCTCAATAATTTCATTACGTGTTTCAGGTGAACTTAGTTTGGTTCTCTACGATCATTGGTTATCACATGTCTCTCTAAAAATAGCAGCAAAATGTCCCTTCTTATGAAATCTATAAAAACTCAGCTCTTTGGATTTAGAAATTTTAGAAGACTTACATTTCTTACACTTATCGTGTGGTTTAAGCATTGAACTTGAACTTTTCCATTGAGCTACAGCTTTGGATTTTGGTTTTGGATTCTCCTCTTTTGCTGGATTGTTGTCTTGGCTTCTGGTTTTTCATTTAGAATGTGGGTAAAGGCTAGTCTTGAAAATTTCCTTAGGTGTAGTCTTTTGTTTTGGTGGTGTAGCTTGAATCCATCTTCTTGGCTTGGGATTGGTGTACACTCTTCCATAGTATTGCCGCATGTTGCTCGTATCTTTCATGAACTTATCACACATAATACTCTTTATCTCTTCCCAAGTGGCATCTGGTACTTCACAACCAAGTCGGAAATATGCATCTCAATCCAAATAATTGAAAGCATCCTCGATGAGAGTTTCTTTGGCAGTGGTGGTTTTATCTTCTTTGGGAATTTGATTTGAGGCAAACCACTCTCCCATATCATCCTCCCATTGTATGTATGTGTCTGGTCCTTGGCTATGGCCTGAGATGTTGATGTACCGAGGTTCCTCATTTAGGTCTTCTCTAGAATCATATCTTCCAGCCTCACTTTGGACTTCATTCTTTTCATCAAACTCTTCTCGAGAGTATTGAGAATTATTCTCTTCTTCATGGCCAGAGTAAGGAGTTTCACACCATGGTCTATCCTCTTCTTCACGTTCAGAACCAGCTCCAAAACATTATTCGCAAGAATTGGCTTCTTCTAAATTGATTTGTGAATCAGTCGCTTCATCATGGTTGGAGTATGGAATATTAAACCATGATTTGTCCTCTTCTTCATGCTCTGAATCAATATCTCTACAAAGTTTTACAGTTTCAGGTAGGAGATGGCCAAACAATAAACCCTTCACTTGATCCTGACTACCTTCTCACCCTCCAAGATCATCGGCTAACGGTAAGCTTCCTCATTCATTTTGACTAAAAGATTTATGGCAATCAAATGGAATACAATGAGATGAGGGCAAACTTCAACGTCACTTAAGTACTAATGATGCAAAATATGCGCATCGTATTTATATACCACATCACCGCACTGACGATAAACTACTTTGCCACAACACAAAGAATGGGCTATATACAGTTAAATCTGGGTATTGGCTGTCAACACACTTTCTCGATCCAGTAACTCAACATGCGATTCTACAGCCGGGTAATATGGAGTTAAAAACCAGAGTATGGAAAACAAAGACATCATCAAAGATTAAACATTTTATGTGGTGTATGTTGTCTTCAGCCCTTGGTACTGGAGCTGAATTGAACTACAGAGGAATATCCATTGATGCCACTTGTAAACATTGTTGTCAACATATAGAGACATCGTCTCTCTTATTTTTTCCATGTGACTATGCCATAGAGGTTTGGCGAGCTTCTAATTTACCGGCACATTTGTTACCTATTTCATCTAGTACGATGGAGGAAAATATTAAAGGTCTTCTTGATGTCTATGACTCAGACATGCCTATGGAGTATCATCATGGTATATTTTGGATCCTCTGGCCGATATGTAAGTCAAGGAACGACCTCATATTTAACAGAATTTACTATGAACCACCAACAATAATCCATCTAGCAATGGATAATGCTTAGGAGTGGCTGGATATAAACCTCCATTCCACATTCTCAATTCGACATTCATACTATTCCTAGGACCCTGTGCTTCACTATTCACCTCCCTCTCCAATATATTATAAGTGTAATGTGGAAGCAAGCTACCTATATAATCAACCTTCGATAGAAGTTGGATGGATTCTACGAGATGCACATGGAACCTTCAAACTGGTGGCTTTCTCAAGACTAAGAAAAGGATCCAATTCACTAGAGGCCAAATGTATCACTTTACTTCATGCTTTACAATCGGTATGGTGTAGAGGTTTCTGAAATGTCATCATGGAAGGCGACTGCAAAGTCTTGGATGATCTTCTCCATTCACGAGTTACAAATGCAAATATGGATCCTCTTTTTTATGATATCCGCAGTTTGGTGGATGGATTTAGCAATTTATTGTTTTTATTGGTGACACGATAATGCAACCAAGTAGTCGATAAATTGTCAAAAGTAGCACACAGTCAACATTTGGCAACTAACATTTTTATATTTCCTCCTACAATGTTATGAAAGCTTTTTTCAAGATTATGTAAACACTTCAGAAAGGTTATAATAAAATCAGACATTGAAAAAAAAAATTCTTACATTGAAGAAAAAAATCTGGCAGATTTTTCCCCTCTCCTCAAGTTATCTTCTCTAAACTTTGGAGTTCAATTTTAAATAAATCTTAATTAGCAAATGAAAATAAATCTTGACTACCAAAGATGTCAGAGAAAATCATGTGGGTAATTTGGAAATATCCTACGAAATCTCCTTTTCATGATTATAGACATAACAGTTTAGTAAATAATCTATATCCCATAATGGTCCTTTATTAAATTTTTGCAAATGTATCTTATGCGATATATTATAAGTACTTTACTTTACTGAGCAAACTATAGTTTTTTTAATTTAGCTAAATTAGATCTGGGTAGCTAATGTTAACTTTTGTATTACTAATGATAGTTTCTGATAGATAGATATACAATATTTCAATCTTGAGTCACTACCCATATCTAAACCCGATAATATATATTTATTATGTAGACAGAAAAATAATATAATTGGAAACTTGTAAATGAGGTATTCCATCCGTTTATAAATAAGTGTCGTTTTAGAATTGAATTTTTTTTATATTAAGTGTTGTTTTAGATTTTCAATGCAAATATTTGATAAACTTTTCAATTTTATTCTTACTGTTTTAATACCAATAATGTTTTTAAAGTATATTAAATAGGGGTAAAACAACAATTTTAATTATTTTCTGAACATATGTAAAAGCTTAGAACAACACTTATTTAAAAACTGATGGAGTATTATTTATCGTTATCTTATTGTATATAACTAAAATTTAATTTTATTATGTGATTAAGTCAACTAGATTATACGTAGATGTGAATGTCATTCGTTCAAGTTGTGTGTTTAATGAGTTTTACACTGTTTAAATCAGAATCAGAAACAAGAAAGCACACTATACCACAAACTAATTTCAATGAAGAAAATTTTGATTCATTTATAGTGATGATGAATCCCTTGATTAATGATATGATATCTATTTAAAAAAAAAATTATATGATTTTTTCTTTTTATTTTTTGGAACAGTTACAACAAAAACAAACCAGCTTTTTTTTTTTTTTTTTTTGAATAATATGTAAAAATATATTCAAGAAAAACCAATCTACATCAAGTGTGACTATTTATTGACTCGAACTTAGAAGTTCAATACCTAAATTATAACAAACCAGCTTATTTCAGATATATCTAAATTGTTTTTACAAAAATTAAGGTGTAAATTAAAACTCAACATGTTTCACCATATAAAACAAAACTCCAACTTATTTAATGAAGTAAATAAAACCCTAAAATATTTCATAGAAGCAAATAAAAATCCAACATATGAAATCAAATTAAATAAAAACTCAACCTAATTAATTCAAGTAAATAAAACCTCTTAAAATCTTGTTTATCTATTGATGTTAAATTTTAAATGGAAAACAAACTAAAATTATTTTATCAGTTGGTTTAAATTCTTTATTTTGTATTTAAAACAAAACCCGCATCAAGAAGATATTGAAAACAATGTTTCTGACTGGTGACACAAAACGTTAAAAGTTTTCTAGTGGGAAAAAGTTATAAACGATAAGAGAATAGTTATAAAAGATAATAAATGGCTATAAAGATAGCGGAGAGAAAAAAACGATGAGTATTTTTACCATTTTATTACATCAGATAACCAATAAACTATATCATACAATATTTGATATTATCTTCGATCGTTAGTTTGAAGACCCTGACTACGGAAAGAGAGATTTCAAACAAGTTCGTCACCAAATAATTCTATTAACACCAATTATATAAACATATTGTCTTCTAAAACATACTATTCTACTGAATTTACAATGAATGTAACAAATTTTAATTTGAGAATTTTGAAGAAACATATGTAAAAAATGATGAATCAATGTTGTGTTATTAGGAAATTTAGGGATCACGCATCTCGGTATTAAAAACGTCAATTGTTCTGTGTTATTATTTTTAATTTTAAGATTATTTTAACTTTAAATTAAGTACAAAGTCTTTAGACAAAGCGATAAAATAAGTTTCTTTTGTTTTATTTTAAATTTAATGTCATGTACATTCTAAGGGTTTTTATATACTTTGAAAAATAACTTGGGTTTTATTTGCTTCATATAATAAGTTGGGATTTATTTGTTTTGTTGAAATAGGTTGGGTTTTTGCTTCATTTAAATAGGTTAGATTTTAATTGACACCTTAATTTTTGTTAGTTTTTTTTAGGTGAAACTGAAATTAGCTGAGTTTTTAAATAATTTTCCTTTGTTTTTGTTTCTCCCATCAGCTATTATATGTAAGACTAATCTGCTAATGGTAACATATTATATAATAATAAAGCATAATATTTTTGGGTCCAAAAATCATTTATAATTTAAAAAATTTAGCTGGGTCGATTATTTTGCCTTTCTTAGATAGATAAAAATGGTTTTACTAAGTTTGGATAGATTTAATGCTTTGTTCTACAAAACAGATGTAAGACCCGACAAGCACCATCTATGGGTTCCCACGTCGTCTCTTGGCATCTCTTGGCATGTGGTTCCACCCTCGTCTGACAGTCGGTGCGTTATTCCAAAAGGTTCAAATTTTTTTTTTACTATTTTTATAAATCACCACAATTTTTTTTCCATAATTTTTTTGTCACTCTCACGGTACCAAAGATTACTTTGCTGTAGGTCACCCATCTTTTCATTCCTCATGCTCAAGCATGCTTAACTTTAGAGTTCTATCAGGATATTGACGGAAAAGATAAATGCACTCTGGTGACATAAGTTGCGAAATCAGTTATCTAAGTTGATATCTTTATTTAAGGAGTCTTTTCGTCCAAAATAAATAAATTTGTTTAACGTTTGTGGTAATTTTACTGAGGAAATTGGCGAAATGATAGTAAAATAAGTGTTAATTAGCTAATCAACAAGACCCATTTCGATGCCTAAACAATCATACTATTTTGTCACTTTTCCGGACAAAAATAGCCCACACGCTTTCTATTCTCCCTTTTCTACCTTTGACATATTCTCTCCTTCACACTTTCAATTCATGTATTTTCTCTTTCTTTTTCTTTCTTTTATACATGAAACTGAAAAAAGACCAATCATGGTAATGATAATGCGTCAAAAAGTTAATAGCTATCCGGTGAAGATCCAGCAAAATTTTGACGAATCGTAGGTTTAATCATAAAAACGAATATTTTTAGGATAATTTACCCAATATTATGTGATAATTCAATGAAGATCCAGTCAAAATCTTATGAAGCCTATTATGGATAGTCTTATAAACTTCTTTTGACAATTTTTGAAGTCCGAAAATCTTCTTGGAAGAATCATTTTCACATAATATATATAAAATTTGAAAACAAAAACTTTTTGAATTTAAATAATATATTAAAATAATTTCCAATATTGTTGCATTGATATCATATATTAGCCTCTCCAGGAACATCCGGTAAAACTAGAACGATCAATATAAATCATATATTAAAATAGTTTTCAGTCATATATGGAGATAAGCATTCTCATCTTTGTCTCCATTCTCTAACATCTTTGGTGCCACCAACAGCCAGAAGAAGGAGCTTATGTCATCTCCATGAGACTCTTCAAAGTAGAGTCTTTGTTTTTCCCAATCAAATTCATCACTAGGTTTGTTTGGTCGCAACAAAGCGTAGCTTCATAGTTGGCGGTTTGTGGATCAATCTTTAATTCTGAAGCAGCGCTCTTGAGATTCAATATTATAACTAATAGGCATCTTGGAATTGCTTGAGTTGTGTCTTCACAGCCGGCACTTTTTTTGCTACTCCTGCTGCATAACTCATCAACTTCTTGGCATATACTATGTTAATGCCGCATATTACAACCTAAAATTTTTGAGGAGGCATAGGCTTTAATCATAAAATAGAATATTGTTAGGATAATTTACCCAATATTATGTGATAATCCAAGGAAGATCCATAAAAATCTTATGAAACCTATTATGGATAGTTTCATAAACTTCTTTTGAGCATTTTCGAAGTCCAAGAAATCTTCTTGGAAGAATCATTTTTCATATAATATATATGAAATTTGAAAACACAAACTTTTTGAATTTAGATAATATATTAAAATAGTTTCCAATAATTTTGCATTTAGATCATATACTAGTCTCTCCATGAACATCCGATAAAACTAGAACGATCAATATAAATCATATATTAAAATAGTGATCAATCATATATTGAGATAACACTATATGTTCTTATCTTTGTCTTTATTCTCTACGACTTCGGTGGCTCCAACAGCGAGACGAAGGAGTTCGTCCATGAGAATCTTCGAAGTCGAGTCTTTGTTTTTGACAATCAAATTCGAAACTAGTTTTGTTTGGTCGCTACAAACCATATCTTCATAGTTGGTGGTTTGTGGATCTATCTTGAGTTCTGAAGCAGGACTCTTGAGATTCAATATAATATATCATAGTAGGCATCTTTGCAGTCCTTGAGCTGTGTCTTCAGAGCCGGCACTTTTTTCGCTGCTCCGATTGCATAGCTCATCAACTTCATGGCATATAGTATGTTAATGCCGCGGATTACAACTTCCGCAAGTGGGAGCTGTAGATAAGTAATTAATACATATAATTTTATTTTTAACTGCAATGTGCATATTATTTCTAAATATTTGGCTGTAAGAATGAATCAAAAACATAATTGCAATTGTGAAATTGTGATGATATATTGAATGTATCTACGACAACTCTTTTGTTTTAACAATGCCGAAAACAATTCATCATTTAAAAATTTATTTTCCCTATATTCTATGCACATGTTTAAGATATAACTCATGTAGTTGTAAATTCAACAATTCATCATATTAAAATAGGTTCTATCCTACATTATAAGTGGATTCATGTTTTAAAATTTTTATAAAAGAATGGTGAAATTTTCATAATTTTTAAATTTATATTTATAAGAAAATTCATGGTATTGTTATGTTCTTCAATAATAATATAAAGTTTTAGGTTTTTGGATTCAGTGGTTATGATTTAATTTCTTAATAATCAATGTTTTATTAACTATGTTTTAATAGAATTTTAAAAAATAATTTTTATCAGTTAAATTAATCACTATAAATTGTGTTTGGTTGGATTAACAGTAGGAAAAATTGTGAAACTTGTTTGTATATAAAGATTTTAGATTAAAAATCAGAGACATGTGCCTGTCTTAATACTTTATTTGTTTTTGCATAAATACAAATACAAATACTGTAATAACTTACGTTTTGGAAGTCATTTTAAAATGTAGTTTCCAAATAATATTTGTAGGATTACTTATCTTCGATTGTGATTGTTTAGTAGATCAACAAAATAAGTTCCGTTGTTTCCTTTAGGGACGATTATTAGAATGACTCAAAATTGTAGTTTAATTGGTAGATTGATTCGTGTGTTTTTTTAGTTAAAAATGCGGTTTAAAATCCAAACGTACCCTTGTCATGATAGTGCCATTAAATATTAATTCTAGTGCGGCCAAAAATTATTTCGTTAACATTGTCGCAAACTTATTTCGTCGCAAACTTATTTCACCTTACTGCAGAGTTATTGAGTTATGTTAGTTACCACAGACTTATTGAAACGTTGTCGCAAACTTATTGTAGTTACCGCAGACTTATTTAATTACCGCAAACTTATTGAGTTACCACAGGCTTATTGTAGTTACCGCAAAGTTATTGTAGTTACCGCAACCTTGTTTAGATACCGCAGACTTATTGAGTTACCACAGACTTATTGAAACGTTACCGCAGACTTATTTAGTTACCGTAGATTTATTATAGTTACCGCAAAATTATTGTAGTTACCGCAAACTTATTTAGATACCGCAGACTTATTGAAACGTTGCCGCAGACTTATTTAGTTACCATAGATTTATTGTAATAACCGTAGATTTATTGTAGTTACCGTAGACTTATTGAAATATTGTCGCAGACTTATTGTAGTTATCGCAGAGTTATTGTAGTTACTACAAACTTATTTAATTACCGCAGACTTATTAGTTGTCGCAAAGTTATTGTAGTTACCACAGACTTATTTAGATATCGCAGACTTATTTAGTTACTGTAAACTTATTTAGTTACCGTAGACTTATTTAGTTACCGTAGACTTATTTAGTTACCGCAGACTTATTGAAATGTTGTCGCAGATTTATTGTATTTACCACAGACTTATTTAGTTACCGCACACTTATTGTAGTTACCGCAAACATATTAAAATATTGTCACAGACTTATTGTAGTTATCGCAAACTTATTTACCTACCACAAATTTATTGTAGTTGCCGCAAAGTTATTGTAGTTACCGCAAACTTATTTAGTTACGGCAGACTTATTGTAATTACGGCAGACTTATTTAGTTACCGCAGACTTATTGTAATTGTCGCAGATTTATTGTAATTACCGCAGAGTTATTTAGTTACCGTAGACTTATTGTAGTTGCCGTAGAGTTATTTTAGTTACCGCAGAATTAATGTAATTGCCGCAGACTTAGTTTTTTTTGGACGACGGTGGTGGCGACGGTGGTGGCGACGGTGGTGTCGACAGTGGTGTTGACGGTGGTGGCGACGGTGGTGACGACGGTGGTGTTGACGGTGGTGGCGACGGTGGTGGCGACGGTGGCGGGGACGGTGGCGGCGACGGTGGCGGCGACGGTGGCGGTGACGGTGGCGATGATGGTGGTGGTGGCGGCGACGGTGGTGGCTCGCGGTAGAATTTTTTTTTAATGGACGAAAGTTTTTTTACATACGTAAAAAACAAAATTTTTTTTGCAAAACATAAAAACATAAATAACAATTTTTCGTAGTTATAAAATAAAAGTTAGGTTATATTATCTTTTAACCCTCTCAAAATTGATCCAAAAAAAACAAGTCAAATTAATAATTAAAATTTGGGTCAATGTACGCCATTGCCTATTAACCAAAACAAAAATTACGTTGTTTCATCATTCTACTATTTCGGCGTTGAATTATTCTCTGACATAGCAGTGAATATCAATCCATGAACTTTTTAAAAGTTTTTGAGAAAATGTAGATAATTATTAAAATATAATTTCGAAAATTCAGTTGACAACTCTTACATGTAAATGGTTTGATAAAATATAAAATTAAAATATTCAGAAGCTAATGTAGTTGGATATGTAGGTTAGATATTAGTTTAAACGTATAGATAATGGTATAGATTGACCCAAAACTTAGATGTAATTATTAGTTTGATTTGTATTTATTTTGGTAAATTTTTCAATGGTTAAAAGACAAACTAAACCTAATTTTTATTTATAATTACAAAATTGCCATTAAATGTTTAAATTTTGCAAACAATTACAATTTTGCAAATAGTTACAAGAAATTATTAAATGGTAAGTTAAGTTTTAATTGTTTTACAAACTTACGTTGAAAAAACGGTTTCCGCGAACTAGCACCGTCACCACAGTCGTAGAGTTAGGGTTTATCGTCGTCGCTAGAGAAAGGTCTCCTTTCATCGATTTTGTTTGTTTCTCTCTTTCGCCGATATCTTTAGATTTCATCTTTCTTTTCGCCGATTTTGTTGGTTCTCTCTGATTTCTTTCATATTTATTTTGTGTAGTTTCAGTTTCAGTTTCATCTTGGTCACCGAGTTCACATTTAACCACGACAAAGAAAGGTCCGCTTTCATTAAAAATCCTAACTTTCTCTCATATTTCATGGTTCTTTGTCGCCGATTTATTTAGGGTTTTCAAATTTCTTTCCTGTAGTTTTTCATTGTTAGATTCTTTTAGATTTTAGTTGTCACAGAGTTATTCTAGTTATCACAGACCTATGTTTGTGTTACCGCAGAGTTATTTAATAGTTGCAGCAGAGTTATTTAATAGTTGCAGCAGAGTTATTTAATAGTTGCAGCAGAGTTATTTAGTAGTTGTCGCAGAGTTATTTACTAGTTGCCGCAACCTTATAGAGTAGTTACCGCAGACTTATTTAGTAGTTACCGCAGAGTTATTTAGTAGTTGCCGCAGAGTTATTTAGTAGTTGTCGCAGACTTATTTAGTAGTTGTGCAGACTTATTTAGTAGTTGCCGCAAACTTATTTAGTAGTTGCCACAAACTTATTTAGTAGTTGTCGTAGACTTATTTAGTAGTTACTGCAGATTTAGTTTGTATTGCTGGTGACTTATTTGTTTCCCACTGACTTATTTATTTAGACTGATATGTTGTCGATTTGATTGCAAATATATGACATCTTATCCTGCTAGGCTTTCAAACGATGGGAAATGTTATGTTCAAGTGGATAGCATAAACCACTATTATTCCCATTCCAAATTTGGGGCCATTAAAAAAAGTATTGGTGATGATGTTTGGGATGCGTTGAAGGAATCATCTGTTCGGATATTTTTTAAGCTATATGATATAGACAACATGGGGGAGAAGTTCATATGGGCATCCTCTTATGTTTATTACTTCATCACACATTAGTTGACGGTGAAGAATATGCACAAATTTTGGTCATTGAGTGATGATCAACCAATAAGATTTTTGCTGCACGAATATAAGAAAATCACAGGTCTTAATTGTGACCTATATCCATATGATGTGCGATTTAATTATGACATATATCCAGTTGTTGATTATGAAGCCTTTTGGAGAGAGATGAACATTCTTTTAGGGGATGGACCTAATTGGGGAGGGGGGGAGATGATGCGTGTGTTGAGACGTTGTCAGAATTGGAGTTACAAGAAGAGGATGTTGGTTGGAAGACTATGTATATTACATGTTGGAATACAATGGCATCAATCATGCATCAAAGATTCTGTTGAGTGATGCAAAATTAGTCCTTCATGAGGAGAGCTTTGAAAACTATCCGTGGGGTCGAGTGGGATTTATGAGTTTGGTAAATTGAATCAAAGCTTTGGAATAAAACATGGACAATTACACATTACACGGATGTGTTAATGTTCTGTCTGTATGGTTATTTGAGTTAGTTCATGCTTTAATGGAGATCTATGGGTTTAATAGAAATATGGATGATGTTCCTCCACTACTTAACTTGCGAGGAAGTCGGAAGCGATTTAGATTTGAAGATTTAATAAGAGAGGACAAAGCTCAACACGGAAAGGTATGAATTGATTATACCATAGTCGTTTATGATAAGAGATACTTATTTGTTATAATGATGATATTCCTATGTACTTTTTTTCGATGTAGGTTCTTATTAGGCATATGCTTCCGGTTTCTGTAGAAGATATGTATCCCTATTGGAGTGAAAATGAAGAAAACAAGGATCTCCAACTTGACAACCTGATTCAGGACATCATTGGGGATAGTTTGGATCCAAATTGTTGGCATCTAAAGGAACGAAAGAGTGTTAAGTTGGTTTGAGGTGGAAGTTCTAAGAAAATGTTGATGATTAAAGAAAAAGAACATTCAAATGTTATGACTGTTGTTGCTTATTTTAACAAAATATTTTTGTATGTGATTACTCTTGTTATTAGCTATTGTTTTTAATGTGTAGGATGCTGAAGAAAAGAAAACTTTAGCTGGAATGTTTAAGGTCATAGAAACATTAGTTCACATCGTTGACAACTTAGGCACAAGATTGAGAGGTTTTGAAACAAATGTTGATTCAAGGCTAACCACACTTAAAGCAGATATCAATGATCTGTGAGAGCGAGGAGGGAAGGAGAAGTCTAATTCTCCCAAAGAATTAGAGAAAGAAGATGATGAAGGGAGTAGTAAAACACTGGTTAGTTCAAGTAAAATTTTTTATTTAGCTGCAGATTTACTTACCTATTGCTATAGATTAATTATTGTTTTGCCGGAGACTAATTTTGATTTGGGAAAGCAATGAGCTAAGGTCAAATCAAAAATGTTGGTTTTACCTCTTACAAAGAACCTGAGCAACCCGAACATGAGCAACCCAATCATGAATCCAGTATTAAAATACCGGTTAGTAATATCTTTTACCGCAGACTTGTTTAGTAGTTGTCGTAGAGTTATTTTGTAGATGCTGCAGAGTTATTTAGTAGTTGCCGCTTAGTAGTTGCCGCAAAGTTATTTAGTGGTTACCGCAGACTTATTTAGTAGTTACCGCAGACTTGTTTTGTAGTTACCGCAAAGTTATTTAGTAGTTACCACAGAGTTATTTAGTAGTTACCACAGAGTTATTTAGTAGTTACCGCAGAGTTATTTAGTAGTTTCCGCAGAGTTATTTATTTTTGTTTTACATGTTTAATGGGTTGGTTTAACATTTATATGCAGTCATGGTTGGTAATGGACACGAAAAAACCGTCAGATAAGCTTCCGCTTAAAAAAGTTGTAAAGAGTGGGATAAATGTTGATAAGAGTGAGGTTCCGTTGAAGAAAAATCAAAAGATTTCTCATGTTGAAGATGATGTCGTAGACATAACTAAACAATTTGAAACCCAAGCCGCAAACATGGAAATGGCATCATCTTCAGAGGAAGGGTCAAATCCGCTAGAGGTCATTGCTAATATAGCGGAAAAGCTGAAGGCTTTGGATGAAAATACAGAAATGCCAAAAAGAGTTCCACATTTAGCGCGTTCTCAAATATTACCATACGTTGGTAACTCTACTGTGAAACGTATCATTCCAAGTGTCAAACACAGACTTCCACAGATTATAACTTCTGAATACGACTATGATCCTATGGAAGCTGTCGATGAATCCGAATTGCGTAAGCTAATGGATTTCATAAACACTAATAATTAAGTATCTAATACCTTTATCGTCATAACCATCATCGTCATTATTTAGAAATTTGAACATGAAATTATTATTATTTTCTTTAAGAGACCAACCACTTGGAAACAGTAATCTAGATGTGCAACATTTCAAAAAGCTTATTATACCAAGGAAGGAGTGGTCGGATCTATATTATGGATGGTTGGAAGATACGGTAATTACCTATAACCTTTACCCTATTGTCGTAGACTTATTTATTAGTTACAACAGACTTATTTATTAGTTACCGCAGACTTATTTAGTATTTGCCGCAGACTTATTTTGTAGTTATCTCAGACTTATTAAGTACTTACCGCATACTTATTTAGTATTTGCGGCAGACTTATTTAGTAGTTGCGGCAGAGTTGTTATCACAGACTTTTTTGCTTTTGCCTTACTTATATTCATATTTTTTTAACAGCACGTGGTTGACGCATTGACAATGTTCCACAATAGGTCTACTCGTGCTCCTTCACCTTACCGGGAAAGAATAGGCTTTCTTGACCCATATTTCACCTTTATCATGGGAAATGATTTCAAACATGTCCCGCCAAATAGCAGGAAATTCTTGCTTGCCAAAACTTATCTTGACCATTTCTACGGTTTAAATCCTTCCAAGACGTCAAACAAGACATGGTTCCTTGATATTGATAACTTGTACGGTGTGCTTAATGTAAAAGGCAATCATTGGGTTGTTTTAGACATTGACTTCCCGAAGAAGAAGATATACGTCTACGACTCTATCCTGAATCATACCACCAACAAGGAGATCCTTGAAGCGTATCTATTTCTCCGGCAAATGATCCTAGTAATTCTAAGCATTATGGTTCCGGAGAGAGACCGCAAGCCTAGCTATGCAATGTATGAAGTGCATAGAGTCACAACAGGCTTTCTGATCAATGAGAATCCAGGGGATTACGGTGTCTATACCATAAAATACATCGAGTGTCTTGCTTTAGGATGGACATTCGAAGGGCTTAACGATAGGACCATTCAGGACATGCGGGTGAGATTAGTGGCTGAGTTGTTTGATGAACTTTCAGCGTATTTAGGACCAACAATAACTAACCCATTACCTCGTGGTGTAGATATGAAAATTCCTCAACTTAATGATAACTCAATATGAGTTAACAATATTGTAGTATAGAGTTAACAATGTAGAGTTTACAATGGTTGAGTGTATAGTTTACAATGCTTTCATTTACAGTTTAATAAGATATTCATGTGTAATATGTTGATTTACATGTTAATTAGTTTCGTTTATGTTTGATTTCAGTTACCAAAAGTGTTACTTAGTTAGTAATTGACGCAGAGTAATATTGTAGTTGCGGTAGAGTTATTTTGTAGTTGCCGCAGAGTTATATTATAGTTGCGGCAGAGTTATTTTGTGGTTGCTACAGATTTATTTTTTGGTTACCGCAGAGTTATTTTGATTTTGCCGCTGACTTATTTTTATTTACCGTAGAGTTATTTTGTAGTTACCAAAGAGTTATTTTCTAGTTGCTGCAGAGTTATTTTCTAGTTGCTGTAGATTTATTTTATAGTTGCCGCAGAGTTATTTACAATGCTTTACTATAACTCTAACCCGAGTAACCATAAAACCGGGCTTCTCCAAATACTAAAACTCCCCAAATTGAAGAACCCTAAATCCCCAAATCCCAAATTCCAAAATCGACTGTAAGTCCCTCTTCTTGTATAAGCTCGATTTCACATTTCAGAATCTTGGTTTCTTAGGCAATTTAATTTCTAGGTAATTTTTATAGGTCAAACTTCGAGATTGAGGATGAGCAATATATCTGGAGCTTCTAGCAGGTCTTCAAGCGCAGTTCGAGGTAGATTTGTGGGTGTCCCTACTGTGTGTTGGTGTGGGGCTCAAATTGTAGAGAAGATTTCAAAATCAGAACGTAATCTTTATCGTCAATACTTTCGTTGAGGGTTTGGTGCATCAAATAAGGTAACTCAATGTTCAATTTGATTCTCATTGTTGTTAATCCTGATGGATCATATTATTTCGTAGCTTATGGATGACAATCACATTTTCAAATGGGTTGATGAAGCATTGTTGAATGAGATAGAGACATTGACTTCGAAAGCTGAGAGACTTGAGCTCAGGCAGAAGAGATTACAAGAGATGGTGTGGAGTATGAGAAGATGGTATTTGAAAAGGTGCTAATGAAGGTTGAGAAAGAGATATTTGAGAGGGTAGAAGATGTGTTGATTAAAGCCAAAACGAATATGAAGAAAATGATGATTCTTGTAATCATTGGATGTATGATCATGGTTGGATTGGTGAAACTCATATGATCATTGTTTGTTTGATTCTTGTAGACTTATTTTGTTATGTAATGTTTGAACAAGATTGTGTTTGATAAAGATGATATCAATCTTTTGCGAGGAACAAGTTGTTACGATTCGTTAAAGATGATAAAGATGATCATTGTGTTTGAACAAGTTGTTAGTTTGGTTATGATTAAAAATGTTCGAACCAAGATTATGTGTAATTACGATTCGATTAAGTAAGCCCAAACTGCTAAAATCTAAACGTTGTTACATCAAGTAACGCCTATATATACATAGCTGCAGAGTTATTTTGTAGTTGCGGCAGGATTATTTTGTAGTTACGGCAGAGTTATTTTGTAATTGCGGTAGAGTTATTTTGTAGTTACCGCATAATTATTTTGTAGTTGCCGCAGAGTTATTTTGTAGTTATGGCAGAGTTATTTTGATTTTGCTGCAGACTAAATCAAAATAGTGTAGAGTTTATAATGCTTTAAAATATAGTTAACAGAAAATAGTGTAGAGTTTACAATGCCTTAAAATAGAGTTTACATGTTACAATGTAAAATAGAGTTTACAAGTTACAATGTAAAATAAAATTTACAAGCTTTTGTGTAAAGTTTACAATGCTTTTGTGTAAAGTTTACATGTTACACGATTATGTCCAACTTGATTACAATTACCACAAGCGTGTTGTTTCCTAGGCCTTTTTCTCGTCTTAGCAGTTTCGAGGAACGATTTCATCCTTGATCTTTTGGGCCGACCTGGTTGTTGTCGAACAACAGGTGGTAAACAAGTCATGTTGCTACATTTTCCGGTATTGGTTTTAGCAAAATCCCTCGGCATGATAGCAGTCGAATACGAATTGTACAAGTACAACCTCGTATAATAGGGATGACAAAGTGAAATATAGGAGATTTTTGCGCTCTGAGACGCAGCTATTGCGTGTGCACATGGCACCTTCTCCAACTTAAACCTACGATATGTACATTTTTTCTCTTAAATTTACATCATGTAGAGATGATCTCCCGCCTGTCACTTGAAATTGATTTCCATCAATATCTCCAACACTTAAAAGCTTAGAATATTCCACACGACTCTGCAAAAAAACCAAAACAAATCTGCCACAATATAAGCTGTAACCAAAATAAGTCTGCCACAACATAAGGTGTAACCAAAATAAGTTTGCCACAATATAAGCTGTAACCAAAATAAGTTTGCCACCATATAAGTTGTAACCAAAATAATTCTACCACAATATAAGCTGTAACCAAAATAAGTCTAGCACCATATAATCTATAACCAAAATAAGTCTGCTACCATTTAAGCTGTAACCAAAATAAGTCTGCCATCATATAAGATTATTATTTACCTCTAGCAATCGTTATACTCCATGGGTTAGTTTTGTTTTCAAATTAATTGCAACAGTCCTTCGTTCCGAAAACCATCTTGTCATCATCGATATCACTTCTTCCAGTAGTTGTAAAATAGGCAAATTCCTAACGCGTGATAGAACTTTATTCATTGATTCAACAATGTTGCTTGTAAGAATATTGCACCTATCTCCAAGAAAATGAGCATGAGTCCACAGTTGTACATCAACTCTTTGAAAATAACTAAAAAGTGCAGGATTTAACGCTTTAGTCTGATCAAAAGTGGTCTAAAATTCAGCAATTGTGAAAGCACTGACTGTTTTTTAACCAAACAAAACGCATCCTGACGTTTAAAACGGACCAATATATTCTTGTACAAATGGTATGTACATATTCCACGAGTAGCCTTCGGGTATAACGTTGTAATAGCTTTCCCAATAGACTTGTGCCTATCAGAAATAATGGCAAGGCCTTCGTCATCAGGAATCACACCGCTGAGTTGCTTGAAGAACCATTCCCATGATTCATCATTTTCGGTATCAACTATGGCAAAAGCAATCGAAAATATTTGAAAATTACCGTCTTAAGTTGTAGTGGTAAGAAGTGTTCCTTTGTATTTACCTTGCAAATATGTACCATCTACAACTACAACTTTTCGTATTTATGGAAGTCCATTGATGCTTGCACCAAATGCTAGAAACAAATACTTGAATCTTTGCTTTTCATCAACTTCAAGTCGTGTGTGTGATTCGAGATTTGCTATGTTTATCATGTATAAGTAAGCAAGTAGTAATTCGTATCCACTCTCCTCACTTCCCCTAACCAAATTTCGAGAATGTTTTAATGCTCTATATGCCTTCCAATAGCCAATCTATACAAAAACTTTTTTAATAAATATGCGACCATAAAAGATGTAATTCAAATACATCTAGAAACATGTACTTTTATTTGAAATCGTCTATTGAGAGCATCAGCAACATGTATTGGCAATAAGGTTGGTCCAACTACACCAACAAAATCCTTGTATAATACCCTAAGTAGCTCATGAGTTGCTTGTCGATATTTTGCAGAACGCTCTGTAACTGAACATGTATGTTTCAGAACATACTTATGAATATGAAATCTTAGATGATCTCCTATTGGCGAAGCACGTAACTTGGAATAACATCCTTTCACCAAACACTTGACAACCCATAGCTCTGGTGTTGATTTATATACATAGAAATAAAATTTCTGGACAACAGATAGAATTTTCACTCTCGTCTCTAGATACTCTTTTGTGTCATAACATTGTCCGACATCTAAATCCACAAAACTCATTTATAAGTTCAAAAATTCAACATTTTCATTGCCTTCACTTACATATACTGTGGAACCTCTCTTCTTGAGAGGTAGTTTTGACTTTTCTTCCTCTACTTCACCCACCAATCCATACACTACAAAATTCTCATCCCCAGAATCTGTTTCGTCAGAGTCGTCACAATAATCGAATCTAGATTCACTACCTTCATCATCATCTTCATCAATATCGAAATCATGGGGGTTCATATTCTTTTTAGTTTTTGGAAAACTATCTTCTGACATCTTTTTCTCCGTATCCACTTAATCATAAACTTCCACACAAAGACGAAGCATATTTGCTTTCGATTGCCCAAAAAAAATTTGGAATTGCCTACAATTATCAACATATACAGGAGGTGTATCTTGAGGCAAATATTGCTTAATCTTCTTTGGTAACATGTAGCTCAATTTGACATCATAAACTCTCTTATCCCACCCATAATCCTTAAACGAAATTCGAACGAAATTCTTTCACACCATTCGAACGAAATTCTCATAACTAGTACTACCTTCAGCTGCTAGATTTCAAGATCCTGACTTAACATCAACAATAAACAACCATCTATTTCTATCAAAATTCTATTTTCCACATATAAGAATAATTTGTTGCTCCATATCTACGACACACAGAGAACGAATATCACGACGGCGATAAATATGAAGAAAAAATAGCTTCAATTGGATATCAGGATGAAGATAATTTCGGCGAAGAGGAGAAGCAGAGGAAAAACCAGGACAAAATATAAGAGGCGGCGTGGTAACTACAATAAGTCTGTGGTAACTAAATAAGTCTGCGGCAATGTTTCAATAAGTCTACGGTAACTAAATAAGTCTGCGGTAACTATATAAGTCTGCGGTAACAACAATAAGTCTGCGACCACGTATCAATAAGTTTGCGGTAACTAAATAAGTCTACGGTCACTAAATAAGTCTACGGTCACTAAATAAGTCTGCGACAACGTTCAATAAGTCTGCGTTAACTACAATAAGTATGCGGTAACTCAATAAGTCTGTGACAACGTAACATTAAGTCTGTGGTAACTATAATAAATATGCGGTAACTAAATAAGTCTGTTGTAACTAAATACGTTTGTGAAAATTTTCAATAAATCTGCCGTAACTCAATAAATCTGCGGTAACTAAAACAAGTCTGTGGTAACTAAATAACTTTGCGGTAATTAAATAAGTTTGCGGTAACTGAAATAAGTCTGCGGTAACTAACATAACTCAATAACTCAGCGGTAACGTGAAATAAGTCTGCGATAAAATAATTTTGCGACAACCTTAACGGAATGGTATTTTTGTAATTTTTTACCGCGCTGGAATTAAAAATTAATGACATTATCGTAATTATTTTATTTTTTACACAGCACGACAAGAATATGTTTGGGATTTAGACCGTACATTTAACTCAAAATACACGCGAGTCATTCTAACAATTACAGTACAATTTTGAATCATTCCGGTCATTGTCCCTTAAACGTATGCAGACAGAAGGCCGATGTATTCCATCTGACATAATCATGCCAAAACAGAAACTTTAAGAAATTGTAACAAAAATGCCACTGAAACGACAAAGAAACAATAAGAGGAAGTAGCCATTTCCTGGTGAAACGTTTTATTTCTTGCTTTTACTTATTTTTGATAAGATTGCTTTTACTTATACCCTTGCAAATATATATCTGCGTGTTGCAGAATTTTTTTGTTGTTAGTAAAAAAGAAATCTGTTGTTGAGAGTATATTTTCCTTTTTTTCATTGTGTACAAATCCATACAAATTTATTAATTTTTATTAATATTATTTTTTGGTTAACAACTTTTATTAATTCTATACAAGTAGCACACTGTTATTAAAAAGTTAGAGATCAAACCACAAAGCTTTATTTCCTCTCTCTATTTAACTAAAAACAAATCTGCTGTGGGCTAAAAACCTGTAATAAACTTTAATTCAATATAGAAAGGTTGTAAAACAAAAAAAAAAATCAAATCCAAAATTTAATTCGCTGTCTCTATTTAGTAAACCAAAAAATTTCAAAAATAAAATAATTTTCGTTAAAAGTATAAAAAACTACTATGGACCAATTTATGATAAAAAGTGTTGATATTATTATTTATGAGTAAAATTTTATATCACAAGATTACAAAATCGGGTGATGATAAATTATTATCTATAAAATGATTTGTATGATATATCTCAGTATTGAAAAATATAGATTTCAAGTAAAGAAAATAATATTATTTTGAGTGCCTTATCCTTACATATTTCAAATACATCTTTCCAATATTATATACCTAATAATATAGTATTTTTAAATAAAACTTAAATTAGCAAACAAAAATAAATCTTAACTACCAAAGATGGCAAAAAAGAGAAACAAAATTTCTCTTTTCTTATTAACTTTTTTTGGTATTTGGAAAAGTTTTAACATGACTCATATTTTTATATATTAAAGTGCATTTTCATATTTTTTATATATTTGGAAAGGTGAGTATGTGCCCACACTATGTTTGCTCTCTGCTCTTTTTATTTTATTTATACTAGGTTTGGATCTACGCTATGTGTGATCTACCGAGCTAAAAGAGAGGAAACTCAAGCTAAGGAAGATCATGTACAACCACTAATTACCTCTGATCATTCATCGAGATTCTAGTTTTCTCCGGTCAAAAATCACTCAAGTATGCTAGTTGCATCACATTCATAATACTTTAAGACGAGTTAAAAACTTGCACTTATTCTTTAATCATCACCTTGGTCAGGTGTTGAATTCCTTTTTATTTTTCGTATTCCTCATGGATACAGTGGTGAAAGAACTCTCATCTTTTAAACCAAGCATAGTTTCGCATGAAGAACGGATAAGCCTATTCTTGCACCATGAAATGACAAATCTTGAACCTTGAAAGGACAAACTCGAGCCTAGTCTTGCATGAAAACAGATATGCCAAGCCTAGTCTCGCACCATGAAACAACAAAACTGAGCCTAGTCTCGCACCAGATAACTTGTCGGAGGCAAATAAGTCGACATCTCACATAATCAGAGCATGACTTTGACATTTAAAGGAAACGTGTTAGTCGAGCTTTTAGTTCGTATCCCAAAATCCTAGTAAACGAGCCTAGTGTCTCATGAAGATAGGATAAGTCGAGCCTAATCTTGCACTGTGAAATGACAAAGTTGAGCCTAGTCTCGCATGAAGAATGATTAAGTCAAACCTAGTCTCACACCGTGAAATGACAAATCTGAGCCTAGTCACTCATAAAGAACAGATAAGACAGGCTCATTCTTACACCATGAAATAAAAAAATCGAGCCTAGTCTCACACCATGATAATTCATGCGAGAAAAATAATTCGACATCTTGCATAATCTTGCATAATCGAAGCCTGACTTTGAAATTTACCTGCAGAGTAAGCCGAACTCAGTTTCATATCATAAGCCGATCATAGTCCTGCAGCATATGCCGAACTCATTTTTGCATCATAAGCCGATCTCAGTTACACAGAGTAAGTTAAACTCTGATTCTAATTGTAAGCCAATCTAACCTTCGCAGAGTAAGCCAAACTCTGATTTGTATCATAAGCCGATCTAAGCTCTGTTGAGTAAGATAAACTCCGATTCACATCATTAGGCGATCTAAGTTCCGCAGGATACGCTAAACTCATATTCACATTGTAAGCCATCTAAGCTCCGGAGAGTAAGTCAAAATCTGATTTGCATCATAAGCTGACAAAAGCTGGGCAACTTGCATTAAATTCAATATCATTAGAACCGAGTTGAGCCTCACACCGAAAATCCAAATGAGTCATTTCTATTTATGTCAAGTCATTTATATCTTCATATTGTTGGTACTGGGTTTAGCACCTCACCATAAACCCAACCCAAATCAAGAATGAATTTGTTTTGAAGCGCAACAAGGTCGGTCCATGAAGATCGACACCGACTTGCATGACTCTACAAGAAAGGAAATTCTATTCCAAAAAGGAAATCAACTTGAAAAATAAAAGTTTGAAAGAAAATTAAACCTCAACTCGAAAAAGAAAAAGAAACTACTAACCTCCTCTAACCACATAAATAAGGAGCTACCTTTTCTTCACAAATCATCCATAAATCTCTTTTTGTCGTTGATCTCAAATTTCCTCTTTTTGTCGTCGATCTCAAACATCAGTAATACAAACAGTTTTCAAATCCCTAGTTCTTTGTTTGATCTAAACCTAGATACAACAATAGTCAATTTGATATGTCGCATGAACAGTCGATGGTGACTCACGAACAATGAAGAAATCTATTTGGAAGAATCACTTTTGAAAACGAATTGTAGTCTTTTAGGAGTTAAATAAAACATCTTAGCATCTATCCCCAATTGGTTTAGAGCTTCACTTGATTTTTACCACTCGGTCAAAATAGAAATTCGTTTACCATCTTTGAATTTATCTCAGTCATGGCTGATTTTTCTTCGTCCAGAACTTTCTATATATAATATTTCGAGATAAAAACATGAGGAGAGGCTGAATGCTCAAGTACAACTTGATATGGAACATGTTGGTCTTGAATTCTCGTCTCCGAGTAAGGATTTGGTCTTGATGGGTTCTGGCTCGATCAAAGTCTTCTACATAGGTGGTTTCCAAGTGAATACTGATCATGAGGCAAAAAACACGAGTAGATTCTTCTAGGGACAACTTCTCTAGGTTTTCTTCGGAGTTGGAGGTGAGTCTTTAGATATCTTTGTATCTAACTAGTTGTAACAAGATTTTCTTAGGCAAAAACTCTTATTTTGGATGGTTTCCTAGTGATTCTTTAAGCTTTGCTGAAATGAACAAGTGGTTAGGATGGTGGAACATGGTTCCTCTTTGTTTCTTCACAAATCATCCAGAAATCTCTACAGAAGACCTAAGAGTTTAGATCCTTTGTTCTCTAAAATATTTTGTTCATTTACTCAAGAAAAACCCTAATTTCCTCTTTTAATCGTCGATCTCAAACATCCGTAATACAAACAGTTTTCAAATCTCTAGGTCTTTGTTTGATCTAAACCTAGATAAAAAAGTTGGTGATGTCTATGGAGATTAGAGACTTTCTACCCAAGAACCCCAAAACTGGACGATAAAAAGTTAAAAGTCAACAGATCCAAGCTATCTCCTTGTGAAGATATTTCACGATGGAGTTCGACAAACCAAATGACTATCAAGATATCCATAGATTTTTCTGAGAGTCAGCTTTCCATATAACCTGACCTCGCCTCAATCGAAGCTGTCTGACCAAAGTTATCGCCGTGTTTCTGAAACAGACGCAATCTGTCCGAAACCCTAAAACATAGATCTGTTGTTCTCAGATCGGCCAACTTCGAAACTGATTTCTCAGCAAATCACAAGGAACAACAAGACGATATACATATCAACAGAAATCCTGAGGCATTTCTTTCTATAAAAAATATCTTGTCTCTATCGCCAAAATCACTAGAGCTATATCGCTGCATCTGTGCACCCGATGGTAGGAAATCCCAACACCATCATTGGCCAGAATCTTCAGCCCAAAAACTTTGCATGAGTTCGTCAAAACCAAAGCTCTACCAAGATTAAGATTGCAGATTAACAACACTCTATCATGGCCAAAGTGAGTTCTCAACTCAGTTCGTCTAGTCATTAAAGAGAGATACAACGAGGGAAAAAAATAAACGACGCTCGCCAAGCCGAGCTACAAAGAACGAGCTCATCAAACGAGCTAGGAGAAGACGCTTATCTACCAAGATAAAAAGAGAGGACACTCGAGCTAAGGAAAATCATCTCCAATCACTAATTACCTCATATCACTCATTGAGATACTAGTTTTCTCCAGTTAACAATCACTCAAGTATCCTATCAAATATGCTCACTACAACACATTCACAATACTTTTAGCCGAATTAAAAACTTGCACTTATTCTAAAATCATCACCTTGGCCAGGTGTTCGATTCCTTTTTTTTTACCGTATTCTACATGGATGCAGTGGTGAAATAACTCACATCTTTTAAGCCGAGCCCAGTTTCACATGAAGAACAGATAAGTCGAGCCCAGTCTAGCACCGTGAAACAACAAAGTCGAGCCTAGTCTTGTATGAAGAACAACTAAGTCGAGCCTAGTTTCGCATGAAGAACGGATAAGCTGAACCTAGTGTCGCACCAAGATAAGTTGCACGAGACAAATAAGCCCACATGTCGCATAATCAAAGCTTGGCTTTAACATTTAAAGGAAAGGTGTAAGTCAAGCTTTTAGTTCGGATCCTAAAATACTAGTAAGTCGAGCCTAGTCTTGCATGAAGAATGGATAGGCCAAGCACAGTCTCACACCATGAAACGATAAAGTCCAGCCTAGTCTCGCATGGAGAACATATAAGCAAAGCCTAGTCTCGCACCATGAAATAATAAAAAGTTGAGCATAGTCTCGCACCAGGATAACTCATCCAAGGAAAATAAGTCGACATCTCCATAATCGGAGCCTAACTTTGACATTTAAAGGAAAGTTGTAAGTCGAGGTTTTAGTTCGTATCCCCAAATCCTAGTGAGTCAAGACTAATTTAGCATGAAGAACAGAGAAGGCTAGGCTAGTCTCCCATAGTGAAATGACAAAGATGTGCCTAGTCGTGCATGAAAAATGGTTAAGCCAAGCCTAATCTATCACCATGAAAAGACAAAGTGAACCTAGTCTAGCACGAATAACAGAAGACAAGCCCAGTCTTGCACCGTGAAACGACAAAGTCGAGTCTAGTTTCACGATAGGATAAGTCTTCCGAGAAAAATAAGTCGACATCTCGCATAATGGGAGCCTGACTTTGATATTTACCTGCAAGGTAAGCCGAACTTAGTTTTGTATCATAAGCTGATCTTAGTCCCTCCGAGTAAGTCAAACTCAGTTTCACATCATAAACCGATATTAGTCCCGTAGAGTAAGCCAAACTCATTTTTGCATCTTAAGCTTATCCAGTTCCATATAGTAAGTCAAAATCCAATTCGAATTGTAAGAAGATCTAAGCTCTACAGAGTAACCAAAACTCTGATTGTATTGTAAGCTGATCTAAGCTCTACTGAGTAAGCCAAACTTCGATTCACATCATTAGCCGATCTAATTTCCGTAGAGTAAGCCAAACTCTTATTCACATTGTAAGCCGAAATAAAGTCCGCAGAGTAAGTCAAACTCTTATTTGAATCGTAAGTTAACCTAAGCTAGGAAACTTTCATTAAATTCAACATCATTTGAACCAAGCTGAGCCTCGCATCATAAAACCAAACGAATCATTCTCGATTTACGTTAAATCATTTATATCCTCAAATTCATTGGTATCGGGTTTAGTACCCTAACCATAAGCCCGACCCAAATCAAGAATGAACTCGTTTTGAAGCCAACTAGTTCGGTCCATGAAGATCGACACCGACTTAAAAGCAAGAATCCACAAGAAAGGAAATATATATAGAAAAGAAAATCAACGTGAAAAAAGAAAAGTTTGAAAGAAAAGGAAACTTTAACTCAAAAAGGAAAAATAAACTACTGACCACCTCAACCCACATAAAATAAGGAGCTATCCCTCCTTGACAAATCATCCAAAAATCTTTACATAAGACCCAAAAACTTAGATTCGTTGGTTTCTAAAGTCTTTTGTTCCTTTACTCAATAAAAACATGAATTTCCTATTTTAATCGTTAATCTCAAACCTCTATAATACAAACAGTTTTTAAATCACTAGTTCTTTGTTTGATCTAAACCTAAATACAACTATAGTAAATTCGATATGTCGCTTGAACAGTCGATGGTGACTCTTCATTGAACAATGAAGAAATCTTTTTTTTGGGAGAAGCACTTTTCAAATAATATATATTAGAACTGAATATGAACCTTTTAGATTTAGATATTATATTAAAACAATTTTCAAATATTTCTCCATCAGACTCGTCGAAGTCAATTCTCTGTTTTCCCCAATCAAATTCGTCACTAGGATTTAATGGTCGCTACAAATTATAGGATCATAGTGCCGGTTTGTGGATCTATCTGCAGCAACAGTAATGAGAGACATTAAAATAGAACAGGGTGCATTTTTGCACGCCTTGAATTGTGTTTTCAGAGCCGACACCTATTTTACTGCTCCGTCTGTAGATGTCACAAATTTCTTGGCATAGGTATGGCAAATCTTCTGATTATGTTCAGCAGACGGATGTTGCAAAACATATAAGGACAGGAGGAAAGAATAAGATTGAGGATTTGAGCATGAATTTTTATGAGAATGTTAGCATTTTGTTGAAAGGAGACTACCACCTGAATATTTATGATGCAAAGAGTGCTACTAATGATATCAAGGGAATTAACACAACGAGTAAGATCATGAGAACCGAATCTGATCTCGATGAAAAGAGAAATATAGTTTGGAGAAAAATTAATTAACACAACATTAACCATATATATATATATATTAATAAATATGATAAATAAGATGTAAAACATAAAATAAATTTAATCTAAAATACTAATAATAATCTATGATTATATAAACTAACGAAGTATGAAGTATTACTATCTAGTCCTTATGTATTTTAAATTTAAACAAGTATTTCAGAATAATATACTTAATAATACAGTGTAATTTAATAAATCTTAATTACCAAAAGCTCAGATTCCCTTTTGCTTAGGAAAAAACTGAACACCCTTCCTTACCTCCAATCCCCATTTTATGTACATTTCCAAATTTAACCTTCATTCCCCTCGTTAAAAATCAATATTATAAAGATAAATTAATTCACAAATGTTTGAACGAGAAGAGAGAGAACCGGACCATAATAGTTTTTTGATGAGAGACGTGTGGTTGTTTAAATTGATTGGGCGAGAGGTATTGTAACACTCCAAAAAATTGAATTTGGAGATAATACTAAAATGATTAAGACAAATACTTTATAAATCAAAACAAATCTACATCTTAGTAAACACATCTTTTAGCCACTTTATTTACTCATCTCATATTTATAATTCATTTCTCACTAGACTCTCTCACATAAGTTATTGCTTACTCATCTTGTAAACAAATTTTAGTCATTAACAAAACATGAAATTAATAATTTAAATATATAATTATACTAGTATCATTAATGTATTTAAAATTTCAAAATACTAATCGTGCATTGCTTTGATATGTTTATAACCATTCAAATATATTGCATCTGTCAATAGTCCATCTCATCTCCATACTGTAACACAACTGCTTACCCATGCCCGCAATCTATCTCAACTTATCACATATAATACTTGACATCATATATCACATCTATCAACCTAGCATTATCATATCTCACCACACATCACAACTAACAACCTAGCATCATCATTTTGTCTAAAACAATCATCACACATAATAAACATCACAACATATCATCTAAATACTCTAGATCTACACTATATTAAATCTAGCTAATACGAAGGATCCACAAGTAACGTCCTCACCTTAACAATAACAGATTAAAATCTTAGGATTTCTTCGACTATGTGTTTTTCCTAAGGATAGCTTCATCTTTATCTTTTCTCTCTCACTGTTTCTCCTCTCCACAGTGGACTCCGCGGAAACATTGGCGATGTGTGGTAGTTATATCTTTCTCTCGTGTGAGGCTTTTGGTTTCTAACCTTCTCCTCTTATGTCTCTCTACTTATAAGGGGTGTAATTTACTTAGGGTTTCTGCAAAAAGATCGAATTACACCTAAACCTAATTTTAGCTTATCGAAATTGGCTTTGGGGTATTACGAAGAGAAGAATAAGGCCACTTTCGCTCTGCTTCAGAATGTCATGTTTGTGTTTATCATTGATTTTGGAATGATTTTATGAAATATTTTGGTAGAATGGGAAAGTAAAGGCACTATGTGAGCACATGTGTAATACTGTTGTAGTGCCTCTACTTTCATATTCTCCAAAACACTTCTGAAAAAATCTTTCCAAACCGATGAAAAACGCAGACATGACCATTCGGGACAGAACCAAGTTAGTCTTAACCTGCTCTAATACTAAAACCCCAAAATCAAAGTCCATGAGTGAGGCCGAAGTTTTTTGAGGGAGGGAGAAGCCACCACCACTGCTGCAGCTACAACCACCGCAGTTTGCCACCACAAAGAGGAGAAGAAGACGGAATACATCATAGAAATATAAGAGAGAAGAGAGATCTCTAAGGTGACTACATGACTTGTGGATCCTTAATATTAGCTATGTTTGATACTAATATTGTGTAGATGTAGAGTAGTTTTTGATATGTTGTGTGTGTTGATTATGTGTGATGTTTTCTTGAAACTATGTGATGATTGTAGGTTGTTAGCTGTAATGGGTGATGAAATGTGAGAATGGTAGGTTGACAGATGTGATATGTAATGCTAAATATGAGATGTCATAATTTGAGATAAACTGCAGGCACCAGCTAATGACTCGTGTTATATTATGTAAATGAGATAGATTACGGGCATGCGTGTTAGTCATAGTACTGCTTTTTTGGTCTGTGTGCATGGGAATAAAGCCATGATGCAGATCGTGAAAGACTGACATGCTCTAGAGGATAAAAAGGGCGACACATATGAGTAATTTGCTTGTAGAGGATGTTTACATTCTGTTAATGCTAGATGTTTGATAGCTCAATTGAAAATATGTTGTTTGATTATTATATGGCTATCAGTATTGTGTGATTCCTAATAATGCCAGAATATCTTTTGAACAAGAGTGATCGCCCTCACTAAGTAACTTGTTGTTTTAACCTTTTTTATGGATGCAAATGACAACTAAGAGTTGAGTAAGGAGTGTTCGTGGAGGTACCTTAAGAGGGGTTTCAGAGTTTAACTTTAGGTTTTACATAAAACATGATTTTCATTATTGAGGTTTTGACTTGGTTTTTATTTTTTAAGTTATGAGATTGTATGACATATTTAGTGAATCCCTTTTCAAGTTATATATGAGGTTTTATTAGACATTTATTTAGTAAGTTTTTTGTGATTTCTAAGTTATTTTGAAAAGGTAGAACGGATGTCACAATAAAGAGCCAAACTCATATGAGTATAGAGACATATTGGCGCACACAATATGAAGTGATGATTTCTGTACACAACCATGCCATTGCGATCATTTAGTAGGTGCGATTGTAACACCCGGTATATGGAAATATGATGTGCATGAAGAATGCTTAAGAAATTTCATTGACTAACTATGTCAGCACGGTGAACTTGTCTATTTCTTATTTTTCTAGAGTTAAGTGTGCTTCAAATGGAACAATTAAGAATATGTGACATACCGGGAAGTGATTTCCAACTCTGTCCGAGTAAAGAAACAATCATGAGAAAGAACATGTGGTGATTTGTAGGAACAATAACAAGTTTTTTGAACTCTTTGGAATAGCACACTGGCCGTCTAAAAACAAAGGAACTCACGAGCTTATGAAGAACGTAGGAGTTCACGGACAGTGACAGTTGAATCGCAAAAATATGTCTATGTTTGAATAAAAGTCAATACAAACTTTTAGATGAAATTGAAAACCGGTCTTCTGCATTTCCCTCCCTACAAACAATGAAAACTGAACATGATTCAAGGAAAGTTAATCAGAATAATGTAAATTAAAAGAGAATACAAAAAGAAATTTTTTTATATGACAACCCGAGCACCTTTCCGTAGATTTGAAGCGATGACAAGGGCCACCAAGCATAATCAATCTGACTAGAGGTCATAAAGAAAAAATAACCAATAATACTGATCTTTTTTTATCCTTATTGCTACACGCAAAACCTTTGATAAAGACATATACCAAATTAACCATATTTAAATATTAATTTGTTGTACCTAATTTACAAGTTTATAAATAATATCCTGATGTAAATTTCTTTATTTTATATTAATAGGGAATTTTGTGTTGGATAAATATCATATTATCGAACAAATAAAACAATTAGATTTTTGTAAACTAATAGGGAGGATCTAGTAAAAACATAAAATAATATGATTTATGATGGTTTTAAATATATATATAAAATTATTCAAACAAATAAAAATCATAAGCTTTGAATTGAATATATATGTTGTGCTTATAACAATGAATGAAAGAATGAAAAAAAAAATTAACAGGGAATAATGAAATACATAACAATGCTGAGATAATTTTAGAGACAGCTAAGGAGATCATATCTCTAACAACCGAACTTGGGAACCACTACCAAAGTCACATTCAATGATACAGTTACATTTTAGAGACAGCTAGAACGATTGATTAAAATCATATATTAAAATAGTTTTCAATCAAATATCGAGATAAGCACTATATGTTCTTATATTTGTCTTCATTCTTTAACAACTTCGGTGGCTCCAATAGAGAGACAATGGAGTTTATCCATATGCAATGCCATCTCTATGAGATTCTTCTAATTAAGTCGAGTCTTTGTTTTTCCCAATCAAAATCGTCACTAAGTTTGTTTGGTCGCTACAAACCATAGCATCATAATTTGCGGTTTGTCGAACTATCTTAAGTTTTGAAGCAGCTCTCTTGAGATTCAATATAATATCATAGTATGCATCTTGGCATTTCTTGAGATGTGTCTGCAAAGCCGGCACTTTTTTAGCTACTCCGACTGCATAACTCATTAACTTCTTGGCATATGGTATGTTAATGGGAGCTGTAGATAATTTCATTTTACACTGCAATGTGCATTTTATTTTTAAATATTTGGCTGTAAGAATGAATCACAAACATAATTGCATTTGTGAAATTGTGATGATAGATCGTATCCTTCTACGACAACTTTTTTTATAATGTCAACGACGGTTCATCATTTAAAAATTTAATTTCGCTATATTCTATGCACATGTTTAAAATATAACTCATGTAATTGTAAATTCAAAAATATATTTAAACTATGTTCTATCCAACATTATAAGTGGATTCATGTTTTTAAAATTTTATAGAAGTTCCGTTGTTTCATCATTCTACGAAAGGCCAGAACAGAAACTATAAGAAATTGTAACAAAAATGCCATTGAAACGACAAAGAAACAATAAGAGGAAGAAGCCATTTCCTGGTCTAACGTTTTATATCTTGCTTTACTTATTTTTGATGAGATTGCTTTTACTTATACCCTTGCAAATATATATCTGCGTGTTGCAGATATATTTTGTTGTTTGTAAAAAATAAATCTGTTGTTGAGAGCATATTTTTCTTTTTTTCGTTGTATAAAAATCCTTACAAATTTGATTATGTTTTGTTAATTTTTTTTTTGATTAACAAATTTTATTAATTCTATACAGTAGCACATTTTTATTAAAACGTTAGAGATCAAACCACAAAGCTTTATTTCCTCTCTTTATCTAACTAAAAACAATCTGTTGCGGGCTAAAAACCTGTAATCAACTTTAATTCAATATAGAAAGGTTGTAAAACAAAAAAAATCAAATCCAAAATTTAATTCGTAAATCTCTATTTAGTAAACCAAAATTTTTGAAAAATAAACTATTTTTTTGGTTAAAAGGATAAAAAATACTACTATGGACCAATTTATGGCAAAAAGTGTTGATATTGTTATTTATGAGTAAGCTTTTATATCACAAGATTACAAAATCGGGTGATGATAAATTGTTATTTATAAAATGATTTGTGTGATATATCTCAATATTGAAAATTATAGATTTCATCTAAAGAAAATAATATTATTTTGAGTAACTTAGTAATAAAGTATTAATATTATATACCTAATAATAAAGTATTATTAAAAAAGTCTTAAATTAGCAAACAAAAATAAAACTAAACTGCCAAAGATGGTAAAAAAAAGGAGAAGCAAATTTTCTCTTTTCTTATTATTTTTTTGGTATTTTGGAAAAGTTTATAGATGACTCATATTTTAATATATTAAAAAAAATTAGTGATATCTCTCAATAGTGTTAGGAAAATGGACAAATACCCGCAGGTCTACGGGTTGTTATCCGCCGAGAGGCGGGTTTAAGTAGAAGAAATAAAGATCACTTTTTGCGGGTCTATCGGGGTGGGTCTCACAGTTTTGCAGGTTAGTGGGTTTAGTACCACAGATTTTGCGGGTTTCACGAGTCTCTCATTTGAAGTTTTTGGGCCAAATTTTATTTCCGCTCAATAAAAGTTTGCAAGTGGCCAAATCTAAAATGGCCAGCCCTAACCCTAAAAACTCCTAATTTCAGTCCTAAAAATGTGTATGCGGGTATGCGGATTTACGAATATTCACTTTTGGTTTGCGGATTATCCGCGGGTCCCGTGGGGATTGGTGGGGTGATCACGGGTTTAATGTTTTCTACCCACCAGTTTGCAGGTCTGGTTTGAGCACTCATATATTTCATCAAAGTCCGCGAGTTGCGAAATCCGTCGCAAACAACAATATCTGCCAACACCATGTTTTCTTTGTGATATTTTTATTTTATTTATACTAGATTTGGATCTACCATACGTCTAAGTTCTTTTTTTCAAAAATTATAAATTATAAAGATGTCAGAAAATTATGTTAATCCGCCGGTGTAGACACTATCTTTACATGGTCGAAATAATCTGTTGCGGGCTACATATATGGGCATCATAAAAAATACCGTCTATATGTACACAATTCACTAACTTCGGTTTTATCAAATATGGATCATCTTTTTTCTGAAGGATTCCTTGAATATACAAGGACAACCCATTCATTTGTGTCCTGCAAATATTGTCTTCATTCAATAATCATGCGACCCAATTTATAGCTCGACTTTGTTTGATTGAGGCATAATTTTCTCATTTAAAGTTTATTAGAGTTGTAGCAAAAAGGCACGATGACGAGAAAATAGACGCCAACAAAATTGTAACCATTAAAGGATTTGCCACAACGGTTGCACAAATTCCAATGACACACTTTTACTCTCCAGTGACAACTTTCTCTCTCCACCGACACCTGATCTCCATGACATCATTTTGCATTTCTTTGGTCATTTTGCTTTGTTTATCTTTTCTATCGTAATTGTTGGTACCATGTTTAACATCCTCAACATAAACCTGAACTAAATCAAGAATTAAATCGTTTTGAAGCTTAACTAGTTTGGCACATGAAGATCTATGTTGACTTAACTGCAAGATTCTACAAAAACAAAAAATCTATTCAGAAAGGGAAATCGACTCGAAAAAAGATTGTTTGAAAGAAAAGGCAACCTCAACTTGAAAAGGAAAAGGAAACTACTGACCTCCTAAAGCCACTATAAATAAGGAGGTACCCCTTCTTCACAACTCATCCATAAATCTCTACAAAAGATCTAAGAGGTTAGATTCATTGATCTCGAAAGTATTTTGTTCCTTTACTTAAGAAAAACCTTAATTTTTCTCTTGTAATCGTCGATTTCAAACATCAGTAATACGAACAATTTTCATATCCCTAGTGTTTTGTTTGATGTAAAACTAGATAAAACAATTGGCACCGTCTGTGGGGATTAGAAACTTTTTCACGTAAAAACCCCAAAGCTCGACGGTAAAAAGTTAAAATCGACTAATCCAAGCCGCCTCCTTGCGAAGATATTTCCCGACAGACTTCGACAAACCAGGTGACTATCAAGATACACATGGATCTTACTGAGAGTCAGCTGTTTGACCAAAGTTATCTCCGAGTTTTGGAACATACCAAATTATTTGAAACCCTAAAACACTGATAATTTTGTTGTCAGATCGATCAGCTTCGGGACCGATTTTCCAGGGAAACAGAAGGAACAATGAGACGATCTACATATCAACGAAAAGCCCTGAGGCTTATCTTTCTGTAAAGATCAATCTTTTCTATATCACCAAACTCACCTGAGCTATATCATTCCCAACACCATCGTTAAGGGAATCTCGCATAATCGAAGCCTGACTTTGACATTTACCGGCAGAGTAAGTCAAACTCAGTTTCATATCACTAGCCGATCTTAGTCCTACAGAGTATGCCAAACTCAGCATTGCATTATAAGCTGATATTAGTCTCATAGAGTAAGCCAAACTCAGGTTTGCATCGTAAGCCGATCTAAACTCCACAGAGTAAGCCAAACTCCGATTTGTATCGTACACCAATCTAACCTCCACAGAGTAAGCCAAAATCTCATATGCATTGTAAGTCGATCTAACCTCCATAGAGCAAGCTGAACTCAGATTCACATCGTAAGTTGATCTACGCTCCCCAGAGTAAGTCGAACTCTTATTCACGTCATAAGCTAACCTAAGCTGCACAACTTGCTTTAAATTCCACATCATTAGAACATAAAACCAAACGAGTCATTGTTGATTTACATCAAGTCTTTAATATCCTCAATTTTGTTGAATTCATGTAAACACTCATTCAAACAAACAGGGAGGGGCTTATTGTTGGAACTAGGTTTAGCACCCTCACCATAATCCAAACCCAAATCAAGAATCAACTCGTTTTAAAACCCAACTAGATAGGCCCATAAAGATCGACGCCAACTTAATAGCAAGACTCTACAAAAAATGATTTTCAATTCAGAAATGGAAATAAACTCGAAAAAGAAGGTATGTAAGAAAAGGCAGTCTCAACTCGAAAAGGAGAAAGATACTACTAATCTCCTCAAACTATTATAAATAAGGAGCTACCCCTTCTTCACAAATTATGCAGAACTCTCTACGAAGACCTAAGAGTTTAAATTCACTATTCTCCAAAGTCTTTTATTATTTTACTCAAGAAAAACTCTAACTTTCCTATTTTAATCGTCGATCTCAAACATTAGTAATACAAAAAGTTTTCGAATCCCTAGTTCGTTGTTTGATATATACCTATATACAACAATAGTCAATTTGATTTGACACATGAACATACAATGATGACTCATCTGCGAACAATGAAGAAATCACTTTAGAAGAAGCAATTTTCAAATAATATATATTAGAATTAAAATTATGAACTTTTGCTTTTATATAATCACTAGAAGAAAGAAGCAATAAACAGAAGGCTAAATCCTTCTGAATTCCATTGGAAATGGCTATTTTTGTCTGATTACCGACGGATTTGGTCATCTGATCTTAATGGTCGGAACTGAAAAACTCATCGGAAGTCCGTGGTATTTCTTGCGGATTTCTGACATCTAGTATTGTTAGACATCCATCAGAAATACAACATCTGATATTCGTCAGAAACCCGTCGTAAAGTAGTCCATCAGTTATTCTCAAACAGAACTTCGGTGTACAGAGAAGTTGTTTCAACAATCGTCGGTTGTGATTGGAGAAAATCCTCAAATAGCCTCGTCACGTTCTCGATGATCTAGAACACGTCTTTCTGTTTGTGTGTGCATATTGTAGCAATAGAAGATGTGAAGGTCTGACTCTATCTTTGAGAAACTGAAAAAAAAAAAGGAAAAGTATTTAAAATTTAGTGAATTAAAATAAAAGTTAAGAAAAAATTAACTTACAAGTCGTTGCTCCCAAATTGTGTGTGGTAATTTCTTTGCCCTTTCTATCAGTCTTTCTGTTGGTAGATTGAGTTACCAAACTTACCCGGGTTTCCTCCATCCTACAATACTCAATCAATTTGTTCCAGAGCTCAGAGTTCCCAATTAACTCCCTAGGGACCTCATTCCAAGTCCACATAATCACGATGTCTCTATCCCAAGTGAAATATTGCTATAAAACAATATGTTAAAACTTAAATCTTAATCTAAATTCCTTTAACTTAAATCTAATAACTTAAAACTAAATACTAAAAACTTAAAAATTAAATGTTAAAACTTAAAATTTAAAGCTTACCGCAAATTGGCAAAACCAAAGACCACGCTCTGCCATCGACATGGTTGAGTACGTCGCATACGGACGTTGTAGCATTCCGTTGAGCATACGGTTGATTGACTTCGTGATCCCATTATGGGATAAATGAAACCTATAAAAATATTTATTTATAAAATTAAAAAAAAAACAAAAAAAAATCATAAAAAATCATAATAATTATAAAATTCATAAAAATAAACTTACCACGTGTGCCTTCGCTCACAATCCGAGTGAAGAGGAGGCAAGTATTCCCATCCAAGTTGTGAAAAATTAGTCCTTGATGACCATCTGGTAGGAGTTGAAGTCGCTTGAGGAATAGATCAAGGAGATTGGATATTCGGAACAAGAGTCGAGCGGTTTTTACTAGCTCCTCATCTCCATCTTGACCCACCCGCCCTGGAAGTGTACCTATGAAAGCCACCATAATCCCCCAAAAAAACATAATTAAAAATTAACAATTTAAAATATAAGTTGACAATGTACTAAATATGAAATAGTTTCAAAATTTTCCAAAATCAATCTTAAAAGTAAAAAAATTTATAAAACAAATAAAAAACAAATAAAAATTGTAAAGCCAAGGTTTTAATAATAAAAACAATTCTGAAATTTTAGTAAAATTAATATAATTATAAAGTTTTTTTAAAATAATTATATAATTCGAAAACAACTCTAAGAACAATTGTTAAAAAATTCAATTTTTAAAACAGTTTTAAAATTAATTCTATACTTGAAATTATATTTCAATAATTCAAAAAATAATTTAAAAACAATACAAAAATTCTTAAGATAATTAAAAACGATTAGAATAATTTAAATCAATCATTCTAAAATTCAAAACTCAATTAAAAAAAAAAACTCAAAAGTTACAATCCAAATCCCTATATATACTATCCAAATCCCTCAATCTACTATCCAAATCACTAATCTACAATCCAAACCTCTAAATACACAATCCAAATCACTAACACTACATTCAAATCACTAAATCTAAAACTCAAAAGATATGAATCAATCCAAAATCTTAAAATCTTAAAAAACTTACATGTAAGATTGATTTGGATCCATAGGAATGATGATTGGTGAAGGTTTTGATGAAATTTGGATGATTTGATATAGTTATACTATTTGAGTGTTTTTTGGAATGATTTTGCGAGGAAAACGATCTGTATATAAAACAGAATTTTCAATAGATATATCTGTCAGAAATCCGTCGAAAATCCTAAAATATTTAATTCACCGCGTCTTCGGTGGTTTTCAAGAGAGATTCACGTCTAAATATTCGCGAGCCATCGGAAATTTCCGACGGATTCAAAAAATGATGTTACATGGGATGCCAAAAGTTTGTTCCCAAGTAATTTTCAAAAATCTATCGGAAATGCATCGGTAATTTTCAAACTGCATGTCCGGTTATTGGCAAATCATGTTTCGCGAATCCATTGGAAATTTCAGAAGGAATTCCGGACAGATTTTTGAAACATGTATGTCACATCATTGGTCAGTCAACCTTAAAACTATACATGTGTATCCCCAAATTTGTTGGAAATTTTCAACAGATTTCCGATGGTTTTATAGATACATGTTTTTAACGATCTGTCGCGCTTGAATCATGTTTGTACAATGCTATATTAACCATTTCAATGAGTAAATATTAACATAGATCTTTTTAGGGTCACAAATTTACAAAACAAAAATTTAAGTTGTTTTAGATATAAATATTATATTTAGTATATTTATCAAGATCTAACATATAATCTAAATCATCCTGAAATTTTAAAATTTGCAATATAAGTTGTTTAATTTTTATTGTGTCGCCTAAGTTTTCATAAAGTGCTAGAAACTCTGTAATATACCCATTTCTAACATAATTAATTAAAATTATTCCAAAACCCCAAACATCAGAAATCCCTTGTAATTTCCAAAGGATTCCTACGGGTTGGAGTTTTTTTTTATAAAAACAAATAAAGTTTAGAAACTGGAATTATAAACATAAAATTGGAATCACAAACTTGAATTATAAAGTGGAATTACAAATTAGTATTCAAGATAATAAATTTTTTTTAACTAATTACTCCAAAACTTGTCATGATCCTTAAGAAGGAATTGAGTTCCGAATCGTCATCGAATTCTCAATGTGATTCCTCTCAATATGAGTGAACTCTTTCATCACTGATTTGTGTGAAATAAACAAAAACCTCAATGTCAAACGAAGGCTCAACAATATCCATTGAACACATTTTTTTTGACTAAAGAGCATCGTGTTCTGGAACTCCATAAAATTTTCCTCTTTTGTTAATAGCTTGTGTTGTAATACAATGGTCTGACTGATAAGTAATCCGAGGGTAAAGAATGTACCAAACCTACATGAAATAAAGATAATTACCGTTCACAACAAATATTGTCTTCCACGCTTTCTAGATGGGTTGAAAATATATGTACATAACCCGAGGTATACATTTGTCGCTCATAAGCAATATATAGATACCGTGCCTGGAAATGTTTCCACATTTAAGTGTCAGAAAGATGCGTGATCTCTCCATCTTGACGATGCTCTTCATGCCATCTCATTGCCTCTGCTGTGCGAGAACATTGTTATAGTCTCTTCAATCTCTCCATTAATGGTAAATACAACATCTGTTTAAATGGAACTGAAATTCTGCCACTCGTTTTCTAAAACCGCAGTTTATGATATAATCGACATTTTTGCGGTTTTTGTCTTCTCTCCAATATATCATACAGTTGTCGATGCACAAATTTATCATCTGATACGACACACCAAGACCAACTACAAGTGTAGTCCGTCTTAATGATCACTCTTCTACTAGCAGATAATAACGGTGAATGAAATTCTCAACAACCACTATATAGTAGCTTCTTCACTGCATCTAACATATCAAAAAACAGTTGTGCTTCTTTATTTGGTTCTTCAACCTTATCTCCATCATAACCGGCTAACTGCATATTCTCTCTAAATGCATCATTCACCATCTCAACCTACCTACACCTACATCAACTTCCATTCTATCTCCTAAGATATCTGCAACATATGGTTCACTAGTATTACCAGAATCATAAATTTTTTCTCCATGTAAACACCAAATCTTATAACTTGGTATAAACTATTGATGTACACGTGTCAAACTAACTCAACCTTAACATTATGAGAATTCCGGAAAATACAACATGGACATTTCATCTTACCACTTTTTTAACTCCCATTGATTTTTGACAAATCCCTTGAACTCGCATATTCCTCGTGCATACTCATCTTTCAGTAAGTTCAACTCCTGATCCGTCATAGGTTCGTCCATCCATGACCGAAAATATTTACCAAAAGACATATCTTTCCAATTTTTTCGGTTTTAATAATGAGATTGAACGAAGAAGTGGTGAGAGTTAATGAAAAAGTGTGGAATCATATATATAGAATTTGCTTCCGTCAGTAAGTACAAATTTCAAATGGCTATATCAACAGTTATATAACATTCATATTTACCGATGTGTTTCTGATGGATATCCGTTAGATAATATGAACGTTAATTTTTGACGAATTTATGTGTGTCCGTAAAAAATCCGTGAGATCATTTATGACGGTATACCAGTCCATTGGAAATCCATCGCAATTTCGATGGATTTCCAATATAATGTTTGCCATCAAAAATTGCGTCTGATTTGTGGTTGCTTTCTTGTAGTGAATATATTAAAATAATTTTCCAATATTTATGCATTTAGATCATATATATTAACCTCTTTGGGGACATTCGATAAAATTGGAACGATGTAGATCATATATTAAAATAGTTTTCAATTATAAATTGAAACAAGAAGCATGATGGTATATGTTCTCTTTGTCTTCATCTTCCAACAACTTCGGTTGCTCCACCAACAAGAAAAAAGAGCTTCTTCATGTGCAAAGTATTCTCCATGAAACTATTCAAAGTCGTCTTTGTAATCCCCAATCAAATTCGCCACTAGGGTTGTTTGGTCTCTACAAACCATAGCATCGTAGTTGCGGTTTGTGGAACTATCTTGAGTTCTGCAATAGCAGTAATGAGAGACATTACAATAGAATAGTAAGCATCTTTACACGCCTTGAATTGTGTTTTCAAAGATGACACCTTTGTACTACTTCGTCTATGAAAATTCTTCTGATTATGTTTAACAGACGGATATTGCTAAAAATATATAGGCAAGAGGAAAAAATAAGATTGAGGATTTGCAATTGAATGTTTATGAGAATGTGAACATTTTTGTTGAAAGGAGACTGACACGTGAGTATTTTTAATATAGAGACTGCATCTAATGATAACGAGGGAAACAACATAACGAGTAAGATCATGAGAACCAAATCGTTCTCGATGAAAAAGAGATGTATAGTTAGGGGAGATCTTAATTAACACAACATAAACCATATGTATATAATAATAAATAATATTTTAAAACATAAAATAAATCTAATCTAAAACACTAATATTGATCTATAATTATATAAACTAACGAAGTATGAAGTACACATTTTTACAGCGCTGTACATCGCAGGTTACTATCGAGTCCTTGTGTATTTTAAATTTAAACAAGTATTTCAGAATTATATACTTAATAATATAGTATAATTTAATAAATCTTAATTACGAAAGGCTTATATGCTCTTCATTACCTCCATTCCCCATTTTATATGCATTTCCAAATTTAACCTTCATTCCCCTTATTAAAAATCAACATTATAAAGATAAATAACTTAAAAAATGTTTAAATAAGAAGAGAGAGAACCAGACCAGAATAGTTTTTGGATGAGAGATATGTGGTTGTTTAAATTTTTTGGGCGAGAAGTATTGTAACACTCCAAATTTTTAATTTTGAGATAATACTAAAATGATTAAAATAAATACTTTATAATTCAAAAGAAATCTACATATTAGTAAACAGATCCTTTGAGCAACTTTATTTACTCATGTCATATATATAAAACATTTCTCACTGAAATCTCTCACATAAGTTATTGCCCACTCATATTGTAAAAAAATTTTAGTCATTAATTAAACATGGAATTAATAATTTAAATTTATAATTATACAAATATCATTAATCTATTAAAAATTTTAGAAATACTAATCGTGCACCGCTTTGATAAGTTTAAAACCATTCAAATATATCTCCATGTGCCATAGTCTATCTCCACTCCTTGTCGTCACATGCATCCATGAAAAAGGTTTGAGCAACAAGTTACTCACTGAGGGCAATCACTCTTGTTCAAAAGATTTTGTTGCATTATTAAGAATCACACAATACTGATAGCCATACAATAATCAAACAATATGTTGAACTGAGCTATCAAACATCTAGTGTTAACAGAAAGCAAACATCCTCTACAAGAAAATTACTCATCTGTGTTGGACTGTTTCATCCGCTATAGGAAGTCAGTCAGTCTATAACGACTTGCATCATGGATTTATTCGCATGCTCACAGACCGAACAAGCAGTACTATGACACAGCTCATTACATTATGCCCGCAATCTATCTCAACTTATCACATATAATACCTAACATCATATATCACATCTATCAACCTAGCATTATCTGATCTCAACACACATCACATCTAGCAACCTAGCATCATCATATTGTCTAAAAAATTGATAACAGATAATAAACACGCACAACATATCATCTAAATACTCTTGATCTACACTATATTAATACTAAGGATCCATAAGTCATGTTCTCACCTTAACGATAACAGATTAAAACCTTAGGATTTCTGCGACTAGGTTTTTTCCTAAGGATATCTCTTCGGCTTCATCTTTATATTTTTCTGTCACTATTTCTCCTCTCCACGGTGGACTCCTTGGCAACACTGGCGATGTGTGGTAGTTATCTCTTTCTCTCGCATGAGGGTTTTGGTTTCTAACCTTCTCCTCTTATTTGTCTCTATTTATATAGAGATGTAAGTTACTTAGGATTTCAACAAAATGACCGAATTACAGCTAAACCTAATTTTAGCTTATCGAACTTGGCTTTCGGGTGTTATAAAGAGTAGATTAAGGACACTTCGGCTCTGCTTCAAATTATCATGTTTGTGTTTATCATTTTTTTTGGAATGATTTTTTAAAAAACGTTTTGGTAGAATGAGAAAGTAAAGGCACTATGACACTTATCTCACGCGTAATACTGTTGTAATGCCTCTACTTTAATATTCTCCGAAAATACTTCAGAAAACTCTTTCCAAACCAATGAAAAATGCAGAATAGACCCTTTGGGACAGAACCAAGATGGTCTTAACCTGCTCTAATACTAAAACCCCAAACGCAAAGTCAATGAATAAGGCCCTAGTTATATCTAGGTTTGGGGTTAATTCAGTATTTTTGCAGAAACCCCTAAATGACTTCCACCCCAATACAAGTGGATAGAAACAAGAGGAGAATGCTAGAAACCCTAATATCTTGTGTGTGAGAGGGAGATAATATCCGCCTATCTCCACTGTCGTAGAGGAGCCCACCAACACCATTGAAGCCATTACCACTGCCATGTGCCACCACGAGGAGGAGAACAAGAGAGAAGACATCGTAGAAATCTAAGAGAGAAGAGAGATCTCTAAGGTGAAACATGACTTGTGGATCCTTATTATTAGCTAGGTTTGATACTAATATTGTGTAGATCTAGAGTAGTTAGATGATATGTTGTGTGTGCTGATTGTGTGTGATGTTTTCTTGAGACGATGTGATGATTCTAGGTTGTTAGATGTAATGGGTAATGAAATGTGATAATGGTAGGTTGATAAATATGATGTGTAATGCTAAGTATGAGATGTGATAAGTTGAGATATACTGCAGGAACGAGCTAATGAGTCGTGCTATATTATGTAAACGAGATAGATTATGGGCATAAGGTAATGAGACATTTCATAGTACTGCTTGTTCGGCCTTTGAGCATGGGAATAAAGCCATGATGCAGCTCGTGAAAGATTGGTATGCAATAGAGGATGAAACAGGCCGACATGGATGATTTATTTTCTTGTAGAGGATGTTTGCTTTCTATTGATACTAGATATTTAAAAGCTCAATTTAAAATATGTTGTTTGATTATTATATGGCTATCAATATGGTATGATTCCTAATAATGGTATAAGATCTTTTGAACAAGAGTGATCACTTTCATTGAGTAACTTGTTGCTCAAAATTTTTTGCATGGATGCAGGTGACAACTAGGAGTGGAGTAATGAGTGTTCGTGGAGGTACGTTAAGAGTGGTTTCAGTGTTTAACTTTAGATTTTGCATTAAACATGATTTTAATTATTGAGCTTTTTACTTGGTTTTCAATTATTAAGTTATGAGATTTTAAGAGATACTTAGTGCATCACCTTTAAAGTTATAAATGAGGTGTATGAGACATTTATTGAGTAAGGTTTTTGTGATTTCTGAATTATTTTGAAAAGCTAGAACGGATATGACAATAAAGCCGAACACGGGAATCACTACCAAGTCATAGTCAAAGAAACACTAACATTTATTGTGGAAGAACAAATTGCTACATAATGAGTACCAATATTACAGAGGTCATCTACATAATGATTCAAAGAAAAAATATTTTAATTTTGAAACACCAAGCGGAAAAAAATCATATTTTGTAGTGGCTTACTAGGAACTTTTTTTTTTTCTTCGATGGCATAGATGACGAAGTTTACCAAAAGCAATTGTCTTATTCTTACCGAAGTAGAAAGGATGGGAGGAGGAGGAGGAAGAGATAAAGATGACGAAGAGGGGAGGGCAAGGAGGAGAAGAAAGGTGATGAGGAGTAGGGAGGTGGTGAGGAGATAAAGAATAGTAAGGGAGGCGAGGAGGAGAAGTGAGGTGATGAGGAAAAGGATAAGAGGCTGAAGGGAAGCGGGGGCCGCTAAAGATTAAGTATTTAATCAATCATAATTCTAGGTTAATATATTTATTTTGGGTATTTAGGTCCAAAATAATTTTGTTTAACGTTTGTGGCCAATTTTTAATTAGAGAATTAGCTAAACGGCAATATAATAATTGTTAATTAGAAACTCAACAAGACTCTTTTCGATGCCTAAACAATTATACTATTTTGCAACTCTTCCGGACCAAAATAGCCCTGCACACTTTCTTTTCTCTCTTTTCCACCTTAGACATATTCTCTCCTTCACACTTTCAATTCATGTCTTTTCTCTTTCTTACTATTTCTTTTATACATGCAACTGAAAAAGAACGATCATGGCTATGATAAAGTGTTGAAAATTCAGTAGCTACCTGGCGAAGATCCGCCAAAATTTCGACGAGGCGTAGGCTTTAATATAATTTTGACGAGGCATGAGTCAATTGATCTTTCCCATGAACAGTCGATGGTGACTCTTCTGCGAACAATGAAGAAATCTCTTTGGAAGAAATACTTTTCAAATAATATATATTAGAACTGCGATTATGAACCTTTTGCATTTAGATAATATATTAAAATAGTTTTTAAATATTTTTGCATTAGATCACATATATATTAGCCTTTTTGGGGACATCCGATAAAATTGGAACAATGTAGATGATAGATTAAGATAGCTTTCAATCATAAATTGAGAAAAGAAGCATGATGGTATATGTTCTCTTTTGTCATCATCCTCCAACAACTTTGTGGCTCCCGCAGCAACACGAAGGAGCTTCTTCATACGCAATGTATTCTCCATGAGACTCTTGGAAGTCAAATCTTTGTTTTCTCCAATCAAATTCGTGACTAGGGTTGTTTGGTCGCTACAAAACATAGCATCATAGTTGGCCGTTTATAGATCTATCTTGAATTCTACAGCAGCACTAATGAGATACAATACATAGATACATTACATATAGTTAGCATCTTTGAACGCCTTGAATTGTGTTTTGAGAGCCGACAGCTTTTTTACTGCTCCATCTGTAGATTTCACTATATTCTTGGCATAGGGTATGGCAAATTCTGCAGATGACGACTTTCGCAAGTGGGAGCTGAAGATTAATGATATAATTTTAACACTGAAATGTGGATTTTATTTCTAAATATTTGGTAGTAAAAATGAGTTACAAACGTAATAGCAATTGTGATGGATACTATCATATATAATCACGAGATTCATCATTTAAAAACTAGAGTCTGTTATATCCTACGCACATGTTTAAAATATAACTCTTGTAATTGTAACTTCAGTAATATATTAAAATTAGTGTTCATAAATTTGTGACCGTTTTGTAAAATATCATATATTTGGTTGTAAGAATGAGTTAAAAACGTAATAGCAATTGTGATGGATACTATCATATATAATCACGACATTCATCATTTAAAAACTAGAGTCTGTTATATATCCTATGCGCATGTTTAAAATATAACTCTTGTACTTGTAACTTCAGTAATATATTAAAATTAGTGTTCATAAATTTGTGAACGTTTTGTAGAACATCATATATTTGGTAGTAGGAGAGTTACAAACGTAATAGCAATTGTGATGGATACTATCATATATAATCACGACATTCAATATTTAAAAACTAGAGTCTGCTATATCCTATGCACATGCTTAAAATATAATTCTTGTAATTGTAACTTCAGTAATATATTAAAATTAGTGTTCATAAATTTGTGAATGTTTTGTAGAATATCTCTATTCAACTAAATATGTTCTGTTGTTTCATTTGTGTAATCGATCCATGTTTCTTTTATTTAACTTTGAGAAAATACATATGATAATAAAAACATAAGTTCTAAAATTCAATTTATAAACTCTTACATGTAACATTTGATAAAATATAAAATTAAAATATGCAATAGAAAACCTAAAATTAAATATGTGGGTTACTTAGATATTAGTACCACGCCAATGGCTTTAGCCGCAGGAGGATAGGCGCTCAACGTTTGCAGATGGAAGGCTTTGTTGTCGATGTACCTTACATAATTTATTGATCTATTTTGTGGACTTCAAGGCCGAAGAAAGAACTGCGAGACAATGTAACAAAAATGTCATTGAGATGGCGAAGAAACTATGAGAGGAAGAAGCCATTTCTTGGTCGGATAATGTATTCAAATTGTGGATTTAGTTATATATATATATATATTTAAGATTTTAGTGGAATAATTGTGGATTTACATTTAATTTTTTTTATCTTTACTCTATATTTGACATGTGGCTCCACTTTCGTCTGACAGTCAGTGCATTACTCTAAAAAACCCAAAAAAAATTATTATCTTTATAGATCACCACAAGATTTTTTCCATGATTTTTTCTCACTCGCACAGTACCAAAAATTATTTTTCAGTAGGCTCATCCTTCCATTACTCATGCTCAAGCACGCTTAATTTTGGAGTTCTATCAGTATGATTGAGAAAAAATAAATGCATTTTGGTGACATAAGTTTCCAAATCAGTTATCTAAGTTAATATATTTATTTAAGGGTTTTTTATCCAAAATAAATAAATTTGTTTAACGTTTGTGGCAATTTTTAACGAGGGAATTGACGAAACGATAATAGAATTGTTAATTAGAAAATAAAAAAGACACAGTTTGATGCCTAAACATTCATACTATTCTGCCACTCTTCCGGACAAAAATAGTCCCACTAGCTTTCTATTCTCCCTTTTCTACCTTTGACATATTTTTTTCTTCACACTCACTTCATGTATTTTCTCTTTCTTCTTCTTTCTCTTAAACATGCAACGGAAAAAGAAAATTTATGGTAATGATAAAAGCGTCAAAAATTTAATAGCTATCCGACAAAGGTCCGGCAAAGTTTTGACAAGACATAGGCTTTAATCATAAAAACAAATATTATTAAGATAATTTACCCAAGATTATGTGATAATCCAGCGAAAATCCAGTAAAAATATTATGAAACCTATTATGGATATTCTCATAAACTTGTTTTGAACATTTTTGATGTCCGAGAAATCTTTTTGGAAGAATCGTTTTTCACATATATATATGAAATTTGAAAACATAAACTTTTGGAATTTAGATAATATATCAAAATAGTTTCCAATATATTTTCATTTAGATCATATATTAGCCTCTCCAAGAACATCCGATTAAACTAAAACGATCTATATAAATCATATATTAAATTAGTTTTCAATCATATATTGAGATAAACACTATATTTTCTCTGATTTGTCTTCATTCTCTAACAACTTCGGTGGCTCCAACAGCGAGATGAAGGAGCTTATCCATATACAATGTCATCTTCATGAGACTCTTCAAAGTCGAGTCTTTGTTTTTCCCAATCAAATTCGTCACTAGGTTTGTTTGGTCGCTACAAACCATAGCTCATAGTTGGCGGTTTGCGGATCTATCTTAAGTTCTGAAGCAGTGTTCTTGAGATTCAATATAATATCATAGTAGGAATCTTGGCATTCCTTGAGCTGTGTCTTCAGAGCCGGCACTTTTTTGCTGCTCCGACTGCATAACTCATCAACTTCTTGGCATATAGTATGTAAATGCCGCGGATTACAACTTCCACAAGTGGGAGCTGTAAATAAGTAGATTAAAACCTATAATTTCATTTTAAACTGCAATGTGCATATTATTTTTAAATATTTGGCTGTAAGAATGAATCATAAACATAATTGCAATTGTGAAAGTGTGATGATAGATCGATTCCATCTACGACAACTCCTTTTTTATAATCCCGACAACAATTCATCTTTTAAAAATTAAATTTCCCTATATTCTACGCAAATGTTTAAAATATAACTCATATAATTATAAATTCAATAATATATAAAAACTAGGTTCTATCCTACATTATAAGTGGATTCAAGTTTTTAAAATTTTATAAAAGAATGGTGAAATTTGCATAATTTTAAAATTTATATTTCTAAGAAAATTCATGGTATGGTTATGTTCTTCAATGATAAAATAAAGTTATAGGTTTTTGAATTCAGTGGTTAGGACTCAATTCCTGATAATCAATGTTTGATTAACTATGCTTTTCTAGAACTCTTTAAAAAATATTTTTTATCAGTTAAATGAATCACTATAATTGTGTTTGCTTGGATGGATAGTAGGAAAAAATTGTGAAACTTGTTTGCATATAAAGACTTTTGAGTAAAAAACATAGACATGTGTCTGTCTTAATATTTTATTTGTTTATCTATAAATACAAATACAAATAATGTAATAACTTACAAATACGAAATAATTTTTCAAATGTATTTTCCAAATATTATTAGTTAGATTACTTATCTTGGATTTGCTACTGTTTTGTAGAATCCCTATCAACTAAATAAGTTCCGTTGTTTCTATTAACCAAAAAAAAAAAGTTTTGTTGTTTCATCATTCTACTATTTCGTTGTTGAATTATTCTCTGGCATAGTAGTGATAATCGATCCATGAATTTTTTTAAGTTTTTGAGAAAATGTAGATAATTATTAAAATCTAATTTCCATAATTCAATTGACAACTCTGTTTTTTTTAATAATATGTTAAATTATATTCAAAGAAAAACCCTTTTTACATTAAGTGCTATTAGGACAAAACAAGTTCTTGAGAGAAAGAGTACACGCCACTTTCGATAGAGTTAAAAAAAAGAAAATTGAAACAAAACAAATGATGAAACCCAAATTTAAACTCTTGAGACAAACCATTGTTGCAGCCCCTCCCTCATTTTGCAAAGTTGAAAGACGATTTCAGACTGTCCTTTCCACATTGTGAACCAGCTTGGCTATGAGTGTTGGGTTTCTCCATGTCTAGATAGAGGCTTGGAACACATAACTAAAGATGAAAGTTTGAATACCCCTACTTCCAGAAGCTAGCACTGCTGCAATTTTATCAGTAAACTGATTTGTATACCCCAGTTGGAGCAGACTGAGAGTAAGCGTTCACAAAATCTGCGAGATGAATGGTGATGAGAAGAATAAGTGATCCTGAGTTTCCGTGGAGTTTGAACAAAACACACAAACATCTGATACACCAATATTCCAAGCCGATAGTCTATCTTGAGTCGCCAACCAAACAATGAAAGAGAACTTTTGTGTAGCGTGAAAAAACAATACAGGTTTATACCAAGGTGTCTCCAACGATAGTGATCTGCTTGATTCAAAGTGTCCTTAGAAGAAAACCTGAGCGTAAACTTGCCAACCTTACTTTGCCATAAAGCTATGTCACCCTCCAAAGAAACACAGTCCTTTAATCTTTTAATTTCATCTTCAATCTGAGAGACAACCTCCAAACGTCTATATCTCGGTCTATGGTTTTCCAGAACATCAGCCAAAGTATCTGATAATTTGATTCCAATATCAATGCTTCAACATTCCCTAAACACATCAAAAATTCGTCCAAGTGAAGTCCAATTATCAAACCAAAAGGAGGTTTGAGAACCACGTCTTACCTCAACTTTAGGAAACTCTTTTGCTGAATCCTGATACTTGATGAGCTCCTACACATCCAGGAGCTATCACTCGTATTTGACTTTAGTGACCAAAAGGAACCTCTTCTTATCAAATTCGTTTTCACCCAATTGACCCATAGAGAGGTCTTAGGCGAAACCAATATCCAAATCAACTTATAGCACCTCACCTTATTTTCCTTGGATAAAGATTTAAGGCCAAGAACCCCTTCTGATTTCGCTTCACAAATATCGATCCATGCCACTTTTGCTTTCCTTGGATTAAGATCTAGTCCTGACCATAGAAAAGCTGAGCTTATCCTCTCTATTTCTTGAATGGAGGCTCTAGGTAGTCTAAAGGCAGCTATCTAGAATTTCGTCAAACTAGCAATCACCGAAGAAAGTAATTGAAGTCGACCTGGTAAAGAAAGAAAATTGTTCTTCCAAGAGCCAGTTTGAGCACGAATTTTGTTTATAAGAGGTTGAAAGTCTGAACTAATATTCTTCTTCTCAACAAAGGCAACCCAAAATAGTTCACTGGAAAGGTTCCAAAACTAAAAAGAAAAACAGAGAGAGAAGCTCGTGCAGTTAAGGATATTGAAGTAAGAAATAAAGAGGTCTTTTTCCCAGCTGATTTCAACCCAGAGATACGAGCAAAATCATCAAAAACAGCATGTATACCTTCAATGGAGCGAGCTCCCCCATCGGCAAAACCATAATATCGTTCGTAAAACATAAATGGGTAATGTTCAGACTTTTGCACCCGGGATGATATCCAAATCTACCCTCTTTAATGGCCTTGCCCAACATTTGAGATAAGAAATTCATGGAAATAACAAATAGATATGGAGAAAGGGAACAATCTTGATGCAGCCCTTGTTCACTCCTGAAAAACCCAGCAAGTTCTCCGTTAACTTGAACCGAAAAGGATAGGGTGGTAACACACAGCTCAATCAATCGTCTAAACTCAGCCGGTAACTCCATAACCTTCAAAACTGTGAAAAGGAAATTCCACTCTACTGAGTAAAAAGCTTTTGAGTTGTCTATCTTGATAGCACATCGAGACGTTAAATTGGTGTTATGATAATCCTTTAATAACTCAGATGCTAGCAGTAGGTTTTCCATCAAGTATCGATCCTTAATAAACACAGACTGATTTGGTGTTATAAAACAAGGAAGGATTAACTTTAAACGATTGGCCAAGATCTTAGAGATAACCTTATAACGATCGTTTCAGCATGATATCGGTCGATAATCCTTTATACCAATGGTACCAGTCTTCTTTGGAATCAAAGCAAGAATCATAGTATTAACACCTTTGGGGAGAAAACCGTATTAGAAAAAAATCCTTCTCGACAATTGACCAAGCCTCTTTAAAAAACTCAACTGTGTAGCCTTCCGGGCCCAGAGATTAATTTGACGGCATCGTAAACAAGAACCCCTTAATTTCTGATGCCGAAACATTCATCATTAACCTCACCTTATCCTACTCTTACACTGATAATCTAACAAATGACTTATCCCCTCTGATATCAAAATATAATCGTGTTGAGGCTGCACTGAAAACAAGTCGGAGTAAAATCGCACCACCTCTGATTTAATATTTCCTTTCGCCTAAGCAAACCCCCAACAGGAGCCCTCACCATATTAATCAAATTTCTAGCTTCTCTCTCTTTTTTGCATTATGGAAAAACTGGTTATTTCTATCACCAACATCAATCCAGTGAAGCTTGGCCGTTTTTTCAGAAACTCTTCTTCTAACCCCGCCACTTTTTCCTACCTTTCATATGCAATTGATTCTTCCATCATAGATTGAGCGTCTGGGCTACTCATAGTGGATTTTTTCTTCTAACGAAGATCATAATATGCTTCCTCGTTTTGCCTAGATAAATGGTGCATCTTTTGGCGGCCTAAAGATCAAATAATTAGCTTGAGAAACTTGAGCTTCTTAGAGAACCGGAACAAAGAAGAAGTTGAAGAAAACAAAGGCGATGTAATATTCCAATAAATGTCTCAACAACGGGCTTAAATTCCTCCCTATTGACAACTGCATTCACCACCTTAAATGGACACTTTGGCTTGTGAGGAGTACCAACAAGAGAGATTATTCCAAATAAGTGATCTGAACATCCCGTAGCCTCAAAAACAAAATAATAAGTACCAATATGCTGCAGCTAAATATTGTTAACAAGGACACGATCTTGTTTCCTACACACTAACCCTTCTTCCCTCTTGTTACACCATGTAAAATTTGGACCATGATAAGACATATCAACCAAAGAACAATGTTGAAAAAAGTCTTGAAACTCAAGCATACCTTGCAACAATACATGAGATGTTGAAGACCACGAGTGCTCAGTCAAATCCAAAATTTCGTTAAATCTCCAAAAAATATCCATTTCTCTCCCAAAAGTGAGTTAACTCTTAATGAGTTTTTAGGTCTCGCCATAACTCACGATGTTCTTCCATTGAGTTTGAGGCAGTCCATAAGAACTCCTCTGATGACTCCTCTAATTTAGTTAAACATGATATGAGTTGATCCGTCTTGAAAACCACTGTTAATGCCACTTTTCTACTCCACACCACCCAAATCCTCCCTGACGGATCATACTCGTGATTCAAAACTATCGACCAATCTCCGAAAGTAACTTTAGCAATATGGTGAGACTTCTTTTCTGTTACTCTCATTTCCATCGACCCTTCAAAAAATATTGAATTTGAACGGATCAAGTTCCTAACTACTGAATCCTTCTTAGATTTCTTTAGACCACGAACGTTCCAAGAGAAACACGATATTTTTTTTTTGGTTCTTTTTTCCAATACCGCTTGAGAGTTGCCCTCTCCCCCCCCCCCGACACTTTTTGATTAGGCTTTGAGAAATACTTATGTGCCACCTTTGATGAACGAGGTAAAGATCTCTGATCATAGTCCCCTCTTTACTAGTTATTGCATTTAAAAAGTCTAAAACAGAGCCCTCCAAAGCAGACCCCACTGAAAGCTTAGTTGTGTCCCTATTCACCATCAAAGACTCTGAATTTACTCCAAAAATAGAGTCTGAGTTTGTGTGATCCTCTACTGAAGCTCCCTCCTTTATTATCTCCTCCTCTGACACTCCCTCCTTAGCTAATTCCTCAGGCTCCTCTACTTGATTACTCAAAACCGTATACCGTGATGGGGACAGAATCACAACTTCTCTATGAACGAGACCTGGGGATTTCTTAGCAGAATTTTTACTTCCCGAATGAGCAACCATTGACCACTTATATACATTTAAGATAGTGCCAGGCAAAAACTGGCTGATCTCTCCTTCCACAACCTCCAAACCTCCACTTTCCCTAACTTTCAAACTGTTAATTTTTGCATCATCCCTCATTTGAACAGTCTTCACTGTTGTTGTATTTGTTACCTCATTCTCTGTGAAAGCATTAGATACCTCATTCTCCACTACAACAACATTTGTACCATATGCTTATCACCTAACTCATTTCCGACAACATTTAAAGGTTGCACTAGTACAACTATGTCATCTGACTAGTTTAAAAATAGTCGAAAAATTTAACCCTGCTTGAAATTCGCCAAACACCCTTCGTCCAAATGCCTCCACTTCTAACATGTTTTACATATAGGTGGCAGCCAAGGAAATTAAAAACATACCCTAAACTCTTCTCTTTTAACAGCAAAAAAGTAGTGCTCTAGGAGCTTCTTCGTAAGATCCACATCACCAAACACTTTTGCTTCTTCAAAGATGGTGACAAATCAGTTTCTCGATATAAATGAATAGGACTGCCTAGAGGACTCGCAAGAAGGTTGAGCACCTTCCATGAAAACATGGAATGCATGACGTTCTTCATCATAACTCACAGCGACATCGATGTTATCTCTGGATGAGCCTCCTCCTCAATAGGAGTGCACTTTGAAACTATCATTGGAATGTCACAAATGTTCCACATACCTCGGCAAAGAACACGACACCTTGCATCAGAATTACGGATTTGAAACTTGATTGTGGTGCCATTAACCTCAAAAGCATCAATCATGATAGACTTGTCTCCAAGGTTCCAAAACTTATTGATATTGACGTTCACTTTTGCACTGTGGAGCTGTTCATAACCGCCAAACAAGAAACACATCCTAGAGAGACGGAGCATCCACCTGGACCTCCTCTGGGATTGAGACAACATCACTTCCATCTAACGATGAAACTTCACAGCTGAATTTTGATAACCTTGATCTACTTGCGACTTGTGCCCTTGATTTCTTAATTGGAGAAACCACCAGAGGCTGGTTGTTGCTCAAAGGGATTTGCTTTGGAAAAGGTGATTCTTCCCCCAGAGAAACCATGGAACAGAGATGGCAGAGGCAAGCCTGGCGTGCGGCAGACGAAAGCGGACAACCTAATCTCCTTGAAGTCGACGTAATCACCTTTTAGAAGGACTAGAGGTTTTGATGGAAGAAATGAAGATGTATATCCATCTACAAGCATAAATCTAGCATGATGCAGATCTTCCTCAATCTTCTCGCGAGCTTTGGATCGGGAATTGTTTTTTTATATGAGAGTTGAGTGGAGACAACGGATGGAGGAATCAACATAGGAGGCTTTATTGATGGAGGGAGAGCTCTTGTTGGGAAGTAGATGAGATGAGTCCTCTTTTGCTCCTCTTTCTCTCTTCTCCTTGTGCTTTGAGATTAGATTGTGAATTGGAGTCTTGAAGAAGAAGTAGGAGGAGGAGTAGCTTTCATGGAGATGCGACGTTTTGAAGTGAGTGAGTGATGAGTTGATCGGAGAGTTTCTATCTCTGTTTTCGTTCTAAAGGACTCGTAGAAGAAGAATCAGGTTAGAATTTTGAAGTGTGGTGAAGATATCGGAAAATTAATACCAGATCTGAAATCTACTCGTCAGATCAGGACAGATCCAGTGAAAGTTGCAAATCCGATCCAAATTAAAATCGGAAATCATGCAAAACACAATTGCGCAAAACTCTTATATGTAAAATTTTTGATAAAATATAAAATTTAAATATTCAGATATTAGTACTAAGCCAGTGGCGTTACCAGCAGGAGGATATGCGCTCAACGTTGCAGATAGAAGGCTTTGTCGTTGATATATTCCATCTGATATATTTTATCGATGTATTTTGTAGAGTTCAAGGCCGAAACAGAAACTATAAGAAATTATAACAAAAATGCCATTGAAACGACAAAGCAACATTAAGAGGAAGAACCCATTTCCTAGACGAACGTTTTATTTCTTTCTTTTACTTATTTTTGATAAGATTGCTTTTTCTTATACCCTTGCAAATATATATCTGCGTGTTGCATATTTTTTTTGTTGTTAGTAAAAAGAAATCTGTTGTTGAGAGTATATTTTCCTGTTTTTCTTTTGTTTTGTTTGTTCCATGGCCCGCCGTTTACTTCGTGAAACAAACGTGAAAACGGTTTGATTTGTAAGACACTTGATCGTGTCCTTTTTAACGATTTTTGGCTGCAGGAACACAAGAACTCTTATTGTGTCTTTGAGGCTAGGGGTTGTTCTGATCACCTATGTGGAGTCATCTCTCTTGTGGGTACTCCGCACAAGCCAAAAAGTCCTTTCAAAGTCATTAATGCACTTTTAAGCTGGAGGTATTTAATTCTGCCATGAGGACGTTTTGGGATGCTACTGAACCTCAATACTCATCTACTTCTGCTCTTTACCAGTTACCTAAGAAGCTGAAACTTCTCAAGCCTATAATTTGGTCTTTAGGTTGGGGAAAATGCATCATTTATCTCGGCAATGGAGGAAGCGCTTGTTGATCTCTGTGAGAAGCAAAAAGCCAAATTCAGTAGTCCAAGTGAACATGCTATATCGGTTGAATCGAGTGCGTATGAGCATTGGGAAAGTGTAGTGGGGTTAGAAGAAGAGTACTTGAAACAAAAGGAAAAGATACATTGGGTTGACGTTGGTGATAAAAATAACCGTTTTTCATAATGTAGTAGAAGAGAGAGAGGCTCGCAACTCGATCAAGGTGGTGAAAGCTCCTGACGGGACGTTACTCACTACTTGGAGGATATCAAATTGGAGACAGTGAGATTTTATACTGATTTATATACTAAGTAGTCGGTTGATAATTTTAGAGGGACTTTGGAGAATATAAGCCATTTGCTAGATTACCAGTGTTCGGACCAGGATTGGGAGACTATGGTGGAGTACGTCATTGCGTTGGAGATTAAGAGGATCTTGTTCTTGATGCACTAAATAAATCTACAGGCCCTTATGGCTAACCATTAAGTTTTTTACAGCGGTCTGGCCAATTGTTGAGAAGGATTTCACCGTCGCTATTCAAGCTTTCTTTACGTACGGGTTTCTTCCAAAAGGATTAAATGCTACGATTCTAGAATTGATTCCAAAGTGACTTGGAACCATTGGAATAAAGTACTACCATCCTATATCTTGTTGCAATGTGATTTACAAGGTAATTTCTAAAATTATGGCCAATTATTTAAAGCTAATTCTCCTAGGTTTTGTCATGCACAATCAGTCCGGTTACAACAAGGACCACTACATGATGGAAAATCTCCTTCTGGCGTCTGAGCTTGTCAAGGACTATTACAAGCCTAATATCGCCTCACGATGTACTATGAAAATAGATATCTCCAAGGTGTTTGACTCTGTAAATTGGGTTTTTTTGTTCATGGTATTGAAGGCTATGGACTTATCGCCTAAGTTCATTCATTGGATCGAGTTGTGTGTACACACCTCCTCTTTCTCTGTACAAGTAAATGGAGAGCTTGTTGGTTTCTTTCGGAGTGAGCGGGGGCTGCGCCAAGGTTGTTCCCTTTCTCCCTTTCTTTTTGTTATTTGTATGAACCTTTTATCTCATATGTTGGACAAGGCAGCCAAAGAGGGGAAAATTGGATATCATCCCGGTTGTAGAAGCTTGAATATAACCCATCTTTGCTTTGCCGACGATAAAATGGTCTTTGTAGATAGACGTCCTCGTTCCATAGAAAGTATTTCAGCCTAGTTTGCACAATGAAATGATAAATCGAAAACTAGTGTCTCATGAAGAAAGGATAAGTTGAGCCTAGTCTCGCACCATAAAATGACAAAGTCGACCCTATTCTCGCATGAAGAACAGATAAGGTGAGCTCTGTCTTGCTCCGTAAACCCACAAAGGCAAGCCCAGTGTCACACCAGGATAAGTCGCATGAGACAAATAAGTCCGTATGTCGCATAATCGGAGTCTGACTTTGATATTTAAAGGAAAGGTGTAACTCAAGTTTTAGTTCGTATCCTAAAATCCTAGTAAGCCGAGCCTACTCTAGTATGAAGAAAAGATAAGCCAAGCACAGTCTCACACCATGAAATGACAAAGTCGAGCCTAGTCTCACATGAAGAACAGATAAACCAAGCTCAATGTCGCACCAGCAATAAGTCAAAATCTCGCATAATCAGAGCCTGACTTTGACATTTACCCATAGAGTAAGCCAAACTCCTTTTCGTATCATAAACTGATCTTAGTCCCGTAGAGTAAGCCAAACTCAGTTTCGCATTATAAGCCGATCTTAGTACCATCGAGTAAGTCAAACTCAGTTTCGCATCATAAGCCGATCTCAGTCCCACAGAGTAAGTCAAACTCCAATTCGAATTGTAAGCTGATATAAGCTCTATAGGGTAAGCAAAACTCTGATTTGTATTGTAAGCCGATCTAAGCTCTACTGAGTAAGCCAAACTCCGATTTGCATCATTAGCCGATCTAAGTTCTGCAGAGTAAGCTTAACTCATATTCACATCGTAAGCCAATCTAAACTCCGTATAGTAACTCAAACTCTAATTTGCATCATAAGCCGACATCATTAGAATCGGGCTGAGCCTCGCTTTATAAAACCAAATTAGTCATTCTCTATTTACGTTAAATTATTAATATCCTTAAATTCAATGAATTCAAGTAAACACTCATTCTAACGAATGAGGGGGACTTATTGTTTGTACTGGATTTAGCACCCTCACCGTAAACCCAACCCAAATCAAGAATGAACTTTTTTTAAAGCCCAACTAGTTTGGTCCATGCGTAGCGACACGAACTTAACAACAAGAATCTACAAGAAAGGAAATTATATTCAGATAAGGAAGTCAACCTGAAAAAAGAAAGTTTGAAAGAAAAGGAAACCTCAACACGAAAAGGAAAAAGAAACTACTAACCATCTCAAACCACATAAAATAAGGAGCTACCCTTTCTTTACATATCATCCATAAATCTCTACAGAAGACCTAACAGCTTAGTTTTGATGTTCTCTAATGTGTTGTGTTCCTTTACTCAAGAAAATCCCTAATTTTCATCTTTTAATCGCCGATCCCAAACATCAATAATATAAACGGTTTTCAAATCTCTGGTTCTTTTTTTGATCTAAACCAAGATAAAATAATATTCAATTTGATCTGTTGCATGTAGAGTCGATGGTGAATCTTCTGCGAACAATGAAGAAATCTATTTGGTAAAAGCACTTTTCAAATAATATATATTAGAACTGAATTATGAACCTTTTGCATTTAGATCATATATTAAAATAATTTTCAATTTTTTTTGTTTTCTGAGCCGGCACCTTTTTTACTGCTCTGTCTGTAGATTTCACAAACTTATTGGCATAGGGTATGACAGTTCTTATGATTATGTTCAACATACGGATGTTGCTAAAAATATATGGGCAAGAGAAAAAAAGAAGATTGAGGATTTGAGCTTGAATGTTTATTAGAATGTAAGGATTTTATTGAAAGGAGACTAACACTTGAATATTTATGATACAAAGACTAGTTCTAATGATATCAAGGAAAATAAGTTCATGAGAACCAAATCAGCTCTCAGTGAAAAAGATAAGTATAGTTTGGGGAGACCTTAATTAACACAACATAAACCCTATATATATGATAATAAATAAGATAAATAAGTTGGTAAAACAAAATTAAATCTAATCTGAACACTAATAAAAATCTATGATTATATAAATTAACGAAGTATGAAGTACACATTTCTTTGTGCTGCACAGTGTGGATTACTATCTAGTCTTTATGTATTTTAAATTTAAATAAGTATTTCAGAGTTATATACTTAATAATATAGGGTAATTTAATAAATCTTAATTACCAAAAGGCTCAGACGTCCTTTTGCTTAGAAAAAAACTCAACACCCTTCATTACATCCAATCCCCCATTTTATGTGCATTTCCAAATTTAACCTTCATTCCCCTCATTAAAAATCAACATTATAAAGATACATTAGTTAAAAAAATTTTAAACGAGAAGTGAGAGAACTAGACCAGAATAGTTATTGGATGCGAGGTGTGTGATTGTTTAAATTTATTGGGCGAGAGGTATAGTAACACTCAAAAATTTTGAGTTTTGAGATAACACTAAAAGGATTAAAATAAATACTTTATAATTCAAATGAAACCTAAATCTTAGTAAACACATCTTTTAAAACCCTAAACCCTAACTAATGGATTACTCAAACATGGAGAAAGGTGAACAACAAAGAGATGAATATAAACACATAATCATAAATCAAAGAATTCCAAAAGGGTTCAGAAATCTTCTCAAGAGATGTAGAGTAGTAGATTTCTTCTCCCATAAGCTTACAAGTTCCAAAGCTAAAAAGGTCTGAACAATAAGAATTGTGTAGCCTAAACAATGGCTTAAAACTATTATTTATACTCCTAAACATGTCTAAGTCAAAATCCTCATCACAAAAGGAAAAGAGGCAAAATTTCCATTTTTCTCACACATGTCGATCTGGTTTTGATCGATCGATCCAAGGACGGATCGATCGATCTTGAATCTCATGGTCAATTGGATCGGTCATTCTGATGATGGATCGATCGATCCCACTATTGGACCGATCGATTTGGGCTTGTCTTCTTGATCAAGATATTCACAGAAAGGCCTTGGTAAGGATGGATTAATCCTCCAAATATGGATTGATAGATCCTATGTCTTCAAGTCGATCTAGAACTTCACGGTGAATCCTCAAGATGATGGACCCATAGATCCACGTTAGGGTCGATTGATCTAGATACTCACGGCCATTCCTTAGTAAATTAGATTGATCGATCCAAGTGAGGATCGATCGATCTGAGTGCTCCAATTGCCTACTTTTTACTCTTTTGCTCCAAACTTCATTCCTGCTATTGAACTCTCATAAACATGTTTGTAACTGAAAATACTCTATAAACAAACAAAAGACTCTATAAAACCTACTAAACCTAAGTTAAAATGAGTTAATAATGCAACATACAAGGTACCTTAAGAGGGGTTTTAGAGTTTAACTTTATCTTTTGCATAAAAAATGAATTTAATAACTGTGCTTTTGAGTTGGTTTTCAATTATTAGGTTGTAAGATTTTAAAACATATTGAGTGCATCGGTTTAAAAGCTATAAATGAGGTTTTATGAGACATTTTCGAGTAAGTTTTTGTGATTTCTAATTTATTTTGAAAAGCTAGAACGGATGTCATGATAAAGTGTATCAGAACCAAACTCAGATGGGTATACGGACATCTGGGCGCACATCATAGGGGGTGGTGATGTTTGTACACACCCATGCCATCGCGTTTATTGAGTAGATGCCATAGGTTGGTGCATGAAAAACGTTTAAAAAATTTGGTTTGACTACATATATCTGCAAGGTGACTTTTCTAGAGAAAAATATAGATTTAGGTGAGCTTAAACTGGAATAATTAAGGGTAGATGACATACCGGGTAGTAATTTCCAACGATGTGCGAGTAATGAAAAAAAATGAGGAAAGATGTAGCATCCGCGATCCTCCATAGGATCGTTCAGTGAACTTAGTCCAATGATACATGGGAAAATCTCGGACTAAGTAAAGAAATAATGGGTTAAGGAGGATCCAATATTAGATCTTGAAAAGAGAAGGAAATAATGAAGGAAAACCTAAGTATTACTGATTAAATACCAATATCGATCTGAAACACCGAGCTAACCAGCTGCCGATAGCTCCACTAGCTAAAAATAAGGAATTGAGCTGGATAGTCTACGTAGGTCAGCTTGGTCAGCTGCTCGGTAGCTCGCCCCAGCTGGGTGGAGTGAAGGTCAGCTCGACCAGCAAACGTGTTACTGGTCAGTTGGAAGTATTGAGACATTTACCCTAGTGATAACCAAACATGTGCGAGTAATTAGCGGTTACATAACCGCCAGACAATTACCAAAAATGCAATGAATCTGAATTTCGGTTCCGATAACCATTTTTGATCGGGAAAAACTATAAAAAATCCACGTAGATTCTATTTCAACATAGAAAAACAAGATGAAAATTCCAGAGGATTTCCAGAGATTATCTCTGAGATAATACTAAGAAATTATGAATCCAATAGTGAGTATCCTATAAGAATCGGTGTCGAGAAAGGGGATCGACAGTTTGGGAAAAGAATAGAGCAAATACCCAAATTAATCTGAAGGGATCAAGGTAAGTGCAATTCCGTGGCTTCGTGCTCAAACTCGTATTTCACCAATACGTCTGTAATGCCTAAAGCGTTATTGGGGTGGGGGGGGGGACTCGAGTCGGAAGGTTTTAACTTTCATAATCTACATATGCATTCATCCTGTTTTTACTATGTAAATACAGAATACTTATACCTACATGGCTTTTAGGAGAAAGGAGGTGATCGTGGAAAGGATCGAGCTTAGGCGTGAGACTCAAGACCAGGGAACTATGGGTGGTGTTGTAACCGGGTAGATAGGATCATATAACTTATAATAGCTTATATGCAAACTAATAAATTGTATCAAATCCTTTGTTATACAAATAAAGTATCCGGTTTCTTTCTTTTACTCTAACAACACGTTTTAACTGTAAGTAATGAATCCCAAAATGAACGTCAATGAAATTTTTCTAAGGAATAGACCTAAAAATGATTTAAGTAAGGAAAGGATTCTTACAAGGATCCTTACAAGTTCGTATCAGAGCAAGCTTGTTTCAAGGACTAATAGTGCTGGTTGGGAATCACTACTCATAGGCTTATAAGATGTTGCGATAGTTTTGCCTTACTCATTAACGGTCATTATATGATATTGTGACTAACTTTTGACTTTTTACAAAGGGGTAAGAGCAGAAAATTGGGAAAAACTAAGAAAGATAAGGGCTAGGTGAAGGACGTTGTTGAGGAGACATTTGTTACGATAATGCACGAGGAACTAATCGAACAAAACCCAGTCGGATCTGTGGCTGGGAAAAATCAGAGCCCACCGGTTCCACAAACTCTGGAGGTGCGACAAGTTGTTTAGGATGATGGGGTCGAAACATCAAATGTGATTGTGGGATTGGTACAACAGTTGAAAACCCGAGTATGCTTCCATCTACCTAGTATACTAAAAGTCAGAAAATATGGTTATGGAACTGAGATCCAACAAAATCATTTATTACAAACTAAATAATAGATGAAGAAAATATGTCATATTTCATTCTCTGAATATGTTTTAATTTATCATTTTTTCCTATAATATATGTTTTAAATAAAAAACCTTGATGTCTAGCTCTAAACTCAATTCTCAATATCCACGAGGAAATCGGATGATCTAACTTCATTTCACAACTTGCGGATATCAAACGACATGAGCGATTAACTATTGGCATTATAGGTGTTTACAGAGCTGAACCTTGATGATTATGGAGATATGTGGGCTCATACCATCGGAATTGGCAGTTTTGGTATGCAACAAGGAGGTTGTGCCTTATTAAAAGGAGTGATTTTAATACTCTGAATTATGAAAATATGATGGTACATGAAAAGTGATTTAAGATATTTGATTCGGTTACCAAGTATATCAAAGTACACTTACTTTTTTTGTCACTTGTGCAAAAGAATTTCAGAATTAAGCTTGTTTGAACTTGACCAATTTAAGGATGAATAACATATCCGGAAGTGATTTTTTATACCATCTGAATGGAGAAAAATACGGAAAAAGATCTTGTGGTGATTTAAATAGATAATAACAAGTTTTCGAACCTCCCAGAGTAGGAGAAGAGAGACGAAGAAGGGGTGAAAAAGAAAGACAATGAATAGAATGGAGGCGATGAGGATAAGGGAAACAATGAGGAGGAAAACATTCTTTTTCTGGGCTAATGTTTGGGTCAAGTAGGCTGATGTTTTTATTTCTTGAAATTTATAGTTTTAGAATATTTTTATATTTTGGTAGAGAGTATAAAAACTCCAAGATGGTGAATCTATGAGAAGATTGCCCAAATTTCTATATTGTGGATGTCTGATCCAGATTATGTGTATATAATATTGAAATGAGGGGATCAACCCTTCAGTACTATGATATTTCTGATTTAAACAAGAAATAATATAAATATATGTGAAAATATGACGTTTGATTTGGTATAATATTATTGCCTGAAAATTGTGCCCCGAGCATGTTTCCGCTCTTCCTTTTTGTATGGTTAACATTTTGTAAGGGATTTCTCTAAATAAGTATGATTCGCAATTAATGTGAATTCAAAGTCGTTGGTTTTGATCATCCACATTAACTTTCCTTAACTACCCCCTTCAGCTTGATCGATATGATTACCTAACTCGCTAAGTCGTTATTGACATCGATTACGACGCCCTTCATATCACTGGATGTTTCTGGTAGATCGTGTCTCAAGATTTAATTATTAGCCAAATTTCGATTGGAATGGATCTTAGCCCATATTCAAATTGACTCTTGATTCATTTCCAGAACACTTTTTCTTTTTCTCGACTGTTCATCTTCTCCGTCGTGATATTGTCCCTAGGGTTTTTCTAGTACATCGTAATAATTAGCTCCACTCCCGTGGTCACAGTTGAAACAGAAGGATATTGATATGCTTGCAAAATTCAAAAAAGCCCCCTTTGAATCGAAATCAATCTTGACTGAGAGTTTAGATTCTTCGGAAACGATTAAACCGAGTTACTACTGTATACATATTGCATTCTTTTCTTTCTTTTTTTAATACTATGTAAAAATATATTCAAAATAAATAAACTGTTTTTATAACAAGTACGAATTTAAATAAAATAATTTGAATTAGCTTTTTTAAGGTTCGATCATGGCAGCCTCATTAAAACTCGAAGATGGAAAATCCAGTGGGACAGAACCACCTCCGGGAAAAAGAGTACTAACCATTTTCGAAAAACTAAATATGTGAGGAGAGTTTTCATCATCTTGAAGCAAACCAAATTTGTAGTCCATTCGTCATAATTCCCTGTTGTTGAAGAGTGCTAAGTCTGTTCTTTACCACTTGATTAACCTCTTTCGTCATCTTGTCCAACGTAAGTGGAGTGCTGCCATGCCTCCGCATGTTTCTATCTCTCCATACCATGTAGGTTAGTTCTTGGAATGAGAATCTTACTATGAATTCCCCAACTCAACCTCTTCTCGGCTCAAGTGTTGTGAGAATCTCATTGAAGCTTTGCGTATACATGTGACCCATCAGTCCGTGAACGAGCCTGTGCCAGAGTTGTGCCGTGTAGGGACATGATAAAAAGAGGTGATTTCGCGTCTCTAGTGGCTCCGGGTAGAAAGCACACTTTGTCATAACATTAGAAGACCATGAAAGCATTCTATCTCCTGTCGTCAAACGGTTAAGGGTAGCTAACCACATAATAAAAGAATATTTTGGGGTTGCGTGGGCGTACCAAACTACCTTATACCATGTGTTATGATTACCCGGTTTTCTCAGCTGGTTCCAAGTCTCCTTTGTCCCAAAATGAGTCTTAAATCCGTTCGCTTTATACCTCCAGAGATTCACATCCTCCTCACCATTTACTTTCATCCTAACCGCCTCAATCTCCCACTCTATCTGAGCCAATATGTAGGGTCTTCGCCTTATAGGCCTATGGCGTGAGATGACTTCTTCTACTGTATTATCTGCTCTAATGCCCATATCAATAAATCCTCGCTCCCCTAGCACATCAATCAATCTGCCAAGAGGACACCAATCATCATACCAAAAAATGGTGTGTGAAGCTTTTCGCAGCATCTCGATACTTTTAGAATTTTTCTCCACATCCAAGACCCTCCCGTCTTGGTTTCTTTTATCGACCAGAATGAACCCTTCCTTATCAAATTTTTCTGTATCCAACTAACCCACAGGGAGTCTTTTGAGGATAGAATTCGCCAAATGAGCTTGTAACAGCTTACTTTGTTTGCTTCTGTCAAAGACTTCAGCCCCAATACTCCATCAGCTTTTGGCTTGCAAACATCACTCTAAGCTACCTTTGCCTTTTTCGAATTTAGGTAGGTCCAGCCCATAGGAAAGCCGCACTAAGTTTCTCAATCTCCTTTATACACGCTTTTGGTAGGTGGAAAGCTGCAATCCAAAAGTTTGTTAGGCTTGCAATTACGGATGACAAAAGTTGTAACCTACCCGCAAAGGAGAGAAACCGATTCTTCCACCCACTTATGCGACTTCGAATTCTGTCTTTTAGTGGTTGATAATCAGCTCTTTGCATCCGCTTTACCAAAAGAAGGAGGCCGAGATACTTCACCGGTAGCTTACCTTTCTCCACTGGTATCACATTCAGCTGCTCTCGGATTTCTGTCGTAATTCCCGTGATGAAGAGTGTAGTCTTCTCCAAACTTATGTTTAGGCCCGAGACTGATGCAAAATTTTCAAATACTGTGAGGATACCATTGATAGACAGAGTCTTACCATCAGCAAAAACCAAAATGTCATCCGCAAAGCAAAGATGGGTGACTCCCAAAGATCTACACCCTGGATGATAGCCTACAGCTCCACTTCTAGCTGCCTTATCCAACAGTTTCGATAAGAGATTCATACATATGACAAAGAGGTAGGGTGATAGCGAACAACCTTGGCGCAAGCCTCTCTCATTACGGAAGAAACCCGACAGCTCTCCAATAATTTGTACTGAGAATGATGGTGTGATCACCAAAGCTCAATCCATGCAATAAAGATTTCCGGAAACTCCATTGCTTTCAATAAGTTTAGAAGAAATTCCCAATTTACCGAGTCAAAAGCTTTCTTGATATTTCCTTTATTGCGCATCGTGAAGTTAAGTCTGCTTTATGGTAATCCTTGACTAACTCAGAAGCTAGCAGGAGGTTTTCCATCAAGTAGCTATCTTTTATAAAAGCTGTCTGATTTTTTGTGATGAATTTCAGAAGTATCACCTTCAGCCTATTCGCTAGGATCTTAGATATTACCTTGTATATGACATTGCAGCACGATATCGGACGATAATCTTTCATCTCTATGGTTCCCGTCTTCTTGGGTATTAGAGCTAGAATGGTCGAGTTCAATCCCTTTGGCAAAAATCCATACGTGAAGAAGGACTTGACTGCATTCTGCATTCTTTACTTGCTGAGGTCTTTTCTTTTCCCACCCAAAAAACTGGTGCTGTTTTTGCATGAACTCGGGCTTGCTATTTCACAGTTGACATTGAATTCTGGTCCAAATACCATGATGTTTCCCTATTGCGGACCTGCAGACCGAGGATGAGACCTATAAAGACTTGTAATCTTTCTTTCCAATTAACAGCTCAACTACAGCGGTTCGCATATACTGCAAAAAAAAAATAATGACAGGCCTTTGTCGCAAAAAGACTCTGGTAACTCGAGGTCTGGTAGGGCTGCAAAACTTGTACATTCCCCAACTCGGTCATGGAAAGAGTTGGCTAGTTTGAAAACAACCAGCTTCTGCGACTAATTTGCGAACCTTTTTTCCTCTGCATCTGTCTCTTTGAAAACCTTCTGGGTTCAAAGCCAACATCATCCTCTTCGCCCCTTCTTACTCTCGTAGACAACACATGTAAGAAAACAAAAGCTTCCAACTTAGATGAATCTTCTCCTGCTCCAATAGCTCGGAAATAGTGAACTAAAGGATCGAGACAGGTTTGTAGGGATTCTTCATCTTCCTGTAGTCCTCTGCAATTTCTCCCTGATTCGGGTACTTTTTATGTATATATTTATGAAATAGTGGAAAAATCCTCCCCCTTTCTCCAGGACTATTCCTTCGTTCTCATTTTGAGATATTGCAGACAATTCTCAGGCAAAAACCCAGGCAATGCGTCGATGCTTGAAACCGGGTCAACAAACCCTTCCAACAGTTTTCTCAACAAAGGAATTGTGATAACTATGTCAAATATGCCATGGCAATAGTGAGTGTAATACATTCTTGTTGATGCTGACATGAATTCTATTCAACACTGTAATCATGTATCGTTGATTCCTTATAGGCTATGGCTGAACATAATTGCTCGGTGGAGGCATATGAGGGCCAAGTTGACATTTTGAAGAAGAGAACGGGAAGCTGAAATAGGCAGAGGTGGAATGGAAGGATTTAGAAAAGCAGAATGTTGTGACTATTATGCGGGCAAAGAACTTTCATGCACAAATTGCAGCAATGGAAAAGGAGATAGGCGAGGCTCATGCCGAGATTAAGAACCAAAATTTGAGCCTCGTGACTCCAAGCTCAAATGCAAGGGAGTATTGTCATTCCGTGATGCTGCCATAGAGAAGGCTGTGCATGAGGAGACAAAAGAGGCTGAAAAAGAAATATGAATCGATTATCATGTCTTTAAAGTCAGTGATTGACACGAAAGAGGATGTTTCCCCTCTGATTGTTTATCTTGCATAACATTGGGTAAACCACTAGTTGCTTGGCAAGATCAAGGATGGTAAAATCAAGGATCTCGACGCTGATAGGGAAACATTAAAGGCTAACAAAAATAAAAAGCTTGACGAGCTAACACTGGTAAAGATCCCGGAAATCAATCCTGCAGATCTTGTTGCCTCACTAATTGGGTCGCCTCTTGATCCATTCTGACTAAGGGTCCTTCGGCTGCCAATGCACCAATGACCATTGACAAGCATTTGTGCATGGGAGAGCTACCAAGCTTTGAGAATTCCCAACCCACTACAGAGTCTGCTACTGTTGAAGAATCAAAACCTACCAAAGACCTTGCGATCGTTGAAGAACCACCAGCCCTCATCGGATTTGATGTAACCGAGAAGCCTGCAGTCGAGGAGAATGCTACTATTGAACCTCCCATTACTATCGAAGATGTCGCCCAAGCTCCGGGTCAAAGTGATCCAAGCTTGGAGTTTGGAGTGATCCAAGATGAAAAAACCTAAGAAGCCCCTCCTTCCACCACAAGATGAATATTTTTTTTATTTTGGAAAATTTTTGTTTGGTCCCACTGGGACTTTTGATAATAACTTTAGACCCCTCTCCTCTTTTTCTTTTTTTGAATTGTATGTTAAATTATATTTAAAAAATACACTTTACATCAAGAGTTACGGTTTTGAAAAAATAGAAGGAAGCAATAGCTCTTAGTTGATTTTTGAAGTGGTTGCCTCATTAAAATCCAAATCTGGAAAACCCATTTGGGACAAAACCCTCTCTTTTTTTTCCTTATAAACGATTGATTATTTTACAAATTTCCTTTTAACTAGTTCAACGGTTTTTAGAATTAATCGTAAACTAGGAATCCGACAATCATCAGAAATCACAATTCATCATTAGGAACAAGTTATAAACTTATCTTGCGTTCATTCTGACTTTATGGAAATTCGGGATTGGACATGAGATTTATCTCATTTTAGAAGGAACGAACTATAAACCCACCTTGTAAATTTGAATCGAATCTTTGGAGAATCAAGATTTTACCCAATTTTTGAAGAGTCGAGTTATCGTTTAACCTTATTAACTTGATTACATGGAAATCAGAGTTTCAATCCGTGTTTTGACCTCGACTTCTAAGGGTTTAATTACAAACTCAATTCAAAATCATGATCCTACGATGTTTGACCTCGCCTTTGAACTATGAGTCTGCTCATAATGAATGAATCTGACTCAAATGATTCAAAGCGCAGTTAAAAAATTCTCCACAAGAATTAAATGAATTATTCCTAGGAACCGTCCAAAGGTTGGACTGGTTTTACTTTTATTTAATACAACCATTAAATGGGCCCAGTCAACTTTCGTTGCTTTGGGCTAGGAACGACTCATCGGGAATTACACAAAGATTAATGCTGCAAAGATCGGTCCTTTCTACTTTCCATAATTGGTGCCTTTAGTGCTTCTTCTTGAGATTATAAATTGGAGGTGTGATACCTCCTGGCTGTCCATCTTTCTTAAGAGAAAGGTAATGAAACATTAATGGCTGATTCCGGAATATCTTCATCAATCTACGAGCTTCTGACTAGTGTCCTGCATCCTGACTCGAACGAGGACCAAGATTTCGTGGTAGGAGGTGAAGGCTTTAATGCTTATAATTCCTTTGTGCCCGATGGTTTAAAGATCCCCTTTAACCTCCTTTATGTCTTTGAGGTGATCAGTGCCGGCCCAAACTCATTTGACACCTAAAATCCATACAAAAATTATTTAGTCCATTAACATACAAAACTATAAAAAGTTAGAATTAGTGGCATATTGAGCTTCGAACTTAGCACTTAATGCCCATAAACGAGACTATAACCATTGTGGTACAAGATAATTTACAATTATTGCTGCCCATAATTTTTTAATATATTTTGGCATCTAAACCACTTGCTTCATGGGCTTTAGATCAGGACAGGGCCTGAGGGTGATGAGGCCTCTCAGGCTAATGAGTTCATGGGAAAGGTATGCAATGTTCTTCCTTTGAATTATTCTCTTCCAAGACTCCCCTTAAAGTCCATATGTGTTTTGTGCAGGTTATCGACAAGTATCGTAACAAACATTTCTGATGTGATTTCAGCTAAGCCTTTAAGAGATGATGAAATCTCGACTACTCCTTGATGAGATCTTCCCACAAAATCGTCACTTAGAGGTTGAGAAAGGGGATAATCCTTGGCGATGAAACCGTGAAGCTTCAAAGCAAGGTGATGGGGTGAATGATGCCACCAAAGGATGGGGAATATCCCTTTGATAAGCCAGGTTTGATCAAAGAAAGATTGATTGATTTCTCTAGAATTTACACAAGATTATAAAGAGAGAAAGAGATAGGTTTCGAGACTAACAGGCCTAGTCTTGAGAACCATTAAACACTACTCGGAAAATACAATGCATAAAAACAAGAAAGCATTAAACATAAGTTTGAACAAATTTAAAAGGATAAAATGGCTCATCTTGCCACATGAAGAAGTGGAGAGAATTGGCCTTGGTCGTGTGAAGAAGTGATGAGAGAAAAGGCCTTGGCCTTCTAAGTCAACAATGGGCAATGGTGGAGTGGACCTTTCGCCTCATTAAAAACCTTGTCAAGAAAACCCATTGGGATAAAACTTGAGAAGGGAAAACGAGTACAAAAGATACACTCCTCCCATTGTTGAACTTACTTGGCTTGTATCAGCACCAAAATGATTTGATAAGCCTTGTCTTCTTGATCAAGTTGGTTCATTATGTTTTGAAGAAGTATTCCAATTGCTTGATTGAATAACTTGGTCTTTGAACGGGTCATGGGACTGTTGGTGTGACTAGACTTTCCTCAGCTACAAGCTTTTCCTTTGATCCAAGCGGTTTCTTAAGCTCTGGTTCAAGTTTCTCCAAGGGTTCAAGTGTGATCCCTTGCTTCAAGCTCCTTGTCCTCAAATCCGCTTCATCTGTAATAAAAAAAGATTATATACATTGAAGCTTGAACTCACATTATACTTACCTTGTAGGTCAAGTTTATAGGCATTATCATTGATCCTCCTTATTATCTTGAATGGTCCATCAATTCTCGGCATCAACTTGGATTTCCTTGCGGCTGTAAACCTTTCTTTCCTCAAGTGAACCGACACTTGACCTCTGATCTTAAAGATCATTTTTCGTCGTCCTTTGTTGGCTTATTGAGCATATAAACCTCCATATCCAAACATCCCAAAGTATGGCTTAAAGTATGGTGAATTGCCTCCAATAACACTATTTTGTGAGATATATGTAATGACGTTTCTATTGTTTTCCATTTTTAATAGAATTTTCCTCAATACTATCCATTTCAATCCCAGCTTCTAAGACTGAATTTTGGTCTCTTGAAGTTTTGACACTAATCAGTTTTTTTCTCCTTTACGATGAGACCACACTACTCCCAAGTAGTTTTTTATCCACAAGAGCTGTCTTAAAACTATAATTTTCAGGTAGCTCTTTCAACAGATCAGTATCATGTGTTGAATCCCACAAGCTCTTCTCCATGGTGGTATCTAGGCTAGAATCATCTTCAAGGCACATTTCGGGTTTAAATATATCAAAGAGAACATTCCTTTCATCATTTCGCCATTTGACTCCAGACCATTCTTTTCACAATCTCTCCATTCTTTATCATATTCCTCTTTCACTAGATTGACAAAATTTCCCATTGACACTTCCGGTCTTGGGTTGTTAATAGTGAGCTTCACACTAGTGACATTGAGTGGAAAGACCTCATGTTACCTCCTACACTTGCAATAAAAACTTGAAAGAAGTTATCCGTACAAAGAGTGTATTTATTCAATTTAGCATACAATTTGTTCATTCTAATAACTTCTAAATCTGATTTGGAATGTATGACATGCTCCTCTAAGTTTTCGTTGTTCGCTAAAATATTATCAAAGTAAACCTCAACAAAATGATCTATGCACGTTCAAAGAACATGATTCATCAACCTCATGAACGTACTAGGTGCATTTTTCAATCCAAACGGCATAACTAATCATTCGTATAATCCATGTTTTGTTTCAAATGCAATCTTTCATTCATCACCCTCTTTTATCCTAATTTGATGATAACCACTCTTAAGATCTATCTTAGAAAAGATGCTAAAACTATGCAATTCATTAAACATATCATCTAATCTAGGGATATGATGTCGATACTTCACCATGATATTGTTGATTGCTCGACAATCAACACACATGCGCCAACTACCATCTTTATTTGGCACAAGTACAGCATGTACGACACATGGACTCATGTTATATCGGATGTGGCCCTTCTCCATGTGCTTCTCCATTTGCCTTTTTATTTCTTTTGTTTCCACGGGTTTAGTTCCTATAGGCTGGCCGATTAGGTAGCGTTGCTCTCGGAAAAAATTTAATTTGGTGCTCTATGCCTCGAGTAGATGGTAATCCCTTTGGATTGTGTTTGGAAACATGTCCTCATAGCCCTGCAAAAGAGTTATCAACTCACTCGGGGCACCAGTGCAAGGTTAGATAAACTTGTAAGAGCTTCTTTATAAACAAATAAGAGAATAAGTTGTTGTGAACTCAAAGTCTTATTAACCTAACCAGCCTTTATGAAGAATTTTGAAGACTTACTTACTTGTTTATCCATGCCTTTGAGTCATAGTTGATCTTGGTATACTTCTTGGGTTTTGCTCCCTTTAAACTCAAAAGAATGACGGTTTGTAAAACCTTCAAGGATAACTCTTCGGTCTGATTGCCACGGTCTTCCTAGGAGTATGTGACCACCTTCCATCGGCAAAATGTCATATAGAACTTCATCTTCGTATTTATAGATGACAATAGGCACAACCACATGATGTTTAACCTTCATCTTGTCGCTATCATTGAGTCATTGGAGATCATAAGGTTTCAGTGCTTCTTAACTTGTAGCCCAAGTTTCTCGACCATGATATTACTCGCCACGTTGGTGAAACTCCCACCATCGATGATTAGGCTACAAAATTTTCCCTACACATGACATCGCGTGTGGAACAAGTTTTCTCATTGTTCTTGCTTCGTGATCTTGGAATGAACGGTCAATGCTCTCCATGATGCTAGTAATTTTCCCATAGCCGATAGCTTTTTCATGCCTTCTTGACAAAGGAGAATCCGGTTGCTCATCCTAGGTCTTAATGTCGTCGTTTTCTAGAAAACAATGACCCTCTTGTTTGACCACTCATTGGTGTAATGCCCTTTTCCTTGGCATTTTTAACACCTAACATTGATTGTCTTGGTCTTAGACTTTTTTCCTTTATGAGTAACGAAAGGCTTAGCTTCCGTCTTTGATGTTGGCTTGGCATCTCCGAAATACTTTGGCTTTTCTTCTCTCGAATAGCTTGGCCGATTAGATGAACTACCATTTTCATAGGTCGTATGTGAAGTTCATTTCCTTTTAAGCTACTACTCGACTAAGAATTCTTTTTGTAGCATCTCCTCTAAGTCCATGTATTGTTGCACACCACGTATTGTTTTCATTTTGGTCCATGATTCCATTGGATACTCTATGTTTTATCTCCGTGAAGTAATAAGTTGATCCCACCAACTTAATGCATAATCATAGAACTTTATGGCTGCAACTCTTACTCAATTGATCTTGGTGTAATGTTGACAATCGAAGACTAAATCTTCTTCTTTTTCCACTCCAAGTAGGAATCCGGATAATTTTTACCGTGAAATAAGGGAATCCTTAGCTTGAGTCCTCCAAACCCGTCTTGTGGTTGAACCTCTACTTCTCGAACACGTCTAACTTTTCTTTAGATGCCTTGAGACGCACTACTATGAATCCCATAGTACTCTTTGGTGGCTTCATCTCTAGGTGTTTGCGGTCGCTCATGGCCTCTATACGGACATCTTCTTGGTTCTCTTCCAGAACCATTAAACACTACTAAAAAAATATAATGCATAAAACAAGAAAGCATTAAACATTTATTTGAACAAATTTAAAATGATAAAATGGCTTCTCTTGCTGCGTGAAGAAGTAAAGAAAATGGGCCTTGTTCGCGTAAATTAGTGATGAGAGAAAAGGCCTTGGCCTTCTAATTTAACAATGGGAAATGGTGGAGTGGACCTTTTGACTCATTAAAAACCTTTTCAAGAAAACCCATTGGGACAAAACTTGATAAGGAAAAAAGTACAAAAGATACACTCCTCCCATTGTTGAACTTACTTGGCTTGTATCAGCACCAAAATGGTATGATACGGCTTGTTTTCTTTATCATGTTGGCTCCATAAGTTTTGAAGAAGTCATCTGATTGATTGATTGAATAATTTGGTCTTTGAACGGATCATGGGACCGGTTGGTGTAACTAGATTCTCCTCGGCTGCAAGCCTTTCCTTTGATCTAAGCGGTTCCTTAAGCTTTTGTACAAGCTGCTTCTCGGGTTCAAATGTGATCCCTTGCTCTAAGCTCTCTGTGCTTTCTAAGATCTTATCACTTTTGGATCTTTGATGTCACAGGTTTTAATCTTCTATCATTACAAGTGCATAGTTATGCAATGTAGTAATGATTAGGGTCAAATAAACCAGAGACTAATGTCACACTACTAATTGTGATTCAACAAATAGAGATAAAATGAAATATGGTTGTATGGTTATCATGATTGGAGAAAGTAAATAACAGTAAATTAAATGTGTTAAACTTATATGGAGAAAGATGTTGGGTACAAGGAATATTGCATGTATCAATGATCGAGTAAGCTATCTAACTAACCATGTAACGAACAATTGCAGAACTCGGACTACTATTGTAAAGCTAACCTACTCACATAGCACTAACTGTTTAACCATGAATTTCCATAGCACTAGTAGTACATTATGTAAGCCCTAACTAAACATGTCTGCAATCTAAACAAGTTTTATAAGTTCACTTAGATGACATGACTTTGACTCCAATTGGATATGGATACTCACCTCGTCAATTGTTGATTCTAGTAACCTAAATATCGCTTTCGGTGCATTGATTAAACCGACTGATCAAAAGCTAGATGATCAAGCTAACCTAGGAATTGAGAACACAAAGATGAAAAACTATAATGATAAATCCCTAATAGAAAATTAAACATATTCAATCATCGAATCCCTTTAAACAAACCCTAAACCCAAGTGATGGATTCCTTAGGCATTGGTGATGAAATCATAATAAATAAATATAATGATTGCATAAAAGAAATCCAAAGTAACGATATCGGTTTAACAAGGATTCAGAAAGCACTTCTTGAAGAGATGAGATTGCCTCTCCCGTAAGCTATAAGAAAATGAAAAACTAAAAGCAATAATAACAAGTTGTAACTCCAAAAAAATGTGCAACACTATTTATATGAAAACCTAAGTCCTAATAGCGGTTGGTATTGAAAATGAAAAATCTTGTCGTCGGGGATGGATCGATCCTTAAGGAGATCGATTGATCCCTACTCCAAAATGCACCACTTCATTTAAACATCCATATGCTTGATCCTTTCTTGGTCTGGTCGATCTTGATACATCTTCTTTTGATCTTTGAAGTCTTGAAATGTCCAAATAAGTTCCAAATGATCTTTTTAGCTCCATTGACTCGTAAAACCTGTAAAACTATAAACAAAATCAAAAGGAAATAAAACTTATCTTAGACTTGATTAATGACACTAAAAACATATGGAACCAATTGATGAAAACCATTAAAACTATGACACTTCAATTCTCTTAGACTTGAAAGATTGCTTCTCCTCAAGCAAACAAAGGAAATAAATCAAATAAAAGAGAAAGGTTTGAAAACATTGGAAGTTACACACTCTTTTAGACCTCACCACATTGATCTTCCAATCCTTAAGAAATTAAAATAAATCAAGAATCAGTTAGTACAACATGTACTTTACCATAAGCATAACGATCGTTACCGTACTATGGTTCCCGAGATCCTAATGAATTTCCAAAATATCCATTGTTGACACTTTAGCATTCATTGATTATCTCTATGTGCAGTCTCAACAAGGGAATATCAATCGCTGCAAAGGGCTTGGAATGAATGAAGATGGATGCATTCATTGCAAAACATTACAGTGAGACAAATACCAAATGTTGGTACACAACCTCAAGAACATCAGAATCTCTATTAAGCTCTATAAATTTCCTAATTATGTTGTAATGATGCATAAAATTACACACTGGACTCTAAAAATACCTTATTTCGGTTCATTCTTTGTCTTTTTTCCCTTATCGCTTTTATTTTCTTCTTTTTTGTTTAAGGGTTCGACTGATCTCTACATTATTTTTCTTTTTTTATGTTTTCTTATTTTTCAATTTTTTTCTTTCTTTTGTAAGAATGGAAGGTTGAAACTAGTTCTAGTCAACATTTTTGCACCATTGACAAACTCAAAATGTATATTAAATATGTAAAGAGAACATTGATGTTATCCAAAATGCTTAGAATATAAACTTGTGTCCGTCTGCATACTTCGTACTTTTTGCATATGATTGCACATGATAATAATGTAGCAGAGACATGTGGTATGAAAAACGGATAGGATAAAAGTGTGATATCAAGCTAAATATGAGATTTTCTATTCAGAGTTCTTAAAAGAGTGGTAGAAAAAATGGAATTGAACTCTCATTATTGTGATCCAGTGCGCGATATCAAGCCCATCAGTGAGAAGTTCAAGTCGGTGTTAAAGGTTCAGTAAGATAGAGTCAATATTAGATCATTTAGATTTCAAAGGGTAGGGAGCTTTCAATAAAGAAAATCCACTTATGGTGTTTCTAATCTTCCTAAAACTGACAATCATCAATGTTAGAAGTCTTTTAGAAAGTTAGCCAATCCTCAAAAATTTTGACTCGATAAAACAAAAGACTAACTCTAAATAAGAAAACAAAAAGACAAAGCACACACCATTCCCCTATACCTAATTCACTACACCTAATTCACTACGTCCCGCTGTAAAATAAAATCAAAGGAAATGAGCGCGAATAACAAAAATGAAGTAAATACATGGAAGCAAATAACATAAGTAAATGGAAAATACTTGGAAAAGGATAACCAATGTGACCATCAGCCTAAAACTTATACTAGATACGTCGCATGGATCTCTCATGCACCTCGGTTAATGTTTATCATCACCGAGTACCTCACTACCCTCGTCATCTCCAAGAACCTAAATACCAGCATCATCCTCTACGCCTGCTACGCTTGATACATCTGATGCAACATGCTCAGCGGTCCTATAGTCATTATCTGTAATGGGTCACTACAACAAGGACGAATCCGAGAAAGTGCTCCCCAAATATTTTGCATTATGGTGTTGTTCATCCATTTAGATTCAACCATCCACTACTCAAAATCTGACTAAGGCTCATATGGATCCTCATATACTACAATAGTACTAAAATCCGGTGGCAGAAATGGTGATGCAGAAGTATGGGGCTGGGATGTGGAAGCTCTATGTTATGCTTGATGAGCAACATGGTCATATTCTTCCCAAAAAAACTCGTCCAAAACAGCCTCGGGATCCAAAGTCACGGATGAGGCACTATGTAATGGGCATGCGCATATGGCCTCTACAGAAGGTAAAAACTTGATATTCCTCTTAGTGAGGAGAGATGTGTGTCCCATCTGAGGTAATTGCATGTAAATATAGGTACATGTGCGATCCCAAAAATGTTACACCAGGAAGTTGGGTACCAAAATGATATAGTTTCCAAAATATGTCATTTCCATAATCCAACACCATTCTGCTGGACTTGGGCACAGAACAGCAATACCCAAGCTCTCGAGAATCACAGTCACAAGACTCTCTATCATCATCACCATTTTAGATGATGTTACAAGACATTTCTTAATCTCAACAAGTGTTGAAGCAAGAACGTACCTGATATTGAGGCGATGTGTGTGTTATGCATCATCTGCACTAGGTGTATTATTGTTAGTAAAATGCAACAGCCCTCTATGCAACATCTATAACTCATGCTTTTCCAATGATGCAGCCTCAACCTTGGGCCATAAAGTAAAGCTTAGGAATTTGGCAGCTATCTGAATCACGAGATTCCATATGAATGACTCCTTAGCTTTCCATGATAGATAACCAACTGAACTATCAAATCCCAAAACTCAGCAACGTAGTGGTTCTCTAACATTTATGCCCCCTTATGCCTCTGATAGACAAACACATCACATAATGAATAAATTCTCATTGTATGCAGCTCTCTATTGATGTAAAATCTAATACTCCCCTCATAAGCCTTCAAAGATGTAGGTTTCTCAAAATGCAGATTAAAAGTGGCAAGAAACTCCCGTGTGAGCCTGGTGATCTAATGAGGTTGCGTCCTCAAGAGATTCCCCAATTCCATCGCATCGATAAGGTTGAAATAATCATTCCTCAATCATAAATCAATCATTGCATGCTCATCAGTCATGCGAGTAGTATACAACTTGTTGAGTGCCAATATGTTGGCAAAATTGGTATTAGCAGGTGTTTATACTCGGTTTGTAGCAACCGCTGTATCAGTGGCAAAAACCTTGCCTTTTTCATTCGTGGACGAGGTGCGTAATCAGCAAAATAGAAAAAAGAATTATCCAATAACACACAAGTGAGTCAAAATTGCAATGAATTAATGTATAAAGAAAAATCAATCAAAGTTAAAGCTATAGCAGCACATTCACATTATTTAGTCTCAATCTAACAAGTACTAGTGAAATTAAGAGAAAAAACAAAGAAATCCAAAATCCCAAATTTCCAATCCGAAAATCAGATGGGAAAAGCAAAAATTGGACATGTTACCTTTTCAAACCGATGAAATGGAAAACAGGAATGGATAGAAAATGAAACTTTAAAAAAATTAGGGATTTGAATCAATGAAAAAGATGGAGAACTGAGAGAGTTATGAAGGTTTAAAGTTTTAGATTGATGAGAATGAGGAAGAAGATCAAGGGCGGCCATGACTTATAATCGTGAAAACCCTTGGTTACCTTTAATGAGGAATCGATCTACCCTTTAAGGATTGATTGATCCCAGTGACAGATAAATATGTCGATCCTTGGTAGAATCAGTTAATTTTAGTGACTATAACATTTTGAATTTTCTTCTTTTGCATTTAGCTCCTATTATATTGCATCTATCATTCATACTTAATTATCCCTGCAAGATCCTAAAACAAAACAAAAATAGAAAAATGCAGTTACGCCTAAACATGGTGAGATTCGATAAGATGATTGAGGACATCCTCATATGGGTCCGGTTGTGATAGATTGGTTGTTGTTACGTTGCCCATTTGCTGCAAACTTAAAGCGTGGAGCCTTCTATGGTGAATGATCATCTGGTGTTACAGCAGTAAAGTTCTTTCGATCGTTATTCTTCATGCGCCTTGGCACTGTGTACCTCAGGATCTTATGCTCACTCCTAGTAACACACAAAAGATCATCACTCCACATCGTAGTTTTGCTTGCATCAAGAATTGGCTGGAAGTAGGCTTGCGAGTCTTGGTCACTAGGATCGATATATCCAAGATGGGGATCGGTTGATCTCTGCAAGCTATTCTCCAATCTGATTTTTACATATAAGATAGGATTCTTCCACTATTTCTCATCGACGTTGGGAAACGAGACTTTCTTAACATGCTTAGTAGGATCTAAAATGCATGAAACCCCATTTGTCTTCATCCGACAATACCCAAACACATATTCTTCTTGAACATATACGACCTCTAAGGGGTCCTCTGAATGCATTTTCTGCATTATCTCTTTTTGATTTCATTTACGGTATCCACCCAGAAAGTCTGGTCCTCTATTGTTGGCTTCTTCATCATTTTCTCCACATCAAATTCATCACCAAATCACTTAGATAAAGATAAATCTTGTCTTTTTGAACATTGATGATTGCTCTTACGGTTGCTAAGAAATGTCTACCAAAGATGATAGGATCTTTTGGTTCTTCTTCTAGTTAAAGTATGATTAAATCAGTTACGATTCAACATTCAACAATCTTCACGGGCAAATTTTCAAGAAGGCCAACCAGATACCCCATTCATTTGGAAATCAAAAATGGCATTAGGCTCACACTAGCTCATATGTCGCATAAGCAGCGGTCGAATTTGAAATCACAGATGTTGCATTGCAAAGTGAAGCTTCTTGGATGCTTGTGCTTTTTAGGAAATATGCTCTGTAACAGCATGGTACACTAGTGTTTAAGGACTATAACACCCTTCTATAATGTCAATTTGTCTGTAAGGATACACTTTTTCAAGGTCGGAATCATTTTTACAGCATCAACAAAGATAACCTCACTTTCAGCTCACTCACAATGTTTTTCATCTTCTCCAACTCCTTCTCATGAATCTTGTTATTTTACCTTGATGGATATGGAAGCTTGGACACATAGGGTGGTGGTGGTTCATAGGGTAGTTTAGTACATGTAGCTTGATTCATAGATTTCTTCTTATTTAAAGAGTCATGGGATCGATCAATCCTTGTCTTCATCGATTAATTTTGGAGTTGTGTTTTCTTAGGAGATCGATCTGTCCTTTAGTTATATCGATCGATCTCTGTGCCATGTGACTTAGGAGAAATTTTTTTTTACTTCTGAGCATGATGGCATGAATGTACTCCTTTGGATTACTCTCTGACTTCCCTAGAAGAGCTCCTGCAGGGTCCTTGACAAATTTTATGGTCTGAGCAACTTGTTTTTCTAACACACGCATGTGAGTATTTATGTACTTAAATTTTCCATTAAGATTGATGTACATCTATCAACCTTAGCATTGATTTCATTGGCAAACTGCTTTTTCTGTTCTAACTTGTTAGAACATTTTTTCAACCATATCTTGGGAACCAGCATTGCAATATTGTTCCTTAAGTTGAAACCATGTATTACCATAACCAGCGTTCTTGTTTTGAAACCCCTGCGTAAAGTTTTTTTGAGGCTGAGCTGTGGCGAATAGTTTGACATTGTATTACGGCCGCTGTTGGTTTACGTGTGGAGGATAGACTTGATCGGTTGAGTTCTCCACATTGGTGATTTTAGTAGTTTTGATTAAATCCCCGATTCTGGAAATTACCATGTCCTTTTACATAGTTAACCTCTTCATTTCCCTCTACGCCTTCATCAATACCACAGTCTTTGTATTCATGTTCCTTACATAAATTCACATTCATTTGTTGTGCTTTCATCAAGATATCAACCTTAGCATTAAGCTCCTCGATCATCTAATGGTGGCCGAGGGGGAATAACAAGTGGCATCCATGCAGCAAACACCCTTTGGTGCGCCGTATCAGCTTATTCGCATTGCTGCTCTGCAGCAGTAGCTGCATGATCATTATTGGGATTTCGTAATTCCCCTAATAGACCCAGTTGGTCATCAGCCATCCTAGCATGCACCTGAAATCCAAGAAGATTGAAAACAAAAATGGTTATCAAACAAAGAAAAAGGAAATAGGATTGATCGATCCCTATGCAAATTGATCGATCTTTGTGCGAAAAAATTAAAAAAATTCCTAAACTACACTTGCTCCCAGCAACGACGCCAAAAATCTTGATGTCTCAGGTTTTTACTTTCTCTATTATTGCAAGTCTACAGTTCTCTGTTATAGTCAAGATTAGGGTCGAATTCCATTGAGACCATGATACACTATGAATTATGATTCAACAAATAGAGCTAAAATTACATATGGTTGTATGGTTATACTGATTGCAAAAAGTAAATATCAGTAAACTAAATGCGTTAAAATTTTATAGAGAAAGACACTGGGCAAAGGGAATATCCCAAGTATTAACGATCGACTAAACCATCTAACTAACTAGAAATTTGTTAACAAACCGTTCTGAAACTCGAATCACTATTGTAGAGCTAACCTACTCCCACAGTGCTAACTCTTTAACCATGAATTTCCAGAGCACTAGAAGTACTAGTATGTGAGCCCTAAATAAACATGTCAAGAATCTAAAAAAGTTCAACAAGTTCACTTAGATGACACAACTTCAACTCCCATTGGCTATGGATACTGAACTCGTCAATTGTTTATTCTGCTAACCTAATTATCGCTTTCCCGCATATATTAAACCTACATATCATAAGCTAGGTGATCAAGCTAACCTAGGAATTGAGAACACAAATATGAAGAACTATAATGATAACCCCTAGTAGAAACTTAAACCTATTCGATCATCGAATCCCCTTAAACAAATCGTAAATCCAATTAGTGGATTGCTCAAACATAGATGATGAAATCATAATAAATTAATAAAATGATTGCATCAAAATAAATCCAAAGTAACGATATCGATTTAACAAGGGTGCCGAAAGCACTTCTTGAAGAGATGAGATTTCTTCTCCCTTATGCTATGAAACCGAAAAGCTAAAAGCAATGATAACAAATTGTAACCGGGTAAAACTCGTGTAGCACTATTTATATGAAAGTTTAAGTCCTAAAATTGGTTGGGATTGAAAAAAGTAAAATCTTCTCTTCGGGGATCGAACGAACCTTAGAGAGATTGATCGATCCCTGCTCCAAAATGCACCACTTAATTTAAACATCCATATGGTCGATCCTTTCTTAGTCTACTTGATCTTGAAATTTTAATGAATTTGAATGAGATTGTATTAAGGAGTAATCTATATGGAACGTGCAACGCGCTTATGATGCGTTTTCTTTTGATCTTTGAAGTCTTCAAATGTCTAAATCAGTTCCAAATGATATTTCTGGCGCTAATGACTTGTAAATCCTGTAATACTACAAAAACAAATGGACATAAAACATATCCTAGACTTGATTAATGACACTAAAAAATATGTAATCAATGGATGAAAACCATTAAAACTATCACACATCAACTTTGAAGGTTAGAAGACTAAAAAGGGGAGCTTAGGGAACGGCTTCAGCACGTGAAGTATGATATTAGACTGCTTGAGAGCGAGCCTTGGGACTGGGAGAGAAAAGGCTTCAACCGATGGGCCTGGATTCGAAACTGGTTTGTGGGATACTCAGGATGCTCCTCCTTTTGAATAAGAACCTCGACTAACCTCTTACTATGATTATTCTTGTAATTTTCCTCATGAATCAATAAGGAGATTTATCCCGAAATTGAATTTTTAATAAAAAATAGCTGGACTCAAACTCAGGTTGCCTATTTACCCACATGTTGGATTTAAACCAAAAAAACTTAAATGTAAATTTCTTCAAGTTGATGGAGTTCCATACCGCTTGAATAGTTCCCTGTCCAATGTTTCAAGTCAATACACCCTGTTATGAATTACTTTAGTGACGTGATATGGCCCTTCACAATTTACCCCGAGTTTTCCATCCTTATATTTAGAGTTATTCTCAAACAATCGACGAAGTACCAGATCACCCACGTTGAAACTTTGGTGTTTAACCTTTGTGTTATAATAGTGAGTTGATGTCTGTTGGTAATTCTGGATACAAACTGACGCCTGATTTCAGCACTCTTCAATCAAATCCAAGAACTCACGAAATATATCCTTGTTTAAGGCCCCTTGTTTGGGGTTTGCAGTTCTCCGAAAATTCCCGGTATAACGACTTAAGATGGGATAACGGTTTCTATCCCATAAAATAGAGAAAAAGGAGTCTCATTCATTGCCCTCCGAGTTGTAGTTTGGTGTTGTAATGATATTTTGGTGTTTTAAGCCCTTATTCTAACTAGTTTATTGCTCTTCAATCGCTATTATCACTTGTAAATATGCATTAATCATGTAGTTTAGGGTAAATTTTCATTTAGAGTAATAGGATTACATTTTCCTTCCATTTGGTATTAATTTAGGTACAAAAATTGGCAAATGGATCTAAAGAGGCAAAATGAAGATTTGGAACAATATTTAGGTTGGATTTGATTGGATTTAAAGATTGACTAGAAGATTCATGAGATGTACCACGAAAAACTCAACCATTTGAAAAAACACTAGGATTAGATTGAAGAGCATAAAAGTTAGGAATTTAGGTCGAAACGGAAGTGGATTTGGAGTTAAGGTTAAAAAGTTATGAAAATTTGAAGGTTCACAAGGTTTAGAAAGGGGACACACCGGCCATTTGACTGCTGGGAATGTCTTCAGGTGATCCTATTTTTGGATCCAACCCGGTTCGTCCTGAGTTGTCCCGTTTCGCATCTTTTTATCAAATCTTTTTGCTTCTTTTAGGTTCTTAGACATCTTTGAATCAATCTATCTTATTTCCCTTTTGATTTTCATTTCTTTTCTCTAATGTGTCATAATTATGCAAATTATCATCATGGATCTTTGTGTTCTCATCATGATTAGTGAATAGTTTCATTGGAGCCTTTGGGTATGATAGATTAGGGTGATTTAAGGTCATTGGTGATGTTTAGGGCTTATATTTATATTAATCATTTCTTATAGGATGATCTTAATGCTAGAGTAGTTTAGGCCAAATTGATTTAGAGCATAGAAAATTTCATGTCTCGAAGGTGTTCGATGAAATTTTCGAATAGGTTTTATAAGAGTTTTTCATGTTTAGCCAATGAAAATTGATGTTTAATATGCTTAATGACTATTTACTTATGATTAATGCAAATTTATCACATTCACAAATGAATTTTATTGTTAATGATGATAATTAACATAGAATTAGTTCATTGAAGTAGACTAGTTGAAAGCTAAAGTCCAAGTATAAGCAATGTTAGGTAGCATGAGCATCACAAATCATTTGCATTTACCCATTGTTCACTTTTAATCTTTAATTAATCCTTTAAGCTCTCGTTTCATTTTTCCACTCTGTTTCAATTTGAATCTTGTTAATATTTTGATAATTTGTTCTTGTTGCTTAGTTCTTGCTATTTACATCTTTTATATGCTTTTAGATTGTTTAGTTTAGTGAAACCAAAAGTTAATCTTGTTGCTTAGCTTAATAGGTTTCATATATTCTTAGTGCGTATGTCTATCTCTCTGTGTTTGATCCTTAAATGCTACATCGATATACCATTCAAGTGTGGTAGTATGATGTTTAATGTTTAAAACTTTGATCTCCTCAAATTTTTAGCACTGTTGCAAGGGAAATAGCAAATGACATTAGGATTTTGAAAACAATTGAGACTAAGCAATTTTTTTTATGGCTAATTGTTTCCTTTTTTCTTATGTCGTTTGGTCTCTTAAGTACAAAAACTAAAGAGAACAAAGATATAGACAAGTTCACTTGAGGAGATTGGGTATTGAAAACAAAAGATGCAATCTTTTTTTGTGAACCTAAAATTGAAGGAGATGAAGCCAATGTAGAACAAAGATACAATCCTCTTTCTGTGTAGTCTCTCCTGAAGGTTGAAGAAGACTTGTGCCATTTCATTATTTTTATCGGGTTCCCATTTCTTTATTTTGTTATTGGGCTTACTCCAATTATATTTTGTTCTGTTTTGACAGCTGCCAACTAATTCAATTGAAAAATATTAGGCCTGAATTAATTGAACCGAATCAATCGAATAAAACAAAAATTAAACCGAAGTAACCAAATTTACCAAAGGTCTGAAACTTTCGATTATATTCAGCAGAAAATTCATTAACCGAATTAATCAATCTACGAACCAAACCGATTCGATATCGATAACTCAAGCTTCTAACCGAAATACCTGATTACCGAAATACCCAAACCGAATTAACCAATTGGTTCAAAATCCCACCTCTTAGACTATCAACATCGGTGAGACCAATGTGGATCTCTAAATACATATTATTTTAATAGTTTGTATTTAATTCAATTATTTATTTAAATATTAAATTATAAAATAATTGTTGGACCAATGACTGAGCAAAAAAAATTGATGAACCGTCTTTTATATTAGATACTATTGATACCAATCTTAAGAGATTTCTATGCTTTTGAATATTTTTTTATTTTTTTATTAATTAAGAACCCATAAAGGTATTAGCACTGAGAATGCTCTTAATATAATATATAATGGATCTCAATTTAAAAATAAAATAATTCTATTGGAAAAGGTCTGTGTACATCTACGGGTTCCAAAGAAAAATGGATACTTGATTTGTGCAGTTAATTATTATTCAGAGCATAATAAACCTCAAAGAATTAGTATATCTACGGGTTCCAAAGAAATTTTCGTTATTAAACACACTTCTGGTGTCTCCAACCATGTCGCCGAGACGCCGACACCTTAAGCAGTCGTCATACGCTTCTTGCTATTTTGGATGTCTCAGTTCCAGGATTCAACTCTTTTGCTGATCTTTATTCTACGGATCTATTTTTTTTGTCGTCGTTGGGAAGATGTGACAGCTGGTTTGAATTTTGATTACACGTTTCATGAAAAATTTAGGTTTCATGGTTCTCGTTTATGTATTCTAGATTGTAGCCTCCACCTCCAGCTTATTTCTGAGTTACATAATGAGGGTCAATTGGTCGTGATTGTACATGCCTTTTCCTATCCCATCTAGCCCATGGACGAACATTAATAAGGATTTTTATGTACACTGTAAGGTTTTGATTCGATCTTTGTGATGGTTGATCGTTTCTCAAACATTGTATATTTCATACCTTGCAAATGTATTACATATGTTGTTCAAGTTGCCACGCTTTTTCTCCGTGAAATCTATTGTTTACATCTACTACCTTCATCCATCGTCTATGACAGAGACTCCCATTTTTTTGGTCATTTTGGCGATCATTATGAAAGATATTGGATACAAATCTTGATATGAGTTTTGTGTATCATCCTCTGACAAATGAAAGTCACTAATAGTTCTTTGAGAAACCTTTTACGTTGATTTGTGGGATTCCAAGCTACCGCAAGCTGAGTTCGCTCATCATCATGCTTGTAATCGCAGTTGTGTTTTTGGTCCATTTAAGGTTATCTATGAAATAGTGCCTCGTGATCCTGTTGATTTTTCTAATCCCCCAGAACGTTCTTGTCTTCATGGTGTTTCTGCTGATTTGTGGATAATATTGTTCAAGTGCATGAAGACACTAAAATCCTTGACGACTCGGTTGTTAAGTACAAGAATGCTGCTGATGCTCACCGTTCGATGTATGGTATTTGAGGTAGGTGATCTTGTTTGGGTGGTTCTTACGACAAGTTGAAAGCTAAAAATATTCGTCCCGTCGGAGTTTTTGAACGCATTATTGATAATGTTTTATGTCTTCGTTTTCCTCATAGTATCAACAGGTCTGATGTCTTCAATGTTCGTTATCTCTCTCTATGCTCCTCCTGATCAGCCTTCCGATTTGAGATCGAATCTTTCCAACCCGGAGGGGCCTGATGTAGCTGCTGATCCATTCTCTGCGTGATACAGAAGACTTACATGATACAACTGTTGATTCACTTTCTGATTCACCGACTTATAAAGACATATTTTCCTTTTTCTTTATCATTGAGGTTTTGGTTTTTTGTTAAATTTTCTGTTTTTGAATTCCAGAATAATTTATTTTCTTGCAGTAGCTAAGTTTAGCCTCTTCTGTTTAAGTTTATGCTTCTTTGTTATTGAGTTTCTTGAGTTTCTGAAAATTAATAAATGAGATATTTCGCTGTCCCCTGTGTTGGTTCGCCTTAGTTCATCAAAACAAGAAGTCTTGTGTAGATTTGATTAAGTTGATCTCCAAGAATCAGTGGCGAAGTCAGAAATATTTTGTATAGGGGTCAATATTAATATAGTTATATAATATTATGAAATTATTTATTCGGAATACAATTTTATTATTGAAAAATTTAAATATTTTTATTATTATTTTTAAAAAATATAACCAAAAATAATATCATTATTGTTGAAAACCTCCCAAATTTTATATACATTATAGTTGTGTTCAATAAAAATATATGTAGTTTTATAAATATTTCACTTTTTATGTAAAAATATTCTTAAATGAATTAAAAATTAGTATAAGAGGCGCAAGATAGTTTGAAGTTGGGAAGAGGGTCAATTTTACCATTTCAAGCCAAATTATCAACCAAATACCAAATTGTTAACCCATGTAATTAAAATTTTGTAAAAGTTGTGGGGGTCAATTAACCCCCCTCCTATAGGTATAGATTCTATTGTTGTTGGTGTTATCTTTTTTGTTTTTGGAGCTCGGTTTAATTCTCTCTTTTGTTCCTCTGGTCTTATGGATGCTTTTTGTTAGTTTGGTTCTTCTCGAGTCTTTCGGTGCAGCTCCGGCATCTCCAAGTTCTTTGGGATTTGTAGTGTGGGAGTAGGCCTATCAGGCAGGTCAAATCCGTTCTGCTGCGCTTTTTTTTTTTGTTTTTGTTTTACATTTGACAACCCATCCACAAAGCTAGCGAAACTAAAATAGTATGTCTGTATTGGCTCATTTAGAGTTTGTGGGGCTCACAAATAGCGAAGCTAAAAATATATTAAAAATAAATAAATTAAAAAGAAAAATAAACATATTATTTTAAAACATCTAATAATTTATTATATAAATATTTATTTTTTCTAAAAACCCACAAATAATTTACAAACCCGCAGGATTTACTTGCTAAAAATTTACGTTTTACAAAACCTGCATTTTTGCGAATTAAAATTTTTACATCTGTATATAGAGGTGGAGGTATTTTATTCTTAAAGGCCCCCCTAAAAAATCTGAAAACTCCATTATATGTTTTTGAAAATAATTTGAATGACTCCAATCTAAAATAATGTTAGACCCTAATATAAAGTTAATTTAAGTACAAAAAATCACAATACAATTATCGTTGAACAGAACATAAAACCAATAAAATATCAATTTAGAGTTAAATTTCAGTAATTTTACTTTTTATTTATTTTATATTAGTATGTTTATATGTTTATTTTTCTAGATCTTTGTTGTTATATTAGTGACTATATTACTTAAACACACATTAATTAAAAAAAAATTTACAACACTCATTATTTTGGATTTGAATTTTGATAATAAAACAAAATATGACGTTAATACAAGTCACTATATTGCATGTTTTAGTCGAAAAAACCAAGATTATATTCTTATATATAATTTTAGATATTTTTAAGCTTAAACTGTTTTTTTTTTAATTTTCAAGTGGAAGCAAAGAAAGGGATTCAGTTTCGAAAAAAAAACTAGGCCACTAATGGAGATTATCTTATACTTATGTATTTTGATTTATTGTAAGGAAAATTTGTTGACCCTGGTTAAAAAATTTTAGCTTCGCTATTGACCATATCTAGTATCTATCCCAGTAGATCCTATATCGGAGTGATCCAGCTCAACGTTTTAGCTTTGGTGCTATTAGAACAGCCCCATCAGTTTCTTATTAGAATATCTCATCATTAAAAATAAAAAATAAAAAAAAGAGATATCATGAGAAATTGAACCCCTTACATGTTGACAAATTCACGAGAGTTTTTCACTTTAAAATAGTTTTCAGTAAAATGAGAAACTCTCCTGACATTTGCAACATGTAAATGGTTCAGTTTCCTTTCTATTTAAAGTTTAGTTATAACACTAAACTATATTAAATAATGTATATAAAATGGTTCAATTTCCTTTTTATTTAAAATTTAGTTATAACATTAAAATATATTAATATAATGTATACAAAATACCTAGGTGAGAACCTTGTAGAGATTTTAACACAAATAGATTTATGCTCAAATTTAGTGAGATTGAAACATATAATAAAACTGAAATAGCTTTATTAATGTAAATAAAGTAAAAGAGAAAAAAGGGTTAAAGGAGAAACACCAAAATCAAATAGATTTGGATTGATTCATAAAATGAGAGAAGATAAGGATTGCACAAAATGGCAACCCTCAAAATTGGGTTAAATATTTACATAAAATGCATATTTATATGAAACTATACGTGATCAAACCCTAAACATATGAGCTAAGATTAGGCTTCTAAAGGAGTAATTATGTTAAAGGCTCCACAGGGTCAGAGGCCTCTGTCTCATCAAGTAAGGGAAGACATGCTAGAGAAGTGGCAACTGAGTTATTATCTGAGCGGGAACAAGCTCGTCCAGTCGTAACACAAATGTCTGACTCAATGGCTGATAACGGTCAAAAGGAATCAGAGTTACAACAGATAGACGAGAAAACAGAGTAGGAGTGTGGTGTCACAGTAGGACCGATATTTTCAGGCCAACTTCAGGGTGATAATTTGGGCAAGGAATTGACGGTTGTGGAAAGGTAAAGCAAGGGTTCTCCAGCTAGATCAGTTGGTATATCGTCAACTTTTGACGCTCGTTTGAGGTTTGATACTTTGTCTACAACGGGATTTACAGTTTTGGCGGCTTTAGCTGAAATGGGAGAAACTGAGGAAGGTGAGATACTTGAACAGCATGTCGAGACATCAGTTGAGATTAGTGATGAGGCAGAAATGGTCATACCAGCAAAGCAACCAGTCAAACAAAAGCACAAAGGAAAGCCAATTTTGAATAAAAAATACATAATTCAATAGGTACACGAAGAAATAATAGCAGAGCTTCCATTCTGAAGCATTGATGTTATCAATCTTTGCATGGAATAGCATTTTCAAAGATCTAAGGAAGTACTTGTTGTTACCAATGGTTGATGCGATTGTAGGAAAGATAGTTGGATGGTTTAAGAAACATAGGAAGTCTGTTGCAAAAATATCAAACACACAGAAGCTGGTACCTTTTGTTGATGTTGTGTTGCATCCAAGATGCCAGATTACGTGAACTAAATAGCTTTTTGCTGGAAACAATGTGGTTAGAAGTGATGGCAAAGTTTATTTGGTTGGTTTGACAAGAAATCTTGCAGCTGCAAGTATTTTGATTAGACCGGTATCCATATGCACTTGCAATTGCTTCAGCTTTGACACATGCACAAACGGTGAATGTCGATCTACATAAATTCTGCTCACACTATTATTTTATGGAGCAATGTGCATTGGCATTTATATGACCATTTATCATGTATCCCATAAATCTGAGTGGAAAGTTCCCAAGGATATTGCAACTATGTGTGTCTTACCTCTAGATTGCATCAAGAAAAAGGAAAGAAATAAAGTATATAGATTTCCATCGGTTGGAGAATTTTGTTATGTTGTTGTATGTTTATTTCATTGTGTACAACTATGTGTGTTTTCTTTTTAAGGTTACTGGATGTTTATTTGTTGTTGCTTTCAATCAGGTTAAACTAGTTAAATGAGTTAAACTGGTTAAACTATGCAAACTATGTTAAACTAGTTAAACTATGTAAAACTGGTGTAATGGTTAAATGTTAAAGATGTTAAAGTGGTTAAATTATGTATAAATATGATTTTCAATAAATGTATTTAGAAAACGTAAGTATTTTAATAAATGTTTATAGAAAACATAAGGATTACGTAAGTAAACGTAAATAACAAATAACTTACCAAAATTTTTTTTATAATACTTACGTTATTTTTACATGATACTCTTTCCTTCCCTTTATATATCTTATGCTTTTATGATTACTTAGTAATTATTATTACATAACTATGGAAATCAGATAAACATGTATTTGATCACATATTATGTCATAATAATAAGATATTAAATGTATGTTAAATCACTATTTTATAAGTTAAACTAGTTAAAATTAGTTTAGAATATGGTTTAACTAGTTACGAGTTTTTACCATAGAAAAACAATTCTTTTATAATTTGGTACAACTAATGTGGTGCAACTATGTGTTAGAAAATAACTACGATACGTGCTGATGGCGCCATATGGCACACGATAAAGGCTCCACATGGAACACGATAATGAGTAATTTAATTATGTTAAAGGAGTAATTTAAAGGCTCCACAGGGGTTTTATGTTAAAGGCTCCACGGCGAGTGGACGCCAGAATCATCACACAAGAGGCCTGATCTTATGGCAATATCAATGTTGGTTGACTTAAAGAACGTCCCGGGTTACTTATACTCGTAGCGGGGACCCAGTTTTTTGGCAAACAACATTGGAAATTTTGTGAAACAACACTGGAAATTTTGTGAAACTACACCCAAATACGGAGCGTTGTATGAGACTTGATGTGGCGAGAGTGTTAATGGAGGTGAACTTGCATAAACCTTTGATCAAAGAGATTAGTTTCTTGGATAAAAGCAGAGAGCCGGTGTCTGTGGCTATAGGTTATCCCTGGCTTCCTCCGTGTTGCTTAGCTTGCCTCAAATGGGACATGGAGATAATGAGTGTCTAATCCGAGCAAAGTGTCTATTTTAGCTAGGGAGACAAAAATTCGTGTAATGGGTGCTGAGAAAATGGGTGCAGGGTCAGAGGCCTCTGTCTCACCAAGTAAGGGAAGACATGCCAGAGAAGTGGCTAAACTATGTTTAATTATGTTTAAAAAGTAATTTAATTATGTTAAACGAGTTAAACTAGTTAAACATATTTTAATGCATATTTATATGAAACTATTTTGTGATCAAACCCTAAACATATGAGCTAAGATTAGGCTTCTGATTATTAATTTGGGCTTTCTTATGAATCTCTCCAATACTTTCCTGCAAATATGGCATGGATGGAACGTATACGCGAAGTAAGGGAAAACTGAGTCCCCGCTGCTAGTATAAGAAAAAAAATTGTGTAATGAGTGCTGAGAAAACGGGTGCAGGGTCAGAGGCCTCTATCTCACCAAGTAAGGGAAGCCATGCTAGAGAAGTGGCTAAACTATGTTTAATTATGTTAAAGGAGTTAAACGAGTTAAACATATTTTAATGCATATTTATATGAAACTATTTGTGATCAAACTCTAAACATATGAGCCAAGATTAGGCTTCTCAATATTAGTTTGGGCTTGCTTATGAGTCTCTCCAATACTTTCCCGAAAATTTGGCATAGATGGAACGTATACGCGAAGTTTGAAACCGCAAACTTGTTGATTAGATTGGAGCTTGGGTCTTGCAATGATCACTTGAACATATAGTAGACATAGATCCCTATTCTCCTTAGAGATAGTAAAGTGAACTTTAGAACCAAATGAAACCTCTTGCTCTATACTTGGAGATCTAACATTGCTCACTCAAATGTATTCTTTGATACCTGGAAAGCTTAGAAGTAGTCCCTCATAGGTATTTTTGACCATTCTTTTTCACAAAATTCTTGGTTTTCCTATACCCAACACTAAATCAAACAAGAAGTTGCCCACAATCTGCTGAAATTCTTCTAACTCTCAAGATTCTTATCCATTAGCCAAACAAAATTTGCATTCTACTCATTTTGTTTTTCTCTTAAGCATTTCACCAAACACCTTGTGTACATTCTTTGAATTATTGTATTTTCCATAAGAAATCAACAGACTTTGCATCTTTTATCAAACACAATCTATCAATATTATCTCGTGACTCCAAACCTATTGCATTCTAGTTTCACAAGTTCCATACCTAATCTAAACAATTTGCCCTCTTCTAAAATTACCGCACACCAATTTCTTATAGTTATTCTTGTTATGGCTCAAATGAAAGTTCATAGAAAACCAACGTGGAGTTGGGATAGTGGTAACTCTTTGTGGGTCAAAGCCAAAGTGGTCACGAGTTCGATTCCCGTTGGGAGGGATCTGTTCTCCGAATGAGAGTTAATTTAACATGGTTTAAGCCCTGCCTCAGTGGGATTAGGGGCCCACGGGTTCTAATCTCCTGATTATCCAAAAAAAAGGTACATATACACATTAACATAGTTGATGGAGCTTAGCCTCGACCTTTTCTTTCACTGGACATGGAACTTTCTCTCCAAGTTCTTTAAGTTGCTTCTCCGTTTAGTAAACGATGAAATCAACTTGGTTCTCTATGTCAATTGCATCTCTCTTCTCTTTGTCCTCCTTCAATCCTCTTCCCGCTTCTCTCTCTTCCTCTTCTCATTCCCTTCCGAATAGAGTTTCTTCACTGAGAAACACTCTTGCCCTTTTGGCAGACAACGACGATGATGACGAGAACCCTCGAGAGGAGTGCAATGTCGTTAGGGTTCCTAAACCCTAAACCCTAAACCCTAAACCCTAAACCCTAAACCCTAAACCCTAAACCCTAAACCCTAAACCCTAAACCCTAAACCCTAAACCCTAAACCCTAAACCCTAAACCCTAAACCCTAAATATTGTTATAATCGGATTTTCTCTTGTACATACTTTGTTTTCCCATGATTTGTTATCTTTATCACTGTGCTCTCTCAGTCAAAAGGAGCAGAGCATCTTTAGCTCTATAGCCTCTATTCGTTTGTAGAAAACAAACTTGTGGGTTTTTCATTCATTTAAGCATCTTTGGCTGTAAAGACGTTGTTTGATTAGATGTAAAGTTCTTAGTGGCACTTGTATCATCGAAGGTTATATATCTGAGCTTTACACAAATTCAAGATTCGGTTTTTTGTTTCACTTAGAGTTTGATCGCTGGAGTGGTTTTTCTGGTCTGAATCCTAAAATTGTTGTCATTTGGATGATGCAGGAAAGCAAATCCGCTGAGCTTGCAGACTACATTTCTGATTGTCTCTCAGCTCCCAAGATCTATCAGACAAGTCGTTGAAGAGCCTATCCCGGAGAAAGTTCAGAAAGTGTTAGATAAAGCAAAGGCTGGTGGCGACCATTATCATCATGGGCATGCGCATGCTGGTTACTCGGATGCTTACGGTCTTGGTGAGGAATAGACTACGTGATAGTGATATGCTTTTTGAGTGCTTGTTTGTTATTATATGATTCACCTTTTGATTTCATGAGTATTTTGAGCGTCCTTTTGTATAACATAAGTATGGGTGGTTTTTTGTAAGTCAGCAAATTTTCTACAGAAAAATTAAAATTCTCACTAAAATATGTTGATTAGCTAAAGGCTATTGCTCACTAAAAAATAATATAACTTATGGAAATTTATTATTTTAAAAAGAAGAATATGTACAAATAAACTAACTAAATTTAAGCACTATATGCTCATAACGTATAATTCAAACTTTATCTGGTTATGGTAGAGAGTACTTTACCATTCAAACTTTGCACGGAAGTGTCAATTCATTTTTACACTCTAAAATAGTAATAAATCATATCCCAATACGATTGAAATTTAAATTTTATAGTCGAGTTTAACTTATCATGCCAATTCTATAGTCGTCGTTAACGGGTGTTAGTCAACCATTAACGACGCTGACTCAGCCAACACATATGTAATTAGGTGGCATAAACGACGTTGTTTTGGGTTTGCAAGTTTAGAATTAAAAAATATATCACATCCGAGACTGAAAATACGACCTCTAACCCATTTATTGTAAGCCTTAACAAGTTATAATAAAGGGGTTAGACTTCGTGGTTTCAAGTCCTGGATGTAACACATTTAAAAAAATCTAACCTTGCTAACCCAAAACAACGTCGTTTAGGCCACCTCATTATACATGTGTCGGCTGAGGTAGCGTCGTTAACGGTCGATTAACACCCGTCAACGACGACTATAATTTTGGCACAATAAGTTAAATTCGTGTATAAAATTGAAATTTGAATCGTATTGGGATATGACTTAACACTATTTCAAAGTGTAAAAATGAATTGACACTTCCGTGTAAAGTTGGGATGTGAAAAACCCTTTACCCCACAACGACATGTTCTATTTGGTAATGTTCCTCCTGTTCTACCTCACTGATCACAATTACATTTTTTTGTCTATATGAGTTTCTATTTCCTAGTGTTGCATCAACGTTAATATCACCATCCAAGATATTATAATCTTGAATGAAATTATGAAAGTGAATTAAGGGAAACATTAAACTTTATGTAATTTTGATTTATCGTCCAATAATCTTCACGGTCCAATATTATTTCTTACAGATTCCAAAATAGTACATAGATGAATGTCATACGTTAATCAGTTAATGCCGATCTCTTTTTAGTGAACCTATTGTAAAAAATAATTTAAATGGTACTTTACTTTTTCTCTATAGGATTTTTCTTTTAGGAGTTAAATAATCTTTTTATTAGTGTTTCAATGATTGATTTCTCCCTAAATTAGCTCCGCTACATTAAACAAGAGTATTTACTTTATAAAATTTTCAAAATATTTCACTACTTTAGTATGCTATCAATCAAATCTTGAAATCACGTAGTGAACATAGTTATATATATATAAATATATATATACTATATAGTATCAAGTGTTGTGCAGCGTGCGGGGAAATATCTCCTTCATACTTTGATAGGTTATATATATTGTTTACCTTATTTATTATTGGTATACAGTTTGTGTTGTGTTAATTAATATTGGCATGTTACATTATTCTAAATCACATTTTTTGCGGAATCCGGATCCTTAATATTGACATGTTTCTTATACGTAAAAATTCATACAACTATATTATTTTATTTTTTGTCAGATGGTGGTTAGACACCTAATTAGCTCCAATAACTTTAATGATTAATGCATAGATAAACATGATTTTTAAAGTTCTAAAAATTTCTTTTCACCATATAATAGGCCGAATGGAGAAATTGGGTAAAAAGTAATTGTTAATCACTAAATTAGTAATCTAGTTTTACTAACTCTGGCAACAAAAATATTTCTCCGCGTTTACGTACTATTTTGTCCCTATATGCAACAACCTCAACACTCATGTGGCAAATGCATTTTAATTGGTGGATCCATTAAATGAATGAGTAATAAAATACCTCATTCACGTCTCTTGCACAACTGTCATAGGACTTATCTTTTATTTGTAGAGTAATTATAGTTAGTTTTTTTATGATTGTAAATAAGCATATAATGAAGATTTTTTTTTATTCTAAATTTATTAATAATATTAAAATAATAATTAAAAATCCGGTTGAAAAAGAAAAGGTATTGAGACGTGGTAAAATAATATGCATCTTTGTTTATATTTTCTAACAAACCAGAGCATAACATGCAATTTTGTTTATATTTGACATGTTATCACATATTAGAAAATAATACTAATATATCAGCATGTAATATGAGATATTTGTTGAAAACGCCACCAAAAAAGTTTCAAAAGTGTCATTTTTAACGTTTCAATATTATTATCACTTCGATCAAGAATACAGAGATAGTATTCATAGAAATATACTCTAAACAAAAAGGTTAAAGAACGATACAACATAAGAAGCGAAATTGACGATGCTTCAATTTAGAAGCCTAACTCGCTAACAGATTAACAAATCTGTTAAGTTTCTTCTCCGTGTTCGAATTCAACCATTGCGATTCTTGGCTATCACCCAACTATGACGCACTATAAGAATTTTGCAAATCTCAAAACACTACTGAATGAAGACTTCAAACTCCATAACCAATGGTTGTCTCTGTATGAATTTGTCTTTCACCTAGAGTTTAACAAACCAACAGAAATAACCGGCAGAAACACCACAAATGATAACTTCACCGGAATCAAACTCTACGACAAAGACATAAAATAACTAACACAAAAAACCATAGTGGAAAATACGACTCATTTTCACCCAATATAATCTATCAAATTGTTATACATGATAAACATGGTGAGATTGTCGACAAAACACATGAACAAACACAATGTGTTGAAGAGACACGTCGAAAAGACACCAACCCAACCAATTGTGGTGTGAAAGAAAATATCGTACTCATAGGCGAGATCACAGACATATCGCCAGTACCGGCAAAATAGTGAAGAGGAGAAAGACAATCATCCAAAAATCACCCACACTCGTGCCTTTCCAATTTTCTATCCCCAAATATTGAAGGTTTTTTATTCATAAATCCTATAATATAATTAGAAAGAGTACGACCGACGTCGGAGTCGACACTGGCTGGCAAATTTACAGAAAAACGAAAAAGAAAGATTGATGTAGAAGATCACTTTTGAGAAAAAAATGTGAGAAAGAAAGAAGTTAGAGAGTTTTTCTATAATGACAATTATACGCAAGAAAAGTGACATTTATCTGAGGGCTTTCCATTAAAATTATGGATCACAAAAATCACATTTATACATGAAACTTAAAAGGGTTTTCCATAAAAAATAGATATAAAAAATATTTTCTATTTAAAACTTACACTCTTTTATCTTGATTCGGGATTTTCCTCTCTCTTTGTGTTTTCACCATTATCAAAACTTTTTTGTCTCAATCAACATCACCAATCTCTTCTTTTTCCAATGATATGAATTTACTTTAATGTGCTCAGACTCCTGTTTCTAAAAATCTCTTTGATGTCTACTCCAGGTGAAGAAAAGAAAGGACAAAAAAGTGTTAATAGCACAAATGCTGGAAAAGAATCAGTTAGAATACTACACCTTATGTAGGGAAAATTTTTCTTAATTTTTTATATATTAAACATGCTATTATATACATGTTATTACTTTTTTATCATTTAACATGTTATTATTGATTACAATAACCACTATATAATATATGGTACTTAATATTACTGTACAATAATTATGGATTAAAATTAATTTAATTGGAGAATAAGTGTATATAAATATAAATTTATATTCAGATCATAATATTTATCACAATTTTATGTAGTTGATGTGTATAAAATATAAAAGTGACATTTGGTACTGATATTTTAAGTTGTCAAATTATAAATATGAATTAATCATAGTAATTTTATTTATATAATATTTTGTTTTCTTTTTATATTTTTTGCTTCATCATTTATAAGATGAAATATATAACTTTATAATACATTAGGTGAATGTGATATCAAATTGGGAAATTTAAATAAAAATTTATTAAAAATATATAAAAATAAATTATTTGTAATGAATTATAAATTGTTAATTTCATATTTTTATATAATTAATCAATTATTTCTTGTATTTAAAAATATATATTTTATTTTACTATGCTAAATAATTAACCACACCAATATAATGAACATGTGTTAATAATTTTACTTGCATATAACTATTTTTAATCTAAACATTTATATACATATATCCATAAAAATCTTAAATATGGAAAAATATTTTTATTTTGCATATTTAGTAGATATTATTATAATCAATGGAGAGAATATATAAATTGTAATACCTAAATTAAGAAATTTTTTTTTGTTAGTTGTGTGAATCTTATATTATTAATTAAATTTTAATGTGATTTATGATAATTTTCTAATTTGATGAAAAAATATATTGAGTGAGACCCACATTTGTTTTTTCAACCAATCATATGCTATCTTAGCGACATTTTATGTAATATATCACATCACATTTTATTAATTTACTAGCTCAAATAATTGTATATATATATATGTGTGTGTGTGTGATAATGTTTAAATCATAAATGACTAGAATATTTTGAATTGCACATCTAAACAGTTTAAAAATCTTCTTCAATTTTTACAGTGATGTGACCAGAATATATGTTCAATCTAATCACTCATGCAATCTTGAAAGAATTGTCACTAACAAGGATCATATCAAATATTGTTGGAATATTTTCTAACTTGACAAATTGTAAAATTCCATTTTAGAGAAATCTCTAAAAAGTGGATTTTTGATAATTTTATTGTAAAAAATGACCACCTATGTTCTAATTTCACAACCAATATCTCTTTTTTACAGTTAAACTGTGAAATGATCTATATCAAGAATTGGTCCAATTTTTATTCCAACACAAGCAAATCGTTCCACTACATTCAATATACTATGAAACTTAGGATTAACTGTTTCTAGGTCATATCTGAAATTCGTATTACTATTTGTTGATATTCATTATGTCCTCGAAGAAAACATGGCAAAGTATTTTTTTGTTGATATTTTTTTGTTTATGTTATGACATACTTGTTTTTCATTAGTTGATACTTTTTGAATGTTTCTATTGTATCCTACAATTTATCGGTGAATGGCTTATAAAAACAATATGAATGATGATTTATATATTATAATGGATTTTCTAGAAGTGTGTATGTACAAGTAGATCTTTTAAAGATATGTAGAGATAATTTGCTATACAGGAGTTTTGTGAAGGTAATTGTGAAAGAGAGATACACAATTTAATTTACTATGCACTATTATTTCAAAAACTCTAACACTCTCACCAAAACATTGAAAATGATATATTGTTCCTATTTTTCATATTCTTCAAAAAGTCTCCAGTCTATCTCTCTCTCTCTTTTTCCTCAAGTTTTTAACTTGATATATTATAAATACGTCATCGAAAAAATACCATAGCAAAAATTTTACTATTTTAATAAACATTTACAAAGGTAAAGGGTACAATTTTGTTTTATTTCAACTAAAATAGTTTATTCTTTTTGTTCATCTTTGTGACTCACGTGGTGCATTCTCGTCGGTATTTTTACTATTAAAGCAAATAGCAAGTGGAAATGGTGGTGGTATGTTGATTAGATTTTATATATGTTACGGTAATCAATTAGTATATAAAGTCAACAAGTAATTCAACAATTCACATGTGTTAAAATTGATAACTAGATCTAAAGTACATCCCATACACCATCTTCTATACTACCTCATACACTACATCGTGTATTGTTGATAAATCTATGACATTTATGATGTTTATGATGTTGTAAACAGTGGTGTACAAAATTTTATATGACAATGTACAAACTAGTGTATGAAGGGTCGATGTACATGGCAATGTCTATGATACTATATGAGTGATGCATACGATTATGTGGAGATGATGTTTATAACACTGTGCAGAGTAAGCTGGTGTACATGATAGTATATGATGATTTACAAGGCATGTACATAGCATTATATGGGAGTAGGATACAAAGTAATGTTCATAGAGGTGTACAAAGTGATATATCAGATGGTGTGTACAACAATATATGACGGTGTATATGATAGTGTGTGATATGTACATGGAAACATAAAATAGTAGTGTACTAGAGCGGTGTATAAAGCAGTATACATGATTTTGTAAAACGTGATATAATGACGATATATATGGTGATGTACAAATCAATAAATACGGGAAGGCTGAAAAATATACATTATTCTTATGTTGATTCTCCTCTAATCTGTTTAGCAAATCTCTTCTATCTTAGGAATATCAATTTTGAACTGTAACAATCTTCTCTTTAAATAGTCGGTCATGTATATTGTGAAAGATTAGAGAAATATACCGAGTTTCATGGTATCAGAACCAAACTTTATCTGATCCAATTTCTCTCACTTTTTTTTTCTTCTTCTTCTTTCGTTATTTTTGTTTTTTTTTTTATTTATTTTCTCTTTAAAATCTCTATGGCAGCCAAACCTATGATTGAGAGAGAGTATGGTGTGACAAACATAAAGTCACACATCTCTCTCATTCTTGATTTGGAAGATTACAATTATGATACCTAGAGCGAACTATTCTTAACACATTGTTTAACATTCGGTGTGTTGGGACATGTCGATGGAAGGTTAGTTCCCGATGGTGATAACGATGAGCCATGGAAGAAACGTGTGGATTAGTGAAGTTATGGATTTACAGTACTCTTGTGCCACCAATATTCAAAAGCTCAGTCAAAACTAGTGATAGATCAAGAGATATTTGGGTGAACATCGAGAATCAGTTTCACAACAACAAGGAAGCCAGAGCTATTCAGGTTAATAATGAACTGCGAAATAAAGAGATGAGAGATTAATTGATCAAAGATTACAATAAGAGTCTAAGATCAATTTTGGATCTCCACTTTAGTGTTGACGCACTGGTAAGTGAAAAAATGATTTTGATGTATATGCTAAATGGGCTGAATAAGAAATTCGATTACATTATAAATTTAATCAAAGATCACAAGCCATTCTCGATTATTGAAGAAGCAAAGAACATGATGGAAATGGAGGAATCATGTTTGAAAAAAACACACAAGTCTGTTGGATCATACTCCGATCATGTCTCGTCTTCATCGGCGCTCATGACTACAGCTCAACAACCCAAGTCCGAACAATCTCCTTCACAGTTGCGCTACAATAACAACAATTAATGAGGGAATAACAGATTTAATAATGGTCGCAGCCGAGGACGCAACAACAACAACTTTCAACAGCGACAAAACAAATGCACTGGTCGTCTGCACTAACTCCATACTGGTCTGGTCCATTTAGAAATTAGCAGACGCCACATTTTGGACCATAGATATCCTATCCATCTATTGGGTTCACGCCAAGATTCACATCACCGAGGCTATACTTCTTGGCAACACCTGAAGCTCTCATGGTTGATAATGGTTTTCAACCAACTCGTGCGTTTGCCGAAGCATTTAATAAGATGACCCTCACTGATCCGTCTGCTGGAGTGTGGTATATGGACTCAGGAGCTACAACTCATCTTGTTTCCTTACCAGGTATACTCCAATCTGTTTCTAATTTGAAGAACATAAAATCAATCATTGTCGGTAACGGTTCATCAATACTCATTCATACCACGAGTTCCTATTTTCTTCCCTACAAATTCTTGTCCTTCATCTCTCAATAATGTCTTTTTCACTCCAAAGATCATCAAAATCCTTATTGTGTTCATCGTTTTGGAACATATAATTGGTGTTCTATTGAATTTGGTCCATTTGGTTTCTCTGTGAAGGAGCTTCAAACACGGAAAACCCTTATCTGCAGTGAGAGCTCAAGTGACCTCTACTATGTGTGTCATCTCATCTGAATAACACTCAACATCCTTTGCTTTGGCATAAACTTCTTTGTCTAACAAATAATGACACTTTGAAGTCTCTTATTTCTGCTAAGTCTTTTTGATATAAGATTGAAATTACACCTTTTCTTGTTGATCACACGGTTTCAAGGCCTACGGCTTGAAGGGATCAAGTTCGCTACACAAAGGTGCGTAAAGCCTTTGTGAGAAGAACATGAATCAAGGTCTGAGTGAATACACATTAATCAAATGACCCAAGATGTTCACTAACCTAAGGAATCCACCAAATAACTTACAAAAACTAGAAGAAACAAGCATAAAAACTTAAAGAGAGTTAACTTAGTTTTTATTCAATCAAATGGTGTTTTTACAATGAAAAAGAGTGATATATATAGACTAGTACATGATCTAAGATTTTAAAGAGAACATAAATCAATATAAATGACAAAATTAATCAACATAAATTATAAATCAATCAACAATTTATAATTTATAAGATCCGCATGATCATATGAAACATTTCCTACATGCCAAAGATAATTTTTCATTGATCCAAATATGGAAAGGTAGAAAATTGAACAGTTTTGGATCACTCGGTTTATAATCTTGGTTCTGGTTGGGTTTTGAACCGTTCTGGATTGGGTCTTGGTTCTCCATGAATCCTTGATAAGTCAATAATTTGGAAAAAGTCTTTGATGGTCTTAAATCCTCTTCTTTGGACTGGAATCTTTCAAACGGTGCGAAAATGTTCTTATCGGGCCATTGGAATGATTTCATGTACTTGAGTCTGTTTGGGCTTATCTCTTTAAGGTCTTCACTGATATGGACTCTTGACAGGCTGGTTAAGACATGGAAAGGTGTCGGGGCATGGTTGATCCATATTCTGCTTCTCGACTTCATCTTTTGGTTTGATGACCACATCACTTTTTCACTAGTCCCTAGCATTAGCGGTTTTTGCTGCTATGTGCTCTTCCTTGATGATCACTTTCATTTGCTATGGGTTTATCCGCTTCGTGGAAAATGCGTAGCCTTCTCCAAATTTTAGACTTCTCCTCCTATGTCAAAAAAAATTTAAAGCGACCATTAAATCTTTTTAATGTGACAATAAAGGTGAGTGCAACAATTCCGATTTTCACAAATACATCTATACCAATGGTATTACTGTGCAATTTTCTTTCCCACATACATCCCTACAAAATGAGAAGTCAGAAAGAATAATCTGCACAATAAATAATGCCATTTCATACTCTTCTTCTTATTGAGTCGAAGCTCTCCATGTTGCGGCACACTTGCTAAACATTTTTCCCTCTTCATTCATCGCAAACAAAATTCCTTTCTCGGTTTTGTTCAACAAATATCCAATATATGATCATCTTCATGTGTTTTGGTGTTTGTGCTTTCCAAACCTAAACAACGACACAATTAACAAACTTCCAGCTCAGTCCACTCCTAGTCACTTCCTTGGATATCCTATTCAACATTGGAGTTATGATGTTTGGATCTCAAAAAAAATAGAATCATCATTTCCAGGCATGTAGTGTTTGATGAATCAAAGTTTTTGGCAGCTGAAAACATGTCATTAGAACCAACAAAGTATGATTTTCTTCACTCACATGATGAACCCTCTACTTTGTTTCAAGACATTCTTCAAAACTCGATCATGCCATCAAATCCGCCTACTTCTTTGTCTTCTCCTCAACCGTCTCTTCCTTCATCTGTTCCAGCCCCAATTCAAGCACCTCCTCCTCCAGCTCCTCGCCATCATATGAAAACAAGAAGTAATTCTGGTATAACTAAAACAAAACCGGTCGTATCTCTTCTCACTTCTTCGATTTCTCCACTTCCTACAACTCACCAAAAAGCTTTATCTGACCTGAACTGGAACCCATCAATGTCCAAAGAGTATGATGCTCAAATTAAAAATAAGACATGAGATCTTGTGATTTGGCCTCAGGGAGCTAGTATCATTAACTCTATGTGGTTGTTCAAACATAAGTATGATGCAGATATAAATCAAGACTTTTGGCAAATGGAAAGTTTCAAGAAGCAGAAGTTGTATACGATGAGACTTTTAGTATGGTAGTCAAACCGACAACTGTAAGGATGGTTTTGAATGTGGGGTTTAGCCGTGGTTGTGATATAAATCAAATCAATGTCAAAAATATATTTTTACATGGAAATATGGCCGAGAAAATTTATATGCATGAACCACATGATTTTGTTGATAAATCAAAACCATATCATGTTTGCAAGTTGGAAAAGCTGCTCTACGGCTTGAAACAAGCTCCTCAAACCTGGAATGCTGGATTCACAAGCTACATCACTAAACTTGGGTTTCTAACAAGTAAATACGACCCTTCTCTATTTGTTTATAGGATTGACAAGCACTTAGCATCTCTTACTTTATGTAGATAATCTTGTCATCACCAGACCAAGTAAGTATTTGATCACTTAGCTCACTTCTCTCCTTAAACAAGAATTTCTAATTACAGATATGGATCGCTTGAGTTACTTTTTGGGTATTAAAGTGGACTATAAAAATTCTGGAATTCTATTATCATGGAAAAACTATGTGCAAGAATCATTGAGCGAGCAGGAATGATTGGGTTCAAGCCAATATCAACTCTTGATGATGTGAATTCAAAACTCTCTCCAGAGGCTGGTGATCAAGTTGAAAACACCACTGAGTACTGGAGTCTCGGTGTAGCTCTATAATACTTGACTTGCACTCGCCCTGACATCATGTATGCTGTCCATATATTTTGCTTGTTCATGAATGATCCTTGTCATCAATATCTTCAAGCACTCAAGCGGATCATATGGTATGTACATGGCAAAACACTCATGGTATTCAGCTATTCCGGTCGAATATTGACACCATATCTGCGTACTCTGATTCTAACAAGGCTGGGTGCCTCGAAACCCGAATGCCCATCCCTAGTTATACTAGTACAAATGGTTCTAATAGAGCTCAAAAAAATGATTGAAGTACCTTTGTAACTAATAAGTCAATATAAATTCAATAGATGTACACTACCCCTTGAAAAATTGTGTATTTCTCTTATCTTTCACAATTTACATGATCGACTATCTAAAGTGAAGATTGTTCTAGTTCAAAATTGATACTCCTAAGATAGAGGAGATTTGAAAATTAAATTAGGGGAATCAGAATAAGAATAATGTATATTCTTTCACCCTCCCAAAGTGAAATCGTCGGGACGTGGTCTGACAGTTAAACTGGTTATATAAACTCTTTGAATAGCATGGTAGGTATACCTTTGGTGAAGATCTATGCGTACTGAAGTGCTGAAGGAATATGGATAACCTTAACTTGTCTAAGCTTGACCTTCTCGCGAACAAAATGGAGATCGATCTCTATATGTTTTGTTCTTTGATGTTATATTGGGTTTGTAGACATGTAGCCAGAGCTAATATTTTCAGAAAACACCATTCTCACAGTCTTGATAGGACAGTGAAGTTCCAAGAGTAGATTGCGTATCCAACACATTTCAGCAAATGTATTTGCTATTCCTGTATATTCAGCCTTAGCATTTGATTGTGACACAACTTGTTGCCTTTTTTAGGACCAAGAGACAAGATTTTCAGCAAGATAAACACAATAGCCATATGTGGAATGCATAGTGTCGTAGTGAAGTAGTGAAGTAGGTCTGGGGAAGGGTGTATGCTCAATACGAACACTTTTTTATGTTTTATTTTCTTACTATAGAGTCACTCTTTGTTTTTATCGAGTTAAAGGGTTGGCAATGGATATTAAGAGCGGATCCTTTGGTGTTGCATTATTGAAATTCTTACTATCATTTTTAATATTCATTGTCGCATAATGTACTTTGGTGCTTTCAGCTTGCTCCTATAAGATCCCAAAGGATCATCTCGATACCCCATGGGATTGAGTTCATCCATAACTGGTTTCAGGGTGTTGGGATCGATCGATCTGCCTATGTATCAATCGATCTGTGGGGATGAATAGTTTTCAAGAATCACGGAACAGGGATCGATCAATCCTGAAGATAGATTTATCGATCTCTGCACCTCCAGAACTGATTTATGCTACGTTTAAGAGAAACAATGATGACTTGTTGTAGAAAAATCCCTCTGATCACTTATATCCAGCTTCAAAACTCGGCTCAGCATACCATCCACAACTTCTTGGCCATTCTCCTTAAACTTTGGAGTGATGATGGCCTTGACTTTAGAAAATGGCCTTGACATTCCTTTTTGTCATTCAGCTTATACTCAATTGTGTCTCCAACACATCTTAGTGGTAAGAAGGTTACATGAGAATCTTTCACCACTTTCTCGCTCTTTGGTTTGTCCCTCTTGGACTTCTTTACATAAAAATTAATGCCTATGTCCAGGAATTTATTAACCTCATTCTTATCGGCAAGTGATGTTGTTGGCATGACCTCCGGCTTCTTCACATTGTCTATGGAAACACAAGAGCCATGTGGGATGTCATCATTGTCTGAGATATCGTCATAGAAGACCTTTTTGATGTTAGAGAAAGTGATCCTTTTGTTTAGTAGATCAACAATTACACTTACTATTGCAAGGAAAGGTCTCCCAAGAATCTAGGACATATATAAACCGTTGCTCATCTCCACAACTTGAAAATTAGTGGAAATCAAGCAATTTCTAACATGTATATGTATATCTTCAATGTATTCTTGTGGAGTTTTTGTTTAAAGCATCTGCAAACCTAATGGAAATATGAAAGATCTTTATATCAGTAATTCCCAAATCTTCTGCAATATCCTTTTTGACATGAGGTTCACACTAGATCATGAATCACAGAGAGAGTCTTCCAAATCAACTCCGAAGATGGAGCATGGAACAGCAAATTTCCCTAGATCTTCTAGCTTAGGTAATTGCCTTAATGATGGAGTCTGAATATTCTTCTCATGACTTGGGAATGAGACTTTAAGAACATAAATTGGTGGCTCCTCATAAGTAAAATCCTCTTCTTCAACCCTTGCAATTGGTTCATCGTCAAAAGAATAAGAGAAAACCTCAACAACTACATTTTTGACCAGAGAATTTGAATATTGTATATGGATTGATCGATTGGTAGAGTAGATCGATCGATCTGTAGAGTGGATTGATCGATTCAGCTTATATGTAGAAGATGATGAACTTTTTATTTCACTCCTAATATTCAGTACATTGCAGGGCACCTCATTCTTAAAGTTAGAAAAACCTTGAGATACTTGCGTATCAAGAGAATTAACTTGACAAGTCCAAATCTTAAGTTTCCAATCGAGATCGGTGTACATGTTATCCATCTTGTTGTTAAGATCATTTATCTTCTCATTCACTTCATGTGCACTCTTATCTGAGGTTAAAATATAAATACCCGTGGTGGTGGACAGTCTCTAAGATATTCTTTGAATCGCTCCTAAGCCTTATAAAAGGATTTTGATTCTCTTTGAAGGAAGGTAGTAATCATGTTTCTAAGCTATGTTGTTTTAGACATGGTGTAGTAGTGATGCAAGAACATTGCTTAACACTGATCCCAACTAGTAATCGATCTTGGTGCCAATGAACTTAACCACCTATGTGCTTTATAACTCAATGAGAATGAAAAGATTTTACACCTTAGGTAGTCTGGAGGAACTCCAATATAGCTAGGGGTGCTGGAAAGATCCTCAAAAGTCTCAATGTGGTCCATAGGACTCTCTGAAGCTTAACTACGAAATTGGTTCTGCTTGACTATAGTGATCATTTGAGGATTAATCTCATAGTTTGCCCCTCGATAACTGGTAGGTGGATTCCAGCACGATTCTCATAAAACATGTGTGAGATATCCTAATCACCCAAAGTGACATGGCGTGCAGGCAGGTCTTGAGCAGGTGGAATGTTGTTTCTCCCTGCCATCCTTGCTTTCACTTGAAACACATTCGAAAGAAAAAAAATTTTAAAACTAAAAAAAGACAAAATACATAAGATTGATCAATCCCTAGGTAGATCAGTCGATCTTGGCGCGTAAAAATAAAAAAAATCTAGATTATACTAAAAACAAAAAATCATAGATAACGTTTTGATCCTCGACAACGACGCCAAAAACTTGATGTCTCAAGTTTTAAATCTTCTCAATCATTACAAGTTCACAAAGGTGCGTTGTAGTAAAGATTATGGTCGAATTTCACAGAGATCAAGGTTACACTACGAGATGTGATGCAATAAATAGAGCTAGAACGTAATATGGTTGTAAGAAGTCACTATGTCAGAAAGTAAAAGCAGTAAATTATGTGTTTAATATATATAGAGAAAAATGTTGGGTGTATGGAATATCGGATGTATCAATAATCGATTAAGCTATCTAATTAACTAGAGATTTGCTAAAAAACCGTTCTCAAACTGGAAACACTAAGGTAAAGGTAGCCTACTCCCCCAGTACTAACTATCTAACAATAAATCTCCAGAACATCTAATGTGTCATGATTTTAATGACTTTTAACCATTGATTCCATATGTTTTTAGTGTCATAAATCGAGTATAGGTTATGTTTTATGTCTTTATGGAGTTATTTTTGGGTTTACAGGTTTTACAAGTCATTGGAGCTAAAAGGGAACATTTGCAGCTGTTTAAGACGTTTCAAGACAAGTGTCAAAAGAAGAAGCAGCAGAGATAGACAAGTACAAGATGGATTAACCAGAGCAAAAGATGGTTCGGCCAGATTGACCAAATATCCACCAAATTGCCGAAATAAATGAACTGGTGCATTTTTGGAGCACGAGTTTTATGCAGTTGCAACTGGTCATATCTTGTCTCTATTGCTTTTGCTTAATTTATTCTTAGTTAAGGGAGAAGAAATCTCTATCTCTTAAAGAAATGCTTTCCGAACCCTTGTTAATTATTATTTTGATATTTATGCAAATTTTGAATTTTGTTTTAATGTCTGCATCTATGGCTGAGTAGTCCACCATTTGGGTTTAAGGTTTGTTCAAAGGGAATCAATGATAAATTAGGTTTAAGTTATTAAATTAGGGATTTACTTTTAGGATTCTCCATCTTTGTGTTCTCATTGTCTAAGTTAGCTTTATCATATAGCTTATGATATTTAGGTTTAATCTATGCACCAAAACCGATAGTTAGGTTACCGAAATCAACAACTGATGAGGTTTGATAGGAATAGCCAACAAGAGTTAAAGTTATGTTGTCTTAGTGAACTTATCGAATTTGTTTAGATTGCTAGAAAGTTTATTTAGGATCCACGTACTAGTACTATTAGGGAATTCTAATTATTCATGTTTAAATAGCTAGAACTGCGAGAATATGTTAGCTTTACAATAGTGTTTCGAGTTCTAGAACGGTTCTTTAAAAATATCTAGTTAGTTAGATAGTTTAGTCGATCATTGATACATGTGACATTCCATGTTTCCAACGTCTTTCTCCATGTAGTTTAACGCTTTTAATCTACTGCATTTACTTTTTGCAATCGTGACATCATACAATCATAGTTTTGTTCTAGCTCTACTTGTTTCATCATAGCTTATAGTGTGACCTAGATCTATATGAGATTCGACCCTAATCTTTACTATAACGCACATATGTGCACTTTCAGTGATTGAGATGGTTCAAACCTGAGACATCAAGTTTTAAGCGATGTTGACGGGAGTCAAAATGTTGCCTACAAGTGTTGTTTCAAGTTTAGTCTAGGAATTTTTATTTATTTATTTATTTGCATAGATCGACCGATCTGGTAGGGATCAATCGATCTGTTGTTATATTTTTATTTGTTTTCTAATCGTTTTTCTTTCAATATTTCTTGCTTGTCTGGTGCATGCAATTAAGAAGCAAGGGCTCTCAGAATTTGCAGAATCTAAGTGTCGATGAGCTTTCAAGAACAATTCGAGCAAACATCAAGGCAATTAGAGAAGCTATACAAGTAGAGATACTTGACGATGATTTGGGTCAAATCCGAGGATTGCTCCTGATGTTGCTACTGAGCAGCTATGCTTAGAAGCTGAAGTTGCGCATCAAAGAGGGTTTCCTCTGAGATTTTCACCTCGGCCACCACTAGCTGGGCAAAAAAACCAACCCTGCGCCGAGGCAAGATTACATAATGCGCCATATGCGAACTATTTAAATCCCTCAGCAATCACTCCACCCTCCATTTAGAGGCAAGATTACGAAATCATACCTCAAATCATCGCAATAGTCAAGAAGAACAAGTTCCATGGGCTATCTACCGAGAACCCTTTGGATCACATTGACATATTCAAAGAAATTTGCAGTATGAGTAGCTTGAATGGCGTACCACCAGACTGCCTACGTTGTAAGCTATTTCCGTTCTCTTTAAGCGATAAAGCCCACCGTTGGCTGAAATCAATACATTATGGATCTATGACTAGTTGGGAATAGTGTAGAGCCGCATTCTTCGCCCACTTTTTCACTAAGGCTAGATCCACTGCTTAAAGAACCAGATAGATATTTTCCAGCAACATGCCACTGAATCTTTATATGAGGCATGTGATCGATTCAAATAGTACTTAAGGGACTTTCCACATAAAATCTACACTAATTTGGACAAACTGAATTTTTTCTACTATGATAGTGATGCTAAATACCAGATGGCGTTGGATACAGCAAGTAGGGATGACTTTATGAGCAACACACTTGAAGAATGAACTAAACTAATTGAGAACTTGGGAGCGAGAAATGCTAATCATTGCCAAGATTACGATAGGAGACAACAAGGAGTTACTAGTAACAAGATTATTGAGGAGCTTAATTCTAAGATTGACAAACTGCTTAAGGCACAACGGAGGCATGTGAATTTGTGCGAGAAACAAGAATACCAAGATTGTATTATTGATGAAATGGCTGAGGGGACTGCAATGTCAAACCATTCGCCCCACCTCAGCCTCAATAGAACTTTAAGCAGGGATTTTAGAAGAATACTGCTACTTATGGTAATACATGGTTTTAGGCTAAGCAACAATATGCAAATGCTAGTTCCCAAGATAGGGTTCAACAAATGTTCCAGCAAGTTCTAGAAGAGCAAAAGCAGTTTGCCACTGAAATCTATGTTAAGGTTGATGGGATGTACAACGATCTTAATGGGAAATATGATAACTCAAGTACTCACATGCGTATGTTGGAAAAACAAGTTGCTTAGAACATTATATTGGTCAAAACACCTCCAAGAACTCTTCTAGGGAAGTCAGAAACCAATCCAAAGGAGTACGTTCAAATCATCTCGCTCAAGAGTGGAAAATAAAATTTTCAAAAATCATAGGACGTAGAGATTGACCAATCCAAACAGGAGATCAACCAAACTACTGAGAAAAACCAAAATCTATAGATTTGATTGTTGCAGGCAAGGATCAACTGATCTAAGAGGAGATTTACTAATCCTAGCGTTCTGTAAATGACAAGAAATCTAAGGATCAAGATAAAAGTGCTAAGGGTTGGAATCCAATGCTGCAACTGAAATTGTACCACCCTAGGTACCACCCCCAACCTATGTACCTAAGCTTCTATATCCTTCAAGGCAAAAGAACAAGATTCATGAAAAAGAATTGGAAAAGATGAAAAGTATTGTGGGTGAGCTGCAAGTGAGGTTACCCTTTGTCGATGTTGTAAAGATGGTCCCGACTTTGAAAAGTATATGAAGAACATTCTTATAGAAAAATTAACATTGGAGAAGGGCGTTATGGTCCTACCAGAAAGCGTGAGAACCCCGGAAGCTTCAATTTGCTATCAATATAGGTGATTACAAATTCAACTATTGTTTATGCGACTTAGGATATAGTCTGAGCTTTATGCCACTATCGGTTTCCAAATGACTTGGGTTCAACACTTATAAACCATGAAAGATTACCTTGGTATTAGCGGTTTAATCTGTTCGGTATCCAGTAGACATTCTTGAAAATGTGCCGATAAAGATTGGTGGATGTTGGATCTTGAAAGATTTAATTGTGTTGGAACTTGAAGAAGAACTTAGATATTCTCTCATTCTCGATAGACCATTCTTAGCCACTACAAGAGCCATCATCAATGTGTAACAAGGAAATATCGATCTTCAACTAAGTTTATAGTAATGAAGTTTGATGTTGCGAAGAGGATAAAGAATCCCGTTATAGAGGGCCCTACTTTCTAGGCTGATACTGTAGATGAAATCACAAATGAGATAATGCAAGAAATGTATTCGGATAACCCCTTAGAGGTTGCAATTGTTAAGGAAGAGGATGAATTTGGTTACTATAAGATGGAGACAACTGGTTTTGCACGCATTTTAGACTCTGCTAAACACGTTAAGAAGGTTTCATTTACTAACATCGACGAAACAGCAGAAGGAACCAATCTCTGATGTAAAACTTGTTCGAGAAGTTGTTTGTAGAGATCGACCGATCCACCCTTTTGATCGATCAATCTCAGTACTAAAACTTCATTTATCTACCTTCAGCCAATTTCGGATGTAAGCAAGACCATGGTGTTCAAGGATGATCCCTTGTGTGATACTAGGAGCAAGCATAAGACTCTAAAGTATATAGTACTAGCAAGTCAGAAGAATAGATCAAATTAACTTAAATGGTACAACACCAGAAGATCATTCACCACAGAAGGCTCCACACTTAAAGTTGTAGAAACCGGAGAGCGTACCAGCCCCAACCAATCACACAATGATATAGAAGAGGATATTTCTAATCCTCTAATGGACTCTCACCATGTTTAAACGTAACTACAGTCAGACTCGTGAAAGAAAACAAGCGTTATTGGGAGGCACCCCACATGTTTTACTTCTATCTTTATGCATTTTTCTAGGTATTTCACGTTATGTGTTTACCATACATGAACAGGTCCAAACACAGAAAATTAAATTTTTTGGAAAATTCCTGGTGTAAGAGAACGACCAATCCACTTGGGATTGACCGATCCACTTGGGATTGACCAATCTAGGAATTAGGAAGATACAAGACAAGCATTCAGATCGACCGATCCAGTTAAAGATCAATCGATCTCTTGGAATTAGGTTATTTGGTTTGCTTTCTTTTATCCTTCCTTTTCCTTCGTGTTGTTCTTCGCACACATTTTCCTTTGATATTATTTCACAGCAAGATGCAGTGAAGTTGTATTGCTTTCTTATTTTAGAGTATTCTTTGTTTTATCGAGTCAAAACTTTTGGGAATTTTTATATTGTTTTTGGATTTTATTATTAGCATTGACTAACTTTCTAACAGACTTCTAATATTGATGGTTCTCAGTCTTAGGAATATTGGAAACACCATAAGTGAGTCTTTGATGGAAGTTCCCTATCCTTTGGAAATTTGAATGATTTAACGTTGACTCTATCTTACAAGACCTTTAACACTGACTTAAATTCTTACTTAGGGGCTTGATATCACTCAATGGATCACAACATTTAGAGTTCAATTCTACTCTTTCTACCACCCTTTTCAGAACTCTTAATGCCCAAACTCACCTTTAGTTTGGTACCACACATGTACCCTATCCATTCTTTCAAACCACAAGCTTCTATTACATCATTATCATGTGCAATCATATGCAAAAAATAAGTAGTATGCAGACGATATGGCTTTCTGTTCTAGGGATATCTGGTAACATCCAATGCTCTCTTTACATAGTTAATACACATTTGAGTTTGTCTTTGGTGCATAATTGTATTACTAGAACTGGTTCCACTTTCTTTTCTCAAAAGAAAGAAAAAAAGATGATGCAGAAATCGACTGATCCAAACTAGATCGACCGATCCCTGAAAGAAAAAAAAAAGAGAAAGAATAAAACAAGAAGGGAAAGAAGACAAAAAAGGAAAACCAGAATAAAGTCTGTTTAGAGTCTAACATGTATAGAGCTTTATAGTGATTTCAAGGTTTGTGAGGTTATGTAGTAACATTTAGTTTTCGTCTCAATATGATTTTGTCGTGTGACTTGCATCCATCTTCATCAGTAGAGCCTATACACTTCAACTACAACAAATAATCTATCATTCAAAGCTCTTGTTATGATTGATATTCTCTTTGTGAAACTGCATTTAGAGATTACCATGAATGTTAAAGGATCAAAAATGGAGATTTTGTAAATTTCTTAGGATCTTGGGAGCAAAAATACGTTAATGATCACTATGCTTATGGTAAAGTACATGTTGTACTAACTAGTTCTTGATTTTTAAAAGTTCTTAAGGATTGGAAGTTCAATTCAGTGAGGTCTAATTAAGTTTCATGTTTTCAAATCTTTCTCTTCTATTTGATTTCCTTAATTTGTTATTTTCTGAGGACAAGCAAAGCTACGAGTCTAGGGGAATTAATGTGTCATGATTTAAATGGTTTTCGTCTATTGATTTCATATGTTTTTAGTGTCATAAATCAAGCCTAAGTTAGGTTTTATGTCCTTTTGGAGTTATTTATGGTTTTACAACTCATCGGAGCTAAAATGGAACATTTGGAGCTGTTTAAGACATTTCAAGACTTCAAGTGTGAAAGAAGAAGCAGCAGAGATCGACCAGTACAAGACGGATTGACCAGAGCAAAAGATGGATCGACCTGATTGACTAGAGATTGACCATATTGCTGAAATAAATGAAATGGTGCATTTTGGAGTAAAGATTCAATTCCAAACCAAATTTGGATAAGTCCAACCGACCTTAGGCCATAGGATTCATATATAAATAATGATGCATGATTTTTATGCAGTTACAACTAGTAACAACTTGTCTTTATTGCTTTCTTATTTTTCTTAGCTAAGAGAGAAGAAATCTCTATCTCTTCAAGAAGTGTTTTCCAAACCCTTGCTGATTGTTGTTTCTCTCCGCTATCCTTTCTTTCACCTAAAACACACTCGAAAGAAACAAAATTAAAAACTAAAAAAAGACAAAAATACATAAGATCGATCGATCCCTAGGTATATCAGTCAATATTGGCGTGTAAAAATAAAAAATTCCTAGACTAGACTTGAAACAAAAACTTGTAGACAACATTTTGATCTCCGACAACGGCGCCAAAAACTTGATGTCTCAATTTTAAACCTTTTTAATCACTCAAGTTCACAAAGGTGCGTTGTAGTAAATATTATGGTCAAATTTCACAGAAATCAATGTTACGTTACAAGCTTTGATGCAATAAATAGAGCTAGAATATAATATGGCTGTAAGAAACCAGGATTGCATAAGGTAAAGGCAGTGAATTACATGTGTTTAAACTATATGGAGAAAGACGTTGGAGACATGGAATATCGCAGGTATCAATGATTGATTATGCTATCTAATTAAGTAGGATTTTGTTAAAGAACCGTTCTCGAACTCGAAACAATAAGGTAAAGTTAGCCTACTCTCCTAGTACTAACTATCTAACCTTGAATCTCCAGAACATTTGATGTGTCATGGTTTTAATGACTTTCAACCATTGATTCCATATGTTTTTAGTGTCATAAATCAAGTCTAGGTTATGTTTTATGTCTTTATAGAGTTATTTATGGTTTTATAGGTTTTATAAGTCATTGGAGGTAAAAAGGAATATTTGGAGCTGTTTAAGACGTTTCAAGACTTCAAGTGTCAAAAAAAGAAGAAGCAGAGATAGACAAGTATAAGATGGATCGACCAGAGCAATAGATGGATCAGCCAGATTGACCAGATATCAACCAGAGTGCTGAAATAAATGAAGTGGTGCATTTTGGAGCACGAGTTTTATGTAGTTACAACTGGTAATAACTTTTCTTTATTGCTTTTGCTTATTATTTTCTTAGTTAAGGGAGAAGAAATGTTTATCTCTTAAAAAGTGTTTTTTGAACCCTTGTTAATTATTATTTTAATATTTATGCAAACTTTGAATTTAGTTTTAATGTCTGTATCTATTTCTGAGTAATCCACCAGTTGGGTTTAGGGTTTGTTCAAAGGGATTCAATGATTGATTAGGTTTAAGTTATTAAATTAGGAATTTTTTTTAGGTTTCTTCATCTTTGTGTTCTTAATGGCTAAGTTAGCTTGATGAGCTAACTTATGATTTGTAGGTTTAATTTATACACCAAAAGTGATAGTTAGGTTACCAGAATCAACAATTTGAGGGGAATAGCCAATGAGAGTTGAAGTTATGTCGTCTTAGTAAACTTATCGAAGTTGTTTAGATTGCTAGCTTGTTTATTTAGGATCCACATACTAGTACTACTTGGAAATCTTAATTATTCATGCTTAGATAGGTAGCGCTGCAAGAGTAGATTAGCGTTACAATAGTGCTTCGAGTTCCAGAACGCTTCGTTAACAAATCCCTAGTTAGTTAGATAGCTTAGTCGATCATTAATACCTGCGACATTCCATGTTCCCAACGTCTTTATCCATGTAATTAAAAGCTTTTAATTTACTGCAATTACTTTTTGGAATCGTGACATCATACAATTATATTTTCGTTCTTGCAATACTTGTTGCATCATAGCTTGTAGTGTGACCATGATCTCTGTGTGATTTGACTCTAATCTTTACTACAATGCACCACTGTGCACTTGCAGTGATTCAGAATGTAAAAACTTGAGACATCAACATCTATAATTCTAAATGAGCCCTCATGACAGCAATATAAATAAGTTTGATAAGTTTACTTAGATGAAATAACTCCAACTCTCATTGGCTATTCCCGACTAAGCTCATCAGTTGTTGATTCTGTAACCTAACTATTGCTTTCAGCTAACCTACAAATCATAAGTTAGGTGATCAAACTAACTTAAGTATTGAGAACACAAAGATGAAGAACCCTAAAAGTAAATCCCTATTTTAATAAGTTAAACCTAATCAATCATTGAATCCCATTGAACAAACCCTAAACCCAAATGGTGGAATACTCAGAAATAGATGCATACCTTAAAACCAAATTCAATCTTTTCATAAATATCAGAATAATAATTAACGAGGGTTTGGAAACCACTTTTTGAAAATATTAATATTTCTTCTCACCTTAACTAAAAAAATAATAAGCAAAAGCAATAAAAACAAATTGTGACAAGTTGTAACTGCATAAAACTCATGCAATTCTATTTATATAAGAATCATATATTTGGTTGTTGTTATCCAAAGTCGCCAGAAATTAAAAAAAGGAAAATCTGCTCAGTGGGATCGATCGATGCAAAGAGTGGATCGGTCGATCCCTGCTCCAAAGCGCACCACTTAATTTATCTAGCTATATGGTCGATCTGGTCGATGCATTTTTGTTCCAGTCGATCTCTGATGCATATGTTCTGGTCGATCCATTTTGTTTTGGTCGATCTTTGATGCATCTCTTTTGATACTTTGAAGTCTAGAAATGTTTTGAGTAGCTACAAATGTTCCTTTCAGCTCCAATGACTTGTAAAACCTGTATAATAACACCAAAAGGACATAAAACCTAACCTAGACTAGATTAATGACACTAAAAACATATGGAATCAGTAAATAAAAATCATCAAAGCCATGACACATCAATTCCCCCATACGTGAAACTTTGCTTGTTCTCAAGCAAAAACAAAGTAAAAAATCAAATATAAGAGAAAACAAGGAACTTACACACTCTTTTAAACTTCATTGAATTGAACTTTACGTAGGGGTTTCAAAACAAGAACGATTGTTATGGTACTACATGGTTTCAGCCAAAGCAACAATATGGAAATGTTGGTTTCCAAGATAGGGTTGAACAAATGTTTCAACATGTTCTAGAAGGGCAAAAACAGTTTGCCAATAAGATCAATGCTATGTTTGATGGAATTTCCGACGATCGTAATGAGAAGTTTGAGAACTTAACTACTGACAAGCTTTCGTTAGAAAAAAGTTACTCAGACCGCAACATTGGTCAAGGCATCCCCAAGAACTCTTCCAGGGAATTCAGAGACCAACCTAAAGGAGTACATTAAGGACATCACACTCAGGAGTGATAAGAAATTTCTCCAAAGTCACATGGCACAGAGATCGACTGATCCATTCTAGGGATCGAATCGATCTCATGAGAAAAATTTGATTCAAGATTTAATCGATGAAAACAAGGATCGACCGATCCAAAGAGGGATCCTATTTATTTGTAGTTGATCCTATTTATTTGCCCCCTCAAGATGGAGTATAAGGATTCTGAACACCCATCTTGCCTAAAAAGTAATGAAACTGGTTACATCCAAGCATTTCAAGATGTCAACGATTTTCTCTGTTGTGGAAACATGACTTGTCACAATCATACCATCCACACCATTCAAGGCGAAAAAACAAGATTCCTGAGAAGGAATTAGAAAAGAAAAAAAGATTGTGGGTGAGCTGCAAGTGAGGTTACCGTTTGTTGATGTTGTAAAGATGGTTCCTACCTTGAAAAGTACATTAAGACATCCTTACAAACAAATTTACATGGAAAAAGGTGATATGGTCCTTACACACGAGTATAGCGTGCTGTTACATAACAAATCATCGGAAAAGCATGAGGACCCCGGATCTTCACTTTGCCACGCAAAATAAATATATTACAGCTCGTTGAATCTATGTATTCAGTTCTCTCTTCACGGAATTAGATTTCAACTTACGGAGCCTGTGTTAAGTTCTCTCCTCACAAAAATAGATTTCAGCTCGCTTAGTCTAAGTGATGGACTTCACTCTTCATCGAGAAGATAAATGAAGTTTGTTGAATCTAAGTGTTGAGTTTTCTCCTCACGAAATTATATTCAACTCCCAAAGACTTTGTTGAGTTCTCTCATCACAAAAATAGATTTCAGCTTGCTGAGTCTAATTAATAGAGTTCACTTTTCATAGAGAGAATATTGCAGTTTATTGAATTTAAGTCTTGAGTTTTCTCTTCACTGAATTAGATTTCAGTCCACAAAGACTTCACCAAAACTATGTGTTGAGTTATATCTTCACAAAAATATATTGCAGTTCACCGAGACTAATTAAGTTTTGGAGTTCACTTGTCATAGAGTTCAACTTCACAAGATGTTGTGATTCATTTTAAGAATGTTCACTTTGGTTGCTCATGTATGTCCCAAGATAATATATTACCCTTGGTCTAAGGACATTGAACTACTTTTTGAAAGTTGAGTCGACCTCGTTTCATATTCAAACTTTCAGTTTGGACAATTTAAGCCGAATCTACCTTGCAATTTATATCCCAACTTTCTAGCGAATAAATTGAAGCCTAATTAACTCGCAAACAAAAATGTTCCGTTTGGGAATTAATTTAGTTCCAAATTTATTGACCAGAGGACAAGTCCTTCGAATCATATCCCTACCAAATGAATCAAATTATGTTTTTGTTTGATCCCTAAATCGGGTACGTAGGCAGCTGAGAAACGGGTGCATCTATCAAAATAATTTAAATCTTTAAGCTTCAAGCTTGGATTGTTAAAAGTTGAGTTCATCTTGCAATTACATTGTCCCAGTTTACCCTGTGATGCAAGTTGAATTCATCTCGCAATCACATAGTCCAAGCTCAGCTCGCGATGCAAGTTAAGTTCACCTTGAAATTGTTTAGTCCAAGTTTGGTTCGAGACATTAGCTCGTGATGCAAGTCAAGTTCACGTTGCATTTATTTAGTACGAGTTTGTCTCTTGATATAAGCCAAATTCGTCTTGCAATTACATAGTTCGAGTTCAGCTCACGATATAAGCCGACTTCGTCTTGGAAACATAGTCCCAGCCTGGTTCGTGAGGTACACTGAGTTCACATCACAATCTCTAATTTAAGCTCATCTCTCAACAAAAGTATGCTACTATTAGTTCTCCAGACAAATCAACTTACTCGAATAAATGAGGGGGTAACTATTGGTGTCAAAACTCGCATAGCGGACCTGGTTTATGTCATCATAAGCCAGTCATTTTACGAAGCCCAAGAAGGTCAATATTGTCAAGAAAAAGTAGTCAAATCTGGACATTAATTTAAGATTCAATTCATGAATTAAATGTCATGGTCAAATGTTGAAACTGATTTGTGAGTCAATTCATGGATTAATAGTTATGGTCAAAGATTAGAATTAATTCTAAAAGTTATGGCCAAATAATGACACATTAAGAGGAATAATAAAGCTATATAAAGAGGAAAAGACATGTAAAGGGGATTCTTTTCTCTCACCAATTTTTCCACAAAAACAATATTATACTATAAAATCATAGTTTATTATCTTATGTAAGCAAACACAAATTAATGAAATATTAAAACTTATGTTATTTCTTTTGATTTTCTTTTCATTGGACTCATGTTTATTCTTTTACTCGATTTAGTATTTTAACTACGAAATCTTTGATCCCAATTTCTTTTGATTGTGAATTGGGTCGAGTCGATTTATGCATTCACACTAGGAAAGCACGAGTGAATTAGTTTCAGGTTCCCTTGCTTCTTTCTAAGGTAACTGCAAGATAGAATCAAAGAGAAATGTGAGACAGAGTTAACAAAAAAAGATTGTAAATAAACTCATATTTGATTTGTCTAGTAGATGTTGGCAAGGTCAGTCCTTGCAGAAACGTATTCTCACGTTCTGAAACAAAATCGTTAATTCTTTGTGTTGATTAGTTTTAGAGATGAATTCAAACCAAACATAACCTAAAACTAATCGGTCTAAAACTTCACAGGTGGCCATGCTGCAATGCACGTGAACAAGTTCAAAACTCTTGTCACTAGCCTATCATCAGTTGAAACCAAATTCTCCCTTCATGACAATTTTTGGCTATAACATACTGCCTTATTTTCCAAAGCTAACCGTTGCCGATTTGGCTCGTGCCAATTGTGACTGTTTAAACTCTAAAGTGTTTTGTTGACAAAAAAAAAACTCTAAACTGTTCAGTAAGAAATCACAAAAAGAAATATGAGATTTTACAATTCATCCAAATTCAGCTATATTACCATTTAAACCAAAAGTCATACAAAGGATTTCACTGATTTGGTATATATTTACAGTAATTACTCGATTAATCCAAACCGGTCACAACTAAAGTAATTGAACTAAAATAATTACTGTGAATATATAAACTGCCACGTCTCCCACACTAGCTTACCTCTAAAATCTATCCACTGCTTCCCCGGCGATCGAAAACGCCGTCGACGACAACCTCACCGTATCCCTCATCGGCGTCAACACGGCCGATCTATTTACCAAAAGACAACCACGCCATTAAAATTCTCAAGTCATGGCACTTTCATGCCGTGATACACTACGCATTATCTTAAGCTTACCATCGCCGATTTAGCGCGTGCGAGCTGCGTTTGCAGAGTTTGGAACTCTGTATCCACAGAGGACGATCTAGTGGTAGCGAATTTCACAGCGCCATGGCGGATTAAGGAACTTGTAGGGAGACCTGTTTCTGGTTCGTTTTGGAGAGATAATGGAATCTGGAAATTTGCTATTTCTCATCGGATTTCTGTAGTGATAGTGTGAATAGCCTCACAGTCAAATACTCCGTTCAGGTAACGATTTGATTACAACTTTCGTCTTCGATTGCAAAGTTCGGAAATGTAATCTCAATTTAATTTGTGGAGTTTGGGAGATGAGTTATTTAGTTGTTCTTATTCTGAATCCAACACTTTGATGCTGAAATTGGGATTTTGAATGAGTACTTGTGACAAAAAGATATTGGATTGTTCAGAAATTTAGCTATATAAATCTATTTAAAGAATCAAGAAACTTAAGAAAATCTAGGTAAATTCTGAAGTGCCTTTGATTGATTTAGTTTAAAGGTTGCTTATAGAAGGTAAATGCTTTACTTGTTTTTTTGTTTGTTTTAGTGTGTAAATGTATGTATAATGTGGAAGAAACTTATAATTAAGATATTCAAAATGTTGTTTGAACTTGGTATAATGAGTTTTTCTTGGTTGGTTAGTTTTCTTTTCTCTTCACTCCTGAGTAGCTATTGGAACTGTGAGAGTTAACACCACACTGTAATTTCTGGCTCTATTTATTGGTATCTCGTGCTTTATACTACTTGGCTATTGCTGAAGGAGATCCCAGATCCGCTTTGTTCGAGTTCTCGGCTGATCTCAGATGGGAGAGACAGACTGGTCTCAGCTAAGCTTATCAAAGTAGGGTAATAGCAAAAAGTAACCATGAAACAAAAAATTAATTGAGAAAATAACTTCCAACTAGATAGTGGAGCTGCGGAGAATATTTATTTGATAATTTAAATTTGTTATAATGCAATGTGCTTTGATTACTATTTTTTCGTACTTTCCTCTTTTTAGCACGCGATAGGTCAGCAAAACATTTTTCAAAAGAGCGCAATTTTTTTTACTCATATAATACATTTACACAAGCATAAGAGCTTTTGTTTTACAATTATAATAGAATATAATTCTGTTTGAATCTATTAAAATTATATTTGATTTTATTTTAAATATATTAAATTTATTTTATTGAATATAATATATGTACAATTATCACCAAATTACCAGAAATTTTAATTACACATTTAATGTAGATACACAAAATATAAAAGATTTGGTTAAGATTCTGATCGAAATATGTATTGTGATCCAATATTTATTTTTGTGTAATATATATTTTGAAAATAATATAAAGTATAATAATTTAAAAAGAAGGAATATTTTATTTGAAAAATAATATAAAGTATAATGTTATATGCGATTTAATTTTACAAAACTAAATAAAAGAGAAATCAAATGTATAAAATTGCTCACAACAAAAAAATGCTAAAAGCCTGAACATGTCTGAACTGTTATCTCATATGATTTGCCTCATACTTTTACTTATATCCGTTGACCAACCTGCATAAACAAAAATAAAAAATATTTTTTTATGTTAACAATGATTTTTTAAAATGCTGAAAGATTTGTTTAAATCTATTCAAACATTAACCGAGTATCAAAGTTGGACACAATAACAATTTTTATACTCGCTTCTTCTTTAGTACTACGTAGCAACACAAACAAAAAGTACCAAAGATTCCTGTAACATCTTATCTTCATATTGGTCATAATATTCATCCTAATTAAACCTGAACCAAAAAAAAGAAAAATCAATATAAATAATTTAAACAATAGGAAATGAATAAAATCAACTTCAATAAAAAAAAGAAAGAAATTAATAGAGTCAAAATAAAAATGAATCATATCATGTCGTAATAAAGTGAGATTGGAGGTAGAAATTAGTATTCACATGGATTTGTAAGAGACCATGTATGATGTAACATCCGATGTACACTGACTCACTATGGATACAAACTGCACTCTGAAGTGTTAGAAATACATCAACAACGATAGAGATGATCTAACTAACCATGCGTCCATATTAAAAATAATTGTGACTCAGTAACTCACTTTGACCATTATGATAATGGCAGAATAGATTGCAACGACAAAGATGGATCGGTTCTTGAATATGGAGACATGTGATGGTGTTGTTTCCACTGTATTAAAAATCAAAAGTAAACAATTGTTAGAATAAATAGATCATGAATAATCAAAATCTCAAAAAAAGAAATAAGTAATAAGAAATAAAAATTAAAATGATCGAAAACAAAAGAATGTGAGAGTTTGAAGATGAAACTTTATTCTATTTATAGGAGAATATAGATTTAGGGATCAAGACAAAAAAAAATTTTTTAATCATTTAGCCATGATTTCAATTTTTTTTTAAACAGATTACGTTTATTCGAATGATAATATATGTTAAGATTTTAATTATAACAAATCATTAGTTTCCAAAATTTGAAATTAACCAATATTTGCCTAAATCTCTGTTAATTTTAATATAATAACGAAAATAAATAGTATGTTATAGATCTCAAACCTTAATTTTGAAATTGGTTAACATTTTTTTTTAAATAATTTTAATTTTCGTCCATAATTTAATTTGAATTTATTCCACTTATCTAAATTTATTTATTTTGAATAGATTTGATTTTTTAATTTTAATTTAAAATCAAATCGTATCAAATATTTTAATTTGTTAATATGAGTATAGAGATATTAAGTAGTTTACAAAATCGAATAAAAATCTAATTTATTAATTACGAAATTAACAATAATTATTATTCATAATTATTATATAAATTTATAGTAGACATATTATCTTAGTAAAATATATTTTAACACAATTAAAGGAACTAACGACTAAAATTTGAAATTAAATTTTGTAGTTGACACAAAATCCAAAATTTAAATTAGATTTAGTGAATTAATTTTCGTCTATAATTAAATTTGAATTTATTTCAGTGATATAAATTTATTTATTTTGAATAGATTCAGTTACTATAAATCTAAATAGTGAATTTAAATTATGATCAAAATAGTTAATTAAAGTTTGAGATATAAATATTTTCTACTTTAACAAAATATATAATTGTACATGAATAGAATGATAAATATTAATTTTTGATAAATAAGTCTAATTTAGTAACTATTATTAAAATGTACCATATTACTTATAAAGTAAGAATATAATCAAAATATAAAATTTAATTATATATTTTTCGTTTATATTTATTTTTTCGAAACTAATAATTATTTAAATGATTCTGTTTGGATTTTTAATAAATTTTTTAAAATTAATTTTAAATTTTCGTTTATATTTATTAGAAGAGAGAAAATAAGTTTTATTTTTAGAAACTAATAATTATTTAAAAGATTCTGTTTAGATTTTTATTGGATTTTAGTTGCATAAATTTTTGACTATTTTAATTTTCTGTAACTTGTTTGATTTAGTCTTAATTTTATAAATATACAATAGTATTTTATGTAATATAACACATAAAAACTGATTAAACTGTTTTTAGAGTTGATTAAATAATATAGTAAAAGATGAACATAATGTGTCATAAGGGTTATGGAAATACCACTGAAGTCCTTCGTTTTATCACATGTCACTCACTTTCAATTCATGCTATTTTTTAAAAGATCTTGTTATTTATTTATTTATTTATTTTTTATCCAGATCTCTGTTTGTCTCTGTTTGAATCCTTCGTTTTATCTCAAGTCATTCATCTCCATTTCACACTATTTTTTTGAAAACCTTGTAATTTTCGTTTTCCTTCTTTTTCAGATTTCTCTCAGACTTTTTATTTTTTTGTTATCATAACACGATATTTCAATATGTTGTGCTAATGTTTTTTTGAAACATGTTATTTTCAAAAAGTACAATAGACTTTTTAAAATTCCAAACTATTCTTTTAGATGCCGTATGGTTTTGTTTTGTTCATGTCATTTTTAAAAATAACGACGGTTGCATAAACGTTTTGCAAAATTAATTAGAAGTATGTTTTTGTCATTTCCGTTTACTGTACATGTGGATCCATACTTATTTACCTAAACAAGCTGCAGCATGGTTATTTTTCTAAAGAGAATCTAGATTCGGGCTATTATACAAATTAGCCCATCAAAGTAAGCTTAAAAAGATAAATGACAAAGACGGCCATTATTGCAAAGTCTTATATTAACGTGCTTCTTGTTGTTTCATATACATTAAAGCCTGTTTAGTATAAGTACATAAACATTAAACCTGGTTGTTGTAAGTATATTATAAAATATTTGACTTGTCAAAGTCATACATGATAAATCATGGAAGATATATAAATAAGCAATTCAGTATTTACTTGAGATAAAACGATCACTATTTATGAACATGTTTTGTAATGATGGTACTTTATAACTCAAAAAGATTGAATAAAATAAAGTTAATTTGGTAAAATGTCACTTATGCACTTCTCGGGAAAAATACTCCATACATATCCGATCTGTACCCATTTGTTATGCTTCGTATTCAAACTAATGAGTGTTGATTCATACACAAACTCCTTACCAAACTAAAAGTTTTTGCCGATGTTAGTCATAATCCGTATATAGTTGTTGAGTCAAACGACGCCGGAGAAATATACTAAAAGTTGATAACTAAAGAAAACGACATTACATTTGCTGGTTACAAGACGGATGTTCATATTAATGCAGCATAGGATTTTGAGATATTTTCAAATCAAATTGAGATCAAGTTCTTTTCTACTCTTCTTCTAACGAGCTCTGTTTGAACGCATTTATTTTTTTCGTGGATAATTCAGGTGAATCCGACTAATCTCACGGATATGTAATCTCGTCTGATATAGTTATAACTACATACCATATTAGACTTTAAATTTGTAGAACTGGAATCTTCGTCATCATACTTCTAACTTAGAAACAACGTTCCTAGTTTCAAGCTGGACTTGATCTAGAGACTCTACGAGTTTTTCCAGAAACCTAAATAGTCATATTTCCACCAGGTTACCACCGCTGGAACAGAAATATATCCTTTACATATTTCCCTTTTCGAAAAGTCTTGAAGCTAGGAGCTTTCAACTGTTTTCACTAAAGTACCACTAGAACACAAACGTCTCTGAACACATTTACTTATGCAGATTGTATACTATCCATAATACACGCTTTCAGTCAATGTAGTATATGAGTTTTTACCAAAACATGGCTTTTCTTAATTTTAACTATTTAACGCTTATATAGTTTAAGATAAAATAGTATATACAAATTTTTGATATTTGGGAATATTTAAAAATAAATTTGTAGTTGATCCTATTTATTTGCCCCCAAAAGATGGAGTATGGAGATTCCGAACACCCATCTTGCCTAATAAGTAGTGAAATTGGTTACATCCAAGCGCCTTTGTCATGTCAGCGAGTTTTTCTGTTGTAGAAACATGACTTGTCACAATCATATCATCCATAACTCCGTCGCGCAAAAAATGACAATCAACCCAACATGTTTAATACGTTCATGAAATATCGGATTTGTAGAGATGTAGATTGCGGCTTGATCGTAATGTTTTTTTAATATTCCCAAATATCAAATAAAAAATAGTATATATAAATATCAAATATAAAAATAGTATATATAAATATTTGATATTTGAGAATATTTAAAAATAAATTTGTAGTTGATCCTATTTTTAAATAGAATTGGTTTATTAGGATCAAGACGAAGTGACTGCATCAATGTCGTAACCCACTGTATCTTTGAGTAACTATCTGCCATTGCTCTTTATTCGGCTTCAGCCGAAGATCGGGAAACAATTATTTGTTTCTTTGTTTTTCATTAGACAAGAGAGTCTCCAATCATAATTAGATATCCAGTTAGAGAACGACGACGAGCAGATCAGACGCCCAATCAGAGTCACAATATGCAGAGACCGAAAGATCATCCTTAGAGATGAGAAGAACCCCTTGTCCAGGCGAGCCTTTGAGATACTGAACAACACGAAAAGCGACTAACCAATGTCGTTCTTGCGGAGTTTGCATGTACTGAGCTAGAAGATGAACTGTGTAGCTTAATTCTGGACGTGTAGTAAGCAAATAAACCAAACATCCAACCAATCGACGCTACTGTGTAGAATCAGAATAAAAAGTACTATCATCTTAAGCTAGACCATGATTATGTTCACTGGGTGAACTCACCGGTTTGGCACCAAGCATGCCAAATTCTTCGATAATATCTAACACAGACTTCCGTTGAGACAAATAGATATCTGCTTTCCATCGTATACCTCAAGACCAAAAAAATATCTGAGATGTCCCAAATCCTTCAAATGAAAACAAGAACTTAAGTAATCCTTGAACTTCGATATAAGTTGAGAATCATTGCCACCGATTAGCAAATCATCGATGTACACACTACATAGAAAACTCAATTACAGGTAGTGTAGCTAAACAATGAGTATTCTTCATAATTCTGATGAAAAACAAATTGCAGAAGCGCCTTAGAGAGCTTCGCAAACCAAAATTGAGGAGCCTGTTTAAGCCCATACATCAACATCTTGACCTTACAAACTTGATTAGGAGCATATGAAGAGAACCCAGAGTTGGAAGTTAAACTTGATTTTGGATCAAGTTTAGTTATTGGGGCACATCCAAGACATGATCCAAGTTCTAGAGTTTTCTCTAGAAATATCAACACCTCCACCTCCTTATAAAGTTCTAGAATTATCCACACACATATTCACCTTCTTAAAAATAAAAATCTAGATAATTACATAATATTACCTAGATAATTTGTAATTACATAATATTATCTAGATATTAGAGAAGAAACATCTAGATTTAGGATTAATATATTTGAGATATTTTGTAATGTGGAGGCTATAAATACCTCCTCACCACCCTCTCATTTTTAACAAAGATAAGAAGTTAGTAATAAGAAAGAGTTGAGAAAAATCAAAGTTTTCCAATTCCTAAATTTTCTTCTAAATACTTTAACACTTCTCCATCATTTTCTTAAACAAGATTTTTTCTTTCCAAAAAAGTGCTATCAGAGATAGAATATCTCACAAAGATGGCGAGTAATGGTGTTTCCTTCCAAGTCCCAATGCTCACAAAGAGCAGCTATGACAATTGGAGTATACGAATGACAGTTATCCTAGGAGCACATGACGTGTGAGAGATAGTCGATAAATGTTTCATGGTACCGGAAAATGAAGATAGTATATCTCAGACTCAAAAAGATAGTTTGAGAGACTCAAGGAAGAGAGACAAGAAGCCTCTTTGTCTAACCTCAAGGATTAGATGAAGACACAATTGAGAAGATCACGAAAGCTACGTCGGCCAAAGAAGCATGGGAGAAGTTTTGAACATCCTACAAGGGTGTCGATCAAGTCAAGAAGGTACGTCTTCAAACTCTAAAAGGAGAATTTGAAGCATTGCAAATGAAAGAAGATAAAATCGTTTCCGATTACTTCTCAAGAGTTTTGATGGTTACGAATAACCTAAAAAGAACTGGGGAGAAGTTAGATGAAGTGAGAATCATGGAGAAGGTTCTTAGATTATTGGATCTAAAATTTGAGCATATTGTCACTGTCATCAAAGAGACAAAAGTTTTTGGAGGCTATGACAATGGAGCAACTTCTTGGGTCGTTACAAGCTTATGAAGAAATGAAGAAAAAGAAAGAAAATATCACTGAACAAGTACTCAAAATGCGGATTAATCATACTAAAGAAGGAAACAATCAAGGTTATCAAAGAAGAGATGGCAGTCAAGTATGAGGACGAGGTCGTAGATATGGAAATGGACAAGGTTGGAGGGCCTCTGAAGACAACACCAACCAAATAGGAGAAAAATCATCAAGAGGCCGTGGGAGAGGAAATCCAAAATCAAGGTACGATAAATCAAGTGTCAAGTGCTATAATTGTGGGAAGTTTGGACATTATGCTTCTGAATGTAAAGTTCCCAACAACAAAAGAGTCGAGGAGAAGGCAAACTACATTGAAGAAAAAACCCAAGAAGAAGACATGTTATTAATGGCTTATAAGAATGATGAACGAGAAGATAATCATAAGTGTTACCTTGATAGTGGTGCAAGTAAATACATGTGCGGGAGAGAAAATTTGTTCATGGACCTTGATGAATCGGTGCGAAGAGACGTGGCTTTAGGAGATGAATAAAAGATGGAGGTTAAAGGTAAAGGAAAAATTCTCATCCGATTAAAGAATGGGGATCATCAATTTATTTCCAACGTTTACTATATTCCAACCATTAAGACCAACATCTTGAGTCTTGGACAACTCTTAGAGAAAGATTATGATATTTGACTAAAGGATAATAACTATATAAGAGAACAACAAAACACCCTCATCACGAAGGCGTCGATGTCAAAAAATAAAATATTTGTCCTTAATATTCAAAATGCCATCGCACAATGTCTCAAGATGTGATATATAGAGGAGTCTTGGCTTTGGCATCTCCTATACGGGCATCTTAACTTTGGAGAATTAGAGATGCTTTGGAAGAAAGAAATGCTGAGAGGATTACCTTGTATCAATCATCCAAATCAAGTTTGTGAAGAGTGTTTACTTGGAAAAAAATTCAAAATCAGTTTTCCAAAGGAGTCAAGCACAAGAGCCCAAAAGCCATTGGAGCTTATACAACCATATGAGTGTCATCCGATCAAGCCAATATCACTCGCTAAAAGTAACTACTTCATTCTCTTTATTGATGAATTCTTAAGAAAAACATGGGTTTACTTTTTGAAGAAAAAATCTGAATTGTTTAAAAATTTCAAAAAGTCTAAAGCCGATGTTGAGAAGGAAAGTGGTCTTGTGATCAAAGTTTTGAGATCCGATCGTGGAGGGGAGTTCAGATCCAAAGAGATTCAGAATTATTGTGAAGATAATGGAATTAGAATACAACTAACGTTACCAAGAACCACTCAACACAAATGGAGTAGCATAGAAAAAGAATAGAACAATTCTTGAGATGGTGAGACGCATGCTTAAAAGTAAGAAACTACCAAAGGATTTATGGGCTGAAGTTGTTGCGTGTGCGGTTTATTTATTAAATTGATCTCCAACAAGAAGTGTCTCAAGAAAAACTCCACAAGAAGGTTGGAGCGGAAGAAAGCCCGGTGTTTCTCACTTAAGAGTGTTTGGAAGCATTTTTCATGCTCATGTACCGGATGAGAAGCAAAGTAAACTAGATGAAAAAGTGAGAAGTACATCTTTATTGGTTATGACATTAACTCCGGAGGTTACAAGCTTTACAATCCATACACAATGAAGAAAAATATAAGTCGAAATGTCATCTTTGATGAAGAAGGAGAATGTGATTAGAGATCAAATGATGAAGATTATAACTTCTTTCCACATCTTGAAGAAGATGATCATGCAACCAAGAGAAAAGCCTACTATACCACCAAATTCACCAAAAATTTCTCAAAGAGAAGAAAGTTTGAGCAAAAGAAATCCACGTTTTAGAAGTCTACAAGAACTTTACGAGGTAACCAAAAATCAAGAAAATTTTACTTTATTTTGCCTATTTGCAGAGTGTGAGCCCATGGACTGCCAAGAAGCAATGGAATAGAAGACATGGAGAAATGCAATAGATGAATAAATCAAGGCGATAGAAAAAAACAATAAATGGGAGTTAGAATCATTTCCAAATGGGCACAAAGAAATTGGTGTAAAGTGGGTATATAAAGCAAAGAAAAATTGTAAAGGAGAAGTAGAGAGATACAAGGATAGATTGGTGGTGAAAGGCTATAGTAAAAGAGCAGGAATTGACTACGATGAGGTATTCACTCTCGTTGCTCGTCTAGAAATTATTAGACTAATAATTTCATTGGCCGCTCAAACAAATTGGAGGATACATCAAATGGTTGTCAAATCAGCCTTCTTAAATGCAGAACTTGAAGAAGAAGTTTACACTGAGGAACCACAAGGCTACATAATCAAGGGCGAAGAAGAAAAAGTCTTAAGGTTGAAGAAATAACTTTATGGGTTAAAAAAAGTCCCAAGAGCTTGGAATACTCGAATTGACAAATACTTCAAGGAGAACGATTTCATCAACTGTGCATATGAGCATGTACTCTATATCAAAATTCAAAATGGCGATATATTTATTGCATACTTGTATGTAGTGACTTGATATTCATGTGCAGTAATCCAAGCATATTCGAGGAGTTCAAGAACGAGATGACAAAGGAGTTTGAGATGACGGATATCAGATTCATGTCTTACCACCTCGGGAATGAAATGAAACATTAAGATAATAGAATCTTTATTACTCAAGAAGGCTATGCTAAGGAGGTACCTAAGAAGTTCAAGATGGATGACTCAAATTTAGTTAGCACGCCGATGGAATGTGGAATCAAGTTGTCAAAGAACGAGTAAGGAGAAAAAGTGGATCCAACACTCTTTAAAAGCTTGGTTGGAAGCTTACATCATTTAACGCGCACAAGGCCCGATATCTTATATGTGGTTGTAGTTGTTAGTCGTTACATGGAGCATCCAAGAAAAACAACTCATTTCAAGGCGGAAAAGAGGATTCTTCGCTATATCAAAGGTACCATAGATTTTGGCTTGTACTATTCTATTTGTAACAATTACAAACTTGTTATATATAGCGATAACAATTGCGGTGGAGATGTAGATGACCTAAAGAGCACAAATGGCTTTGTGTTCTACATTGGAGATAGGCGTTCACATGGATGTCGAAGAAGCAACCGATCATTAGCTTATCTACTTGTGAAGCAGAGTATGTAGTGGCTACTTCATGTGTTTGCCATGATATTTGGTTATGGAACTTGTTAAAGGAGTTAAGCTTGCCATAAGAGGAGGCAACGGAGATTTTTGTGGATAACAAGTCAGCAATAGCATTGGCGAAGAACCCAGTTTTCCATGATCGAAGTAAGCACATTGACACACGCTATCACTACATTAGGGAGTATGTTAACAAGAAGGAAGTGCAACTGGAGTATGGGAAGACAAATGATCAAGTAGGCGATATTTTCACCCAGCCTCTTAAACGAGAAGATTTTTTCAAGATGAGGAGTTTGTTTGGAGTAGCAAAATCAAGTTTAAGAGGGGGTGTTGGAAGTTAAACTTGATTTTAGATTAAGTTAAACTATTGGACCACATCCAAGACATGATCCAAGTTCTAGAGTTTTCTCTGGAAATATCAACACCTCCACCTCCTTATAAAGTTCTATAATTATCCACACACATCTGCACCTCCTTAAAGATAATAATCTAGATATTTACATAGAATTATCTAGACAATTTGTAATAAAATAATCTAGATATTAGAAAAGAATCATCTAAATTTAGGATTAAAATATTTGAGATATTTTTTAATGTGGAGGCTATAAATACCTCACCACCCTTTCATTTGTAACAAAGTTAAGATGTTAGTAATAAGAAAGAGTTGAGAAAAATCAAAGTCTTCAATTTCCTAATTTTTCTTCTAAATACTTTAACACTTCCTCATCATCTTCTTAAAAAAGATTTTTTTCTTTCCAACACCCAGGAGGTAAATTCATGTATACTTCCTCACTGAGATCACTGTGAAGAAACGCGTTATGCACGTCCATTTGATGAATTTCCTGGTCCTTTTCAACAGCTGCTTTCAAAAGAATTATATTTGTCTTCATCTTAACAACTGGAGCAAAGGCTTCATTGTAATTTTTTCCTTCAGTAAGTCGATTTCCAAGAATAACAAGATGCGCCTTATACCGATGAACAGTCTCATATGAGTTACACTTAATCCGGTATACCCACATGCAACCAATATCCTTTTTGCCAGGAGGTAACATCATGATATCCCAAGTGTCATTACTCTCAAGTGCTCCAATCTCGTCTTTCATACAATTATTCCACACTTCTATTTGAACAGCCTATTTAAATGACTTTGGCTCAACATTTTTCACAACTGAAGCAAGGAAGATTTCTGGGATGGTAAAAATGATGGCAAGACACAAATTAGTTAAGGGATAAGAGAACATACTTGAGGACTATTGAGAAGAAGGGGCAAAAGCGTGATTGGGTTCTTCAAGAAACTGAGCTGTATAAGTAAAGTAAGGAGCCAGCCGAACCGATTTAGTAAGTTGCTTGGTACTGCATTGGGGAGCGACATCTGGTTGTTCAAGACGCAATTCATGCTGGTCAGAAGCAGAACTAGAGTCAACAACAAGTGGGATCGATTCCGGAACTCCCCTTGTCCAATTGGTTCTAAGATTGATGGGGATTCATCAAACACAATAGGGTGAATATCCATTACTTGAATCAAGGATGGTGGTGTGTACTTTGCAAATGGAAAAACATAATCTTGAAATATTACGTCGCGAGAAATGAATTTTGTGCTTGTCGCAAGATCCATCACCACTCATCCTTTCTTGCCGAAATTATAACTAGGAAATACTCTGTTCTTGGAACTTGTCTTTGTCCCGAGGAACTCGCCGAGCAAAACAGAGTGAGACGAACACTCTAAGCTGATCATATGTTGGAGGCTTTCCATAGATGAACTCCTATGGTGTCATGTTTTGAAGAATAAATGACGGTGTGCGATTGATTAAATATGTAGCTGTCAAGATTGCCTTCCCTCAGAAACTCACCAATAATTAAGAATATGTGTGTGCTTGCATTCTACACGACCATTCTGTTGTGGTGTAGCAACGCAAGAAGTCTGGTGAGTGATGTTGTGCGCTATAAAATATGAACAGAGATAAGTAAACACGGTGCCATTGTCACTGTGCAGGATCTTGACCTTTGTATAAAATTGACTTTCGACAAAAGCAAAGAAGTTCCATAGGGCAGTGGATACTTCATATTTTTAAATAGGAGAAAAGTCCATATTGCGCGTGTGTTATCATCAACAATAGTAAGAAAATATCGAGACTCGTAGGAGGCTGGAGTTTGATAAGGCCCCCAAAGATTACAGTGGATTAAATCAAAATGTTTATTAGCTTAATTAAAACTATCATCAAGAACTGATATACACAAATATTCTCACAATACTTCTCATATTTGAGCATCGCTTCACAATTGCTATCTCTACAACAACATTCAAAACCAGGGTCATATTTTGTAAAATCATCCCAGATGACTCTGAAACGTCCAATGTAATTTTCAATGGTTTGCACATCATGTTTGCAAGCCAAAAAATCGGCTTGCAACTGATGATCCCGAGTACCATGGCTCACAAAGATCCATCGTTTAAGACTGTACCACAATGATTTTCGCGTTCAAAATTGAAGTTTCACTTTATTCACTCATGATAAAAAAATCAATTGAAGAAAAAAAATTTTAGAGAAGAAAAAGAAAGAGGAAAACGAAAAAAAGCTTTGGATCGATAATATCAGAGCTCTGATACCATGCCAAATATCAGAACTCTGATAATATCAGAACTCAGAATGGCTTGTGTATTTCATTGATAGAGATGCTTATATATACATGAACTAAGATAAGATCATATCTACGATTTGGTATTATCAACAACATAAGTATCTACTTAAATCTCGATGAGTATATCCTCCAATAATTACACAAATAAAGTTGTATTCATTCTGCACAGTGCACGTCGATATCTTTTGATTTTGTAACGTGTACATATTATCATCACATGCGCAAAACAATTATACTTTTTTGTTAAAATGTAAAATTAATATTAAGATGCAAAGTTTAATTACAAAACCAAATCTGCATTTTACATGAGAGAACTGAAAAAGACGTGATTAACATATTGGCATTAAGGCCGGGTTGAGTTCCAACGATGGAGGAATCGGGTGAGCTTTTTGTCTGCGGTATAGTAGAGAGAGACAAGCCGGTCCTGTATAACTTTGAAGATAGCACAAACTAGTTGAGATCAGGAATTTCTTACTTGTTCATGGCGTCTTCCATTCCGTTCTCTCTATAGATGGTAGATTGTGGATTGAAAGGCCATGCAGAGTAGAATTTTTTCGAGTAAATGAAGATGAGTGGAGCTGAGCCTCCTTAAGGTTATCTTCCAGTTAGGGCTTATCAGAATCCCCAAGAGATTCCTAGCAACATTAGTCCAAACCATGTAAGAAACCGGACAATAAAAAAATAGATGGTCTCGTGATTCATCTGGTTCACGATAGAATGAACATACCTCATGTTTGACCCCATAAACGAGTGCAAGTACCAACCGCAAACCAAGTAATAGTAGAGTACCTTGGGGTTTTATGCACTTTTTCCGGTTTTGATCGAAGGCCGTAAAGAAGCTTTGGGTCTGATCTTGGTCGACGACAAGGTGTGTTATTTTTAGTATTTTAATTTCATGTTTATATTCATTGCTTGGTTTGTTTTTGTTAAGTTTTGTTTTGTTTAATTTTTTTTTTTATAGACGCACGTGTCTGTTGCAGGGTGTGAGGATAAATAGTCGATTTTCTTATTACCATCCTTTTATTTCTTATCTGCCAATCAAGGCCAAATGTTGCAAGAATCTGATCAATTCTAACATTGTTTGAAATGGTTCATGGAAATTGAATTGGAAAATTATAAAGCCAATAGATTAATGCGATACATTTTTTAGTTTCTGTAATTTGAGAATTCAGCAAGTTTTTGTACATATGCTTCAAAGTATATTCAATAATGTTGAGTTAAATAAGAATCTATTTGATCTATAATATATTTGGCCTCTAATTGTTGAAAGTAAGTTCACAATAAAAAATAGTCTCAAATTAAAAATGAAACTTGCAGGTACTCTAGGTTTAAAGAAAAAATGAAACATAAAAAAATAGAAATAAAAATAGAAAGTTACATCTATCGATAAATAAGCAAAAAAAAAAAGATAAATCAATTTCAATCCAACTATATAAGGACTAATGTTTTGGCTGTATGTATGGAAATTCTCTAAATGAATGTGGTGAGTCATTAGACGTGAGTGTATACCACACATTAGATCTTTTTTCCAGCATAATTTAAAACTTTTGATCTCTATTAAACTGCTTTTATGCTTACGATTATATGTTTTAAAAGCATATAATTCTATGTATTTAGAAGCTTGAAGAGTGCTCGAATTCAATTACCTAGTTGTCTATAATTGTAATATCATAAAAATGTCGTATGAGGCATGAACTTTAAAAAAATATACGTTTTTGTCACGAATTTTTAAAATTTTATGTATATACCAAAAAAATTTTACATTCAAATTAAATAGTAAAATTTCGCTGCTCAGTTAAAAAAAAGTATGTCGTTACAGAACACGATGACAAGATTAACTTGCTATTAACGGTAAGTTAACATCATGGTTTTTTTGGCCGAGTCAAAGAAAATTTGCTATTTAATTTGAAATTCAACAAAAAATTTGGTATTTAAATGATATTTTGTATAATTCCTTTTCTATTTATCAAAATAATTTTTTATCTTTTTGAGATAATATAAATGAAAAAGTTATATTTTTAGTCCAATATTAGATATTAATTATCTTTACACAAAAAATATGTGATAAATCCGTGTCAAATATTTTTTTCTAAGTTAATAACAATTTTTTTTTTTTAATAACATAATTTTTTCTAAGTTTACATTTGTTTCTGTCTTTTATTTTATTTTAAAAACTTTAAAATTGTTTACAAAGTTTAGAATTCTTTCCATTAGATTCGTCTTTAACACTCACCGGATAAATTCTATGCAGATTCAGATAGTTCCAACTCCATCTCTAAATCGATCAAGATTCATCTTTTGTTTTTGTTTTCTGTTAAATTTTTTTCGAAGATTAATTGGTGAAATCTAAATTTTTATACATTCGAATAGTTTAAAACAGTAATTTCATAATTTATGATAAGTTTTTTTAGCATAGACAATCCTAAGATCAAAACTAAAAATTTGATCTTTCCTTCTCACTTGTTGAATCAGTTCAAAACTAAAGTTTACAATTGTTTCTATCTTCTTTTAAGTAAAACTTAAATATAATTTGTAATATTTTTTTAATAAAAATGAAAAAATAAAATGGTAATGAAAATGAGAAAAATATTTTTTAAAATATTTTGTATTTATATGATTTAATTAGAATCTTATTAACATATTAAATTAACTATATTGAAGAGCAATTAAATATTTAATTTTAAAAGTCTGAATTCAAAATAGTGAAAATAAACCACACTTAACAACATATTCTTACGCTATTTTTTATTTATTAGAAATGTTGTAATTTCAATATGATTTAACTAACACTTAAGTTTATGATAAAAATAAAAGGGAAAATGTCAAAAAAGAATGAACTTTCAAAAAGTTAAATTTTTACTCATGAACTTAAAAATGTCATTTAAATACCAAATTTTTTGTTGATTTTCTAATTAAATATCAAATTTTTATTGACTATGCTAAAAAAATGTCGTTCACTCACCGTTAACAGCAAGTTAACCTCATCATCGTTTTGTAATGGCATGCCTTTTATGGCCGAGTCAACGAAACTTCACTATTTAATTTGAATGTCAACAAAAACTTTGGCATTTAAATGACCTCAAAAGTCCATGATTAAAACGTCCAATTTTTGAAATTTCATGCCTCAAACGATATTTTTTCCATTGTAATATACAAACTAGATTCGGATCCGCAAATACGTACAAGGTTATATTTGTAAAAAAAATTTATTTATTTAATATAGATTTGTAAGTCAAACTCATACCGTTTGGTATTTGGTTTGGTTTCATCTGGTTGTTGAATATTTTAAATAACAATAGTTTCACCAGTTTTTGAAATTTGGACCAACCCGTGGTCGGACCGGAATTAACCATGAACTAGATTAGTGGCTGGTTAGATTTTTATTAAACTCGTGAATTATCAAACCATATATAAAACCAAAAAAATGATTAAAATATGTAAACCGCATGACCTAAACTAACTGATTGACTCTACCTCAGTAAATAAATTTTCTAAACTTTTGAATATATTTTAACTAATGTTACAGTTTCTTGGATCATACTCGCATGTTCGTGCGAATTGGTTTTTTGGTAAACATATTAATTTGCTATAGCATTCATAACTCGATCTCATTAGTTTAGTATTCGCCTTGGTATCAATCCGGTTTAGACACAAGGAGTGATTGAATTTAGTTTTATTTTTGTTATCAATAAATTTCCGTATCCAGTGGAAATTTTCTATCCCATAACCGTTTTTTTAATTAATTACTCGTTTGGAGATATTTATATTGGGTAAGGATTCGGTAAAGAAATCATATTCGATACTTGTATTGATAAGAACAGAAAACCCGTCCAATCCCATATTCGTTGGATTTTTCTGTCTCATAACCGTTTCTTTTTAATAATTACTCGTTTGGAAATATTTATATAGGCTAAGGGATTAGGTAAGGAAATCATATTCAATACTTGTATTTGATAAGAACAGAAAACCTGTCCAATCTCGTATCCGTTGGGAGTTTCCATCTCATAATCGTTTCTTTTTAATTAATTTCTCGTTTGGAAATATTTATATTAGGTAAAGGATTAGGTAAAGAAATCATATTGGATAGTTGTATTGATAAGAATAGAAAACCCGTCGAATCCCGTATCCGTTGGGAATTTTCCTTCCCATTACCGTTTCTTTTTAGTTAATTATCCTTTTGAAAATATTTATTTTGGGTAAGAGATTAGGTCATATTCAATACTTGTATTGATAAGAACAGAAAACTCGTCCAACCCCGTATCTGTTGGGAATTTTCCATCTCGTTATTGTTTCTTTTTAATTAATTATTGTTTTGGAATTATTTATTTTGGGTAAAGAATTAGGTAAAAAAACATATTTGATACTTGTATTGACAAGAACAAAAAACCCGTCCAATCACGTATTCGTTGGAATTTTCCGTCGCATAACAGTTTTTTTTTAATTAATTACTCGTTTGGGCATATTTATTTTGGATAAGGTATATTTGTTTTGGACATATTTATTTTCTGTCCCTAATTCTTTGACCTTCTACCATCGGATTTGGACCAATTTGATCAGCTTATCAATGTTAATGGAATCCAAAGACAGCAACACAAGATTGGATCTTCAGTTTCGATTAAGTTGTTCTGTTTATTTTGGATTTCGGATAGCGAAATAAAATCAATTAAAAAAACAAATTTGTAAACTGATCAGACAAATAATCGATCTGAGATTGAATCATCTTCCTCAAACTCAGTTTAGAGTTTAGATCATCTGAATTAACTCCCCTGAGATCATTTATCTGCTTTAGTTTCATCCTTGTATATGTTCTTCACTTAGTTTGTATGAACATCGATCTAAACACTTATCTTCAACATCATTATTACAGAGCAATTCGATGTCTATAAAAATCAATTTTCTGGGCTACAAATCGTCGAAGGTATTGTAATATTTTAGCTTTTATATAATTGATTTGAATAGAAAATTTTTTATGTTAGTCAAATCAAATTTGTGTTCAATTTAATTTCATATTTGGTGATGTTCATTTCGAAACCTTTGAATTAGAAATTTCTTATAATGTAAAAAATTCAAAGTTTCAGATTTGTAAAATTGGAGTATAGCAAAATTGATCAAATATAGAATATTAATATTTTTTTAAGATAATAAACAATCATTTTAGTCAATAATGATCTGATCTAGAATTTATTTTTAAAACAAATATTTTTTCTCGTACAATCTTACAATACCCAAAAACAATGTTTCATTACCTTATCAAAAAAATCTGAATATTATGTTTCTAGTCCATGATAGTGATATTTGATCTGGATTGAATTTTCAAAATTTTCCAAAATTTGATTTAGCTTTTACACCATCAGAAAATGAAAAATTTATTTTATAAAATATAAATATATACTTTGTATGAATAAAATATTTAATGTATTTTTATAAAAAGGGTGATCTTCTAAAATAGAGTAGATTTATTGAATAATTATTTAAATAGAGCAAATGTATAAAAATTACACGAATAGTTTTTTACATTCGTAATATACCGTTTTGCCCTTTTTTATGAGTAAACAAAAAACGTAATTACAAAACTGCCATTAATAAAACTTGTCACGTCAACCGTCCCTCTTTTACGAACTCCACTAAACTAATTGAATGCAACGTCCATAAATGTGGTAGAGTTCATACTAGTATGGTAGAGTTCATACTAGAACGAACGAACTCTACCATACTAGAACGGACGAACTCTACCATACTAGAATGGACGAACTCTACCATACTAGAACGGACGAACTCTACCATACTAGAACGAACGAACTCTACCATACTAGAACGAACGAACTCTACCATACTAGAACGAACTCTTCCATACTAGAACAAACGAACTCTACCATACTAGAACGAACGAACTCTACCATACTAGAACGAACGAACTCTTCCATACTAGAACGAACTCTTCCATACTAGAACAAACGAACTCTTCCATACTAGAACAAACGAACTCTTCCATACTAGAACGAACGAACTCTACCATACTAGAACGAACGAACTCTACCATACTAGACCGAACTCTACCGTACTAGAACAAACGAACTCTACCATATTAGAACGAACGAACTCTACCATACTAGAACGAACGAACTCTACCATACTAGAACGAACTAACTCTACCATACTAGAACGAACGAACTCTACCATACTTGAACGAACAAACTCTACCACACTAGAACGAACGAACTCTACCATACTAGAACAAACTCTACCATACTAGTACGAACGAACTCTCCCATACTAGAACGAACAAACACTCCCATACTAGAACGAACAAACACTACCATACTAGAACGAACTAACGAACTCTACCATACTAGAACGACCGAACTCTACCATACTAGAACGACCGAACTCTACCATACTAGAACGACCGAACTCTACCATACTAGAACGAACAAACTCTACCATACTAGAACGACCGAACTCTACAATACTAGAACGAATGAACTCTACCATACTAGAACGAACACACTCTCCCATACTAGAACGAACGAAATTTACCATACTAGAATGAACTCTACCATACTAGAATGAACGAACTCTACTATACTAGAACGAACTCTACTATACTGAACGAACTCTACAATACTAGAACGAACAAACTCTACCATATTAGAACGAACGAACTCTACCACACTAGAACGAACAAACTCTACCATACTAGAACGAACAAACTCTACCATACTAGAACGAACGAACTCTACCATACTAGAACGAACGAACTCTACCATACTAGAACGAACGAACTCTACCATACTAGAACGAATGAACTCTACCATACTAGAACGAACGAACTCTACCATACTCGAACGAACTCTACCATACTAAAACGAACGAACTCTACCATACCAGAACGAACGAACTCTACCATACTAGAACGACCGAACTCTACCATAATAGAACGACCAAACTTTACCATACTAGAACGAACACTATCATACTAGAACGAACGAACTCTACCATACTTGAACGAACTCTACCATACTAGAATAAACTCTACCATACTAGAACGAACTCTACCATACTAGAACGAACTTTACCATACTAGAACAAACGAGCTCTACAATACTAGAACGAAAGAACTCTACCATACTATAACAAACGAACTATACCATACTAGAACAAACGAACTCTGCCATAGGAGAACGAACGAACTCTACCATACTAGAACGAACGAAGTATACCAGACTAGAACGAACTCTACCATACTAGAACGAACGAACTCTACCATACTAGAACGAACGAACTCTACCATACTATAAGGAACGAACGAACTCTACCATACTATAATGAACGAACGAACTCTACCATACTATAACGAACGAACGATACTATACTAGAACGAACGAACTCTACCATACTAGAACGACCTCTACCATACTAGAACGAACTCTACCATACTAGAATGAACTCTACTATAAGAGTATGGTAGAGTTCATACTTAAAATAAAAATTTTGTTGTCAATAATACTTAAAACAATTACATATTCACAATACAAATAAATAAGTAGCTACGTATGAAAATAAACATTTATTAACAAAAACACATTATATTAGAAGAAATTAGTAAATATATTTAAAATGATGATACTTAAAATAATTTATAAAACTTATATCGTATATATTTTTGTAAAATGAGTACAATATTGGGAAATGAGTACAATTTGTTGTCAATAATACTTTAAATAATTACATATTCACAATACAAATAAATAAGTGGTTACGTATGAAAATAAACATTTATTAACAAAAACATATTATATTAGAAGAAATTAGTAAATATATTTAAAAATAATGATAATTAAAATAATTTATAAAAATTATATCTTATATATTTTTGTAAAATGAGTACAATATTATGAAATTATTATAAAAACTAAATTTTTAACATAAAACTAACTAGAATTTTTAAAAATTTAGTAATAAATATAAAAATAAATAATGATATATTAACAAAATAAATAAATAATTTACTATGTAATAAAAATTATAAACCAAATATAACATTTATATAAAATAATTTTTTTTTAATTTCATACAAAAAATTTCATAAACCTATAGATACTATTACAAAAATAAACAAAACTAAGTCGATATTTTTAAAATTTCGTAATAATATAACAAAAATATTTAAATTCATAGAAAATAGTCAAAAAAAATTATTTAACTTTGGAAAATTGATATAATTTATAATTAGGGGAACAATTATTAACTTGTATATTACACCAACAAATATTTTTATCAATAATTAGAAAAATACATTTACTTTATAAATCCTAACACTAATGAAAATAACCCCAAAATCTTACAAGTCCTAAAACTAATCCAACAAAACAATCAAACAACTAAGAAATCCTAAATCTATCCATGAAAGCTTAAATCTATGTCCCGTAGTATGGTAGAGTTCATACTAGAACGAACGAACTCTACCATACTAGAACGAACGAACTCTACCATACTAGAACGAAAGAACTCTACCATACTAGAACGAACGAACTCTACCATACTAGAATGACCAAAATCTATCATACTAGAACGAACTCTACCATACTAGAACGAATGAACTCTACCATACTAGAACGAACGAACTCTACCATACTCGAACGAACTCTACCATACTAGAACGAACGAACTCTACCATACTAGAACGAACGAACTCTACCATATTAGAATGACCGAACTCTACCATACTAGATTGAACTCTAGCATACTAGAACGAACTCTACCATACTAGAACGAACTCTACCATACTAGAACGAACGAACTCTACTATACTAGAACAAACTCTACCATACTAGAACGAACGAACTCTACCATATTAGAACGAACGAACTCTACCATACTAGAAAGAACGAACTCTACCATACTAGAACGAACGAATTCTACTATACTAGAACGAACGAACTCTACCATACTAGAACAAACTCTACCATACGAGAACGAACGGACTCTACCATACTAGAACGAACGGACTCTACCATACTAGAACTACCGAACTCTACCATACTAGAACGAACTCACTCTACCATACTAGTACGAACGAACTCTACCATACTAGAATGAACTCTACCATAAGAGTATGGTAGAGTTGATACTAGTAGAATGGTAGAGTTCACACTTAAAATAAAATTTTTGTTGTCAATAATACTTAAAACAATTACATATTCGCAATACAAATAAATAAGTAGCTACGTATGAAAATAAACATTTATTCACAAAAACACATTATATTAGAAGAAATTAATAAATATATTAAAAAATAATGATAATTAAAATAATTTATAAAACTTCGGACGTATATATTTTTGTAAAGCGAGTACAATATTGTGAAAATATTATAAAAACTAAATTTTATAAAAATATATACTTAACTCTACTAAACCCTTACCAATTTTCATAAAAATATACTAACTTTGTCGATATCCAATAAAATATATGAATTATTTTGTTTCCATTATAATACACAAACCTTTAAATTGTTTTCATGTAAAAGAAAATATGTTTATTTTAAATAATAAATAATATTTAAATAAGAAATTATTTTATAAAACTCGAAAAATAATTCCTAAAACTCCTTGCAAACCTTAAAAAATATGTTCAATTTCAGAAATTAAAATAATAAATTATAAATTTAACCAAAATTCGTTAAAATAATGGTAACTTTATTACTGAGATTTTATGAATTTAAATATTTATATTATAACTTTTAATTTTTGTAAGTATTAGGATTTGTATTGTTTTTTGGATTTTTTATTTTGTGATTCCAAATTTTACAAGTTTAATTTTTATTTTAAGACATATTTTAGGTTTTTTTACAATTTTTAGAATTTTATTGGGGTTTTTAGAATTTTATAAAATATTTTTTTTATCAAAATATTTTTTTATTTTAATTTAAAATAAACAGGTTTTTTATTTTTTTATCAAACTCCAGATGTTAATATATAAAACACCTTTATTCATGTATAAAAATATTTTATTTAATAAAATTGGGAGATTTCGTATTTTTTGGTTTAATTTTAACCAACAATTGCCTAGTAATTTATTTGATTTGTCCGTAAAGTAAATTAGATATATTGTCACATTCAATTCAGCTTACGGCAGATACAATTGTTTCGAGCGGAAGAAGAAAGAAGACAATTTTTTTGTCTTCTAAAGGGTGCAAATGGTAATTGCACCATTCTCTTCTTTTTTTCCAAAAAAATATATTTGAGTAAATTCGGGATAAATGTGTTTTATTTGAGTAATTTTTTCTTATAAAAATGATATGTTTAAGCAAAATAAATAACCGTGATTAAAATAATAAATCTTTATTAATGTCAACGAAAACGAATCTATATTAAGTTAGATTTTATATCAAGAAATATGATATAGGAGACAATAAATCAGCAATAAATAACTGGAATATTGATATATTCTATTATGTTTTATATATTTTAGGTAAGAGTACAATCTTCTAAATATTTACTTATGAGAATCACATGAACTTTTAAGAAAAACACGCAAAAATAACCAAAATATTTTTCAGATTGAGAACTTAACTACATACAACATATGAAAAGAAAATAGCCATGTATACGCGTCGAAATTATGTTTGTTACTTTTGTAGCGCTCCATATTTTTTTTTTGATAAATCCATTATATTTTTTTTAGATATTGAGAGGTTACCGATGAATAATGTATGCACCACGAACAGCAAAAATTACAAAATAAGACTTCCAAGTTGTAACTTATATTTTTCGGGGTAATTTACATATATGAAATAAAATCTACTACTATATTATTTAAGCAACTTTAAAAACAGTTTAACCAGATTTCATGTGTTATAGTACATAAAATGTCACTTTATTTTTATAAAATTAAGACTAAATTAAACAAGTTATAGAAGGTTAAAATAGTCAAAAATTTATGCAACCAAAATCCTATAAAAATCCAAATAGAATCTTTTAATTAATTATTAGTTTCTAAAAATAAAACTTTTTTCTCTCTCCTAATAAATATAAACAAAAATTTTAAATTGATTTTAAAAAATTCATTAAAAAATTCAAATAGAATCTTTTAAATAATTATTAGTTTCTAAAAATAAAACTTATTTTCTCTCCTAATAAATATAAACGAAAATTTTAAATTAATTTTAAAAAATTTATTAAAAATCCAAAAAAAATCTTTTAAATAATTATTAGTTTCAAGAAAAGAAAAAATATTTTCTCTCTCTCCTAATAAATATAAACGAAAATATCAAATTAAATTTTATATTTTGATTATATTCTTACTTTATAAGTAATACGTTACATTTTAATAATAGTTACTAAATTAGACTTATTTATCAAAAATTAATACTTATCATTCTATTCATGTACAATTATATATTTTTGTTAAAGTAGAAAATATTTATATGTCAAACTTTAATTAACTATTTTGATCATAATTTAAATTCATTATTTAGATTTATGGTAACTGAATCTATTCAAAATAAATAAATTTATATCAATGGAATAAATATGGATGAAAGTTATATACATTTTTTAATTGTTAACCAATCAAAATTGAAAAGATAAGATTTGATATCTAATATACCATATTATTAATATAGATTTAAATATAAGACGATGATTTCTATATATGTTTGTTGTAAGATTTGATCATATGTATTATTATTATATGTATAGATTTAATATATGGATGATTTTCCAGATTTTGTAGTTAATGAAAAAAACATTAATTTAAATTTAAACATAATTTTTTAAAAAACTTTCAAATCGTAATATCTTGCAGTTTAGATTTCCATATAATATGGGAATCAAAGATTTTGTATGCAATAATTATAGATTTCGTCGAAATTGGAAAGTCTTCTTATTCTTTCAATCAATTAGTTTCTAATTAAATAATTAGAATATTCTAAATTTTGATTTAGTCTTGGTAATATTTTAAAAAGTATTTATTAATTAGTAATTAAAATGTTTCCACTAAATTTATGGATAAAAAATAATTAAACAAGAAAATCTAAAAAAACTTTGATATAAAATCTTCGATAAGAATCAATTAAGATATTAATTTCTTTTTTAAAATTCAAAACAAATAAACCTAAATTTTAAAATTAACTCGATCTCTCCCTATAAATATATAAGATTCAACTCACAAAAAATCAGCCACTTTCTTTATAAATCAATTTCTCATTTAAACGTATCTAATTTTCTTTGCTTTTTGTTGACGCAATGATGCTTAGAAAAATTTGCTTCGGCTCTGTTTATGTGATTTTTGCTTTGTGATATGGGTTTTCTGAATCGAGTTTTTTCTTTTTGTGTAGTACGAAGTCGATGAGAAAAGATGGATGATACGATGTCATTAAGAAAGCAATAGAAAAACTTGGATTGTGTCACAAGAAACACATCTCTAATTATGGTGAAAGCAAAGAGCGTCGTCTCACCGGAAAACACGAGACTGCTGATATCAACACTTTTTTATGGGTAAGAAAGATCTTACTAAAGCAATAAGCCTTTCGAAAACAATGACGTGAGTTTTAATTATTCTCAATGGATTAAGAAAACATTTCTCCGCGCGGCAAAGCGTGGGTTACTATTTACTATATAGTATTTAAGCATCCATAGTAACCTTGCAGCTTAGTTTTTGGATTTCATGAGTCAACATTTGTTCATGTTGAATCCCTAAAAGCAATTGATGCTATTGAATTTATTGTGCACTATATAGTCAATCTTTTGAGTAGTACACTTCAAAATTGTAACAAATAACACAATATTTTATTTGTTTTAAAAATAAATCCAATACCACAACACAAATACTCATCGAAACTTTAAACTTATACATTGATTAATAATAATATGTTTTTGTCTAGATTTTCACCTTGACTTCTGATACAGAATTCAATGCATATTTGTTGTTGCTCGAATCTTGCTATTGTTGTATGTTTGTATACATCAATAACCGACTTCATCCTATTCAAAAAATTGCTATTATTAGTAAGTTGCTCATAGAAAATCAAAGTTGTATAAAAATGAACAAAACAAATCAAACAACAACATTTTGTTAATGCATTTCAAATCGTTAAAATAATAGTGATGAATACATAGATCAATAACAATCAAAATTCCAAAAAAATTATTCAGTATTAAATGTTAATTTTGAAATTTGTATTTATTATGAATTAAATTTTAAGAAAATCAACACCCACAATCTTGCTCAATAAAACCACAAAGATTACGAAATCGAATTTAAATATTAATTAAATATTTTTAAAATAGTAAGATATGCAAAAATGTAATTTTTTGTAATTAAAATCACTATTTTAACGGATAACTGTGGATAGTTTTGAATTATAATAATATTTTTACAAAAATTTAAGATAATTACAGGAAATTTTGGATTTTTTTTTGTTAATATAGAATAATTTCAAGTAAATTTAAGGAAAATAGAATAATTTTGTTAAATATTAATCTTTAAAGATAAAACTCAAAATTATTAATCTAAAAAAAAACTTTTAAACATAATCAGAGATACATAATACTTGAAAAATAATATATATAGAATTATTTACAATATATATATATGTGTGTGTATTTTAAATAATTATATATATATATATATTGGAAATTCTATATTAATATTTTATTTGTCCGAAAACAGATTTTGGAAATTTGTGATTCCATCCAAGTCGTTGTCAATTGGAAATACAAAATTGATCACATATCGGAAATGTATTCTTATATGGAACAAGATTTTGGAAACAAGAGTGGGTAGAGAACATAATAGGACGGAACACAACGGAGTATGAATTATTTCCACTCTTACCAAGAATAAATCTAAATTCAGTTGTAAATGTAATCATAAATGTTTTTTAAAAAAACGCAGATCTAGTTCTTATAATTTTAATCATTTTGACAGTTTTATATCTGATTTAATGGTTTACGAGTTTAATGTAAATATGACCGATCACTAAACCGGTTCACGAATAATCCCGGTACAACACTCATATCAGTTCGAATGTTAAAATATTGATAAAATCATTATTATTTTAACATTCATAAACAGATTAAAACTATACCAAATACATAACCAGTATGAGTTTGGGTTATATATGCTATATCTAATATTTTAACACAATAATATTTTTATTATTTATTTCAAAATTTGAAAAAGTTTTTTTTTATAAAAATTTCCTCTCAAGATATGAATTAACTATTAACTAATCAATTTAAAAGTATTGGTCACGTTTATACTATATTTAAATATTTAATTATTAAAATTTAGTTTTGCTTAAAAAATATTAAAAATATTTATAATTATTGTATAATTTAATGGATTGCAAGTTTGACGGTTTATAATTTTGAATTTTTATCTAATATTCTAAAAAATACATATTATAAATATTGATTAAAATAATAACTGTAAATTTGATATTTGTGGTAATTTCTTTTTTTTGTTTTAAGCACAGTTATTATGTGCAAAAAAAATTAAGATTGCATCCGACTACCACTAAAAATTATTATCATTAGTAAAACGCTTAAACAACACTGAAACATCTATATAATTATTAATATTAATAATTACTTTACTAACAATATATATGAACTATACTCTAATACTATCAAATATTTATAGTTAACTTAAATTACATTGTAACTAATTACATTTAAAAAGTTAGCACCCGGACACAGCATGGATTATTAATACCATATATTTTAAAATAATTTTTATAGGAAATTAATAAATTAATAACTGCAAGTTATCAATCACTCTCAAACATGGAAAATCGCCACTAGAAAAAGAAAAAAAATAATAAGAAAAGCAGCCAACTAAATCTAATTACTCCACTAAAAATAAAATAAAAAAAAACTTCACGTCATCTTTATGGTGATAAAATTGGTTCCACGTGTTTCGTGGCTTTGATCTCATAATCCAATTTTTTTTGTAACTAATAATACAAATTTTTATATTCGTAAATGTAATCAGCAACGAAAAGCTAATATGAGATCTCAATAACGAAATGATCCTCACTGAGATGAAGTTCATATGCCTTTTGTGATTACATATACTTAAAATTGATTCACCTTTCTTTATAAGATATGAATTCTAAAGGTAAAATATATATAAAAAAATGGATACCTAGTAAATTCGAATATTTAAACTAGGCACACCCTTAGAACATTTCTATATCGCAATGCAGACAAATTAAATCATCTTTTTGGGATGCAAATATGTATCCCACCATTTCAAAACTGGACTTGTGCTATTTTGTAACACATATGTTGTTAAGAAGATATCACGGACGATTTTATATTATTTTTGTTTGTCGAAATGATGCCATTTATTACAACTCTTTTATCTTATGAATAATGCAGCATGGACAGCCTCGAGTCTATCTATACTAATATCAACCATCACCAATATAAAACTAAGAAATTGTTTGTATAATGCACGTTGAGTCGTGGACGCACGTAACCATATAAATATATTAAAATAAGAATCGCATCGTTCAAATTATATATGTTATGAATTCGGATATCCGGATTTGGATAGATTCGTGGATATATGCAGATATTCGAATACAGTTAAAAAAAATTTTATCGCATATCCGAAGACAAAAGTGAATATCCGATAACTATTTTTTCTTAACCAAATATAGATATTCGTAAATATATAGATCCAAAATTTTTAATATCCAAATACATATCCATCATTTCAAATATTAACTTTTTCAGATATGAATCCGGATATTTGTGTTCATCCCTAATTCAAACCAAACTAATTTCATCAATATATACATTAATAGCCAACGGAGGCATCAGAATCTGGCCGCGAACTACTAATTAATTAGATCTTATAAGATATTGATACAAATAATATTCAGCATGTGGAAGGCTCTTTCTAAATATATATGTTAAGAAAGGGTACAACCTCTCCGTGTGTTTTTCTTATATGGCACAACTTTTTCATCGATTAAAATACCACAATAATTCTTTATCAAAAGAAGAAAGATAGTAAGATACCATGATAATTTGAGAAACCTGCAGTAAATTGAAAAGAAAATTTACAGTAATAACAATATGGCTGAGTCTTGATAAAAACGTTTTTTTTTTAATATTATGTAAAATTATACTCAAAGAAAATAACATTTTTACAACGAATGTGGTTGAGAGTTTTTAACGTAAACATTTGAAAAAGCTCAACAAAAAATATTGAAAGTGGTTATCTCATTAAAACCCAATTCCGGAAAATCCAATTAGGACAAAACCGGAACTTGAGAAAAAGAGTATAAACCAACTTTCAAGAGAGATAACATGATTGAACAATCAGAACAAAGACTGGAAATAATAGGTTCTTGTAGAGAACCATTTATGGAGACCGTCCATTAGTATCCCTTTCGTTTGCAAAGTTGAAAGTTGATTTCGCACCATTCTATCCATGTTGCACATCAATTTGTCCGCCAATAATGGAGGCTCGCCATGGCTCCTTTGATTTCGCTCCCGCCATAAGGAGTGTACCGCCACTTGAAATGCATATTTGACTAGAAATGTCGGGATGTCCCTACCTCCAAAAATCAAAACATTAGTGAGGATAGTGTGTAAACAAGTGGTATACCTGTGATGAAGTAAACCGAAGACCATGCGATGCCATATTTGAGAACTGAACGAACAAGAGAAAAAGATGCTCCACATACTCCACGGGTGCCGAGCAAAAGGTGCAACCTGAATTAACAATCGGACTCCAAAGGAACATCCTATCACCTGTAGACAATCGATTAAGGGCAACCAACCAAACAATAAAAGAGAATTTTGGGGTTTCATGGGAGAACCAGACACCCTTATACCATGTCATACTCTGAGACGTCTCTTGAACTTGGTTCTAGGTTTCCCGAGAAGAGAACCTCTGTTTAAACTTACTCTTCTTCCCTCGCCAAAGGGGAATATTCAGGTCAGAGGAAGCCATTTCTTTGAACTTATTTTTTCAGCATCAATTAGTGAAAGGATGTGAATTCGCCGATGCCTAGGCATATGCATGACAAAAACATCTGCCAATGTCGTTGAAGAAGGAATCCCTAGGTCAATGCTTCCTCGGTCTTCTAATAAATGAAATAGCTGACCCAATGTACTTTAGTCGTCAAACCAGAAAGACGTATAAGATCCACTCCCCACCTGTACCTTGTGAAACTCCTTAGTTAGAGAACGGTACTTCATAAGCTTATGCCACATCCACGAGCCAGCACTCGTTGTTATGTTTATTGACCAGAACAAACTTTCCCGAATAAGATACTTGTAGAACCAATTAACCCAAAGAGACTTTTGAGCTGTAAGAATGCGCCAAATTAACTTAAAACAGCAAACCTTATTCACATCCACCAAAGCTCTCACACCGACGCCCCCGTCAACCTTGGGCTTACAAACCCCTTGCCATGAAACTTTAGCCTTGTTCAAATTTAGTGTTGTACCCGACCATAAGAAAGCCGAAAAAATATTCTCAAACTCTTTAATGCACGCACTAGGTAGTCTAAATTCCGACATCCAGAAATTCTTCAAGCTAGCAATCACCAAAGATAAAAGTTGTAACCGACTTGCAAAGGATAAGAACTTATTTTCTAGGAGCCAATGCGAGCACGAATCTTTTCACTGAGTGGCTGAAAGTCTGAAATTATCATCCACTTAGTCAGTAGCGGGAGCCCTAAATATTTGACTAGGAAAGTACTAATAGTAAACGGGAAGCTGCCCAAAGAAGCTCAAGATTCTGAAGAGATACCCGTAATGAAGATCAATGTTTTTTCTAAACTGATGGTGAGGCCTGAGATTTTGGCAAAATCGTTGACAACCTGCAGAATACCCTGTATTGATCAAATTCTCCCATCCGAGAAAACCATGATATCGTCCGCAAAACATAGGTGAGTGATATCCAGACTCTTACAACCCGGATGATATCCAAAGAGGCTTGTCATTGCTGCTTTGTCTAACATACAAGATAAAACGTTCATGCACATAACAAATAAATAGGGAGAGAGAGAACAAAATTTTTGAAGACCTCTCTGACTTCCAAAAAACTCGGCCAACTCACCATTAAGCTAAATAAAAACGATGGAGTAGTGACACAAACCTCAATCCAGTGGTTAAATATAGGCGGGAGCTGCAAAGCTGTCAAGACATTGATCATAAAGCCCCAGTTCACCGAGTCAAAAGCTTTCGTTAAGTAAATCTTCATTGCACAGCACGGAGCTATGTTAGTCTTGTGGTAGTCCTTAACTAATTCGGAGGCAATGAGAAGATTCTCCATCATATATCGGTCCTTGACAAAAGCCGATTGATTTTGCGTAATGAAACCCGGGAGAATAGTCTTGAGCCTATTTTTCAAAAGCTTCATAATCACCTTATATATCACATTACAACACGATATAGGCCGATAGTCCTTCATTTTAATTGTTTCTGTCTTCTTTGGTATCAATGCCATAATTGTTGTGTTCATCCCTTTCGGCAAGAAACCAAAAGTAAAGAAAGACTGAATAGCCACCAGAAAATCTTTACCAATGTTCTGCTACGCCTCTGTCCAGTTTCTTACAGACCAAGCCATCGTCTCTTTTATTGCACCAAGTGTAAAGAGGACCATGGTAGGCCATATCGATGAACGAACAGTGTCTAACTGCATCTTGAAAATCCCCCATACCCGGTAAATCAACATGGGTAGACGACGATAACGAGTGTTCTGAAACATTTAGTACTTCATTAAAATCACCAAAACAAATCCAAACTTACTCCAGAACTGAGAGAAGTCCTGAATGTGTTGGAGATCTTGCCATAGCTCTTGATGCTCATCTAGTGCATTAGACAACAAAGGTGCATAAGAAGTCCTCTGAGCCATCCTCAATCTGAATTAGACAAGTTATATGCTGAGCAGTTTTAATAACTACCTCTAGCTTCACTGACGCACTCCACACTACCTAAATTCTACCAAGAGGGTTGTGCTCATAATTCGAGACTATTGAACAAATCCCAGAAGCAGAATGAGCAATACTCTGGGCCTTACTCTCTGCGACCTGCGTTTCCAACAAACAACCAAAAACAAACGGCGTAGACTGAATTAAACTCTTAACTACAGACTGCTTCCTTGGTTTATTAAAACCTCTAATATTCCATGAGAAGCACGAAATTAATGTTTCTTAATTGAGGTCCATTTTCCGACTCCCCCATGTTGAGTGGTCCCTGCTCTCTATGAATTTTTTGAGAAGTATTTATGAGCCACCTTGGATGATAGAGGCAGTTGTGGGCGTGTTTTCTGCTCCGGTGAATCGGAATAACCTTATCAAACTCTGATTTTTCAAGGCCTGATGTATCAGACGCAGTAAGGATAGTCTATGAGACTGCTGAACTGGTGAAGATGTTTCTGTGGCTCCATTTCCAGTGAAGATGTTTGTTATAGATCCATATTAACTACAGAACACGATTCTGATCTTGCGATCCTAGTGTCCAGATTCTCTAGAGTATCAATTTTCCAATCCTCATGGGGTAATGAAGGCGTAGGTGGAGATAGGCACCAGTTTAAGGTATGCTCCCATTTCTTACATCCAGAGCACCAATGCGGTAGCCAAGAGAACTCATAAGTAATCCGTATTTCCTCTCCGTTTATATTGAAACAGTAGTGATCCTGGAATGTAGACAATAGATCCGCATCAACAAACACCTTTGCCACTTTAAATCTAGTGACTAATTCCGTTTTCCTATGTAGTCGTACAGGAGATCCTAGGGGACTTGAGAGGAAGCTCAACCCCTTCCAAGTGAACATAGAAGCTGGAACCTGCTTCATTACTACCCACATCGGCATTGAGTGTATTGACGGCTGGGCCTCTTCTGTGTGTGGTGACCTCTTGGACACAATCATGGGAACGTCACATATGTTCCACATCCCGCGGCGTAAGACACGTTGTCTAGCTTCGAGATTTCTCAATCTGAATTTGATAGTTGTATCATTTATCTTAAAAGCATCAACTTTGATTGTTTTATTTCGTAGGTTCCAAATCTTATTGACAATCACGTGGACTTTGGCAACATGTGGAGCCGTAGACGTAAACCTTCCAACTAGGAACTCTTCCCATAGCGGCTCTGATTCTAACACATCTGCTGAAATAGAGTATACACTACGACCATCAATGGATTTCACTTCACAGTCAAACCATTTCAACCCTTGCGAGCTCCCTTTCCGAGTCACTGGAGCCCATGATTTCACAGTCGACCCTGCTCAAATCCCTCCTCCAACATCTGAACTGGATGAGAGATAACAAGCGATCCCCCCTCCCCGAAAGAGGTACCATCCACCGTGATGGTGGAGGCCTTCACGAATGAAGAACGGCGGTGAGACAAAGAGGATTACACTATCGCCTCTAAAATCGCCCTAAATTCAAATAAGGAAAGTCTCTCAAAACTTTTTATTTCTGAAATCACCCTCCGATAAAAACGGTTTTCAACATTTTATAAAAAAATTTATAGGAATGTAAACATCAATGAAAGTTGAGGTTTTACAAAAAGTTGAACCTAGTCTATACTCTTGTCAAAAAAAGATTTTAAAACAACAGAAACAAGAGAAAGTTGAGTGTCAATCAACTAAGTTATCAAATATATCATACCATTATGTCTCTGAAATACTATCACTTCTGTCTGGTTGAGATTGTATTGCGCACTACCCAATCAAATTCCTTGAAGAGAGCATCAAGCGAGATGCTGATTTGGGTGTGCAAGACGTTATTCTGCTGCTTTCATATGTGGTACACTACACTTTGTGCGGCGATCTACTCCAGCCTAGTAGTGCATGCCATGTGTAAAAGATGCATGATGTCAGGTGCATTTTGTGCTAAATAAATCTCAAAATCTGTTTGATGTATGCAGAAATGAGCAGCATGTGATCTCAAGTTTCTACTAGCAATGAGTAGAGACAGCATGCTCTAGGCGTTTGAAGTCCCCCTTGAAACGAGCTTGCTCTTTTTGGTATCCAATGGAGCTGAGAAACCCACATTTGAAAGGCATGTTTTGGAGTAACCCCTTTAAACCAATTAGAATTTGATCATTCTTGGACATGGTTTCTCAGTCTAACAACTTTCCAAGTTTTTTTGTTATGAATTGCTGAGACTGAATACCATTTATGGCCTAATAATAAGAACAGGTGGTGGAGGCATCCAATGGTAGCACCATGATATACAGATGGGAATGCAGAGTTGTACCTTAAGGCGATGTTGGAGGAAAAAGCCTCTAGCCGTGTGAGATCAGAGCAGAAGCCACAACCACATTTCTAGAGATCATGAGGTCTCTAAGGCCATCTCTTCTCCAAATTATTTTATTGAAGGCCCTAGAGGAGTTCACTTATTAAACTAGAAGCTGGCTTGGCGTCCGTTTCCCAGCACACTGACAACAAACTGTTTGGCAAAAGGCCTAAATAACAATAATGACTTATAGCTCCAATAATGACTTCTAGCTCCATGAAACAATAAATTTGAGGTTTCTACCTCTGAGGTGTTGATGATGATACCACGCAACCCAAAGGGATCCACTACCAAAAAACATAAGCCATACTAACTTCAAACAGAGAGTAGTGTTCCATTAACATAATTTTCTTATCCCCAATCCGCCTTCAATCTTAGGATAGCAGAGATCAGTCCAAGCCACCTCTGCACCCCCTACTTTATCCACCTTGCGTTCCCAAAGAAACCTTACACATAAGGATTCGATCTTCTTAGTAACAAATTTAGGGAGGATAAAAGTAGCAGCCTAAATTTTTATCAACCCATATACGACTAACTTAATCAGTTGTAACCGGTCTACGTATGACAAGGATAGGACAGCCCAAGGATTAACCTTTTTATCATTTTGTCTATAAGGGATGAATACTCAGACATTCTCAGCTCTCTCAACATCAATGGTAGCCCCAAGTATTTAATGATAAAGGAACCGATAGAGAATCCATAGTTAAAGATAGCTGAGGATTCTTCTGGTTTCAAACTTGCTGTAAAGAGGTGAGTCTTGTTACACTCCATTCGGAGCCCTGAAAAGCTAGCAAAAAGATTAATTGTGTCCGCAATACCATGCAAAAGGAGGATAACTGATAAGAGAAAACCATTACATCATCCGCAAACATCAAGAGTGAAATATTATATGTTAAGTTTTTAGGTGATAATTTATGAAACCATTGTTGAAACTTAATCATTCTCGTATAAGTTATGGTTGGTCGTATAAGTTAGTTACTTATCAAACCATTGTGTCTTTAAGTTTTTTAAATTCATGTTGTTTCAGTTGTAATGGTTTGATTATATATATATCGAGTCTAACTCCTCTTAATACACATTATATACATCATCTATCAGAAACGTGTGAAATAAAAGAAAAGTTTCATCGTCACATTATCATTCTTACGATACTATGTTTCTGATATTAAGAACAGAGCACTTCCACTAAACACTTAACCCACATTTCGACATGGTAGCAGAGATTTTTCAGTTTTAGGCCAAGTTAAACTTAAAAGACAGTTCCGCTAAGAGTTTAACCAAGAGAAAGGAGTTATGGAGACAACGGCGCATCAAGTTATACCAATCTTCAATGGTGACGCTTACAGTTTTTGGAAGATAAAATGATGACAATCTTAAAGACGAGAAAGCTTTGGGAGGTGACTAAAAATGGAGTAACGACGAGTATAAACACACCAGACATGGCTAAAATCAACAGGAAGTAGTCATGAATGATATGATGGCGTTACAACTAATTGAAACGGTAGTAACGGATGTTATCTTTCCGAGAATTGTACCAACGATAAGTGCAAAGGAAGCATGGAGTGCACTAGAAATGGAGTTCCAAGGAAGCCCTCAAGTGAGGATGTTAAAGCTTCAAACTCTACGAAGAGAATATGAGAACTTAAAGATGGAGGAAAGTGACAACATCAACACTTTCACAACAAAGTTGATCGAGATCGGGAATCAACTTAGAGTGCACGGAAAGGAGAAAACGGACGATCAAACGGTAAAAAGGATATTGATTTCTCTCCCCAAAAATTTCGATAACATCGTTGCTGTGTTAGAACAAACAAAGGATTTGTCGACATTATCAATCACGAAATTGATTGGTACGTTGAAAGCGCATGAGAAGCGAATAGAACTCCGAGAAGAGCGATCAACGGAAGGAGCATTCTACAGAGAAATATTTGTTGCTAGAGGAAGAAACAAATGAGATGACAAATTTCAAGAGAAAACCAAGAAGTGGTGTGGTATCTGTAGAAGAAACAATCACAATGAGAGTGATTGTTGGAGAGAGCAACACACAGATGTTTGCTTGCCTACGGGTGTAAGAAGAGACACAAAATATTTTGTGTGTAACTAACCGGGATATATAGCGCCAGATAGCAAGGTAAGGAAGGCCGAGAGAGCGCACCTAAGCCTAGAAGAAACATACAAGGATAGTGACAATGAAGGTCACGAGCTGTTTAATGCAGTTGAAGAAGAATCATCATCAAACGTGAATGATGAGATGTGGTTAGTCGACAGCGGGTGTACTAATCACATGACCAACGAAGTTAAATACTTTATCACACTCAATCGGAGTATAATGGTTCCAATCAAGGTGGGGAATAGTCAAAGCATAATGACGGCGGGAAACGGGAATATTCAAGTGATTAGAAGCCAAGGAGAGAAGATCATCAAAGAAGTATTTCTAGTACCGATATTAGTGGGAAACTTTCTAAGTGTTCCTCAGCTAGATCAAATGGATACGAAGTCTTATTTAAAGATAACCAATGCATTATCAAAGATCCTCAAGGAAGAAGGATATTGAGCATCAAGATGGAGCATAAGAGTTTTCCAATTAAGTAGAGTAACCCAGAGATGAGCATTTTGCTTGCAAGAGAAGAAGATACAATTCTGAAGAATGCTGATTGTAAGATTAATCTTACAACTGGGATAAAGTTTAAATGTCGTAAGATATTTTCGGTTCGGGATTTTCCACCAGTTTGTGGATCCTTTGCTATGCGAACTAGACTGGATGTGAAGATTATGGAGAACGAGAATAAAGCTACTCAAAGGATAATAAGGATGAGTCTTATTCAACTTTGAAGAACTCCGAAGAAAGATTGACGTAAAACTGAGATATGATTAAGGGGGAGTGTTGAAACTTAATCATTCTCGTATAAGTTATGGTTGGTCGTATAAGTTAGTTACTTATCAAACCACTGTGTCTTTAAGTTTTTTAAATTTGTGTTGTTTCAATTGTAATGATTCGATTATTTATATAGATCACGTCTAACTCCTTGTAATACACATTATACACATCATCTATCAGAAACGTGTGAAGAAAAGTTTCATCATCACTTTATCATTCTTACGATACTTTGTTTTTGATATTAAGAACATAGCACTTCCGCTATACACTTAACCCACATTTCAACAACCATCATCAAAATAAGATCTCATTAGCTGACTAAAAACTTCCATGGAATGGACAAACAAATATGAAGAGACCGAATCGCCTTATCATAGCCCTCTAGAGCTTTTGAAGTACCTGGACGTTTGGCCATTGAAAGATGTTGAGAATTGTGGGTTGGAGATGCATTACTCAATTTACCCAATAAACCTGTCAGGGATATGCAGAGCTCACATTGTGGCAAGGATAAACTCTCATTTTACTGAGTCAAAAAGCTTTTCTCAAATTAAATTTTAGCATACCTCTAGGCCATATACCCTTCATGTTGTAACCATTGACCAATTTTGTAGCTAACAATACATTTTCACCGAGCAATCTCTTAGGAGGAAAGGCAGATTGAGCATTAGATATAACTGAGAGAATGAGAGATTGTAGTTTACCTACCAAGAGCTTTGAAAACACTTTATATACAATGTTGCATAACAAAGTTAGACAAATATCAGAAGTAGACGTTGCATTGGTAATCTTGGGAATATGTATGAGGGTAGTTAAGTTCAATTGCTTCAACACTTGCGCGGACCTAGAAAATTCATTGACCACTTCATGAGCTTCTTTAACCTTTTTCTCTATATTAGAGTGTTTATTTTTGCTGAATTCCATGATGTGGTTTTTCAGATCTTTGAGTTTTCTAGATAACCTAAACATTGCAGATCTTTCTATATTGAAAGCGAACAATATGTTGTGACAAGAGCCACAAATTAGGATTCATTAATAAGACGTTCTGAACCCTGAATATCTTCCTCTACCTTTGAATTAGAGGATTTAGAATAATATTGCACGAGGGCATGGTCTAAAAAATCAGGGTCTCCAAAGTAACCAGACGATCTTCGGAACAGTAGTTGTCACTCCTCATTAACCAAAATAATGTCTATTTTCTTTGCTATTAGATTAACACTTATATTATTTGATATAAGAATAAGGTAAGTTGATGATGCTCGAGTCTGAAAGCTAGGGTGCAAGTTTGTGATATCTTGGGACGTCCAGGTGCATTGAATGAGTCTCGAGAATGCGCATAAGTAATGAGGGAAAGAGTCGTTGCAAGTTGATTTCTTTTGGCTCCATATATGGTAAGTTGGTCCTTGAGTGAATCTAAATTATGTTGGGCTTTTTGGGCTTTAAAGAGTCTCTAGTTAATGTAGAGTGCCTCCCAGTAGCCATATATGGTTCTCCAAATATCCATTTAAGTAAAGTTTCCAATATGGTAGTTTATGACCCCACGAGATGTATCAAAAGGCAACTCTTAAATTGACTCGTACCAGGGCTGGTTTAACTTGATAGATCATCTTAAAGTACATGATTTTCTGATGAAATTCAAAGGCCGTTAGGTTTTCTCAAAAAGATTTCTTGTGGGGTAGCTTTGGGCTTTGATCCATTGATCTAATGTGGACTTTATTGACATCTCTTGATCCAGTCCGATCCATGGCCCATATTTCTCGATTAATTAATTTTCAACATATGATTTGCAGATGAATATTGAACGAGAGGATGAAATGAGGAGTAGATTCTTGTAGGGGCAGCTTCCATGGCTTGGTATGCTTCAGTTGGGAATTTGTATACCAACTCTAAATATGATCGATCCAATGGGTACTGCCTCGTTCATTCTCCTTTAAATAGTTGACTTGCAAGTGAATCTTCAAACTTAGCTTCTTTGCTCCATTAGTTTGAGTGTTGGTACATGCTTCTCTTTGATTCTTGTCTCCAGGTAGGTATGTCTTGTCATCGAGTGGTTTAGCTCGGGATTTTATTTATAGTATTGATTTATTGATAGATAATCAATCCTAAGCCTTGTGCTTGATCAGAAATTGGGTTGGACAAGAATTCTTCATTTTGGTTTGGTATGGTTGGTTTGATACTCAAAACGGCTAGTCTGGTTAACTCATTGTTTTGTATGGTTCTGATGTCGATATCTTATTCCACCAGGTATAGGTTTATCGTATATAGGTCAGATATGATATCTCAGCTTCAATCAAACAATCACGAAACAATATAGTTAGCAAGTCAATATTTAGATTAATGGGAGATAAGTGATCAGAGTTGTTCAGATCCAGGTTAAAATTGCTTATAACAGACCAAGTTTTTCCTTGAACCCTCTAAATCAGATATGTATTAAAAATTTCTTACCATAAGTTTCTGCACGTGGCTTCCTCATTCATCGCGTAGACAAAAGAGACCACAATCTCTGCTTCTGAGTCTAGCATCAACACCTCAAAAGTTTTTATCTAGGAAGGATTTAGATATGATAGACACCTTGACACTAGGATTCCATATATTTCATATTTTTCTCAAATCCAAAAATACATAATTGTTCTCTAAAGACCATCCCTAAAAAATTGCCTTCAAAAACTTCTCATGTTTGGTCTCTTTTACATGGGTTTCTATAAGATTCCCAAAAAATGGATGCATAATTTAGAATCAATCTCTAAAATCTCTTCTACGATTAAATATTAAAACCTCATATATTTCAGTAAAATATATATGTATATATTGATTAAGATGATTTGGCACCCTTGAACCTAGCACTTCTCTGTTGTCTCTGTGAGAACCCTTTAAAAAACTTAGCTACATTGATACCGTCTTCAGAAGAATTGATGTTAGAAGATTCTGGTGCTAAGTTCTGCACTTTGGTTGCAAGGGACCCTCTTAGATTTTCTCCAGACCAATGTCAATGGAGATAGTCCATGTACTACTCTTTGAAAAGGAGGCACCAGCCCTTGTATCTTCCCACGATTTCCTTGATCCTCTTGGTTTCACTTAGATCCAAGGAGAATAGCTGACGGGGAAAATAGGTTCTACACCCAACTTATTTTTTTTACCTTAGTTACAGCCTACAAACCAACAGTTTTAATGGAAACGGGTTCTGTACCCAACCTATTTTCTATACCTTTAGAAGATGCTGGTAAGGCAACATTGACTTTAGGAGAAGTAGGTTTAACCACTTCAGAGACGATGCTACTCTACTGACTCATATGCTTATTCTTCTTGTTCTTTTCAGGTTTGGCTTTTGCATGGGGTAAGCCTATGTTGGATAGCTAACTGATTTACAAGATAGACAAGTAATTTGAGCTACCTTGGATCTCTTAATGTTGTGACCCACTTCTTTTCAGATCAGCAATCTGGTGGAATCTAGGGGCTTGACACCAACGCTCGGCTTATTTTACCTGATTCAAACTGCATATTAACAGTTCCCGACAAAGGTTTCCTTGGATCAATAAGGTGATGACCTTTACAAATTCTATTCAAGTTTGCTATGAATGGGTGGAGACCTTTTGGTTCTCCCACAAGACTCGCAATAAACTCAAAATCCATATTTATTAAAGAACTAATGGGGAACATTTCTCAATTCTAGGGCACAAGAAAGCTATGATTTCCTTGGCACGGGAACTTGTTCTCACTTTGCCATGAACATAGTTTTCCCTTCAAATTACAAAAGATCTTGAGAAAGCGATTTTTTCCTTGTAGTTGCGTTTGGAATTTGAAATAGAAAAATGTTTCCTTCCATTTTTGTAACTTCGATGTCCCAATGATGTATACTCCAAATGCCATTAGTTATTGTGTGAATGGTACCATAGTCCGGAGGATCTGAGTAGAACTGGCCAATGATAAAGCAATCTAAAGCTCTCTTTTCCATTTCAATAACGGATTCTGGTATCAGCACACAAGCTTCACCCAAAGAAAAAGTGAAGGTTGTACCTTTCTTCTTTAGGTTTTGTGAGGATTCTTTGAAGATATATGCCCATGAAGTGTCACTCGATGAGGCTCCTTTGACTTGAGGAAAATCCTTATAAAAATTGAGCTAAACGTTTGGAGTGAGGAATTACCCTACCAGACAGATGGATGAACGAGGAAAACAAGGAATCAGACGAGAATACCTCATCAAAATGCATGCCGGGTAGGATCTACCGAGTAAAAACCAAGAATTGTGACCAAATCTTTAAGAGAGAAGGATCATCAAGGAAATCAAGTTCTAATAGCTATCTAAGGATAAAAATGAATTTTTACAAAAGAATCCCGAGAGAAATATGGCAATGTAGTTTTGAGTCAAGAAATACCAGGAGTTATGATCGATGAACGTGCTAGGTAGCCAAGGGATGAGCGACAAACGGGCGATAACATTCCTAGTACGATAGTGGCCAAGAGTCCATCTGATCAAAACTAACCCAACCATGCATGGATTGAAATGGCATTGACTTGCCTAGTAGTCAACATTGACCAGATCGTTGACCAGATCGTTGACCTGACCAAGACATGATGCCTGACATCTGTCCAGACGCATGTCACCTGAGCAGCTGCGGCTTAGCACCTGTCCCATAACATGTCTCAAAATGCCTTGGAGCCTAAGCCATGCCTCCTATATATTCCACCAATCCTTCTCATTAGTGATTGTCACTTGTTGCCAGAGTGGTGTCGTAGCACTGCCGAAGTACTGCCAAAATTCTACTAGGTAGGAATTTTTTCATCGATACCGCATAATTTTTGCCGGTTAGTGCTAATGAGTCCTAAATTTTTCTGGATCGTGCCAGATCATTCCGAAAGCTTCCAGATCTTGATGAGTAATGTCTGATTGTACCATCATGTTGCATGATCAAATCGTGAAGATGGTAGGTCATATCATACGATGCATGGTCGTGCTGAAAGTTGTCTGATTGTACCCAGACGATGTTAGATCGTATCAAATTATAACAAAAGCTGCATATTGTACCGAGATACTGCTAGATCCTACTGACAAGATACCAGATCATGCCAAGAAGCTATCTGGGTAGCATTTGAAGCCTCACCAGATCAATTTCTCACTGATGAGCAGTTTTCCTACCCGGTTAGCATCTAAGACTCGAATTTTGTCCTAGAATATATTTCTTGAGAGTATTAAGAAGATGAAGAATCAGATCTAGTCGTGTAACACTAAGGAAAATATAAGAAAATTGTGATGGATACCTAGAAACTTAGATCTAGTTATGGGTTGTTGAGAAGTGTTGATGCCAAGTCTTGAGAAGCCTTCAGCCGAATGACTTGGAGTTCCATAGCTTGTAAAGTAGCACATGATGTGTTGCATGATGGGTAAAATTGATTAGGTCATTGTGTCTTTATTTTGAGTATTTTTTATTTCATTTGTTGATTTCTTTAATTTTATTCATGCATTATTTGGGGTGTCAAACGGGAGGTCTCATGTACGTAGTCATGGTGGCTATATACTAAACCGAATAAAATCTAAAGTGTTATTATGAGTGAATGCATTGGATCCTATGTGTTTAATCGACCATATAATTCTTTGCATTGGTGAGATGATCGAATTTGGATTTCTCCCGCGACTGCGTGTCTGTGAGTAGTGAATCATATCAAGGAGTTGAAGTCTTTTTTTGGTTACATGTGTGATCTCAACATAAGAAAAGAATGAGAGGAGGATGAAGATCAGGGGCGTTGCATGCATGGTAGTTCATTGTGTCAACAAGTTCTATATTGTTATTTTATGCATCATATTTTGATTGTTGGTTGATATGTTTACTTGAAGATTGTGGAATTTGGGTTGGAGATTATTATAATTGTTAGAGGGTTCCCAGACTAACTGAGTAATCTTAGATTACTATTGAGTATACTTTGATTACTCATGATGCCACTTTTATTTTGCAGAAAACCTTACTTGAAAATGATAGAGGGATCTCGGGACAATAGAACAACTGGTGTAGAGTATGTTGTTTTGTAATATTATTTGAGATATTGTTGTAAGACTCGATTTATGTTGGCGCCAAAAATGTTTTGTGTTGAATAATTGTTTGTGAAATTTATCAAATATAAATCGTTATTCTTTACAAGTGTGTTTTGATTAATATTAGTCTTTACTGGACTAACACAACACTAGATCTAGGTAAGGGTTGAAAAGCCTAAGTCATGATTTAAGTGGGATTGTGTAACGGGTAGACTAACTAAGGTCTAGGTTCCTTCTTAACCTCGGTTGGATCACTTGTGTTCACCATCATTGTAGCATTAACGAGCCATTCGTGGCATGTCCTGTCATAGATTTGTTTGTGTTTACTACACCTTAAATGTTTTATTTAAAGTCATATATGAGGTTTTTGAAACTGGATCTTACGAGTCTCAAGAGAAAAGGCAAGGGTATTAGGTTTCAGTGAGGCTTCCAAAGTGTGGGTAGATGCGGGAAAATAACACCTGACAGAGTAGTTACATCAGCTGTGGACGACAATTTTGCAACTACATCTTGCGATTTTGCCTCGGAGGTCGATTTCACCTCAAAGTTTGCTGCACCATGCTGCGATTTTGACTTAGAAGAACCTTTCTTTCTCATAAAATGAGGAGGGCCTAAAAACAAAAATAAGGGTGAACTCCGACGTCAAGATGGATGTCGCACAAATGAGAAAAGGCAAACACTTTATTGCCTTTTGAAAGGAAGATAAAGTTCTTTTTCATTTCATCAAATAAAACCATTTAAAAAACATTTCAACAAAACTGTTGATATATATTATGAACATGATGATTTCACATCAAGAAAGCGTTTCACGATTCTGCAATCTACCCATTATCAAAAGAAAAACAAAGTCTTGTACCCAGTCTACCTTTGAAGCTGCCTAAAGTTACATATGTCCCTAAAGCGAAATATATTGCTAAAGCTGCTGAGACCTCGATAGAGAAAAAGGTTTTACCAGAGAAAGCTTGTCCTTTTGTGGATCTGCACACTCATATTGACTATGCTAAAGGGAAGACCAAGTGACTAAGGCAGAAGGTGATCTAGGAAAGGTAATAAAATCGCATGAAGACTCAGATACTTCGTTACTATCTATGATCCCTCCTAAACCCTAGATTGAGATCAACATCGTTGATAAAGGAAAACAAATGTGGACCCATGATATGTAAAAGACGAGTGCACATTAGTAAATTCAAAGAAGACTAAAAAGAAAGAAAAAGATGAAGAAGAATCTGGGAAAATTTCCACTATCCAGAACCTTCATGGGAGGGTATCCCCTCCGCAAATATTAGTTTCACTGCCTCACTTTTTTGGAATGTTGTTTTTTTGTTGCAATTTAAGAGGACTGAATGACGCATATAAACAGATGAGGCTAAAATATTGGTGCCATCAACATATGCCACTTTTTGGATGTCTCACAGAGACTCATATTCTGGGGCAGAATAATCATTCTCTTCACAATAATATATTGAAGGGATGGAGATGGAGTTCAAATCACAATCACTCATATGTGGGAAGATAATAATAATTTGGAACCCAAAGATCTCACTTCTAGTATACCACAATACGCTACAAATGATTACTTGTGAAGTCTCCTTACTAAATGTTAGCACAAACTTCACAGTATCATTTTTGAACACCACAAATCAGCATGATGAAAGGAATTTTCTATGGCAGAGCATTTCTTCAATGTCTAGGACGAGCCCCTCAGCCTCCACTTTGTGGTTAGTAACGAGCAATTTTAACCAAACCTTAAGCTCGACTGAGCAGTCTAATAGAGAGAAGTTTGGTCCCAGTTTTGCTGGTAGCCAGGATTTAAGGAATTATATCAAGGAAGCAGGTCTGGTTGACCTTAGTTTCAATGATCCATTATTTACTTGGTGGAATAACATACCAGCCAATCCTATTGCAGAAAAGCTAGATCGCACTCTTGGAAATGGCAGCTGGATTCTATCCTTCCCTTCAACTAGAATAAGCTTTGAAGAGCTACTTTATCATTCATCTTGTTGCATCAGGCTTCCAGAACCAAGACCAAAATTGAAAAAATCGTTCAAGTATATCATCACATATTTTTCCACCCTGAGTTCAAGAGTACAGTGCATCACACTTGGACAACATGGGTTGTCTCGGGTAGCCCTATGCTTCGAATCAGCCAGAAACTTAAACTGATCAAGGTTAGTCTTTGAACCTTGGATCACTCTGCTTACTCAGGCATCCAAATCAAAGTTGTAAAAGCTCTAAAAGATCTAAAGGTTGCTCAAAATAATCTCATCTCACACCATCTCCCTCTAATGCAGAACTAGAGTCAACAACTCATAGGAAATGAAAAGAGCTACCACGAGCAGAGAATATTTTCTTGCATTAGAAATCGCGCATCAAATGGCTCGATGAAGGGGATCAAATTTGGGTTATTTTCATCAAGTGGTAGCGGCCAAAACTCAAGAAATGGAATTTGTGGTCTTCGGTTGATAGATGGGAGTCTAGCCACATATCACCAATCTACCAAACATATATTTGTTGAGTATTATATGGATCTCTTACGCTCGCCAGCTTGACCATTGCCAAATCTTGAGCCAGCCATCAAATCACTCCACCCATTCAAATGTTTTGAGTTCTAAACGCTAAATCTAGCAAAGATACTGACCTCATAAGAGATTAAACTGAGTTTTTTGCCTTATCCAAGGAAAAAGCTCCAAGTCCCGATGGGTTCACAGGGGAATTTTTCAGAAATTGTTGGGATAGTTTTGGTTTGGAAGTCACTAGTACAATTCCCAAATTCTTTATCTCAGGGAAACTAGACACTCATTAGAATTCTTAGCTCTCACACTAATTCCGAGGTGCTAAATGCGGAGAGGATGAGTGATTACAAGCTAATATCGCTATGTTATGCTATGTACAAATTTATTTCCAAATTGCTTGCTCAAAGATTACAATCTCTTCTTCTAGACATGATTTTTGAATGTCAGACTGCATTTATCCGAGGAAGACAGATTGTAGTAAATGTACGTTTGGCTTCTGAGTTGGTCCAGCGACATAATTCAGCTCATGTGTTAAAGCGAGGGATGCTTAAGATTGACCTTAGAAAGGCTTTTGATTATGTGAAATGGAGTGACCATAGTATACACCTCAGACTCCAAAAAGGAAGCTTTATGTGCAATCCATGGATTTACTAAGGGAGAGTTGCCAGTTAGATACATAGGCCCTTCGCTACTTCCTAGACACCTGACCATAAAAAATTATTAACCACTAATTGAGAGGGTCATGTCTAGACTAAATTCATGGAATTCACGCCATCTCTCTTATGTTGGTAGAAGACAGTTGTTATACTCAGCTATACAAAGCATAATAGCATACTGATATGCTGCTTTTATACTCCCTAAGTGGTGCATCAAGGAAATAAACAAAATGTGTTGATGATATCTATGTTATGGTGATCCAAAAACTAACAAGCAAGCTAAGTTCACTTAGGCTTAGGTTTGTAGTCCTAAATTGGAAGGTCGATTATGACTAAAGGACATCCTGCTATAGAACAAAGTGTTTAGATTGAAAAATTTCTGGCTTTTTTTCTCATCCTCTGAATCCCTTTGGGTAGTCTAGTACAAAACACAAGATCCATAAGAAATTTTCTTTTTGGCTCATAAAAGTCTACCACGGATCGTCTGTGTGGAAGCATATACTTAAGCTTTGTCACTTGTAAAATTGGTAATGGAGTTGATTGCTCATTTTGTATGATGTCTAGACACCATTTGGAAAACTCATTAATATCTTGGGATTAAATAAACCTCGTTTGCTTGGCATTCCAATTAATGCCTAAGTTTTTCAAGCCACTACGGAAGAAGGTTGGAGATTTCGTGAGGCTCGAAGTAACAATAGAGAGACCCTCTTTTGCCACTTGATAAAAATCCAATGCAAACCCCAAGCTGCAAATGATTATTATCTATGGAAATCAAATTCATCTAATTTCAAGCCTAGATTTAATTTCTCAAGTTGGAAAGCTCTGTGACTTTTTATCCAGCCGATACCCTGGCATCAACAAGTTTTCTTCGACTACTCGCAGCTCAGACTAGAATCTATGCTATCTGGCGAGAACTCATTAACAAGATCTTCAACAATCTCAAAACGCTAACTCAAAAAATTTTCAAATCCATTAATAAACGCATCTGCAACATGTGCTATGTGCGAAGAGACCATCCAAGGTTCGAAGGAACGTTCTCCCAATCATTCCAAGGAACTTTCTTTTGTGATTGATTGTTTTTGTAATCTTTTTTCTCCAACTTCTGGGGTTCCAAAAACCGGGAAGGCATTTGTTGTTAAGGCATAAATGAAAAAATTTAATGATACCGACTCAGTTCTTACGGAGCAGATCTTTCGGAGCTGCAGTTTGGCGATCACGAAAGCTATTAGGCTAGGGTTCTTCACGCTCGCTGGTGAGGATGACGGCGCCACCAGGTCCGGCCGTCGTCACAGGTTCCGAAGCTATGGTTTAGGAGGTGCTGAGTGGTGAAGTAATAGCTGTGACGGACTCTGTTTTTCCTTCGAAAAACAGAGCATCAGAGGAAATCATGGTTGTAGGTCAAAGTAGTGGAAAAGTTACATTAGTTTCTGAAGAGATTGTAGCGCAGGGCACGGGGGATTCAGTGGATGGAGATGAGGGTTCAATAAAGGGTCCAGAGGGCGCCATAGGCATTGTAGTCTTAGCGAAATCGGGGTTTGGTTCTGAGGATGTTTCAGGCGCTGCGGATGTTGCTGTCACGAAGGATACTCAAACTGCGGGGGCTCAGGATTTTCAGAGTGTAATCATGGAGGTTACGGGGGGTTCTGATCAGTTGCCAAATTCACAAGGGCAAAAGGAGACAGGCTCGGTGGACGGAGCAAAGCAGAATGAAATTAATCAACCTGTTGCGGCTCAAGGGGGGTTAAAGACTCAGTCTATCAGGTCAAGTCCAATACAACAGTGGTGCAATAGAAGCCAATTTTCTCGAAGCATGAGCTAACGATATGCTCGGAGAAGGGTAGCTCATTCATTGAAATTCCCGACGAGGTAATAACTGATCAACCACCGTTATGGGAGGATTTGTTGCTAGGAAAATTCCCTGATGGAGCGCCGCATATCGCAAAAATTCACGTCATAGTGAATAAGATTTGGAGATATGGGAACACATCAACAAGGATCGATGGTTTCATAGTGAATGCGACGACAGTCAAGTTCCGAATAAAGGACATAACGATAAGGGAAAGGATTCTCAGACGGGAAATGTGGAATATAGCAGATAGACCCATGATGGTCGAGAAGTATGGACCAGTTCTGGATGATGATCAGTCACCGTTGCGGAGTATCCCATTGTGGATTACGCTCAAATAGGTCCCGCCATCTCTTTTCTCCTAGAAGGGCTTGAGTTTCTTATCAAGTGTTGTGGGTGTACCTCGTCGTCTCCATCCAGAGATGGAGCTATGCAACAAATTTGACGAAGCAAGGGTGTTTGTCGATGTTGACTTGTCGAAACCGTTACCAACGTTATTTTGTTTCAAAACAAAGCAGGGTATTGAATCAGAGGTTCTTTACTCATACCCATGGCTCCCCCCGCCCAAAGTGCGTGGAGTACTTAAAATGGGGACATCTAAAAGAGACTTGTCGTTCTAAGCCTAGGAATGCTGAAAGTCCTCGAATACTAAAGAGAAGCAAGGATGTATTGTCGCCAGTCCCTATGGCGAGGGTGTGTGCTGCAATTCTGCATTCAACAGAGGTAAGAGAAAAGGAAATCTTACCTTCTATAAGTGATGTCTCGGTTTCAGAGAGACGGGAAACAATAGTTCAAACCATAATACACCAGCCTGGCGTTCAAGGGGGAAATGAGGGTTCAAACTCGCAAGTCCCAGAGGCAATACCAGTCAAGGGAACTGAGTTTACTCAGTATAAGGAGGGTTGGTCTGTAGTCTTGCCAACTAAAGGAGGCCAGGGAATAGTCAGAGAGGCACAGGAAAATCCTCCTATTGCTTCACCCTCCCGGTACTCGGTTCTTGTAGTAGACGATCCCGGTGACAATGACACTCAGGTTATAAAAGAGGCGGAGCTTAAAGGATGCGAGAGAGTTGAAGGGGAAGGACAAACAATGGTGAGGCCTTCTCTCCCGAGAGCATCCAAATCAATAAGCAAAACCAGCTCCATACCGAAGATATTAGTTGCAAATGAGGTGGTTCCGGGCTCCGGAAAAAGACGAGGTACTAAGAAAAAACTAGTCAAATGACGGATTTCTTATGGAATATTCGGGGTTTCAACAAAAGCACAAAGCATTCGGTTACTCGGGATTTGATTAATAAAAATTCATTGCAATTTGGTTGTTTCTTGGAGACGAGAGTCAAGGAGAGCAAAGCAACTAATATTGCAACCTCGGTCTTTCGTAATTGGTCGTTTATGTCTAACTACGACTCCCATCGGTTAGGCCGTATCTGGATTGTGTGGAATGAGAATACTTGTCTAACGCTGGTCTTCACGAGTAGCCAACTTATCACTTGTTCAGTCTTGCTTGAAGGGCACACGGAGGAGTTCTTTGTCTCTTTTGTGTATGCCTCCAATTTCTTGATAGAGCGGAGAGAATTATGGGAGAATTTGAGGAGCTATCATTCTTCACCTTTATTCCGGAATAATCCTTGGCTGGTCTGTGGAGACTTCAACGAAATCTTGGACGTAGATGAACATTCAAATTACACGGGGGCATCCTTGAGCATGCAGGGGATGCATGAGTTTCAAGACTTGGTAAGGAATTGTTCGCTTATTGATCTGAAATATCATGGAGCAAGGTTTACGTAGTGTAACAAGCAGGAGGATGGGAATATATGCAAGAAACTCGATCGAGGCTTGGTTAATCAGAGCTGGTTACAGTCCTTTCCGTCTTCCTGTGTCTCTTTTCTGATGGGGGGTGTTCTGATCACGCCAGAGGGGAGATTCTCATGGGAAACTCGATCCTGCGGAAAAGGAAACCTTTCAAGTTCTCAAATGTGCTTGCGAATTTACCCCAGTTCTAGGAGCTAGTTGAAAATTACTGGAAGAAAACAGACCCTTTATTCGTCTCCACCTCGACATTATTTCACTTATCTAAGAAGCTGAAAGCCATAAAGCCTCAACTAAGAAGCATGGGTAAAACAAACCTTGCGGACATTGTGAATCGTACTAGGGCAGCGCATGAAGGCCTCTGCGCGAAGCAGGCTGCCACACTCGCAGACCCAACACCGCAAAGAGCTCTCATGGAGGGCTGGCTTTTGAGAAGTGGAGTTCCTTATCAAGCCTGGAGGAGGGTTACTTAAAACAAAAATCGAAGCTCCATTGGCTGAACGTAGGAGATCAAAACAACTCTTTTTTCTATAAGACGGCTGAGGTGAGGAGAATGAGAAACTCGATTCGGGAGATTAGAAATCATAATGGGGACATTTTGACATCAGGGGAGGAGATTAAGAACGAGGCTGAAAGATATTTCAAGGAGTTCTTATCACAGCGGCCAACTGATTATATTGGTACGTCGAATGAATCCTTATAGACTCTTCTCGAGTTCAGATGCTCAGCTTCGGACCAGGAAGCCTTTTCAAGAGCTGTTACCAAAGAGGAAATTAAGGAGACTTTGTTTCAAATGCCGAATAACAAGTCTCCTGGCCCAGATGGTTTCACTGCTGAGTTTTTTAAGGCAGCCTGGCCATATGTTGGAGATGATTTTACGGTAGTGGTGAAATCATTCTTTATGAATGGTTTTCTCCCCAAGGGGCTGAACGCAACTATTCTAGCTCTTATACCAAAAAATAGGAAGCCCGGATAATGAAAGATTATCGACCAATCTCATGCTGCAACGTCATCTATAAGGTAATATCTAAGATCATTGCGAACAGGATGAAAGCTATTTTGCCTAAATTCATCGCGGCAAATCAATCTGCATTTGTAAAGGACCGGCTTCTAATGTAAAATGTCTTACTAGCCATGGAGATTGTTAAAGACTACCACAAAGAATCGATTTCTCCTCGTTGTACCTTGAAGATTGACATCTCAAAGGCTTTCGATTAAGTGGAATAGGGTTTTTGACTTGAAGTGCTGAATGTCTGAAACTTTCCCGAGAGGTTTATCCATTAGATCAAAGTTTGTATCTCGACATCATCATTCTCGGTTCAAGTTAACGGCGAGCTGGCTGGATTTTTCAACAGCAGTAGGGGGCTAAGACAAGGTTGTTCCTTATCTCCTTACCTTTTCATTATATGTATGAATGTGTTATCCAAGATCATAGATAATAAAGCAACGCAAGACAAAAGGATAACATACCATCCGAAATGCAAGAATATCCGCCTAACCCACTTATGTTTTGCTGATGATCGATGGTATTTGTGGAAGGTCATAAGAAACCAGTAGAAGGTGTACTAAAATTTTTTGATGAGTTTGCAGCGTTGTCAGGGCTGAGAATAAATATAGAAAAATCGACAATCTTCATGGCAGGAGTGACAGCAAACAAAGCATCCGAAATTCTTCACCAATTCCCATTCGCTCAAGGCATGCTCCCGGTAAGATATTTGGGGTTAGCGCTCTTAACCAAGCAAATGAAAAAGTCAGAGTACTCTTGGCTCTTAGAGATATTAAGGATGAAATTCTCTTCCTGGACAGCTCGCTACCTATCCTATGCGGGAAGACTACAATTGTTAGGATCAGTAATCGCGGGTGTAATAAATTTTTGTTTATCGGCTTACCGGCTTCCTAGTGGATGTATTGTGGAGATTGATCAGATTTGTTCAGCTTTTCTTTGGTTAGGGCCTGAGTTGAATACTAGGAAGGCTAAGGTTTGTTGGGAAGATGTATGCCGGCCTAAGAAAGAAGGCGGGTTGGGGCTGCAATCATTGAAAACCGCAAATACGGTTAGCGGGATTAAGCTTATATGGAGGATCCTAATGAGAGCTGATTCATTATGGGTCAAGTGGGTCACGGGGTCTCATTTACGGCACCGCACTTTCTGGGAACTGAAGGATAGCACGGTTCAAGGCTCCTGGATGTGGAGGAAATTAATAAAGCTAAGAGCTCTGGCCAAAACATTCTATAAGGTTGACGTGAGGAATGGAAAATCGACATCCTTTTGGTTTGATTGCTGGAATGAGATGGGTTGTTTGCATGTTGTATCCTCTGTGGCTGTTTGAATGAAACTCTGAACCACATCTTCTTCACTTGTCGATTTTCAGCGGAAGTGTGGCAATCATTGGTGGGAAGGCCGCTCAATAACAATTTTACTCTTCACTGGGACCATCTAATTGAGATGCTAACTTCTCCAAACTTGGACTAGATACATCTCTTCATCTTCAGGTATGCATTTCAATCAACAATTTATCATATATGGAGAAAAAGAAATCGCAGGTGTCATGGAGATATACCATCCTCCCCGGCTGTCTTGATAAGAATGATCGACAAGAACATCAGAAACAGATTCAGCTCAATCCGCAACCAAGCAGACTTCTCTTTCGAAGAGGGTTTATCCACGTGGTTCGGTTCAAGATAATCCCCAACAATGATACAAATAGCGGGTCTCTTTTTATTGGTCTTCAGCTTTCTTCGGCTAATTTCAACTTGTGTTATTGGGTTTATTTTCAGCTCTTTCGAATGGAGTATGTACTCTTTTTCCCAAATCTGGTTTTGTCCCAATTGAGTTTTTCAGATTTGGTTTTTAATGAGGCAACCCCTTCGAAACTAAAATAAGAGCTACAACTTTTTTTCTATTTATTCAAAACCGCTACTATTGATGTAAAGTGTAATTTTTGAATATAATTTAACATACTATTCCAAAAAAAAATGAAAAATTTAATTAGTAAGATTAATACAACCAAAAAAAGTAATTAAAAAAACATAAATGAAAATACAAAAAGTTTTAACTATTTTATTTAATTAAAATTATAAACCTTCAAATGTAAGATATGTGTTTATTTAGAGATAAATTCAACCATGGTTAAGAAGTTACAGTGCTGATGATGATTTTGATGAAAATCGGGTTTGATATTTGTTGATGATTTTGAAAAGGATAATATTTAATGTTGTATACGAAAGTTGTAATCTTTATCTTTCAACGCCCATTTTTAAATATTAATTTAGGTAAAATATAATTAATTAAATGAAAGACAGCCCCACAACGACAAAGTTTTCCCTCTATAAATACCCCAACCGACGAAATCGCCACACCCTTCATAAACACAACACAGATACCAAAATATCTCAGTGATAAATTAAGATAGTGAATCAATCCTTCAGCTTCAACTTACCCAAAGATGATCGGCGAACTTGTAGATCTGTTCACCGGCGACAGAAATATGAAGGTGAAAGGAACGGTGGTTCTGATGAAGAAGAACGTTCTCGATTTCAACGATTTCAACGCTTCGTTTCTCGATCGCCTTCATGAATTTCTCGGGAATTCAGTCACTCTTCGTCTCATTAGCTCCGAAGTTACTGATTCAGGTAAATCGCAGCTCTTACTTTTCACTTTCCATTTGAATCTTAATTTGTCTTTCTTGATTTTCTTTTTGAATTTTTATTGCTTGAGATGTTTTATTTTATTTCGATTTCTCAAGTTTTCTTTCATTTTTCATTTACTTGTGTTAATTAAATAATCCTCCTATTAGTATAATTTTTAAAGTTCGCGTTTACCAATATATTTGTTATTTTCTACATATCTATTTTCTTTTTGTCCTTTTTCCCAGTAGATATGAATATGGTATATCATATATTCCGATTTCTTAACATTTATTGTGAATGGAACCCTTCTCTGCTTTTTTTGTGGACAATTTTTTTGGATATATTCTATTGATGTGCTTAAACGATCTTACTAGGAAAATGATATTTCTTTAATTGTTTTGTTTGATGTGTGGAGACTTCTTCTACAAGAAAGCTTAGAATTATTTTGGCCTTTTATTTTCTCTTCCAGAAGGCCAAAAACATTTATTCTCTGCGTAAAGACGATAAATTAAATAGTCTTTTTGTTTTACCAAGTGATGGTTACCTTTTTTTTAATTATTTGTAATGAACTAAAGAAAATTTCAGTTTGTCTTTCATATTTTTGAGTAATTTTAAAGATAGTTAATTTTTTACGGTCAACAATATCTTACATTTATTTTAATATGTATATAATCATCAAAATATGTTTATAGTTTTGTTTTCGATTATTTACCGTTTATATTGTTTTTTATTTGTATTAATATTACATTCAATGGAAAATTTCGAAACACGAATCTGAAGAAAAAAAAATCTCATTTTTGTTTAATTAAAACTTTTGATAAAAAAAAAACTCAAGTCTTCTGGGATGATGTTGATTAAAATATTTACTGATATATTCCAAAGAAAAGCAAAAACTATTGTCTTAATAGCTTTTAAATGCAATGTTTTCTAGTGTTGATACTTGTCTCGAGACATAGGTTAAAAAACCGTATTTGTGTATTCGAACCGAATCCAACCCGAAAAATCGTACCTGAACCTATTTTATATCCGAGTAAATTATTCTATTGGGTATGAAATCTTTAAACCTGAAAATCTGTATCCGAATCCGTTCCGAATCCGAAACCCGAAGTCCGAAATGAAAACCTGAAAATACATAATTATCCATAAAAATACTCTAATTCAAGAATCTTATCTTATAAATGTAAAAAGTTTTATGTGTAATATACACAAACCGATCCGGATCCAAACTGAAAAATCCAAAAACCCAAAAACCCAAAAAGAAATCCTGAAAAACCCCCAAAACCAGAACCCGACCCGAAAACCCCACCCAAAAATTTCCGAATAAAACTCGAAAACACAGAATCTGTACCCGAACCGGATCAATACCCAAAATTTTTGGGTTTTTTCCGGGTTTCAACCCTCATACCCGAACCCGATCCGAACACAAAAAATTTTACCCAAACCGAATCCGAATCCAGAAAATTATTTTATTGGATATTAAATTCTTAAACCTGAAAACCGAAACCCGATAAAATTTTATCCAAACCCGACCGAATTACCCGATTGCCCACCCCTACCTGTCCCCTAAAAAGATTCTCTTTTTTTTTCATAACCTTTTTTCGGGAATATTTAATACTGCGCTCGATTTTGTTTATCTAATTTCTTTTTAATGTTTATCTGATTTTATATATATATATATATATATTTAATTATCTGATTATTTTGCTTTGATTAATTTTCGTATTCGTTTAGGATCTGGAGCATCAAAAAATAGCTTCTATAATGGTTTCAGAAAATAAAACGATCTGGTTTACACACCGACCATTGATAAGATTTATGTATTGAATTTATTCGATAAAACCAAATAAAAGTATTTTTAAATTTGTATATTTGATGTGTTCATGATTCATAAGTGATATGCATGGCCCAAATTTTCCACAATGGAAAACTAAATTAAAAAGTTTTTTCCTTTCCTTTTGTAGTCATTACAACTTTATAATTGTTTATGATATTTTTTTCAGCAGACGGTTCTAACGGCAAACTAGGCACGCCTGCTCACTTAGAAGATTGGATCACAACAATCACATCTTTAACGGCAGGTGAATCAGCATTCAAGGTCACATTCGATTACGACGCCGATTTTGGTTACCCTGGAGCATTCTTGATCAAAAACAGTCATCATAGCGAGTTTTATCTCAAAAGTCTCACTCTTGAAGATGTCCCTGGCCATGGCAGAGTTCATTACCTTTGCAATTCTTGGGTTTACCCTTCTACACGCTACTCGAAAGATCGCGTTTTCTTCTCCAACAAGGTAACTAAACCCCTCTCCATTGACTAATATTAGTCGAAAAATGTTTTCTTGATTGAAACAATCTATGTTTACTTCTGTTTCAGACTTATCTTCCACATGAAACACCAGAACCGTTGCTAAAGTACAGGGAAGAAGAGCTTGTGAGCTTAAGAGGAACAGGTGAAGGAGAGCTTAAAGAATGGGACAGAGTATATGACTATGCTTACTACAATGATTTAGGTGTTCCACCAAATAACCCACGGCCTGTACTTGGAGGGACATCAGAGTATCCTTATCCAAGAAGAGGAAGAACCGGGCGAAAACCGACTGAAGAAGATCCAAAAACCGAGAGCAGGTTACCCGTAACATCGAGCCTAGATATATATGTTCCACGAGATGAGAGATTTGGACATTTGAAGATGTCTGATTTCCTTGCTTATGCATTGAAAGCGATTGCTCAGTTTGTCCAGCCTGCGCTTGAGGCTGTGTTTGACGATACTCCTATGGAGTTTGATTCTTTTGAAGATGTTCTTAAGATCTATGAAGAAGGAATTGATTTACCGAACCAGACTTTGTTTGAGAGTATTGTTAAGAACATACCACTTGAGATGTTAAAAGAGATATTCAGAACAGATGGTCAGAAATTTCTTAAGTATCCAGTGCCTCAGGTCATCAAAGGTATAGTAAAAACTTATTCCTCTAATGCAATAAACGTTTTCAATAGAACTAATCTTGAATTTCTTGTTTTCTAGAGGACAAAACTGCTTGGAGGACTGATGAGGAGTTCGGTAGAGAAATGCTGGCTGGACTGAACCCTGTTGCTATTCAACTTCTACAGGTGTGAAATCGAAGAAATCTCTCCATAAGAATAGTGATTCTTTTGATTTTTCTGTTTTCTTACAAGTTATGCGGTATGTTAACTTGCAGGAGTTTCCTCCAAAGAGCAAGCTTGACAGCGAATCATACGGTAACCAGAACAGTGCAATCACCAAAAGCCACATAGAACAAAGCTTAGATGGGCTCGGTGTTGAAGAGGTAACAACTACTATCTACAAAGCGGTCATTTGATACCGACTCAACTTGAAAACTAATTTTCTTTTGTTATTTCAGGCTCTGGAAAAGGAAAGGTTGTTTATATTAGACCATCATGACACACTGATGCCATATCTGGGACGTATAAACACTACCTCGACCAAGACTTATGCAACTAGGACACTTCTGTTTCTGAAAGATGATGGGACCTTGAAGCCATTAGTGATTGAGCTCAGCTTGCCTCATCCTGATGGAGACAAATTTGGAGCAGTGAGTGAAGTATATACACCTGGTGAAGGGGTCTACGACTCCCTATGGCAGTTGGCAAAGGCTTATGTAGGCGTAAACGACTCTGGAAATCATCAGCTTATCAGCCATTGGTACTGAATATGTAATGGTTAAGTTCTGGGTCTATCATCTATGATTCGAAGTTAACGTTTTGGTCTTTTTTCAGGTTGCAAACACACGCATCGATTGAACCGTTTGTGATTGCCACAAACAGACAGCTGAGTGTTCTTCACCCGGTTTTTAAGCTTCTCGAACCTCACTTTCGTGATACGATGAACATCAATGCGCTTGCTAGACAAATCTTGATCAATGGTGGTGGTATCTTTGAAATCACTGTGTTCCCTTCTAAATATGCTATGGAGATGTCATCATTCATTTACAAGAACCACTGGACCTTCCCTGACCAAGCCTTACCAGCAGAACTCAAAAAGCGGTAATACATTTATACTCAAATCTTTTCTTGATGAAAAAATGATAGCCACTAGCCAGTTTCACCCTGATCAAAGAAACCATTGTTTTTCGCCTTTTCGATTGCAGAGGAATGGCTGTTGAGGACCCTGAAGCACAACACGGATTACGTTTGAGGATACAAGACTATCCTTACGCAGTGGATGGACTTGAGATATGGTATGCTATTGAATCATAGGTCAAAGACTACATTTCCTTGTATTACAAGACAGACGAGGATGTTGAAACCGATACCGAGCTCCAAGCCTGGTGGAAAGAAGTGCGCGAGGAAGGTCACGGAGACAAAAAGTCAGAACCATGGTGGCCTAAAATGCTAACTCGTGAAGAACTCATTGAGTCTTGCACTATAATAATCTGGATAGCTTCTGCTCTTCACGCAGCGGTTAACTTCGGACAGTATCCAATCGCAGGGTACTTACCAAACCGGCCAACCATAAGCCGTAAGTTCATGCCAAAAGAAAACACTCCAGAGTTTGAAGAACTTGAGAAGAATCAAGATAAAGTGTTCTTGAAGACAATCACAGCTCAGCTTCAAACACTTCTTGGGATATCTCTGATTGAGATTTTGTCTACTCATTCGAGTGATGAGGTTTACTTGGGACAGAGAGATTCTAAAGAATGGGCAGCTGAGAAAGAAGCGTTGGATGCGTTTAAGAAGTTTGGGGAGAATGTAAAAGAGATTGAGAAGAAGATTGATGGGAGGAATGAAGATGAGAATTTGAAGAATAGGACCGGTCCAGTTAAGATGGCTTATACTTCTTTGTTTCCGACAAGTGAAGGTGGAGTTACCGGTAGGGGAATTCCAAATAGTGTCTCCATCTGAAAGAGCTCTCATGATTCGTGTTTGCCTTCTTCTTTTCTCTATTCTTGTCATTAATACCGTTACTATCGCCGGTATACCAATTCCGTTACTATCACCGTTACTATCCATAGGTGTCGCCTATAAACATCATAATAAAACAGTCGATAAACATTAATCTCTTTATCCAAACCATTAGACCAAGTCTTGGAAATAATCAAGATTTCGTCAACATATATGAATATGGATTTACTGCCTAGACTTCTAAGACCAGAACAAGGCTATAACTATGGTAATGAAACTAGACTCTGACTGACTCTAACCTTTTTTCACCATTCTCAAGCTGCAAGCTCCCAATTTCATTCCTCAGTTGAAATTGAATCTCATAGATCTCATTGTTGTCATTACTCTGAAGCTCCTTTATCTTTTTTCAAACCCTTCTGCATCATCAATCAGCTGAGCATAATAGTTCATCTCTGCCTCTTCCACCTTCAAAATGTTTTTTAATCCCTCAAGGCAGATAATTATAATTTTTTGCTCTGGACATACTAGGAGATCACATAAGGGTTTTATACATCCTTGCTCCACAAGGTATTTGATTTGATCAACACAACCAAATGAAGTTGCATTTGAATTGCCCATGAAACTTCTTTCTTAATATCAAATTCACCATATTGAAGCAAATTGACTAAAGGGGCAATCAAATTAGCCTCAAGCACCATCTGGATCTGTTTTCTGGCCCCTACAGTGATGTTTGAAATAGTCCAACAAGCTTCCTTCTTAATACTTTTCTAATAGTTTTGAGTTAGAAGATTGGCAAGACAAGGCAGAGCACCATAATTGATCACACAGTGTGTTTGTAAATCATCTCCAGCAACTATATTTCCAACGCAGCGAAGCGCAGGTATTAGCACAGATAGAGAAGGATGGAGAAGAGGTTCAAGAAGTATTGGTACAACACCGGCCTCAATGACAGTCTGGATTTTGTCATTGGTCCCTTCAGATAGGTATTTGAGAGCCCAGCATGCATCGTCCAAGACTTCTTCATAACTAGAATGAATTTGTCTTTCTAGGGCTTGAAGCGGCGCAGGTTTCACTTGGGCACCACAACACAAGTTTGCCAATGTCCATGTGACAATTCGAAGCATCGAAAATTTGGTATGCTCATTAAGCTGATTGAGCAGTGGCACGAATGCTCCAAATCTAAGAACATATTCACGGCATTGTAGTGAATCTCACCAGCAATGTTATCTAAGGCCCATACAGATTGTTCACAGACATCATCATTAGGTGAAGCAAGAAGATGAACAAAGATTGGAACAGCATTGTGATCAATTAAAACTGTTGTATGATCCGATGTTCCAGATGCAATGTTTGTTAGAGCCCAAGCTGCCTCAAACTGAATCTTAGGGTAATCCTCTTTCGTAAGAAACTCAACGAACCGACGCACAACACCAGAATCTATCACTTATTCGATTGGAAGACTCTTTATTGATAAAAGATTCCTGAACTGAGTAGTTGACTTGAGCTGCAAGGCAGAATCATCCGACCAAACCCCAGCGACCATATCCGAAAAATTCTCCAACTTCTTATCGACCAAATCCGAGATATCATGAAGAGCTTCACGTCTCTTCTTCATCAGACTCCCCCCGCGCGCTTGTTTTTGCGGATCTCAACCATGTTGTCTTCTCTCCTCCGTCTCCCTCCTCCGCATCCACCGCAACCTTATACTGGTTCCGGCAAACCTCCGTCTTGGTGTTAGGTTTTAGCGACATAGCTCTGGCTCGATAAAGAGAAAAGGGCATTTTACTCGTTCAATGCACACAGACATGCTATGAGCCGTTTGTGTATATATAGATCCTGCGGAGAAACAAATAAACCCTAAAAATATTAATCACAATGTACAATGTAAAAATGTAAACAATAGTAAAATTATCATCTAAAAATGTAAAATCTAACTTAAACAATGAAAATATAAGAGGAAGAAGAACTAGAAAAGAATATAAAGATGATTCAATAACTGAATAGATTTGGGAAGATCAAACCAATAGCATATTATGTTTGATATACACCTACTATGATTTAAAATATCGGGGCTAACGATCTACTTTTCCATATGTACTCCAAGTTAAAGTCTGGTGCTATATCTCTCTACAGAGCGAAGTTCGAAACCTAATTCTATCCGAAATAAAACTTCGAAATCCAATTAGTCGTAACCGATACCTAACCACCTAAAACCAAATTAAACCAATACCAAATCACCTAAAACACTAAACCAAATTTAAGACACCAAACCTGGTTTTGGGAGCAGGAGCATAATGGAAGGCTGCGTTTCCTTTTTCTCAAACCAGCGATTGACCAAAAAAATTCCATCATCATCATCCCTCAAGAACTCCACCAATTCATCTCCTGACACTAAAAGATGAAAACTTGTTTTTTTTGGTCATGAAATGTGTTAACAGTTTTCGTTGGAATTTCAGATTTTATTTGTCACCAAAGAGTTATGTACAATTTTAGAAGCAAAGCTTTTACAACCAGAAACAAAAAGGGTTGAAATGATTATAGAGAAGAGCTAGATCTAAAGCTTTAAAGCTGTGCAAACTAGAAGGATTTTAACTATGTGCACTATTGTGGAACAATTTTCTCATGAGATCTTGAAGCTGCTTAATTTTAACACTTCCAAAAGAACCCGACTTGACCGAGTCTATGCTCTCCAAAGTTAGACGAAATTCCAGCCAGATCAATTGATTCGCCCATCAAGTTGCTCTCCAAGTTTCTTCTTTCTCATATGCAAGCCTCGACACCATCACACACAAATCCATAAGCCCACCACTTCCCAATTCAATTTTAATTCTTCCAGCCCCTATACAGTTTCACCCATAAAAGTTGCCCAATCTATTAATCTTTGTTTTGAGTTTTTCTCGGGAGAATTTTTCATTTTTCTGCCGGCTCACACAAACTGTTTCCTTATTCTTTCTAACATTTAGGCAAATATTGCTAAATATTAGTGGTTTAACCTAAATATTGATAAAGCGTTTAAAGCGATATCCCTTTGTTATCTCGTTAACTAAGGTTTTGCTCGAGTGAACCTAACATCTTTAAGTATCATTGGAAGGTTTCTGAATCTTTGGGATCAAAAGACGTCCTAGACTTAGCATATGCAACGCTATGAGACTGTGATGGTTCGAGGAGTTACTCTATTTAAGGACCGATTCTAGTTTATTTTTAAGTCTGAAGCTAATATGAATGTGACTCTGAAAGTGGGAGTATGGACTCAAAATGATTGGGGAGCTTGTTGGAGGTGAGTTTGGCACGGGCCACTTCTGATAAGCCCATAAATCATGGCCCGGGAATTCAATCCAGAAGGTCCAAACGAGATTAGGGCCTCGTGAACTAGCAAACTGAATCTGACAAAAAGAGACTGGAGGAGCCACCAGGATCACGAGATAAAGGGGAGATTGAGAAATAGATACATTGCAATCTAGTACAAAAACCAATCGAAGATCATCAGGAGAGGACAACTGAAATTGTCTATTATTACCAATAGTAATCGGAGATTTATCTAGTGGTAATATCTGAAGGAGTTATTTCGAAAATATGTAGCTCAACTCAACATTGCATACTATCTTTTAGAATATTACTCTGTCAGGCTCATCTAAATCACTTTTTCACTTACTATCTTTTGCATTATTCTAGAGCGCTCATCTTAATCACTTTTTACTTAGTATCATTTGGATTACTCTATTAATAATAATAAAATCCAATTCATTTATTCAAGATTATTTAGGTCTTTACCTTTAATCGAGTATCTACCTCTTAATCATCCTCTATAAATCTCTGAGAGTGAATTTTAAACATTCACATTTTAGTGTCGTCAATGATGAAGAAATATAATTCTCTACCACCTGAGCATATCTTTCTCTCTTCAGAAAACGAAATGGATCCAATCCAATTTTTAAAATACCATAGATAAAGCCTTTGGGCACCTAAAAACTATAAAAATGAATCATTTTCAATCTCTTTATTGCAGAGATCCAAAAGTAATAGTTTAGATGCAACGTGCTTTCATCTTAGCTGAATTAAAAGCTAGCATGGCTCGAGCATAAGTCATTATGGCCAATACATCCAACAAGAAGGGTAGAGACTGAAAGAGCTAGCTTCAGCCAGACATGACATGTGGGAACAACAGAGGGAATGTCTATTCTTGAAGAGATGTAACGAGTCAACAAAAACCGTTGAGAGCTTAAGCTGACGTGGATTTAATGAAGCAAGGATTAGTTGGCTACAGATAAAAGGCATGAGATGCTATAGATTGAGCGGTTGAAGATTGAGAAGATATTTGATAAAGAATGAGAAAATTTGGATAACACTGAATTGTGATGACAGGATGAGAGATGCAAACTTGATTCTAAATAAATAGGCATCAAGGTCTGATCGGTTGATCATCCGTCTTACTTAGAATCATCAGTACTTGTGTTTAGTCTTACGAGTTTCAGAGGGTTAGAGATCGTAGGTCTAGCATAGGAAAAATAGTTCTTAAGCTTGGAAAACCATCAACGAAGAGTTTATTTCTTGATCAAATTTCTGATTTGAATAGAAATAGATTGACTCGTGTTTCAACAAGTGTTCTTGTGGTACTGGGTTCTTTAGTTTTTCAATTGGTATTAGAGCTGGAATCTGAACCGAGTTGTTATTCAAGAACATGTGAAGATCCTGTGATGGAAGAATGGACTCAAGACGAGAACTGCTGTCAATACAGAAGCAAATCATGCTGGATGACACCAATTACAGACACTGGAAGGTTAAAATGCGATATGCCATCCGAAGCATTGACGAGGACACATGGACAGCTGTTGAAGATGGATGGAATGAACCAGAAGCTAAAGGTGAAGATGGAAAAATAGTTTCACAAAGGAAGGATATGTGGACAGATGAAGAAAAGAAGATGTCAAAAATGAATTCGAGAGCCATCTTTGCAATCTTCAATTCACCAACAATGATCAGTTCAAGCAAGTACAAGATTGCAGTAATGCTAAGGCCGCTTGGGATACAGTGCAACTGTACTATGAAGGCACCAAAAATGTCCGTAAGAGTCGACTAGATGCACTTGCCTCAAAATTTGAAAATTTACGCATGGAAGAAGATGAAAAGGGGTCAGTTTTCAGTTAAAAAATCAGTGCTATTGCAAGTGAAGCTAATTTCCTTGGAAAGAAATATAAGGACAAAAAGCTGGTTAAAAAATTTCTGAGATGTCTTCCAACAAAATATGAAGCTAATTTGTCTGCTATAAATGTTGCCCTAAACACTGAAACTATGACCTTTGTGGAAGTGGTAGGAATGATCAAAGCACATGAGATGAATCTAGAAAGAAGGAAAACTCCACAAAGCATTTAGAGAGGTATAGCACTGTCAGCATCAGAGGATAAACAAAAAATTTTGGAATTAGAAAACACTTTAAGTATGATGGTTAAAAAGTTTGATCGAACCATGGAGAGATTTGAACGTGGAAGTAGAAAACCTTTTGGTAAGATGTCTTCTACCAACCAGACAAGGGATCACGAAGATCCAATCAGAAATGTCATGAACGTCAAGGAGTGGGACACTTTCGAGCTGATTGTCCAAATAACAAAAAAAGAAGGGAATACAATGTTTTGGTTGCAAGGTGTTCGGACACACAAAAGAAGAATGCATAAACAGTAAGAATCAAAATCATAATTCATTCATTGGGATGAGTGACAGTGATTTTAAAAACGAATCAGACGAAGGAGAATTTGTTACTGGATCCTATGCCTTTCCAGCTGTAATTCATCCTATTAAACACTCTTCAAAAAGTGATTCAGAAGAACAAAAAAACAAAACCATTGGAGAAAGTAATCTACAACGACTCAAAAGATGATGAAGCAACTGATTTGCAAGAGGAGTTCAAATCAATGTACGAGAATTGGAAGAAAAAAGTCACAAAAATGTGTTACTTCTCAAAGAAAAACTTGAGCTGAAAGAGATGAATGAAAAACTCAAAGAGGAATTGAACATTGAAATCACTAAAACAAGGGCATTAGAACATGAAGCAGCTGAAACTACCAAAAAGATACAGATGCTAAACAGTGGAACCATAGATCTGAACGAGATAGTGTCATTAGGAAGAACCGAGAAAACCAATCATGGTCTCGGGTATCAAGGAGAAGTTGTGTCAGAAAAAACAAAATTTGTGAAAGGGAACAAATTTGAATATGTTCCAACACAACAAGTTTAGGTCAACATCAAGTCTCAAAATGTGAGAAGCTGTTATTACTGTGGCAAAGGCGGACACATCAAGAGGCATTGGTATAAGCTAATCAACAAGATTAGGAAGCTTATGAGAAAAAAGCAATGTTATCAACACTATAATCGATCATCACACGTGTGGGTAAAGAAAAATGACATGTATCATCAGAAAAGTCATGAGGAGAAATCAATAATTGTAGCTTATAGTTCGTAACTAGACAATCACAATTCTCAAGAGGAAGTCCCACAACATGAGTAGACCAAGCTCCCGGTTGAAGATACTGACTATGTAGGATTAGCATCACAAAGTGAAAGTGCAAATGGATCATGGTATTTTGACAGTGGGTATTCTAGACATATGACAGGAGAACAAGAATTCCTAGAATAGTATGTCAAGGTGAAAGAAAGTAGTGTTACTTTTGGTGGTGGAGCTCAAGGAAAAATAATGGGAAAAGGAAAGTTGGACGGGCCGGTTACACCTCAATTGATGAATGTATACTATGTGCAAGTACTACAGGAAAATCTCATAACTGTAAGTTAACTGTGCGATGAGGGGTTGACAGTCACTTTCAACAAAACTAACTGTTGGGCATTCAATGAAGCCAATCATGTAGTTTTATCTGGAGTTCATACTGGGAACAATTGCTACATGTGGGAAAAACCAATTCAATGTCTCAAAGCTAAGAAAGAAAATGCACATCTATGGCATCAGAGGTTTGGGCATATGAATGTTAAAAGCATGACTCATGTAGTCAATCAAAAGAACTAGTTTGAGGAATTCCAGAACTAAAGAGACTTGAAAATTTTGTATGTGGAGCGTGTAGCAAAGGAAAACAAATGAAAGTACAGCACAAACGAGTTCAAGAAATTCAAACCAAACAAGTGTTAGAGCTCATTCATATGGATCTGATGGGTCCTATGCGAGTAGAAAGTTACTCAGGAAAAAGGTACATCTTTGTTTTGGTAGATGATTTTTCTTGATTTACATGGGTACGATTTCTCAGGAAAAAATCAGAGACCTTCGAGAGCTTCAAGATACTAGCACTACAACTTCAAAACATAAAAGCTCAGATCAAGTAGATCCGAAGTGACCGTGGTGGCGAATTTGAGAATGCAATTTTTGAGACTTTTTGTGAAACTCATGGTATTGTCCATCAATTCTCTGCTCCAAGGATACCACAACAAAACGGTGTATTGAACGCAAGAACAGGACATTGCAAAACATGGAAAGAGCAATGATTCATGCCAATCATGTTCCTAAAAATTTTTGGACTGAGGCCATTAATTACTATACGACTTAAAACAAGCACCTAGAGCGTGGTACGATCGCCTCACTGCTTTTTTGATTGAGAATAAGTATAAGCGAGGTAGCATTGACAAAACATTTTTTGTCAACGAAGACACAAAAGGGATGCTTGTGGTTCAAATATATGTGGATGACATAGTCTTTGGAGGAACATCACAGAGATTGGTTGAAGAGTTCGTGAAAACCATGACAGCTGAATTTGAGAAGAGTATGGTGGGAGAGCTTAAATACTTTATGGGTTTAAAAATTAATCAAACAGAAGCAGGTATAACCGTATCACAAAGTATATATGCTTCAAAGTTAGTGGAACGTTTTGGAATGTGTTCCAGCAAAACAGCTCGAACACTCATGAGCACCACTATGAAACTTTCAAAGGATGAATAAGGAGTCAATGTGGATGAGAAATTATATCGAGGAATGATTGGGAGTCTTCCCTATCTAACTGTAAGCAGACCGGATCTCTGTCTTAGTGTGGGGATATGTGCACGATATCAAGCAAGTCCTAGAGAATCACATCTTGTAGTAGTCAAACGAATAATCAAATATGTGAAAGGGACAATCAGTCATGGAATCTCCTATATGATGGACACAAATCAAAGCTTGGTACAATACAGTGACTCAGACTGGGCTGGAAACCTGGATGACCATGAAATAACCTGATTTCATGGCACAACAATAAACATAATTGTACCTCCCTTTCAACAGGTGAAGTCGAATACATTTCATTTGGAAGCTGCTGCACACAACTACTATGGATGAAAAAATGGCATCAGAGTATGGTATGTTCTTCTCTAACCCAACGCTTGTTATGTGTGACAACAAAAGTGCAATTGACATTTTCAAAAATCATGTTCAACATTCAAAAACCAAACATATTGCAATCAAAGATCACTTTGTTAGAGATTTGGTTGAAAACAAACAGGTGGTGATTGGACATGTGCCCACTGAGTCACAACTTGTAGATATTTTCACCAAGCCCTTGGATTATAACACGTTTGTCAACTTGCAGAAATCCCTGGGTGAGTGTGCTTTGCTTAAAAGTGACAACACAAGGACATGGACTGGAGTGCAGTGCAAGGTATATAAGCATTTAAAACCTGTGTTTTTGTCACTAAAAGGAGCTGAAAACGAGTTCGATAAAACTTCTTGCTGTAAAGTTTACATTAGGAAAAAGATACCTCCATGCTCTCAAGGACATCAATCAGTAAAGTGTGTACTAGATCGAATGAAAGAAGATGATGGAAGAGATAAAATGCAGACTTGATTCTAAATAAATAGGCAACAAATGTTCTTGTGGTATCTGGGTTCTTTAGTTTTTCAAAGATGTGGAGTTTAATAAAGGTGACTCAGTATTTTTTAAGCTTCAACCTTATCGAATGCGTGCAGTACTAGCGATGAAAAAGAATGAGAAGTTGGCTCCTATGTTCTTTTGACAACATAAGAACACAAGATTGGTGATAGAGAGACTTAAGAGAGATTGTAAAACAATATACCTACAAGTGATCTTATAGTGGATGTTTGTGAGTTCGGCTCACATGAGACGTACTCTCTAGTAGAGTGGAACTCGTTAAAATTTCATTTGTTCATTAGTTAGTTAATCACATTAACAAGACAAGCTAATTGAACTAAAACCTTACAAGTGGTATCAGAGCATCTAGGACAAGCAAAAGACATTTCACAACAGGTTCTATCTGAAACAGGATAATCAGGGAGCCTAACTCTAGAAGATAAGACGTGGAGAAGTTTGATGGTAAAGAGGATTTTGGTCTATGGAAGTACAAGATGATATGCCAGTTGAAGTTACTCGGCTTAGACTCTTGTATTAAGGAAGAAAATCCCTCTACTTCAGGTAAAGACAATACCTCAGATAAAGAAAAAGGGATAACAATAACATCATATGAAGTAAAGGTTGAGATGGATCCAGCGCAGCAAGAAAAAGAAAACAGAGCTAAGAACATGATCTGTATGTGCCTACGTGATGTGGTTCTAAGGAATATCATGAAAGAAAAAACAGCTCTAGCTATCTGGCCTCTGGAAATGGATTATCAATCCAAATCTCAAGCCAACCACATTTATTTAAAGCAAAAGTTCTCATGTTTCAAATTTAAAGAAAAAAGTTTTGAGTACAATTTGGATATTTTCTTGAAGCTGATCAATGAATTGGTCAGCTTAAATATCAACATCTCAGATGAGAATCAGGCTATACAAATTCTATCTGCACTACCAGATCCTTATGAAGCTCTAAGGGATACACTCAAGAATGGAGTTGGGAAGACTCAAACCCATTGATGATGTTACCAATGCGGTTTATTCAAAAGAGATTGAGCCAAAAAAGAAGGGGCTCCTAAGGACAAAATCTAACTTTGAAAGCTTCTTTCTAAGAAGAGTAATAACTGACAACAAAAATAATGGAGAGAATGAAAAGAGAATGTTGGGTATGCGGGAAAGAATGACACTTCAAGGCTGAATAACCTGAAAGAAAGAACAACAATGCTGCAAACGTAGCTAAAGATAGAGAGCTACCTATGGTATTAACAGCTAGCCTACTAGACACTAAGGATGAATGGATGATGGATTCAGGGTGTACTTTTCATATCACACCTAATAAGGATGTGTTATTTGACCTTAAAGAAATCGATGGTGGAAAAGTTCTGACGGGAAAGAACACTCACAGTAAGGTTAAGGGCATAGGCAAGCTGAAGATACTAAAGTTTGATGGATCTACTATGACACAAACTGATGTGAGATACATGTCAACCATGGGCAAAAATCTCATCTCGTATGGTCAGCTAGAAAAGAATGGTTGTAAATATGTTGGTGGAGACTTTACAGGTACATTCTACAAGAAAGACATGAAAGTGCTCATATGAAGATATCAAGATGGTTTGTACTATTTTTAGGGTACCGTGTTGAAGGGAGAAGCATATGTGGTAGGACTGACGTAAATCAAACCAACAGATTACATTTTAGGCTTAGACACATAAGTCTAAATAATATGAACATTCTGGTCAAAGAAGGTTATCTAGACTCAAAGGAAGTACACAAAGTGTACTTTTGTGAGGAATGTGTACTAGACAAATCACACAAGCAAAGCTTTTCAAGAGCTATGCACACGTCTAAACATTCTAAACTATTTGCATAATGATTTGTGGGGATTAGTCTCCAATGAGGCAATTTTATCAAATGGAAGTATTTTCTAACATTCATTGATAACTATTCAAAGAAAGTTTGGAACGGGTTCATAAAAAGCAAAGAAGAAGTGTTTTTGAGAATTTCTCTGAGTAGAAAAATCTTGTTGATAATTAAACAAAGAAGACTCTTAAGTGCTAAGGATAGAGAATGGTCTGGATTACTGCAACTAGCAAATGGATAAAATGTGCAAGGATACGGGAGTTAAGAGACACATGAAATGCACTTACACTTCACATCAGAAAGGAGTATCAGAATGGATGAACATGACAATAGTTGATAAAATAAGGTGCATGTTGGCTGAAACCGGGTTAGAGAAGAAGTTATGGGCTAAAGCTGTAGCCACTACAATCTATTTAATAAACAAAACTCCTAATGCTTCATTGAAGTTCAAGATTTTAGAAGAAGATGAGGATGAAGACAGAACCGGTCAAGGTGGAGCATCTTCAAGTACAGAAACTGAAACAAATAGTGAAACAAAAGGGGAATCAGATCCAGATGAGTTTCTAGAAGAAGCTGAAGTGGAAGAGTATGAGGCACTCGATGGTACTCTACTAGCAAGAGATAGACTAAGATGAGGAAACATAAAACCTCCACAAAGATATGGAGATTCCACACATTTTGTTGCTTATGCACTAGCTTGTGCAGAAGACCTGGAACTAGATACAAAGCTAAGGCTAATAGCTAAAGGATTTACACAAGTTATAGAGTTGACTACAATAAGATATTCTCACCAGTTGTTAAAAATGTTTCCTTACGGATCATGTAATTGGTTGTGTTGAATTTTGATCTAGAATTGGAGCAACTAGACTTCAAGACTGTTTTTCTACACGACACACTAGATGAAGTCAACTACATGAATCAACTAGGAGGTTTCATAGAGAAAGATAAAGAAGACAGGATTTATCTACTAAAGAAGTCTCTCTACGGATTAAAGCAGTCACCTACATAGTAGAACCACAAGTTCAATGACTTCATAAAGTCACATGGGTTTCACTGAAGTATCAATGATCCGTGTGTTTATAACAAATCACAAAGGATGAACCACTAATGATCAGGTATTCCTATTACTCTATGTTGATGATATGCTAGTACCGGGTACGAACTAAAAAAAGATGGAGATCTTAAAGAAAAGTTTAAATATAGAGTTTGAGATGAAAGAATTAGGTCTAGCTACAAGGATTATAGGCATTGACGTCATCAGAGATAGAAAGAATGAAGATCCTAAGCTATCACATGGAAGTTTCTTCGTAAAGCTTAGGGTCATTGCCTGATATGGCAAGAGCGGACTCTAAGAATTACTCTGTCGATTGAATATCTCCGAGGGAAAAGGAAAAAGACTCAAGTTAGTAGCGATACAAGTCTCAAAAGTAATCGAAAAAAGAAGATTCAAGATTGAAGATGGTAAAATCTAAAATTGGAAAGAATCGAGTGTGTTAAAGGACCTACTTGGCACATGCAGGCAAGGCATCAAACTCCTTGTGTTCTTCTTCGTGTGAAAAGTGAAAAGAATATGTTAAATGTTCGAGAGTTTCGTAAAGATTTTTGAAGCATCCATTAAAGATGGCGAAAATATTTCAAGGTTCGTCGAAATAAGTGAAGTTGGACCAGATAACCAAGGTGGAGATTTGTGGATACTTGTCATTGGGTCAGAAAACTGACACGGGCAGGTAGTGAAAGTAAATAACAATACCGGGCTATTTGAGTCTGGTAATTGGAATCAGTACAATCTAAATCTTTTAATGAGGATCCATTGGAGGGCAAGTCTTGTGCTAGCAGCTATGATAATTCTAGCTCCAATAGCGTATATTTAAATTGTTGCTATTAAAAAGCTCGTAGTTGAACCTTGGGATGGGTTGGACGATCCGTCTTTGGTGTGCATTGATCGGCTTGTCCCTTTTATTGTCGATACACATATGGCCTTAATTGACCAGGTCGTGCCTCTGGTGCTATTACTTTAAAGAAATTAAAGTACTCAAAGCAAGCCTACTGTAGCATCCGCGATCCTCAATATAATCATGGAGGGGCTTGGTCCGGGAAAACAAGAAGGAATAACTTGGACTAAGTAAAAGAGTATTGGGTTAGACGGACTCAATATTCTATTTGTGACGGAAAACTAGAATCAAATTGGAATCAGCTGTAATCGAACTGGAATCAGCTGTTGGCAGCTCGGTCAGCTGGAAGGGAAAACAGAGCTGTCACTCGAGCTGGGTCAGCTACTCGGTAACTCGACCTAGCTGGAAGGAGTGAAGGTCAGCTAGACCATCTAAGACTTTACTGGCCAGCTGGGATGACTGAGGCTGTTACTCGGTCGATGACCAAACAGGTGCGAGTAAGGAACAGTTGGATAACTGCTAGGTGTTACCAAAATACATTAAATCTAGAAATTTTGTCTGAAAACCATCGTCTTCTCGAGGAAAACTATAAATAAAGGCTGCTTGGGATCATTTAAAATAGAAGGAAGAGTACAAGAATTCCAGAGAAGAGTTCGAGGATCATAGCAGAGGATTTACCAAGGTATTACGAAACGATAACGAGTATAGGAAATCAATTCCTCGCCAAGGAATGGAATCAACAGTTTTTTAAGGAATAACAAAGAAACGTCAAAGTATTCAAGGGGCGATTCGAGGTAAGATGATTTTATGGCTTTGTGCTCAAATTCATACTTTTGTATTCTGACAATAAAGTCAAAGGGGTTAATGGGGGATAGATTGGATGATTTATACTATCATACCTGGCATTTGCATGCATCCGATACTTGTTAAAGTAATATGGAATACTCATGTAATATGTGGCTTCCAGGAAAGAAGGTGATCATGGAAGGCGAGACTCAAAGCCGGAAGAAAATATGGGTGGTGAAGAACTAGGTAGTTAGGATCGTTTATGCTCGTAAAAGCTTATGTGCAAACTTAAAGTGTAACGAATCCTTTGTTTATAAATAAAATTATCCATTATTTTTATTTTACTCTAAGTAATACGATTCTGAAATATCTAAGTATTGAATCTTAAAATAAACCTCAAAAATGAGTATTGGCTAAGGAATTGGCTTAAAATAAGATAAAGATTCCTCTGGGATTCTTGGAATTCGGGATGGGTCCTTATAAGTTGGTATCAAAACATGCTTGTTCCTAGGATTGCTAGTTTGGGTTGGGGAATAAACACTTATCGGCTTTAGAGATCTCGCTGTAGTAAATCCTTACTCATTGTTAGTCATTATGTGATGACATAACTAACTTGCGAGTTTTTATAGATGGGTAAGAACACCAAATCGGCCGAGGAAACCAGGGTAACAGTAATACATGAGGAACAAACCAAGCAAAACCTTGCGCAAGTTGAGAATCCACCGATTATTTAGACTTTGGAGGAACACCAGTTTGTTCAGGATGATGCATCTGAAACCTCAAACACGGTACGTTAATCAATATCGGTAACAACAGAGAATGGTGTAATAGTTGAAAACCCGAGTACAATACCATCGGCCCAAAAGCAATGGGATACGATAAAGGCCATGATGACTTAGTTGGCTGTCTTAACTCAAAGCTTGGTACCGGCTCATGTGGTACCAATGGAGGAAAGACAGATAGGTAATGGTGAGGAGGTAATCGAGATAAGTCTGACAACACACTCGACAAGGAAAATGAGTGATTACCTGAGTTTGTTGAAGCATGTTTCCAAGCTGGGAACGAGGCATTTCACCGGTAGTTTCGACCTGATCTTAGCGGATGAATGAAGGAGCCGACTGTTAAGGATTTTCAATTCCATCCAATGTGCATAAGGTTACCAGAGGGAAATTACAGTTTATTTCTTGGAAAGAGATGCTCATAACAGGTGGCTAACTGTTGCGAATGGAAGAGGGGTTAGATTCTGTCATTTGCTGACTTTGAACGAGAATTAAAAAAATTCTTCCCACTGGAGGCTTGGGATAGGCTGGAGTGCGCCTACCTGAAATTGGTCCAAGGAACCAAAACGGTGCGGGAATATGATATAGAATTTAATCTTTTAAGGCGGTACGTTAGTAGGGAACTTGAGGAAGAGCAAGCACAAGTACGTTGATTCATCCGGGGATTAAGGATCGAGATTCATAACTATTGTTTGGTACATACATTCAACTCGTTATCCAAGTTAGTGGAACAGACGGTGATGATCGAAGTTGGGATAGAAGAGGAGAAATGGATGAACCATTCCAAGTTCCAATCCCTTTCCAACCAATCTGTCAGGATTCCGGAAAAGAAAAGGAAATGGGATAGGGTTTAGGATGACAAGTCAGACAATAAGCGGACTGATTTTAAGGCTTGTGGTAGAAGGCATAACATGGAATGCTGGAAGGCATCAATTGCATGCACTCGGTGTGGAAGCAAGGATCATGGAATCCAAAGCTGTTCGTGAAAGGATTACGGAACCCAGAAAAAAGGTCCGGGGAGGAATCAAGAGCATGTTATTACTCTAGGAAAGCGGGGCACTTTAAGAGGCAATGTCCAAAGCTTGAAGCAGAAAGAAAAGTGAGAGAGAAGAGTAATCGCAGGGGGGGGGGAGTGGGGAAACCTACCGCCGCCTCCAAAGAATCCGACAGGGGCTCCACAAATTTATGAACTGTCAGAAGGGATAATAGTGCCGACAACTTCACAGGGATCACTGGTATGTTGCCTAGCTTATTCTTGTGAATACGTACATTGCATAAACATCACACATAAAGGGTTGGGTACTTAGAATTTTTGAGTAATGGGCAGAGACCTTGGAAATTCCGGCCTATACCTTTGTTGATCCGGGGCTACACATAGTTATGTGAGTGTAGTAATGGCAGGTAAAGGAGGATTCTTCAAGAAAATAGATCCGGTACATGGACTAGTAATTGCAGCCGGTGGGCAAAGGATGTTCATTGAAGGTTGGGTACGTAACGCCGCCAGAATGATCAAGGATGTTAACATGCCGATTGACTTGATCATTGTCCAACTCAAGAATTACGATGTCATCCTGAGAATGGATTGGTTGGTAAGGTATCAAGCACATCTTGATTGTCATTGGGGACGGGTACGTTTTGAAAGGGAAGAAGGAAATTTGGAATTCCAAGTAATCCAATCCTCTTCGGAAAATCTACTTATCTCGGTAATCCAGGCATAACGGATGATCGAGAAAGGATGTGAGGCTTACTTAACCATGATTACTTCTATGGAAGTGGAGGCGGATGCGGCGTTGAAAGAAATTCTGATTGCCAATGAGTTAACAGATGTGTTCAAGGACGTGAGTGGGTTAGCACCAGACTGGTCCGACCCATTCACTATAGAGCTGGAGCTAGGCACAAAACCTGTCTCTAAGGCTCCTTACAAGATGGCACAAGTGGAAATGCCCGAGTTAAATAAACAATTGAAGGAATTGTTGGAAAAAGGATTCATATGGCCAATTAGTTCACCTTGGGGTGCACCGGTCTATTTTGTAAAGAAGAAAGATGGAAGTTTTTGGTTTTGTATTGATTACCAGGGGTTGAATTGGGTGACGGTAAAGAACAAATACCCGTTACCAAGGATCGATGAACTGTTGGATTAGTTGGGAGGCGCAACATGGTTCTCAAAGATAGACTTGGCTTTGGGATACAACAAAATTCCTATAGAACCATCCGATGTACGGAAGACCACTTTCCGGACAAGGTATGGTCATTATGAATTTGTGGTAATGCCTTTCGGGCTAACCAATGGGCCAACGACATTCATGAAGATGTTGAATGGTATTTTCTGGGGAATCATCTTCATCGATGACATACTCATTTATTCCAAGGATTGGGAGACTCACCAAGGTCATCTAAGGACGATTTTGAAAAGACTAAAGGAGCATACACTCTTTGCAAAACTAAGTAAGTGCAGTTTTTGGCAAAGGAGTATTGGATTCCTCGCCCATGTGGTATCGGGATAAGGAGTATCCGTGGATCCAGAGAAAATCATGTCCATCAAGAAATGGTCACAACCAAGGAATGCCATCGAGATAAGGAGTTTTCTTGGCTTGGCGGGGTATTACCGGAGATTCGTGAAGGGATTTGTGAGTATGGCACATCCATTGACTCGTTTAACCAGGAAGTATACCAAGTTTAAATTGTCGGAGGAATACAAGGAGATTTTCACCAGGTACTCATAACCGCACTGGTACTGGTATCAACTGTACCAGATGTGCCTTACGTAGTCTACACGGATGCCTCCATTACAAGCTTGTGATGTGTACTAACGTAGAAGGGAAGTGTAATTGCTTACGTCGCGAGGCAGTTGTGAAAACACAAGGGAAATTACCCAACGCTTAACTTGTAGATGGCTTCGGTGATATTCGCGTTAAATACTTTGCATTCATATCTATATGGTGCCAAGGTAAAAAATTTTACCGACCATAAAAGTCTCAAATACATCTTTAATCAATCAGAATTGAACTTAAAGGCAAATGAGATGGATGGAGTTGGTTGCGGATTACGATCTGGATATTGCCTATCATTTTGGTAAGGCAAACTAAGTCGCCAATGCCTTAATGTCGGAGGCGGTACGATGTAGAGGCGGGAAGAAATCAAACGGGCTAGTTAACAAGCTCATAACATTAAGACTTAATGCACTTTCCAAGGAAGTGAAGCCATTGTGATTAGCGGTGGCCGACCAAGTGGATTTTCTTAGTAAAATCTGGGTTGCCTAAGGAAAAGATGAGAAGTTGAATCAGGATGTTTGGAAGGGTCAGACCGAGTACCAAATCTCAAACAATAGCACAATCATTGTGAAGGGGCATGTTAATGTTCCAAACCTTCAAGAATTAAGGGAAGAAATACTCGGGGAGGCACATAAGTCACGATTCTCGATTCATATGAGAATGAACAAGATGTACTAGAATTTGTAACGGAACTATCACTGGGTAGGAATGAAGAAGGATGTGGCTCAATGGATTGCGAAGCGCTCAACGCCAGAAAGTTAAGGTGGAACATCAAAACCCAAGTGGGTTATGAAGAATTTGTCGATACCGGAATGGAAGTGGGATCATGTTACGATATGACCGGGTTACCTAAGGGAAAGTCTAAGCAAAATACGGGTGGGGTAATTATGGATAGATTAACCATATCAGCTCATTTCCTAGCCATAATGGATATAGACGGTGGTGAGGAGATTGCTTCCTGGTATATAGACGAAATTTTCTGACTTTATGGAATCCCGGTAAGTATTGTCTCCGATAGCGATACTCGTTTTACTTCTCATTTTTGGAAAGCTTTCCAAAAAGCCTTAGGAATGAGAGTGAACATGAGTACAGCTTACCACCCGCAAACGGATGGAGAATCGGAAAGAACAATCTAAATGAGAGGGTTTGCTAAGGGCTTGCGTGCTGGATTAGAGCGCTAATTGGGAGAAATACTTAAGGTTGGCTGAATTTGCTTACAACAATAGCTATCATCGAAGCCTTGGGATGTTACAATATGGAGCATTATACGGCATGCCGTGCCGAACACCATTGTATTGGACACAAGTGGGTGAGCGGAGTATGCTTGGTCTGGAAATAGTGGACGAAAACACTGAGAATATCAAATTCCTTAAGGGCAAGTTAGGGGAAGCACAAGATCGGCAGAAGAGTTATGCCGACAAGCGAATAAAGGAATTGAAGTTCGATGTAGGAGAGTTGGTGTATCTTAAGGTGGTAACTTACAAAGGAAATGGAAGTTTCACCAAGAGGCAAAACTAAGTCAAAGGTAGAACGGGCCTTATGTTGTCATCGAACGAATTGGGGAAGTCGCGTACAAGTTGCTTATACCGCTGAGACTTGAAGCATTCCATAAAGTATTCCATGTATCACAAATCAAGAAATGCTTAAGTGATCAGGAACACGTGGTGGCTGAAACCCCATTAGAGTTAAAGGAAAACTTAACCATAAAAACCAACCGCTTTGGGTAATCGATTGGATGGAGAAAGGCACAAGGAGGAAAAATACCCAAATGATCAAAGTCCTTTGGGATTGTAATGGGAAAGAAGAGGAAACTTAGGAAACTGAGAATAAGATGAAAGCAGACTTTCAAGAGTTGTTTAAGGAGTAGGGTAAGAGTCAACCTTACCAGGATTCGGGGACGAATCCTATTCAAATGGGAGAGACTTGTAGCATCCGCGATCCTCAATAGGATCATGGAGGGACTTGGTTCGAAAAAATAGGAAGGAATAACTGGGACTAAGTAAAAGAGTATTATTGGGTTAGACAGACTCAATACTATAACCATGACGAAGCTGGAATCAGCTGGAAAGGATCGTCTTCTCGAGGAATACTAAAAATAGAGCCTGCTTGGGATCGTTTAAAATACAAGGAAAAATACAGGAATTACAGAAAAGAGTTCGAGGATCATATCAGAGGATTTACCAAGGTATTACGAAGCGATACCTAGTATCGGAAAGAAATTCCTCGCCAAGAAATGGAATCGACGTTTTTCTAAGGAATAACAGAGAAACGTCAAAGTATTCAAGGGGCGATTCGAGGTAAGAATTTTGTGGCTTTGTGCTCAAATTCATACTTTGGTATTGTGACAATGAAGTTAAAGGGGTTAATGGGGGATATATTGGATGATTTATACGATCATACTTGTCATTTGCATGCATCCAATACTTGTTAAAGTAATACATAATACTTATGTAATATGTGGTTTTCTGGAAAAGAAGGTGATCATGGAAAGAATCGGAGTAAAATGCGAAATTCAAAGCCATAAGGAAAGATGGGTGGTGAAGAACCAGGTAGTTAGGATCGCTTATGCTTGTAATAGATTATATGCAAACTTAAAGTGTTCCGGATCCGTTGTTTATAAATAAAAGTATATGTTCTTCTTATTTTAGTATAAGTAATATGCTTATGAAATCTCTAAGTATTGAATCTCATAATAAACCTCAGAAACGAGTATTGACTAAGGAATTGGCTTAAAAATAAGGTAAGGATTCCTTTTGGATTCCTAGAATTTGGGACAGGTCCTTACACCTATGCTTTAGATACATTGTACTTCTTGTATTCTTCTTTATATTTAAACGATCCCAAGCAGCCTCTAGAGAAGATGACGGTTTTTGAACGCAAATTTTAGATTAATGTATTTTGGTAATGCCTAGCGGTTAACCAATCGCTCCTTACTCGCACATGTTCGGTCATCGACTGAGTAACCGCATCAGTCATCCCATCCCAGTTGTCCAGTAAGGTCTTAGCTGCAGTTGACCTTCAGTCCTTCCAGTTAGGTCGAGTTACCGAGTAGCTGACCCAGCTCAGGTGTCAGCTCTGTTACCCCTTCAAGCTAACCAAGCTGGTGACAGCTGATTCCAGTTTGATTGGAGTTGGTTCCAGCTAGATTCCAGTTTCCCGTCACGATTACAGTATTGAGTTCGTTTAACCCAATAATCTTCTACTTAGTCCAAGTTATTCCTTCCTATTTTCCTGGACCAAGTCCCTCCATGATTCTATTAAGGATCTTGGGTGCTATAGTAGGCTTGCTTTGAGCACTTTAATTTCTTCCAATTAACAGCGCCAGAAGCACAACCTTGACAGTTAAGGCTAGGAGCGTATCGCCGATAAAAGGGATGAGCCAATCAATGCACACCAAAGACGGACCGTCCAACATATCCCAAGGTTCAACTACGAGCTTTTTTAACTGCAACAATTTAAATATACGCTATTGGAGCTTGAATTATCGCAGTTTCTAGCACCTGAATTGCCCTCCAATGGATCTTCATTAAGGGATTTAGATTGTACTCATTCCAATTACCAAACTCAAATCGCCCGGTATTGTTGTTTATTGTCACTACCTACCCGTGTCTACCCGATGAAAACTATCCACAAATCTCCACCTTTGTTGTCTGGTCCAACTTAACTTGTTCCAACGAACCTTGAAATATTGTCGCCATCTTTAATGGATGCTTCCAAAAGCTTTACGCAACTCTCGAACCTTTAACATATTCTTTTCACTTTTCACGCGAAGAAGAACGCAAGGAGTTTCATGCCTTGCGTGCATGTGCGAAGTAAGTCCTTCAACACACCCAATTTGTGATTTATGATAAACACACATATCATTGATGCTTCAGTGAAACCCATGTGACTTTATGAAGTCATTGAACTTGTGGTTCCACTGTGTAGGATACTGCTTTAATCCGTAGAGAGACTTCTTTAGTTGATAAACCATGTCTTCTTTACCTTTCTCTATGAAACCTCCTGGTTGATTCATGTAGATTACTTCATCTAGTGTGTGGTGTAGAAAAGCAATCTTAAAGTCTAGTTCTCCCATTCTAGATCAAAATTCAACATAACCTATAACATGATCTGTATGGAAACATTTTTGACAACTAGTGAGAATATCTTATTGTAGTCAACTCCTCAACTTATGTAAATCCTTTAGCTAGTAGCCTAGCTTTGTAACTAGGTTCTTCCACTCTTGGAATGCTTTCCCTAAGCTTAAAGATCCCTTTACACTTGAGTGTCTTCTGTTTGTTGGGCTTAGAAATATTTTTCCAAATTTTATTTTTATCCGGAGACTTCATTTCGTCTATCATAGCTTTCTCCCACTTCTTCCATTCCTTAATCCTTCTAGCTTCTCCCAAAGTTTGTGGCTTATCTAGTTCCAAATCTTCTGCACAAGCTAGTGCATAAGCAACAAAATGTGAGGAGTCTCCATATCTATATGGAGGTTGTATGTTTCCTCGTCTTACTCTATCTCTTTCTACTAGATTACCATCGAGTGACTCATACTCTTCCACTTCAGCTTCTTCCAGAAATTCATTTGAATTAGATTCTCCTTTTGTTTCACTAGTTGTTTCATTTTCTGTAATTGAAGATCCTCCACCCTGACCGGTTTTGTCTTCATCCTCATCTTATTCTAAAATCTTGAACTTCAATGAAGCATTAGGAGTTCTGTCTATTAAATAAACTACAGTGCCCATAACTTCTTCTTTAACCCGGTTTCAGCCAATATGCACCTTATTTTATCAACTATTGTCATGTTCATCCATTCTGAAACTCCTTTCTGCTGTGAAATATAAGTGCATGTCATGTGTCTCTTAACTCCCATATCCTTGCACATTTTATCCATTTGCTAGTTGCAGAAATCCAGACCATTGTCTGTCCTTGGCACTTAAGAGTGTTCTTTGTTTAATTATCAATAATAGTTTTCCACTCAGAGAAATTCTCAAACACTTCTTCTTTGCTTTTTAGGAACCAGTTCAAAACTTTCTTTGAATAGTTATCAATGAATGTTAGGATATACTTGCAGCTTGATAAAATTGCCTCATTGGAGACTGATCCCCATAAATCACTATGCACATAGTTTAGAATTTTTGTAGATGTGTGCATAGCTTTCGGAAAGCTTTGCTTGTGTGATTTATCTAGTACACATTCCTCACAAAAGTACACTGTGTGTACTTCCTTTGAGTCTAGATAACCTTCTTTGACCAGAATGTTCATATTATTTAGACTTATGTGTCCAAGCCTAGAATGTAATATGTTGGTTTGATTTACGTCAATCCTGCCACAAATGCTTCTCCCTTCAATACAGTACCCTGAAAATAGTACAAACCATCTTGATATCTTAATATGAGGACTTTCCTGTCTTCCTTGTAGAATGTACCTGTAAAATCTCTACCAACATACTTACAACCATTCTTTTCTAGCTGACCATACGAGATGAGATTTTTCCCATGGTTGGTATGTGTCTCACATCAGTTAGTGTTACAGTAGATCCATCAAGATTTATTATCTTCAGCTTGCCTATGCCCTTAACCTCACTGTGAGTGTTCTTTCCCATCAGAATTTTCCACCATAGACTTCTTGAAGGTCAAATAACACATCCTTATTAGGTATGATATGAAAAGTACACCCTGAATCCATAATCCATTCATCCTTAGTGTCTAGTAGGCTAGATGTTAATAAGATAGGTAGCTCTTCATCTTTAGCTACGTTTGCAGCCTTGTTGTTCTTTCTTTCAGGTTATTCAGCCTTGAAGTGTCATTCTTTCCTTCATACCCAACATTCTCTTTTCTTGACTTGATTCTGTTGTTTTTAATTAGATCTATTATCTTTGCTCTTGGATATATTGCCTCTTTGTTCATTATTTTTTGTTGTCAGTTATTCCTCTTCTTACAAAGAGGCTTTCGAAGTTGGATTTTGCCTTTAGGAGCCCCTTCTCCTTCAGCTCAATCTCTTTTGAATAAAAAGCACGGTAACATCATCAATGGGTCTAAGTCTTCCCAACTCCATTCTTGAGTGTATCCCTTAGACCTTCATAAGGATCTGGTAGTGCAGATAGAATTTGTATAGCCTGATCCTCATCCGAGATATTGATATTTTAGCTGACCAAGTCATTGATCAGCTTCAAGAAAATATCCATATTGTACTCAATAATTTTTTTCTTTAAATTTGAAACATGAGAACTTCTGCTTTAAATAAATGTTGTTGGCTTAAAATTTGGATTGATAATCCATTTCCAGAGTCTGCTAGATAGCTAGAGCTATTATTTTCTTCATGATCTTTCGTAGAACCACATCACCTAGGAACATACAGATCGTGTTCTTAGCTATGTTTTCCTTTTATTGTTGCGTTGGATCCATCTCAACCTTTATTTCAGAAGATGTTATTGTTATCCCTTTTTCTTTATCTGAGGGATCATCTTTACCTGAAGTAGAGGGATTGTCCTTCTTAATACAAGAGTCTAAGCCTAGTAACTCCAACTTGCATATCATCTTGTACTTCCATAGACCAAAATCCTCTTTACCATCAAACTTCTCCACGTCGTATCTTCTGGAGTTAGGCTCCATGATTATCATGTTTCAGATAGAAAGTATAATCACACAAACTCATTTTTGGATGTCTTTAGGATTTGCAAAACCTGTAGTGAAACGTCTTCTGGTTGTCCTAGATGCTCTGATACCACTTGTGAGGTTTTAGTTTAATTAGCTTGTCTTGTTAATGCGATTAACTAACTAATGAACACACGAAATTTTAACGAGTTCCACTCAAATTAGAGAGTACGTCTCATGTGAGCCAACCTCACAAACATCTACTAGAAGATCACTTGTAGGTATATTGTCTTACAATCTCTCTTAAGTCTCTCTCTCACCAATCTTGTGTTCTTATGATAAATACCATACGAAGAAACAAAAAACTAATCTGATGATGTGCCACGAAACTGAGATTCCGGACTCCAAATCTAAGACTAAGATGAAAAAACAAGAACCAAAAACCCACCTATAAAACTACCCTCGAACTAGAACACCCGAGAACCTTAAAGCGTAAGACTCTCTCTATGTTTCTCTTTGTTTTGCTTTGTTTTTGTTTGCTAGATGATGAATTATGAAGTCTTGTCTCTCTTTATATAGTACCTTAAGACAATATATTTTAAGTAGAAAGAGGATTTTGAATTTCCTTTACCATTTTGGAAAATTATTTTTTTTGTTCCTAAAGAAAATAAGAAACCATAAATCATCTTGTGAACTTCATTTTCTAGATTTTTCTTATGATCCAACTGATGCGACAATCCAATTCATGATCCGAACAAATTCCCAAACCCGATTACAATTCCCTAATCTGAAACACCAAAAAGTAGCTTTACAATAGTTTCAAAAAATAAGACGATCTTTTATACACCGACCATTGATAGTTTTCTTTTTCCATATATTTTTTAGTTTTTCCTTTCCTTTTATAGTCATTACAACTTTCTAATCATGTATGAGTTCTTTATTCAGAAAATGGTTCAAAAGGCAAATTAGGTAAGGCTGCTCACTTAGAAGACTGGATCACAACAATCACATCTTTAACTGTAGGCAAATCAGCCTATTTTGGTTACCCTGGAGCATTCTTTATCAAAAACAGCCATCATAGCGAATTTTATCTCAAAAGTCTCACTCTTGAGATATCCTTATCCAAGAAGAGGAAGAACTGGGTGAAAAAAAACTAAAGAAGATCCTCAAACCGAGAGCAGGTTATTGATAATATCGACCTTAGATATATATGTTCCGGGAGATGAGAGATTTGGACACTTAAAGATGTCTGATTTTGTTGCTTATAATCTGAAAGCAATTGCTAAGGTTATCCAGCCTGCCCTTGAAGCTGTGTTTGAGGAGTTTGATTCTTTTGAGGATGTTCTTAAGATCTTTGAAGAAGGAATCAATTTACCGAACCAAGGTTTGATTGATAGTATTGTTAAGAATATACCACTTGAGATGTTAAAAAGGATATTCAGAACAGATGGTCAGACATTTCTTAAGTATCATGTGCCTCAGGTCATCAAAGGTTCATACTTTTTCTTGATTCTTCTGATCCAAATATCTTTTCAATCTAAATAAATCTTGATTTTCTTGTTTTTAAGAGGGCAAAACTGCGTGGAGAACTGATGAAGAATTCGCTACAGAAAGGCTTGTTGGACTAAATCATGTTGTTATTCAACTTCTTCAGGTTTGAATCGATGAAATCTCACGATAACGAATAGCGATTCTTTCGGTTTTTTTGAATGTTAACTTGCTCCAAAGAGCAAGCTTGACAGTGAATCATACGGTAACCAGAACAGTAAAATCACATAAAATCAGTTAGAACAAAGCTTATATGGGCTCACTGTTTGGAGAGGTAACAGCTACTATCAAATTATGTTGTAATCTGATACAGGGTCAACTTGAAATCTAATTGTATTTTGCTATTTCAGGCTCTGGAGAAGGAAAGGTTGTTTATATTAGACCAACATGACACACTAATGCCTATTTGAGACGTATAAACACAACCAAAACCAAGACTAATGCAACGAGAACACTTCTGTTTTTGAAAGATGATGGGACCTTGAAGCCATTAGTGATAGAGCTGAGCTTGCCTCATCCTAATGGAGATAAATTTGGAGCAGTGAGTGAAGTATATATTCCTGGTGAAGTGGTCTACGACTCGCTATGGCAGTTGGCAAAGGCTTATGTAGGCGTAAATGACTCTGGAAATCATCAGCTTATCAGCCATTGGTAGGTTGTACATAATGGTTAAGCTGGGGAAGAAACTTATCTATCTACATGATTTAAAGAAAATTTTATTTTTTTCTTGCAGGTTGCAAACACATGCATCGATTGAAACATTTGTGATTGCTACAAACAGACAGCTGAGTGTTCTTCATCCAGCTATTGAATCATGGGTGGAAGACTACATTTCATTCACGCCGCGGTTAAATTTGGACACTATCCATTAGCAGGGTACTTACAAAACCGGCCAACCAAAAGCCGTAAGTTCATGCCAAAGGAAAACACTCCAGAGTTTGAAGAACTTGAGAAAAATCAAGATAAAGTGTTCTTGAAGACAATCACAGCTCAGCTTCAAACACTTCTTGGGATATCTTTGATTGAGATTTTGTCTACTCATTCGAGCGATGAGGTTAATTTGGGACAGAGAGATTCTAAGGAATGGGTAGCTGAGAAAGAAGAGTCGGATGCTTTTAAGAAGTTTGGTGAGAATGTAAAAGAGATTGAGAAGAAGATTGATGAGAGGAATGAAGATGAAAATTTGAAGATAGGACCGGTCCGGAATATGGCTTATACTTCTTTGTTTCCGACCAGTGAAGGTGGTCACCGGCAGGGGAATTCCAAATAGTGTCTCTATCTGAAAGATTTCTCGGGATTGACGTTTGCTTTCTTCTTTTCTATATTGTGGTTGTGTTACAATCTTGATTCTTGTTAATAGCTATACCATTACCGTCGCCGGTTAACTGGATCTGTTTATTAGTCGGTATGGCCTATCAATATCAGAATAAAACAGTCTATATTATTAAACAACAATCTGTTTATCCAAGCCATTAGATCAAATCTTCGAAATAAACAAGATTTGGTTTATATGAATGCGTAGTCAAAAATAATTAATCTTCTGATACATTGTTAAGAAATGTATCTTGTTTAGTTAATTAAAATTTTAACTTATTTTTTGACTAAAAGTTGAAACTTGAAACTCAATCGAATGGGAATCAATTACTATGCCTAAATTTTATTACTATTAAAACAAAGAAAAGGGAAAATAACCTAGAAATAACCTAGAAAAAGGTAAGGTTGAATTAAAATTTTTAATAATAAAGATGTCATTAAAATCATGTGTTAGAAAAAATTAGTACAAAACTGTCATTACCAATTAATTGCACATCATCATTTTTCCATTTTTTGAAGAAAATAGCAAATATTTATGACATTGCCACTGCTGATAGATAAATCCGCAACATAATTTTGCGGCTCTATGTTATGGTAGATTTTTTTATATAGCAGATTTAACTTTTTGCCGCAAATTTAATTTATTTCAGATATTTACATATCTTAGTGGTTGAAAATTTTCTCATTCATTGCAGAATTTTTTTTTTGTAAATTTTATTTTTGAAGATCGTGATAGAGGCGGCAAATATTTTCATTTCTCCAAAATGGTAGAATATATATAGCATATTTATTTTTTCCTTGCATATTTTGTTACAGACTTATTTTTTCACTGAAAAATTTATTTTTTAGTTGTATAATACTTATTTCTTCTACTAGTGGCAATAGATTTTATTAGAAAAAAATAATTGGTAGATTAAACTCGTCATTACCGTATATTTATTTTACGTTACTGCAGAATTTTTTCAAACATTAGTTATCGCAAATTTATCGCGGAATGTGCAGTTCCCTTTACGTCAGACATTGATTTTATTTTTCATGTATGCAGACTTATTATGGTAGAATGTGCAATTCCCTTTACAGAACCTGAGGGTTGCATAGAGATGAGGATTTGTTAATACTGCACAGATCTCAGAATAACAGAGCTGATAGCTTGGTGGAGATCAAATACACCATTACCTCATAACGCCAAAAAGGTAAATCGTAACGAAGCCAAGTTAAAACAAAATTTTAGCTCTCAAGCAACATTGAGATTAATTAGAAAAAAGCATCCAACAATAGACTGGTCTAAGGGCTTATGTGTTCACTCACAATACGCCTAAATTTTCCTTCATTACTTGACTGGTGGTTAAAAACAGGTTATCAGTAGGAGAAAAAATGCGTAGCTAGAATTGAGTATAAATCATCATCGAATTCTGCAAGTGATCATTGGTTTGTGTGAATCAACAACAAACTCAATGTCAAATGAATGCTCAACAGGATCCAAATGGACTTCCAATATTTTATTCATGATGCCGCAGAAAACTACATCACCTAATTGAGCCAAAAAACCATAGTCTTAAGTTGGTCATGTCTTCCCTCCTCATGAATCCGAAACGCATATCCCCTAATCCAATACCTAGGATATGAAGTTGCAATGGTGTTTGGATAGTAAAAAAAACCTCATTAACCATGTCGGAAATGATTGACCACGTTCTATGCCTTCAGTTACCTAGGCAAATAGAAAACAAAGAACAAATATTCTTGTAAGATAAATATTTGTATTCTAAATTAGTAAAGGAATTTAAACACTTACATAAAATAGAAACCAAGGCATAAATTCTTGGTTGAGGCTATGCGGTAATAGAACATGTAACGCTCAAAAAGATACATCCAACGGTATTGAACAGGTCCTCCAAATGCTGATTTTCATGGAAGGTGGATTGGAAGATGTTCCATAACATAAAAAAAAGTGGCGGAAATATCTTCTCAAGATTACAGAGGATCACCGGTATATTCTCTCGTAAGTTGTAGAAACCCTCTACTGTAAGTGTTCTCGTGGATAAATCTCGAAAAAATCACCAACTCCTACAAATTAACAATATACATATTAATATATATATATATATGTTACGGAATGGTTAACATTATGAAAGTAACAATATATACATGCAATTTTTTTGGGGGCGTACGACTGTGGAGCTCACTTGGTCATCTGCTTTTGTTTTTTGGAAGAAGATGGGCAAAGACAAATGGAAGAAGGCGCTGCATCACAACATGAAAATCATGATTCTTCATTCCAATAAACTTTTCTTGTGCGGAATCCATGCAATTACGAAGATTATATGTGTATCCATCCGTGAATTTTATATCATCGCGATTCCAATAAAAAAATGCGTCTTTCGTAGATGGATTTAACTGGTAAGCAGGCATAAGACATATATCATTAGACATAATATGAAGAAAATCCCGAGATCAAATTAGTGGCAACTCTAATCTAGACTTCATATTGTATTTCGTCTTCCCTTGGACGTTTAAAACAGTGTTCATGATGTTGTCAAAAATGTTCGCCTCAATGTGCATAACATGTAGATTGTGCCTCAATGAATGATCTTTATAGTAAGGTAAATCTCATAAAATATTATTTTGTGCTAATTATGAACTTCACCGACACCGTCAGGAGGATCATGCCCATTACCCAACATTAAGGACTTTTCTTAGTACCAAAATCTCTTAGTTGCTCCAATATACAACGTCCATCAATCTTCGGAGGTGCACAGTCAAACATTTGCTTGTTCTTTTTGTAAGCAATGTTCTAGACTAACGATAAGGATGATCACTTGTTAGAAACCTTCTGTGGCAATCAAACCAACACTTCTTTCTTTCGTGTTGTAATTGGAATGCATTTGTGTTATCTTGGTAATACAGACATAATAATCTTCCATTAGTTATTCATCCAGATAACATACCATATGTTGGAAAATCGCTTATGGTCCACATAAGAACCGCACGCATCTTGAAATTATGCTGCAATGAAACATCAAATGCTTCAACCACATGCTTCTATAGTATTTGTAACTCATAGATCAATGGCTGGAGAAATATATCAAGTGACCTACTTGGATGCTCTGGGCTGAGAACTATAATGGAGAGCAACAATAACTTTCTACGCATGCACAAAGATGCATGCTTTCAAAATGGGTTAAAATCATATGTACATAACCCGAGGTATACATTTTATCGCTCATATACAAAATTTCGATATAGTGATTGGAAATATTTCCACGCTTCTGCGTCCGAAAGATGCATAATCTCTCCATCTTGACGATGTTCTGTGTGTCATCTCATTGCCTCTTCTGTGCACTGAGATTGATATAACCTATTTAACCTATCAGTTAGTGGTAAACACCACATCCATTTTTATGGAACTGAAACTCTGCCACTCGTTTTCTAAAACCGCAGTTTATGACACAATATACATCTTTTGCGGTTTTTGTCTTCTCTCCAATATATCTTTACAGTTTTCGATGCACACATATTTCATCTGATATGGCAAACCAAGACAAGTTACAAGTTTATATACCTAATAGTATGATGCTTGTAAAAAATTATCTTCAGACAAAATATTTTCAAATGGCTATAATAATGGCTATATTAACGTTCGTATTTATCGATCGATTTTTGATGGATATCTTTCAGAATTTAATGTCCATAATTTCCTGAAATCCGTTGGTTTTTTTCCGACGGATTATTTTCCTATTGGAAAAGCGTCTGTTTGTCTGACGGATATCCGGTGATTTAACCAGTTGTTTAACCGTCGAAAATTTCCGACGGATTACGAGTCCGTTGGAAATTTGGTCGGTTTTACGGTTGATTTCTTGTAGTGAGTACTCAAGCAACTTGTTCATTCTGCCTGGAGATTAGGGAGACACGAGATCACATCTTTTCGCATGTCCATTCTCAGCAGCTATAGCATCTTTTCGTATGGTCTTACACATAAACTTCTCAATCAAAGGTATACAACTCAGTGAGATGCTATACTTGCTCTTCTTGTTGACACAAATCAGGAAAAGACAAAAAATTTTATATTAAGATATGTTTTCCAAACATCAATATATATGATATAGAGGGAGAGAAATGCTAGAAGATATGGAGAACGGGCTTCTCATCATAATCAACTAGTCAAATTCATAAATAAGCAAGTTTGCAACCAACTATCGACTATTCGAGCCATGGGTGACATGCGATATAATAAAGGAATTGAGATGTGGTTCGCAACTTGATAACAATTTATTTCTCTCTGGAAATATTTATAAATACTCGATGCACTTGTTGTAAAAAAAAGTTTTTGAATAAATTTTACATTTTATTCAAAAAAGAACTTTTATTTATCTGATGTCCGAGATGCAATGTTTGTTATAGCCCAAGCACAACACCAGATTCTACCACTTTCTTGATTGAAGGACTCTCGATAGATAAAAGATTCCTGAACTTAGTAGTTGACTTGAGCTGCAGGGCAGGACATCCGACCAAACCCCAGCGACCATATCGGGAAAAATATCCAACTTCTTATCAACCAAACACGAAATATCATGAAGAGCTTCACGTCTCTTCTTCATCAGACTCTCCTCGCGCTTGTTTTTACAGATCTCAACCATGTTATCTTCTCTCCTCCGTCTTCCCTCCGCATCCACCGTAACCTTGTACCGGTTCCGACGAACCTCCATCTTGGTGTTTGGTTTTAGCGACATAGCTCTGGCTCGATAAAGGGAAAGAGAAAATGAGATTTTACTCGATCAATGCACACATACACATGCTATGAGTAGTTTGTGTATATATAGATCCTGCGGAGAACCAAAACATAACCCTAAAAATAGAAATATAACTAATTAAAAAATAAGATAATGGAAAAACTAATACCTGAGGAAAAAGGAATTACTAATATAGAACTCCGTTTTATAATGTTAATTATATGGAAACTATGTATTCCATTATATCCAACGGCATACTTCTTTTCTAACGGTGAGAAAAATAAGAATATTCATATCTACGATGTATCTCGGTTTAACTAATCGTATACATAATCTATGTAAATTTACAATATATCTTTTTCTCTTTATGTTTGTTTATATTTAGGAAACTAGGTCACATTGTAACTATACATGTAGGTTTTTTGGCCGCAAGATGAATATACAGAAGCTTTTTTATACATTTTAAGGTTTTAACATAGTATCAGAATCCTAATACACAAAATTCTAAGCTCGGGTGAGTTGTTGGACTGATCTTATTGAAAGAAAAGAGATATATATGACATCTATACAATCTACATATCCTTCATTAATTTATAAAATATAATATTCTAATTTTAGCCTTTCAAATACAAATTAATTATTAATGAAAAATAAAAAAATAATTATCTCTTCTCTCCGTCTCTCCTTGATCTTCTTCTTTAATTGACGCTATCGATCCTCGAGTCTCCTTGCCAATGATCTCTTCTCGACGCTGCTCTCTCTCAAGTCCCAATATTGAAGCTTTGAAACATCCAACAAAGCTTTTGCACCCTCTGACAAAGTTATTGCACCCTCCTTCGAAGCCGCCGTTTTAATCAACAATTTGGAAGTGAAAATCTTCTGAATGTATGAATTATTAGCTTTAATATCTTTAATTTAAGTTTTTAGGTCGAGTTTGGATTTTATCTCATTGTAAAATGTTGGTTTGAAATTAGTGGATAGGATATGGGTATAAATCATATTAAATGTTGGTAAAATAGGATATAAAATTTAAACTTGGGTAAATTAGGTTAAACTATAGCATGTAGTTAAACTAAGATTTAACGTAGTTAAACTAGGTTTTAGCTTACTATTCCATCAGGTAAACTAATAGTTAAACATTATATATATTATATAATTATACTAAGTATCTTTAAGAAAATATATATCTAATACTAATATATAACTATATCTGGTACAATTTTATATAACATTTTTGTTTATTATTTGTTTGCAGTGGACAATGACGCTCATATATTTTGATTATGGTGGATATTATTCACATGGGGCAGATGTTATTAAATGGAATCCAAAATAACTTCAAATGTATTTTTTATTTACGTATGATAGTGCGGAGGAATTCAATTACTCATTGTTGGTTCGGAAAATACGCTGAAAATTGAATTCAGATGAATCGACGATGCTAAAACTAAGTTACATTCATGGAATATTGCAGAGAGTATCATATATATATATACGATGACAATGATGTCTTTGGATACATATGGTTGTGTGAAAATAAAGAGCTTGTTGTTTTGCCCATGGAAGTTGTTGAAGTTATTGAACAAACCCAAAAAATAGTTCAAAAACTTCATGACTGAGATAGCGTCTAGTAAATCAAGTAGAGTTTGGGAAAGTTGTAACGAGGTTTGGAAAGATGTTGGAGATAATGTAGATAGAGTTGGTTATTTGCCAGATATTGGAGAATCATCTCAATGTTTTGCGGGATGGAACATTGTTCCTTATAATGCAGATATTGGAAACAATGAATTGGGTATTGATGATTGTCAACGTACACTTGCTGATTTGGATGTCGATGACTATTGAGGCACATTTGCGGATCCGACTTTCGATTACTATCAGGTTTAACTTGTTAAACCATGTAAAACTATGTTAAAATTTGTTAAAGTAGGTAAACTATTTTAAACTAAGTTAAACTATGCTATATTTACCAAATACAAATTTACAAACTCGTAACGGTTAACAAAAACTTATTACTATAAATTGTAACACTTACAACAACTGCACTAATAATAGTAAAAACGGTTAAACATAAAAAAGGGAAGGTTAAAAAGAAATGATATATTTTACATGATCCCTTCATTTCCCCATATATCCCTTAACATTTATGGTTACTTAGTTATTACTATCATAACAATGTAGAAAAAATATACATGCTCTTTAAACTATATTGCATCATAATATGATGTTAAACGTATGTTAAAATACTATTTTAAACTAGACAAAACTCGTTTTTAATAAGGTTTAACTAAGTTTCTGGTTTTATCGTGAGAGTTAAACTATGTATAATTTTGTCCTACTAGATTTTTAGTTAAACTATCCGGTTAAATTATATGTAAAATATTGATGGTGCCATTTTTTTTGGATGACGGCACCGTTTTTGTTTCTGAATGACGACATTTTTTTTTGTTAAATTAACGTTAAACTTAAGATAAACTATATTATCAATTTCTTAAAGAAGTTAGGTTAGACATAAAAACATCATAAGTAAGTTCAAACACAGCATTACCAAGTTCGAAAATCAAAACATAAAAACTTCATAAGGAAGTTTAAACACAGCATTACCAAGTTCGAAAATCAAGGCATAAAAATATAATCAATTTCGTGAACATAATCAACTACGTCTTTTGTTTTTTAGTAGCTTTCCCGCCTCTTCCTCCTATTTCTCCTCTTACTCATGTTCTTCTTCTTCCTCCTCTTCCATCTCTACCTCCCATACATTCTACCGTGTACAGAGTGGTAATGTGTCATGACTGCTTCATCTTCCTCTTCTTGGCATCACCTTCATTCTCTTCCTCAAGAGAATTGTCCCCACACACTTCATTCTCCTCCTTAGGAGAATTGTCACTCTCTGTCTTCTCATCATCATTATCCTCTTCTGCATCATCAGTGCCATCATCATCATTATTGTCACTGTCATCATCATTCTTTTCGTCTTCTGTATCCTTCTCCTCATCCACTTCAGCTATTCCCCGTGCCTCCTCTGTAGCAATTACAAATTTCTCTGCAGCAGTGAGTGCCTCATTCGCATCATCATTGCCGTCATTATCATTATCGTCATCGTCATCAACATCCTTCTCCTCCTCAGTATCCTGCTCCTCATCTGCCCAAGCCGTTTCCCATGCCTCCTCTGCTGTATTTTTCAAATTCTCTATAGCAGTGAGTGCCTCATCTGCATCATCATTGCCATCATCATCATCATTATTGTCATCGTCATCCTCATCCTTCTCCTCTTCTGTATCATCCTCCTCATTCACCTCAGCGTTTTCCGTGCCTCCTCTGTAGCATTTACCAAATCCTCTGCAGCAGTGCTGGAACTACGGATGTTTCATGAACCAATTGCGCTCATATGCCCCAAGCTCCATATTATATTTATGCACTTATGGGTATCACATCGTGTACCAATCTTGGGAAACTTATCGAACTCACTAAGCTCATAGAGGAATTTCAATAGCTGTACATGTACCTACATTCAAAAACATTAAATTAAGTATTTTAACATTAGTTTAACGTCAGTTTAACATAATTTTAATAGTAGTTTAACATTAGTTTAACTTTAGTTTAACTATGGTTTAACATTAGTTTAATTTTAGTGTAACATTAGTTTAACTTTACTTTAACATATGTTTAACGTGTTAGTTCTATGTTCAGATGTAGGCTTTGTTGAATTTCTTCGTTAGCACCACCTGTATTTGAACGCGATGGGCCTATTTCCGGAGAAGGCTGAAATCAAAATAATTTTAACCTAGTTTTACCTACTTTAACCAATTCTAATTCCTAATTAATTATCTCAAATAATTATACCATTTGATTTCTTTGTTGCTAGGCTTTCCTTTTTTGGTCGGAACAGGAAGTATTTTCTCGTTTGGCAGTGTTAAAACAAAGCTTTTCCATCTACTGGATCTCAAAAATTTACACTTTTGGTTCTTTTCATGATCCTATCCAACATACGAACATAAATTGTGTCACTTCTAAATCGTTATTAAACCCTTAATTTAAGAATAACGAAAATCTAACCCAAAATTTACTAATGCGTAACCCAAAATTGAAGAGTTTCTAACCCAAAATCAATTTAGATGATGAAGTTTCATTTGAGCAAACCAAAATATAAGAAGATGATGAAGTTTATTCCAAAATTGATGATATTTATTCAAAAATTGAAGAACAATATCTTCGATATCAAAGAATGATATTTCAAAATCGAAGAATGAAATCAAAGAGAAGAACGATGAAGGAGAAGAAGAAATCGAAATGAATGAGATGAAGAAAAAATGGAAGAGGAGAAGAAGAAATCGAAGAAGATAATGTCTTTGATTTGGACCCGATTTTGATGAAGAAATTGGATGGGTCATGTGGATCGGGTAGTTGGGTATGTAAATAGTTTAATTTTATTATGATATGTAGTCATTTCACCTTTTTTGGCTTAAAAAACTAAAACAAAAAGAATTTTAAATGAAAATTATTCCAACAATTTAAAAATCTTGGAGTGTTAGTGCAGCCTTTGATCCGAGGTTTGGAATGATGTTCGAGATAATGTACATAGAGTTGGTTATTTGCTAAAAATTGGAGAATCATCTCAATGTTTTGCGGGATGGGACATTGTTCCTTATAATGCAGATAGTGGAAACAATGAGTTGGATGTCAATGATTGTCAATGTACACCTCCTCATTTGGATGCCGATGACTATTGAGGCACATTTTCTGATCTAGGTTTCGATTACTATCAAGGTTCACCTATGCGGAAATTTCCCACTCATATTGCTGGTAGATGCATCTTGCCTCCATATTACATCAAGAAAAGGGAAGAATTCAAGAGGCTAGGTTTCCATCGGTTGGAAACATCCACGAAGGAGATCACACGGACTTGTAGGTTACTTTAGTATGTCCACTTAATTTGTTATTTTTAATGTGTTCAAATAAGACTTTTGGTAGTTTTATGTTGTTGGATATGTATGTGATGTATGAGGTCTAACTTGTTAAACTAGGTAAAACTATGTCAAAATTTGTTAAACGAGGTAAACTATTTTAAATTAAGTTAAACTATGTTATAATTGCCAAAATTGTTTTTTCCAAAATCGTAACGGTTAATAAAAACTTATTACTATAAATCGTAACGCTTACAAAAACTGTACTAATAATAGTAAAAATTATTAAACATAAAAAAATAAATTTAAAAAGAAATGATATATTTTACATGATCCCTTCATTTCCCTATAAATGCCTTATACATTTATGGTTACTTAGTTATTACTATCATATCAATGTAACAAAAACATACATGCTCTTTAAAATATATTGCATTATAATATGATGTTAAATGCATGCTAAAATACTATTTTAAACTAGACGAAACTCGTTTTTAATAAGGTTTAACTAGGCTTATGGCTTTATCGTGAAAGTTAAACTATGTATAATTTTTTCATAATAGATTTTTAGTTAAATTATGCGGTTAAAGTATATGTAAAATATTGATGGTGCCGCTTTTTTTTAATGACGGCAACGTTTTTGTTTCAACGTTTTTGTTTCTAAATGACGACACTTTTTTTTTATTAAACTAACGTTAAACTTCAGATAAAATATATTATCAATTTCTTAAAGAAGTTAGGTTAGACACAAAAACATCATAAGAAAGTTCAAACACAACATTACCAAGTTCAAAAATCAAAACATAAAAACTTCATAAGGAAGTTTAAACACAGCATTACCAAGTTCGAAAATCAAAGCATAAAAATATAATCAATTTCGTGAACATAATCAACTACGTATTTTGTCTTTTAGTAGCTTTCCTGCCTCTTCCTCCTATTTCTCCTCCTACTCATCTTCTTCTTCTTCCTCCTCTTCCATCTCTACCTCCCATACATTCTACCGTGTACGGAGTGGTAATGTGTCATGACTGCTTCATCTTCCTCTTCTTGGCATCACCTTCATTCTCTTCCTCAAGAGAATTGTCCCCACGCACTTCATTCTCCTCCTTAGGAGAATTGTCACTCTCTGTCTTCTCATCATCATTATCCTCTTCTGCATCATCATTGCCATCATCATCATTATTTTCACCGTCGTCATCATTCTTTTCTTCTTCTATATCCTCCTCATCCACCTCAGCCATTCCTTGTGCCTCCTATGTAGCATTTATCAAATTCTTTCCATCAGTGAGTGCCTCATTCGCATCATCATTGCCATCATTATCATTATCATCACGACCATCATCATCCTTCTACTCGTCCGTATCTTCCTCCTCATCCACCCAAGCCGTTCTCCGTGCCTCCTCTGCTGTAATTATCAAATTCTCTATAGCATTGAGTGCCTCATCCGCATCATCATTGCCATCATCATCATTATCTTCATCATCGTCATCATCCTTCTCGACCTCTGTATCCTCCTCCTCAGCCGTTCTCCATAGAAATTCTCTATATTTATGCATTTATGGGTATCACAACGTGTACCAATCTTTGGAAACTTATCGAACTGGCTAAGATAAAAGAGGAATTTCAACGGCTACATGTACCTACATTCAAAAATATTAAATTAAGTATTTTAACATTAGGTTCACAGTAGTTTAACGTCAGTTTAACATAATTTTAATAGTAGTTTAACATTAGTTTAACATTATTTTAACTTTAATTTAACAATAGTTTAATTTTAGTTTAACATTAGTTTAACTTTACTTTAAAGTGTTAGTTCTATGTTGAATTTTAAAATACTTACAGTTTCTTTGTTAGCACCACATGTATTTGTACGCGATAGACCTACTTCCGGAGAAGGTTGAAATCAAAACGATTTTAACCTAGTTTTACTTACTTTAACCAAATCCTAATTTCTAATCAATTATTTCAAATAATCATACCGTTTGATTTATTTGTTGCTAGGCTTTCCTTTTTTGGTCGGAGCAGGAAGGATTTCCTCGTTCGGCAGTGTTAAACAAAGCTTTTCCATCTACACGATCTCAAAAATTTGCAATTTTGGTTCTTGTCATGATCATATCCAACATATGAACATAAATTGTGTTACTTCCAAATCGCTATTAAACCCTAAATTGAAGAATAACGAAAATCTAATCCAAAATTTACTAATGCCTAACCCGAAATTAAAGAGTTCCTAACCCAAAATCAAAGAAGATGATAAATTTTCATACGAGTTTAACCGAAATCGAATAAGATGATGAAGTTTATTCCAAAATTGATGAAGTTTATTCAAAAATAAAAGAACGATATCTTTGATATCAAAGAATGGTATTTCAAAATTGAAGAATGAAATCAAAGAGAAAAAGGATGAAGGGGAAGAAGAAAAAATGGAAGAGGAGAAGAAGAAATCAAAGAAGAAACCGAAGAAGATAATGTCTTTGATTTGGACCCGATTTTGATAAAGAAAATTGGGTGGATCCTGTGGATCGAATCGTTGGGTATGTAAATAGTTTAATTTTATTAGGATTATGTGGTCATTTCACATTTTGTGGCTTAAAAAAAAACTTAAACAAAATGAATTTTAAATGAAAGCTATTCAGGCAATTTAGAAATCTTGTAGTGTTAGTGCAGCAATTGATCCTCTAAGCTCCCATTAGATTTGTTTCTCTTGTGATTTATTCAATTCGTTTGATCTCTTTCTTTGACCTATTATCCATCGATATCTTCTCTATATAGTTTGTTACTTTCTAAAACATGGTTTTTCCTCCAGGATCTCCTTCTCTCTCTCTATATATATATATATTTGTTGTAACAATTCTTCTTTTGACATTAAGTGTTACCTGGTAGTTTCCAAGGGTACGAGTCTTGAAACCAGCAGCACAATAGTTGAAATAATATTCCCATGTCCTTATGAATTTATCATCAATCCAATATCCATGATTGCTCTGCACAGATAATAGTTTTCTTGAGCGCAAACATACAAATTCCAAACAGAAAACAGAGCGAAGGTTATTATTTATTTTTTCATCTTCCTTCTGTTTCTCCAAGAATTTCTTCCTCCAAAATCTCAACGTAATGAATCCCAATGTTCTAAACATGTTCAATACTGTATTTTCCGGGTGTTAGATAAGTCGGAGGTAGAGAAATGAGAGAAAGAAAGAAAAGACTTTACCATAGTCTAAAAGAAGAGGCCCTGGCTGATACATTCTCTTATAAAATCTGAATTTTGTCTGTAATCATTGAATCTTAGTTTGATTCAAAACCTTCAAATGTCTTTCTCTCCCAGTCGGCCGTGAAAATGATGTTTTTGCTCTTTCGTAGGTTTCCTTGTAATTAATATTGTAGATCTAGTTTCCATATAAGTAAATATTGAACCATTGTAGATCTAGTTGTTAATTACAAGAAAAACTTACATTTTTAACACACGATAACACATGTAATATATGATTAGTTGCATTTTCGTTAACATAGGACCCCCTCCCCATACAATAGTGCTTTGGTTTTTGCTATGGTAGGTTCTTTTATTATAGAACTAATCAAATGCTTTAATATACGTTCTTGTAATACATATTTACTGCTATTATATTTCATTCATAGCTCTCATCTTGTGCTATTTTATTTGATTTATTTGGACCGTATTTTGCATAATATATTAGATTTCTGTATTATTTATAGACTGAATAAATTTTCCAAAACAATTAATTATGAAACTTTTACATTAATGTCACGAAAATAATTAATTAGCTACTGCACATTTAGTCGCAATACAGTCGCTTATATTAAATAGGAGAAGAAAATGTGACTGACAATATTAGTCAAAAATCACTCGTCGCTAAATCAGCTAGTCACCTTTTAGTCGCCAAATATACGTTTTCTAGCGACAACGACTTGCTACACTTTGGCAACTTTGTATCAGCGACGAAAATGCAATAACAAATTTGGTGTAGGAAAGTTAATCATCGACTACACTCTGTAGTCGCAAATCTGTTGCAAATATCTTTTGTCGAATTGGCGACAACACAATTCTTAGTCGCAAAATTTTAGACTAAGATGAGACATTTGGTTATTAATACGCACCAACAATAATAAATCGATTATAATTAACTATAGTAAGCAACGAAATAGCGACATCATTGGATTAGGTAATTCCTCGTTCTCTGCAGCTTGCTCTTCAATCTTGTGCTGCTCAGCTTCAAGTTGGTCTCATATTTGCGCCATATAAGAATAGCTAGTTGACGCACCACTCCCCTGATTCTTTACAAATCGGCTCTCCATGCTACCGAGTCCATATAGTGTGCCTCTAGAGTCAGGAATAGTTGACTATAAAAAGCAAAGGTCATATGAGTTATCAATTTGCGTTACTAAAACATTAAAGAAAAATAAATGTGTCTTTTACCTCTAAGAAAAGCGCATCTAGTTCCTCGGTTGTGAGTTGAGGACGTGATGAGTTAGAATTGGACAAGTCGGTATCATCTTGAAATTGTGCTAACTTATTCTCTATGTTTTTATTATACGTCTCGCAAATTTGCGCTGGTTTTTGATCGACAAAACTCGCATCGGCTTTAGTATGAGTCCTCACAAACACCTCTCAAACTGAGACCGGTCTCCTAAGTTCTTTTGACTATGAACACCAAAACGTAAGCACATGGAATAAACAAATATAACGTTGACATTCCACCCCATCAAAACCAAAACAGCAACATGAAAGAAATCCTAAATATCGAATTATAAATCGCCATTACTAATGTTAAGAAACCAACGGATCCTAACATTTATGTTAACAAACTATATAGACACATGTTAAGAATTTGATTAACCAATGTTAAGAAAACATCAAAACCTGTCCTAAATTCATAATTTAGATGCCACAGAGATTGGTAGAAAAGGATAAATGACTCAAATAACACAATGTGGCAAAACAGTAATGCTAAAACATAATAGTTCAAATTAGAAGTGGGAATTCTAACCTACAAGTAGTTAACTAAAACACAAAGCATATAAATCCGAAGACAACCAATGAAATTGGAATCATAACATGTAAAACATGTAACAAGTATTCATTCAATGTTAACAAACTAAGCAAAATGAAACCATAATTATCACAAATCAAGCTGATTCGTCAATCATTATGATTTTTATATCAAAGCAAAAGCATATTTGCTTTAAAGCTCGAATATTTTCAAAGAATTTTTCAAAGAAAACATGTTCTAACTACTAAATATTTTCAAAGAATTTTTAAGTTAAAGTATAACATATTAATCAAGTTTACATACCATTTCATGCTGAATTTGTTCGAAGCTCTTAGGTCCACCAACATGTTTGTGAAGACCAAGACCACCCTGGTCTGAGTTACGCGAGTTGGACGCCACACTACTCTTTGACTGTGCTTTTTCAGTTGTCCAATATCCTTGCATTCGGATTCACAATGCCTCCCCTATCCACCTTGGTCTCTGTTTTTTCTTAACTTTGCAAACCATATCCCTCATATGGTTTATACAAATGGCATTAAATTTACGCCTTACATGTGGAGTTATCAAAGGAATCCAAGTAAATTCTTGCTGCGGAGAAAAGATCAATTAGTATTTTGGAAGTTTTAAAATAAATTATAATGTAAATAATTTAAATATATGTTTTCATACCGCGAAATCAATAAAATATCGATCTTGCCATCTAGGAGGAACTTTGGACCAACTGTAATACAGTCCATAAAATTTATGCTTCAACGGTTTTGACACTTTCCTTGTAATAGTCCCTTTGTCTCGCCCAAACCTATAGAATTGATAGCATTACATTAATAACATTTCTACCAATTTGTTAACTTAAACTACGAAATTTTCACTATTATCCTTACCATGTAGTATTTTCTTCCTCTTCTGGACTCAAAGTGGGTAAATACACATCTTTTCCCGGAGTTCGCAAAAGTTCATTTGGAGTCATTTGCTCTGCCTCCCCCATAGGTTCAGCCTCCGCCTCCTCAGCTATATCTTCATGCACTGACTCTTCATTAGGATGGTCTTCTACATGAGCTGGTGCACTAGGTGGTTGAGCAATAGGTGGTCATTGCCTCACTTGTTCATTGACCCACGATGAGCTACTTATATTGACATCGGGTGATTGTTGGGGAGGGATAAATGCAACTGATGTTCTAGAAGTTGATCCTTGCTGGTTTGTCGAATGAGAATACCATGTTCTTCCTCATCTACCACGTCCTTGGGAGCTTCTAGGCCGTGATGCCATACCTAGAGAAACCAAAATTATTAGGAAGATTCATGAAAAACATCATATAAATAATATAACAAGCTTTGATCAAGAACTCCAACAGATTATGATTGAGAAGAAGATGAAACGTAAATTAGTAGATTGAATCATGAACTCTAGCAATCTCCATAACAGATGAGGGAACTTAATATTTCCACGAACAAGGATCCTTTCTAAACAAATTCAAAAATTCAACGAACAAACCAATAAAACCGAATCAATTGACGAGTCCTACCCTATAATCAATTTGGGTAGACGAAATCGATTTGGGAAGAAAGAGCTTATACCTTCTCGGTGAAGAAAGTCGTGAATGGCGATGATGGTGGTGGAAGGAGAAGATTTGGGAAGACGAAATCGAATCAACAATCGAATTAGGAAGATGATTCCATTCAATGAATTTTGAAGGTAGAGGCGATTGAAGAAAGGCGATTAGGGTTTGAAGATGATTTATTGTTGATTGAAAGAAATGAAAAGTTATGGGTTTGGTCAAAAAATGCTAAGTATGTTGAATATTTAGTCGTAAAAGAGTAGCATTATTTGCTACGAATTTGCTACCACCGTATAATCTTTTTGGATTTATAATATAAACCTTATAAATTATCATGTTAATTAAGTTCACATTTTTATAAGTCTTGACATGAATTTATTTTACCAATTTCTATAACCCAATAGTTGCAAAAGTGTCGCAATAAAATGTGACACTTTTGCGACTTCATATAAAGAAAAACGAAAACTTAAGCAGAAAATTTTCTACGTCTGGGGGCATATTGCAGTCGCTAAAAAGTAGCATGTTTTTCAACAAATTTGCTACAACCATATTAACTTATTTGGTTTCTAATGTTAACCTATTAAATTAACAAAGCGAAGACAATGACACCAAATATTAGGTTGATTCTATTGAGTTTTAAGGATAACAAAATTGTTCTTAAAAGATAAGTACATACTAATTTACTCTCCACTATCAGCTTCCTCATCTTCAGATGTCAAAACTTGTGTAAAATATTCGTCGTCTATCTCTTCATCATCGACTTCTAAATCAAGCAAAGTAGTTGAGTTTGAGGCAGCTGCTAAGCTTTCGACAACAATATCTTTAATTGTTTTAAACACCACATTCACATCATTTCCTTCTTGCATTAATACCACCTCTTTTTCTTTTAACTTCCCAATTAAGTTTGCCCTTGGGTTGACTTTCACGACTGTAAGCCATACTTCTCTTTGGTGTCTTATCGATGGATACAGTATATAACATACTTGATCTGCCTGAGATGTTGTAGTATACATGGGAGATATTAATTTTGCTCCCTCAGTTATGTTAATTTGAATAGATTTTCGAGCAATACACATCAAACTAATTTACAACTTACCAAGGATAAAAGGCTCATATTTGCTATATTTGCATGTTGCAAGCACATCAACTACGCCGCCATTGCTCTTTCTCTTGCCCTTTCCAACTGTAGGATCGAACCATTCACATTTAAACAAGGTTATTTTTAAGGAAACTAATCCTATATAATCAAGCTGGAAGATATTAGTCAAAATTCCATAGAAATCGGCTTCGCCTGATGAATCCGAGTAATTTTTGCCTCGAACACAAACACCATAGTTACTAGTTGACCTCCACTGTCCGTGCCTATGTGTCTAAAATAAAAACCCTCTAGTAAAATATACGGGCCACGATGTAACCTGATTTCACGTGCAATCATTATCTTAAACCTTAGTACTTTGAACATAATATAGCTTAAATATTATAATCTTTGGCATTAAGTACAACATAATTATAGCATACATATTTTTTAATCCATATAGGAAACTCTGTATCCTTTTTACTATAGATATCGGTGTCTGATATATGTGGATAAGTACAACGTATCTCATTCTTAAACAAGGTGAAAAATAGAAAAAATAGAACATGTTAATGATTAATAAGCTAATAATTTTTTTTCTGAATCCTAGGTTTTGCGGCAAATCCTGGATATTTTTGTTGAAAATTATTCCACTCTGCTCCATCTGATGGGTGACACATTTCACCATCGAGAGTTTGGTGATCAAAATGCCATCTAATTGAAGCTGAAGTCAGCTCACTTTGATACATTCTCTTCAATCGATCCGCAATTGGGAGGTACCACATTTTACTAAATGGGATTTTTGTTCGCCCTTCACTTGTCTTAAATCTTGGTTGTCGACAGAACTTACATGATTCCCATTTTTCATCTTCTCTCCAAAAAATCATGCAGTTGTTTACACAAACATCAATTGTGTAATACGGCAGCCCCAAATTCCTCATCAACTTTTTCGTTTCGTAGAAATAGATCGTTGCATGATTTCCTTCTTGCAAATACTCTGTGAATAATTCTGCCCAAGAATCAAGACCCCTCTCAGACATATTTTGCTCAGACTTGTTGTTCATGAACCTCAAGGCTAAAGAAATTTGTGAGTTTCCTTCCTTACAACCCTCATACAAAGGAGTGTTTGCAGCTTCTAGCATGTTGAAAAATTGTTGTGCTTTAGTATTTGGTTGTTCTTCGTATTGAGTAGTATCTCCATCGTTGATGTACCCAGAGTTAGTGGGAAATGCGTCATGGACCATTTCAATACAACTATCATGAAAATTGGTAGGAGCATGTTCGTAATCACTATGACAAGATGTACTATGACGACCAGTATCATGGCTTGAACCTAAAAAAGGTTTATTTCTTCCCCATGTTTATGCCAAACATAATAGTTCGGCATAAACCCTTGATTCGATAAATGATTACAAATGTTACATGGATAATAAAACATACTGCCACTACTTTCCACGATAGATTGTTGACTTGCAAAATGCATGAAAACTTCAACCCCTGCTATAAACTCAGAAGATAAGCTATTTATATATGGATTGATCCGATTGTAAATCCACACTCTAGAATTTTGATAATTGGAAAATCCAGCCATTGTTGTATTTGTTGTTAGTAGAGACAATTTCAGGAAACTTTCCATATAAAGGCAAAGTATATATATATATATATATATATAATTTATGACAAAAATGCGACTATAATGAAACGTATATGCTACCACAAATTTAGTCGCATTTTACATCTATACCTAATTATTGTTCGTATGAAACACATGTTATATACTATTATAACCACCAGAATATGCTACCAATTTGCTACACTATTGGAACTTAGCAACTAATATGCAACTCTACCAAAATAAGCTCTAAATTGGGGAAACAATTATTAATACATTAAATTTATTTAGAAATCGATTGTACTAATTGTTATTTATTAAAAATTTCTAAGTTAAATTAAAATTCTGTTAATAAATTGATTGTAGAATTTGTTAATGAAATTACATTTAAGTAAAATGTGACTTCAACAATTTTTATTGTAAACATAGAACCCAAATTTCTTATAGTTCTTAATTTTGTTACACAAATAAGATGCAAATAAATAGACATAATGATAGCACATTACATATAAAACATAGTACAATAACATATCATATCTAAAACTCATCCTCCGAATCTGGTACAATCGTAGACATAATTTCACCATCACCTAAGTATTCGTTACCTCCGAGATCAGCTTCGCCCATTTCATTGTTTATGTTGTTAATCATTTGATTAACCCCAATAACCTACAAAAAATGTGACTACTGAATTTAATTGGTACCTAAATACGTGAGCTTTAATAAGTTTAAACCAAAATTACCTTTTCAATGTTCTTAACTACTATGTTTAGGTTCATGGTACTTTGGTTTAACTTACACATTGTTACCTGTATATACGAATAATCAATTTTCATACCATGAATTAAATAAAATAATATTGTGGATTGATACTTCTTTATTATATATTTTAAACAATATTTTTACCTTTTTAAGAATTAGCATTGCACCAATTTCAATAAGTACATTAAATTCATCTTTCTCAAATACTTTCCTATAAATTGAGGCACCCATTGTGCCAGTTGGATCTTTTAACGTAGCCAATGTATCAACGAATTCGTTTTTACTCAAATTCGTAACCATAACCACCATCTATAAATTTCATTATCATGGTATTTAGGCATACATAGTATAAATCAAATTTTATTTCCAAATTGGATACCATTAACAACTTGCCTTTAAAATTTTGGACCAGTTATTGTTCGTACATTGGATTGAATTCAAGGGTGTCCACTCTTGCTTTTTCTAGGTTAGGTATAGAACAGTCCATGTCCAACGAATTTTGTTGAAATCCGAGTCTCCCTCTCCAAGTAAATTATTATAAAATATTTGAGTTGGAATACGATATGAGGATCAAAACTAGAACTTCCTTCATGAAATTGCTTGCGTCTTCGTGCTACTTGAATATTATGGAAATACTCTGTGCAAGAAATTATAGGTTCATCTTTGGGAAACTCAGAAAGGATCTCACTTGTGGGAGGTATATGGACAACATTATTTGACGGTAAGAGAGAAGATGTTGGTCGGCGGTATGATCTTCCATTTTTTGTACCGCATCCAAAGAGATATGTTTCTTTCGAAATCATCATTTTCAGAGGAATTTGACATTTTGAGAAACAAATTGAAAGATTTTAAATATATTATAAGAAATATATTTTTTAGGTCCTGATGTTCATAGCAATTAAATTTATGGTCATATTTAGATACACTTGTAGTTGTTCGGTACACCTACCTTATAAATTTTAACACGAGGACATAAATCACAAAAGGGGACAAAAATGCGACCACAAAATACAAATATTAGTATTATTCGACTATAGTCACATTTTCGTAGCAAATTTGGCTACTAAAATGCAACAGCAGTAGATAAATGTAGTCACATTTTCGTGTCAAAATAGGCTACTAAAGTGCGACAACAATAGATCAATATTTTAGTTACATTGATGTCCAATCACAAAAAATTTATATGGTTCAGGTTGTCCCATTTTAGTTAATATCAATAATTGTTTTATGATTGATAATTATTATAATATATTATTAAAACATCTTTTTATTCATACGAGAAAGTATATTGACATGGTATTAATACCAAATGTCATTCTTATTTCAGCATACATATATATAGTAAACCATTATTAAGCTACTTATAATTATCAATGGTCCATCTCGAACTCTTCAATATGGTACTAACAACAACCATAGTCATCACCATTATATTCGTAAACATCTTCACCGGGTTCCTCAAAATAAGGATTTGGAGGAGGGTTAGATTCACTTTCCTCAACGTTTTCACCAACTAGCTTTGTGATGGCATCATCATCTACACAACTCGGAAGAGATTCAATAAGTTGAGCATAACAACCGGCGTTGTAACTATCATGTTGAACCGAGGGTGAAACTTGGTTCAACTTGTGTGAGTAGAATCTCTGATTCCCAAGACATCTTAACAGTTTTGTGCTCCTCCTCACACTCCACCAACCTAGCAGGCAATTGGGAATCTGTTACATCAGAAAAATTAAAAATGATGTATCAGAATCATTAAACGTGTTAGAGGGAATGTATGACATTTTATTGTTTTGTATTACTATGAAACAATCAAACCAATAAGTCATTTTATAACATATTTTTTTTCTACAAATTCAACTAAAAGTAGGTACACCTATTTTTAAAGCAATAAACATGTGCAAATATATGCGACTGTAATGCGACGATATCATATTTTTACCAGTAGTCGCTACGTTGTTGCTTATTTTATGTGACGACATTAAATATCTCCTAATGAAGTCGCAACAATCTTGGAAAATTACTACTGAATTGCGATGACCTTAAAATTAGTAACAAAATCTATGGAACTCGCATATTTGTTGCATTTTTGTAGTATATATGTCCAACGTATTAGCGACAACATCTGCTGTCCCACTTTTTAGCGACTAATGTGCGACCAAATTGTAAAATCGCATGTGAATTATAAATACATCGCAAATTTGTCTCTTTTATTTGTTACAGCGTAATGTAATCGCCTTTTAATTGTTTTCGTGTAGTGATTGCATGAAATAACAAGAATATACATTTGAAGTCTTACATAATATCAAACAAAGTGTTAGACTTACAATACTACATACCATCAAACCAAGTTTTAAACTAACACTACTACTCTCTTCTCATCCTTTCTTTATTACTTTGAATTATGTTGACTATGATTTTCTACATTGTGAATCCAATACAAGAAGGAAAAAAAGTTATACAAGATTTATCTCCAAAAGAAGCATGTGAGTGTTACCTTTAAGATATTAGAGCCTATGAAGATTTCCTCTGATAACATCATGAAATTTTCTTACTTTGTCTTCTAGATAAGTGACTCGGTTCCTCAAGTAAATTAAATTTATTTCATCAGTTGTAGTGTGACTCTGAAAGAATATTAAAAGAAGAGGACGCTTAGCTTTGAGAATTCATCATACATACTTAATGTGTTCTCATTATATGCAAGGTTTTTCTTATAAGAAAATACAAAGTGTTCATAAGGAAGATAAGATTCTTATAGACATAGCTTGTTTGTGTTTATGTGTTTTTGTCTTACTTTTTCGAAAAATATTGCCACTAATTTCTTCATATATGTTATTGTTGTCAATGACATCAGTAGTTTATGTTAGAACATGAAATAAAACAAGCAACAATTAACTTCGACATTGTAGGCTACATACTTGAGTCAATTGAGTCTTTGCTCACTTGAAAATTTACAAACAAATTTATGTCATTCACTTTCGTCAAATCAGACAATTCAAGACCATCACTTGTATCCAGCATCGGGGATTCATAGACATAACTCAAAAACCAATTACTTATATGAGGAGGTTATGGGAATAAAATGGATCAAAAATTATATTTGAAACAAATGCATCCACAACTGCATAGTTAAAAGTTTCCCACAAATCTATAATAATCAAATAAGTTATAATAACATGAGAACGGAATATAGTACTTACCAGAAAAGAGTGATTCATATATGAAATATGCACAAACAAAAATTAATTTGAAAAAGCTACATGAGAACAAGTAAAAGTGGATGGCACCAAATATGGTCTGAGCATGTAGTAATACACATGTTGTGCCATTATTTTACAATTTCAACTCTAAACAAATCAGAAAAAAAATCATATTTAACAACATGAAAGTTAGAGAAACCATATTTCAATGGTAATCTCAATGTATAAAAACAAAACTAAGACACAGTATAACATAAAGGAGGATTCTAAATTGAAAGCAGTTCAATCATGCTAGGCTGATCAACCATTTACCTTTTAAATGGAAGCATCTCACACATGCTTTTCTTGATCTGTTGACACATTACATAACACAAGTAATGGTAACTTACGAGTCAATCATTGTCTTTGTATAAATGTTAACTCATCGGTTGTAGTATAAGCAACTAGAACTACCTGATGGTGATGGATTATTTTGGCTTAACAATAAGTTGACCCCAAAAACATCTTCCATGTTCTTGTACATGCTCACCAAGCTATCCATATGAATATCACCTAGAATCTCTAAAACATTACATAGTTATAAAATAATGAGCACAATAAGACACAATCTATCAAATAGGACACTTGAGTTCTCTTCCCATTCTCTCTAGGTGGCTTGTGTGCGCCATAACAAAAAGCTTCTACACTATTTAAGGACAATAAACACAAAAATTTGTAACGACAATCGAATATTAAGAACTCAATAAGACTAAAATTGCAATCGGTTTAGAATTCAAGCCAAGAATCTTCTCTCTTCCCATTTCCTAGTTACAGATGCGTTGTAGTTATAAACTAAAACCATAAATGTTAGTTACAATGTAGATTAAAACTAAACTAGAATAATTCAATTCACGTTAGGTGCTTTTCTTCATTGATTTCGATGTAAATTACAACTCTGGTTGATATGAAACCCATATTTTGAAACCAAACCCTAAAAGCATCAAAGAATTTGCAGATATTGATTCATCAAAGAGGTCTTAATAACCCTAGCAAACAATAATCACCCATCAGAATCCTAACCCTAAAAAATCAAAAACAACAAAGAAACCCAACTAAATTGAAACCAATACCAACCTTGAGTAGGAGAGGAAGCCATTCAGTTCATTGATGATGGCGCACTGATTGCTAATTTGGTGAACTCTAAAATGACAAGGCAACTACTTGGATTGAGCAAATCGATATTTCGCGATATTGACCCAATCTCTTTTTCCTTGAAATTTTTTGAAACGAAAATAGATTCATAAAAAATAAAGAAATACAGAGAGATAGAGAAACCATACCTTTCTAGGATTCAAAGGCGCAAAGGCAGAGAGGTTAACAGAGAGTCATGTTGATGCGTTCCGGATTGGGATTCATCAAGAATAGGATCTCACTTCGGTAAAGAGATGGTGCAACGAAGGACACAGAGCTCATGGAATCACCAAAGAGATTGTTTTTTCCTATGGAGAAAATATGAAGCTCACTGACATTGAAAAATTGAAATTAGCTTATGAGATAATCAAGAAAAATTTAACCTTAGTCTCCATAGATTGCATAAGGGAAGGGTCTCCTTGAAGATTAAAAACAAGATTGAAGGGTTTGTGGTGTTTAGAGTTTGATAAGAGTGGGTGAAAAGGGGGAAATGTCTAAGTGTTCCGCATAAGTGAATTATTTGGTAAGTAATGTTGTCGCTTAAGTAAAATTTTGGCAAAGTGTTGGTGAAATAAGTGATTTTAGCTTTTCTGCTTAGTAATTTTCCATCTGAGCATTTTTCAAACTCTATTATATTACAAATTCATCGTTAATAACAGTTGTGAAAATCGTGCTATCAATGCCAACTTTTTTGGTAGCGGTTGTCAAAAGAAACTTAATTTTGAGTCTTCTTAGTTGTTAGGACCCTTTTAAAATTTTGTGAAACAGGGACCAATAGAGTGTAAATTTTAAACTAAAAGGTCCATGTTTGACAACAAAATTTTGAAAAGATCTTTTTTGTGAAAATTCCCTTATATATATATATATATATATATATATTCTTTTGGTTGGTTATCAATTTGTGATCAATAAAAGATGAAAAAACTAAAATAACCCTTAAAATTAATTTAATTGCTAAATTAACTTAAGAAAAATGAGGGTTAGTTGATTTATTTTGATAAAAAAATACCACTAAAATCTAGGAAAGAACAAATTACAAGAGTGCCAATAACAATTAATATCACAGATTATGACTTTTCCACCATTGAAAAAGAAAAATCTGCAAAAAAAATCTATGGTTTTTCCGGACTTGTTTGTATGACATATTTAATATTTTGCCACATATTTGTTTCGTATATTTAATTTTTACTGCAGAATTACATACTTAATGGTGAAAGATTTTTTAATTCATCACATATTTGTTTACCTCCGTAGATTTTTTTAATATTGTGATGGAGGCAACATATTGTTCATTTCTCTAACATACTAGAATTTAAACGGTATATTTATTTTTTTGTCGTAAATTTGTTCTACATACTTATTTTTTGTTGCATATTAAAGTTTAAATTGTAGAAGAGTTTTGTTTTACCTACTAGTGGTCGTAGATTTGATTACAAAAAAATAATTGTCAGATTAATCTCGTAGCTACCGCAAATTTGTTTCATGTTATCGCAGATTTATTGTTTTCAGAAAAAAATAAACATTAGTTACGATAGACTTTTCAATTACTTTTATGACATATATTTTTCTTAGTAGAAACAATTTAGTGTATGCAAACTTATTGTGGCAGATTTGTTACTGCTATGTTACAACAGATTTTCAGTCGTAGACTTGTTTTAATGACATCACATATTTTTTGATTTTTTTTCCTAATTAATGACGAAATTAATGAAAATTTTTAATAAATCAAAAAAATAACTTGAGTTTTTTAAGAGTTTTCAGATTTTTTCTTCTTCCACAATCATTCATTCAATTTTCCACCTCCATTCCCCAGCTATTTTTACGATATTTCATCTTCTTTTTTTCTCTGTTGGCTTCTCATACATTGTATCTCATCCTCTTCCTGATTCTCTTCACGAAGTAAATTGACTGAACAATAATAATATGGAGCAGATCATCCATATTTCTCGGAAATGTATATTCGCAAATCATAAATGATTGTTTATTGTTGATAGGAAAAGTGGTTGTCGAATTCTAGAAGCAAATAGACAAACCACTTATGATAATTTCATCAGAATGGTGTACGAGGATTATGGGTTGGATAAGAGAATATACAATGTTGAGTTGAACTACATATTTCCGAAAAATCTCCTTCAGATATTGCCGCTAGATAGACCTCCGATTATTATTGGTAACAATAGACAATTTCAAGATTTATTGTGCATTTTGTTTTGGTCATAGAAAAAATACAGAACATAGAAACGATCTTGTCTCAAAATTGAGAGATTTTTTGTGGATTTATGATGGAGTAAAAATGAAAATATCTCTTGGAGAAAATGATAGAGATAAACAGACACTCAGTAATAGTTCAATAAAAATATTTATATTTGTTTGTTTATGGAAACATTAACCATATTATTGTTTTGCAAGCCGAGTAGAATATGCTAAGCTTAAAGCTTGTTACGGTACAAGATATAGGTACAAACAAAGCACAAGTGACAAGCAGATAATGTCCGCATATTTTTTATTTGAAAGAGAAAAAATTTACATATAGTCAATTTGATTTGGAGAAAATATCGTGTGCGCACGTAACTATAATGCCGTTCTAAAAGCTCTCCTAATCAAGGCCGATGTATGGTGTTGATGGTCTTTTTATTTTACCACAATCCTTCTTCTTCTTCTTTTCTTCTTCAGTTTGTGCCAAAGATGGACTGAAAACGTACCTCTGAAAAGTAAAAATAAATATCTCAAATCAGTCAACAAAATACACAAATAAGCATAGAAATGTAACAAAAACAGACATAGAAGGATCATCTTAACATTCAATTTTGAACGAAAATTAAATCATCTCAGCCATTTTATGTGCATCCAGCTATTTAATAACAAATTTAACATCTTTATTTCAAAATACAAGTGTTGAAATCAATCCATTCTCATGCAGGTTGATCAAACCATAGATTTGTAACGACGGATTCAAAAAACCAATCATGCATTAACTTTAAGAAGTTATCAAACATCTGCGTGATAAAACTAGTCTTAAATTAAAACTGAAACTTCCATCAAGCGATTCAACCATCAACAAGATCCATAATACATATGATTACCAGATTAATATATCTCTCAGATCATCTTTAAAACGAGCTTGATCTAGAAATCGTACAGTTTTTTCCAATTATCCACACATCGAGGTGTTGTTGTCTTGTTGTTAGGTTTGAACTCATTCATCTTCTGCAGTTTTTTCAGCTCCACCATAAGTTTCTCCTGTTCCACGTCCCTCGTCTCAAGTTCCTCATCCTTCTTCCTCATCATCTGAGACTGTCGCCATGTGAGGTATTTTTGTTTTCTCCAAAAATGAATTAAATTTTTGTTTTTCAGCTTTTCTTTTGTTTTTCAAATTTAACAAATAAATTCTTTAATTAATTTTAAGTGGCATTGCTGTAAATAATAAGATTTACGTTGGTTTAATTATATTTTGACAAAAAATTAGAGTTATTCTAGTTAGCCGATTTCTAGAGAGTTACTCTAAAACTTTTGACACCTGAGCAGCCATGTTGAGTGAAAAACTTGAAATTGTAATGTTTTTTATTTCTTTTCTTTTCTTTTTTGGCGTGGTTTTGAAATGAGATGATTTGGTGAGAATGTTAGGTTGATGTAGATGCCTTATATAGTAAAAATAGTTTAAGTAAATTTTAAAAATAACTATTTATTAGGTAGTCAGTTTGTTTTCGTTTATATTTTGGGTAAATATATCGATTAATTTTTTGACAAATTAGATGTGTTATATTGTTCATGCCATCTAAACAAATACTGTACTTGCTATGAATAAATAGTAAAAATTTTCTCATAGTAAAAATTTTCTCATATTAAAATCTTAGCCTACAGAAAACATATCTAAGTGGCATTTTGTTAATTTTAAATTTGTAACAACGTGTTCTTAGGAAACTCTAATTTTGAACTCATAATATACACCTGGTAATAAGGAATAAAGTCTACAAGAAATAAAATAAAACTAAGGAGTATATGCACCACAAATTCAAATTGCTTTAGAATCAAATTCATACAAATTATAATATTGTAGTAATTAGATTTCAGAGATTGTAATTAATTTAAACAAAAAAAAAACAAATAATGTACTGGTTGAAAGGGCGAAATCACCAACTTCTTATCGACCAAACCCGAGATATCATGAAGTGCTTCATGCATCTTCTTCATCAGACTCTTTTCGCGCTTGCTTTTCCGAATCTCAACCATGCTGTCTTCTCTCCTCCATCGTCCCTCCTCTACATCTACTGAAACCTTGTACTTGTTCCTGCGTACCTTTTATGGAGATCGGTGAGATCGACCCAAACCAAATCGAGATTGACCAAACAAAAATCTAGAAGATTGTTAAGATATTTAGCATTATCTCTAAATATATTATTTACATTTATTTTTCTATTAAATTAGATAATTAGATTTATCTCTACTTCTATATAAGTCGATATATCAAATAACCATTATTCTTATGAGAGTTTATTATAATTCTTCCCTAAACTCATTTGTGTTCTTACTCTCATCGAATTTATCATGGTATCAGAGCCATAGATCCAACTTCTATGGATTATGGTTTCATTATTCCGCACTAAAAAAAAAAAAAAAAAATTCACATGTTCTTTTTCATTTCCCCTTCACTTCTATTTCTTTCAGAAAATCAAACACACTTCATTGATTTTCGGATTTTTCTTCTTTATTTTCTTACCAGTCTTCATGTGGATTTATCTACACTACAAACAAGATGGAGACCACGAAGATAATACTAAAGTGACGAGTCCGACGAATACGATGCTGATTTGTCGGTGACGAACTCACGAGGACACAAATTTTTTCATGAACAAGATGTTCGAAGAACGATCCAGACTTGTGATTTAAAGATGATGAAAATACATGAGTATAAATATGTATTTTTCATCAAACCGATGACCCCAAGACCGGGTATAAACGCCGTTGATGACCCTATAGCCGGGTATAAATGCCACGAAGATGACCCCATGGCCGGGTATAAATGTCATTGATGACCCTATGGCGGGTATAAACGCAACGAAGATGACCCTACAATCGGGTATAAACGTCGTTGATGATCAGACGGCCAGATAGAATGCCGATACTTTGCAGACTTGTCCAATATCACACGTGTTACCACGTATGAGCTTGCCGGAGGGGTATTGGGAGATCGGTGAGATCGACCCAAACCGAATCGAGATTGACCAAACTGAGATCTAGAAGATCTAGAAGATTGTTGATAAATGTCAATATTTAGGTTAGGATATTTAGCATTATCTCTAAATATATTATTTACATTTATCTTTCCATTAAATTAGGTAATTAGATTTATCTCTACTTCTATATAAGTCGATATATTATGTAACCATTATTCTTATGAGAGTCTATTATAATTCTTCCCTAAACACATTTGTGTTCTTACTCTCATCAAATTTATCAAATACCATGATAAAATTCGATGAGAGTAAGAACACAAATGTTTTTATGGAAGAATTATAATAGATTCTTATAAAATCATGTGATATGATACACCAATTTCTATAGACGTAGAGATAAATCTAATTACCTAATTTAATAAAAAGATAAATGTAAATAATATATTTAGAGATAATGCTAAATATCCTAACCTAAATATTGTCATTTATCAACAACATTCTAGATCTTCTAGATCTCGGTTTGGTCAATCTCGATTTTGTTTGGGTCGATCTCACAGATCTCCCAATACCTTTATCTTGGTGCTAGGTTTCAGTGACATGGTTCTGGCTTGATAAAGGGAAAGAGAAAGGGAAATTTTACTCAATTAATGCACACAGACACACACAAAGAGTGTTTACTTACATATATATAGATCATCGAGAGAACAAAAAAAACCCTTAAAAATAAAAATATGATGTTATTAAAAAAATAGAAATAAGACTAATTAATAAATAAAATTATTGCAAATACTAATACCTAAGGGGAAAAAAGGAAATCCTTAGAGGTAAAAAAAAAGAGAAAGGAAATCCGCTGTACTTATTTTTGGCACCACTGTATAATATGGAAAATCTATTTTATATTCCATTATATCAAACAAAGTTTTTACCTTATTGCACCTACAGAAAACTAGTAACTAAAACATGTAGTATCTACTCTCTTTTTTGAGCAAAAAATGGAAAAACTCCAACTAAAACAATAAAAATATAAGAGAAACTAGAAATAGAAAATTTATCAATTGGTTTTAGTATTCTGAAATCTACACATAATTAATATTATTTTTCACTTAAGGTTGCATCTATTCAGATTGTTGTATAAATTTTACTCACAGCTTTGTCTATTCAAAATTAATGATTTTTAAACTATATCTATTATAAATCTCTTATTAAGTAACTACCAAGCTTTTGTTATTTCTCATAAGTTTTAGGTATATATATAATGAATCTAAATAGTTAAAATTTTTAATAACCAACTTTCTTTATATTTTCAAAAATATTTTATCAAAAAATATCATTTTAATAATTTATATTAATTTCCTAAAATTATTGGGATAGTCAGCTCTTCATCGTAAATCTTATGTATACTTGGCCGGTGTCCGTGCTACGCACTGATTTACACTTCTATTTAAATTTTGTTCGATCGGAGAATGTATGTTTTCATGTGAAGACTAATATGAAAATATGATTAATATAAAATAACATCTTAATAAAACTTCTCTAAAAAGAAAATTTCTATAGTGGGTTTTCTAAAAAATGGTATAAAACTTCTCAAGATATTTTTTATTACTTGGCTGGCGGTTTGTGATTGCCTCTCCACAAATATGAAGACTCGCCTATGGGGTCAGTATGAGGCTTGCTTTTTTTGTTGTGAACCGGATGAATCACGAGATCATTTATTTTTTTCCTTACCTTGTTTCTTATATGGTATGGACTAATGTGGTCGGGGCACTCTTGGGAAGCTGGATAAATCCAGACTGGGCAATAACACTCTCAACTCTCAGCTCCAACCGTCTCAAACACCTCAACAAAATACTACTCTGCTTGGCGTTGCAACCAAAGTCTACCACCTATGGAGGGAACGCAATGGAATGCGACATGGAAAATTAAGTAACTCATCGCACCATCTAACTCAGACGATTCTCAAAGTTATTCAAGACCGGCTCTCCTCACTGAACTACACTCCGGATAACCACCTCAGCGGCTTTATCCCGCATTTTAACTCAACTTGAGCATAATGATGATTTTTCATCCTCTTGATTTATCAGTTGTTTTGACTAGAGTTTCTCATGCAAAATGCAGTTTCGATCCATGTAATTAAACTCCACATATTAATATTAATTTCACATTTAAACAAAAAAAAAATTGGTATTTAATACGTTTTCTATTTTTTTTCAATTTCATACATATATATATATATTGGCATATTGATTATAAAACCTATTTTGTAAACCAAAAAGAAATACAATATGACATATTATATCATTTGGTTAAAAGATATACCCATGTAGTCTAATTTAAGTTTATGCTATTGTTGCATTTCTATTGGAATTCAAGTCCATATTAATTATGTATAATGCATCTTGTTAACAAAAAAATCACTTAAGTCACGATAAATGGTTCATCTCATTTGTTCATGTCTTATCTCATTTTTGTATAAAATTCATGTTTTGATGCATAGGTTCTTCCTCTATCGTTATCATTTGGTGGTTAATGTTATATAATTTATTTTGGGGATTTCTAACTCATGCCTCAACCTACCGCACAATGTTACACTATTAATTGTCTTATCGTTTTACGATTATATAGAAAAAGTATTAATTTGTGTTAAGCCACACAAACATCTTCAAACGGTTCGACATATTATTGAATTTTGGTCGATTCTGTTGTGGTTTAGTGATCTGATTTAATTTTAGTGGTTATTTCTGGTTTTGGGAGAACCAATGATTAAACCAGATCAGAATAATGAAGGTGAAAGTGGAGTCTCTAACTGCAGTGGAGGCTTTGCATTCTATTAAAAGGATACGCTTAGTGTATTATATATATACTTCATTTAATGCTTGTGCACTTTAGTTTTCTTCTTCTTGTTGTCAAGAGAAAGAGAGAGAAAGGCACCATCGCCATTGTTAACGTTTTGTGAGCTCAGATTTGAGCTAAAATTCTTTCAAGTTAGTGGATTTGTCGGACGTATTCGGCCCCGGACGTAGACTAGATCATACCGATTTAGTTGAACCGGGTAAACAAAGTCTTGTGTTGATTTCTTGTTTTCATTCTTGTCAAAGTTAAAATTGAGTGATTCTTGTGAGATAAGAGAGTAGTTCATGCAAAAGGTTGAAGAGTTCTGAGCTCGATTTTACAATAATTGGTATCAGAGCATCAGGCAACTATTGATTTGATTCATGGTGACAACGACGAGAGTTGAAATCAAGGCTTTCAATGACGATATCGACTTCTCACTATGGAAGATCCATATGATGGCTCAACTTGGAGTTCTTGGATTGAAGAACAGTCTATTTGATTTTGAGTTGACAAAGTTGGAGCCGTTAACTAAAAGCGAAGAAAAGCAATCTACTATTGAAGAATCATCAACAGAAGCGAATTCCTGATCCTATCAAGATCGAACAATCTGAACAAGCCAAGAACATAATCATCAATCACATCGGTGATACGGTTCTGAGAAAGGTAAATCATTGTGAGACTGCTGCTGAAATGTGGAATTTACTAAACAAATTGTATATGGAGACGTCATTGCCGAATAGGATTTATGCACAGTTGAAGTTCTACTCCTTTAAGATGGTTGAGTCTCAGACGATAGATCAGAATGTTGATGATTTCTTGAAAATTGTTGCTGAGTTAGGGAGCTTAGAGATCCAGGTTGCCGAAGAAGTTCAAGCAATATTGATCTTGAATTCTTTGCCTATCAGCTATAGTCAGTTAAAGCACACTCTTAAGTACGGTAACAAGACTTTGTCAGTTCAAGATGTGGTATCATCTGCTAAGTCCTTAGAACGAGAATTGGCTGAGTCAAGAGAGTCAGATAGAAGTTCATCAATGATTTTGTATACTGCAGACAGAGGAAGGCCATTCTCGAGGGGTCAACAAAAGGGATCAAAAGGGAAAGGCAAAAGCAGGTCAAATTCAAAATCAAAGCTCACTTGCTGGTTTTGTAAAAAGGAAGGACATGTTAAAAAAGATTGCTATGCGAGAAAGAGAAAGTTTGAAACAGAAGGTCAAAGTGAAGCTGGGGTTATCACAGAGAAACTCGAATTCTCAGAGGCCTTGAGTATTGGTGATCAGCTGGTTAAGGATCTCTGGGTGTTAGACTCGGGATGTACCTCACATATGACATCCAGGAGAGATTGGTTCTGTAATTTTGAAGAAAATGAGAAGACCACAATTCTTCTCGGAGATGATCACTTTGTAGAATCAAAAGGACAAGGATCTATTAGAGTAAAATCAAATGGTGGATCAATCAAGATTCTAAACCATGTCAAGTATGTCCCAAATCTGAGAAGAAACCTCATCTCCACAGGTACGTTGGATAGATTAGGCTTCAATCATGAAGGAGGTAATGGAAAAGTGAGATACTTCAAGAAAAAGGCTACAGCATTGTGTGGAAAGTTGATTAATGGACTGTATATATTTGATGGTGAAACTGTTATAGAGCAGAGTTGTAATGTGGAAACAGCAAAAGACAGAACAGAGCTTTGGCATAGTAGACTTGGGCATTTAAGCTTGAATGGTATGAAGATATTGTCTCAGAAGGGGCTACTCAAAAAAGGAGATGTCAATGATCTAAGCTTCCGTGAGCACTGTGTCATGGGAAAATCAAAGAGAATAAGCTTCAATATTGGTAAGCATGATACTGAAGATGCTCTGGGATATGTACATGCCGACTTATGGGGATCACCAAATGTGACACCATCACACTCAGGTAAACAATATTTTTTATCAATCATTGATGATAAAACTCGTAAAGTATGGTTGATGTTTCTCAAGACAAAAGATGAAACCTTTCAGAAGTTTTGTGAGTGGAAAGATGTTGTAGAAAAGCAGGTTGATAAGAAGGTCAAAAGTTCTGAGAACTGACAATGGACTTGAATTTTGTAATAAAAGATTTGATGACTATTGCAAAGCTCAAGGCATTGAGAGACATAGAACTTGTACATACACGCCACAGCAAAATGGGGTTGCCGAGAGGATGAACAGAACTATAATGGAAAAGGTAAGATGTCTCCTTGATGAGTCTGGTTTAGAGGAAGTTTTCTGGGCAGAGGCAGCTGCTACTGCAGCTTACTTGGTGAACATATCACCAGCTTCTGGAATAGATCATAATGTGCCAGAGGAATTATGGCTGAACAGAAAACCTGGTTACAGACATTTGAGAAGATTTGGAGCAGTCACCTATGTTCATCAAGATCAAGGGAAACTAAAACCTAGAGCTCTAAAAGGAGTGTTTGTTGGATATCCAGAAGGGACAAAAGGGTACAAGGTATGGCTTCTTAATGAAAAGAAATGGGTGATTAGCAGGAATGTTATTTTTCAGGAAGAGCTGGTTTATAAAAACCTCCATGAAGGTAATCAAGATGACTCAGAAGACAAGTCTATTCAACACAGGAAAATCATGACAGAGTTTGAAAAAGGAAACAATCAGACAGAGGACAGCTCAAATTCAGGTGGAGATATTCAAGCTGAGTCTATTGATTCTGAGACTGAATATCATGAACTCGAAGGTGAAGGTCCTGAAGCTTCTGAAAATCTGACAGATTACTAATTGGCTCGAGACAGAACAAGAAGATCAACTAAAGCCCCAGTAAGACTTTCAGACTATGCTCAACTTGCATTTGCATTGTTTACAGCAGATGAGTTAGACAGTGAAGAACCAAAGTGCTATCATGAAGCTAAAGATGATAGAAATTGGGATAAATGGAGTTTAGGAATGACTGATGAGATGGAATCTTTGTGGAAGAACTCTACATGGGAGATTGTAGATCGTCCTAAAGACCAGAAAGTTATAAGTAGTCGATGGCTCTATAAGAAAAAACATGGCATTCCTAGAGTAGAACCTGAAAGATATAAGGCTCGGTTAGTAGCTAGAGGCTTCACTCAAAGACAAGGAATCGACTACAATGAGGTGTTTGCTCCAGTCGTTAAGCATATATCCATTCGAATTCTCATGTCTATTGTTGTTGGATATGATTTGGAATTGGAGCAAATGGATGTTAAAACGGCTTTCCTACATGGAGAGATTGACAAGCCTCTATATATGGAGCAGCCCGAAGGGTATATAATGAATGAAGATAAGGATCAAGTATGTCTTCTTAAGAAATCTCTATATGGACTTAAGCAAGCACCACGTCAATGGAATAAGAAGTTTAATAGCTTCATTATGGATCAAAACTTTGCAAGGAGTAATCATGACTCATGTGTATACATCAAGGAAGTAAGCAATGGTGAGTTTGTTTACTTGTTGATTTATGTTGATGATATTTTACTTGCAGCAAAGAGCATGGATGAAATAAACAAAATCAAAAAGGTCCTGAGCAAAAGTTTTGAGATGAAAGATATGGGTGCAGCAAGTAGAATCTTGGGCATCGATATTATAAGGAATAGGAATGATGGAGTATTGTGCTTATCTCAAGAAAGGTACTTAGAAAAGGTTCTTAAACGATTTAATATGTGTGAAGCCAAGGCTGTTAGCACTCCTATGGGAGCACACTTCAAGTTAGCATCTGTCAGAGATGAGGAAGAATGCATAGACACAGGTAAGGTTCCTTATCCAAGTGCTATTGGTAGCATTATGTATGCTATGGTAGGAACTAGGCCAGATGTTGCACATGCTATAGGTCTGTTGAGTAGATTCATGAGTAAACCAGGGAACATTCACTGGGAAGCTGTAAAGTGGCTGTTAAGATATCTGAGAGGATCTTCAGACTTAAAGCTTGTATACACAAAAGGAAATGATTTTCGGATATAGGGATTTAGTGATTCAGATTATGCATCAGACTTGGATAGAAGGAGGTCAACTACAGGGTATGTTTTTACTGTGGGAGGAAATACAGTAAGCTGGAAGTCAAGTCTTCAGGCTATAGTTGCATTATCAACAACTGAAGCTGAATATATGGCCTTAACATAAGCATTTAAAGAAGCTTTGTGGATTCAAGGATTACTAGAGGATATGGGTATTAAACAAGATAAGGTTACTCTGTGGTGTGATTCTCAATCAGCCATATATTTGTCAAAGAACAATACCTTTCATGACAGGACTAAGCATATGGCGATTAAATACAACTTCATCAGAGATGTAATGGAGGAAGGAAGAGTTGAAGTCCTCAAGATCCATACCTCTAAGAACCCTGCCGATATGCTCACCAAAGGAATCCCTGTGAAGAAGTTTGAGTCAGCTTTAGATTTTCTAAAGCTGCTCGAGTAAGATGTGATTATCATCGCAAGCTGAAGGTACAGTCCATGTAAGTGCAAATCTGCTATGGAAAGAAAGAAATTAAATCAAGGTGGAGTGTTGTGGTTTAGTGGTCTGATTTAATTTTAGTGGTTATTTCTGGTTTTGGGAGAACCAATGATTAAACCGGATCAGAATAATGAAGGTGAAAGTGGAGTCTCTAACTGCAGTGGAGGCTTTGCATTCTATTAAAAGGATACGCTTAGTGTATTATATATATACTTCATTTAATGCTTGTGCACTTTACTTTTCTTCTTCTTGTTGTCAAGAGAAAGAGAGAGAAAGGCACCATCGCCATTGTTAACGTTTTGTGAGCTCGGATTTGAGCTAAAATTCTTTCAAGTTAGTGGATTTGTCGGACGTATTCGGCCCCGGACGTAGACTAGATCATACCGATTTAGTTGAACCGGGTAAACAAAGTTTTGTGTTGATTTCTTGTTTTCATTCTTGTCAAAGTTAAAATTGAGTGATTCTTGTGAGATAAGAGAGTAGTTCATGCAAAAGGTTGAAGAGTTCTGAGCTCGATTTTACAACAGGTCCCAATTTTTTATTGACAGTTTTTATTTGTCAAATGATTGATATTTTTTATTTGTCAAATGATTGATAGTTTGTAATTTTGTATATGCTATTTTGTTTGAATAAATGGTTAAAAATTTGTCACATTTGATTCAGAAAATAAAACAAAACAACATGTCATTTATCTCAAAATGTAAATGTTTATCCATAGAGCAATTTCGAATGGATGATTTGTTTTTACATCAATATGAGATTTTTCTCTTTAATTATGCTAAATCCCTTTAAAAATATGAGATCCGGACTCAAATTTCCCAAACTTGATCATCAATATACGATAGAACTTCCAAAAACTCTCGATCTTCTTTATTTACTGCATTTTTTAATTCTCAATCTCCATCAGTCATATATAATTGACAAAAGGTTTCTCTAGATTCATCACCATGAAATTTTATTAGACTCTAAACCTTCTGCCACATAAGCACATAGAAATTGACAGCGAAAATGATCAAAGACCCTTCATATCGGTCTTTAGATTAAAAGTTCCATCATAATGCTCATAGATACTCACTTGACCTGATTTTATATCGAAAGAGGTAGTTGTTAGAGAGTTAGACCGGTTTCAATTGCTTAAGAATGGACTGTGTTTTTATAGAGGTCAATACTTCTGGGACTTTTACATGTGAATAATAAGGAAGGGAGAGATCTGGACTTGAGTGTTTGGACCTATATTCTTACTCCTGCAATAATCTTTAAGAACAGATCAACCATAGAAGGTAGAGGTACCTCTACAGGATATAAAACACTCAGAAAAAACCGGTTCTGAGTGGGTTCTAAAGCGAGACTGTAATCAAAAAATTTGCAATCTTTCAAAAGATTACTATAAGTGGTAACATGACAAACTATTTTACTCATCAAATATCTCATAGAGTTTCAAGAGTGTTTCGAAAGTGTAGAATCTACATGTTTCAAGTGTCAATTACTCAAACCAGAAAGTGTAGGATGTCCATCCCTCTAAATCGTTAGCACCGTCTCTCCGTAGTGATGGTGGGGGTAAAACTGAATGTACCAAAAATATAATAATCTATACGAGTCTCTTATGAACAAAGAACGGTTTCTGTGGAGGCGAGATGCTATTTTATTTATTTTTAATTGTCTGTAGTGTGACGGTGTATGCAATCAGAATCCTAGAATACAACCGCAACTTCTTTTGATTTTCAGTATCCAAAATCATAAGGCAACAAACTTAGAAATTGTGTTGTACTCTTAGACATGAAAAGAGAAGAGAAGAGGTAGAAGATTTGTTTTTTTCCTTATATGTTCATCAATGTGAACATATAAGGAAACAATGACCATAGTTTTATAACCAAAATCTCAACGTACAAATAGTCAAGGAGTTCCTTTAATGATAATTGTTTCTCATCTTAATGTCACAATTGATATGAATTTATTTTGTATTTACAAAATTCAATCAATTAAAATAAGGTGTTTTCTGACTCAATCAACAATATAATTTAATGAATTTTTGGCAAATAAATTAATCATTTGGTTGTTAAACTCATTTTCTAAATTCCAAATCCATCCCCTGAGTGGTTTCTCCTCTATATTCCAAAGTGCGACATTAGACCGTTAGTAAAACTAGCCACTTCAGACTGCTACTTATCGTTCAAAGGAACTCCATTTTTACGTTCTAAAACACCATCGCATAATGTTCGCGGCTACAATTCTACCGGTCCAACCATCCGGTCATTCCGATGAGCGTCTTCACCAGAAAATCTACCAGAAAATGGTCAAAGCCATTTTATCAAAAAAAATGTGAAGTAAAGAAAATGTGCGAAATGTAACTGTTGTATTTGCTACCACATTCAAAAATCTCCTCGAGCTCATCGAACTTGTCAACAAAATCAACAGATTTGAATTAGTAAGTAAATTTATGGCCATGACTTGATATGGACAATACAGATAAAACACAGATAAAATCAACTATAAACTCCTAAGTAAACAGGGAACACTGTTTCTAAATTTCAGATCACTAAGACAAACGCAAAAGAGAAAAACATAGCATTTTGCCAACAATGCCATCATCGTCTAACAAATTTGCTTGCCGACTTATTTGAGTGTTGAATACTGAGCCACCCATCTCTTTGTTCCTTTTATCTTTGAAAAATAAACGAAAGTATTGAAGTCCTCCCATACTAATAATGAGTTAATAGAAAAAAGTTGAATACATAGGACTTTTTAGTGTGTATTTAGAAAGCTAATATAAAAGTGTTGGAACCTAATTTTATAAAAATGGCTCTGGCCATGAGCATTATAACTTAGTGTACTCAATTGTCAAAATTGATGTCATTTTGAATAAGAGATAAAAGTTCAAACTGAGTCGCTTATAAAACTTTATATAGATTATAAACACTTATAAAATTTATAAAGCGTATAAGGATTATAAAGATGAAAAGGCGATAAGTTTGACTAAGTGTCAAATTTAATATGACTGATTTTAAATGTAATTTTAAATCAGCATTCAAATCAAGTCAAACATTCTGACTTATTTAAATGTATTTTTAAATCAGCATTCAAATTAAGTCATACGTTCTGACTGATCTCAATTATCATGGGCTGAAGACCAGTCAAACTATAATAATTGTCAATTTGACAATTATTATAGGTTGATCTCAATTATTATAGGCTGATCTGCATTTTATTCCCTGCTTTATATCTTGAGATAAATGTAGATCTACCCATAATAATTGAGATCAAGCAAAAATGCCTATAATAATTGTCAATTTGACAATTATTATAGGTTCATCTCAATTATTATAGGCTGATCTGCATTTTATTCCCTGCTTTATATCTTGAGATAAATGTAGATCTACCCATAATAATTGAGATCAAGCAAAAATGGCTGAGATCATAACTGTTTCTTCTCTATTGACTATATAATCAGCTCTTCTCTATTCATCAAAAATTTCAGCAATCTTTCACAAAAATGTAAGTTCCAAAGAATATATAGTAGAATTTTGAGTTTATTTATTCTGTATTTTCAGTATAGTGAATATGCTCTCACGTGGTTGTATCATGAAATTCTGAATCGCTTCATACCACCACATGCTGGCGATTTCAAAATTAAGGAAAAAAACCATATCTCAAGTCTATGTCCTTTGGTTTTAATTAAGTATTTTCTTTACGTATTTTGTTTCTATTCACAGTTTTAATATTCAGATTTTCAAGATCCTACATAATTCATAAAATCCGTTTCTACTTATCACTTTAATCTGATTGAGAATTAAAAACACTTTTTCTAAAACAATTTGTATATGGTTTTCAAAACATTTTTAGTGATCGGTTTCCGAAACGGTTTTTCAATTGTTTTTGTGATCAATCTAAAATGCTTATGCAAACACTCTTTAGTGATTCCGCGAATAGTTTACCTTAAATCGTAAAAAGTAATTTTATTTTTGACAAAACGGTTTTCGCAAAAAATTTGGGTGTGTCTCGTGAAACAGATTCTCAAAATAGGATCTTTAACAATAATACCAATTTCTATAAACATTCAAAATAGCAATGTAGGAACTTTTTTTGCGATATCCACAAACATTTTAAGCGATTATGTGACTGTTTAATAACGATATATGGAGAACGCTCAATGTAGCGATTTAAAAGCTTATAATAGTCTATAATCGTATAGCTTATAAAAGCTTATAAAAACTTATAAATTTTATAAAAGTTCATGAAGCTTATAAAAAGCTCCTACGAATTTTAAAATTTTATACAACTTATAAAAGCTTATAAAGCTTATAAAGCTTACAAAAGCTTATTGAGCTTATAAATTTTACAAAACCTTATAAAATTTTATAAAGCTTTAATCGATATTTCAATTTCTTGTATCAATATCCAATAGTTTTTGTCTTTTGTGAAACAGAAAACAATGTCTACTGCTATTGTCGATGCGACTAATGGAGGCTCTAATGATGGAAACAAAACATGTGAGAAACATGAATGAGAAAGGTCTTCACTTGGTCCATCTGATGTCCCAAATGTTTCAAGTGCCATTGTTACACCGGAAAAATTTAATGGCTCCAAGTTCAAATTGTGGCACCAAAAGATGAATGTCTTTCAGACTAAACTAAAATTGGAGAGTGATGTCTCATGGTTTTAATGGTTTTCATTCATTGATTAAATATTTTTTGGTGTCATTAAACGTGTCTAGGTTAGGTTTTACGTCCTTTTGATGTTATTTATGGTTTACAGCTTTTACAAATTAAGTGGTGCATTTTGGAGCAGGGATCAACCGACCCATTCCCTGGATCGATCGATCCCAATGGTTTGACTTTTCTTTATCCAATTCCAATCGACTTTAGGACTTAGGAATCTTATCTAAATAGTTTTTCTCGAGTTTTATGAAGTAACAACTTGTCCTTATTGCTTTTTATTGTTTTCGTAGCGAAAGGAGAAAATTCTCTATCTCTTCAAGAAGTGTTTTCTGAACCCTTGTTGATTATTATTTTGATATTTATGCAAACTTTAAATTTGGTTTTAATGTATGGATCAATCGATCCAAGTGGTTAGACTTTCCTTTATCCAATTCCAACCAACTTTAGGACTTAGGAATCTTATAAAATAGTGTTTCTCGAGTTTTATGAAGTAACAACTTGTCCTTCTTGCTTTTTATTGTTTTCGTAGCTAAAGGAGAAAAAATCTCTATCTCTTTAAGAAGTGTTTTCTGAACCCTTGTTGATTATTATTTTGATATCTATGCAAACTTTAAATTTTGTTTTAATGTATGCATCTATGTCTGAGTAATCCACCAGTTGGGTTTTGGGTTTCCTCAAAGAGATTCAATGATTGATTAGGTTTAAGTAATTAGATTAGGGATTTACTTTTAAACATAGATGCATAGATTATTGTTACTGCATAAAAATCGAGAAACACTATTTATATAAGATTTCTAAGTATTAAATTCGGTTGGAATTGGATAAAGGAAAGTCTAACCACTAGGATCGATCGATCCAAGGAGTGGATCGGTCGATCTCTGCTCCAAAATGCACCACTTAATTTGTAAAACCTGTAAACATAAATAACATCAAAAGGACGTAAAACCTAACCTAGACACGTTTAATGACACTAAAAATATATACAATCAATGAATGAAAACCCTTAAAACCATGAGACATCACTCTCCAAAAGACATTCAGCTTTTGTTGCCATGACTTGAAATTTGAGCCATTAAATTTTTCCGGTGTAACAATGGCACTTGAAACATTTTGGACATCAGAGGGACCAAGTGGAAGAAGTTTCCCATTCATGTTCATCATCTCACTTGTTTTGTTTCCATCATCAGATCCTCTGTTAGTCGCATCGACAATAGCAGTAGTCATTGTTTTCTGTTTCACAAAAGACAAAACCTATCAGATATTGAAAACAGAAATTGAAATAGCGATTAAAGCTTTATAATTTTTATAAGCTTTATAAATTTTTATAAAGTTTTATAAAATTTATAAACTCATTAAGCTTTTGTAAGCTTTATAAGCTTGTATAAGCTATATAAACTTTTAAAATTCGTATGAGCTTTTTATAAGCTTTATAAACTTTTATAAAATTTATAAGCTTTTATAAGGTATACGATGTATAGACTATTATAAGCTTTTAAATCGCTACATTTAGCGTTCTCCATATATTGTTATTAAACAGTCACATAATCGCTTAAAGCGTTCGTGGATATCGCCAAAAAACATTCCTACATTGCTATTTTGAATGTTTGTAGAAATTTGTATTACTTTTAAAGATCCTACTTTGAGAATCTGTTTCACGAAACACACCCAAAGTCTTTGCGGAAACCGTTTCGTCAAAAATAAAATTGCTTTTTACGATTTAAAGTATTTCACGGAATCACTAAAGAGCGTTTGCATAAGGGTTTTAGATTGATCACAAAAACAATTGAGAAACATTTTCGGAAACCGATCCCTTAAAATGTTTTGAAAACCTTATACAAATTTTTTTAGAAAAAGTGTTCGCAATTCTCAATCCGATTAAAGTGATAAGAAGAAAGCATATTTTATGAATTAAGATTGTAGGATCTTGAAAATCTGAATATGAAAACTACGAATAGAAACAAAATACGGAAAGAAAATGCTTTATTAAAACCAAAGAACTTAAAGTCGAGATATGAATTCTTTTCTTAATTTTGAAATCGCCAGCATTGTGGCGGTATGAAGCGATTCAGAATCTCATGATACAACCACGTGAGAGCATATTCCCTACACTGAAAATACATAATATATGAACTCAAAATTCTACGATATATTCTCGAGACTTACGTTTTTATGAGAGATTGCTGAAATGTTTGATGAATTTGAGAAGAGTTGATTATATAGTCAATAGAGAAGAAGCAGTTATAATCTCAACCATTTTTGCTTGATCTCAATTATTATGGGTAGATCTACATTTATCTCAAGATATAAAGCATGGAATAAAATGCAGATCAGCCTATAATAATTGAGATGAACGTATCATAATTGTCAAATTGACAATTATGATAGGTTGACTGGTCTTCAGCCCATGATAATTGAGATCAGTCATAACGTATGACTTAATTTGAATGCTGATTTAAAATTACATTAAAATCAGTCAGAACGTTTGACTTGATTTGATTGCTGATTTAAAATTACATTTAAATCAGTCATATTAAATTTGACATTTAGTCAAACTTATCGCCTTTTCAGCTTTATAATCCTTATACGCTTTGTAAATTTATGTCTTTATAATCTGTATAAAGTTTGATAAGCTACTCAGTTTGAACTTTTATCTCATTCAAACTTACATCAATTTTGACAATTAAATACACTAAGTTAAAATGCTCATGGCCGGAGCCATTTTTCTAAAATTATGTTCCAACACTTTTATATTAGCTTTCTAAATACACACTTAAAAGACCTATGTATTCAGCTTTTTCTATTTAATCATTATTAGTATGGGAGGACTTCAATAATTTCGTTTATTTTTCAAAGATAAAAGGAACAAAGAGATGGGTGGCTCAGTATTCAACACTCAAATAAGTCGGCAATAAAATTTGATAGATGATGATGGTATTGTTGGCAAAATGCTATGTTTTTCTCTGTTCCGTTTGTCTTAGTGATCTGAAATTTGGAAACAGTGTTCCCTGTTAGCTTAGGAGTTTATAGTTGATTTATCTGTGTTTTATCTGTACTGTCCATATCAAGTCATGGATAGCTTGTGGCCATAAATTTACTTACTAATTCAAATCTGTTGATTTTGTTGACAAGTTCGATAATGTTGGTGGTGTTTTAGAACGTAAAAATGGAGTTCATTTGAACGAAAAATAGCGGTCCGAAGTGGCTAGTTTGACTAACCGTCTAAAGTCGCGCTTTGGAATATAGAGGAGAAACCACTCAGGGGATGGATTTGGAATTTAGAAAATGAGTTTAACAACCAAATGATTAATTTATTTACCCAAAATTCCTTAAATTATATTGTTGATTGAGTCAGCAAACCCCTTTTTGAATTGATTTAATTTTGTAAATACAAAATAAATTCATATCAATTGTGACATTAAGATGAGAAACAATTCTCACTAAAGGAAAATTCTCCTCCTTGACTATTTGCAAGTTGAGATTTTTGTTATAAAACTATGGTCATTGTTTTCTCATTTGATTGATGAATATAAAAGGAAAAAAAAACAAATCTTCTACCTCTTCTCTTCTCTTTTCGTGTCTAAGAGTACGACACAATTTCTAAGTTTGTTGTCTTATTTTTGGATGCTGAAAATCAAAAGAAGTTGCAGTTGTATTCTAGGATTCTGATTGCATACACCGTCACACTACAGACAATTAAAAAATAAATGAAATAGCATCTCGCCTCCATAGCAACCATTCTTTGTTCATAAGACTGGCATAGATTATTATATTTTGGGTATGTTCAGTTTTTACCCCCACCATCACTATGGGGAGACGGTGCTAACGATTTAGAGGGATGGACATCCTACACTTTCTGGTTTGAGTAATTGACACTTGAACATGTAAATTCTACACTTTCGAAACACTTGAACCTCTACGAGATATTTGATGAGTAAAATAGTTTGTCATATTACCACTTATAGAAAGCTTTTTAAAGATTGCAAATTTTAGATTACAGTCTCGCTTCAGAACACACTCAGAACCGGTTATTTCGAGTGTTGTATATCCCGTAGAGGTACCTCTACCTTCTATGTTGGATCTGTTCTTAAAGATTATTGCAGGAGTAAGAACATAGGTCCAAAAACTCAAGTCCAGATCTCTCCCTTCCTTATTATTCCCATGTAAAAGTCCCAGAAGTATTGACCTCTATAAAAACACAGTCCATTCTGAAGCAATTGCAATCGGTTTAACTCTCTAACAACTACCTCTTTCGATATAAAATCAGGTCAAGTGAGTATCCCGAATGATGATGGTATTTGAATCTATGAGCATTATAGTGGAACTTTTAATCTAAAAACCGATATGAAGAGTCTTTGATCATTTTCGCTGTCAATTTCTATGTGCTTATGTGGCAGAAGATTTAGAGTCTAATCAAATTTCATAGTGATGAATCTTTTTTTTTTTGAATAATATGTAAAATTATATTCAAAAAAAAAAACCTTTGTACAAAAATGTTTTAATAGGACTGACTAGATTAAACTAGAAGTAAAACAAAAGAGGAGCTCTAAAATATGTTTTGTCGGGATGTGTGCCTCGTTAAAACCCAACAACTGGAAAACTCAATTGGAACAAAACCAGTAGTTGGAAAAAAGAGTACACCCATCACCGACGACAAAGTAGCTGAAAAAAATGAGTCAAAAAATGTTTGGGACGTCTGTAGTCTCGTAGCGAACCATTGTTGAATTGCATTCGTCATAATTCCCTTAGATTGCAGCGTTGATAGACGATTGCGGACCGTCTTATCCATGTCCTTAACCAGCCAGTCCATAGTGGTAGGTTGTTCCCCATGTCTCCTCCTATTCTTTTCTCGCCATAGTGAATAGACAGCCACTTGGAAGGCGTACTTCAGGAAGTATTCTTGAGTCTTTGTGCTACCTGGATTTGAAAGAGTTAGAAAAATAGCATCAAAGAGTATACCTTTGTTGGGAGAGGCTGGATGTGAGCTGAAACAAAATTTGGGATGTGAATATGCGTTCGAAGAACAAGTGATTCCTAGTCTCCATCGTATGGTTACAGAAAGCACAACTGTGATTCGTGTTCGTGTTCGTGTTCCAAATAACCAGCTTGTCTCCCGTGGAGAGACGATTGAGAGCTGCCAGCCAAGTGATAAACAAATATTTTGGTGTAGCATGAGAGAACCAAATGCCCTTTGTCCATGGTTGAACGGAGACTTATGTCTGAGCTGATTCCAAGTCGCCTTGCTTGAGAACTTTGGATTAAATTTTGAGTTATCATCTCGCCAAAGCGCTATATGCTCATCTTCATAAGCACGATATTGCAACTTCCTTATCTCCTCTTCGATTATAGTTAACGTCTGGTTGCGGTGGCGCCTAGTTTGTTGGTTCGCAAGCACCTCCCCAAGGGTATCAGACAGCTTAATACCCATATCTATGCATCCTCTTTCACCTAAAATGTCAATTAATCTGCTCAAAGAGGACAGTCATCAAACCAGAAAAAAGTTGTAAAACCATTCCTTACCTCGACTTTATGAAAAGCCTTTGCAACATCTCGAACTTTGAGAAGCTTTCTCCACATCCAAGAGCCTGCCCCTTTACTCGTTCGTAATGACTAAAAAGAACCTCGGTGAATTAGATTTTTCTGGATCCAATTCACCCACAAAGAATTCCGGGATGACACCAAGCGCCAAATCAGCTTGTGACAAGCTACATTATTTGCAATTTCAATAGGTTTTATACCCAGGCCTCCTTCATCCTTAGGCTTACAAACATCACTTCAAGCCACTTTCGCCTTTCTCGGGTTTAACTCTATTCCGGATCAGAGAAATGCAGAGCTTATTTTCTTGATTTCAGTCACACACGGTCTAGGTAGCCTAAACGCACCAATCCAAAAGTTTGTAAGACTTGCGATCACAGAAGAGAGGAGCTGTAAATGACCTGCAAAAGACAAGAAACGATTTTTCCAAGAACCAATACGATCACGAATCTTATCTATTAGTGGTTGATAGTCGGATTGAGTCATCCGCTTCGTAATCAGTGGTAACCCCAAGTAGCAAACTGGTAAGGTGCCTAAGGTGAAGGGAAATGTGGAGAGAAAGGATCTAGAAGCTGAAGTAATTCCTGTTACAAAAAAAAGAAGTTTTCTCCAAACTAATTGTTAGTCCGGAAAATTCAGCAAAAGCATCAAAAACTTCGATGATACCATTGATGGAGCGAATGCTACAATCCAAAAACACCATGATATCGTCCGCAAAGCAAAGATGGGTTAGTCGAAGGGATTTACATCCCGTGTGATAACCGAACTTGCCCTCAGCTGCAGCCCTATCCAACATAAGAGATAAAAAATTCATGCAAATCACAAATAGATAAGGTGATAGGGAACAACCTTGTCGAAGCCCTCTCTCACTTCTAAAAAAACCCGTAAGTTCACCATTAACTTGAACCGAGAAAGAAGGTGTAGTCACACATAGCTCAATCCATTTAATGAACTGATCCGGTAAGGCCATGGCGATTAGCATATTCCGCAGAAAACTCCACTGAACCGAGTCAAAAGCTTTCGAAATATCTATCTTCATTGCACAACGAGAGGCGACATGTTGCTTATGATAATCCTTAACTAATTCTGACGCTAAAAGCAAGTTTTCCAGCATGTATCAGTCCTTTATAAATGCGGACTGATTCTGAGTGATGAAGCGCAGAAGAATTATCTTGAGCCGGTTTGCTAAGAGTTTAGAGATGACTTTGTAAATGACATTACAACAAGAAATAGGACGGTAATCTTTCATACCAGTGGTGCCGGTTCGCTTAGAAATAAGAGCTAGGATGGTCGTATTGATGCTTTTAGGTAAAAACCCATATCTGAAAAAAGAATGAATAGCCACGCAGAAATCCTGTCCGATAATTGTCCAAGTTTCCTTAAAGAATTCAACCGTGTATCCATCTGGTCCCGGTGATTTGTTCAATGGCATGGAGAATAAAACCCTCTTAATTCGTCATCATTGACCTCCATTAGAATACTAGCCCTATCCTCATCGGTGCATTTATAAGGAAGACGAGCTGACATATCCGCGACCTCCAATCCTGTAAAAATATTAGGGTGAGTTGCAAACAAGTCCGTGAAATATCGAATTGCCTCAGTCTTGATGTCCTCCGCCCTTGTCAGTACGTCACCATTCAGATTCTTAATCATATCAATGGAGTTTCTTGTGTTCCATTCTTTAACTACACAATGAAAAAATGGTTATTTTTGTCACCCACTTCCATCCAATGGAGCTTAGCTTTTTGACGAAGGTAACTCTTTTCCAACGATGCCACTCTATCCTTATCCGCATAAGCAGCTGATTCTTCAAGGATAGTCTGAGTATCTGGGTTTGAAAGGGTATTTTTTTTGTTTCTCACAATGCAACTCATAAACCTCCGCTGTCCTTTTGTCGACTTAGATCCCGGATTATTGGCTTTAGGGATTTGAGCTGCTTGGAGAGTCTAAACAGAGCTGATGTCGATTCATAAAGCTCCGAAGTTCTGCCCCAAAACTCATGAATTACCGGCTTGAACTCAGGCATGTGGACTATTGTGTTAACAATCTTAAAGGGGCTGCGCAGCTTATAAGGGCTGTGACCTAATGAAAGAATTCTGCAAAGATGGTCGGAGCATCCCTTCGCCTCAAAGGAACAAAAGGATCGAGAAGAAAGCTGCAGCCAATGAGAATTGATGAGGACATGGTCGAGCTTTTTACAAACTAAACCCTCCACCCTTTTATTACACTAAGTATAACAAGGACCATGATACGCCATATCTATAAAAGAGCAATAGCGAGCTATATCTTGAAACTTAATCATTCCTAGGAGGTGAACAGTTGAAGTAGATGAGAGCGAGTGATCAGCTCGACTCAGCACCTCGTTAAAGTCACCTAAGCAAAGCCAAGGAGTCCCTCGAAAACGTGTGGAATCCTGAATATCCTTGAGATACGGCCAAAGAGCTTGACGCTCAACCAAATCATTTGAAGCATAAATAAAAGAGCAAAGAAACTCCTCCGAAGAACCAATGAAGCTTAACAGTCCCATAATCATCTGCTCTGTTTTGTACACTGTTTTGAACTCAACTCGCTTACTCCAAACCACCCAAATCCTCCCCAATGGGTTATGCTCATAATTTGAAACCATTGACCAATCCCGAAAAACTGAATTCGCAATAGTAGACGATTTACTCTCAGAGATTCGCGTCTCTAACAAGCCCCCAAAGTCCATAGAGTGAGATTGAATTAGAGTTTTAACTACCGAATGCTTCCGATTTTTGTTAAACCCACGCACATTCCAGGCAAAACAAGACATTAAGGTTTTCTTGATGATGACCTTTTGCTGAAACCATTGTTAGATGTACCTGCAGTCTTTTGAGTGGTCTTTGCAAACTACTTATGAGCCACCTTTGAAGATTTTGGGAGTGTTGGACGAACTGAAGGACCCTCTATTAGTTTGGATTCATTGAGGTTCGAATGTTCTGTCGTTTCGGTAGTTATAACTGGTTTGTCGGAGATATGGGAATCATGATCTGTTTCAACCTGTGATATCACAGCAGCAGTCATCGCTATATCGTTATATAGTGATAAATCGAGAGAAACCTTTTGTCAATTATATATGACTGATGAAGATTGAGAATTATAAAACGCAGTAAATAATGAAGATCGAGAGTTTTTGGAAGTTCATATCTTATATTGATGATCAAATTTGGGAATTTTGAGTCCGGATCTCATATTTTTAAAGGGATTTAGCATAACTAAAGAGACAAATCTCATCCTGATGGAAAAAAAATCATCCCTTCGAAATTGCTTTATGGATAAATATTTACATTTTGAGATAAATGGCATGTTGTTTTGTTTTATTTTCTGAATCAAATGTGACAAGTTGTTTACCATTTATTCAAACAAAATAGCATATACAAAGTTACAAACTATCAATCATTTGATAAATAAAAACTATCAATAAAAAATTGGGACCAATCGACCAAAATTCAATAATATGTCGAACCGCTTGAAGATGTTTGTGTGGCTTAACACAAATTAATACTTTTCTATATAATCATAAAATGATAAGACAATTAATAGTGTAACATTGTGCGGTAAGTTGAGGCATGAGTTAGTCAGAAGTCCCCAAAATAAATTATATAACATTAACCACCAAATGATAACGATAGAGGAAGAACCTATGGATCAAAACATGAATTTTATACAAAAATGAGACGAGATATGAACAAATGAGATGAACCATTTATCATGACTTAAGTGATTTTTTTGTTAACAAGATGCATTATACATAACAAATATGGATTTGAATTCCATTAAAAATGCAACAATAGCATAAACTTAAATTAGACTCCATGGATATATCTTTTAATCAAATAATATAATATGTCATATTGTATTTCTTTTTGATGAAAATTATTTAATTTGATGTTTTATTTTGGTTTACTAAATAGATTTTATAATCAATATTTCAATATATATATACATATATATATATATATGAAAATGACAAAAAAATAGAAAACATATTAAATACCATTTTTTTGTTTAATATGTGATATTAATATTAATATGTGGAAATTAATTACATTGATCGAAAATGCATTTTACATGAGAAACTCTAGTCAAAAAATTGATAAATCAAGAGGATGAAAAATCATCATTATGCTCAAGTTGAGTTAAAACGCGGGATAAAGCTATTGAGGTGGTTATCCGGAGTGTAGTTCAGTGAGGAGAGCTGGTCTTGAATAATTTTGAGAATCGCCTGAGTTAGATGGCGCGATGAGTTACTTACTTTCCCATGTCGCATTCCATTTTGTTCCCTCCATAGGTGGTAGACTGTGGTTTGCAACGCCAAGCAGAGTAGTATTTATTGAGGTGTTTGAGACGGTTGGAGCTGAGAGTTGAGAGCATTATTCCCTAGTCTGGATTTATCCGGCTTCCTAAGAGTGCCCCGGCCACATTAGTCCATACCATATAAGAAACAGGACAAGTAAAGAATAAATGATCTCATGATTCATCCGGTTGTCGACAGAATAAGAAAACCTCATACTGATCCCACAGGCGAGTCCTCATATCTGTGGAGAGGCGATCACAAACCGCCAGCCAAGTAATAAAAAATATCTTGAGAAGTTTTATACCATTTTGCAAAAAAAAACCAGTATAGAAAATTTCTTTTAGAGCATTTTTATTAAGATGTTATTTTATACTAATCATATTTTCATATTAGTCTTCACAAGAAAACATACATTCTCCAATCAAATAAAATTTATATAGAAGTGTAAAACGGCCCATAGCACAGACACCAGCCAAGTATACATAAGATTTACGGTGAAGAGATGACTATCCCAATAATTTTAGGAAATTAATATAAATTATTAAAATGATGTTTTTGATAAAATATTTTTGAAAATATAAATAAATTTGGTTATTAAAATTTTTAACTATTTAGATTCATTATATATATACCTAAAACTTATGAGAAATAACAAAAGCTTGGTAGTTACTTAATAAGAGATATAAAATAGATATAGTTTAAAAATCATTAATTTTGAATAGACACAACTGTTAGTAAAGTTTATACAACAATTTGAATAGATGTGACCTTAAGTGAAAAGTAATATTAATTTTGAGTAGATTTCAGAATACTAAGACCAATTGATAAATTTTCTATTTCTTAATTCTCTTATATTTTTTATTGTTTTAGTTAGAGTTTTTCCATTTTTTGCACAAAAAAGAGAGTAGATTCTACATGTTTTAGTTACTAGTTTTCTATAGATAAAATAATTTGAAAAAGCTACATGAGAACAAGTAAAAGTGGATGGTACCAAATATGGTCTGAGCATGTAGTAATACACATGTTGTGCCATTATTTTACAATTTCAACTCTAAACAAATCAGAACAACAATCATACTTAACAACATGAAATTTAGAGAAACCATATTCCAATGGTAATCTCAATGTATAAAAACAAAACTAAGACACAGTATAACAATAAGGAGGATTCTAAATTGAAAGCAGTTCAATCATGCTAAGCTGATCAACCATTTACCTTTTCAATGGAAGAATCTCGCACATGCTTTTCTTGATTTGTTGACACATTACATAACACAAGTAATGGTGACTTCTTATGAGTCAATCATTGTCTTTGTGTAAATGTTAACTCATCGGTTGTAGTAGTAAGCAACTAGAATACCTGATGGTGATGGATTATTTCGGCTTAACAATAAGTTGACCCCAAAAGCATCTTCAAGTTCTTGTAAATGCTCACCAAGCTATCCATATGAATATCACCTTGAATCTCTAAAACATTACATAGTTATCAAAAAATAGCAATACCATCAATTTAAAATCATGGGAAGTCCTCTATTATTATATGGGATTTTAAAGAGTGGAAAAATAGCATCCATTTTCATGGATTTTAAAATATATTCCCTGGAATCAATAAAAACAATCAAGTGTTAGTACTTAAACATAGTTTATTATACGAAAACATAAGGAGAGGTTTTACTTGCAAAAGACACGGTTGCAGTAAAGTGAAACTGCATAATTGAATAGGCTCAAACTGAAATTACATGAATTGAAATTGTTACAGGCGACACTTGAGTTATTTTTGCAGAATAATGAGCATAACAAGACACAATTTATCAAATAGGACACTTGAGTTCCCTTCCCATTCTCTCTAGGTGACTTGTGTCCGCCACAAGAAAAAGCTTTTACACTATTTAAGGACAATAAACACAAAAATTTGTAACGACAATCGAACACTAAGAACTCAATGAGACTAAAATTGCAATTGGTTTAGAATTCAAGCCAAGCGAAGGACACAGAGCTTGTTGAATCACCAACGAGATTGTTTCTTCCAGTGGAGAAAATATGAAGCTCACTGGTATTGAAAAATTAAAATTAGCTTATGAGACAATCAAGAAAAATATAACCTTAGTCTCCATAGATTGCATAAGGGAAGGGTCTCCTTGAAGATTAAAAACAAGATTGAAAGGTTTGTGGTGTTTAGGGTTTAATAAGAGTGGGTGAAAAAGAGGAAATGTCTAAGTGTTCCACGGAAGTGAATTATTTGGCTAAGTAATGTTGTCGCTTAAGTAAAATTTTGGCTAAGTATTGGCGAAATAAGTGGTTTTAGATTTTCTGCTTAGTGATTTTCCATCTGAGCATTTTTCAAACTCTTTTATATTACAAATTCATCGTTAAAAATAGTTTTGAAAATGGTGCTATCAATGCCAACTTTTTATGTACCAGTTGTCAAAAGAAACTTAATTTTTAGTCTTCTTAGTTGTTAGGACCCTTTTAAAAATATGTGAAACATGGACCAATAGAGTGTAAAATTTAAACTAAAAGGTCCATGTTTGACAACAAAATTTTGAAAATATCCTTTTCGTGAAAATTCCCTTATATATATATATTCTTTTGGTTGGTTATCAATTTGTGATCAGTAAAAGATGAAAAAACTAAAATAGCCCTTAAAAGTAATTTAATTGCTAAATTAACTTAAGAAAAATGAGGGTTAGTTGAGTTATTTTGATAAAAAAAATACCACTTAAATCTAGGAAATAACAAATTACAAGAGTGCCAATAACAATTAATATCATAGATTATGATTTTTCCACCATTGAAAAAGAAAAATCTGCAAAACAAATCTATGGTTCTATGTTTTGCCTGATTTGTTTGTATGACAAATTTAATGTTTTGCCATATATTTGTTTCATAGATTTAATTTGTACCGCAGAATTACATATCTTAATGGTGAAAGATTTTCTAATTCATCACATTTTTGTTTACCTCCATAGATTTTTTTTAAGATTGGGATGGAGGAAACATATTGTTCATTTCTCTAACATACTAGAATTTAAATGGTATATTTATTTTTTTGTCGTAAATTTTTTTTACATACTTATTTTTGTCTCATATTAAAGTTTAAATTGTAGAAAAATTTTGTTTTACCTACTAGTGGTCGTAGATTTGATTATAAAAAAATTATTTTCAGATTAATCTCGTAGCTTCCGCAAATTTGTTTCATGTTATCGCAGATTTATTGTTTTCAGAAAAAAAAAAACATTAGTTACGATAGACTTTTCAATTCCTTTTACGACATATATTTTTCTTAGTAGAAAAATTTAGGGTATGCAAACTTATTGTGGCAGATTTTTTACTTCTATGTTACAACAGATTTTCTATCGTAGACTTGTTTTAATGGCATCACATATTTTTTTGAATATTTTTCCTAATTAATGTCGAAATTTTTAGGGGTTTTCAGCCTTCTTCTTCTTCCACAATATTCATTCAATTTTCCACCTCCATTCCCAAGCTATTTTTACGATATTTCATCTTATTGTTTCCCCTGTTTGCTTCTCATACATTGTATCTCATCCTCTTCTTAATTCTCTCCACGAAGTAAATTGACTGAACAATAATAATATGAAGCAGATCATCCATGTTTCTTGGAAATGTATATTCGCAAATCATAAATGATTGTTTGTTGTTGATAGGAAAAGTGGTTGTCGAATTCTATAAGCAAATAGACTAACCACTTATGATAATTTCATCAGAATGGTGTATGAGGATTATGGATTGGATAAGAAAATATACAATGTTGAGTTGAACTACATATTTCCAAAAAATCTCCTTCAGATATTACCGCTAGATAGACCTCTGATTATTATTGGTAACAATAGACAATTTCAAGATTTATTGTGCATTTTGTTTTGGTCATAGAAAAAATACAGAACATAAAACGATCTTGTCTCAAAATTGAGAGATTTTTTGTGGATTTATGATCGAGTAACAATGAAAATATCTCTTGGAAAAAATGATAGAGATAAACAAACATTCAGTAGTAGTTCACTAAAAATAATAATATTTGTTTGTTTATGGAAACATTAACCATATTATTGTTTTGCCAGCCGAGTAGGGTATGATAAGCTTAAAGCTTGTTACGGTACAAGATATAGGTACAAACCAAGCACAAGTAACAAGCAGATTATGTCCGCATATTTTTTTTTGAAAGAGAAAACTTTACATATCGTCAATTTGATTTGGAGAAAATATCGTGTGCGCACGTAACTATAGCTGGTGATTGGCTAATAAAAAACATAATGCCGTTCTAAAAGCTCTCCTAATCAAGGCCGATGTATGGTGCTGATGGTCTTTTTATTTTACCACAATCCTTCTTCTTCTTCTTTTCTTCTTCAGTTTGTGCCAAAGATGGACTGAAAACGTACCTCTGAAAAGTAAAAATAATTATCTCAAATCAGTCAACAAAATACACAAAAAAGCATAGAAATGTAACAAAAACAGACATAGAAGGATCATCTTAACATTCAATTTTGAACGAAAATTAAATCATCTCAGCCATTTTATGTGCATCCAGCTATTTAATAACAAATTTTAACATCTTGTATTTCAAAATACAAGTGTTGAAATCAATCCAATCTCATGCAGGTTGATCAAACCATAGATTTGTAACGACGGATTCAAAAAACCAATCATGCATTAACTTTAGAAGTTATCAAACATCTGCGTGATAAAATAGTCTTAAAGCTAAACTGAAACTTCAATGAAGCGATTCAACCATCAACAAGATCCATAATACATATGATTACCAGATTAATATATCTCTCAGATCATCTTTAAAAAAAGCTTGATCTACACATCGTACCATGTTAGGTTTGTTACTCTTTCATCTTCTGCAGTTTTTTCAGCTCCACCATAAGTTTCTCCTGTTCCACGTCCCTCGTCTCAAGTTCCTCATCCTTCTTCCTCATCATCTGAGACTGTCGCCATGTGAGGTATTTTTGTTTTCTCCAAAAATGAATTAAATTTTTGTTTTTCAGCTTTTCTTTTGTTTTTCAAATTTAACAAATAAATTATTTATTTAATTTTAAGTGGCATTTCTGTAAATAATAGGATTTACGTTGGTTTAATTGTATTTTGACAAAAAAATTTAGGATCATTCTAGTTAACTTATTTCTAGAGAGTTTAACATTTTTTTCAAGTTTAAGGTCATTGCAATATAATATAATATCTGTAAAATAAAAAGACCAGTAATAATTTTGGGAGATGACAAATATATGCTAGACGATGGAGAAATGCCTTTCGTCGTATGAACAAACTTTGACCATTGCAAACTGTTATTTTCACTTTGGAGCTGACTAACTTGATTGACTTCATTAGATTAGCATACGTAACTAATATCTTTCTAATTTGATAATTTTTTAAACAATAACTTAGCTCTTGATCCCTGTTATAATAACGTAACAAATTTTGCGGATATAAATAATGAATTTTTACTTAACAAAAAAAAGAAAACCAGTTCTTTCCAATTATCCACACATCGAGGTGTTGTTGTCTTGTTGATCATCTAATTTTAAGTTTAAAATTTTTCAACTGTTACTCAGCAAAAGTATTTTAAAGTGATTCAGATTGTAAAAAAAAATCACGAAGAACAATGAATAAGGTCATGAAATATTAATCGATACAATGCTACCAAAACATAAATACATAACTTATGCATAGAAGAAAAAATAATTTATAATTTTGTCCAATCAGGTACATATCCATGTAAATCGTCTACAAAACTTTTTTACACGACCTTCACTTGGAGGGACAAAGTATTGCTCATTGCTGAGTGGATCGCATAGCATCTTGCAAGGGTTTTCACATATTGCTGCAGTCGCTTTTTTTGATGCTTTCATGCACTGATTTATGACACAATCTTTGACACACGCATCTACGGAGTTGGAATGAGAAAATTGTGCTGAAAACATAATTGTAATCAAAAAGACAATTATCAATACACTGCATAAAACTTTTGACACCTGAGCAGCCATGTTGAGTGAAAAACTTGAAATTGTAATGATTTTTATTTCTTTTCTTTTCTTTTTTGGCGTGGTTTTGAAATGAGATGATTTGGTGAGAATGTTAGGTTGATGTAGATGCCTTATATAGTAAAAATAGTTTTAGCAAATTTTAAAAATAACTATTTATTAGGTAGTCAGTTTGTTTTCGTTTATATTTTGGGTAAATATATCGATTAATTTTTGACAAATTAGATGTGTTATATTGTTCATGCCATCTAAACAAATACTGTACTTGCTATGAATAAATAGTAAAAAATTTCTCATATTACAATCTTAGCCTACAGAAAACATATCTAAGTGGCATTTTGTTAATTTTAAATTTGTAACAACGTGTTCTTAGGAAACTCTAATTTTGAACTCATAATATACACCTGGTAATAAGGAATAAAGTCTACAAGAAATAAAATAAAACTAAGGAGTATATGCACCACAAATTCAAAATGCTTTAGAATCAAATTCATACAAATTATAATATTGTAGTAATCAGATTTCAGAGATTGTAATTAAAAATAAAACAAAAAAAACAAATAATGTACTGGTTGAAAGGGCGAAATCACCAACTTCTTATCGACCAAACCCCGAGATATCATGAAGTGTTTCATGCATCTTCTTCATCAGACTCTCCTCTCGCTTGCTTTTCTGAATCTCAACTATGCTGTTTTCTCTCCTCCATCGTCCCTCCTCTACATCTACTTGTTCCTACATCTCTTCCATGGTGTATTGGTGCTAGGTTTCAGCGACATGGTTCTGGGTCGATAAAGGGAAAGAGAAAGGGAAATTTTACTCAATTATTGCACACAGACACACACAAAGAGTGGTTACTTAAATATATATAGATCATCCAGAGAACCAAAAAAACCTTTAAAAATAAAAATACGACGTTATTAAAAATTAGAAATAAGACTAACTAATAAATAAAATTATTGAAAATACTAATACCTAAGGGGAAAAAAAGAAATTTTTGGGATAGGATGAATGTTTGGAATTCAGACCAAAGAGTTGTTTGTGTTATTTGTGGCTGCACAAATGAATCCAGGAACCACCTCTTCTTCACTTGTCTATTTTTAGCGGAAGTGTGGAATGTTTTGGTTGGTAGGCTGTTGGGAAATGCATTCACCCTTCACTGGAACAACCTGATCGAAATGTGAAACTCCCCAAACTTGGACAGCACTCATCTCTTTATTTTCAGGTACGTGTTTCAGGCAACAATCTATAATATTTGGAGAGAAAGGAACCGCAGGTGACATGGAGACCAAGCGCTGCCCCCGGCAAAGCTAACAAAGATGATTGATAAGAACATGAGGAACAGATTTAGCCAAGTAAGAAGCCAAGGCGATTACTCATATGAGGAGGGGTTATCTACATGGTTTGCAACAAGATAGTCGTCAACCAATAGCCCCGCATCAGTTTAAAAGACTGCAAGTGCTAGTGTTTTCAAACTCTTATCGACTTTCTCTATCATCTATTTCGATTGTGGTATGTACTCTTTTTCCCAAATCTGGTTTTGTCCAAAAAGGGTTTTCCAGGTTTGGGTTTTAATGAGACAACCACATCGAATTTTCAGCCTAACAGCTTATGTTTTTAGTTCGTTCTAAACCATTTCGAAACAGTCACTCTTGATGTATATTGTAAGTTTTAAATATAATAAGGTAAAAAAAAAGAGAAAGGAAATTCGCTGTACTTTTTTTTGGCACCGCTGTATAATATGGAAAATCTATTTTATATTCCATTATATCAAACATAGTGTTTACCTTATTGTACCTACAGAAAACTAGTAACTAAAAAATGTAGAATCTAGTCTCTTTTTTGAGCAAAAAATGGAAAAACTCTAACTAAAACGATAAAATATATAAGAGAAACAAGAATAGAAAATTTATCAATTGGTTTTAGTATTCTGAAATCTATTCATAATTAATATTATTTTTCACTTAAGGTCGCATCTATTCAAATTGTTGTATAAATTTTACTACCAGTTGTGTCTATTCAAAATTAATGACTTTTAAACTATATCTATTTTATATCTCTTATTAAGTAACTACCAAGCTTTTGTTCTTTCTCATAATTTTTCGGTATATATATAATGAATCTAAATAGTTAAAATTTTTAATAACCAACTTTATTTATATTTTCTAAAATATTTTATCAAAAACATCATTTTAATAATTTATATTAATTTCCTAAAATTATTGGATAGTCATCTCTTCATCGTAAATCTTATCTATACTTGGCAGGTGTCCGTGCTACGCGCCGGTTTACACTTCTATATAAATTTTGTTTGATCGGAGAATGTATGTTTTGTTGTGAAAACTAATATGAAAATATGATTAGTATAAAATAACATCTTAATAAAACTTCTCTAAAAGAAAATTTCTATACCGGGTATTTTGAAAAATGATATAAAACTTTTCAAAATATTTTTTATTACTTGGCTGGCGGTTTGTGATCGCCTCTCCACAGATATGAAGACTCACATATGGGGTCAGTATGAGGCTTGCTTATTCTGTCGCGAACCTGATGCATCACGAGATCATTTATTCTTTTGCTTGCCCTGTTTCTTATATGGTATGGACTAATGTGGCCGGGGCACTCTTGGGAAGCCGGATAAATCCAGACTGGAAAATAACACTCTCAACTCTCAGCTCCAACCGTCTCAAACACCTCAACAAAATACTACTCTGCTTGGCGTTGCAAGCCACAGTCTACCACATATGGAGGGATTGAAATGGAATGCGACATGGGAAAGTAAGTAACTCATCGCGCCATCTAACTCAGGCAATTCTCAAAATTATTCAAGACTGGCTTTCCTCACTGAACTACACTCCGGATAACCACCTCAACAGCTTTATCCCGCGTTTTAGCTCAACTCTGAATTTTCATCCTCTTGATTTATCAATTTTTTTGACTAGAGTTTCTCATGTAAAACGCAGTTTTGATCCATGTAATTAAACTCCACATAATAATATTAATTTCACATATTAAAAAAATGGTATTTAATATGTTTTCTATTTTTACAATTTCATATATATCTATATATATCTATATATATATATTGAAATATTGATTATAAAATCTATTTTGTAAACCAAAATAAAACCATAAATTGAATAATTTTCATCAAAAAGAAATACAATATGACATATTATATTATTTGATTAAAAGATATATCCATGGAGTCTAATTTAAGTTTATGCTATTGTTGCATTTTTATTGGAATTCAAATCCATATTTGTTATGTATAATGCATCTTGTTAACAAAAAAATCACTTAAGTCACGATAAATGGTTCATCTCATTTGTTCATGTCTCGTCTGATTTTTGTATAAAATTCATGTTTTGATCCATAGGTTCTTCCTCTATCGTTATCATTTGGTGGTTAATGTTATATAATTTATTTTTGGGGACTTCTGACTAACTTATGCCTCAACTTACCGCACAATGTTACACTATTAATTGTCTTATCATTTTATGATTATATAGAAAAGTATTAATTTGTGTTAAGCCACACAAACATCTTCAAGCGGTTCGACATATTATTGAATTTTGGTCGATTGGTCCCAATTTTTTATTGATAGTTTTTATTTGTCAAATGATTGATAGTTTGTAACTTTGTATTGATAGAAATAAAACCTAGTTTGTAACAATGTTTGTGTGGCTTAACACAAATTAATACTTTTCTATATAATCGTAAAATGATAAGACAATTAATAGTGTAACATTGTGCAGTAAGTTGAGGCATGAGTTAAAAGTCCCCAAAATAAATTATATAACATTAACCACCAAATGATAACGATAGAGGAAGAACCTATGGATCAAAACATGAATTTTATAGAAAAATGAGATGAGACTTGAACAAATGAGATGAACCATTTATCGTGACTTAAGTGATTTTTTTGTTAACAAGATGCATTATACATAACTAATATGGATTTGAATTCCAATAGAAATACAACAATAGCATAAACTTAAATTAGACTACATGGATATATCTTTTAATCAAATGATATAATATGTCATCTTGTATTTCTTTTTGATGAAAATTATTCAATTTATGCTTTTATTTTGGTTTACAAAATAGATTTTATAATCAATATGCCAATATAGATATATATATATATATATATATGAAATTGAAAAAAATATAAAACATATTAAATACTATTTTTTGTTTAATATGTGGAGTTTAATTACATGGATCGAAAATGCATTTTACATGAGAAACTCTAGTCAAAATAATTGATAAACCAAGAGGATGAAAAATCATCATTATGCTCAAGTTGAGTTAAAACGCAGGATAAAGCTGTGGAGGTGGTTATCCGGAGTGTAGTTCAGTGAGGAGAGCCGGTCTTGAATAATTTTGAGAATCGCCTGAGTTAGATGGCGCGATGAGTTACTTACTTCCCATGTCGCATTCCATTTCGTTCCCTCTATAGGTGGTAGACTGTGGCTTGCAACGCCAAGCAGAGTAGTATTTTTTTGAGGTGTTTGAGACGGTTGGAGTTGAGAGTTGAGAGCGTTATTGCCCAGTCTGGATTTATCCGGCTTCCCAAGAGTGCCCTGGCCATATTAGTCCATACTTTTTTAGAAACAGGGCAAGCAAAAGAATAAATGATCTCGTGATTCATCCGGTTCGCGACAAAATAAGCAAGCCTCATACTGACGCCATAGGTGAGTCCTCATATCTATGGAGAGACGATCACAAATCGCTAGCCAAGTAATAAAAAAATATTTTGAAAAGTTTTATACCATTTTTCAAAAAGCCAACTATAGAAATTTTCTTTTAGAGAAGTTTTATTAAGATGTTCTTTTATACTAATCATATTTTCATATTAGTTTTCACAAGAAAACATAGATCCTCCGATCAAACAAAATTTATATAGAAATGTAAACCCGCGCGTAGTACGGACACCGGCCAAGTATACATAAGATTTACGATGAAGAGATGACTATCCCAATAATTTTGGGAAATTAATATAAATTATATTTGAGATAATGAAATATAAAATAGATTTTCCATATTATAAAGCGGTGCCGAAAAAAAGTACAGCGGATTTCCTTTTTCTTTTTTTTTTACCTCCCTTATTTTCCCCCTTAGGTATTAGTATTTCCAATAATTTTATTTATTAATTAGTCTTATTTCTATTTTTTTAATAACGTCATATTTTTATTTTTAAGGGTTTTTTGGTTCTCTGGATGATCTATATATATGTACGTAACCACTCTTTGTGTGTGTCTGTGCGCATTAATTGAGTAAAATTTCCCTTTCTCTCTCCCTTTATCGAACCAGAACCATGTCGCTGAAACCTAGCACCAAGACAAAGGTACGCAGGAACAAGTACAAGGTTTCAGTAGATGTAGAGGAGGGACGATGGAGGAGAGAAGACAGCATGGTTGAGATTCGGAAAAGCAAGCGCGAGAAGAGTCTGATGAAGAAGATGCATGAAGCACTTCATGATATCTCGGGTTTGGTCGATAAGAAGTTGGTGATTTCGCCCTTTCAACTAGTACATTATTTGTTTTTTTTTGTTTTATTTAATTACAGTCTCTGAAATCTAATTATTACAATATTATAATTTGTATGAATTTGATTCTAGAGCAATTTGAATTTGTGGTGCATATACTCCTTAGTTTTATTTTATTTCTTGTAGACTTTATTCCTTATTACCAGGTGTATATTATGAGTTCAAAATTAGAGTTTCGTAAGAACACGTTGTTACAAATTTAAAATTAACAAAATGATACTTAGATATGTGTTCTGTAGGCTAAGATTTTAATATGAGCAAATTTTTACTATTTATTCATAGCAAGTACAGTATTTGTTTAGATGGCATTAACAATATAACACATCTAATTTGTCAAAAATTAATCGATATATTTACCCAAAATATAAACGAAAACAAACTGACTACCTAATAAATAGTTATTTTTAAAATTTACTAAAACTATTTCTACTATATAAGGCAACTACATCAACCTAACATTCTCACCAAATCATCTCATTTCAAAACCACGCCAAAAAAAAGAAAAGAAAAGAAATAAAAAACATTACAATTTCAAGTTTTTCACTCAACATGGCTGCTCAAGTGTCAAAATTTTTATGCAGTGTATTGATAATTGTCTTTTTAATTACAATTATGTTTTCAGCACAATTTTCTCATTCCAACTCCGTAGATACGTGTGTCAAAGATTGTTTCATAAATCAGTGCATGAAAGCATCAAAAAAAGCGACTGCAACAATATGTGAAAACCCTTGCAAGATGCTATGCGATCCACTCAGCAGTGAGCAATACTTTGTCCCTCCAAGTGAGGGTCGTGTAAAAAAGTTTTGTAGACGATTTACATGGATATGTACCTGATTGGACAAAATTACAAATTATTTTTTCTTCTATGCATAAGTTATGTATTTATGTTTTGGTATCATCGTATCGATTAATATTTCATGACCTTATTCATTGTTCTTCGTTAATTTTTTTTACAATGTGAATCACTTTAAAATACTTCTGCTGAGTAACAGTTGAAAATTTTTTAACTTAAAATTAGATGATCAACGATGATCAACAAGACAACAACACCTCGATGTGTGGATAATTGGAAACAACTGGTTTTTTTTTTTTTTGTTAAGTAAAAATTCATTATTTATATCCGCAAAATTTGTTACGCTATTATAACAGGGATCAAGAGCTAAGTTATTGTTTAAAAAATTATCAAATTAGAAAGATATTAGTTACGTATGCTAATCTAATGAAGTCAATCAAGTTAGTCAGCTCCAAAGTGAAAATAACTGTTCTTTTTATTTTACAGATATTATATTATATTGCAATGACCTTAAACTTGAAAAAAATGTTAAACTCTCTAGAAATAAGATAACTAGAATGATCCTAATTTTTTTTGTCAAAATACAATTAAACGAACGTAAATCCTATTATTTACAGAAATGCCACTTAAAATTAAATAAATAATTTATTTGTTAAATTTGAAAAACAAAAGAAAAGCCGAAAAACAAAAATTTAATTCATTTTTGAAGAAAAGAAAAATACCTCACATGGCGACAGTCTCAGATGATGAGGAAGAAGGATGAGGAACTTGAGACGAGGGACGTGGAACAGGAGAAACTTAAGGTGGAGCTGAAAAAACTGCAGAAGATGAAAGAGTAACAAACCTAACATGGTACGATTTCTAGATCAAGCTCGTTTTAAAGATGATCTGAGAGATATATTAATCTGGTAATCATATGTATTATGGATCTTATTGATGGTTGAATCGCTTGATGGAAGTTTCAGTTTAGATTTAAGACTAGTTTTATCACGCAGATGTTTGATAACTTCTAAAGTTAATGCATGATTGGTTTTTTGAGTCCGTCATTACAAATATATGGTTTGATCAACATGCATGAGATTGGATTGATTTCAACAATTTTGAGACAAGAACGTTTCTATGTTCAGTATTTTTTCTATGACCAAAACAAAATGCACAATAAAGCTTGAAATTGTCTATTGTTACCAATAATAATCGGAGGTCTATCTAGTAGTAATATCTGAGGGAGTTTTTTTCGAAAATATGTAGTTCAACTTAATATTATACTTTCTTATCCAACCCATAATCCTCATACACCATTCTGATGAAATTATCATAAGTGGTTTGTCTATTTCCTTCTAAAATTTGACAACCACTTTTTCTATCAACAACAAACAATTATATATGATTTGCGAATATCCATTTCCGAGAAATATGGATGATCTGCTCCATATTATTATTGTTCACTCAATTTACTTCGTGGAGAGAATCACAAAGAGGATGAGATACAATGTATGAGAAGCAAGCAGAAAAAAAGATGAAATATCGTAAAAATAGCTTGGGGATGGACGTAAAAAATTGAATGAATGATTGTGAAAGAAGAAGAAGGCTGAAAATCCCTAAAAATTTTGACACTCAAGTTATTTTTTTAATTTATTAAAAATTTTCATTAATTAGGAAAAATATTCAAAAAATATGTGATGTCACTAAAACAAGTTTACAACAGAAAATATATTGTAACATAGCGGTAACAAATCTGCTACAATAAGTATGTATACAATAAATTGTTTCTACTAAGAAAATATATGTCGTAAAGGGAATTGAAAAGTCTATAGTAACTAATGTTTGTTTTTCTGAAAACAATAAATCTGCGATAACATCAAACAAATTTGCGGTAACTGGGAGATTAATCCGAAAATTATTGTTTGTAATCAAATCTACGACCACTAGTAGGTAAAACAAAACTATGCTACAAATTAAACTTTAATATGCGACAAAAAAATAAGTATACAAAACAAATTTATGACAAAAAATTAAATATACCTTTTAAATTCTAATATGTTAGAGAAATAAAAAATATGTTGCCTCTATCACGATAATTAAAAAAAATATGCAATGAATTAGAAATGTTTTCATCATTAAGATATGTAATTCTACGGTACAAATTAAATCTACGAATCAAATATGTGGCAAAACATTAAATCTGTCATACAAACAAATCAAGCACAATATAGAGCCATAGATTTGTTTTGCAGATTTTTCTTTTTCAATGGTGGAAAAGTCGTAATCTGTGATATTAATTGCTATTGGCACTCTTGTAATTTGTTTTTTCCTAGATTTTAGTGGTATTTTTATCAAAAGAACTCAACTAACCCTCATTTATTCTAAGTTAATTTAGCAATTAAATTACTTTTAAGAGTTATTTTAGTTTTTTCATATTTTATTGATCACAAATTGATAACTAATCAAAAGAATATATATAAAAGGGAATTTTCACGGAAGGGATCTTTTCAAAATTTTGTTGTCAAACATGGACCTTTTATTTTTAAATTTACACTCTATTGGTCCCTGTTTCACAAATTTTTAAAAGGGTCCTAAGAACTAAGAAGACTAAAAATTAAATTTCTTATGACAACCGCTACAAAAAAAATTGCCATTAATCGCACCATTTTCACAACTATTATTAACGATGAATTTGTAATTTTTGTTACTATATAATAGAGTTTGAAAAATGCTCAGATGGAAAATCACTAAGAAAAAAGCTAAAATCACTTATTTCGCCAACACTTAGCCAAAATTTTACTTAAGCGGCAACACTACTTAGCCAAATAATTCACTTACGTGGAACACTTAGATATTTCTCCCTTTTCACCCACTCTTATCAAACCCTAAACACCGCGAACCCTTCAATTTCATTTTTAATCTTCAAGGAGACCCTTCCCTTATGCAATCTATGGAGACTAAGGTTAGATTTTTGTTGATTATCTCATAAGCTAATTTCAAATTTTTAATGCCAATGAGCTTCATATTTTCTCCACTGGAAGAAACAATCTCTTTGGTGATTCAACATGCTCTGTCTCCTTCGCTGCACCATCTCTTCACCAAAGTCAGATCCTACTCTCGATGTATCCCAATCCGGAACGCATCAACACGACTCTCTGTTAACCTCTCTGCCTTTGCGCCTTTGAATCCTAGAAAGGTATGGTTTCTCTCTCTCTCTCTGTATTTCTTTATTCTTTTATGAATCTATTTTCGTTTCAAAAAATTTCAAGGGAAAGGAGATTGGGTCGATATCGCAAAATATCGATTTGCTCAATCCAAGCAGTTGCCTTGTCGTTTTAGAGTTCACCAAATTAGCAATCAGTTCCCGTCATCAATGAACTGAACGGCTTCCTCTCCTACTCAAGGTTAGTACTGGTTTCAATTTGTAGTTGGGTTTCTTTGTTGTTTTTATTTTCTAGGGTTAGGATTCTGATGGGTGATTGTTGTTTTCTAGGGTTGTTAAGACCTCTTTATGAATCACTATCTGCAAATTCTTTGATGGTTTTAGGTTTTTTTTTTCAAAATATGGGTTTTATATCAACCAGAGTTGTAAATTACATCGAAATCAACAAAGAAAAGCACCTAACGTGGATTGAATTCTTCTTCTGGTTTAGTTTTTATTCTACATTGTAAATTAGATTAATGGTTTTAGTTGATAACTACAATGCATCTGTAACTAGGAAATGATAAGAGAGAAGAGTCTTGGCTTGAATTCTAAACTTATTGCAATTTTCGTCTCACTAAGTTCTTGATGTTCGATTGTTGTTACAAATTTTCGTGTTTATTGTCCTTAAATAGTGTAGAAGCTTTTTCTTATGGCAGACACAAGTAACCTAGAGAGAATGGGAAGAGAACTCAAGTGTCCTATTTGGTAAATTGCATCTTGTTGCGCTCATTATTCTGCAAAAATAACTCAAGTGTCGGCCCTAAAAATTTCAGTTCATGTAATTTCAGTTTGAGTCTATTCAATTATATAGTTACACTTTACTGCAACCGTGTCTTTTGCAAGTAAAACCTCTCCTAATGTTTTTGTATAATAAACTATGTTTAAGTACTAACACATGATTGTTTTTAATGATTCCAGCAAATGTATTTTGAAATCCATGAAAATGGATGCTACTTTTCCAGGGAATATAATGGTTTAGAGATTCGACGTGCTCTTCATATGGATAGCTTGGTGAGCATTTACAAGAACATGGAAGATGCTTTTGGGGTCAACTTATTGTTAAGCCAAAATAATCCATCACCATCTAGGTAATTCTATTTTCTTACTACTACAACCGATGCTTTGACATTTACACAAAGACAATGATTGACTCGTAAGAAGTCACCATTACTTGTGTTATGTAATGTGTCAATAGACAAAGAAAAGTATGTGCGAGATGCTTCCATTGAAAAGGTAAATGGTTGATCATCCTAGTCTGATTGAACTGCTTTCAATATAGAATCCTCCTTTATGTTCTATTGTGTCTTAGCTTTGTTTTTATACATTGAGATTACCATTGGAATATGGTTTCTCTAACTCTCATGTTGTTAAGTATGATAATTGTTCTGATTTTTTTAGAGTTGAGATTGTAAAATAATGGCACAACATGTGTATTACTACATGCTCAGACCATATTTGGCGCCATCCACTTTTACTTGTTCTCATGTAGCTTTTTCAAATTATTTTTTGTTTGTAGATTTCATATATGAATCACTCTTTTCTGGTAAGTACTCATTTCCCTTCTCATGTTATTATAAATTATTTCATTATTGTAGATTTGTGGAAAACTTTTAACTATGTAGTCGTTGATACATTTGTTTCAAATATAATTTGTTTTGATCCATTTTATTCGCATAACCTCCTCATATAAGTAATTAGTTTTTGAGTTATGTCTATGAATCGCCGATAATGGATTCAAGTGATGGTCTTAATTTGTCTGATATTGGAGAAAGTGAATGTCATAAATTTGTTTGTAAATTTTCAGGTGAGCAAAGACTCAATTAACTCAAGTATGTAGCCTACAAAGTTGAAGTTAACTGTTGCTTGTTTTATTTCATGTTCTAACATAAACTACTGATGTCATTGACAACAATGACATATATGAAGAAATTAGTGGCAATATTTTTCGAAAAAGTAAGACAAAAACACATAAACACAAACAAGGTATGTCTATAAGTAATCTTATCTTCCTTATGAACACTTTGTATTTTCTTATAAGGAAAAGCTTGCAGATAATGAGAACACATCAAGTATGTATGATGAATTTTGAAAGTTGAGCGTCCTCTTCTTTTAATATTCTTTCAGAGTCACACTAGAACTGATGAAACAAAATTAATTTACTTGAGGAACCAAGTCACTTATCTAGAAGACGAAGTAAGAAAATTGCATGATGTTATTAGAGGATCAATTGATGAACCGAGTCAAGGAAACCTTCCTAGGCTCTAATATCTTAAAGGTAACACTCATATGCATCTTCTGGAGATAAATCTTGTATAACTTTTTTTCCTTCTTATAGTGGATTCACAATGTAGAAAATCATAATCAACTTAATTCAAAGGAATAGAGAAAGGATGAGAAGAGAGTAGTAGTGTTAGATTAAAACTTGGTTTGATGGTTTATAGTATTGGTAGTCTAAGACTTGGTATGATGTATGTAGTAGTGTAAGTCTAACACTTGGTTTGATATTATGTAAGACTTCAAATGTATATTCTTGTTATTTTATGCAAAGTAAAAGTTTCATAAATGTTTAGGAAAATATATTCAGTCTATAAATAATACAGAAATCAAATATATTATACAAAATACGGTCCAAATAAATAAAATAAAATAATACAAGATGAGAGCTATAAATGAAATAAAATAGCAGTAAATATGTGTTACAAGAACGTATATTAAAGCATTTGATTAGTTCTATAATAAAAGAACCTACCATAGCAAAAACCAAAGCGCTATTATATGGGGAGGGGGTCCTATGTTAACGAAAATGCTACTAGTCATATATAGAGGTGTTGTCGTGTGTTAAAAATGTAAGTTTTTCTTGTAATTAACATCTAGATCTACAATATTAAATGGAAACTGGTTCAATATTTACTTATATGGAAACTAGATCTACAATATTAATTACAAGAAAACCTACGAAAGAGCAAAAACATCATTTTCACGGCCGACTGAGAGAGGAAGACATTTGAAGGTTTTGAATCAAACTAAGATTCAATGATTACAGACAAAATTCAGATTTTATAAAAGAATGTATCAGCCAGGGCCTCTTCTTTTAGACTATGGTAAAGTCTTTTCTTTATTTCTCTCATTTCTCTACCTCCGACTTATCTAACACCTGAAAAAATACAGTATTGAACATGTTGAGAACATTGGGATTCATTACTACCCAACGTTGAGATTTTGGAGGCAGAAATTCTTGGAGAAACAGAAGTAAGATAAAAAAAAAATAATAATAACCTTCGCTCTGTTTTCTGTTTGGAATTTGTATGTTTGCGCTCAAGAAAACTATTATCTGTGCAGAGCAATCATGGATATTGGATTGATGATAAATTCATAAGGACATGGGAATATTATTTCGACTATTGTGCAGCTGGTTTCAAGACTCATACCCTTGTAAACTACCAGGTAACACTTACTGTCAAAAGAAGAATTGTTACAACAACAAAAAATATATATATAGAGAAGGAGATCCTGGAGGAAAAACCATGTTTTAGAAAGTAACAAAACATATAGAGAAGATATCGATGGATAATAGGTCAAAGAAAGAGATCAAACGAATTGAATAAAATCACAAGAGAAAAAAATCTAATGGGAGCTTAGAAGGATCAATGGCTGCACTAACACTCCAAGATTTCTAAATTTCTGGAATAACTTTCAATTAAAATTCATTTTGTTTAAGTTTTTTTAAGCCAAAAAATGTAAAATGACCACATATCCTTATAAAATTAAACTATTTACATACCCAATCACCCGATCCACATGTCCCATCCAATTTTTTCATCAAAATCGGATCCAAATCAAAGACATTATCTTCTTCGGTTTCTTCCTCGATTTCTTCTTCTCCTCTTCCATTTTTTCTTCTTCTCCTTCATCGTTTTTCTCTTTGATTTCATTCTTCGATTTTGAAATATCATTCTTTGATATCAAAGATATCGTTCTTCAAATTTTAAATATACTTCATTGATTTTGGAATAAACTTCATCATCTTCTTCGATTTTGGGTTCGGAACTCTTCAATTTTGGGTTAGGCATTAGTAAATTTTGGATTATGTTTTCGTTATTCTTCAATTTAGGGTTTAATAGCGATTTGGAAGTGACACAATTTATGTTCGTATCTTGGATATGATCATGACAAGAACCAAAAGTGCAAATTTTTGAGATCCAGTAGATGGACAAGCTTTGTTAACACTGCCGAACGAGAAAATCCTTCCTATTCCGACCGAAAAAGGAAAGCCTAGCAACAAAGAAATCAAATGGTATGATTATTTGAAATAATTGATTAGGAATTAGGAATTGGTTAAAGTAGGTAAAACTAGGTTAAAATCGTTTTGATTTCAGTCTTCTCCGAAAGTAAACCCATCGCGTACAAATACAGGTGGTGCTTACGAAGAAATGGTAAGTATTTTAAAATTCAACAAAGCCTACATCTGAACATAGAACTAACACGTTAAAGTAAAGTTAAACTAATGTTAAACTAAAATTAAACTAATGTTAAACTAAAGTTAAACAAATGTTAAACCAATGTTAAACCAATGTTAAACTAATGTTAAGTTATTGTTAAACAACTGTTAAAATTATGTTAAACTGACGTTAAACTAATGTTAAACTAATCGTAAACTAATGTTAAACTAATCTTAAAATACTTAATTTAATGTTTTTGAATGTAGGTACATATACAGCTGTTGAAATTCCTCTTTGAGCTTAGCCAGTTCGATAAGTTTCCAAAGATTGGTACACGATGTGATACCCATAAGTGCATAAATATATTACGGAGCTTGGGGGATATGAGCGCAATTGGTTCATGAAACATCCGCAATTCTAGCACTGCTGTAGATGATTTGGTAAATGCTGCAGAGGAGGCATGGAGAACGGCTGACGCGGATGAGAAGGAGGATACATAGGAAGAGAAGGATGATGACGACGATGAATATAATGATGATGATGGCAATGATGATGCGGATGAAGAACTCACTGCTATAGAGAATTTGATAAATATAGCAGAGGAGGCACAGGGAACGGCTTGGGCGGATGAGGAGGAGAATACAGACGAGGAGAAAGATGATGATGATGGTGACGATAATGATAATGATGGCAGATGCGAATGAGGCACTCACTGCTGGAGAAAGATGATGATGACGGTGACGATAATGATAATGATGGCAATGAAGTGCATGGGGACAATTCTCTTGAGGAGGTGAATGAAGGTGATGCCAAGAAGAGGAAGATGAAGCAGTCCATATACATTACCACTCCGTACAAGGTAGAATGTATGGGAGGTAGAGATGGAAGAAGAGGAAGAGGAAAAAGAGGAGGAAGAGGCGGGAAAGCTACTAAAAGACAAAGGACCTAGTTGATTATGTTTTCACGAACTTGATTATATTTTTATGTTTTGATTTTTGAACTTGGTAATGTTGTGTTTGAACTTCCTTATGATGTTTTTATGCTTTGATTTTTGAACTTGGTAATGCTGTATTTGAACTTGCTTATGATGTTTTTATGTCTAACCTAAATTCTTTAAGAAATTGATAATATAGTTTATCTGAAGTTTAACAAAAAAAAAGTGCCGTCATTCAGAAAAAAAAACGGTGCCGTCATTAAAAAAAATGGCACCATCAATATTTTACAAATACTTTAACCACATAGTTTAACTAAAAATTTAGTAGGACAAAATTATACATAGGTTAACTCTCACGATAAAGCCATAAATCTAGTTAAACCCTATTAAAAACTAGTTCCGTCTAGTTTAATTTTCATAAATAGTATTTTAACATACATTTAACATCACATTATAATGCAATATATTTTAAAGAGCATGTAAATTTTATTTTTACATTGATATGATAATAATAACTAAGTAACCATAAATGTAAAAGGCATATATGGGGAAATGAAAGGATCATGTAAATTATATCATTTCTTTTTAATTTGTTTTTTATGTTTAAACATTTCACTATTATTAGTACAATTTTTGTAAGCATTACGATTTATAGTCATAAGTTTTTGTTAACCATTACGATTTTGAAAATTTTTTTTGGTAATTATAAAATAGTTTAACTTAATTTAAAATAGTTTACCTAGTTTAACAAATTTTGACATAGTTTTACCTGATTTAACAAGTTAGACCTTATACATCACATACACATCCAACAACATAAAAACTACCAGAAGTCTTATTTGAACACATTAAAAATAAAAAAATTAAGTGGGCATATTAAAGTAACCTACAAGTCTATGTGATCTCCTTCGTTGATGTTCTCCAACTGACGGAAACCTAGGCCTTTGAATTCTTCCCTTTTTCTTGATGTAATATGGAGGCACGACACATCTACCAGCAATATGAGTTGGAACTTTCCGCGTAGATGAACCTTGATAGTAATCGAAACTCGGATCAGAAAAGGTGCCTCAATATTCATCGAGTTCCTAAACATGATGCATTGCAACCAACCATAAGTGTTCAAATGGCTACAGTTGATCTTTCATTGGATGTTAGAGTAGTTTATGAACATTGTGTGTTATAACTTATTTAAAACACATACTTCTCAAATTCACCATAAACAAGTGTTTTGATGTTTGAAGGATTTGAATTGATTACGAGTTCATCGATTAATAACAATATATGTACTATAAGAACACATTTATAACTTAGATGAATTGAATCTGTAAATTTGGACTTGAAGATACAAATGTAGACACATGTGAGTTGTATATCACTTAAAAATGATAGTGTGAACTGATATATATAGTAAAACGAAGTTAATCGAAAACCTAATCCATAAACCCGTTGGAAATTTCCGATGGGTTTAGGGGTTATATGCGTTCATATATATAATTACTGTGTGATTTTAATATGTCTAAAGTTTTACGTGTCCGTCGGAAATACCTCAGAAATTCCAAAATTTTCCGATGGAATTCCGATGGGTTTAGAGGTTATATGCATTCATATATATACTTACCGTGTGATTTAAATATGTCTAAAATGTTGTGTGTCCGTCGGAAATACCTCGAAAATTCCAAAGGATTTCCGTCAGACAGGCAAAAATTTGGTGTGTATTCTCTAAATTTTTAAGAGGACCGCGCCATATCCATTTTCCAAAATTTTTGACGGATTTCGATGGATATATCAGTCGAAATCATTCCGCCATTAACAAAAATCGTTCAAACTCTCTCATTTTTCAGAGCTGATTCTCTCAACATCATAACCCACTTCTCACATATGGCTAACAATCCTTCCAATCCATCACATCATTCCAATTTGTAAGTTTCCATCGTAGATATATAAACTTTTGAGATTGAAATTTTTGTTTAGGGGTTTTGCATGTTAGATGTAAGGATTGGAACTTAGATTTAGAGATTTGAAGTTATATTTAGGATTTCTAATGTTAGTTTTAGGCTTACTATGGTAAGATTTAGGATTTAAATTTGGATTTTTATGGTTGATAATTTTGTATTTTGGATTTTATGAATTAAATTTAGATTTTATATGGTTGGTAACTTGATTTTAATTTGTAATTTTTATAATTTTCTTTAATTTGAAGATTTATTTTATGTTAGATTATTTTGTTTCAATTTTTGGAATTTAGGAAATGTTTTAGAACTTTGAAATCATATTTATAATATTTAATGTTAATATTTTTTTGTTTGGAATTTTGATTAATTATATTTATTTTTTATGGATATTGATTTATGAATATTTTATTATTTTTTAAAATTTCTGAAATTTATAAATAAATAATAGTTCATACTTGATTTTGAATTGACTTATATATATATATATATATATTGAAATTTGTGAATTTTATTAATAAACTGATATGATTATTTGTGGTCTGCATTTTATAAATTAGTTTGAATTTTAGAATCATTTGATAATTACATTTTCATTTGTATTTTTTGCTAATTTTAATTGTTTATAAGTTTAGGGATTACGGTCATTACGTTTCTTCAGAAGGAGCGCGTCATACTAGGTGAGGAGGGAGTAACATGGAAACCAATCCACTCATATCTTGGAGACTTGAACGGCTATGGACCTGGCTCAAAATTCTACTCAAATATATGTGGATGACTTCTCAACCGGGCCAAGAGTAAATCATCAGGCTTCATCCGCATTGTGTTGGTAAAGGTACTTGGTATTATAAAAATTTGATCTAAGAAGTTATATTTTATAAGTTTTTAAACCTTAGGAGAAAACTGTTGGAATCTCCAAAATCAACTCCGACAACCGGATGAGCCGTCACAACGGTAAAAAGATAGCGACACACAATTTAGTGCGTAACAAGCAAAACTTTTCGGGAAGAACTACTCATAAGTTGGTTTAGTTTCATGAATTTAAATTTATTTAGTTAATTAACAATATTATTAAGTTTTTATTTGTGCAGTTTAAACAAGATGGGCGCGTCGCTCACATCTTAGGTTGCTACAAGATATACACACCGACCAGAAAACCATTGAGATGCAAGATCCGGTTGCTAAAGAAATCATCGAGACCATGAAGAATCTAGGAGACGAGTATATTCTATCCCACCCAGTTGTTGAAGGAACCCCTCCATTGGATTTCTATCGAGATGTGGAACGAATTGGTCATATAATTAAGTAACATTTATAGTTTTTATTTACTTATTTTTGATAAGTTATATTTCTATGTTTTTTACATTTAAATTTTTCCCAGACAACCCCGTAGAGCAAAGGTCATATATTTAGGATTTCTCAAGACTACCATCCTTCACTATCTACTACTTCTTCCCACATTTCTGGAGAGGCCGCCGAGCTTAGAGCAGAACTAGCACAAAAAACCGTCGAGCTCGAGCATTTGAAGACCGATAATGAAACATCACGATGAGAAAGCAGTGGATCAATCAAAGATTAAAGCTATGGAAGATTAGATGCCCGCTATCTTCGTGAGGTACCCTCCACAAGGTCCATAGATTTTATAATTACTAATTTTTGAACATTTTCCTTTTATTTTACTTTTGAATAATTTTTAATTTTTTGTATTTAAATAATTTTAGTTAAATATAATATCCTGAATTTTATTTAATTTTAATTAAAATTTTAAAATATAATAAAATAAATAATTTGTTGGAAAATAATCCGTCAGAAGTGCATCGGTAATTCAGTGCAACCGGTGCCGAGGGAACGTCCAACGTAATCCGTCATAGTTACCAACGGATTTCCAACAGAATTACCGATCAAAAAGAATCTGTCGAAAAACCCGTCAGATATATGGGCGCCGAAAATCCTTTGAAAATTCGTAAGAATTTCCAGCAGATTTTTTGTTTCAACAAATTAGAACCGACGGCCATATCCATCAGAAATTCGACAGCCATATCCATTAAACCGTATGTGTCTCACTGCTTTCTTGTAGTGTCTTTTCCATCTCATGGAAGAGCCTGAGCAGGATACCAACACTTAATATATTAGAGATCAAGAGGCATCACGTTGGTGAGTTGTATGCAAGATGATCTCATGTGCGAGTTTGAAGAGTTCAAAACTGCAAAAGGAATGTGGGAGGTTCTGATTATGCTTGTGATGGTTTTGCTGTACTTGATTGTACTAGAAATGTTACTAGTGTTTTTCTCATATGTCACAAATTCTACAACTCGATCACATACGTGTCGGTCAAATGAATAGATTGGCTAGAAAGGCTTCTAGGTTCACTTGCCCGAGTTGACCTTGACAAGCAGTAATATTTATAGATTGTCTAGAGAATGCCTTCTAGGCTCACTTAGCTGGAAAAGTAGTAAGAAAATAATGTGGAAAAGCAAGTAGGGCTGAATTTCCATTGTGATCTGATGAATGTGACTGTGAGGCATGGGGCTTCATATTTCATCACTTTTATAGATGATTTCACTCAATTCAGGTATGTGTACCTGATTTTTCATAAGTTAGAAGCACTAGAGTGCTTTAGAAGTTATATTACTTTGGTTAAAAATCAGTTGTAAAGGAAGATCAAGCGTTTGAGAACAGATCAAGATCGTGAATATATATCTAGATAATTCAAAGAATTGTGTGATGAAAAAATGTAATGTCAGAAAATTGACTATCACATATAAACTACAACAAAATGGTATAATGGAAAGAAAAAATTGAGCGCCTATGTACTTAATTGTATGCCCATTAAATCTGTTACTTCTACTCCTTATTAGTTGTGGATGGGAAGAAAGCTTGACATAATGCATTTGAGACTTGGGGGTTTGGAAGGTTTGTTTGCGATACTTCTTATCTTCATGGAAAATTGGGTCAAATCACGAGATGTTACGTTTTTGGAAAATGACTTGCCTCGAAGGGGAGGGAATGATAAAGAATTCCATCTTTAAGAGATGGATGACCCAACTAATGTAACTCTTACTAACCAATATATAGAAGTTGGTGAAAGTTCACGTGAGCTATCTCAACTAAGCGGGAGAGATAAATTGGTTAGTGAACCTCATATGAAGGACTTACAAAAGTGTCAGGTGCGTAGAAGTGACCGTTAAAATATTACTCGACATCATTTTGAGATCAAATGAACAAATTTCATGGTTGGTGCGCATGATGACTGAAAGCCTAAAACTGTTTATGAGTCTCTCTCGTGCCCAAATTTGGATGAATGAAATGTTGCAATAAGAGAAGAACTAGAATCTATGAAGGTAAAACAGGTATGCGACTTGGTTGATCTTCCGCCAAAATGTCGAGTGATCAGAAACAAGTGGGTTTCCAATATCAAATGAAGGGCGGATGGATCTATAGATAGGTATAAGGCTCGATTGGTAGTGAATATCGAACAAGAGGGTATAAACTATGAGGAAACAATTTCACCAATTGTGAGGTTTGCTTCAATTCGCCTTATTCTAGCCATAGTTGTCTGATTAGAATTAGAACTACATCAAATGGATGTTAAAACCTCATTTCTTAACGGAGAGCTAAAAATAAATCTACATGGAACAACTAGTTGGTTTTTTTGTAGAAGGCCAAAAGAACAAACTTAGAAATATTTAACATTCAATATGGTCTAAAGCAATCTTATAGATATGGATGCTTTATTTTTCATTGAGCTATAAAATATTATGAGTTTACAATGATTAGTGAAGACCATTATGTCTTTTTCAAGAGCAGTAGACAATCCTTTGTAATTATATTTCTATATGTTGACGACATCTTAATTGTTGGAAACGAATAAGAGTTTCTCCTAACCGTTAAAAAATGGTTATCATCTCATTTTGAGGTAAAGAATGTGAGAGAAGTTAATTATATACATGGAGTAAAGATACACCAAAACCGATCAAGAAAATTATTAGCTCTATCACAAGAGTTATACATTAGTACCATCCATAAAATGTATAAGATGCTTGATAATAACCCCATTGAAACTCCAATCCCACTACTTTCACCACCGCTGCCACCAGCTCCACTTGCCGTATACTTGCCAGGGCCACTGTCACTACCACTACCGTTTCCATTGTCATCGCCGCTATCACTACCATTGAAGTTACCATTACTACTGCCACCACCACCTCCGCCTTCATAGAATACGTGTTGCATTTGTTAATTGTTACAGAGAAATGAATAAATGCGAAATAGATTTGAATTTAATTGGTTACATGAGTTACTTGAAAACATTTAACGTTGATATAATGGTAAATTTCAACATCTTATGGGACAAAATGAAGGAAGTCGTATCAATGTTTTTATGTAACTGTTCGAAAAAAATAAAGTAAAACGTGTGATGTCGCAATTATATTTCGAAAATAGTATATGGACAAGACGGCAAGACAAGCCACCCAAGCGTATTAATAATATGAAAGATATCATAATTTGAGAAATATCCAAAGATAATGCTAACTGAAAATTAATTTGTGGCAGGGAATATCTATGACAAGTAAGTAAAACAAAATGTATTATTATAGATCGTTATTCATACATACAGTATTGAGTTAACTAGTCCAAAAGCATTTCACATCAGTTTATTTTTCAATTCCATGGCGTTAGTAAAAAGAATCTAAAACGGAACTCATATTATTTTCACGCCACCAGAATACTCTTACGTTGGAGAAATAGCAAATTAAATATTTGAAAGTCACATAACTATATCACATATTCACATGACAATTTAGAAACATATACAATAGTTTCAAAATTTAAACTTGTTTAAATTTTATTATTAAGATCGATTTTGGGAAAAAGCTGTTTAAATGGTACCGTTAATTTAACTTCTACGTAAGACTATAAGTCATGGGTTAATATATAAGCAATGCATTGGAGAATGTATATATTTTCTTGTAAGAAATAAATTTATATACCAAAAACACATGTGCATGTGTTGCTGAGAGTGTATATAAAGAGGCTAAAATGTGGAAGGAACACAACACAACACACCACAAAACCATCTTGATTAGAAAAGAAGAAGAGAAACCAAAGATGAATGCGATAGAATGTTAGTGCAATTAGGCAGCTCAAAGGAGGTTCCAAAGACACCTATATTTTTTTTGAATAGTATATAAAATTATATTCAAAAGAAAAATAAACCGTTTTTACAACAAGTGCGACTTTGAATAGAAATAAGAGTTCAAAATATAGTTGAGTTGAAGATCAATAATTGGTAGCCTCATTAAAATTCGAAAATGGAAAATTCAGTGGGACAAAACCACCTTTGGAAAAAAGAATACTAACCAATTATTGAGGAGCTAGCTGTGCCAAAGTGATGGTTTCCTCTTGAGGCGAACCAAGTCTGTAGTCCATTTGTCATAATACCTTGCTGTTGGAGGGTTGAAAGTTTGTTCTTTACCAATTGTCCTACTTCGCTGATCAATTTACTGGAGGTGAGAGGTGTGCTATCGTGCCTGCGCATGTTTCTTTCTTTCCATGCCGAGTAAACTAGAGCGTGGAAGGTGTACTTTGTTATGAACTCCCCTGTTCCTCTTCTTCTCGTTTGAAGGTTTGTTAAGATCTGATTGAAACTTTGGGTATCCAGTTGGTCCATCAGACCAGAAGCAAGATGATGCCATATGTGAGCCGTGAAAGGACAAGTGAAGGAGAGATGATCTCGTGTCTCTAAGGGTTCCAGGCAGAATACACACTTTGTCATAGCATTAGAAGACCAGGCTTGCATTCTATCTCCAGTGGCCAATTGATTAAGGGCTGCTAACCACATAATAAAAGAGTATTTCGGAGTTGTGTGTATGTACCAAACTACCTTATACCATATGTTATGGATACCTGGCTCCCTCAACAGATTCCAAGCTTCCTTTGTTCCAAACTGCGCCTTATACTTATTCTCCTTATACTTCCAAATGTCAACATCCTCATCGTCATTTGCATTGTTTTGGGCTGATTCAATCTCGGCTTCAATCTGAGCCAAAAAATGGGGTCTCCACCTTCTATATCTATCGTTCATGAGAACTTCTTCCAATGTACTTTCTGCCTTGATACCCATGTCTATGAAGCCTCTCTCCTCTAGCGTTTCAATCAGCGTGTCCAGCGGAGAGCAGTCATCATACCAGAAAGAAGTGTGAGAGCCACTACGTACCTCAATCTTGTGAAAACTTTTTGCGGAGTCGCGGTATATTAGAATTTTCTGCCACATCCACGACCCTCCCATCTTGGTATCTTTCGTCGACCAGAAAGAACCTTTTCGAATCAATTTCCTTTTTATCCGAGATACCCAAAGAGAGTCTCTTGATGATTAGATCCGCCAAATAAGCTTGTAGCAGCTAACCTTGTTTGCCTCTATCAATGATTTCAGACCCAAACCATCCTCAGATTTTGGTTTGCATACGTCGCTCCATGAGACCTTTGATTTTTTTGTATTTAAGCTTGAACCATCCCATAAGAAAGGCGCACTTGTTCTTTCAATCTCCCTGATGCAAGCTTTTGGTAATCTGAATGCTGCAATCCAAAAGTTCGTTAGATTTACAATTACAGAAGACAAGAGTTGGAGCCTACCCGCAAATGAAAGGAACCGGTTCTTCCATGCATTTATACGGCTCTGAATTTTGTCAATTAAAGGCTGATAGTATACTCTTTGCATCTTTTTAGTTAAGAGCGGGAGACCTAGATACTTCACCGGAAGGTTCCCTTTCTCCATCGGAAAATCGTTTAGCCGAGTATGGGTTTCCGCCGTAATTTCTGCAATGAACAAGGTGGACTTCTCCAAACTAATATTAAGACCCGAGACAGAGGAAAATCTTTCAAACACTGAGATTACTCCTTAGATTGACCAGATTTTCCCATCCGTAAAAACCATGATATCGTCCGCAAAGCAATGGGTGACTCCCAAGGACCTACAGCTCGAATGATATCCGAAAACTCCATCTCTTGCAGCTTTATCAAGCATTTTCGAAAATTGATTCATACATATTACAAAGAGATATGGAGATAGGGAACAACCTTGGCGTAGACCTCTCTCACTACGGAAGAAACCCGCCAGCTCCCCATTGATTTGAACTGAAAACGATGGAGTGGTGATGTAAAGCTTGATCCACGAGATGAATTTATCCGGAAAATTCATTGCTCTCAAAAGACTCCCAAGAAAACCCCAGTTTAACTATTTGGCATCTCATATGTTCCTAAAACTGCTACAACCAACAGCGTTGGATATCAGCTTTTGGCTACTGTTCATATTGACGCTTACCGTAGGGAATATTCTTATTCTACTGCTACTGATGGTCCAACACTACAAGGAAACAGCTGGAAAACCGATGGAATTTGCGATGGTTTTATGATTGACCAAATTCGACGGACTTCCGACAGAATATGGTTCCGTCAGAAAAAACCAACGGATTTCCGACAAACAAACAGACAATTCTTTGGAAATCTGTCTGAATTTATGAACAGTGATTTATCGGAAATCCATCGATAAATAAAAATGTTAATATAACCGTTTGACTTTTGTGTATACCGACAGATTTCTAATGGATACACCATCTATATATATGTTTCCACATTTCTTCATTCACTCACACCACTTATCCATTCAATCTCTTAATAGAAATCACAAAAGTTGAAAAATATGTCTTCTGTTAATTATTTTCGATCATGGATAGACGAACTTATGATGGATCCGGAGTCGAACTTACTAAAAGACGACTATGCACGAAGAATCTGCGAGTTCATGGGATTGACCGAAAATCAACGGGGAGCAAAAAAAATTGGTAAGATTAAATATCCCTGTAATATATGCCGAAATTCTCATAATGTTAAGTTTGAGTTAGTTTGACATCACTTGTATAATAAATGGTTTACTTCGTGCTATAAGATTTGGTATTTACATGGAAAAAACAAGTTATGATTATGGTAGTACTAGTGAACCAAATGTTGCGGATAGCACAGGAGATAGAACAGAAGTAAATTTAGGTGGTAGTACGGTTGAGATGGTGAATGTTGTGTTTAGGGAGAGAACATGCAATCGGCTGGTTATGACGGAGATAAGGTTGAAGAACCAAATAGAGAAGAACAAAATTTTTTTTGATATGTTAGATGCAGCAAAACAGCCACAATATAGCGGTTGTAGAGAAGGTTATTCACCGTTATCATCTGCAAGTAGAATAATGACTATTAAGATGGACTACACTTTGGTAGAAGATTGTGTTGATGCGATAGCAGATTTTGCGAAAGATATTTTGACTGAAAATAATCTTTTACTAGCATCGTACTATGAGGTATAGAAACTTGTTGTTGGTCTTGGATTGCCGTAACAGATGATATATGTGTGCATCGACAAATGTATGATATATTGGAGAGAAGACGAAAATCGTAAAAGATGTCGATTTTGTCGAAAACCGTAAAAGATGTCGATTTTGTCGAAAACCAAAGTTTCAAGAAACTAGTAGGGGAGTTTCAGTTCGTTATAAACAGATGTGGTATTTACCATTAACGAAGAGGTTGAAGAGGTTATATCAATCTCAATGCACAACAGAGGCAATGAGATGGAATGTAGAGCATCGTCAAGATGGAGAAATTACGCATACTTCAGTCGCAGAAATGTGGAAATATGCGTAATTTAGATGTGAAATGTATACCTCGGGTTATGTACAGATGGTTTCAACCCATTTGGAAAACATGGAAAACAATATTCGTTGTGGCCGGTAATTGTAACACCTTACAATTTGCCACCATCTTTGTGCATGCATAGAGAGTTTTTATTCTTTTTCATTCTAGTCCCAGCCCAGAGCATCCAAGGAGGTCACTTGATGTATTCCTCCACCTATTGATCTATGAGTTACAAATGCTATGGAAGCATGGGGTTGAACATTTGATGTTTCATTGCAGCAGAATTTCAAGATGCATGCAGTTCTTATGTTATCTAGTAGACAATACATGGAAGATTATCATGCCTGTATTGCCAAGAAAACACTGATACATTCCAATTACAGCACAAAAGAAAGAAAATGTTGGTTTGATTATCACAAAAGGGTTTTACCAATTGATCATTCTTATCATCGATATAGAACATTGTTTACGAAGAACAAACAACATCATGAACACTGTTTTAAACGCGCAAGGCAAAACGAAATACAATATGAGTGTCTTGACATCCTACAAGAACAAGACCAACTTTAAACTCTGGTGTTTCAGCTCAATCAAACGATGTAGTTTACTACGACATCCTGAATGAAATCTTAGAAGTCCAATATCCACGAATGTTGGACTTGAGGTCTATTGTGTTTAAATATGATTGGTATGATCCATTCATTGGTCGTGGTATTCAAATTAACCAATTTGGCATAACATCGATACATTCAAGATGGAGACTTCTTAAATACGATCCATTTATCCTAGCGTCACAAGCAGACCAGGTATGATTCAGTTACCATATTTTTTATTGTTATTAAAAGTACTAATAAATTTGATTTTTAATAAATTATCCTCATTTCATTTAAGTTTGCTACATTTTTTACACACGGGTTACTTATCATTCTGATCTTAGGATTACAGTTACTGCTATTAACCCAAGAGGAAGAATATAAGGAGTCTCGGAACATGATGCCCTGCAGCCAACTAGAAATTTTCAAATAGATAATATTGATCATTCATTTGACATTGAGGTTCTAGTTGATTTCATACAAACCGGTGATGATATAGTTCATTCAGACACAGAGGAATCGCATGGAGAATTCGAAGACGATGCCGACTCAATTCCTTTGAAAGGTTCATATGAAGATTAAGAGTACTTTATTTGTATTTTTAATTTCTTATTTTAACGTATTGAGATTTTAGGTTTTATATGAAGAATTTTTTTTTTCAAAATCACCCAATACATCATTTTTTTCTAAAATTCTGACGGATTTCCAACGGACTGCAAAAATTTCTTTAAACCAAGAATCTATCGATAATTCCGACGGATATAAATAATTCTGTATACCACAAATCCGTCAGAAATCTGTTGGTAATTACCAGGAAAAGACTTTTGGCTTCCCGCGTAACTAAAAATATCGTGAATCCGTTGGAAATCCGTCGATAATTCACCGGGAAAAACATTTTGATTCCCACGTCGCTTTATTTTTTGCAATTCTGTTCCGACGGATTTCCGATGGAATTGCAAAAAATACAGCATTGGAAACTGTCTAGTACGCCATGTATTAAATCTAAGTGTTTCCGACGGATTGATGACAGATATATCCGTTGAAAATTTTGCCTTAGGGAGAAGTCTTATCCATATAATATCCCTGTACTAGAGCCATGTAAATCTTGTAAGATAACCAAAACTTAATAATCACATATTATATATGTAATTTCAGATAATTCGGAATTCAGAAAGAGAAATGAATCATTACCTCTCATACTCCACAATATCCTCACAACGTGTGAGCATATACATATGGAAGTGTGAAAACTCATGCTCTGATAGTTTCCATTTTTTTCCTTTTTCATTAACAGGAATATTGTCCTGTAAATTACGGATACTTTCTACTGTAAGTGTCCTCGTGCATAAATCTCGAAAGAAAGTACCAACTCCTACAAAACATAATAAATATTAAATAAATTAATATATATATATGGTACATAAATGGTCAATTAACATTATGAAAGTAACAATATATACCTGAAATTGCTTCGTATACATTTTTTTGAAGAAGATATGCAAAGGCAAATGGAAGAAGGCGCTGCATCACCACATGACAATCATGACTCTTCATTCCAATAAATTCCCTTCAGCAGTATCCACACAATTTTGCAGATTAGATGCATATCCATTCGATAATTTCACATCGTCGCGAATCCAATAAAAAAATGCTTATTTCTTACCTGCGTCTAACTAGCAGGCAAACATAGGACATCTACCATTAGCCATAACATGAAGAAAATTCTGAGAAAAAAATCAGTGATATGCATCTCAGCGCAGAACGCAACTGGAAGAAAAGTCAGCTGAGATCGAAGCTCTCAACAACAAGATTGAGACTATCAAAGAAAACACGGCTACACAGCTCAAGGCAATGCAAGATCAAATAGATGACTTCTTCCGTTCCTTCCACCTGCCTCCCCAAAATTTGAAATCCCGTTGTTTCAGTTTTCATGTTTTATTTATTTTGGATAATTACTATTTTGTTTCAGATAATTTTGTTTAATTTTTATTTTTAATTTATTTTAATTTTAATTTTAATTTTGATTTAATTTAATGTATAATTATATGTTTGTTTAAAAAACTATGTTTTTAAAGCCGTCGAAACTCGTCAGAAATATATTCATCGATAATTTGTCGAAAACATCATATCGGAAATCCGATATCTGGAATCCGACGGATTATAATCGGACAGAAATCTAGTTGTCTGATTTCCAACGGATGAATCCGTCGGAAATATAATATCCGTGGTCTGTCGGAAATACCAGATTCCAACGATGACTTCATTTCCAACCATTTAAAACAGACGAATATTTCCAATGGATCCGTCCATCAATTTAGCACTATTTTCTTATAGTGCAGGCGGTCCTAGAGCCACTGGATACTGCATGTAGCAGCAGAACTGTGATTGCGGATGGTCCCGACGCATACGCTTCTTCTGCTAGTGATACTAGTGGAGATGCCAGCACTTCTACGCGTGGCCGCACCAGCGAGTGAGGGTGAGATGTGATCATGCTCATTGCTCGGCGTATTATTTATACTCTACAAACCAAAAAATCTCTTTTTCTTCATATATAAAATTAGAGATTGTCACCTCTATAAATGATATGATGAAATGCTATCTGTGAATGTAGTGTCTATATATTGTTAAATCATAAATGAAATCAATGCAAAAGTTATTACCTTATGTTTATCCTTTTGAATAATGTATATATATATATGTATGGGAGATAATAGAACCAAATATAAAAACATTGTTTCGATACTCCGATGTTTTAAAATAAATAAACAAAAAATATAAAACTATGAACAACGACACAAATAATTTTTTTTTGATAAAGAGTTACAACGACACAGAATTGTGATGTATTATGGTTTTGAAGCTTTCTAACACAGGTTTTAGTATGTTTTTTTAGAGTTTTTGTGTATTTTAGAATTTTTTAAGGTTGGAACACGTGTAAATGGAGTCTAAGGCAGAAAGGGCATGGAACATGAGCCAAGGAGGAAGAAGTAGTGACTTATGGAGCTCAGATCAATCGATCGATGTAGATCGATCGATCCTAATTCACCAAAAAAGTCGTAACATCTCAGATCAATCAGACAGCTCAAATCGATCGATCCATAAAGTCGTAACATTTCATATCGATTGATCTTGTGTGTTTCAGGTGTATGCAGAGAACAAGTGAATATTCTGATAACCTCTTTACACTCACCAACCAAGCCATGTAAGGGCAGAACGAACTAACAAGAAATCTAAAAAGCAAAGTCGAATCTAGCCGACATGCGCGATAATATCGACAACCGAGCACTTGCTGAGGTTCAGATTGCTACAGCCACAGAACTTCAGCATTTACAATAGCAGGTGCAGCGACTGCTTTAGCAGCCACAACAGCCGCAACAACATGCTATTGGGGATGTTGACATACCCCATACTTTCTACCAAAACAGAGCTGCCATTTGTCCGCTAGAGATTGCGAGACAAGATTATAAGATCAAACCTCAGATGATCACATTGATGAAGCAGCATGTGTACCATGGTTTGCTAGCTTAGAACCTAATGGGTCACATAGAGAATTTTTAAGAGATTTGCAGCACTACTAAGTCAAATGGGGTACTTGCTGAGCCGGCAGGTAGTGACTTAAGCCATCTCAAAGCCTTCTTTGCCAAAGAGAATGCAGAGCATCTTTATTAGATCGTTTCTACACCAATTCCAAGACAACTTCTCTGAGAAAAAAGATCAATACCTTTGGATAGCATTCAGAAGAGTCTTTTTGTGAAACTTGGGAAGATTTAAAGAATATCGCAGAGAGTGCCCGCATCATGGGTATTCAGATGAGTATATTCTTAGAATCTTCTATGATGGAGTTGATTGGGACCGCAAGAATGATCTTAATGCTGTAAGTAATGGAGACTTCTTGACTAAGAGCATAACATGAGCATACTTACTGGTAGAGAATTTGACTACAAGTTCTAATAACCGGTGCCATGAGTATGATCGATCTAAAAATGTTAACAAATTAGAGAGATTAATGATTTGAATGCAAAGGTTAATCTGTTGATGAAAGCAAATTAGAGAGATGTACAACTTTGTGAAGATGGAACATATGCAATCTGCTTTCAGGAGATTGTTGAGGGAAAGTCGGATGATATGTAAGAAGTGAGTTATGTGAATGGAAAGAGCTTTATGCAAAACAGGGGATTCAACAAGAACTACACAGATCACCCTAATCTTTCCTATGGAAGTACAAATGTTGAGAATCCTCAGGACCAAGTCTATCCACAGCAAGTGGTCCCTCGGGGTCAACAACTTTAAAGCAAGAATAGATTTCAAGGTGGATTTCAACAGAATCAACCATTTAACAACTTTCAAGCCCCACTAAACTGTGCGAATGATTTTCAAGATGAACTTAAGGTTCTTATGTAGATGCTCATTCTTCAACAACAAAAGTTTGCTAATGAGATCAATTTGAAGGTAAACAATGTGTACAACAATCTTAATAGCAAGTTTGAAGCTATTTCCGCTCATATGAAACACTTGTTTCATACACAAGTTGCCTCTATGTCTAAGGTTAAAGCATTAATGACGAGTTCAGTTGGAAACTTGAGAATTTGCCTTGTCAGGTTGATTTTTTCATACACAAGTTGCCTCTATGTCTAAGGTTAAAGTGTCAACTGTATTAATTCCAGTTTCTCACCTTTTGCTGTTAATTTATTCACATGCAGCCACTCCATATTGATCCCCTAGATTGATCGATCCTGCCTCCGGATCAATCGATCCTCTCTATAGATCGATCGATCTCTACTAATTCGAAGGTCCTTTTTCAAGTCATGAAAATAAGGGTTGAACTCCATCATTGAGGCCATTACCTAAGCTAGTAGATCTACGGAAGTTTGTTGTTCTATGCTCCATCTTTGGAATTGATTTTGAAGATTTTGTCTATGATTTTGGGTCTAGTGTGAACCTAATGTCAAAGGATATTGCATAATATTTGGGAATTGCTAATGTAAAGACGTCTCAGATATCCATAGGTTTACAAATACTTCAACAAAAACTTCACAAGGGTTCATTGAAGACATACACATCCAGATTGGGAATTGCTTGATTCATATTGATGTTCAAGGTGTGGAGATAAGCAATGGTTTATATCTGCCCTTGATTCTTCGGAGATCTTTCCTTTCAACAACGAGCACGGTTGTTGATTTACCAAACAAAAGGATTGCTTTCTCTAAGATCAAAACAAGATCTTTTACAATGCCATCTCAGAATTCGATGGCCTCCGATATGGCGCTTATGTTGCCTTTGACGACGTAAAAAAATTGGATGTCATGCCACTAACAACATTTGGCAATAATAATCGAGTTTTCCTGGATGGAGACACTCATACTTCTGTTAGGAAGCCCAGGAAGGTCAATAAGAGGGACTATCCAAAGACCGAGATAGTGATGACAAGTTCTCATATAACTTTGACACCGCAAATGTGTGTTGGAGATACAATTGAATATAACATAAAGTGAAAAGGTATGTCGAGGCTTTTTTCTACAGTCAAAGTCATCATCACTCTGGAGTTTAATAAGAAAGGCTGAGCAGCTGTAAATGATATGTTGAGCAAGGTTTTGAATCTGAGTATAAGTGAACTGAGAGCAAGTAGACAGTGTCTCGACCCACCTCCATCACACCCTGATCCAGACCGATGAAGTCTCTACTCCTCCAATGGATTCTCGTCAAGCCTAGAAGGCATCCAAAATCAAACTAATGACTAAAAAAGTGATTAATGGGAGGCAACCCACTGGTAAGTGTTTTATTTCCTTTCGTTTTGCTTTTTCTTTATAGTGTGTTTATTTTTGTGTTTGTCATTCCCTTCTTGAGATATATTTTCACATCAAGACAGTTTGAAGTAAGTCTGGGGGAAGGTACTTGTTGGGACTAATGCCATTTTCTTTCTTTTAATGAATGTTAAAGGGTTGACAATAAAGCTTTCGGAGATTCCTTAGGTATTCGGAGACCAGAGTATGGTAATGTTTGCTATGCTTATGGTAAAGTACATGTAGTACTAATTGGTTCTTTGACATGTTCTATGTTCTAAAACATTGGAAGTTTAATGTGGTGGAATCTAAAGGAACGTGTAAGTTCCTGTTTTTCAAACTTTTCTTCTAAATTTTTTTTTATTCGTTTGTTCTTACTTGAGGACAAGTAAGGATTCAAGTCTGGGGGAATTTATGTATTTCAATTTTGACGCATTCTAAATTAGGTTTTAGTAGGTTCTTTAGAATTTTTCGGTATTTTTAGAGTATTTTCAGGTTAGAATACGTCTAAATGGGATTTTAGGCCCGATGAGCATGGAACAGGAGAGAAGGAACACGAAGTGGTGACTTCTAGAGCTCAGATCGATCGATATACACTTAGATTAATCGATCCCAATTAACCAAGAAAGCAGTAACATCTCAGATCGAGCAGATAGCTTGATCAATCATTCCATGACCAGATCGATTGATCCCATATCAGATCGATTGGTCCACAAAGCCGTAACATTCCTGATCAATTGATCATGCCTGGATCTATTGATCCCAACCTAAATTGACAGCCGAATCATTAATGCAGAAAAAAGAAATTGTAGTGTTTCTTATTTTTGTTAGGCTTTTGCCCAAAACATGATTTAACCTATATGTATTATCTCTTATGCCATTATTTAGGTACCACTTTCTATTCTATCAACAATTTGTTTTCTATTCAGACCTAGATCTCTGAGAAATTTATAAACTCTTTGAGATTTCTATTTTATTGATTATGAGTTCTACTTCATCTCTTAGATGTTTCACTATATCCATGTATGAGTACTTCTATAGTTAGGTTTAGAGTTTTCAAGGGAATTCATGAATCATTGAATTAGACATAGATATGAAATTATCTTATTATTTCTTCATCTATTGTTTATCTCATTGCTGGAATTTGATTAGCTACCTAGTTTATGATCTTAGGTTGTTTAGCACATCAAAAGTGTAGTTTAGAAGCCTGAAAGAACATTAGATGAGTGCATTGTCCTTAGACAATGAAAGGAGATATTAAGGCGATTCTTGAACAATTTTGAATTTTAGGTTGTTAGATAAAGTAATTGATACCACGACAGTGGATTCGTTATACACAATTATGTTTCAGTTTAAGATTAAGCTTATATAAATTCCCTGAATATTTTTCTACTACATGATCTATGAATCTCCGTTGACCTAACGCTTCTTTTAATTGATTTTTACATCGCTTTTAATTACTATGTTCATTTCATTACAACCAACAACCATATTATTTTCTTAGCTTAGTTTCACTCTAAACGAATCGTAGTGTAATCTTGGTTTATGTGAATTCGATCTCATCTATACTACTGCTTTTGTTTGTAAACTTGTCGTCTTTTAGTTGGGTTAAAACTGGGTGTATCAAATTTCCACATGACTTTACAAATCTCAGTTTAATTATTAAACTAGGTTATATCCCTCACCATGCAATGGGCATATATTTATTTAAAAATTTGTTTGGAAGCTATTACAGTTTGGTTAGTGTATAATTTCAAGAAAGTTAGATTTATAATCTGTTGAATTGATTTGTTTTCCTTTGGATTATTTTTTAACTGATTTTGAGATTAGATTTTCTTATAGTTACCAAGATATTAAAATTAATTTTTAAAGATTTGTTAAGATATTATAAATAAAGGTTAAGAAATAATTAAAAAATTTTCTTATAAGTAGTAGAGGTTAGCACTACTAGAAAACTACCGCAAAACCGAAGGAATATCTTAATTTCAAACGGCTATATTAATGTTCATATTATCCAACGGATTTCCGATAGTTATGCATCTGAAATCCATCATAAATCAGTCAGAAATATGTCGGTAAATATGAATGTTAATATAGCCGTTTGAATTTTGAACATTACAACGGATTTCTGACGTAAAAAATCTTCTATATATAGATGTTTCCACACTTCTTCATTCAATCACAACACAATTCATTATTAAAACAAAAAAATTAGAAAACATATGTCTTCTGGTAGATATTTTTGGTCATGGATGGACGAACCTATGATGGATCCGGAGTCGAATTTTTTGAAAGATGAGTATGAACAAGGTATATAAGAGTTCATGGAATTGGTCGGAAATCAACGGGGAGCTAAAAAAAGTGGTAAGATGAAATGTCCATGTTGTATTTTCTGGAATTCTCATAATGTTAATATTGAGTTAGTTTGGCATCACTTGTACAGAAATGAGTTTATGTCTGGTTATAATATTTGATATTTACATGGATAAATAAATTATGATTATGGTAGTACTAGTGAATCATATGTTGCGGATAGCTTAAAAGATAGAACGGAAGTAGATGTATTTGTATATACGGTTGAGATTCTGAATGATGCTTTTAGAGATAATATGCAGTCGGCCGGTTATGATGGAGATAGGATTGAAGAACCAAATATTGAAACACAAAGGTTTTTTTTATATGTAAGATGCAGTGAAGCAGCCACTATATAGTGGTTGTAGAAAAGATCATTCACTATTATCATCTTCTAGTATAATGATGACCATTAAGACAAACTACAATTTGGTAGAAAAATGTGTTGATGCGATAGCAAATTTTGTGAAAAATATTTTTCCTGAAAATAATCGTTCATCAGAATCATACTACGAGGTACAGAAACTTGTAGATGGTCTTGGTTTGCCGTATCAGATGATAGATCTGTGGATCGACAACTGTATGATATATTAGAGAGAAGATGAAAACCAGAAAAAATGTTCAACTGTCGTAAACCGCGGTTTTAGGAAATGAGTGGTAGAGTTTCAATTCCATTTAAATAGATGTGTTATTTACAATTAACGGAGAGGTTGAAGAGGCTATATCAATCTCATCGCACAGCAGAGGCAGAAATCTCGGATCAAAAAAACCTCAAATCCCTTAAGCTATCGGTTTTAAGGTTTGATTGACCAGTAAGTGGATACGCAAAATTTTACCCGAGAAATTTTACAACGGACCAAAAGACCCGGTGGGTGAATTAATTATTTTAAGGCTTTCCGACGGATGTGTCCATCAGAAATTATGTTTTACAAACACTTCGTCTTCTTCGCAAAATCATTCGATGAAACAGTAAAAAAAAACTCAAAATCTCTCAAACTCGTAGAATGTTGCGTTGTATTATTGTCAGTTTTCTGTTACGAACATTTCGTGAAATTAGACTACAAGTTTGAAATCTTAATGGGGGCAAATCCAGTGTAAGCATCCGGATAATCTGGTATACAATGTGGCATACCTGAAAGCTCTCTTCACAAAAAGCTTCAATTTTTGAAACTCATTCATCCTAATGGATCACAATCAATCAAACTTGTAAGTTTCTAAGCTTTTACTTTATTTTTTGGGTTTCTAAGTTAGATTTTTAGATTTAGTGATTTGAAATTTAGATTTATTGTTTTGGAATTTAGATTTGATGATTTAGGTTGTTAGATTTAGAATTGTGATTGTTATATTTATGATTTGGATTCTTAGATTTAAAATTTGGATTGTTAGATTTTGATAAATTTTAATTTGGAATGGATTATGAAGTATTGTGATTTTTTGATATTTTGATTATGAATTTTAATAGATTCTGGAATGTTATTAGATTATTAAGTATTGTGTTTTTATTATTAGATTTTTTTGGAATTTTAAATATATTATAGATTTTTTAAGTTCTAATTATGATTTGTTCCAATAATGATTTTTAAAAAATTTTGCAGTAAGATTTTACTTGGAAGAGAGACCTCACTGCTACGGTTAGATGTGAGTTCGATGGTAAGACATCTAGGAACTTGAATGAGTGGAAGAACAAGTGGACGCGTAATAAGTTGCCTAAAGAGTTCATTGACTATTGGAAGATGGAGGAACTATGGTCAAGCTCTATAACATACTCTACCAACTGGAAGAGCGACCGCAAGGGTAAAACAATAGATGTGCATAATTTGGGAGCAACGACCAAGGATTTCCGGTAACAACAACTTGTAAGTTTATTTTTTCTTAATTTTTATTTTAATTCATTAATATTTTTATGAATCATTTTTTACAGTTTTTGAAAAGATGATGTGTGTCTCACATATCTTATGTTGTTACAAGATTCACACACCAACAGAAAGATGGGTCAAATACAAGATCCACTTGCTCGGGATATCGTCGAGAATGTGATGAGGCATGTGACAAGTTTCTCCAATTCCAACCGCTTGTTGAAAGAACTCCTCCGTGGACTGAAGTTCCATTTGAGAAGTTGAATGAATTGGTTTATGAAGTAAATAATGTTTATAGTTTTTTTTTCTACATATTATCGAATTCTATTTTTAATTTATATAATTTATTATTTAATTTATTTCGCATGCAAATCTGAAAACCGAAGGTCGCATTTTTTACTTCCACAAGAATATCATTCTTCCGCATCTTTTGTTTCTTCAAGGTTTTATGGAGATCCCGATCTTAGGAAGAAACTCACGGAAAAAGGCAAAACTTGAAAGTTTGAAGATGAAGATTCGAACCATAGAGAAGAGCGAGTATCGGATATCAAACGACTCAAAGCAATCGAAGAATAGCGACTATCAAATAATGAAGAACTCAAAACCATGCGAGCGCATATGGATGCATTCTTTCGAACGTTTCGGAAACCGCCATTGCCACCGTAAAATTAGTTATCTAAATATATTTGTTTTAAATACTTTTATGTTTTTGAATAATTTTTATTTTAATTTGCATAATTTTATTTTCTGGACTTTAAATTTTTATTTTCATATTAATTTTTAATCAGAATTAAAAATTTATTTGTATTTTCAATTTTTAAATTTTTAAAATTAAATAAAATATGTATTCGTCGAAAATCCAATGGAAACACTTACGTCTTAAATCCGTCGGAAATAGATTCGTCAAAACTCGTCGGTTTAGCCATTTGAAACAATATCCGACAAATCTGTTTCAGACTAATTTCTAATAGATTATCGAAAATGTTTGAACCGATGGATATCTGGCCGCCAAAAATCCGTCAAAATTATCAGCAAATTTTTTACTCGTGTTTCATTTATGACATTCTAAATGAGACAGCCAAATACTTCGAAAATCTAGTTGTCTTCTTGTAATGTAGAGGATTCTAATAGACTTTTATACAAAAAAAATATATGGTGTTCGAATAGTATAATTTTTTGAAAACGTGTTTGGATATGAAGATATTAGAAGATTTAATATTTTTCCTTTGTACAGTTTTCAGTATTAATATTAACCTTGAAAACCAAAAAATAAAATAGTGGCCACTAATGTAACATCATGCACCTGGTAAATCTTTTTTTTCTCAAATGTAGGTTTCAAAATTATTAGTAGTAAAATATAGTCATCAGAAATCACGAACCATAACAGCGAAACCTTAGCTAACAGCCTACTACTAATTATAGAAATCTAAAACCTCTGATACCATGGAGAACATTTCGACTAGGGTCTTGTCAGGGAAATTATATCGGACAATGACAAAAGAGATCACAGTAAATATAGAGAACTTTTTAACAAAAAAATAAATAAAATAATATATATAAAACCAGCCAAGGAAGAAGAACAGATTGGGAATTAGACAGATTAATCTCGTTAGTGTCCCTAAGCCAATGGTGAACAACAATTGGTGAACGTCAAATTCATCATCTTCACCCGTTGGAGAGCAAAAATGGATAAATGAAACCATGTAAATAATGAAGGACATGGTAAAGAAGAAAACCTCCACAATTTTGCCTTATCCGAGCGTCACAATGCATATTAACACGACAAACCCTTTCGCATTTAATTATTTATGTACAGCAAAGACCATATGCAGACACACCCACGTATTGGGTATATGGATGAGGGTAGATAAAATGTGTAAATATTTCATCGTCAGATTTCGACGTACAAGTACTTCATCGCTATGTTTCTACAGATAAGAGTACGAGTAAATTGGCAGAAAGCAAGAATGAAGAAGATTAATTAAGGTAAGGTCGTAATCATTGCATTTATTTTATTTAGTAATAGCGATTACACATAAAGAGTAGCATATCTCATAATAATTAAAGGTGACAATCTTTGGTTTTATTTATGATCTATACAAAAGAGAGTTTGTAGAATACAGCTCACGCTCAATTACCGACGCTGCCACTCCCACCAGAGCTGCTACCTCCAGAAGCGGTTCCACTTCGAAGGGAACCAGAGGGAATCGCTGCAGCTCCAGCACTAGCTAGACCACCAATACCACTAGTCGTAGCTGCGTCTGCGTCGGGGCCATCTGCATAGACATTTCCGCTGGTACTTGTGTAGTGATATCCTTGACCAGTACCGGTGGGACCACTAGGACCCCCAGCAGCAATAGCACCGGTAGAGTCTGACTCATAGCCGTAAGTGCTGCTAGAAAGATAACTAATGATTTGAAATGTAATAGTAATTGTAAGTAACTATCTTAGAAAAATATTAGAAAACTTGAGATTAAAAAATGAAAAAGGTTATTAAAAATAGAAAGAAGAAAAAGAAACTAGAAAAGTCGAGAGATTGTGTCTAAAATGCTTAAAAACACCATAGAAACTAATTTTTTTGTTGGGTCATCCATAAACCAGTTACCGGTACAAATAACATAAAAAATGTAACCAATGTTTATTGGAAAAAGCAACCCCAAAGATTTGGTTTTGTTTAGATAGAGAGTCCGTATGGTTAGGAAACTATGTATGTCTAAATTGGTACCGGTACATATCATTCGAAACCTTCTTGTATCATCTCATCAAATAGCCATTCAAGCCTAAACCATAACATGATTTATATTCTCTTGTGAGAATAAACACACTTGCTAATGAGTGTTAAAAGGTTGAATTCTTAGATGCTGAAAGTTCTTTGTGATATCAGAATTGGATTACGGATAAGTTTGCTATGGTTATGGCGAAGTACAATGAAGTATGATTTGACTTGGGTTTTCTATTTTAGGTTTGCATGCAACTGATTGAAGACATGATCTTGAAAGAATATGTTAGTTCCGGAATTTTCAAACGTCTCTTCTAAATTTAGATTTTTGTTTTGCTTATGGAAAAACAGAAGTATAATTCTAGTGGAGTTGATGTGTTGTGTTTTTAGCTTCTCTAATCTTTTGTTTTATTCATTATTTCGAGTCTTTTTCTGCAAGACTAGCTTTGTGTTTTTCTTTCGTGTTTGGCGCCGTCGGAAATGGCTCGGAGAGGTGGTGGGGAGGATGGAAGCGGAAGCTCCTTCTGATGGCTCTTCGCCGGTGGTGTTAAATACTTTGTCGGAGGTTGTTCCTGTTACAGATGAAGCTACAGGTTCTGATGCAACTAAGTCTCGTGTTGGAAGTTTACAGGCTGCTCGAAGGGATCCAAACCGTAGGTTGTCTGATGGTCTCATCACTGTCCCAGTTGAAAACCGGTGAGTCTTAGTGGGCTGTCTCTGTCCAATCGAAGCTCTCGTTCTGCAGCGGAGCTGGTGCTCTGTTTGAAGCCTGATAATATCCCAGATTCACTACAAAACAAATCGTGGGCTCAAATCGCGGGACGTTTAACACAGTTTGATACAGTTGCTTTCGAGGTTGATGGGAAACAGACTGCGATGGTACCTCCGGAGAAATTTCAAGAAGCTCCTAGGCTCTAGGAGGATTTTCTCGTAGGTCGATTTGCCTCCAAGGCTCCCCATATTGCCCAAATCCACATTATCGTCAACAAGATTTGGAATCTAGGTGACAAAACAATCAAGATCGACGCATATATGGTTAATGATACGACGGTCAAGTTCAGAATTCGCAACTCAAATGCTAGAAATCGAGTTTTTTTGTAGGGGTATGTGGAATATTTGTGAGATTTCGATGATCGTATCAAAATGGACACCAGTCCTAGAAGACGCACAGCCAGCTCTCAAGTCAATGCCAATGTGGGTTAAGCTTTTGAATGTGCCGCCATCCCTCTTCTCGTGGAAGGGTATTAGCTTCATTGCTAGTCAGGTGGGGATCCCAATTAGGCTGCATAAGGATACAGAGCTAGTTACAACTTTTGATGAAGCAAAAGTATACATTGATGTTTCTCTATCAAACTATCTTCCAAAGGAATTCTGCTTTCAAATCAATGACGAGGCATTCACAGTAGTATTCGAATATCCATGGCTTCCGATGAGGTGCTCTAGGTGTCGCACTTGGGGGCATTCAGAACTTTTTTGTTTAAAACAGTTCAGTTCACCGAGATTAAATGAGGCTGAAGCGAGCCAAGGAAATGTCTATAACAACGAAAAGGAAATTATGTCTGAGGCAGGACTACATCCATCAACAATTTATGTCCAGACTGTACCACTTATAATGCAGAAGGAAAAGGTTCAGGATCTGATAGTAACTACTGACTTACGGTCTCACCCACAGGACCGCGAAGTCGGTGAATTCGTTCCCTCTCCGGTTGAAAATACTTGGAAAACTGTCTCTCATGGCCACAAGAAGAATTCTAGTAAGAAAAAACTGCTTTACGGAGCTCTCTCCATAGCTAGTCCAACACGTTATGAGGCATTGCGATTTCTAGGAAAGCGAACCAGACATCTTGGAAGTAGTGGTTTCAGCTGCAGTTCTCTCTCCATCTGATGAAATTTTAGCCACATCGACAACTGTTCATACTGCTGCAAAAGTTCAGATATTCCCTGTAAGAAGTACGAGTCTGGCTATCTTTGGTACAGTAGAGTCAATTGTAGTGGATCCTGATACTCCAGACCCAGATGCTCCCCGATCAGTTACAGGTTCCCAACATAACACTGTTGCAGACCGAAAGGGGGTCACGACACTCTGCTGCAAGATCATCATTTGATGAGGCCGGAAAATCGCAAATAAAAATACAATCCCATGATGAAGTAGTCCATGATGCAAGGGGACCCATAGTCGCTAGCTCTTGTGATAATGTAGTAACCCACGCACTCCAAGTTACAGAGACAGTTCTTGATTGCTCTGTTCCGACACAGAGTGTGGTTCCGAAAAGCAAAGCCTCAGATCCTGCTGTTGTAGAGATAGAAGTTGCAGCGCACGCCACAGGTTCTAGCCACCAAGTTGTCGCTGTTCATGTTCAGATGAACACGGATATGCTTTGTGATGACCAGGGAGCTAGGACATATCACACTAGAACATCAAAACAAAAAAAATCTGGTACGTCAACACATTCAGCTCGCTTACCGGAGGCAGTCCCTGGTGGCGTTGGAAGAAGGAAGCAAACTAAAAAACATTGATGACAGTCTTCTTCTGGAATATTAGGGGGCTAAATAAGAAAACAAAGCAGTCTGCAATTTGCAAATGGATTCATTCAAATCAGATTTTGCTTAGAGGACTGTTGGAAACTCGAGTTACGGAAGCTCGTGCTTCTGCTGTGGTTTCGACGGCTTTTCCTGATTGGTCTTTCGCTTCTAATTATGAGCACCACCACCTCGGTCATATTTGGGTAGTGTGGGATAAGAGTGTGGACTTAAGAGTCTTAATCAAAACAGATCAAATGGTTTCTTGTTTAGTTCAAGTTGTTGGATCTCTTATGTTCCTTTGCACTTTTGTCTACGCTTCCAACTTAGCCGAGGATCGCCAGCAGCTTTAGAGTCAGCTCACAACATTTCAACGTGACTTATCTCTTTGTGGAGTTCCATGGCTTTGTCTTGGAGATTTTAATGACATCTTGGCTTCCTCGGAACATTAAGGTACTGCGCTAATTTCGACCATTACTAATATATTGGCTTTTCAGGATACCGTCCATGCCTGCTCTCTCACGGATATGGCATACTCAGGACCTTTATTTACATGGTGCAACAAGCGGGATTCCGAACTAATCTGCAAAAAACTTGATCGAACTTTGGTGAATGACTCATGGATGCTCTCCTTCCCACACGCCTTTACAAAATTTGAGTCTGGTGGCTGCTCAGACCATATGCGAGGGCTTGTTTTCTTGCATGGTATGACCTTTCGTCCTAAGAACTCATTTAAATTTTCTAATGCGATTACTAAGCTGCAGGAGTTCATATGGTAGAGGAGTTCTGGGCGTCCACAGCCCACCTTTTTTTTCCACTTCTTCTCTTTACAGGTTCTCGAAGAAATTAAAGCAGCTCAAGCCTATCATCCATAATCTTTGTCGACAAAAGCTTCACCACTTATCCAGACGAGCTGTAGCAGCTTTTGAGGATCTATGCGCTTGCCAAAATGCAACCTTTTCTCATCCCTCCTCGGAAACCAGCAATGTGGAATCACTTGCTTATGCTAGATGGGACCAAGTAACGCGTCTTGAGGAGAGTTTACTTAGGCAGAAGGCAAAGCTCCATTGGTTAGATGTAGGAGATAAAAACAATAGGTTTATCCATAATGCGGTGAAAGAAAGGCAGGCCCGGAACATGATTCGGAAAATAGTGGACCATGAGGGGAGAACCTTAAATACAAAGGAAGATATCAAGTTTGAAGCGGTCAGGTACTTTAGCTCTGTTTTCTCTAACCATCCAATGGATTTTACAGGAGCCTCCGTAATGGAGCTGGAGGAGCTTCTCACATTTTGCTGCTCGAGTGAGGACAAAGAGATGTTAACCTCCGAGGTTACGGACGCTGAGATAACGGGGGTTCTCTTCTCCATGCCTTCAAATAAATCTCCAGGACCGGATGGCTATCCTATGGAGTTTTATAAAGCAACCTGGCCTATTATTTGGACTGATTTTCTTGTAGCGGTAAAATCTTTCTTTGCTTATGGTGTTCTCCCAAAAGGTTATCTCAAAGCTGTTGGCTAATCGGCTCAAGAGAATTCTCGATGGGTTTATTGAGCCAAATCAATCCGCTTTTATTCAAGACCGGTATCTAATGGAGAATATTCTCTTAGCTTCGGAAATGGTTTGGGACTACCATAAGGGCAGTATTGCTTCTCGTTGTGTGGTTAAGATCGATATCTCCAAGGCTTTCGACTTGGTTGAATGGAATTTCTTGCTAGGCGTTCTCTCAGTTCTTGATATCCCCCCAGGGTTTGTTAATTGGCTCAAGCTTTGTGTCACCTCCCCACAATGGAGTTCATGGTATTTGCAGGGAATCAACCCACAGCTCAAAAACGTGGTAAGATGAAATGTCCTTGTTCAAATTGTTTGAATTTTCATAATGTAAAGATCGAGTTGATATAGAATCACTTGTCCAAGAAAGGGTTTATGCGGGGTTACAAGATTTGGTATTTCCATGGAGAAACCCAAAGAGAGTTAGGTAGTAGTAGTGAACGTACTGTTGGGGGAAAATTAGGGAAGAGATACCGGAGGTTGATTTCGGAATAGGCACTGTTACAATGGTCAATGATGCAGTTAGCGAGACTACATCATTGGCTGAATATAACAGAGATATGGTTGAAGAACCAAATGCAAAGGCATGCCAGTTTTTTGACATGTTAGATGGAGCTAAGCAGCCTCTCTATAAGGGTTGTCGTGGGCATTCCCCATTATCATTTGCCAGTAGAATGATGAGCATTAAGACAGATTTCAATTTATCAGAAGAGTGTGTGATGCGTTTGATGAATTTGTGAAAGATCTATTGTCTGAAGATAATATGTCACCTGCTTCATACTACGAGATTCAAAAGCTTGTTGTGGGTATTGGTTTACCGTATCGTACGATAGATGTATGCATCGACAATTGTATGATCTTTTGCAGAGAATATGAAGATCTACGTAGCTGTAAATGGTGTCGAAAACCACGATTTTAGGAGGGCAGTGGACGGGTTCCAATTCCTTATAAAAGGATGTGGTATTTGCCACTTACAGAGAATTTGAAGAGTATATATCAGTCAGAACGAACGGCAACAGCAATGAGATGGCATGCGGAGCATAGGCAAGATGGAGGGATTACATACCTTTCAGATGCAGAAGCATGGAAGCATTTTCAGTCCATATATCCTTATTTTTCCTTCGAGCGTAGGAACGTGTACCTTGGATTATGTACTAATGGTTTTAACCCTTTCGAAAGGCATGGTAGACAGTATTCACTATGGCCCGTTATAGTAACACCGTATAATTTGCCTCCTTTTATGTGCATGCGTTGAGAGTTTTTGTTTCTCTCTATACTTGTGCCAGGATCGAGCATCCTAAGAGATCACTAGATGTTTTCCTTCAGCCGTTGATCCATGAGTTACAAATGTTATGGGATCATGGAACAGAAGCATACGATGTTTCATTGCAGCAAAATTTCAACATGTGTGTTGTTCTTCTGTGGACCATAAGCGATTTTCCCGCATATGGTATGTTATCAGGATGGACTAGACATGGTAGATTATCGTGTCCATATTGCCAAGACAACACAGATGCATTCCAGTTGCGTCACGGCCGAAAGTGTTGTTGGTTTGATTGTCATAGAAAATTCCTACCTGAACGACATCCCTATCGTCGGTCTCGGACTTTGTTTACTGCAAATAAAAGAGTTGCAGACAGATCTCACCCAGATTTAGATGGATGTTCTATTTTAGATCAACTACGAGATTTTGGAGCTCAAAGGACGACTGAGTGTGGGGGTAACAGACATGTTCCAATTGACGGTGTTGGGATTAACCATAATTGGCACAAACAGAGTATTTTCTAAGATTTACCTTACTGGAAAGACCATTTACTGAGGCATAATCTAGATGTTATGCATATTGAGAAGAATTTTTTCGACAATATCATGAACACAGTATTACATGTTCAAGGTAAGACGAAAGACAACATGAAGTCTAGATTAGACTTGGCAATGATTTGTTCTCGTGATGATCTTCGAGTAATGCCGAATGGGAGATGTCCAATGCCAACCTACCGGTTAAGTGCAAACAAGATAACTGCATTTTTTTGATTGGATTCGTGATGAAATTAAATTCCCAGATGGATATGCAGCAAATCTACAAAATTGTGTCAATTATGTGTAGAGAAAGTTTACTAGAATGAAGAGCCATGATTGTCATGTAGTGATGCAACGACTATTACCATTTGCGTTTTTCCAACTTCTTGAATAGAATATCCATGAAGCAATTGCTGGTAAATATTACTTATTATTCGTATAACTTTTTCATTATATAAACAATTTGATATCTTTCGTTGTTAACTTCAGGAACATGAGTATTTTTCGGTGATTTGTGTTCTCAAACCCTTACAGCCGAAGGTATTCGCAATTAAGAGGAGAATATATCGAAGGTAATATGCAATTTGGAGAAGATATTTCCACCATCCTTTTTTGATGTTATGGAACATCTACCTATCCACCTACCACGTGAAGCATTGCTCAGAGGTCCAGTTCAATACCGTTGGATGTATCCGTTTGAACGGTACATGTTTCATCTGAAGAAAAAAGTTAAAAATTTAAGCAAAGTGGAAGGATCAATTGTTGCACAGAACCTGAATGAAGAAGCCTCACAATTTGTTGAGTATTACTTTTCATCTCAAGTTCGTACTAAGAGTCGACGTCCTCCTCCCCATGACGATAGAGGTGAGAGAGCAATATATCAAATTTATGTCCCTCAATTGTTTTCTCAAGTTGGTCGTGTAAGCGGCAAGGGAAAGAGTAGACAACAAACTAAACAGGAGCTCAAGCACTTGCATATGTACATCCTCGAAAATTGTGATGATATTCAACAATATGAAAGGTATTTATTTTGTGTCAAATTATAGTATTATTTCGTTATATATAGTATATCTAATAAATATTTGGATACAGTATGTTCATGTCTTATGCACGGACATATTATCTTGATTGCACTGAGGAAGAACTTGAGAATATAAAGCATAACGAATTTGCCGACTGGTTAAAATTTTATGTAAGTCTTTTCTTTATAATATGGTAATACAAATACATGTTTATTGTGTTCACTCCATAACCAATTCACATTGTATATAGTAACTGAAGAAATCGGAATGGGCCAAACGTTCGAAGCATGGTTGGTGGATTTGATTAACGGTCCAAACTATATCACAACTTCATACCCAAGATATTGTACGAGAGGATATGCGTTTCGTATTCTTAATCACGGTCATAGTACGATAACTTCTGATTATGGGGAATCCACTAAATCTGAAGATGTTGTTTACTATGGACTACTAAACGAAATTTTGGAAGTCCGATATCCTGGATTTTTAAACCTGAGGTGTATTATCTTCAAGTGTGATTGGTATAATCCGACTCTCGGGTACGGTTATAAAGTTGACCAATTTGGTGTGACTTCAGTTCATTCAGAAAAAAAGCTAATAACGTTGAAATATGATCCATTTATTCTTGCTTCCCAAGCTGACCAAGTAAACAAATTTTGTCTTCTTAAAATTTGAACTATATTTTAGCTTTGATTTTTCCTAACTAGTTACGATTGTAGGTGTGTTACATTCCATACCCTCGTGTAACTAATCAAAATGACCTTTGGCTTACTGTGACATCAATAACACCAAGAGGGAAAATCTATGGGGTTGGGGAACACGATCCTTTGCAACCAGCCAGAAATGCAGTTATGCGTGAAGTGGAAATAACGAAAGCTGTTGAGCTAATTGGTGATTTTACATCAATTGAAGATGTTGTTGTACATTCTGATTATGAAGATGCGCCTGGAGAGTATAGTGATGATAATGATTCAATCGATTCAAATGGAACATCTTCCGAGTCAGATTAGTTTTCATTATAATGTTTGAACCTTATGTTGTGTTTAATTCAGAGATAATGTAATGTACGTGTACCTACTTGAAAACGCTTTCTACATGTTTTAAATGTATGATTTAGGTGTTACCTAATATGTAAACTTGGAGTTGATATTTCCAATCGTCTATATATATGATATTTCAAATAAATTAAGAACCATCTATACAAAGTTATAAACATGTCAAACGATTCTGATTCAGAACGAGAAATTGAATCTTTATCGGGGATTACACACTCGAAACTTATAGGGAAGGTGGCAGAATAGGACAGGGAACGCAATGAATTGGAGACAAAATGGGGGTTGGATTCTCAGGACTCAGAACCAGAAGCAAGTTCCGGAACAAACAAACATCCCGACTCTCATAGGTATGATCAACTTTTATCTATTGCCCATACCCTTGATGCTGTAGAGGAAGCATAGGTGGAGTCTGAACCCAATGATCAATACCATCTAAGTGGGTATGCCCAACCGGTTGATTCTCCACCAGATGAATTTGATATTGATGCAATCGAGAAATTAACCATAGTTCACATATTTAATAACCAAAGTTCACACTTCACATATTTAATAACCAAAGTTCAAGCCTAGAAGAAACCTAAAATATTAAAAGTATTCTGATCCCGTCGGAATTCCGTCGGTCAATACCGACGGAGAACAGAAAAATTTTAATTTTTTTTTTCCTACCGACGGGAAACCGACGCACAACATAAAAAATTTATAATTTTGGTAACTTAAGTGTTTGTAAATGGTTAGACATATACATATGTTGCATATTCTGTGCAAATTAAGTGTATTTCATATACCACATGGTACGAAACCCTTTTGGTTGGTACAACCACTTAGTAGGTGGAAAGTTAATCATACAGATGAGAACATAAGATCATCTTTCTATGGCTGAGATCGACTTAGACAGATTACGAATCTATCTGAATCCTGCAAATTTTATTTCTATAAAACCATTAAAGTTCAAGTTCTAATTTTCAACATCTCCAACCATGTCAAAAAATTATTACTCCTTTTGAAGAAGATAAATTTATAACCTCTTTCATTTAATCCTTGGAAGAATCAAAAATTCCACCATTGTCTTCTCCTCTACCTGGTACCTCAATCCATTTTTCAAAACAAACTAGTTCAACTTCTGTGTCAGCCCCGAAGAAGACAAGGAATTCACGCTCTGGAGATAGGGGGAAACATGTAGACCTCAAAAAAGGTCCTATGTCAGAGTTCGTAGATGAGTTTGAAACGTATGAGGAACCGGATACATATAATTACAAATGTCCCAATGACCATTACGGTTGTTGTGAGAAACACATGCTGAAGTTTGAGATAGATCATTAAGGTCTATATTTGTATTGAATGGTTCTTGTGTTAGTCATCACGATGGTGTTTTGTCAATACACTAAGTGCGAAAATAAATCTTCTTGTTCTTGTATCAAATAAGATGTATTCCACTGTAAGATCTTTGTGGTTTGTAAGTGTAAGTGTTGTACTAATTATGTGTGTTTTAATAAATGTTAAGTGAATTTTAATAAAAATTATGTGTGATTTAATAAAATTTTATGTTGAGAACAATAAAAAAGGATTTTTCAATGCGCATATTTATTTAAAAAGTTATAATATAAAATACGTACATGTAGTTTTAGAAAGATATAAAATATATTAGAAACTATTACATCATACAATATTAAACCTTTTGTTAAATCATTGATTATAACGTAAGAGATCTTTGATTATTAAATTTTGTTATAAATTTTTTTAAAAGGGCCATATACAGTTTATATAATAAACTTGTTACCTATACATTTGACTATGGTAGTAGTCTATTGGCAACATAGCATACTTGACATATTATCCAACCCATGTTCGAGTCTGGAAAAAAACAAAAATTTTAAAATTTTACACAACCCGTCGGTATTTACCGATGGGATACTGATGAAAGGCTAAAATTTTAAGCGACAATTCAATTTTTTTAGTAACCGCATAATGGAAACCCTACTATAACCGACGGCGTACCGACGGCTAGTCCGTCGATAATGATTTTTAATTTAACATGTTCATCTTCTTCCCTATCGATACACCGAACCAACTTCCCCAATACCCATAACCCCAAAATCGAAGAAACCTCCGGCTAACCTGAAAAAAAACTTTAAATCGGCCAATATATTACCGAAAATATCTTCTACAATGTCTAATAATCCATCAAATTCTAATCCCCAGTAAGTTTTCAATATTTCTAAAATTTGTAAATTTTGTTTTAGCGATTTCTGATGTTAGATTTTAGATTACCCAATGGAAATCTAGGTTAGGGAACTTAGATTTAAGATTATAGGGATTTCATTCTAGATTTGGTAAAAAGATTGAAGGATTCATGGCAAAAAAAAATTTTGTTCTTCGATGTTTTTTTATTTCAAATAAATATTTTATTTCAATATAAATGATTTTTGATTTTATTTTGTTTACATGTATTCTACAATTTATTTTGTTTAATAAAAATTATATTTCTTTGTTTATTATACATTATTTAAATATTTATTTTCCATCCAATATATAAAATTTTTTATAAATTTAACAAAATCGTATTTATAAAGTATTTTCCTTGCAATATATAAATACTTATATAAATTAAACAAAATTGTATTTATAAAGTATTTTCCTTGCAATATATACAAACTTATATAAATTAAACAAAAGCTTATTTATAAAGTATTTTCCTTGCAATATATAAATATTTATATAAATTAAACAAAATTTTATTTATAAAGTATTTTCCTATGCAAAATTTTATATGTGTATTGTTATTATATTATTTTATAAATTTTATATACTACCAAATTAAGTTTAATGAAATTTTGCAACCTAAGATAACTCCTCAAATATATATTTAATAAATAAATTATTGTAAAGTATTGTATTTCAAAAGTATTTGTCTTTATTGTAACAATTAGACTACTTTTTCAAAAGTTTAAGAATTAATCTTGTTGTTTATATGCTTATTTTCAAACTAATATTTAAGTTTTAATTTATATTTCCTAAAACAATTATGTTTTTTTGTAAATTGATTTTTAAATATCTTTTTATATTTCTTAATATTAATTTTATGTTTAAAGTGACTTTGTTAGGTTTTCTGCTGGATGTGTCCGTTCCGCATCGGGAGGCCGTGGTACTGTTTCGTTTCCGGGATCATCTCTCCGACCTTCTACCGCACCTCCTCCATATTTAAGCCGCAAGTCACGCGTTCCCGTTGGTGGTGGTACTTTACAATGAGGTAGAGGGCAAGAGATTCCAGAAACTTGTCCATCTGAGTCTAGCCAAGTTCCGGATCCGCAAATCGACCAATTCACAAGAATGACTGTTGAGGAGTTCATCCAGCAGCCACGATCGCAAAAGATCACAAGGCTGCATCCACAGAGGCTACCTAACACTACTTGGTAAGAAAAGTTAAAATTAAAATTTTCTATTCAGATAATTTCGTTTACGTTACTAACCGGTTTAATTCTATTGTTTATAGGTTTGATATTTCCCACAATGGCATATCTAAATGTATTAACAATATGCTTAATGGAATGATTAAGGAGCCCTACCCAACATTTTCGAAGATGCCATTGGAAGAACGGGACCAATGGTTTCGACACTTTGCGGTAAGTATAGTTATACTTTTTAATTAATTTATGTTATATAATTTTATAATATTTTATATATGTTTTTTTAGCAAGAATTCACATGGGATGTTGCGGATACTGGCCTTGTAAGGCGAAAGTTCGAGAGGAAATGTCGGGACCAATATTACCGTAAGGTTTACGAGTGGAAGCAGTTTTGGTTGGCGGAGAAGGTTTGCAAGGAGTTGGAGTTTAAACCCTATTTGTGGGACGGGTTTGTACGACACTGGGAGGCCGAGGAGACGAAGTCGACTTCAATCGGGAAAGCCAAAAACAGGATGAGCGATCGAGACGGTGTCAGACACTCGACACATAACGCTGGACCTCAGAGCATCGCCACTATGGAGGAGAAATTGGTATGTATCTCTAAATTTTAACTTCTTAAATATTTGTTATAACCATTTTCGTATTTTTGTTTTTCGATTGCAGACAAAAAAAAAAGGGTAAACGTCCATCTCATGTGAAGTTAGTCACCGAACTTCACACCAGCAAGAAGACGGGTCAGATTCAAGATCCAATAGCTCGGAACCTCGTCGACTCCGTCAACAAGCTTGCAGAAGAGTATCGGCAGGCGCTGAGTCGAACAAAGTTTCAGTGGACAAGCTGAATGAGTTTTATGATGAGATAAAATAACTACTTTTCTTTTTATATATAGAAGGTTTAATTTGATTTACCTTGACTCATAAAATTTATCTTTTTGTTTTACAGCTTACTCCTAGGAGCAAAGGACGTGTTTTTGGCCATCCCAATGAGCACCGTAGTGTGACATCTCGGTTTTCGCATGATGCAGCTTTTGCTCAAATGCAGGAAGACGTCATGAATGTGAAAGCTGCTTGCAAGTCTGAAATGGAGGAATTCAAGCTTCAAATGAAGCAACAAATGAAAGAAGAATTGGACGCAATGTGGGAGTAAATGCGAGCCGAGTTTCACGGTAGTGCGCTTCCACCGGACGAATGATTTTTTTCCTTTTATTTCGTGTTTGAACTGATTTTAATTTTAGTTTCTTACATTTTTATTTTTATTTTTATAAAATTTATTTCTGTTTATTAAATTTAGTACATTTTTAAAAAAATTTTAAATTTATCTTTTTAATTCAAAACCAATTTTATGGGTATAAAATGCAATTAAAAAAAAATTATATTATCCGTCGGTTTCCCGTCGGTTAACAGACCGTCGGCATCCCGTCGTAAAATTACCCGTCGGTTGTTTTCCGACGGGGGTACCGATGGGAGTTGACTTTCCGACATCCTAGATACGACACACCTTCCCGTCGTAAAAACCCATCGGTTAGGCCTATTTCCGACGGGTGTGACCGTCACAAACTGCTTGTTTTCTTGTAGTGAATACTTGCGAATAGGCAGCAACAAACTCGTTGAAAAACGTAAACCTGTAATCAGTGGGCTTCATGAACTTAAACATGTCATCACTCATCAATATTTCCATCAGTTCCCCACAAAAAGCATCCCCATATCAAGCTCCCTGAGCGTCATCCCTTGAAGAAGTCAACATTGTAGATGATTAGGCAGAACAAATCTTTGGGACTGAACCATGAATTGAGACTGAACATCAGGAACTCTACTATGGTTCTGAAAAAAGTATTCACCAAGCCTTTCCTGGTAATATGCATGAAGACGATCTGTTGATGAGCTCCACAAAATTTTGAATCTTGCATCATTTGTATTAGAGGCCATGGCCATCAACTCAAAACTCCCACCCGTATTTGGAAACCAGACATGCCGCTTTGTCGACAATAGTTGCAGGGCTGACATCTGGAGGTTCATGAAAGATTTTGATATCCATAGGATCTGAAACATCAGTAGCACCCTTTTAATTCTGAACCAGAGTAGCACCCTTTTAATTCTGAACCAGGTATTCAATAAACTTGTGCTTGTAATATGAGTCACGAGGATTTGCATGGTATTGAGCAAGCTTTTGCTGGTACAATGTGTGATAAGGATCTGCTGAGCTACTCAAAAAGTTGAATCTTGCATCATCCATAGTAGAGACTATGACCATCAACTTAAACTCCCACCCGAACGTGTCATTCTGTCGATAATAGTTGTAGTTGTGACATCTTGAGGCGCTAGAATGATTTTGATACCTGAATCATCAGTATCATCTTGATTCTGAGTAAGGTATTCAGAAAGCTTGTGCTTCTAATATGCGTGACAAGGATCTGCCGAGCTCCTCAGAAAGTTATATCTTGCATCATTCGGATAAGAGTCCATGAGCTTCCTCTCCAATTCCAACCCGTTTTTGGAAACGGCAGGGATCGTGTTTTCAACAATAGTTCTAGTTAACGATGTTGTGAATCGTGCCCTGTGATGGAGGATCAGAATAGAATTGGGCGAGGATAAAGCAGTCCCAAGACTTCTTATTCCTTTTTCAGAATTTTTACACAAGCTTCACCCGAGTCCAAGGTAAAGGGTATACCTTTTTTCTTAAGTTGATTCGATGAACCTTTCACCAGATCAACCCAAGAGTTGAACGACGGAAAAACAGGTTATCTTTCCGCACTTCCGATGGAGAGAAAATAGGTGTTTTTGATTAGTGCACTACTAAGATCATCTGCATCCATAATTAATTATATAATCAATTAATATTTTAATAAAAATTGATTATATAATTAAATTTTAAAGTTTTAAAAATAATTGAAGCGATTGATAGACAAATGTTGGATGACGTTCTCATGAGTTTTTCAGAATCTCCTCACTCTGGTTCTTCATTTCTAAAACTCACCTTAGAAACTCCCAATAAAAATGCTGTAAGATATAGATTTCAAAAGTTTTAGTGCTTATGTCTTCTGTATAGGTAAGACATAAAATGAAAAGTTTCAAAGAAACTCATTGTGATGACTAAACACTAAAATCTTTTTGTTATTAGTTATAGAACTTAGAAGTTAGAAGACAATTGTAACAGTATCGTGGTTCTAACTTGTTGTATGTTTTTCTCTTTTGTTTTTGTGTAGATAAATATCTTTACTTCAGCAATATCTCTGTAGGTTTTGATTATTCGAAGAATACACAAATTTTGGGGACAAAAATAAGAAAAATTGTCACAATTTGGTATACTAGAATTTTCGAGATAACAATGTTTTTTGGTAATATGTTTAACATGTAGAATAGACTTTCGATTTGTTTAATTATATATTATACTTCTCTAACCTACTCCAGTCGAAAACAAACAAATCATAGTAAATTTAAAAATCAATATTCAGAGATGACAGAGAGACAAAACATAAATACTTCAATCGAAAACAACCAAGTCAGAGTTTTTGGTAAGACAAAATGTGACTACTCCAAATGAAAACAAACAAGTCAGAAATTCCGGTCAGAATTAAAAATCAATATTCAAAGATAAGAGAGGCAAAACGTGTAGAGAGCGTTCCAAAAAAAAGATGCCAACACTAGTTGAATCTCATCCCCTCAGATATTTTTGCGACCAAGCATCCCGGACCCTTTCAGCGTTTTCACGTTCGTCTCAGCTTTGCTTTCTGCATAGTTTTCAGTTGGATTATTGATCCTTTGAATCCTTCGGCTGGCTCCAATCAAGCCAAGTACCATTGAATTTACACTCATAAGGACTTCCAATCTAGCAGCTCTTATGTTCCCCCAATCTGCCATTGGAATGGATGGATGAAGGATAACATTTAATTACAAGCCTATCGAAGTCTCTTTGAAGCATTATCATCTCAGCGTGAAGAAGAGTTTCTAACAGCGGGTTGAATCAGATGTGGATCTTTAACCTTCTCATAAATGCATTGACACAAGAAAACTAAAATAAAAAAATCAAAATTAGTTCTAGCTGTGGTCTGACATATATGATTATTAGTGATTACATAATCTGAAATTCAATCTTTAATCCTCATTAGATGATTCCTACTAGTAACAATAGAAGAAAATTTAAAGTAAGGTAAAAAAGGTGTGACAGGAACCTGCATACCGGACAGTCTGCAGACCAGTCCGCAGACAAGTCTGACCCAATCGCTATCCGTTCCGCAGACAAGTCTGGTTCGATCGTTATCCGTTCCGTAGAACGGGTCACAAACAAGTCTGACCCGATCGCAGACAAAGATTTCCCGATCGCCACCCGTTCCAGGGACGAGTGTTACCCGTTCGAGACCCGTCCACAGACAGACAATGTCGAGCACCCAGACTCGTCATCTCCCGATCAAGGCAAGGCCATAGAGGTTCTTGTCCTACCACCTGGATCCATCAAGCGAAGCAAGGTCAAATGCTATCGAGACAAGTTCGTGCGGGTCGTGCAACGATTCATGGAACAAGAAGCCCTCATGACCGGACCGCCCCGCGACACCACCGATGCTCAAGTACTTAGCGTCTTCACCATCACCCGGTGAAGACGCGCCTAAGTCGTCAGGCAAGTTGTACTCTTTTTCCCTATCCGGATTTGTCCCTAAGTGGTTTGCGGGATAGGTTTTTAACGAGGCAATGACACTTGATGCATCACGCTTCTTCAAAGGTCAACCTTCTTGCGTCAGGGCCAAGGAAGGTCAACGAAGCGTGATCCTATCTACACGAAGCCCACCCGCATTTTGGGTTTCTCTACGTAAGTATTTTGTTGCTTTTATGTTGTTTGTCTTTAAGCGGCCTAAACGAGCATGTTCGTTTAAGGCCTCATTCGGGACGCCTAGATCCTTCCTTTGTAGCCTATAAAAGGCGTGTAACCCTTGCATTTAATGGTTACACTTTTTGCATCAAAAATCACTTAGAGTTTTCTCTTCGAGTTTCAATCGAGTTCATTCTCTTGAACCTCATATCCAGTTACGCTTCCTCGAGCCGGGCTCGGAACTGTCTCCGGCTTGCCGTATCAAGGGACGATCCATACCCCTTGTGTCGTACCTTACTCCATTTCCTCTCTTTCGCAAAGGATCGGGTCGAGTCATCCTTGGTTCTTTGCTCCATCTTCTATATTTAGTCTTTTCCTTTCCGGCAACCGGCCTTAGACGAGTCATAGCTTGAACCGACGAGTACCCGTGACTTGATCTTTGGATCTAATCCTTTGGGGTACATCAACTGGTATCAGAGCTAAACGCTCCCTTAATTGCCTTTTATCTTCTTCTTTTCTCGGGAAAACGTTGAGCTAAGCCTTGACCAAGTGTTAAGCTTTGGCTCCTTCGTTATCGAACCTTTCCAGACTAGATCGGTTGAGGTCCGACCAAGTGTTGGACTCTCGGTTTGTCTTCTTTCCGACACTCTTATTTTCTTTTGTAAGGAGGAAACGCTTTTGTTGCTTGTCTCTGACGCGTTCGGGTAAAGTGAGAAGGTTGCGAGCTCCGTGAGGTCCCAAGCATTGACCGCGTCATTACTATTCTAGCCGGAAAAGGGTTGAGTTTGAAACTAGTTTTCAAAAACTCGACTCCCTACATTTTTCTCGAGCTTGCTAGTTTGTTTGGGGAAGAAACGTCCTTTCCATGACCAAGCCACGTTTTGGCTCGAGGGATTGACACGTTACACCATGTGGTCCCAAGTTTAGACCGCGTTGTTAGGGAGTAACTCGAGGAACACAGCGTGTGTGTTGTCCCGAAGAGCTTGTCGCTGATTTAAACCACACACGAGCTGTCCTTATCCTTTTATTCCCTGATCGTCCTTTTCATTCTTGTTGTCTCTTTTAATATGTCTGAGCCGCGTGTCCTTTTCCGTGCAACCTTGTCCTTTCTTACTTCTTGCATTATCTCTTTCCTTGTACTTTTACCCCGCCTCGTGTTTTAAACTTCTTACCAGGTCATCACCCGTTTGGCACCCGTTCTGGCACCCGGACGACCGTTCTGTCCTGTTCCGCAGACCGTGTGTCATGTTCCATTACCCGTACCACTCATTCCGTTCTGATCCGTTCTGTCTCCCGTCATCACCCGTTCCGACACCCGGCAGACCGTTCTGTCTAGTTCTACAGAACGACTGTCCCGTTCTGTTACCCATACCGTTCGTTCCGTTCTGTTCTTCTCCGTCCCTAGTCATTACCTGTTCCGACACCCGGCAGACCGATCTATCCCGTTCTGCAAACCCTTTGTCTCGTTCTGTCACCCGTCAGACCCGTTATGTGACTCGATCTCCCGTGAGTCATGGAACCCCCACCCAAACCACGAGAGATTGGCGCCATTCTTACCACCATCCAGAACCAACTCCACCACACCAGGTCGAGGCTCCACCCCAGTAGCCTGGCTACCCCGCACCTCCACTAAGGGTCGGCTTGCCCGAGCAACGACCCGGGGGTAACCCGGCCATGCGTCACCAGCATGAACATGACCCCGACCACTTAACCGACGACGAGATGGATCCGCATCTCCCGAGAAAAATGAGGCCTCGGCGACGAGCCGGCCTTAACAATGAGGTCTCGAAGAACCTCTCCTTCGGCCGCACGTTCCCAGCCTCAAGCTCGTGGCACCAACCTTTGCCGGACGAGTAGACCCTGAGGCTTAGCTCGACTGGGAGTGAAGGATGGATCATATCTTCGATTGCTATGCGTACGATGAACAAAGGAAGATCGCTTACGGGGCTGCTCAACTCACACCCTTACTTGGTGGGACCGTGAAATTCCCGACAGGCGTCGAAACTGCAAAGGGCCTATCCTGACTTGGGAGGTCATGAAGTATGTAATGAGGCGTCGCTACGTGCCTCCCCTCTACCACCGCAAGCTCCAAAAATATTTTCGAAGGCTCACCCAAGGAAGGAAATCGGTCAAAGAATATTATGAGGAGTTCAAACATGTTCGAAACCGGCTCCAACTCGAGGAATCTGAGGAAACGCTCATGGCTCAATTCCTCGACGGTCTGAACGATCGGATTGCGCGCAAGGTCAAGAGGCAATCATACGGAGGGTTCGAGGAATTGCTCTACTTGGCCATACAAGTCAAAAAGAAAGCCGCCAGCGTAAACCGGAGTTGACCACAAGGGCTCCCTACTTGGTCACCGAACGCTTCCCCAAGTGCTCAACCTGTCCGCGGACAAGACAAAACACGGCCAACCATAGTTGAATCCAGGTTTTGACCGAGAAACCCCAAGCTAGCCCTAGAAAATCCTCGGCCAAATCCCTGACGAGCACCCAAAGCCATCCGATCCTGCGATATCGTCTGTTTCAAATGCCAAGGCCATGGGCATTACACACGCAATTGTCCTAACCAGCGAGTCATGATCCTTACTCCTGAAGGCGAATACGAATCACGAGATGATAAGCCCGACCCCGCAAAAGATGAAGTCCTCACGACTGAGGAAGTGAAATACCCGGATAAAGGCGAGCTCTTGGTGATCCGACGAATCCTTAGTACCGTCCCAACCCTAGAAGACCTGAGCTAGCGTGATAACATCTTCCACACGTGATGCACTATGAACGGAAAGATATGCGGCCTAATCATTGACAGCGGGTCGTGAACCAATGTGGCCAGCCTCAACATGGTCAAGAAACTCGGTCTTCCCACCACCAAGTATCCGGCCCCATACAAACTCAAATGGCTCAACGACAAGTCTGTCATCCAAGTTGCCGATCAAGTGACCATACCCTTTAGCATCTGTCAATACAAGGATCAAGTGCTATGCGACGTGGTCCCTATGCAAGCCAGTCACCTCCTACTCGTTCCTTCATGATAGCAAGCGAGCCAGCCTAGCCCCTCTTACTCCAAACTCGCCAAAGGCTCCCCGGACAAGTTCAACTTTCTCATCAAGGCGAGTACCAAGACGTGTTCCCCGAAGAAATGCCTTCCGGCCTACCTCTTCTCCGAGGCATCGAGCACCAAATCGACTTTATACCCGGTGCCCCTTGTCCAAACCAAGCAGCCTACCGAGTCAATCTTGAAGAGGCTAAGGAGTTGGAGCGCCAAGTCTCCGAGCTCATGAATCAAGGCTACGTTCGGGAAAGCCTCAGCCCTTGTGCCGTCCCGGTCCTCCTTGTCCCGAAGAAAGACGGATCATGGAGAATGTGCGTGGACTGCCAAGCCATCAACAACATCACGATCAAGTATCGGCATCCCATTTCCCGCCTCGACGACATGCTTGACGAGTTAAGCGGTTCAACGATCTTCTCCAAGATCGATCTCAAAAGCGGCTACCACCAAGTACGCATGAAGGAGGGCGACGAGTGGAAGACCGCCTTCAAGACCAAGCAAGGCCTCTACGAGTGGCTTGTCATGCCATTCGGTCTCTTCAACATTTATGCGGTTAATGAATCACGTCCTTTGCCCTTTTATTAATCGCTTTATGGTTGTTTACTTTGATGATATACTCGTGTATAGTCGTTGCCTTAACGATCATCTTGGCCACCTTGAAATGGTCTTGGACACGCTTCGAAAGGAAGGCCTATACGCCAACCTTAAGAAGTGTGTCTTCGGCGCTAATGAACTTTGTTTCCTAGGCTTCATTGTGAGTGCGTAGGGACTCAAGGTCGACAAAGAAAAGATCAAGGCAATCCAAGAATGCCCGACTCCCGCGAGCATCATCCAAGTCTGGAGCTTCCATGGACTGGCTAGCTTCTATAGACGGTTTGTGCGCAACTTCAGCACCATAGCGGCTCCCCTTACCGCCTTCATCAAGAAGAACACCGAGTTCTATTGGGGACCCGACCAAGACCAAGCTTTCCACGGACTCAAAGAACATCTCACCCAAGCCCCATTGCTCACCCTCCCGGACTTCAACAAGACGTTTGAGGTTGAATGTGATGCCTCCGACATCAGCATTGGAGCAGTCCTCACTCAAGGCGGCTGATCGGTTGCTTACTTCAGCGAGAAGCTTAGCAGTGCCTCCCTCAACTATCCAACGTATGACAAGGAGCTCTACGCCTTGGTCAGAGTCCTTGAAACCTGGCAACATTACCTCCTCGCCAAGGAGTTCGTGATCCACACGGATCACGAAACACTCAAACATCTCTGGGGCCAAACGAATCTCAAGCGGCGACACACTAAATGGCTAGAGTTCATCGAATCTTTTCCTAATGCCATCAAATACAAGAAAGGGAAGGACAACATCGTGGCCGATGCTTTTTCCCAACGCTATACCTTAATCACAGCCTTAGACGCGAAGATTTTGGGGTTCGAAAGCATTAAGACCCAATACGACCAAGACCCCAAGCTCGGCAACTGCTACCGAGGCCAAGGAACCCACTCATATCATAAGTTCTATCTCCACGATGGCTTCCTCTTCAAAGAGCGAAAGCTATGCATTCCCCAAGGATCGATCCGGGAACTTCTAACCCGAGAAGCTCACGGCGGCGGACTCATGGGCCATTTCGGTTCCCTCAAGACTCTCTCTATTCTCCGGAGCCATTTCTATTGGCCAAGGATGAAGCACCAAGTTGAAGATTATTGTGCCAAGTGCTTAGCGTGCAAGAAGGCCAAATCCCGAAGCCAACCCCAAGGTTTGTACACACCATTGCCCATTCCAACCGCGCCTTGGGTCGACCTATCTATGTACTTTGTCCTTGGCTTACCCGTCATCGACCGCAAAGACACGATCATGGTGGTCGTGGATCGTTTCTCCAAAATGGCGCACTTCATTCCGTGTTCCAAGTCTCATGACGCAACAAAGATAGCCGAATACTTCATCTGCGACATCATAGGCATTCACGGACTTCCACGCACCATTGTGTCAGACCGGGAACCTCGGGCGGTAACTCGGTACCAAGTTACTCTACTCAACCACGTGCCACCCACAAACTGACAGTCAAACGGAGGTTGTGAACCAGACTCTCGACGCTCTCCTAAGAGCGACCCTAGGCGACAATAAGATGGCATGGCTCAACGTCCTCCTGTTTGTCGAATTCGCCAATAATAGGGCCATCCATTCGGCAACTAGGAAGTCCCCCTTCGAGGTGATCTATGGGTTTAACCCTCTAACCTCACTAGACCTACTCCCTTTACCCCCGAGTGAGGTTGAGAACCAAGACGGGATCAATAAGGCAGCCTACATCAAGAAACTACATGAAACAGTCCGAGCCAACATCGAGAAGAGGACCGAACACTATGCCCATCAAGCGAACAAGGGTCGGAAGTGCACGGTCTATCAACTCGGCGACTTGGTCTGGCTTCACTTCAGACCCGAAAGATTCCCTCAACAAAGGAAGAGCAAGCTCAACCCGGGAGGTGACGGACCGTTCCGAGTACTCAAGCGCATCAATAACAATGCCTACCGCATTGAACTACCAGGTAAGTACAACATCTCATCCACATTCAACGTAACTGACTTAGCTCTTTTCCATGCAGATGGTGAAGAATCAGTTTTGCGGACAAAACCTCAACAAGAGGGAGGGGATGACAGGAACCTGCGTACCGGACAGTCCGCAGACCACTCCACAGATAAGTCTGACCCGATCGTTACCCGTTCTGCAGAAAAGTCTGGCTCGATCGTTACCCGTTCCGCAGAACGGGTCACAGACAAGTCTGACCCGATCGCAGACAAGGATTTCCCGATCGCCACCCGTTCCATGGACGAGTGTTACCCGTACGAGACCCGTCCATAGACAGACAATGCCGAGCACCCAGACTCGTCATCTCCCGATCAAGGCAAGGCCATAGAGGTTTCTGTCCTACCACCTGAACCCATCAAACACTATCAAGACAATTTTGTGCGGGTCGTGCAACGATTCATGTAACAAGAAGCTCTCAAGACCGGACCAACCCGCGACACCACCGACGCTCAAGTACTTAGCGTCTTCACCATCACCCGGTGAAGACGCGCCTAAGTCGTCAGGCAAGTTGTACTCTTTTTCCCTATCCGGATTTGTCTCTAAGTGGTTTGCCGGATAGGTTTTTAACAAGGCAACGACACTTGATGCATCACGCTTCTTCAAAGGTCAACCTTTTTGCGTCCGGGCCAAGGAAGGTCAACAAAGCGTGATCCTATCTACGCAAAGCCCACCCGCATTTTGGGTTTCTCTACTTAAATCTTTTGTTGCTTTTATGTTGTTTGTCTTTAAGCGGCCCAAAAGATCATGTTCGTTTAAGGCCTTATTCGGGACGCCTAGATCCTTCCTTTGTAGCTTATAAAAGGCGTGTAACCCTTGCATTTAATGGTTACACTTTTTGCATCAAAAATCACTTAGAGTTTTCTCTACGAGTTTCAATCGAGTTCATTCTCTAGAACCTCTTCTCCGGTTACGCTTCCTCAAGCCGGGCTCGGAACTGTCTCTGACTTGCCGTATCAAGGGATGATCCATACCCCTTGTGTTGCACCTCACTCCATTTCCTCTCTTTCGCAAAGGATCGGGTCGAGTCATCATCGGTTCTTTGCTCCATCTTCTATCTTTAGTCATTTCCTTTCTGGCAACCGGCTTTAGCCGAGTCGTACCTTGAACCGACGAATACCCGTGACTTGATCTTTGGATCTACTCCTTTGGGGTACATCAGTGTGCATGCGAAAATAGTATACCATATCTCATCAATAGGGAATTCGACTCCGCGAGTTTGGAATTTATGTAAATCTTCATCATTAGAGCTATTTTTGAAATCATATGTTATTGCCTTTAGCCATGTATTTATCTAAACATCAGAATTAGATAATCAGTTAACAGAACTGGAAAATCAAAAGTTTACCAAAAAATCAATCATAATAAATAATATCCACAAATACATATGGAAGTTACTTTAACATCAAAATTGATGCAGTTGCAAGTATCAAAACTGGAGGAACAAAAACTTAAACCAAAAATCAATCATAAAAATAACAAAACTCTAACTATAAGGAATCATAAAAAAAAACTCTTAAACATAGTGACAATTAGTTGCAACCAAGCATCTCGGACCCTTTCAGCCTTTTTACGTTCGTCTGCAGCTTTGCTTTCTGCATCAATCTATTTTAGCTGGAATATTGATCCTTCTAATCCTTCGTCTAGCTCCAATCAAGCTAAGTAGCATTGTATTTACACTCATAAGGACTTCCAATCTAGCAGCTCTCATTTTCCTCCAATCTGCCATTGGAATGGATGGATGAGGGATAGCGTTTACAAGCCCTATCATCGCATCGTGAAGAAGAGTTTCTAACAGTGGGTTAAAACAGATGGGGATCTTCAATCATCTCATAAATGCATTGAGACAAGAAAGCTGAAATAAAAAATCAAAATAAATTCTAGTTGTGGTATGACATATATGACTATTGAGTGATTACATAATCTGAAATTCATTCTTTATTCCTCATTAGATGATTCCTACTATTAACCATTCAAGATATTCAATTGTAAAGTAGGGTAAAAAAGGCGCAGGAGAAAATAATATACTATACCTCATCAATAGCGAATTCGACTCCGCGAGTTTGGAAGTTATGTAAATCTTCATCATTAGAGATTTTTATTGAAATCATATGTTATTACCATGCATTTATCTAAATGTCATAATTAGATAACCAGTTAACGGAATTGGAATATCAAAAATCTACCAAAAATTCAATCATAATAAATAATATCTACAAATACATATAGCATGACTTTAACTTTTAAAAGGACCAATAAAGCATGACGTTAACTTCTTTAACTGTCCTCATCGAACTTTTTCACCTAGTTAGAAATTCTAAATTACGAGGAATTGCGTGTAACTAAGGTTTAGAGTCTTAAATTTGGTGTAGTGTGAGACTTTGTATTTTTCTGTGCTTTATTTGTTTCTATTTATCGAATTTAATTTTTATGAAATTTTTTAAAAGCAGTCGTAAAATTGATGAAATTTCCAATGAATTTATAATTTGTCAGAAAATTTCGACAGTTTTGCAATTAATAAAATTCATTAGAAATTTGTCGAAAATACCAACGGATTTTTGACGGAAAATGATCGGAAATTAACCGACGGATTTCCGACGGATTTTCGACGGACAAGCATAAATCCGTCGAAAATGCGTAGGAAATTATGAATGTTAAATTTCAATGGATATCCGTTGGAAATTCGTCGATAAATAAGAACATTGATATAACCGTTGTCATATCTGTTTGAATTTCGTACATACCAACGAAATTTTGATGGTTACAACTTCTATATATATGTTTGTACATTTCTTCATTCATTCACACCTCTTATTCATTCAATCACATTATAGAAACCACAAAACTTGAAAAGATATGTCTTCTGGTAAATATTTTTGGTCATGGATGTACGAACCTATGATGGATCCGAAGTAAAACTTACTGAAAGATGACTATGCACGAGGAATATGCGAGTTCATGGAATTGGCCGGAAATCAACGGGGAACAAAAAAAATGGTAAGATTAAATGTCCATGTAGTATATGGCGGAATTCTCATAATGTTAAGGTTGAGTTAGTTTGACATTATTTGTACAATAACGGGTTTATGACAGGTTATAAGATTTGGTATTTACATGGAGAAACAAGTTATGATTATGGTAGTACAGTGAACCATATGTTACGGATAGCATAAGAGAGAGAACCAAAGTAGATGTAGGTGTAAGTACGGTTGAGATCATGAATGATGTGTTTAGGGAGAACATGCAGTCGGCCGGTTATGATGGAGATAGGGTTGAAGAACCAACTACAGAAGCACAAATTTTTTTTGATATGTTAGATGCAGCAAAGTAGCCACTATATAGCAGTTGTAGAGAAAGTCATTCACCGCTATCATCTGCAAGTAGAATGATGACTATTAAGACGGACTACAATTTGGCGGAAGAATGTGTTGATGAAATAACAGATTTTATGAAAGATATTTTGCCTGAAGATAATCTTTCACCAGCATCATACTATGAGGTACATAAACTTGTTGATGGTCTTCGTTTGTTGTATCAGATGATAGATGTGTATATCGACAACTGTACGATATATTAAAGAGAAGACAAAAACTGCAAAAAATGTCAATTTTGTTGAAAACCGCAGTTTCAAGAAACTAGTGAGAGAGTTTCATTTCCTTATAAATAGATGTGGTATTTACCATTAACAGAGAATTTGAAGAAGGTTATATCAATCTCAGTGCACAGCAGAGGCAATGAGATGACATGCATAGTATCGTCAAGATGGAGAGATTACGCATCCTTCGAACACAGAAGCGTGGAAACATTTCCAATCATTATATCAGATTTTGCGTATGAGCGACGAAATGTATACCTCGGGTTATGTACAGATAGTTTCAACACATTTGGAAAGCATGGAAGACAATATTCGTTGTGACCGGTAATTATAACACCTTACAATTTGCCACCATCTTTGTGCATGAGTAGATAATTTTTGTTCCTCTTTGTTCTAGTTCCCGGCGCAGATCATCCAAGTAGGTCACTTGATGTATTCCTCTAGCCATTGATCTATGAGTTACAAATGCTATGGAAGCATGGACTTAACCATATGATGTTTCATTGCAGCAAAATTTTAAGATGTGTACGGTTTTTATGTGGAGTATAAGCAATTTTCCAGCATATGGTATGTTATCTGGATGGACAACTCATAGAAGATTGTCATGTCCATATTGCCAAGATAATACTGATGCATTCTAATTACAGCACAGAAAAAAGACATGTTGGTTGATTGCCACAGAAGGTTTCTACCAAATGATCATCCTTACCATCGGTCTAGAACATTGTTTACGAAGAACAAGCAAGTGTTTGACTGTGCACCTCTGGAGGTTGATGTACATTATATATTGGAGTAGTTAAGAGATTTTGGTGCTGAAGAACTCCTTATTGTGGGGGTAATGGGCATGAGCCTGTTAACAGTATCGGTAAAGTTCATAATTGGCATAAAAATATTTTATGGGATTTACCTTATTGGAAAGATTATTTATTGAGGCACAATCTAGATATTATGCACGTTGAAGAGAAATTTTTTGAAAACATTATGAACACTGTTTTAAACGTCCAAGGGAAGACGAAAGACAATATGAAGTCTAGATTAGATTTGCCACTGATTTGTTCTCAGGATTTTCTTAATGTTATGCCTAATGGTAGATGTCATATGTCTGCCTAGTGGTTAGACACAGCTAAGAAAAAACATTTTTTGATTGGATTCGCGACGATGAAAAATTCACGGATGAATACACATCTAATATGTGTAATTGCGTTGATTTCGCTGAAGAAAAGTTTATTGGAATGAAGAATCATGATTTTTATGTTGTAATGTAGCGTCTTCTTCCATTTGCTTTTGCCCATCTTCTTAAAAAACGTCCACAAAGCAATTGCATGTATATTTTGTTACTTCCATAATGTTAATTAACCTTTTCTATAGCATAGATATCTAATATGTTTATTATTTTTTTTTGTAGGAGTTGGTGCTTTCTTTCGAGATTTATGCACGAGAACACTTACAATAGAGGGTATCCGCAATTTACAGGACAATATACCGGTTATCTTCTATAATCTTGAGAAGATATTTCCGCCGTATTTCTTTAATGTTATGGAACATCTTCTAATTCACTTCCCACGAGAAGCAGCATTTGGACTAATATTAACCCAAGAAGAAAAAAAGATGGAAGAATCTTGAGAATATTTTTTTTAGTAATAATCTAATTTATTTTATAGAAAAATTTGACTTTATCATCTTTTAAAAAGTGACGGTCAAAATTTTTAAGTCAATGAATTACTATAATATATATTTATAGACTACTAGGAAACAAATCCTAGTCCAATACAATTGAGTTAACCGGTCTCCTTATCAATATAATCAAGCATAAATCGGTATATATACTCCAATAGTCCCCTTCAAAATGAGTAGAAGATGATTTGAAGGCTTATCTTAGATTTAAGATGTTCAAATTATGAAGGGAAAAAAGGCTTAGTGAGTATGTCAGCCACATGATCCTCTATTCACACATGGACTGTTTCGAGAAGACCCTAATCTAACTTACCACAAGCAGTATGGCAATTCAATTCGATATGTTTGGTCCTTTCATGGTAAACTGGATTGGTGGTCATGTATATTAATGCAGTACTATCGGAAAATAGAACATGGACAACATAAATAGCAACATTCAGGTCGTTGAGCAAAATACTCAACCAGAACATCTCACATGATGCTAGAGCCGCTAGAGCCAAAGCTCTATATTCTGCATCTGCAGAAAAGGGAGACACAATAGGTTGCTTCTTGGAACGCCAAGAGATTAATGAATCACCAAGAAACATATTGAAACCAGTCGTGGACTGTCAACTATAAGGACAAGATGCCTAATCTGAATCAGCAAATATCTTGAGAGTGAGATCATATGAAACAAAATAAAACAAACCTTGGCCAATTGTGCCTTTAATATACTGAAGCACCCGTAAACAACATTGAGATGAGTAGTTCGTGGAGCAGAAAGTATTTGACTTAATTTGTTCACTATAAAACGTGATGTATGGCCTCGTGATTGTCAAATACATCAAATTGCCCACAATTCTTCTATACATTTCTGCATCAGGTATAAGTTCACCATCTATCTTTGACATAATCATAGGAAAGGAAGATGGCTTGCAACCTAACGTACTAGTAGATGACAATAACTCCAGTGCATACTTTCTTTAGCACAAAGAGATTCTGCAGTAGTATGAGCAACCTCCAATCCCAAAAAATACTTTAAAGGACCAAGGTCTCACAACTGAAAATTGTTCTTCAAACTTTCAGTTAATTGAGTTGATGCAGTATCACTAGTGCTACCAATTATAATATCATCTACATACACCAACACAACCACAAAATTTGTGTCATACCTCTTGACAAATAGAGCATGATCACCATGACATATGTGAAAATCCAACTGCAAAAAACTTTCAGAAAACTTCTTGAACATTGCTTTGATGCTTGTTTGAGCCCATAAATCGGTTTTTTGAGTCTACAAACAAAATTTGGTGGCAATAAGTCCCCCTTTCTATATGCATATCCATCTAGTAACTGCATATAGATTTCTTCATCCAATTATCCATTAAGAAATACATTGGAAATATTCAATTGAGTAAGTGTCCATTTCTTGGAAGCTGAAACTTTCAAAAAATATTTGACAGTAGCCATCTTTCCTACAAGGGAGAAATTTTCACTATAATCTAGATCCTCCTTTTGCGTATATCCTTTTTCCATAATTCTTGCCTTATATTTCTCAAGACTTTCATTTGCATAGAACTTCTATGTGAATACCCACTTACATCCGATTGGTTTCTTTCCTTGAGGTAAGATGTCGTCTCCCAAGTATTAGTCGATTCCATTGCTCCAGTTTCTTTATCAACTGCCTCACACCATCCCTGGGAATTATGAGCCTCATCATAAGTATGAGAAATTGATATTTTGGTAGTATTTTTGTTATAAGAAATATGTGATGGAGACATTTACGAGTAAGATAAGGAAGAAGAAATGGATGGAGAAGATGAAATGATATTACCAGAAGATTCATAATCCATTGGTAGAGCCATAACACCAACAACCAAACGTTTTGAGCATGCTATAATTCGGAAATTTTCATGTAAGAATCTCATGGGCTGTCTTGTTTAAGAGAAGCTGAGATGGGGTCATGTTGATGAGGAAAACAACAGTCAAGACACTATCACCCTAATAAGATAGTGGTACCTTAGATTGGATGGAACATGCGAGCACGAGTTACACTCAATATGTGTTTATGTTTCCTTTCTACAACCGAGTTTTGTTCAGGCGTTTCCGGACATGAGTGATAAGATTCAATGCCTTTTTGGAATAAAGCTGTGAATTTTAACTCCGGTGCATTGTCTGATCTTTCTGCTTTAATCTTTATGTTATACTAATTCTCAATCTTCTTCATTTTTACTTTGCAGCAAATAAATCGAGGTTACTCATGAATGATCATCAACTACGATTAACGAATACTTATAACCATCAATTGTATCAACTCAAAAGGGTCCCCAAACATCTATGTGTAGCAACTCAAAGTTTGAATTACTAATATTATTTGGAGAGAGAAAGGACAACTTCTTCCGCTCTGCCAAATGACAAACATGACAATAAGTCGATCATTTAGTTTATTGTCTTGTTGTTCTCAAATCTTTTGAGATAACATCCAACCATGAGAAAGATGGATGTCCAAGCCCCTTGTGCCACATACTGATAACAACTACCACATTCACTGAAACTTATGTATCTTATGTTGTATTAGTATCTAGCACATAGAAGTTTGCAATTCTCCTACCTTGACTAATCATCAATCTTTTGATTGGATCCTGGATTTTACAAGAAGAAGGATAAAAAAACTCTTGAACCAAGATCCATAGTTAAGGAACTTATACTGACCATATTCTAATACATATATTAATGAAGAGGATTATTTAATAAAAGGTTGTATTCATTGCATTTATTTTATTTAACAATAGCGATTACACATAAAGAGTAGCATATCTCATAGTAATTAAAGGTGACAATCTCTGGTTTTATTTATGAAAATAAAAGAGATGGTGAGTTTATAGAATATTAATAGGGTCGAGAAATGGGTATGATCATAAGCTCACGCTCAATCGTATTCGGTGCGGCTACTCCCACTGGAGCTGCCACCTCCAGAACTGGTTCCACTTCCAACGGAACCAGAGGGACGTGTTGCAGCTTCAGCACTAGCTAGACCACCAACACCACTAGTCGTATCAGCGTTTGCCTCAGTGATATGATCATGGGAAGTACCCAAGGATAAGATCCAAAGGAAGTCGAGTCCACGCAAGTTCCGAGTGGTGCAATGACAAGATCAAAGACCAAGAGACTCAAGAAAACTCTTGTGAGTCTCATCCAAGAGCTGGATTTCTCAAAGCCAATGGAGGATGCTACACACGGTACCTTGATCTCCATACAAAATAGGACTTAAGATATTAACTACGTGGACTTTTGAGACAGGCCTTGTACTCTTTTTCCTTATCCTTGTGGTTTTCCCATTGGGTTTTCTGGGATACGTTTTAATGAGGCAAGCTTGTTCTCAAAATGACTAAGTCCATATTGTTCTTGTCTAGAGTTGAATAAAAGCCAAGTCCAAGAAGAAGAATGTTTGAATCATAAGGCCCGGTCAATCAAAACTATCGAGAAGGATTCTCTTGAAAGACTTAGGCATTTGCTTTTGATGTTTATGTCTTTAGTTCCTTTTAAAACTTCAGTTAATGTTTTGAGATATTTTTTTAACTCTTGGCCAACTAAACCTAGATACTTAAGCAGTCAAGAGAGTGAAAGAGACACTTGAATTTCTTTTTTTTATCAAATATCTCTCTTTTACAAATCGCAAAGACCTTTGTTCCTCTTGGAACTCTTTGAACTTTCTTGGTGTGTAACATCCAAGGAATTCGACTTGGTTTATCAAGTGAAGATCATATCACTCGTGTGGACCTATACCGTCCTAGGTCTTGAGAAGTTAAGCAATGGACCTGCTCCTCGGTTCATACACCGTGGTATTGGCTCATACACGTCTCTCACCATCTAGATCGAGTAAGAGTTATGCATCGATCTCTTGAGTCATACACATCTTACCGAGCCAAGGGTTATATTAATCGGATCATTGAGTGCCAATCCTAGGGAGTACATATCATTTAGTATCAGAGCTACGCTCTTTGATCAACTGATCTCCTTTCTATCAAATCACCTTTAAATCATTTGATATTGTTTCTCATCACATCAATCTGTCATCACCATCTCAAGAAAAAAACCAAAACACAATCATCATTTCTTCTTCATTTTTCCGATCAAACTCCATAATCACTTCCATAGCCATTTCTTCAACCGATCACAGCCGAAAACTCTTGTCTTTAACACTCGACCAACATCCGATCAATCTTGGTTGTTTAGTCTGTCTTTTTGGCTCAGAACCACCATTATCCCCTGTCATCTCCGACCAAAGCGCGGGACTCTTCGGGTACCGTTATAAAGCTACCTGCAAAACCATTAAGTTCTTCCCTTTTAATTCTTTCTTTTACTTCTTTAATTTTCTCTCTTTCTAATTAATCTGATCTTAATCTGATTAATTAAGATGTATATATTTTTTAAAAAAAAAAGAACAAAAAAGGAGTCATAAAATATAAAAAATAATAATCAGATAGTTGAAAGAAGTTTCATTTCTTTTCTTTCTTTCTTCAAGTCAGTTGCGTAGCTTAGTCGAGTGAGATTATTATTTGGATCATCTTGAGTTGGTTTAAAAAAAAAATTTAGAACGTGTTGTAGAGATCGGAGTTGTAAATCCCCTTTTGGAAACTTGATAAAACCATCGTTGGATTTCTTGGGGACTTAGGTGTCTAACCAAGGACCATTGGTACTTTTGGATAAATTTTAGTTTAGTGGAGTAAAAGAGACGAGAACAAAGTTTCCTTGAGAGAAATCACAGATAGTGAAACACTTGTGAGGATTTTTTTTACTACTAATCTCGTTTGCTCAAGTTTTAGGTTCATCATGTCCAATATTGAAGGTAACCGAGAAGAAGGAGAACAAACTACCATTCCTAATATTCAAATTCAAGCCTTAATGGGAGAGATGCAGCGCCTCATCAGGACTGAATTGAATGAGACTAATGAGAGGTTAGAAGAAGTTAGAGTCGAAGCTCTTCAAAGGACATCTTAAGTTGTGCTTCCATCGAGAGATGAACAGCACCGAAGACAATAAATTCGAGGTTGAGGATGATGTTGAGTATTATAGCCAAGATGGTCATTCATCCATGGGAAGCCAAAGACGTCCGAGGCGTGAAAGAGAAGCAAAAGGACGATATGATAATCTTGGAGGATTCAAATTGAAGATACCACCTTTTCTATGGCAAGAATGACCCTGATACATATTTAGAGTGGGAAAAAAAGATTGTGTTTGTGTTCGCTTGTCAAAACTATTCCGAGCTCAAGAAGGTCCGGGTTGCATCCATTGAGTTCTATGACTATGCAATTAATTGGTGGGATCAGCTTGTTATAACTAGGAGAAGGAACCAAGAGAATCATGTGGAGACTTGGATTGAGATGAAAATTCTTATGAGGAGGAGATTTGTGCCGAGTCACTATGAGAGAGTTACACCAAAAGCTTAGTAGGCTAGTGCAAGGTAGTAGGAGTGTTGAAGACTACTTCCCATAGATGGAATCTATTATGATCAAAGCTCATGTTAAAGAAGACCGAGAAGCAACCATGGCTAGATTTTTGAGTGGAATGAATCGAGATATCCAAGATAAGCTTGAATTGGAGCACTATGAGGAGTTAGAAGAGATATTGCATAATGCAATACTCGTGGAACAACAACTCAAGAGGAAGGGTAATACTTCAAGCCAACCCATTTCCTCTAGCTCTCGGCCACGCTACACCCGGGAAGACAAGCCAAATTTCAGGATACTTACCCGGAAGCAAAACCCAAGGAAAATTCTAAAGTTATTACACCAAAACCAGATTATAAAGGCAAGGCTGAGGCATCTTCCATGGGAAACCAGGATGTTCGATGTTTCAAGTGCCAGAGAAGAGGACACTATGCTAATGAATGCCCTAACAAGCGCACTATGATCTTATGAGATAATGGGGATATTGAAACCAAAGATGAGGAAGATTCGGTATCACACTTATCACTGGAGGAATTTGAGGAGTATGCGTCAAAGGGGGATTGTTAGTCTCAAGGTGAGTGTTGAGAGTTCAAACTAAGGTTGGAGCCAATGAGTAAAGGGAAAATTTGTTTCACACAAGATGCCAAGTCAAAGAAAAATTGTGTAGTCTCATCATTGATGGGGGAAGTTGCACAAATGTGGTTAGCTCAACCATGGTGGAGAAGCTTGGTTTGATCACTATAAGGCATCCATCACCTTATAACTTGCAATGGTTGATAACACAAGAAATGTTAAGGTACGAAGGCAAATCTTGATACCTTTACCGATAGGGAAGTATAAGGATTTGTGTAACATTTTACCTATGTAGGCCGGACACATTCTCTTAGGTCGGCCTTGGTAGTATGATCGACGTGTGTCCCATGATGGCTACACGAATAAACACTCATTCGAATTCCAAGGAAAAAGGATAGTGTTGAACCCTATGTCGCCGCAAGAGATCTATTTGGATAAAATGCATCTAGAGAAAGGGAGCAAGAAAAAGAGTGGACCACAGACGCTAAACACCTTAAAGAGAGTGAGAGTTCGAGTGAACCCAAGATAAAGGCCTATGAGAGCTTAGCTGTGAGGAAATACTCGAATTTTTATGTGAGAGCAAGTGAGATAAATAGAATAGTATACACGAATCAGTCTTGTCTTTTATTTTGTATACAAAAAAGCTCTTACGAGCATGACTGACTTTGAGTCATTGGTACCGAGCGAGATTACCTCTCTTTTGCAGGAATTTGAGGATGCATTTCCAGAGGAAACCTTGAGTGGGTTGCCGCCAATCCGAGGAATTGAGCATCAAATCAATTTTGTATTCGGGGCTTCCCTACCAAACCGACCGGCTTATAGAACATATCATGTGGAAACCAAAGAATTACAAAAACAAGAAGGAGGGCTCATGGAAAAGGGCCCGTCTTTTTGGTACCAAATAAGGATGGATCATGGTGCATGTGTGTTGATTGCCGAGCCATCAACAACATCACGGTAAAGTATCACCACCTTATCCCTAGTTTAGATGACATGTTAGACAAGTTACATGGGTCTAGTGTGTTCTCTAAGATTGACTTAAACATATATTATCAAATCCACATAAAAGAAGGGGATGAATGGAAAACGGCTTTCAAAACAAAACATGGTTTATATGAGTGGTTAGTCATGCCATTTGACTTAACCAATACACCTAGTACGTTCATAAGAATAATGAATCATGTTTTGAGAACCTTTATAGGAGTTTTTTTTGTCTACTTTTGTGACATCCTTGTCTATAATAAGAAATTGAATGAGCATGTCACTTGCATTGTGTCTTAGAAGTTCTTAGGAAAGAAAAATTGTATACTAATTTGAAGAAGTGCACCTTTTGCATGGATAACCTTATCTTTTAGGATTTGTTGTGACTGCACATGAAATACGAGTTGATGAGGAAAAAGTGAAGGCTATCCAAGAATGGCCAAGCCCAAAATCTTTGGAGGGGTCTGGAGCTTCCATGGTCTAGCCAGTTTTTAAGTGGGAGAAAGCTCAAGAAGAGGCGTTTCAAACTCTAAAAGAAAAACTCACTAATGCACCACTTCTTTCTTTGCCTATTTTCTTGAAAACCTTTGAGATTGAATGTTATGCTTCTGGTGTAGGTATTGTAGCTTTCCTTATGCAAGAAAAGAGACTAATTTCTTACTTTAGTGAGAAGCTTGGGGGAGCTACATTGAATTACCCAACGTGTGACAAAGAGCTTTATGCCCTAGTACGAGCTTTGCAAACTTGGCAGCATTATCTTTGGCCGAAGAAGTTTGTGATACATACTGATCACGAGTCACTTAAGCATTTGAAAGGCCAACAGAATCTGAATAAAAGGCATGCTAGGTGGGTTGAATTCATTGAGACATTCTTTTACGTCATCCGTTACAAGAAAGGTAAGGAAAATGTAATTGTCGATGCACTATCCTGGAGGTATACTTTACTCTCAACTCTCGAAACCAAACTCTTATGATTTGAGCAAATTAAAGAATACTATGAACAAGATCCGGATTACAAAGAACTCTATCGGTCATGTGCAAAGTTTGTTATTGGAAAACACTATAGGCTTGGAGGTTTTCTTTTCTTTGCTAATCACCTATGTGTACCTAATTGTTTTTTGATAGATTTTTTTATTAGAGAAACACATGGAAGAGGTTTGATGGGACACTTTGGAGTCGCCAAAACCTTGAGAATTCTTCAAAAGCAATTCTTTTGGCCTCGAATGAGAAGAGACGTAGAATGGATTTGTTCAAGGTGTGTAACTTGCAAGCAAGCTAAGGCCAAAGCTCAAGCTCAAGGTATGTATATACCTCTTCTCATTCCTAAGGCAACTTGGACTGATGTGTTAAATGGATTTTGTGTTAGGACTGCCTAGAACTAGGAAAGGTGTCTAGATTCAATATTTGTTGTGGTCGATAGATTCTCCAAAATGGCACACTCCATACCTTGTCACAAATTGCAACTATGGTAGCCGAATTGTTCTTTATAGAAGTTGTTAGGTTGCATGGAATGCCGAGAACTATTGTGTCAGATAGGGATATCAAGTTTCTAAGTTATTTTTGGAAAACCTTGTGGCCTAAGTTAGGAACCAAACTTTTGTTTTCTACTACTTGTCATCCGCAAACCAATGGATAAACTGAGGTAGTAAATAGATCCTTGTCTACACTAGAGAGCTATCATTAAGAAAAACATTAGGACTTGGGAGGATTGTTTGCCACATCTTGAATTTGCTTATAATTATTCTACTCATTCTGCATCTAAGTTCTCATCGTTTCAGCTCAAAAATGGCTTTAATCCTTTATCACCATTAGACTTTATCCCTTTACCTTTGAGTGAGCTTTCTAGTCTAGATATTAATCAGAAAGCAGAGCTTGTGAAGCAAATGCATGAAACAGCAAGGAAAAACATTGAGGCAAGGACCTTACATTACCAAAAGGTGGCTAATAAAGGCAGGCGCGAGCTCATTCTTGAACCCGGAGATTTAGTATGGATTCACCTAAGGAAAGAGAGTTTTCCTAGTGAATTAAGATCCAATTTTTTGCCTCGAATAGATGGTCCATTCAAGTTTTGGGAGCATGTCAACAACAATGCTTACAAGATTGAACTTCCGAGTAAGTATAATGTGAGCTCTACTTTGAATTTTGCTGACTTGATTCCTTTTGTGGCAGATGAGATTGATTTGAGGACAAATCTTTTTCAAGACGAGGGGGATGATATGATCGTGGGAAGCACCCAAAGAGAAGATCCAAAGGAAGTTGAGTCCATGCAAGTTCAGAGTGGTGCAATGACAAGATCAAAGACCAAGAGACTCAAGGAAACTCTTGTGAGTCTCATACAAGAGCTGGAGTTCTCAAAGCCAACAGAGGATGCTACACACGGTACCTTGATCTCCATACAAGTTAGGACTTAAGATATTAACTCGGTGGACTTTTGAGACAAGTCTTGTACTCTTTTTCCTTGTCCTCCGTTTTTTCCCAATGGGTTTTGTAGGAAAAGTTTTAATGAGGCAACCTTGTTCTCAAAATGACTAAATCCATCTTGTTCTTGTCTAGAGTTGAATAAAAGCCAAGTCCAAGAAGAAGAATGTTTGAATCATAAGGCCCGGTCAATCAAAACTGCCGAGAAGGATTCTCTTGAAAGACTTAGGCATTTTCTTTTGATGTTTATGTCTTTAGTTCCTTTTAAAACTTCAGTTAATGTTTTGAGATATTTCTTTTAACTCTTGGCCAACTAAACCTAGATAATTAAGTGACCAATAGAGTGAAAAAGACACTTGAACTTCTTTTTTTATCAAATGTCTCTCTTTTGCAAATCGAAAAGACCTTTGTTCCTCTTGAAATTTTTTTAATTTTCCTTGTGCGTAACATCCAAGGAATTCGACTTGATTTATTGAGTAAAACTCATATCACTCGTGTGGCCACTCTACCATCCTACGTCTTGAGAAGGTAAGCAAGGGAGCTGGTCCTCGGTTCATACACCGTGGTATTGGCTCATACACGGCTCTCACCATCGAAGACTCCACCGCCTAGATCGAGTACGAGTTAAGCGAGGGATTTGGGAATCGATTTATATATTGATCTCTTAAATCATAGAGCCAAGGGTTATATTGATCGGATCATTGAGTGCCATTCCTTGGGATTACATATCACTCGGGGCATCTGCATAGACAAATCCGCTGGAACTTGTGTAGTGATATCCATTACCAGTAGCGGTGGGACCACTAGGACCCCTAGCAGCAGTAGCACGGTAGAGTCTGACTCATAGCCGTAAGTGCTGCTACCAACAGAAAGCGCAGCTCCATCGCCTTAGGTAGAAGTTTTGGGAAGAGAGATGCTTAATTTGTTGTCTTCGAGCTGCCTTGCGCCAACATTGGCACACAAAACTCCAATCAAGAGAAGCACAACAAACTTTGTGGCATTCATCTTTTGATTTTCTTTTTTGTAATTCTTTCAAGTTAAGAAGTTTTTTTGGTATTTTGTGGTGAGTTGCTTTGTGTTCTTCTTCCCAAATCCTAGCCTCTATATATACACATACTCGATCGATACACATGTATTTAATTATTAGGATACGTGTGCATTTCTTACACGAAAAATACATGCTTAAATGCATTAGTGAAATTACAACTAATAGTCATACCAAGATGTCAACATGATGCAAATATCTTTACAACTCTTGCCAAGATCCATCGCAAGTTTATCTAACTAGCTATTATTTTGGATAGACTGCGATATCCAATTAATACTATACTATATTTTGTTGTTCGTTCTCCACAGAATATAACTTTTTGTTAATATCCATAAAAAAATAGAATAGACTATAGACAGGCCAATAGATATATATAAATCTTGTGATTAGTGTAGCTCACCTAAGGCTCAACTTCAAGATAATGCCCCGATTGTTACACAGTTCTGCCCCGGTTGTTTAATTTTGTTCATTTTTTCGTCCACCTTTTTCTAAGCATGTATTAATTAACTCCATGGATTAAATCCCTAAAATAGTTTTAAATAGAACAATTTTTATTCAAGCTCGTTTTATTATTGCTTAAACTTTATTTCTGGTAACTGAAGCATGTAATATGTATGTGTATACCACAGATATATATATTAAATCTAAGAAATCTTTTTAATATAAAGACTTTCAATCTTTCTTTTTTTGTAAGACCTTTAATAGATTTTAATTCTTCAAATAGGAGTATTATCCATGCAAAATTATATTCGCGTACACATCGCCGTAAGGGTTTGGTTCGGGTTTTGAACTTTAGACTTTCTTAAATGGACGGAAGATCCACAAACCTATTCTTTGTTGCCCTAATACTTTTGATCTTTTTATTCGATTAAATATTGTAAATTCCAAGTAATTGAATATTTGAATATTGTAAGTTCTAAGCAAATAGATTACCGATTTTAACAATTAATTTTTTCTTATTTATAAATATCGTAAAATCTAGAGTTTAGTTGGCCTTCTAATTCAGATACCTAATTTAAACTAAATCTCTTTCACATTTATTTGTTTCACTACTAATTAAAAATTTTCCGCACACATACGTATCAAACATTATGTAAAAACCTTAACATTAAAACCAAACAAAGAAAGCTTTATGTAAAACCGAATTTAGGTGTGTGAGTCACAAACTCAAAACTACACAATTGCAACTATATATAGGCTATGACGTTGGAAACACAAACACACCACAATACACATAAATATCTTAGAGAGTTAGAAACAAACTATCAGCCCAAAAAATGAATATCGCCACAAAGTTTATTGTGATAGTCTTGTTCATTGGATTTGTTTGTGCCAATGTAGGTGCAAGGCCGCTTGAAGAAGTTTCCAACGAACTTATGGATGAAAAGATCGTTACGCTATCTCCGTTACCGTTACCAATAACGGAGTTACCATTACCATTACCACCGATGCAAGTATCGACTTTACCGCCGATGCAACTACCGGCTTTACCGCCAAATATATTGTCTAATGGTGGCATAGGAGGAGTTGAGTATGGAGAAAGTATAGTGTCTACAGAGGCCAAAGCAGACATCTCTATTACAAAAACTATCACTACCAAAGGCGTTGGAGCTGCGGTTTCTGTTGCTGCTGGTGCCTTTGCCAGTGGAGTCGTATCCGTAGGTGCCGGCACCAATGCGGGTGGCAGCATCGGCAATTGAGCGTGAGATATGATCATGCTCATTGCTCAAACCTATTAAATAATTGATCTACAAACTTACATTCTCTTTTGTAGGCATAAATAAAACCAGAGATTGTCACCTTTAATTATTATGAAATGCTGCTTTTTATGCGTAAACTACATTAGGAATCGTGCATTCCACGGGTTTAATAAGAAAATCAAACATATATTTGGTAGTTCAACATTTGATTTTATAGAACTACTTAGCTAGAGAAGGTCATACTTATACCTCATATTTAAATCCAGTTGATCGAAAAGAAACTCATTCATTCGTTTGTGGATTTAAAAAAAAAAGCGCTCTCTCTCTCTAGCGTGACAGTTAAGGAACGTATAAAAAAGGTCTGCGCTTAGGGTTTGGGTTTCCGTCATGGCGCCGCTTTCCGGTGAGATGGCTGCTCGGAGGGTGGGAAAGGCTGTCGTCGTCGCTGGCTCTTCTCCAGTCGGCCTGTCGGCTAGTTCTCCACGTTTTGCAGAGGGCTCAAAAACAGAGCATGTGGTTTGTGATTTACAGGTTTCTGGAGAGGGATTGGTACAACAGCTTTCGAAAGTGTCTGCTCTGGTTAGAAAGCAAAGTCTCCTAACATTTCTTCTCCTTCTCGAAGCGCTGGCTTGGTAGATAGTTCTGGTACTGAAGGCGTGGCGCTCTGTTCTTCTCCTAAAGCAGAGCCTCTCTCAAAACAGGCACATGCGTCTGCAGGAGCCAAATCATGGGCTCAGGTGGCCGGCCGGTTGTCTCAATTTGAAGCGGCTGCGTGTGAGATTAATGGAAAGCAGGTTATGGTTGTCCCATCTGAGATTTTACAGCCAGCTCCTCCTCTGTGGGAGGACTTCCTGGTGGGTAGGTTCGCATCTACTGCACCCCACATCGCCAAAATACACATCATTGTCAACAAAATCTGGAACCTTGGTGATAAATCGATTAAAATTGATGCTTTTGTTGTCAATGAAACGACAATTAAGTTCAGAATTTAGAATGTGAATGCGAGAAACCGTGTTCTTCGTAGGGGTATGTGGAACATCTGTGAGATTCCAATGATTATTTCAAAATGGACTCCAGTCTTAGAGGATGTGCAGCCTGCCTTATCTTCGATGCCAATGTGGGTTAAGTTGATCAATGTCCCGCCATCTTTGTTTTCGTGGAAAAGAATAAGTTTTATTGCCAGTTAGGTGGGAAATCCTATCAGACTTCATAAGGACACTGAGCTTGTTACTGGTTTTGATGAAGCTAAGGTCTTCATAGACGTCTCTCTAACTAGGGAGTTGCCAACGCATTTTTGTTTCAAAATTGGTCCCGAGGAAGTCACAGTTTCTTTTGACTACCCATATCTTCCCATGAGATGCACTAGCTGTCGCACCTGGGGACACACGGATCAAGGGTGTCTCTCAAAATTTAAAGTTTCTCCAAGCAAGGAAGTGGCTGCTTCAGTTTCGGTAAAGGTTGTTGTCGTATGCTTCCGAGGCAATTTAGAGTCAGTTGGAAACTACTACTGTGCAGTCTGAGGATCCTTCTTTCCCACCAGTTGTGGATCCGGTACAGTTGGAATCATCTAAAGTGCAGCTATTGGAGGCTACAGCGCAGTCTGTTGTGAATTAGGTACAGTTGGAATCTGCTGCAGAGATGCCTACGGAGAAGTTATCACAGTCTGCTGTGAGTCCGGTCCATCTACTAACTCATGCTTCTCCGGTTCAGCTTCCAGAACGCGAAGCAGGTGAGTTTGTGCCTTCTCCGGTGGAACAAGAATGGAAGTCTATTTCTCATTCTCATGGTAAGGCTAAACGTAAGAAGAAATTAATTTATGGGTCAGTCTATATTGCAAGTCTTTCCCGGTTTGAGACTTTGAGTTCTCCTGACTTGGAACCGGATCTCTTGGAAGTTATGGTCTCTGCGGCTGTTCTATCTCCCGCTAATGCAGCTCTCTCTACTTCAGCAGTGGTCTATTCTGAAGCTTTGGTGCCACCAGCCTCTGTTTCACTCAAAACTTCACACAAGACATCTCGAACTGCAGATGTCAATCCGCATAGTCTCATCCAATCTGTTGCAGTTGTAGCTGTTGGTGAAAATTCAACCATAGAACCAGTTTCAAATAAAAGTTATGTAGCAATTCTGCATTCTGCATTCTACTGCTGAAACTGCTCACAATGTGATGCAGAGTGGCTCTGTTTCTGGTTCCAAACCTGGATCTTGTCTGGACTCGGCATTGGGCGACATCAGAGCTTGTCAGGAGCCAAATTTGCCACATACTGCTTCTCTTACTGTGTCGAAGCTCTTAGTCGCAGAGACAGAAGTTGCAGCGAACGCCACATGTTCACATCATCAAGCTGACGCTGTTCCGGTTCAAGTGAAGACGGATTTGCTTCGCAATGACCAGGGAGCTAGGACGTATCTCACTAGAACATCAAAATAAAAAAATCTGGTACCTCAACACATTCAGATCGCTTACCGGATGCAGTTCCTGGTGGCGTTGGAAGAAGGAAGCAAACTAAAAGACATTGATGTCAGTCTTCTTCTGGAATATTAGGGGGCTGGATAAGAAAAGAAAGCAGTATGCAATTTGCAATTGGATTCAGTCTAATCAGTTGTTACTTGGAGGCCTGTTGGAAACTCGGGTTACGGAAGCTCGCGCTCTTGTTGTGGCTTCGATGGCTGTTCCTGGTTGGTCTTTTGCTTCGAATTACGAGCACCACCATCTCGGACGTATTTGGGTAATGTGGGATAAGAGTGTGGACTTAAGAGTCTTAATCAAAATTGATCAAATGGTTTCCTATTCAGTTCAAGTCGATGGATCTCCTATGTTTCTTTGTACCTTTACATATGCATCCAACTTAGCCGAGGAGCGTCAGCAACTTTGGAGTCAGCTCAGATCTCTTCAACGAGACTTATCCCTATGTGGAGTTCCATGGCTATGTCTTGGGGATTTCAATGACATCTTGGCATCCGCGGAACATTCAGGTACTACACTAATTCCGACCATTACTAATATGTTGGCTTTTCAGGAGGCCGTCCAGTCCTGCTTTCTCACGGATATGGTGTACTCGGGACCCTTGTCTACATGGTGCAACAAGCAGGACTCAGAACTGATCTGCAAAAAGCTCGATCGTGCTTTAGTGAATGACTCTTGGATGCTATCTTTCCCACACGCCTTTTCAAAGTTTGAGGCTGGTGGGTGTTCAGACCATCTTCGAGGGATTGTGTTCTTGCATGGTATGACCTTTCGTTCTAAGAATTCGTTTAAATTTTCTAATGCGATAACTAAGTTGCAAGAGATCATGCCTATGGTAGAGGAGTTCTGGGCATCCACAGCCCTTTTTTTCTTTCCACTTCTTCTCTCTACAGGTTCTCGAAGAAATTAAAGCATCTCAAGCCTCTCATCCATAACCTAAGCCGACAAAAGCTTCACCACTTATCCATACGAGCTGCAGCAGCTTTTAAGGATCTTTGTGCTTGCCAAAATGCAACCCTTTCTCATCCCTCCTCAGAAACCAGCTCTGCGGAATCTCTTGCTTATGCTAGATGGGACCACGTAACACTTCTTGAAGAGAGTTTCCTTAGGCGGAAGGCTAAGCTACATTGGTTAGATGTGGGAGACAAGAATAATAGGTTTTTCCATAATGTGGTGAAAGAGAGGTAGGCGTGGAACATGATTCGGGAAATAGTGGACCATGAGGGGCGAACCTTAACTACAAAGGAGGATCTCAAATCTGAAGCGGTCAGGTACTTTAGCTCTTTATTTTCTAACAGTCCCATGGATTTTACAGGAGCCACCATTTCGGAGTTAGAGGAGCTTCTCACATTTTGATGCTCAAGTGAGGACAAAGAGATGTTGGTCTCCGAGGTTACCGATACCGAGATAATGGGGGTTCTCTTCCCCATGCCTTCTAATCAGTCTCCAGGACCGGACGGCTATCCTATGGAATTTTATAAAGCAACCTGACCTATTATTCAGACTGATTTTCTTCTAGAGATAAAGTCTTTCTTTGCTTATGGTTTTCTCTCCAAAGGTATCAACTCCACCATTTTAGCCCTCATCCCGAAGCGGACGGACTCAACAACAATGCACGACTATCGTCCCATATCCTGTTGTAATGACCTCTATAAGGTCATCTCAAAGCTGTTGGCTAATCGGCTTAAGAGAATTATCGATGGGTTTATTGAGCCAAACTAATCCACTTTTGTTCACGACCGCTATCTAATGGAAAATATTCTTTTAGCTTCTAAACTGGTTCGGGACTACCATAAGGACAATATCACTTCTTGTTGTGCGGTTAGATCGATATCTCCAAGGTTTTTGACTCAGTTCAATGGCCTTTCTTGCTGGACGTCCTCTCAGCCCTTGATATCCCCCCCCCCGGGTTTATTCATTGGCTCAAGCTTTGTGTCACCTCTCCATCTTTTTCGGTTCAGGTTAATGGGGAGCTTGCTGGATATTTTCCTAGTACTAGAGGTTTAAGACAGGGATGTTCTCTTTCTCCTTATCTTTTTGTGATCACTATGAATGTTCTTTCGTTGATGTTAAATACTGCAGCAAGTGCAGGGAAGTTTGGCTATCATCCGGGATGCCGTTCTTTGAAGGTAACTCATCTTTGTTTTGCAGATGACATTTTGGTTTTTGCAGATGGTATACCGAGTTTAGTGGCTGCTATCCTCGAAGTCTTTCACATTTTTGGTTGATTCTTTGGGCTCCAGATCAGTCCCGAGAAGTCCAATATTTTCCTTGCTGGCGTCTCCCCCCAACAGCACTCTGACATTGCTCCATGCTTCTCTCTGTGTGTAGGAGCTCTCCCGGTTAAGTACTTGGGCCTTCCGCTGATCACAAAATGAATGTCTAAGCTAGATTACCAGCCTCTCATTGACAAGATTCGATCCCAGATACAATCATGGAAGCATCGGTTTTTCTCTTTTGTGGGTAGACTTCAACTTCTCACTTCGGTTATTGCTAGTTTAATGAACTTTTGGATTGCTGTGTTTCGTTTGCCTAGTGCTTGTATCAAGGAGATTGAGAAGATTTGCTCTGCTTTCCTATGGTCGGGACTTGACCTGAACCCGCATAAATCATAAATAGCTTGGATTGATGTTTGTAGGCCAAAGGCAGGAGGAGGACTTGGTCTAAAATCAATCTCAGTTGCTAACAAAGTCAGTTGTTTTAAACTCATTTGGAGGATTGTTTCAGCGAGAGCTTCTCTTTGGGTGAATTGGATAAAGGAAAATCTGATCCGAGCAGGTTCATTCTTGTCCGTTAATATAAACACAATGGCTGGTTCCTGGATTTGGCATAAGTTAATAAAATATAGACATCATACAAAAGGTTTCCACAAAGTTTTGGTAAGAAAAGGTGAGGATTGTTCCTTTTGGTTTGATGATTGGTCAAGTTTAGGGCGTCTACATGACCGGCTGGGAGATAGGGGCTGCATAGATATGGGGATCAAGCTCTTAGCTACCTTAGCGGAGGTTTTTACTACGCATCGTAGGCGCAGAAGAAGAGGCACGGTTCTTAGTGGCATTGAGGAGGAAATAAACAAGTTAAGAGCAACAAATAGTGATGATCGCAACTCTCATCTTTGGCGCCACAAGGCTGACGTTTTCAAGAATGAGTTCTATTCAAAGCACACTTGGGAGCAGCTCCGAACTCGAGGATCACAAAAGAGTTGGTACAAGAGAGTGTGGTTCTCGTCGGCGACACCAAAATTCTTCTTTATCGTTTGGTTAGCAACACATAATCGTTTGTCGACGGGTGATCGAATGGCTCTTTGGAACTCAGGGATGAATTCGGGTTGTGGTTTTTATAACCAAACTATAGAAACTCGTGATCATCTTTTCTTTCAATGTAGGTTCACTTGCCAGCTTTGGAGCATCCTCTCCGCCGGTATTATGCAGCAGCGTTACACATCCCAGTTTGGCTCCATCATTGAATTCATTACGGGATTAGCTTTGGGAGGCACACTTCAGTTCATCTTAAGGTATCTTTTTCAGACTTCGATCTATGTGGTTTGGCAGGAGCGCAACAAGAGACGGCATGGAGACATTCCAAGGGACCAATCCTCTCTTACCAAGGATATCGATAGATTTATGCGAAATAGACTATCCACACTCAAAATGCAAGGGAAGTACTTGGACGGCTTGCAAATTTGGTTCTGCCTCCACAGCCGTTGACTTTACTCTAAGTTTGTCTTAGCTCACATATTTTGTTGTATTTTATTTTTGACGTTCTTATTTCAGCTTTTTAGGATTTGATGGTACACTTTTTCCCAATTCCGATTTTGTCCCAATTGGATTTTCCGGAATTGAGTTTTAACGAAGCCATCAATCCCAAAACACTCGAGCACTCATTAGTCTTCGAACAACACTAATTTGTATAAAAGTTATTTTCTTCAATATAATTTCACATAATACTCCAAAAAAAAAAAACTCATTTAATGTGCATTTCTCCAGTCCAAATAATACTATGGAGTAGGGGTGGGCAATTGGATATCGGGTTCGGGTTCGGGTAAAACTCTATCGGGTTCGGGTATTCGGGTATAGGAAGTTCATATCCAATGGAATAATTTGTCGGGATCGGGTACAAGATTTGATACCCGGAAAAAATCCAAAAAATTTGGGTATTGATTCGGTTCGGGTTCGAGTTCGGATTTTTTAGGTTTTTGGGGTTTTTTTGTGTTTTCGGATCGGGTTCGGGTCGGGTTTTTCGGGTTTTCGGGTTTTTTTGGGTTTTCGGGTTGAGTACGGGTCGGGTTTTCATGTTTTTGGGGTTTTTTGGTTTTCGGGTCTGATTCTGGGGTTTTTCGGGGTTTTTTTGGGTTTTTGGGTTTTTTAGATTTTTCGGTTCGCATTCGGCTCGATTTGTGTATATTATACGAAAAAAATTCCACATTTATAAGATAGAGTCCTCGAGTTAGGGTATTTTCTTATGGGTAGTTATGTATTTTTTTATGGGTAATTATGTATTTCGGGTACGCTTTCGGGTTTCAGGTTTTCGGGTTCGGAAACGGGTTCGGAACGGGTTCGGAACGGGTTCGGATTCGCGTTTTCGGGTTTAGAAATCTCGTACGGAACGGGTTCGGATACATCTTATCGGTTCGGGTTCAGTTCGGGTATGCGGATACGGGTTTTTTGTCCAGTCCTACTGTGGAGTATGGACTGCAGTGAATCCAAAACAATTTAGCTAAATAAAAATATTGTTCGTAGTCTTTTTTTTGTGAACAATGAAACATTGGCCGTCAATAACTCCACTATTATGTGTAGGTTAAACAAGCAAAGTACTTTTTTAGAAAAAAGGAACAAAAACAAAATAAATTACAATATTAATTTAATCTACTATCTATTGCTTTAAATATACAATATTTAATTTATTTGCTTAGAATTTTTAGTATACCGCTTCAAATGTGATATATCTTTAATATTGCTCGCCCTGCGGAAATTTTGAAGAGCAGAAACAAGATACACTACCTAAATTATGAAAGAAAAAGAACTTTTTTTTAACTGCCATCTTTTTTTCAGATACAAGATTTGATTTTCACTTTAAGTTATTTAGTTCTGAATCAAGTGTAGTTGTAGATTTATTTTTCACTCAAAAACAGCATTTTAGGATTCAAGTTCATTTTACTTTTATCATTTTTTGTCGACAAAATTAATTTTATCAGAGCTAATAAATTCTTAATAGTAGCATATACATGAGGTGTTACTGTACATCTAAAAGTGATAGAAATAACTAATAAGCAACATAAATACTAATATAAATAAAATAAAATAAAAATACAGTATTCTTTCGTGCTAAAATATCTTATCGCGTCATCAATGGGACCCATGAAGGCTATGCGTTCCAAAATTTTAATGGCTTCTTCGTTTAAAAAAGCTTAATCAGCTTACGCAAAGATTTTCGTATCCAGAAAGATGAATTCGATTGAAGACGAAAGGATCATTCTTGAAATTCATGAATCTCTTATACAGGTTTTGAAGTCTTGATTTTTACAGTTTTGACTTAATTTATCAATTTTCTTGAATCTACTGATTGTAGCTATACTTTGTTCAAATTCAATTTTCAAAATCTGCTATGTTCAAGATTATCCTCTGGGTCACTAAATTTTACTTAGTTTCTGAAGAATGTTTGATTTTTAGCCACAACACAACTTCTGATACATTCTGTTTTTTGTCTGAATCTCTCAGGAGGAAGTGAATATTGTCTTAACCGAATTGTCTTCTTCAGCTGAAGATGGTTCAGTAGACATATATGGAAACCCACCATTGAAGAAGAAAACAGGAAATTGGAAAGCTTGCCCATTCATTCTTGGTAATCAAAAAACGAAAAAAAAGATCAGTTTTTTCTTGTTTTTTATGAATACTTAATCCTCAAAATCTGGTTTCAATGTAGGAAACGAATGTTGTGAGAGATTAGCTTACTATGGAATTGCTAAGAATCTAATCACTTATGACACAAGTGAATTACACGAATCCAATGTTTCTGCAGCTAGACAAGTTATGATTTGGCAAGGAACTTGCTTTATCACACCTCTCATTGGAGCTGTAATAGCTGATTCTTACTGGGGAAGATACTGGACTATTGCTTGTTTCTCTGCTATTTATTTCATTGTAAGAGTAAAGAGACCAATCATCAATCAACTTTGGATAATTTGCATTCAGTAGTTGTATAATTGACTTGGTTTTGAATTTAGGGGATGGCTTTGTTGACACTCTCGGCTTCAGTACCGGGTTTAAAGCCAGCGCAATGCGTTGGCATTGTTGCAGCTCTATGTCCATCACCAACAACGGGTCAGTATGTGGTTTTCTTTACAGGGCTTTACCTTATTGCACTTGGTACTGGAGGTATTAAACCATGTGTATCATCTTTTGGTGCTGATCAGTTTGATGATACTGACCCGAGTGAACGAGTTAGAAAAGCTTCATTCTTTAATTGGTTTTATTTCTCTATCAACATGGGTTCTTTTGTCTCGTCGACTTTGCTAGTTTGGGTTCAAGAGAACTCTGGGTGGGGACCCGGTTTCTTGATTCCCACTGTGTTTATGGGACTCTCTATTGCGACTTTCTTCATTGGAACTCCGCTTTATAGGTTTCAGAAACCTGGTGGCAGCCCGATTACTAGAGTTTGCCAAGTTCTTGTAGCATCATACCGTAAAATGAATCTCAATGTCCCTGAAGATATGTCAATTTTGTATGAAACAAGGGATAAAAACTCTGTAATTGCTGGAAGCAGGAAGATTCAGCACACGGACGGTTACAAGAAATCATTTATCCCTCTTCAATTTCTCATTTTGAATTTGATCTTTTAGAAATGTTCATTGGAACATTAACCTTTGTTTTCATATCTATGCAGGTGTCTTGACAAAGCCGCCTTTATCTCAGAAGATGAATCAAAATCCGGTGCTTTTTCCAATCCATGGAAGCTATGTAGTGTAACTCAAGTTGAAGAAGTTAAGATTCTGATCCGTATGTTTCCAATCTGGGCCTCAGGGATCATTTTCTCAGCTCTATACTCTCAGATTTCCACTCTGTTTGTGCAACAAGGACGGTCCATGGAACGGATCATCCACTCTTTCGAGATCCCTCCTGCTTCACTCGGGGTTTTCGACACACTTACTGTACTCATATCCGTCCCAATCTATGATCGTTTCATTGTACCCTTTGTGAGAAGGTTTACAGGCACACCAAAAGGATTGACCGATCTGCAGCGAATGGGGATTGGACTTTTCCTCTCTGTACTAAGTATTACTGCAGCAGCTATCGTTGAGAAAGTGCGGTTGCGGCTCGCTCAAGACAATGTTTCAATGAGCATATTCTGGCAGATCCCTCAATACATACTGATGGGAATTGCAGAGGTTTTCTTCTTCATTGGTCGACTTGAGTTTTTCTATGAGCAATCTCCAGATGCAATGAGAAGCTTGTGTAGCGCTTTGGCGCTTCTCAATACCGCAATAGGAAGCTACCTGAGCTCGTTGATCCTCACTCTTGTGGCGTATTTCACAACAATTGGAGGTAAAGATGGTTGGATTCCAGAAAATCTTAATAAAGGACATCTTGATTACTTCTTCTGGCTTTTGGTCTCTCTTGGACTTGTCAACATTCCTGTTTATGTCTACTTCTCTGTTAAGCACACGCAGAAGAAGGCTTTATAAGCTTCTTATGTAACATGTGGTTTAGGTTAATCATGTTCATGATTATGTTGACCATGTTTATAAGCTCTGTGTTTTGTAGTTTGTACAGTCATGTATACTGGGTAGATTTTTGTAAGTATGAATAATATTTGGGCCTTGGTGTATAGAAACAAAAAGTTCAAGGGAGATATGTTCGTGATCAAGAAACTTGTATTGGGGGCTATATAAAAAACATATATTATGGGCTATATTACGATTCTTGATTTGTAAAGAAAAACTTTGTCAAAAATTCTACTCCAATTGATCTATTTCCGACAGATTATTGATTTTATTATTATTTTAATTATAATTAATATTAAAACAAAAAATAAATTTAAATTAAAGAAGATAAATTTAAATATAATTATTCAAAAGTAAATACAAAACAAAAAAGTTTAAAAATTGAAATAATAAAATCTACGGAGCCGATGAAAGGTATTGCGCGAAAAATCGTTTATTCGTTCTTCCATAACTCAAATCTTTGCTTGATCCAACACTCTCTGGTCATCCATAGTTTTGATATTCTCTTTATCCAATGTTCTTTCGTCGTGTATTGTGTCAGTGTCGCTAGTTTGGCTCTACCTTTGGCAGGTTCTCCAGAAATACGGGAAAAACTATCAGATAGCGAAGGATGGTAGTCTTGGAGAATCTCAAAAATACGACATTTGGTCTACGGAGTTGTCTGAAAAACAAATTAAATGTATAAAAACATAGAAATATAAGTAACTTATCGAAAATACGTAAATAAGAACTATACATGTTACTTACTTGTATGACCCAGTCGTTTCACATCTCCATAGGCACTTCCGGTGGAGGGGTTCCTTCAGTGACCAGTTGGGATAAAATGTCCTCTTCTCCTACCTTCTTCACGTTGTCGACGATTTTCCAAGCAACCAGATCTTGAATCTCACCGATCTTCCGGTTGATGTGCGCATCCTCTAGCAACCTAAAATACGAGGGACGCACACAATCTTGTTTAAACTACACAAATAAACAATTAATAATATTGGTAATGAATTAAATAAATCTAACATCATGAAATGAAACAAACTTATGAGTTGTTCTTCTCGGGAAGGTATACTCGTTACGCCTAAGTTGTGTGTCGCTCTCACTTTATCCTTACTGTTTCTCATCCGATTGCCGGATTGGATCCTGTAGATTCTAGCAGTTTCCTCCTGATTCCAATAGTCCACAAACCCTTTCCATAGGTTTGCATTCCCAATAAACTTTTGGTATCTTCTCAGTCCTCCACTTGGAATTCCACTCGTTCAACTTCCTCGAATATATGATTACAGTTTTTTCTCGAACTCCTGCCTAAATTGAACCGTAAATTTTCGGTCCCAAGAAAATTTTAGCTGCAAAATTAAAAATAAATTATAGAAAGTAAAATTAAATTAACACAAATTATTTAATATGAAAATAAACTAAAGAAATTTAAATACTTACCCCATATCTCGCGATTTTCTGGAGGCATGGTCGAAAACTTCTCGTAAGGATGCTTTACATTCCCATCATCATGCTGTTGATTGCCATCGAAATTCCATTATGGGAAAAAATTAAATATGGAAGAAACAAATTATAAGATAATAAAAACTTATAAGGTTTAAAAACTTATAAAATGTAAATTATTAAATCAAATTTTAAACTTACCAAGTAGCTCTATCAGCACAAAGTGGATGAAGTCTGGCGGTGTGCTATCGCCCGGTTGAGAAACAAAGTCTTCCACGGACATTTCATTTGGCTTCTTGAGTTGGTCCGTAACCGGTACATTCTCCAGGATATGAGTGGATTGGGTTTGCGAGTTACTCCTTCCTCGCCTCACTCGACGAGCTCTTGGTAAAAGAAGCGTAATTACCGTAATTACCGTAATCCCTACAAAAATAAAAAACAATTAAAATTACCAAAAATATACAAATGAAAATGTAATTACTAAATGATTTAAAACTTCAAAAAAATAATAATAAACATTTTTAAATAAAATTAAATCCACAATAACCTAAATCAAACCATAAATCAAACCATAAATCAATATCCGTACTTCTAAATAAAATTTCTAAAATTTACAATAATCAATAAAAAAAATTCTAAATTCACAATAAATTTTCTAAAATTCACAAAAAAATCTAAACATGATAAAACAAATCCATAATCAATTCCATCACAATCCAGAAATCAATTCCAAAAACATAAACCCTAAATCTAACCATCATTAACCTAAATCTAATGAATGAAAACCTAAATCTAACAATCCAATCACAAAATCTCACTTCCAAATCCTAAATATCAATTCCAGATCCCTAAATCTCAATCACAAATCCCTAAATAAAAAAAATATAACTCTTCAATCCTATAAATTTACTTGAAAAGGTTAGGATCTTACATATTGGGAGGGAGATTGGCCATTTGGGTGAAGTTTTGAGAGAATTTGAGAGTTTTAGAGAGATTTGAGAGACTTTTCGGGTTTTTAGATGTTTTTCGTGTTTTGTCACGAGGAAGACGAAGAAAGATATTTATAACAAGTTTTCTAACAGATATATCCATCGGTTTTTTAAGAAAATAAATCATGGGTGGTCTTCGGCATTTATCGGAAACATTCATGCCTTAAATTAAATATTCCGACGGAAGATAAAATTTTGGTAACCGCGGGAGCCGAACATATGATTTCGCGGGTTAATTTTCACGATCTGTCAAACTTTTTGACGGATTTCCAATGGATCGTGAAAATATGCATGTTGTCATATTGGTCAGTAAAACAACGAGAGGCCAAGTGTCTGAATCCGTCAGAAATCTGTTGGAAATTTTCAACGGATTTAGGGTTTTGGTATCGGTATCGATCCGTTTAACTATAAATATATTTATATAGGATATTTTATTTATTTGTATGAAATTATGTTTGAATCATCTTCTTCAAAATCAAAAATATCAAACAACTATTTTTCGTAACATGTTTCATACATACATCATAAAGTATATGATTCGTTATATAACACTTTACTCCAAAACATATTAAAATTTGTAATCATGCTTTATAACTTGTTTAAATTGTTATTTTGTCTTTAATGGTTGTGAATAATGCTTAGAATTAAGTATAAATGTACATCGTGTAAAAAACTTTAAAATTCAACCCCTAAACCCTATTTCCGACGGATACTATATCACATGTGTTAAATATGTTGCATATGGGGTTATATATATAATTTATATGTTCCGAGGAAAATTTCCGACGGATACTATATCACATGTGTTAAATATGTTGCATATGGGGTTATATATATTTTTTATATGTCCGTCGAAAATATAGGTTTTATATACCCAACTTGTCGTGAAATTTAGAATTGATCGATTCTATCTTTCAATTGATCGATGAGATATACATCAGATCGATTGATTCTAGATTTCATGGCTAGTTTGGGTATATTTTTGTGAACCCGTGGAAATTTCTGACGGATTTATAGTTTTTATATATTTTTATACAATTATTTTTGTAATAAGTGTTTGATAAATTTAATCTTATAAAGCTTTTAAAAAGCCTTATAACATCTTATCAAAACCTTATAAAATCTTATAAAGGTCACTTCGTAAACCTTTATAACATGATGGCTATACATGCAATACTAGTTTGGCGCCATCCAACAGGACCACTTGAAAGAACAAAGATGTTTGGATACTTCAAGTATGTGATTGGTGGCAACACTTACTCGCTCTCCGCTGGGTAACCAGCGACCGCCTTACAATCTTATGAAATCATTTGGTGCAAAAGATAAACGTTCCAAGGTAACTACTATTGACCAACACATGCATCAACTTCTTTAACTAAATTCAATGATCATCGTTCAACGCAAGAAAATCAATATTTATGTTGTTTGAGGAAAAAATTGCATTCTTTAACTAGAAGAAAAATTGGAGATGAAAAAATATTCAAGACCAAAACACAAATATTTTGAGGTTATTCTATAATGGAGGATCTAATAATTTTCTTCAAAATAAATTTGATACAAAAATACATAAATATTGAAAATATATAAACACACATTTTTAATAAACTACTCTGAATCTGATGAGGATCCATCAGAAAGAATTGAGTCTGAATCTCCAGAAAACTCGCCATGTGATTCTTCTGAATCTGAATGCATTATATCAGTGATTATATGTGTGAAATCGATAAGAAGATCAACATCAAATGAAAAATAAACTGGAGCCATTTGACTATTATGGTTGGTTGCAAAATATCATGTTCAGAAACTACTCGAGGGTAAGAAATGTAGCAAACCTAAAACAAATAATGAAAATAATGGCTAGTCATTACAAACATTGATAATATTAATAAAAATTAATTGAAACATACATGGTTTGCTTGTGATACAAAGATGAATGGATCGTATTTGATAAATTTTTGACTTGAATGTACTGATGTAATACCGAATTTGTCAACTTGAACACTACGCTCAACGAATGGACCATACCAATCACACCTAAATATAATGCATTTTAAGTTCAACATTCCTGGGTACCGCACTTCCAATATTTGTTGAAGAATGTCGTAGTAAACAATATCACCGGATTTTGCAGAAATACCGGAATCAAAACTTGTCCTCGTACTTCCCTCATATGAATCTTAAACGCATATCCCCTAATGCAATAAGTATGAAGTCACAATGTAGTTTGGACCGTTAACGAACTCCACTTACCATGTTGGAAATGTTTGACCATTGTTTATTTTTTTTAGTAACCTAAAACAATAAGTAACAAGTCATTAAAAGTACAAATTAACATGCGTTTACTAACACTTACATACTATAGCAACCGTGTAAATTATCATGCAAATAGTAACTACGAAGTATCGTCATGTAAATAGTGTAAGAAAACCAATATTAAATAATAAGTTAATATTAATATCTTAATCAATTACATAGATTATGTATTGAAAAAATTAATTTTACATACCTTTCATATTCCATAATATCCTCACAATTTGTGAGAATATACATATGCAAGTGTGCATGCTCCTACCTGCAAGTTTTCGTTTATTTCCTTTTCCACTCACCCGACCAACTTGGGCAAACAATTGAGGGACAACCACGGTATAAGTCAGTGTCTCTCCTTTATACGAACTTTCAATGGAAAGTAATATTAAGCAAAATGAGGTTTTTTCGTTGATGCTCTGGGCGACCATGGATTCCTCAACTCTGCTTAAATTTTTAACTTTTTCTTCATATGGAACATGTACCGCTCAACGGATACATCTTCCGGTATTGAACAGGGCCTCCTAGTGCTGCTTATCGTGGGAGGTGGATTGGAAGATGTTCTATAACATCAAAGAAAGACAGGGGAAATATTTTCTTGAGATTGCAAATGATCATCTGTATATTAATTTTTGAATTGCGAATACCTCACTGTAAGTGATCTCGTGCATAAATCTCGAAAGAAACCACTAACTCCTACTCAAGAACAAATCAATGGCAAGTCTAGTCTAGATTTCATATTGTTTTTTGTCTTCCCTTGGACGTTTAAAATATTGTTCATGATGTTTTCAAAGAAGTTTTTCTCAATATTCATAACAGTTAGATTGTACCTCAATAAATAATATTTCCAGTAAGGAAAATCCCAAAAAATATTTTTTGTGCCAATTATGATGTTCATCGACACTGTAAATAGGAGCATGCCCCCCCCCCCCCCAATAAGGAGTTCTCTCGGCGCCAAAATCCCTTAACTGCTCGAATATACTACTACCGTTTATCTCAGAATGTGGACTATCAAAAACTTGCTTATCCTTCGTAAACATTATGCTAGACCGAAAAAAACGATGATCACTTAGTAGAACCTTCTATGATATCAAACTAGAGGTCTTTCTTTTGTGCTTCAATTGGAATACATCAGTGTTATCTTGAAAATATGAACATGATAATCTTCCATGAATTGTCCATCCAGATAACATACCATATACTGGGAAGTCACTTATGGTCCACATAAGAACCACATGCATCTTAAAATTCTGCTGGCATGACATATCATACACTTCAACACCATGATTTCATAACATTTGTAACTCATAGATAAATGGTTGGAGGAATACATCAAGTGATCTCTTTGGATGCTCTGGGCCGGGAAAATGAACATAGAGGAACAAAAAATTTCTACGCATACACAAAGATGGAGGCAAGTTGTAAGATGTAACGATTACGGACCACAACGAATACTGCCTTCCATGTTTTCCAAATTGATTGAAACCATCTCTATATGATACGTGGTATATATTCCTTCGCTCGAACATAAAATCCGGATACATTGATTGAAAATGTTTCTAAGATTCTGTGTTTGATGGATGTGTAATCTTTCCTTCTTGTTTATGCTCTCCATGCCAGCTCATTGCCTATGTCGTGCGCTGATATTGATATAACATCTTCAACCTCTCTGTTAACGGTAAATACCACATCCATTTATATGGAATTTAAACTCTGCCACTAGTCTCCTGAAACTGGGATTTATGACAGAATCGACATCTATTGAGGTTTTCATCTTCTCTCAAATATATCATACAGTAATAGATGCACACATATATTGTCTGATACGACAAACCAAGACCAGCTACAAGTTTTTATACCTCATAGTATGATGCTGGTGAAAGATTATCTTCGGACAATATATCTTTCACAATATCTGTTATCGCATCAACACATTCCTCCACCAAATTATAGTCTGTCTTAATGGTCATCAATATATTAGCACATGATAAAGGTGAATAAACTTCTCTACAATCGCTGACTGTTTCGATGCATCTAATATATCAAAAACCCTTTGTGCTTTTAAATTTGGTTCTTCAATCCTATCTCCATATACAACAGTCAACTGCATATTCTCTCTAAATGCATCATTCACCATCTCAACTATATATACACCAAAATCTACTTTCGTTCTATGTTCTTCTAAGCTATCTTCAACATATGGTTCACTAGTACTACCATATTTATAATTTCTTTTCCCGTGTAGATACCAAATCTTGTAATCCGGTATAAACCCATTGTAATACAAATGCCTCAAAACAATTTATATCTTAATATTATGTGAATTCACACAAATAGAACATGAACATTTCAACTTACGAGTTTTTTTTACTCCCAGTTGATTTACAGCCAATTCCATGAACTCGCATATACCTTAAGCATACTCTTCTTTCAATATGTTTGACTCCGGATCCATCATTGGTTCGTCTATCCATGATCAAAAACTATTAGAAGATGACATCTTTTTTCAATTTTTTTGGTTTAAGTAAGATATTGTGTTGTGAATGAATATAGGAGTGTGGAAACATATATATAAGCTCGCCAGCCATAGGAATCCGTTGGAAATTTTGAATCCCATACGGCTATATACAACGCCTATATTAACGCTTATATATTCCGATGAATTTCTGACAGAATTTTTAGGTCGGAATTATATCAGTCTGCCGTCGAAAGTTTCTGACAATAGTAGAATCTGTCGGAATATCCATCGAAATTGCGGTAGTTTTTTTTTGTAGTGCAAGGTTTAGTGGGAAAACTATAAAGGTTATGGCTCGAGCTATAAATTGTTAGCAAATTGTCGTTTGGTGATTGTCCAAGGCCTTTTGTGGTGGCCTTGAGACGCTTTGAGTTGGGCTCCTACTATAGGTACCAATGGCCCAGTGGTAAACACCAGACCCTAGATCAGCTAAGACGTAGCCTATATAACCGGCTAAAGCTGGTTCAAGCCAGAGATGAGAACCAACCCCTCCAATGATACATTTAACGAAAGAGGCAAACACGGTTGGAGCCAGCTGCAACTTATAACTGGTGGGTCCATGTCGATTGCAGAGTTGGGTCGTTGGAAAGAGGATTCACGAGGCCTTGTTCAATCACAAGTTTCTTAGGCTGAGTGAAAAGACCTACAGACCTCACTAAAATGAGAATACTTGTTAAAAAACGAAACACTTTGCTTCAACCTTTATTAGAAATCTCTCAAGAAGTTTTCACTCTCTCGATGGTTTTACAAAAACTTAAGAACTACCCTTTTTAATCTAAGACTTATGATTTTTAATTCTGTTCAAGAGTAAAACCCTACTCTCGTAATCTCGTAAAGCACAAACTCTGTTCTTACGATTTTTTAAAACGACTTACCCTAAAATATTCTAAGTGATTAATAAATCTAAATTGGAAGAAGTGATTGGGCTTTAGTAACATACCAACTCATTTAATTATTTGACTATTTGATTGCAATAAAATCTCATAAGAAAAAATACAAAAAAGTACTAGAATTATGTAGTGAGCAGTAAATTCATCCATAGCTAAACCTTTTCTTTTTGGTCAACCCATAGCTAAACCTTTAAGATATGCATAATCAATGCCAATACCCAATCCTATATTTTATTCAAAACATTTTTGTATGGAAACTTATCAACTATCATATATATATATATATATATATACTCTATAGTCTATATATATAAATTAGTAAACGGGTTTGACTACCACTCAATTTCAATTTCAATAGAAACAAAAAGATGATTTCATCTGGCAAATGTTTCTTCCTTATGTTTGGCTCTTTTCCTGTCTCCAAGTAAACGATTATATACTTATAGTTTAATTCTATATTATATGTATATCTGAATATACATATATATATATGTATGTATATATATATATATTTCTTAGCTCTTTTACTGTGATTTTTTTCTTTCTTACAACTTACGCATATGTATTGAAGTCTAAACAAAAGAGCTAGATCCATATGTTTCACACTAGTAACATGAATTTCTCCTCCTGTACAAAAACTGGTGTTAGACGTATTTTTCTTCACACATAATTTGGTTATTACCTCTTCCTAATTAATAAGCTCAATCAAAGAGATGATACAGGAGATGAAATATAGTTTTATTTCTTTGTTACAAGACATTGGGATATTGCATTGTATTAAAAAGAGATCCACGTCTAAGGACTTTCTTGAATATTTCACTAAATTTTTTTTCTAAAATAAAAATTTCAGAACCTGTAGAAGCGGATGATCCGAGGACATGGCTAAATCCGATAGCTCCTTGCGTGAACGCTGCCGACTGCAACAAAAGATGCATTGAACGTCGCTCTGTAGGGGGAAAATGTTTGAAGTTAAGTCCAAGTGCGACTGCAGAAACATGATGTTGTATTGTATAATCCCATATATCGCTTTTTATATATATTAAATGTTAAAAATATTTTAAAGAAAAATATGGCAGAAAATATATAAAATAAAAAGTAATATATAAAGATAACTTTATTGATGCACGCTTTATAAGAAAAAAAAAAACCCTTTATGCGATGAAATTTGTCACTGTCCCAATTTGTAAAATAATATCAAAATCAAAACGTTATAAGATAATATTTGCATCAAGTAAATCGAAATTTATAAAACTTTATAATTGTAGTCGTTCTTTGTAATCACATTTTTCAAATAATGATTAGATATTGATTCTTTAGTTTATGTAATATGGAGTGGGTATTGATTGGATATCCATAAATTTCAAGGTACTCAAATCCGGATATGCGAAGTTCAAGTAACTGGGAAAAATTTAAAAATTTGCGGATATCCAAATCTAATCAAAATTTTGATTACATATATAATAAAAAAAATTGGAATCACTAATTCAATAACCATCATTGTAAAAAAAAAAGTCTAGAAAATATATAAATATTTGACATATCAGTATTAGAAATACCATAAAATGATCAAAACAAAAACATCATAGAAAACAAAATAAAGTCTTTAAAATCCAGGTTAGAACATTATATAAAATAATAAAAAAACAAGTTCTCGTCTAAAAGAAAGAGAAAAAAAGAAGGAAAAGTATATGCCAAATATATTTAGAGAAATTATGAAGGCATACCGTAAATGTTATAAGACTGATCGGATCTCTGAAACAAATCTATTATCCGCTCACTCTAGATATTTAGATATTCAAATTTTTGGATCGATCTAATCCTATCATGGATTCCAGATAATTTGCCCAGTCATACCTGTAATTAATACCAATCACGTTTTTGATAATACGACCAAGATATATAGTACGGCGGTATGTGTCACCATGAGATTATAATTCTAAATATTGCACGTTGTTAAACAAAAAATTTCTAATATTATTGAGAAAAAATCTGTAGCTCTTTCAGTAATCAAAGTCCTCAAACGAGCTGCTTCCATTAAGGTCTCTTCATATCTTATTCATAGTTCCTTATCCTCAATTCTCTTATTCGATCGTGTCGTCGAGGAAATGAAAACATAAACTGATTCTTGAATTGATTTAGGGTAATGATCAGAGGCATAGATCTCTAATCGACAAAGTCACAGTTTTTGGAGATGGAAACGTCAAAGGTTTCTCCTTTTTGCTCAGCTTCATAACTACAAGTTTCTGCAAATATACAATCTTGTGGTCTGAAATTTGGTGGGTTTTTTTTCTGTGTGTTTTTTGGATAGTTGTGTTCGTGACTAATGTTGACGCTGAAGAATTTACCATCAGAACAATAAATGATCCTCGAACACTGAATAAAACCTTGTACCTTAGACCACCCGGAAACATCTGTTTCATGAATGATCTTGTTGAGCTCTGGGAGGGTAAGATTAAGAAAAGTTGTGTTACAAGAAATCAACTTCTCAAGAAGTTCAAAGGCCCCATCATCAGCACATATATTACAATTTGCAAAACTCCATATCCAGATAGCATGGAGATGGTCTTCATATACTCTGTCTTTATCAAAGGAGCTCACACATACTTTGACATCAAGTCTTCTGGTGAGTGAATGGTGTTGAGCTTAACCCTGATGTCAAATACATGACCGTGAGCGAGATTCTTGATACTCTTCATTAAGGATTATAACAATACTCTTCTTTTGATTGTTTTTTCCTTCCTGTTGGGTAATATTTTTTTTTGCTTTTGAAACTTCGTTTTCTTTTCTTTTATTGTCTTACTATGAATATGACCATTGATTGGTTCTGGGCAATCCATTCAAACTAATTGGTTTTGTTGAGGATTTACAGCTTTGTTTATTAAATAGCATAAGGGTCCCTACAGCTTGAGTAACATGTAACGAGAAATCAACAAGTGATGTAAAAGTTATCTCATATTTCTTTGTTTACAATGAAAATTCATTCTGATGAGACAGTCTAAAAGAGAGACATAAATAATAGTTTTTATTTCTGAAATAATTTATCTAATGATCTAATACAGTAGAATCTTTACAAACACAGAGATTGCTACATTCTAGTTCTCTAAAATACAACCAAATGTTTAGTAATGTATATGGAGGAAACCGCAGTGACGGCTTCAAGGTTGCAGACAGGAGTCTTGAAGGAGTCAAAGAAAAATATGAAACATGAAACGTATGAGATTGACCTGAGAAAACTGTATGAGATTGCACCAAAACGTGAAACGTGGGCTATGGAGATTTGGATTTTTCTGTCGATGATAAATTGTTTCCTTTTTTGTCTTAAAAATCTCACCAACTTATGAAATTTTAACAACAAATCTCACCAAATAACCAGTTAATTTTCTTTTTTTAAATTAAAAATCTTAGGAATCTCACCAAATATCTTCAAAATTCACTCAAACCTCTTCAAATCTAAAATCTGAGATGAGTTAGAAAGATTTGAAAAAGATTTTGAAGCAGTCAAATGAACCACTTCTTGGCTAGTTTTTAAAGTGGCCGGGTGGCAAACCACAAGGTGACACCATCGTTGTAAGTGTAATCTCCTTAATTGCGGATAGAGCTGAATCGGTTTCTGACATTCTTGTCAATGACTTTCGTGAGATGAGCTAGAAGAGTTGATGCTTCTCCATGATGCCTCACATTGTGATTTCTCCAAAGCTGATATATAGTTGCTTGAAAATCGTACATGTAGGTGAATAGATGTGGTCGATTGTGTATGGGATTTCTTAGCAAATTAACTAATTGGTCCCAGTCAAGAGAGAATCCATTGCTGAGAAGTCTACTCACGAGTGAAGTCCAAACTATTGCTGAATACTGACATGAGAAGAATAAGTGAATACGAGACTCACTCATATCTCCACAAAATATGCAGTATGTTCTTTGACCTGAGTTCTATTTCCGAATTCGATATCCTTTTGAAAGTCGGTTGTTAATAGCTAATCATGTAATAAAAGAGTATTTGGGTGTTGCGTTGGTGAACCGAACTCCTTTATACCATTCTTTACATGGGTGAGAGATACGTACCAGAATTTTTGTCACTTTTGTGCTGAACTTATCCTTGTATTTGTCATTGATGCCTCTCCATAAAGGGATATCTTCATCTTCCCTGATAAAACCTTTTCAATTTCAGCTTTAATTTGGTTATATTCATCGATACGGTGTCTCCTTCTACAATGATTGGCCGTGGCTGAGGCAACCGTGGCGTGAGATGGAATTCTCATATCGATATAGCCTCTGCTTCCACTGATATCATGTAGACAGCCCAGCACACTCCAATTGTCAAACCAGAATGAGGTAATATTGCCATTTTGAACTTCAACCTTGTAAAACTGCTTTGCCATGTCTGTGTATTTCAAAAGCTTTCTCCACATCCAAGATCTCAAACTTGTGTTTGTCTTTAACATCCAAAGAGATTTCTGCTTAAGAATAGTGTTCGAGATCCATTTGACCCAAAGAAAATCTTTTTTTGACATTATCCTCCATTTAGCTTTAAACAACATATCTTGTTAGCTTCTTTTAGCGAGTGCAGTCCTAGTCCTCACTCCTGCTTAGGACGACATATATCTAGCCACCTAATCTTAGCTTTCTTTGCGCTCAGCTCGGGTCCAGACCAAAGAAAAGCAAATCATATCTGATCAATCTCTTTAATGCAGTCGCTAGGAAGTCGATATACTGTAATCCAAAAATCTGTTATGCTAGTAAGCACTCGAACTTAGAAGTTGTAATCTATCAACATATGAGAGATGATTAATATTTATGATTTTAATTTAGTTATATTAATTTTGTAATTAATATTGTATGTTTAATGATTTTATTTAAAAAAACTAAAGACTAATGAAATTTTCTATAATATGCCACATCATAATTAGTTAATTTGTTATCAAAATTGCTCAAATAATAGGGATTGCTTGTTTTGAACTGCCGAAGAATATGATTTCCTATTTTGAACTTCTTGAGAATCTTCGTTGTCTGGCGATGAGATCACCGTCGGAAAAGTGCTCGGCGGCTGATCCACCGGAGCAAAAAACAGTGGGAAGCACGCCAAAACCCTAGTATTGCCTTTCGCCAAAGCCCTAATGCTCGGCCGTTCTTTAGTTTTATTCCCTATATATATTATACCATATAGAATATAAACAAAACAATGAATCCAATTTTATTTTTAACACGGTTTTGTAGCAACTAATCAATTATCACATATATAACGCTATATAGTCTACATGTATAACTTAGTAAAGGGGTTTGAGTACCAATCAATTTCAATAGAATTAATTTGAAAGAAGACAACACAAAAAGATGGTTTCATTTTGCATATGTTTCTTCCTTATGTTCTTATGCGTTGCTCTTTTCCTTTCTCCAGGTAAACCATTATATATTTTAGTTTAATTATATATTATAGACATTAGATAGTAACTCGGGCTCTGTAGTGCGAAAAAATATTTACTTCATAATTCGTTAGTTTATATAATCATACATTATTATTAGTGTTTTAGACTACATTTATTTTATGTTTTGAATTCTTATTTTTATCATTATATATGATTTTTTGTGTTAATTAAAATTACTAATATACATTTACGTACGTGCATTGTTATATTTGAAGAAAATTTTATTTGATAATTTAGATATAACATAATTTAGTTGTAAAAATTAAGTGGTGTTATGAATATTTTCACACTCTTCAAAAAATCTAAAACAGTTTGATTTACTTCAATATCAATTATTATCAATAATTAGAAATTCGCTCTGGAATCCGCCATGACCCGTCATGATCCGTCTTTATATGCTCTTACTCATGTTGAGCCGTCCTGACTCATTGTAAAAATTAGAATATTTGAAGATTTAAATCCTTATTCAAATCTGGATGATAAAATAGTGGATCCGTCCAAACAAGATCCATATACTCCTTGATCAAATTTTTAAAAAACTGTATATATATATATATATATATATGACATTAAAATTGATAACATCTTAACTTTCCTAAGTTAAAAACTATATACTTCTTGATAAAGTTAAAAATTTTATGTTTATAATATTTTATAATTTTCATAAATTTTAAGTATATTAATAATAGTTTAGAGTTTTCATAAAGTTTAAACTTTTTATAAAGTTAAATATATTTATAATATTTAAAACTTTTAAAACTTTAAAATTTATTATATCTGGTATAACTAAACGGTTCAATTAAACAACTTCATTAAACGGTATATTCATCGATTGAGTAATTTCTGATTGTTAAAATTTGATTCACAACATATACAGAAAAAATCTACTCTGTTGATGTGAGACGTTGAACACACACTTTGTTCTTCATCGATAGAGTAATATATATCCGTTTCTAAAAATTTGATTCACAACATATGTAGAAAATATTTACATTTTTATCAACTATATGTATTATATGATAATTAAAAAATAATTTAAAAATAAGATCAAACAAAAATGATAGAAGAATCATAATTTTAAGTCTTAACAAAATCTTTCAAATATAGTAACTTAAAAGAAATAATATGATATAATTAGATAATAATTCTTAGTTTTTCAATTTTGATTGATTAACAATTTTTATAAGATTTTTTAATTTTCGTCCGTAATTAATTAGAGAGAGAAAGTGAGTTTATTTTTTGAAACTATTAATTATTTAAAATACTATTTACGATTTTTAATTTAATTATATTAATTTTGTGATTAATATTGTATCTTCAATGATTTTATTTAAAAAAAAAAACTAAATACTAATGCCATTTTCTGTAATATGCCACATCATAGTTGATTAATTTTCTATTAATATTGATCAAATAATAGTATAGAGATGAATATGTAATGTGATTTTTTATTTGTTATAACTTAAAAGACACTTGTATCTATGTTTCATCTAACCGAAAGAGCTAGATCCATATGTTTACCACTAGTAACATGAATTTCTCATGTTGTACAACAATGGTTTTTCGATGTTTTTTCTTTACACAGAATTTGGTTATTTATATTTTTCTAATTAATAAGCTCAATCGAAAAGATGATATTGGAGATGAAATGTAATTTTTCTTTGTTACAAGATATTGTGATATATCTATACTATTATTTGAGCAATGTTGATAGTAAATTAACCAATTATGATGTGACATATTACAGAAAATGACAATAGAAAATAGCATGTGATTGGTTGAAAAAAAACATGTAGGTCCCAATCAATTTATTTTCTTCATCGAATTATAAAATTATCATAATTCAATTAATAATATAAGATTTTCACAACTAATAAAATTTGTTTTCTTTATTATGGATTACGATTTATAGATTTTATTCATTAATTATAATAAATGATTCTAATATTTATTAAATATGCAAAATAAAAACATTTTTCCACATTTAAGATCTTTATGGATATGTGCATATAAAGTTTAGATTAAAAACAGTGATATACAAGTAAAATTATTAAATCATGTTCATTATATTTGTGTGATTAATTATATAACATAGTAAAATCAAATATTAAATTTTAAATACAAGAAATAAGTTATTAATTATATATAAAATATATGTTTATATTTAATTATATATAATTATATACAAATTAAAATTTTTGTAATTCATTACCAATAATTTATGTTTATATTTATAGTTTTTAAAAATATAATTTTTTTAATTTCCCAATTTGATATCACATTCACCTAATATATTATAAAGTTATATGTTTCATCTTGAAAATGATGACACAAAAAATATAAGAAGAAAATAAAATATTATATAAATGAAATTACTATGATTAATTCATATTTATAATTTTAAAACTTAAAATGTCATTAACGAAATGTCACCTTTATATTTTATACACATAAACTATAAAATGTCACAATTATGATGTAACATATTACAAAAATACCATTAAAATATTATATGCCATAGTTAAAATATCATTAACCAAATGTCACATTTATATTTTATACACATAAACTACATAAAGTTATGATACATACTATGATCTGAATACAAATTTATTTTATATTCAATCAATCTCCAATTAAATTAATTTTAATCCATAATCATTGTACATTATATACATTAGTACTAAGTACCATATATTATATAAAAGTTATTATAATCTTTAATAACATTTTAATGATAAAAATAATAACATATTTAATATAAGAAAAAAATTAATAAAAAATTCTCATGCAAGACATAGTATCCTACCTGATTCATCTCCAGTATTTGTTTTCTTGACACTTCGTTGTTGTCTCTTGTCTACCATGAACATACATAAATAATATTTTTGACAAGAGTTTGAACAATTTTTACCAATTTACAAAATATCATAACCACATTAAAGAAAATTTCATATCATTGAAAAAAAAGAGTTTGATTTTAACCAAAAAAGAGCTTGGTAATCATGATCGAGATAAAAAAATTTTTTTAATAATGGTAAAAATGCAAGGAGAGAGACAAAATTTTGAATCAAGATAAAATAGTGTAATTTTTAAACAGAATATGTTTTATATATCTATTATATTTTTTATGGAAAACCATTAAATTTCATGTATAAAATGTGATTTTTTATCCACAATTTTGATGGAAAGTCTTCTCATAAATGACACTTTTGAAACTCTTTTTTTGTGGCATTTTGAACAAATATCCCATTTTGAACAAAAGTCTTTTTATCCCTTGGTTTTCTTTGGCAATTTTAATCTACTATTTTTAGGTTTGGTTGAATATATTAGTTATAGATAAAAATTATAGTAACCAAAATAAAATTGAACTAGATAGTAAGCCATACTGTGCAGTGCAAATTTTTTTTTTTTATATTTTGTTAATTTATATAAATATATATTATTATTAATGTTTTAGATTAAAATTATTTTATGTTTTAGTATCTTATTTATTATTATTATTATATATGATATGTGTTGTGTTAGTTAAAATTACTAATATATAATTACGTATGTACGGTGTTATATTTGTAGAAACTTTTATTTGATAAATTAGATTATAACATAATTTGGTTGTAAAAGTTAATTAGTGTTATGTATATATTTTCACATTATTCAAAAATTTATAACAATTTGATTTAATACAATATCAATTATCATCAATAACTAGAATTTGAATCCGAGATCCGTCATGATCCGTTATAACCCGTTTTTATCTGCTATGACTCGTATTTACCCGTCCTGACCCATAGTAAAAATTTAAACTTTTGAAGGTCTGAATCCCGATTCAAATCTGGATGATACAATATTAAATTCGTTGAAACTATATCTATATACTCTTTGAAATTTTTTTTATAAAACTATCTAAATATTTTTGACATTAAAATTGATAACATCTTAACTTTTTATAAGTTAAAATCTATATAATCCTTAGTAAAGTTAAATATATATATTTAAACATTAATAAGATTATAAACTTTTCATATATTTAAATATTAAATTTTAAGTATTTGTAATATTTAAATTAAGTATTTAAAATAATTTTTGTTTCTTTTATTCAGTGAAATTATTGTTTAACTAAAGAACTAGACCAAACGATTTTTTTAAAAAAATTTAGATGCCTAAAAAGCAAGTTTATTTCTCATTTTTGTCTTTTTATAATATGATTCAGAACTATTGCTCAAACTTTTTAACTGATGTAGGACGTTGAACGCATTTTTTTTAAAGTTAAGGGTTTAGGGCAATGAGGAAAGTGATAGTTTTGGATGCAACTTTTCTTAAGACTATATATGGTGGTATGTTAGTTTTTGCAACAGCTCAAGATCCTAATCATCACCATTACCCAATTGCTTTTGGTGTAATTGATAGTGAGAAAGATGTTAGTTGGACCTTGTTTTTCAAAAATTTGAAAACCATTAAAGTGGATGTTCTTAGATTGATTTTTATAAGCGATAGACATGCAAGCATCATCAAGGCAGTCTTTGAGGTGTATCCGAGCGCACTGCATAGACATTGCATCTGGTATTTGTCTCAAAACGTGAGAGGAGATGTGAAGAATGACAAGGATCAAGCTGCGATGAAATTCAGGGATTGCGCTCATGTTTATACTAAGAGTGAGTTCAACAGAGAGTATAGTGAATTTACGAGTAGGTTCCCTAAAGCCGGTGCGTATTTGGATAAGAGTATAGGACTTGAGAAATAGGCACGTTCTCATTTTGAAGGAGACAAGTACAACATAGACACCATCAATTCCGTAGAATCAATGAATAGTGTGTTTAAGAAAGCAAAGAAGTACAACATATATTACCTATGATTGATGAGATTCTTGAAATTTTTTCTAAATGGTTCAACAAACATAAGAATGAAGCTGCCGGTGCATCAGACACAAAGAAATGAATGCCTTTTGTGGAGAACGAATTGCACACAAGATGTGTAATTGCATCACATTTAATGGTAACTGAGTTAAACAACTTCCAGCTTTAATACAACTTTATTGGACTCGATGGAAAAACTTATTTGGTGGACTTAGAAAATGAAAAGTTGTTCTTGCAGATGTTTGGATATAGACAAGTATCCATGTGTCTATACAATAGCTGCAGCCTGGAACGTCATGAGGAAGGAAGATAGAATAGAGACTATCCAAATCTATGATCTTTGCTCAAAATATTACTTGATTGAGACGTGGGCATTAGCCTATTACATGAAAATTTATGTAGTGCCACATGAGTCTAAGTGGACAATTCCTATTGAAATTCAAAAATTGTTCGCCTTACCATCGAAGTACACCAAAAGATCGGAAAGAAATCAAGAAACACAGTTTCCATCCATCAGAGAACGTCGCTCAAATAGGTTAAGGATGAACAATAACAAGGATACACATGGCATAAACTTGGAGAGGTGGTTGCAACCTTATGAGGAAACTTAATTTGTGTGTTTGTATTTGTGTTTCTATTTAGATTTCTTGGATTTGTACAACCAAGTTCAATTAGGTACAACTAAAAACATGTCTTATTCTCTTAATTATGTTTGAAAATTTTGTAAACCATTATAAAGATTCCTAAAACATCTTAAACTATAAAGAAACAATTTTAAATCAATACAAAGTTTTTTAATTATTTTTCTAATACATATTATTGTTTTCACATAAAACACTCCTTATTTTTAGTTATATTCGACAACTTTGAAAACATTAAAGTACGTTTTATAAGGATTCAAAAAACATCTTAAACTATAAAAAAATAATTTTAAATCAAGACAACATAATTTATTATTTTCGTAACAAATAATGTTGGTTTGATATAATAACTCCTTATAGTATAAGGAGGTTCTTGTATGTTTGTCACACATTTATGCTGAAAATATGTGAAATTAATATTCAATGTAACTTTTATAATGAAAACCTCCAAACTTATAACTACAAACCGAAAATAATGTGTCCAACTACAAAAAAATCATTTTATGTCAAAGTCCAACTAAAAAAACTCCAAATAAGCATTTGTATAACTATGAAGATGAAAGTATAACTATACACTTAGTATATCACTCTAATTATTAATAATATCCTGCCGACGATTTGGAAATTGTGGGCCCAAACGTTTGGTAATAAATGGTATATGCTTTTCCACTTTCACAATTAAATTTATTTAAATGACTTTCTCTCACTTTATATTCGACCCAAGAGAGTTAGAAAGAGAAGGGAGGAGAGGAGAGAGAGAGTTCTGGGTTTGGACAGAGAGTTCTGGGTCGAAAGTTGAAACAGAGCTGAGAGATCGACGTTTTTCAACGATTTAGCTTACGACAATCGCGAAAAGTACATCTAATATCATATATATCTCTAGATCTAGGATCTAGTGTTTAAGATCTAATTTCAAATTTTGTTTCTATAGTGACATCATTTAAGCCATTGATCCTGATAATGCCACTCAGTTTTCCAAATAGTTGCAATGTTAGTTCAGATTTGGCACCAAGCTTTGATAGTGGCAACGGAAGAGGGGATGGTGATTATGGTGTTTAAACACGTTGTTTCTATGGTTAATTTTTCTGACTTGAATTGGCTACAACTGTCGAAAATCAAGGAAGAAAATACTACAAATTTCCATCGAGTGAGGATGGTGGAGAACTCATATCTAAGTGGTGGGATGTCGCAGTTGATGTCGAACTTAAAAAGCTAAAGTTCGGACTAAGGGAGCAGAAAGAATTGGTTCAACATGCTTTCCAATACGAAGGTGGTGCTAATCCTTCTTCGGAGTCAATTCGTGAGTTAATGTGTCAATTACGTGTTGAAGTATTTGAACTTAAGGAGCAATTACTCCAGAAAGACGGCGAGATTGGTAGGCTAAGGGATAAACTTGCTACTAGAGATATGATTTATTTTATGTTTTTCCAACTGTTGTGTATCTTTTGTTTGTTTGTAAGACACTAAACTATTATGTTTTATTGTGAAATTTCGCTGTTGTACTAAAACTTTGGACCAAATACTAAAAGCAGATGTACGCAGATGTACGCAGATGTACCAGTTGGACCAAATACTAAAAGTAAATGTACCTAATAAACCCAATTGTACCAAATACTGAAAACAGATGTACCTAATAAACTAGTTGTACCAAATACTAAAATACGATGTAGTCAAATACATAATAAGCAACACATTGTTCTCTTCAACGACACTACTCCTTTCTTGGTCGCTTCTGCTCAGCTACATATGGTGTCCTTCGCAATCTTGACGATTGCCTTGTTCGCTTCTGCCCAATTTCAACTACATGTCCACTGTCTTTCTTTTTCTCTTTCTTTCCTTTCTTCTCTTCCTATCATTTCTTTTCTTTCTCACCCCAGCCTCCTCACCTGCATCAAAGTTCCAAAAATATGTAAAGACAACAAAAAACTATTAACTCCATCAAATTTAATTATTCACTCAATCAAAACACTCATTTATCTAAACGATATTTGGATCAGGGACTCTACTTGGCTGAGAAGGTGTTGGATCAGGGACTCCACTTGGCTGAGAAGGTGTTGGATCAGGGACTCCACTTGGCGGAGAAGGTGTTGGAGTAGGGACTATTTGGCAGAGAATGTGTTGGAGCAACGACTTCAAAGCTTTGTTGGATTAGGGACTCCACAAAGCTTTCAACCTTTTTCAATCTCATATCCAAGTCATCAAGCTTCACCATGATATCCCCAAACCCTTTTTCCATCGACTCCTTTAGTTCTCGCTCAAACCCTGCTGCAAACCTTGCACGTTCAGGAGCTCCATCAACCTTCTCAACGAATTCATCACTTCGAGCAGCCAAGTCACTTCTTCCTCTGTATGGTTAGATGCTTGATCCAACTTTCAACGATTGGATAGATAAAACCTATCCCATCATCAAAACCATTGTCTAAGATATGTGTTAACAGAGCTTTCTCATCAGATTAAGGTTCCAAGATGCTCGTGATATTGTGTGAATATCAATACATTAAACTTAAACAAAACTCATAACAAATACATATATTACCAAAAAGTTCACAAACTCTAACCTTAATACTTCCAAACTCTACATTTATTTCTTCTAATAGAAAAACTTTCATGCAGCTTTCTGAGAACTTGTGCTTGCACAACCTTGGACAGTCCTTTTCTGCGGGTACATCTTCTCGAAATTTGCTTCCAAGATGACATATTTGTTTACTTTAGTATAAAAATATAAAAAACCAAATTTCTTTTCTTTTAAAAAGATAAGGGAATGAGTAATTTGAAAAAGGAATACACTCAAATGCCAAATTCTACACATTGAGTTACAATATCTCAAGTAATCCTAAAACTATTACTTAAAATAATAAAATAATAATAAAGAGTTACCTCGAGAAGAAGAATTAATCCAGAAAAGGTGTTTGCTGTTTTGGTTTCACGTAGCCTTTGAAACTCTTCACAAAGCGCATGATCTCCTTTATACACTCATCAAATGTAAAACACCCCCAGAGAAATGTCACACAGGCGTGCAAATCATCAACAACACTGAGAAGGAAGGGATATATGTTACCATCGGACTTAGACTTTGCTTTCACTACCTTGTATAAGAAATACAAGATAGTTCATATTCTTCCTGTCCACGGAACTCTTCTTCTTCATTGCCTCTAGCTTCTCTTCCACATCTGAGATCTCTATTCCCTTTCTCCTTTTAAACATTTTTTCCACAAACTTCAAATCCCCCAGTTCTTTCGGTTGATGGGGTATTCATGGCAGTCCAATCCTGTTAACAACGCATGCTCTCTCAGAGAAGACCTAATATGCACTTCATTGACCACAAATCATTACTTTTTTTCCTTCTACGTAGCTGTTGTTCGAACGAGAAGCATCCACATCCCTTGAAGCATGTGGTTTGGCTCCTTATGCATGTGAAATATATGAGTGAATTGAGAATGCTTCCTGAACCATTTCAGTTCTACAGGAAGTTCCTCTATGTACTCCACTATCTGGGTTATACTACACCTAGTTCCTATCTTACAAGTCTTGGTGTATTCGCTTAGACCAAAAAACATCTTCTCTTGCTGCAGTGGTTGGGTATGATCATCATCATCATCATCATCATCATCATCATCATCATCATCATCATCATCATCATCATCATTATCATCATCATCATCATCATCATCATCATCATCATCATCATCATCATCATCATCATCATCATCATCCTGCAAATTCAAACACAAATTATTAACAGACTTACTTAGTTATTCCAGTTATCCGGATACCACAAAATGACTGTAAGTTGTACTAGTTGTACTAAAACGACCATTCCTAAACTAGTTTCCAATTTCCTATTTTCCTAATTTCCAAATTTTGGTAACTAGTTCCTAATTTCCACCATTACTAAAACTACCATTACATGCATCATTCTCAATCTAATGTACATACGTACGATGAAGCTGCCGCTGCTCGATCATGAACATCAACATTTGTCTCTTCTTCCTCTTCGTCCTCATCCTCCCCATCACCTTCACTAGAGTTTGTCTCCTCTTCCCTTTCTTTCTCTTCCTCATCACCTTCATTTGTCTCTGTCTCTTGGTCCTCTTCTTTCTCTTCTTCCTCTTCCTCCCCATCACCTTCATTTGTCTCTTCCTCTTCTTCACCGCTTTCTTCCTCCCCACTTGTGTCTTTCTCTTCTTCACCGTTATCTTCCTCCCAATTGAATGACTCTCTTCTTCACCCCTTTCTTACTCCCCATTCGAACTACTCTCTTCTTCCTCTTCATTCACGTTTTCCCCCTTTTCTTCTTCATCCTTAGAATCTTTAGTTGACTTATAAACACCATACTTGTCTCTTACATGAGCCATTACTAAAGAAAAAAAATAAAATTCCACGAAATCTATTGCCAATTCCAATGAAATAACAGTGAGAACAGGGGGATGGAAGATAATTCTTATGGAAAGTGGCGGCGATTGGCGGAATCAAAAAGTACACCGTATTTGGGATTCCGACGCTAGGGTTTGAAACCCCAATTCGTGGCGGCGGCGATGTATGGACTTGATTTGGTCCGAATCAGAGGTGGAGGATTAGCAGTTTCACTTTCTCTGTCGGATCGATCAATGTTTCACTTTCTTTGAAACTCATTATTGCAGTTTCGTGCTTTCGTTTCACTTTCTTTTGTGGAGGTTTTTTTTCAGCTTTTGTTTACAATTTAATTTAAAATTGTAAAATTGATGAGATCCAAAATTGATCTAAATAGGATAAATGGATTTGGTTTGGATTGGATAGTTTTGGTAGGGTTAGTAATATTAAGTTTAGAATTATTATTTTTGGACTTTTACTTTAATTTTGATTTAAAAAAATATAAAATAAAATAAAGGCATTTGGGAATAGAGCTGGGTTGGTGGGCCAACCCGCCCCGCCCCGCCAAAAATCCGCGGGTATTAGCTTAAATTTTTGAAATCCGAACCTGTCCCGCCCTACAGCCGGTTTTTAAAACCAATCCCGCAACCAACCCTCAATTACCCGTAGACCCTGCGATTTACCCGCAAAAAACCTCATAAAAACCCTCATAAAATCCAAATCCGCATAAAACCCGCATAAAAACCCGCATAAGACCCGTAAAATCCGCATAAAACCCTAAACCCGTAATATTATTTTTAAGCGGGTACTCGCAGGCCTCACAGAGTTTACCTGCTAAACCCGCTAGAAATCCTAACCTGCCCTGCCAAACCCGCTAAAATATGGATTCAAAACTAAAAACCCATACCCGCCATGGGCGGGCGGACCCAATTCCCAGCCTTATTTGGGAACACAATTTCTCAAAAAGTGTCATTTGAGCCACTGATTTTTAGTTCTTTGCGATTTCGGAAGAGAAGAGGATTCTTGAAATGTCGATCTTTGCTTCAATGGATCTACAAGTATGTTTGGAATTTTTTTATTTCGTTTCTTGAATTGAATCAGAAAGTAGAGATTATGTGCTTCCTTCTATTCTACTCCTTTGCATTGCCTTTTTTTTGAATAATATGTTAAATTATATTCAAAAGTTACACTTTACATCGAGAGATACGGTTTCAAAGTAATAGATGAAAGCAATAGCTCTTAGACTGAATTCCGAAGTGGTTACCTTGTTAAAACCTAAATCTAGAAAACCCTTTTGGGACAAAACCAGATTTGGGAAAAAGAGTACAGACCACGTTCAAAAGAGCTGAAAAAAATATAATCGATAAACAATTTGAAACAAACTGAAATCTGTGAGATTATCTTAATGCGAACCACGTTGATAAACCTTCATCGAGCGAGAAGTCTGCTTGATTTCGGATTGAGCTGAGTCTGTTCCTAATGTTCTTGTCTATCTTTCTTGTCAACGCAGCAGAGGGAGAGTGTATATCTCCATGACGCCTACCATTTCTTTCTCTCCAAAGATGATAAATTGTTGACTGGAACACATACCTGAAAATGAAGAGTTGTATCCGGCCTAGAGTTGGAGAAGTTAACATATCAATCAGCTGATCCCAATGAAGAGTGAAACTGTTGCCCAGGAGCCTACCCACCAACGAATGCCACACTTCCGCTGAAAATCTACAAGTGAAGAATATGTGATTCCGGGTTTCATTCAAGCAACCACAGAACACACAAGTTACTCTCTGACCCGGGTTCCAAACCCTCAACCGATCTCCCATGGACAACCTATTGAAGATAGCTAACCAAGTGATAAACGAAAATTTTGGAGTTGCATAGCGAAACCATACTCCTTTATACCAGCTTTTGCTCAGACATGGCGACCTTACCAGACTTTTAGTTACTTTCGTACTGAAAACCCTTTTGTACTTATTATTTACACCTCGCCATAGAGGAATGTCCACACCATTTGAAATGATAATCTTTGCGATAACTTCCTCAATGCGGATATATTTTTTTGTCCTGTGTCTATGGCAACGAGAAGCCTCCTTGGCCGACGCCACAGTCTCTTGAGGGGCGATCCCCATGTCAATAAACCCTCGAGGACCTGTGATATCATACAAACATCCCATCTCATTCCAGAAATCGAACCAAAAGGAAGTCGTTTTCCCGTTCTTCACTTCGACCTTGTAGAAAGTTTTGGCCAGTCCTCTTAGTTTCATTAATTATCTCCACATCCATGAGCCTTGAACCGTGTTTTCCTTCAGTTCCTAGAAAGACGGGTGCTTCAGATAAGACCCCCTTAACCCATTTAACCCATAACGAGTCAGCTCCCGTTAGAATCCGCCATATAAGCTTTAGGCAACTAACTTTATTTGCAACTTTCAGTGACTGCAGCCCCAGCCCGCCTTCTCTTTTAGGCCGACACACATCTTCCCAACAAATCTTGGCCTTCTTAGTATTTAATTCAGGGCCCGACCAAAGGAACGCTAAACATAAGTGATCTATCTCCTCAATGCATCCACTAGGTAATCGATAAGCCAATAACCAAAATTTTATTATACCCGCAATTAACAACCCTAGTAGCTGCAGCCTTCCCGCATAGGAGAGATGGTGGGCTGTCCAAGAAGAAAACCTCGTTCTTAATTTCTCCAGGAGCCATGAGTACTTAGACTTCTTCATTTGCTTGGTTAGGAGCGGTAACCCCATATATCTTACCAGGAACTTACCTTGAGCAAAGGGAAAATGTTGAAGAATCTCAGAGGCTTTATTAGTTGTCACACCTGCCATGAAGATGGTTGATTTTTCCACACTTATCTTCAACCCTGACAATGCTGCAAATTCATCAAATATTTTTAAAACTCCTTCGACTGATTTCTTATGACCTTCCACGAAAACCATCAAATCATCAGCGAAACATAAATGGGTTAGACGGATGTTCTTGCATTTTGGATGATACCTTATCCTTTTCTCCACAGCCGCTTTATCCATAATCATTGATAGCAAATTCATGCATATAATGAAAAGGTAAGGAGATAAGGAACAACCTTGTCGAAGCCCCCTACTACTGTTGAAAAACCCGGCCAACTCCCCATTAATTTGAACCGAGAACGATGCTGTCAAAATGCATACCTTGATCCAATGGATAAACTTCTCGGGAAAATTTAGAACTTGCAGCACTTCCAGCAAAAATAATCCCATTGTACTGAATCGAATGCCTTAGATATATCAATCTTCAAGGTACAACGAGGTGATATCGACTCTATATGATAGTCCTTGAGTATTTCCGTGGCTAACAAGACATTTTCCATTAAGAGCCAGTCTTTTACAAAAGCAGATTGATTTGCCGCGATGAACTTAGGCAGGATAACTTTCAGCTTATTCGCAATGATCTTCGATATTACCTTATAGATGACATTGCAACATGAGATTGGTCGGTAATCTTTTATTGTCCGCACATCCTCTTTCTTTGGTATAAGAGCTAGAATTGTTGCATTCAGTCCTTTAGGGAGAAAACCATTAATAAAAAATGACTTCACCGCTACCGTAAAATCATTCCCTACATGCGAACAAGCTGCCTTAAAGAACTCAGTTGTGAATCCATCTGGATCAGGGGATTTGTTGTTCGGTGTATTAAACAGTGTATCCTTGATTTCCTCATCGGAAACGCCCCTCGATAGAGCCTCTTGATCCGATGCTGTGCATCGAAAATCCAAAAGGGTTTGTAAGTAATCACTCGATGTACCCACATAGTCAATTGGCCGATGTGATAAGAACTCTTTGAAGTATCTCTCAGCCTTTTCCTTAATCGCCTCCCCAGAGTTCAGGGTCTCCCCTTTGTGATTAACAATCTCCCGGATCGAGTTTCTCATTTCCCTCACCTTAGCCATTCTATAGAAAAATGAGTTGTTCTGATCTCCTACATTCAGCCAATGTATTTTGGATCTGTTTTTTTTAAGTACCCTCTTCCAGACTTGATAAAGAATTCCACTTCTCAAATGCCATCCCCTCTTCAAGAACCCTTTGTGGCGTTGGATCAGCAAGTGTGGCAGCTTGTTTCTCACAAAGTACCTCGTGCGCTACTTTAGAACGGGTCACAATGTCCGCAAGCTTTGTTTTACCTAAGCTCCTTAGTTGAGGCTTCATAGCTTTCAGCTTCTTGGATAACCGAAATAAACCCGAGGTGGACACAAATAAAGGATCATTTGTCTTCCAAAAGTCTTCAACTAATCCCTGGAACTGAGGTTGGTTTGCAAGTACATTTGAGAACTTGAAAGGATTTTTTTCCGTGGAATGGCATTACCCATGGAGATCACCCCTCTAGCGTGATCAGAACACCCCTAGCTTGAAGGAGACATAAGAGGACGGGAATTTCTGTAGCCAGCTCTGACTTACCAACCCTCTATCAAGCTTTTTGCATATTACCCCTTCCTCCTGCTTATTACACCACGTAAAACGGGCTCCGTGATATACTAGATCAATCAGCGAACAGTATCTTACCATATCCTGGAATTCGCGCATCCCCTGAGTGATTAAAGATGCCTCAATAAAATTTGAGTGCTCCTCCACATCCAAAATCTCATTGAAGTCCCCACATATCAGCCAAGGCTTATTCCAAAATAAAGGTGAAGTATGATGATCTCTCAAGTTCTCCCATAACTCTCTCCTTTCCATCAAGAAATTGGATGCATATACAAAGGAAACATAGAACTCCTCCGTATGATCCTCTAAGTTGCCTGCTCGTGAAGAAAGGTGTTAGTCGAGTATGTTCATTCCACACAACCCAGATAAGCCCTAACCGATGGGAGTCATAGTTAGACATATACGACCAGTTTCGAAAAACCGAGTTTGCAATAGTGGTGGCTTTGTTCTCCTTGACTCGCGTCTCAAGCAAACAACCAAATTGCATTGACTTATTATTAATCCAATCCCGAATGACCGAATGCTTTGTACATTTGTTGAAACCCTGAATATTCCAGAAGAAACCCGTCATTTAACAAGTTTTTTCTTGGTACCACGTCTTTTCCCGGAGCCCGGGATCACCTCGTTTGCTACTAAAACCTTTGGTATGGAGCTACTGTTATTCGATGACTTTGATACTCTCGGGAGAGAAGGTCTGACATTTGTTTCAATTTTTCCTTCCCTTTCATCCCTCACAGACCCATTCTGATCTACCTCTTTTACCCCTTCTGGGGCCATAGCTTCAGTGTCTTTTGCCCCCTCATCTTCTATTGCGAGAACAGAGTACCGGGAGGGTGATACAATTGGAGGATTTTCCTGAGCTTCCCTGACTATTTTCTGACATCCTTTTGTTGGTGAGACGACAGACCAACCCCCCTTAGGCTCCGTAACCTGATCAGCTTCAGCAGATTGAATCTCTGATTGTTGCGGTACCGAACCCTCATTTCCCCCTTCCACATCAACGCTGACAGGCTGGGATATCTCGGGACGAACTGTTATCACCTCCGTGAGCGCTGCATCACCTGTAGCATGTAATGCCTCCTTTTCTCTAACTTCCGTTGACAGCCGAATTGAGGCACACACCTTCGCCACAGGAATTGACGCTGATGATTCCTTATCTCTCTTAAGAATTCTTGGGCTTTCAATATTCTGATACTTGGATTGACATGTCTCTTTCATATGTCCCCATTTTAAGCACTCTGCACATTTCGGGGGTAACAATGGGTATGAGTAGAGAACCTTTGATTCCACACCCTGCTTTGTTTTGAAGCAAAAGGAAACCGGTAACAGTTTCGTCAAGTCCACATCGACGAAGACCCTTGCTTCATCAAACTTGTTGCATAGTTCTGTCTCCGAATGGAGGTGACGAGGCAGTCCCACTGCACTAGATAAGAAGCTCAACCCTTTCCAAGAGAAAAGGTACGGCGGAACTTTTTTGAGAATGACCCACAACGGAACACTCTGTAGCGTTGATTGGTCTTCTTCAAGGACTGGTTCATACTTAGTGACCATCATGGGTCTGTCTGCTATATTCCACATTTCCCATCTAAGAACTCTATCTCTTATACTCTATTCTTTATTCGAAACTTCACCGTTGTCGAATTCACAACAAAAGCATCAATACGTGTTGTCGTGTTCCCATACCTCCAAATCTTGTTCACTATCACGTGAATTTTTGCAATATGCGGCGCACCATCCAGGAATTTTCCTAACAATAAATCCTCCCAAAACGGAGGTTGATCGATTATGACTTCATCTGGGATTTCAATATAGGAGTTACCTTCCTCCGAATAAACCGTTAACTCATGTTTCGAGAGAGAAGGTTTCTGTTGCACCACTGAAGAGTAGGACCTGATCTGACGAGCTGAGTCACTAATCTCCCCTTGTGCCGATCCTGATTGATTTCATTCTGCTTTTCCCTCTCCTCCGAACCCCTCTCCTTTAATTCTTGCGAGAACAGCAACTGAGCGGGACCTTCCTTACCATCCAAGATGACACTCTGTAACCCCCAAGCAGAACCCTCCACAGCCTGATTATCCATTGAGACTAGCCAGCCATAGCACCTGAATCTTCTGCCATAGCAGACCCCTCTGTCACGGGACCAACTGAAATTTCTGCACCCTCTGAACCTTCCACTAAAACTTCTGCACCCTCTGTACTCTCCACTGAACCCTTTGCACCCTTCTCAAAATCCAACCCCTCAACCGTGTCTGATTCCTTACCGCTGTCTGGATCCCTAACCTGGACTTCCTCTGATGCTCTGTTTTTCGTAGGAAAAACAGAGTGCAACTCTGCGATCGCTATTCCTCCCAACCCCTCCTGAATCGTAGTGTCAGAATCAGTGTCGACGGCCTCTCCTAACCCATCATCTTCCACAGAGAGTGCAACTCTGCGATCGCTATTCTTCCCAACCCCTCCTGAACCGTAGCGTCATAATTAGTGTCGACAGCCTCTCCTAACCCCATCATCTTCCACAGAGCACGTGAAAAAATCCTAGCAGAATCGCCTCCGTGATCGCCAAAACCACTCTCCGAAAAAAACGCTCTCTCTTTTCTCCTTTGCATTGCCTTTGTCATGCATTCTCTGATTCTTCATGGAAAGGTTGGTCCAGTTGCAGAAATGGCATCATTTGAGTGTTTCAGTGCAAAATGTAACTGCTTTCTCCTCTGCTAGTGCTGCTGATGTGAGCCTTAGAGATGGTCAAAAAGGTAAGAACTTTATTGTCTCTTACCTCGTTGATTCATTGGGCTCAACTACAAAACTCGCTGAATCAATCTCAAGTAAGGTCAGTTTTGAGGACGAGACAAAATCCTGATTCTGTTCTGAGTCTTTTGAGAAGTCATGGGTTCACAGATTCTCAGATCTCTAGCATCATTACAAATTATCCACAAGTATTTATAGTAGATGCTAAGAAATCACTTTGTCCCAAGCTTAAGTTTTTGCAATCCAGAGGAGCTTCAAGCTCTGAGCTCACTGAGATTGTTTCTACAGTTCCTCAAATCTTGGGAAAGAAAGGGGAAAAAACTATAAGCAGAAAGGGGAGAAAACTACCAGTATATACTATGATTTCATCAAAGAGATTATAGAAGCGGATAAGAGCTGAATGTACGAAAACTTATTTCAAACTTTGCCAGAGGGCAGTAGGCAGTACAATAAAATTAGGAATGTTTTGGTTTTGAGAGAATAGGCCTCAGAGGTTTTTATTTTCCTTACTCATCTCTGATGCCCAACCTATTTGTGGAAAAGAAAATTTTGAAGAATCACTTAAGGTTGTTGAAAAGGGTTTTAATCCAACCACCTCAAAGTTTGTTCAGCTCTTAAGGTTGTTTACAGAACCAGCGACAAAACAATAGAAGAAAAAATCACTGTCTATAAAAGGTTAGGCTTTGCAGTGGAAGATATATGGGCTATGTTCAAGAAGTGTCCAATGTTTCTGAATAACTCGGAGAAGAAGATATGTCAGACATTTGAAACCCTAAAGAAGTGTGGACTACTCGAAGACGAGGTCCTCTCAGTGTTCAAGAAGTTTCCGCACTGCATTACTGTTTCGGAGAAGAAGATAGCCAACTCCATTGAAACATTTATAGGCCTAGGATTCACCAGAGATGAGTTTGCAATGATTGCCAAGCGCTTTCCTCAGTTTTTTATTTTATCTGCAGAGACGGTGAAGAAGAAGACTGAGTTTGTGGTGAAGAAGATGAACTGGCCACTAAAGGCTGTGGTTTCAAACGCTGCGGTACTTGGATACAGCCTGGAGAAGAGGACTGTCCCAAGGTGTAATGTAATTAAAGCGCTCATGTCCAAAGGATTGATTAAAAGAAAACTCCCTCCAATGTCGTCTGTTTTGGTATGTACTGATGAGACGTTCTTAGACAGGTATGTGAGGAACCATGATGACAAGGTGTTGGGGCCTGAGTTGATGGCTATTTTCACCAGAGGTCGCATTTCATAGATCAGAAGCTTGTCAAGGATTTTACTTTTGTTATGAATATCTGAAACCTTGATTTTAAGAATTACAAAAGCAATCCGACTTGGGAAATGAACTTTAACTTTAATGTTGAATCTCTGTTCTAATATATCACTACAATTTGTAGCCTAGAAACAGCAATGCAGCCAGATCAGACATGTGAATCAAACTAAATATTGTTGATTTTATTGTTCTAAATCATTTATTTTCTGAATTTTTAGTGAGCTTGTTCGCTTGAAGTTTTAAACCAAGACGTATATGAGACAGTCAAGATCCTGTTTCTGGATCCCTTCTCCTTTTAAAAACCCTCTGAATTGTACTGTAATTTGGATCATGTACTGTCTGATTTCAATATGTGATTTCAGTATCATGGATTGGATCATGTTATTTGGACTGCAGATATGGATTGGAATGATGCAATGCAGCTCCTGAGTTCATCTAAGCCTTTTCCAGTCTTGTAGAGGCTTTAAAATCACTAAATTCTTTAAATTTTTACGATTCGAGCCAAAATCCTCTTATGATACCTTAAACTATTGTTACGTAAAGGTTCTTTTCCAAGTGATTGCTTCGTCTCTGTCATAAGTTCTTGGATCATTGGACTTTCTGATTTGTAGAATGTTTGTTTTTCTCAAATTGGTACTTTGTCTTTACTTGCTGTGGCGTTTCATACACATTCTTGTGAGCTTATGGTACATTGTCTCGGATATCGCTGGGACACGTGAAAGCTATCTCATATGATTAGGACTCATAAATCATTGTCATTCCAATTGATGATCTTGAAATACAGATTCTAGCTATTGTCATGGAACCGTAGAAGCTTGAGACTCTTTAAAAGTTGTTAAGCTATTGCGTTGACTCACGATCATTGAAGTGAACCGTGTTTCTCCGTTTGACTCACACGGTAATATGCTTTATGAGTTTTATATACAGTGGCTCTTGTTGCTTCGAACCTCCACACAGAGATCAAAGTTTCTATGCCTCATGCTGCTTCAATCGTGCTCAAAACGTTTCCAACGCCATCTCAAGCTTATTTTAAGCAGAGTTGGAATCTGAAAATGCATCTGGTGGTGGTTGTTCACATGGACTGAAACCGTTTGGCTTTGAAAAGCGACTCGAATGGAGCCTTATGCTACTATCTAAAGATTGTGAACTTATACATGATATTTCTCTATTCTCTATCTGGTTAAGAAGGTAACAAGAAGTCTGTAAAAGTATGTAGGAGGAAGCTTATGCGTTTTGTATTTGTGATTAACGCTTTCTAGTACCTTACCTATATATATTTTTTTTCCTTCCAAAAATCTTTATTAAACACCAATGTTGATATCACAGATTACAAAAGGAATAAGAAACATTGGACAAGTATAGAAAAGAGTTGAAACATAATTTGAATCAATCGACTTGCGAGATAATAAATCTGCACATCTATTATGTGTCTTAGATTTAAAATTAAATTTGATCTCCTGAAACATCGACTTCCATAATTGTATCGTCTCTTGATAAACTTGTAATCGTATATTTTCCGCCTCTCCATTGATAATCTGGTTTATGTAAGACTTATCTCCTTCAAACTCAATGCGTCGATAGCCAAAACTCCATGCAGCTTGTAGAGCCCATATCAAAGCAGAAAATTCTGCCTCTTCTATGGAATGTCTACCTTGAAATTTACCCATTCCGCATTCATAAACTATTCCAAGGTGATTTCGGATTATCCATCCTATTCCCGATAATGTATTTCCCTCATAATGGGAGACATCATAATTACATTTAAACCATCCTTTTCTTGGTGGTATCCATTTAGTCTTTGGAACTTCGGGTCTTCGTAATATTTCCGATGATGTCATGACCCCATTATCTAATTTCTGAAGGTCCTCCTTTTCATCCAACCATTCCTTTATATCTGTTTGTGCTTTGTCGAAAATTTCAGCAAAGGTAAAGTGTTTCCGATTAAACACCAAATCATTTCTACCCTTCCATATCCTCCATAGAATCCAAAAAGGCAAAAGACACAAATGTTGATCTATATTTGTATCAACACTAAGTTGAAAAAAGTACCTTAATTTATCCTCCACCGTCACCATGGAATCCAGTAAAAGGTTACATGGAATCCCAGATAATCTCCAGGTAGCCATAGAAGAAGAACATGTGAAGAACACATGGTCACTTGTTTCCAACTCTTTGCAGCAATTAGCGCACAAAGGATTAACCCTAATATTCGGTGGAGAAGATTATCCGCAACACCAATCGCTTTGGAAGCCAGCCTCCATAGGAAATGTTGAAGTTTTGGTGGTATCTCTTGTTTCCAAATATTTAAAGCAATATCCGAGTGAGTGAACAGAGGAGCCTGATGTTTTTTTTCATCACTTACTGAATTTGATGCACACCAATATCCAGACTTCACACTATAGATCCCATTTTTGGTATAACTCCAAATCAAAGAATCACATCGGGGATGACTTGGTAAAAAGATTTTGTTAATCGTATAATGATCCAAAGGATCAATGAATTCAATTAACTTATCTTGACTCCACTGTTTTGTTACTGGATCAATAATGGTATCGACTAATTTATTTGGATCCACCGACTTTATCAATTTTGGAGCCCGTGGTGGTATCATTGGCAACCAAGGATCCACCCCTAGTCTTGTTCTTTTACCACCGCCAATAGTAAGCTGAACACCTTGCTTAAGTAGTTCACAACCAAACAGTAAGAAAGTCCAGCCATATGAAGGTTTTGTACCTCTCCCTGCGTCTAGAATATTCCCGTCGACAAAGTACCTTGCTTTGAGAATTTTAAAAAGTAGGCCTTCGGGTTTAAACATAAGTTTCCATACCTAATTAGCTAGTAATGCTTGGTTGAAATGCTGAAATTCTCTAAAACCCAACCCTCCCTCTCGTTTCGGTAAAGTCATATTTTTCCATGCCACCCATGACATTTTCCTATTTCCCTCCGTCGTACCCCACCAGAAACGCGCCATCATTTTATATATTTCAGCACAAATATCTTTTGGTAACTGAAAACAATTCATAGAGTAGACCGGCATTGCATAGGCCACTGATTTTATTAAAGTTTCCTTCCCAGCATTGGATAAGAACCTTGTCTGCCACCCTTTTATTAAATCATGCACCTTTGATTTTATGTAATGAAACATCTCTTTCTTTTTACGTCCAAACTGTTCTGGTAGTCTGAGATACTTTCCCCCACCACCCACCTTTTTTATATGAAGAAGATCCATTATTCCATCTCTTGTTCTTTGGAAGACACGATTACCAAAAGTAATGGCTGATTTTTCCAAATTGATAAGTTGTCTCGAAGCCCTTTCATATGTTTCAAGGATATCAAGTAGATGTCGACTGTTTGCTTGATCAGCTTTGAGAAAAAATAAAGAGTCATCAACAAATAAGAGATGGGAGATTGTTGGTCCCTTGTTGCTAATTTGTAGCCCTTTAATTCGACCATCTTGTTGCGCTTTCACCATGAGAGAGCTTAACACGTCTGCACATAAAATAAATAAATATGGCGATAGAGGGTCTCCTTGTCGCAATCCTCTCTGAGCGCCAAAGTGACCATAGGGACTCCCATTAATCAAAACCGAAAAAGAAATCGTTTGAATGCATCTCATTATCAAACTTATCCATTGCAAATCAAATCCTTTTTTCCTTAATACAGCCTCTAAAAATCTCCATTCTATATGATCGTATGCTTTGCTAATGTCTGTCTTGACCGCCATATAAGATGTAGCACATCTTTTCCGAACACGGAGAGAATGTAGTACTTCGTGGGCTACAAGAACATTATAAGTGATACACCGATCACTAATGAAAGCAGCTTGATTTTCCGACACAAGCATAGGCAAAACCAACTTGAGCCGTTGTACCAACATCTTAGAAATAATTTTGTATACAACATTACACAAACTATTTAGCCTAAAATCTTTCATGGTCTCCGGTTGATCTATCTTAGAAATTAGACATAAGTTTGTATGATTCCACTCGTTAGGGAAAATACCTGTCGAAAAGAAATCTTGTACTTTTTTAGTGATAGATGATCCCACTATATCCCAATAATGTTGATAAAACTTTGCGGTGAAACCATTAGGACCCGGAGCTCTTGTCAGACCAATAGAAAAAACCGCATCACGCACCTCCCTAATAGTAACCGGCTGAAGCAGTGTTTTATTCATGCTGCGCGTTACTACTTACTCCATATTAGATAATGCTTCATCAAGGTTTTCGTGACTAGAACTGAAAAATAAATCCTGGAAGTACCGTTCTGCTTCCCCTGCAATTCTCTTATTACCATAAACGACTCCTCCATTGTCTAGCTTTATGAAAGTAAGACGATTCCTTGCAATCATGTTCTTAGTAGCAGCATGAAAGAACCGGGTATTACGATCTCCATAGTTTAACCATTTATTTCTACTCTTCTGCTTCCAATATATCTCTTCGTTTCGATATGCAAGAGCTAACTCTCTCCTTAAATCACGAAGCTGCTCCAACGATATACTAGAATTTGTGTGGCCTTGATCTATGCGGACTTTCAATTCCTTTATACGTTGAGCCGAGTTAGTTGAATGTCCTCTCCGCCAAGCTGCAATCTCTGTCCGACTTCTACGAATTATATCATGCACCATTTCAGAATTTAGAGAAGCAGGTTGAGACCAACATGTTTGACCAATCTCCTGAACTTTGTCTTTATGGCACAAACGTTCGTCAAAATAAAATGGTTTTGGTCCCATCTCTGTTTTTCGTCTTATCTTAATAATAAGAGGGCGATGGTCTAATTCAATCAATTCTAGAAACTCAACCCTTGCCGCCAGATAAGTTGCATTCCATTCATCATTGGCTATAGCTCGATCTAACCAACTTTCGATTATATAAGTTTTCCGTTTGCCACACCAAGTCATGTTATTATCGAAAAAAGGTAAATCGGAAACTTTACAAGACGAAACCATGTTCCAAAAGTCTACTAAGCTCCAAGCCTCTCTCGGTCTTCCTCCTTTTGTTTCATTTGCATTTAAAACTTCATTAAAATCGCCAGCCATGATCCATGGTCCTTGGCGATTAACGGCAATACGTTCTAATCTTTCCCATAAACGATGTCGTAATTTCCGTATAGGATTTCCATAGACAAAAGAAAAATAGAAAGAACCTTCTTTATTGATAATTATGCAATTTATGAGTCTTTCATCCATAGATAAGATAGATACAAAAATAGATTTATTCCACATTAAAGCTAGGCCACCGCCTCTTCCTAATGGTGGAACACATCGAATGTTATCGTATTTCAATTGAGTCGCCACATCACGCACCACATCACTTGAGTTCTTTGTCTCGATCAAGAAAAGTAAGTCAGGGGAATAAGTTTCCTTAATTCCCTTAAGACGTCGAACCACCAGGCTACTTTTCAAACCTCGGCAGTTCCAAACCGTTGTATTCATTCCAAACCCGATGGCTTGTGGCCCACTGTGCCCTCTCCGTTGTTGTTTGTTGATTTTGGTGTTGTGGTTGAATCTTCTTCACGTACGCAAGCTTCCTCCGGTTTAAGAAACCAGTTTCTCACCTCCAGAACTTCGTACGCAATCTCTCCGTCATACTATCATTCATGTAGCCTTTTCGCATTTCATAACAAAGCAAAGTAGGAGGAGCCGTCTCCGTCGAGTTTGAAGAAGAAGCCTTAGTTTTCCTCTTCTTTGAAGCAGCCAGACTGTTCTCCCTGTTATGAGAAGCATCATTATTCACAAAAGGCTCAGGACCACCTTTCGCGTTTTGATCTCCGGTAAATCCCGGTAGAAGGTCTGGATCATCGTCATTGTCATCCTTTGGGTCATGTTGCTCCTTCTTCACATTGTTCGGACATTCATTCACATCATGTGTCATGAGTCCACACATGTTGCAGAAACTTCGTAGTTTTTCATAATGGAACTTAAGAACTGATGATTCCTTTCCAAAATTAAAAGTCCGTTGAAATTTCAAAGGTGTATCGATGTTCCACCAAAGCTTCACTCTCACGTACTCCACCAATACAGCCCCATCACCTTCGAAATCTGTTTCCATAAATGTTCCCATTTTCTGGCCGATCTCGCGAACGACATCAACCGAGAGATAGCGAAGAGGGATACCACGTATTTGTACCCACAACGGAATGAACTTCAAATCTTCTTCAACTAGGGTCGGTGTCCATCGTAACATGACACACATCCGGTCACTAAAGGTCCATGGCCCCCGGTGGAGCACTGAAACCATCATTTCTTCTTTTTGGAATATAAACTGGACTTTCCGATTTTCAATTATGCGTCCTGTAACTTCATCCTCCACTCCCCAAAGTCGCGGAAGTGCTGTAAGCAGAGATCGTATGTTTTGTTTTCGAGGATTCACTCCTTTGACAATTATGCTAAACCTTGACAAAACTTCCGCTTTTTCACAGATGCTTAGAGAAAGACGGATTGGTTCATCGTCAATTCCCAGCGTAATATCTTGTAGTTGTTTGCGAAATTTATCTGCCATTATTAGTAAGAACAGAGGAAATTGTGAGACACCACTCTGTTTTACATAACAAAAACAGAGACTTTTCCAAGACTTATATAGATTCTCCAAAACAACGGTTGAATAACCGTCGACGGTTACGGAATCCAGTCTCCCTGATATAACTGCCGTTGACCAGCAAAACTGCACTCTCCCTGCTGAAGAGACACCATCTCGAGATGAAAGGTTGCGTCGTCTTCTAAATCGCCCAATCGCACTCTTCATCTCTCTTTCGCGAGCCCTTCTATTTACCCTTCTATTTCGCCCGTAGTACCCTAAATATTGTGGTGATTTTAACGTATTTATTTCTTTAATATATATAAATGTAAATAATAGATAAATATCAATATATTTATATCTATATTGATATTGCGTCCAGTAGGATTTGAACCAAGTTAATGTTGTTAGACTTGTACCTATTCATTTTGATTCTATTCCCTTTTTTTTAAAAACAAAATCAAAATCAGGGTTTTGCGACTATAGCCCTAAAAATCGTCGGAGCTTGTGCTCTCCATTTTCTCGAGTTGATTCAGATAGATCGCTTCAACACTCTCTGATAATTTGCCTTGTCCCGTCATGTATTCTCTGATTCTTCATGGGAGAAGGTTGGTCCAGTTGCAGAAATGGCGTCATTTGAGTGTTTCACTGCAAAATGCATCTGCTTTTTCCAATTCGTTCTCTTTTGCTAGTGCTACTGATGTGAGCCTTAGAGATGGTCGAAAAGGGAACAATTTTACAGTCTCTTACCTCGTTGACTCACTGGGTTTAACTACAAAACTCGCTGAATCAATCTCTAGTAAGGTCAGTTTTGAGGACAAGACAAATACTGATTCTATTCTGAGTCTTTTGAGAAGTCATGGGTTCACAGATTCTCAGATCTCCAGCATCATCACGGGTTATCCACTATTGCTTATGGCAGATGCTGAGAAATCACTTGGTCCCAAACTTAAGTATCTGCAGTCCAGAGGAGCTTCAAGCTCTGAGCTCACTGAGATTGTTTCTACAGTTCCTGAAATATTAGGAAAGAAAGGGGACAAAACTATAAGCAGATATTATGATTTCATAAAAGAGATTATAGAAGCTGATAAGAGTTGTGGAAATTCATGTCATTCTTTGGCACAAGGAAGTAGGCAGGAGAATAAAATCAGAAATGTTTTGGTTTTGAGAGAATTGGGTGTGCCTCAGAAGTTTTTATTCTCCTTGCTCATCTCTGATGCCCAACCTGTCTGTGGAAAAGAAATTTTTGAAGAATCACTCAAGAAGGTTGTTGACAAGGGTTTTGATCCCACCACCTCAAAGTTTGTCCAAGCTCTTAAGGTTCTCTACAGATTCAGCCACAAATCAATAGAAGAAAAAATTAATGTTTATAAAAGGTTAGGCTTTGCTGTAGGAGATGTATGGGCTATGTTCAAGAAGTGTCCTTCTTTTCTGAATAACTCGGAGAAGAAGATATGTCAGACAATTGAAACCCTGAAGAAGTCTGGACTACTCGAAGACGAGGTCCTCTCAGTGTTCAAGAAGTTTCCACAATGCATTGGTGCTTCGGAGCAGAAGATAGCCAACTCCATTGAAACATTTATAGGCCTAGGATTCACCAGAGATGAGTTTATGATGATGGCCAATCGCTATCCTCAGTGTCTTACTTTATCTGCAGAGACGGTGAGGAAGAAGACTGAGTTTGTGGTGAAGAAGATGAATTGGCCACTAAAGGCTGTTGTTTCAACCCCTACGGTACTTGGATACAGCCTGGAGAAGAGGACTATCCCAAGGTGTAAAGTAATCAAAGCTCTCATGTCCAAGGGTTTGATTGAAAGAAAACTCCCTCCTATGTCGTCTGTTTTGGTATGTTCTGATGAGGCGTTCTTAGACAGGTATGTGAGGAACCATGATGACAAGGAGTTGGGGACTGAGTTAATGGCTATTTTCACCAGAGGTCGTGTTTCATAGATCAGAAGTCTTGTCAAGAATTTTGCTTTTATTTATGAATATCTGAAACCTTGATTTTAAGACTTAAAAAGCAATCCGACTTGGAAAATTAACTTGAAATGAAATTTTGAATCTCTTTTCTGATATATTATTAAGGTGAGTAGCCTAGAAACAGCTCTGCAGCCAAATCACAGGCATGTGAATCCAAACTACATATTTTATATTATTTTTCTAAACATTTATCTTCTGAATTTGTGGTGACTTTGTTCGTCTGGACTCTTGAAGTTTGAAACCATGACGTATAAGATACATTCAAGATTCTGTTTCTGGTTCTCTTCCCTTTTTAAAACCCTATGAAATGTACTGTAATTTGGATCATGTACTGTATCTGATTTCATAATGTGATTCAGTATCATGTATTGGATCATTTTTTTTGAACTACAGATATGGATTGGAATGATGCAATGCAGCTCTGAGTTCTTGGATTGTTCATGTAAGCCTTTTCCAGTCTTCCTTGAGAGACTTTAAAATCACTAAATTCTTTAAAGTTTTACGCTTCGAGCCAAAATCCTCTTATGATACTTTAAACTCTTGTTACGTAGAGTTTCTTTTCCAAGTGATTACTTCGTTCCGTCATAAGTTCTTGGATCATAGGATTCATCTGATTTGTGGAATGTTAGTTTCTGTCAAATTGGTAATCTTGGTCTTTACTTGATGTCGTGTTTCATACACATTCTTGTGAGCTTATGGTACATTGTAATCAAAATCAAAGAGGCTTGAGACGTTTGAAACGTTGTTGAGGTTCAGTAAGTTAGTGTAGACATTCTAGTTTATTTCCTCAGGATTACTGAAGAAATCCAAGGATACGATACTAGAAACCATTTAAGCTTCAACGTTATTAGAGGTATGAAGTTATAGTATCTTTCATCTATTTGCCTTTCAGTTTCTTTGTATATACTTATTGGCTTGGAGATTTTATGAAAGAACTTGCTTTGATAGGTAGATGCCTCAACAACATTTGTTTGTTTAGGAGGGCGAATCTCTTGGCTCTCGTATCTTTTTTCAGTGATGAATCCAGAAAAGCATTAAAGAGAGCTATTTATACAGAACAGTCACCATTGTTGCATACGTGTTTTAATTATCTAGGCCCATATTTCGTTGTAGTAAACATATTACAAATGTACTATGGTAGATATACATTTGGGTAAGGATCAATAAGCAAACCCAATTGAATAGTATAGTAACTAACTGGATCAAACTGTTCTGGTTTCGTTTGGTTAGTACTGAGTTTTTGAGTTGATGATGTTGTAAATCTTGTGAAGCAGGATATGAGATCCAAAGTAAACCCAACTATGACATAAGTTTATCTGAAGATAACTTGATTAAAAAATGAGGCTAAAGCTTAGCACAAGTATGAAAATCCAGGTTCAAATGTGTTGGTTTATGGTTAACTTAAATTTAGCAGCTAATTACCACAAACCGTGTCGTTCTATGTACTGTTGCACTTTTCTGTAGAAGTGCAACAGAAGGCAGCTCGTATGTGAACACCTCAGGAGAGTTTTCAGTAGGCAATAAACTTAAAACATGTTACATTCTAGAAAGTGCTCATAGAAAGTACCAAACTATGTGAATGAATGTGTTTCCCTTTTCTTTTAACAGTCAAGATTCCATTGGACGCTAACATGATGGACTTTGTGGTGATTTTTAACTGATAAAACTTGTTATCGTCCAATGGAATCTTGACTATTGGGGGTGAAACTCATGTCGACAGTTGTTGTCGGAACTCCTGGGTCTCTCGATCCTGAGTAAGCATTGTTAGCTTCATGTCATTAACTTCCAAGGCTTGTTATCTGCCTTCTTTAGTTATCACAAAACTTCTACAAACCATTTTTTTGCAGATATTACCAAATACAGCGGTTGTCCGAGAAGAGTGATGTCTACAGCTTCGGTATTGTACTAGATGAAATCATCACAATCCGAGTCGTGATTGATCAAACCCGTGAAGGCCTCACATAGCAGAACAGGTAAGGTTTGTGCTCTCGACAGGAGATATCGAAAGTATAATGGATCCAAACCTTAAAGGGAACTATGACTATAGCTCTGCCTGGAAAGTTCTTGAATTAGCAATGTTGTGTTAGAAACCTTCTACAGCAGAAAGACCAAAGATGGCTCAAATTGTTCATGAATTACATGAGTGTCTAATGTACGAGAAATTGAGAAGAGGAAAGAGTCAAGATGTGAGCTCAAAGAGTTCCAATGAAATGAGCACAAGTACCGCAATGGCTCCTGTGGGACGTTAGTTAGATCAGGAGGGGTTGTCAAGGATTTCGTGGGATGGCAAAACAAGTACTTCACCGGAGGCTGTGTTTCATAGATCAGAAGGCTTGCCAAAGATTTTACCTTAATTTGTGAATCTAGGATAGCCCAATTTCTAGAATTCTATCTAAAGATTGTTAATTTATGCATGATATATCTCTATTCTCTATCCGATGAAAAAGGTTGGTAAACATCAAGGAGTCTCTTAAGTATGTAGGAGGAAGCATCATTGTTAATATTTGTGATTAACGCTTTATATTTTGTTACTCTTTGACTTTCTTTCCTTTTTTTCCCGGCTATTTATATTTTGGAACAAACGTATGAAAAAGTCATAAATGTTTCACAAAATCTCAAAACTCCATATTAAAAATAAAATTTAGTTTTGAATTAATTTTAATTAAAAAATGGTATATTACGATTTGCCTTATGAAAACTTTGATAATTACATTGAAAACCTGAGTTTTATTCACCCACCCAAAAAAATTCAAATCAAAACCGGAAACCTAATTCTCATTCTTCAAATTTGCTTTCGATTTCTCCAATCCCTCTCACAATTGCGACCATAAACTCTCTTTCTCTCTTTCGTAATAGTAAGAATAACTAGCACTCTAACTAGCGTCGATTAGCTTCAATTGTTGAGATTTCAACTCAATTTTCAACGAAAATGTTTAGGACAAAATGGGGAAACAAGAGCTCGGGAAACAAGAAAAAACATATTAAAGAAGAAGAAGAGATTACTGCTCGTGTTGAGAACCCGCGACCTCCAGTTCTAGAAGACGAAAGGATTGAAGAATGAGAACTCCCTCCGGTTCAAGAAGACGAAACTATTAAAGAAGGAGAACCTCCCGTTCAAGAAGACGAATGGATTAAAGAAAGAGAAAATATTGCTTCTAATGAGAACGAGGGAAGTGAAGAGAGCGAAGAACATCTCGAAGAAGAAGAAAGAGATACGAACGAGAATGGTGATAAAGATGAGGATTTCAGCGAGAATGAAGACGAAGTAGATACAAGAAAAACTGCGAGCGATCTCATTGACTCAACGGTAAGTAATTGCTCTTGATTTTATTCGTTTTAGTTAGGGAATAAGTTGAACTAGTGTTTTTTGTAATACTGGTAATACTTGGTAAAACTAGTTGGATTTATTTGGTAATATTTGGTAAAACTAGTTGGATTTGCTTGTAATACTGGTAATACTTGGTAAAACTAGTCGGATTTGTTTGTAATATTGGTAATACTTGGTAAAATTAGTCGGATTTGTTTGTAATACTGGTAATACTTGATAAAGCTAGTCGGATTTGTTTGTAATACTGGTAGTACTTGGTAAAACTAGTTGAATTTATTTGTAATACTGGTAATACTTGGTAAGCTAGTCGGATTTATTTGTAATACTGGTAATACTTGGTAAAACTAGTCGGATTTATTTGTAATACTGGTAATACTTGGTAAAACTAGTCGGATTTATTTGTAATACTTGATAAACTATCTTGGGTTATTTTTTCTATTTGAATTCGTAATAGTGGTAAAACTATATTGGTAAAACTTGGTAAAACTATATTTTTTTTTTGTATCTTAATTCGTACTACTGATATAACTTGGTAATACTTGGTAAAACTGGTTGTTGTAGGGTTCCGAGGAGGAAACGTCATAGGTGATAGTACAACCTTTGAGAATATACTTTCCGCCAATAGAGTATACAAAGAAAATCAAGTTGGCAACGAGGTGTTTCATTCATGAAGCTTTGACAACCCTAAACGGTTTGACTCATCCGCTTACTACGTTTGAGAGGAAATGGTTTGAGGAACATCCACAATTCAAACACATTTTCCACATGCCAAGAGACAAAAACCACAAGGTTATGGGCATGTGGATGCTCCTTCGAAAGGTGTGCATCGAGAAAAATAAGGAAGCTTGGTTTGTTGTCAATGGTGTTCCCGTCCGCTATAGTATAAAGGAGCATGCATTGATATCGGGATTAAACTACCGCAATTATCCACTCAATTATGATCAAGCGGGGAGTGAGGCCTTTGTGAAGAGCCATTTTAGGGGGCAAAAAAGTATTGGATATCAAGACGTGAAGAAGAAATTAGAGGAAATGGTACCAATGGTACGTTGTCGAGATAGGTTGAAGATGGTGGTCCTCTACTTCTTATCCAGCATCATTATAGCGCAAACAAAGATGGGAGAATATGCTATGCCCGTGGAGCCATTTTTTCTTAGAGTTGTGGATGATATCACGTTTTGTAGGAATTTTCTTTGGGAGAGATTGTCATTTGATCATATGCTACGAGAGATCAAGCATACAATGATTCATTTTTTAGGGACCGTCAAGGAGGGTTCATTATGGCCAATTCCCGGTTTCTGTATTCCTATGGAGGGTAGTATAAATAATTTGAGGTATTGGTCATTGTTACTAGTTCTTATGCTTAGCTAACTCTAAGTATATGTGTGTTGTGTAGCTTTTAACATTTGAGGCAATTCCGGAATTGGGGAAAACATTCCGATAAGATTATCCAGGCGCAAATGAAAATTGTCCTCGGATGTGCACAAAAAGGTTCATGAAAGGTGAATTAAAAAGAATTCCTCTTTCGAAAATAAATTAAGAACTTGGTAGATCTGTGGTGAGTTATCCTAGTAATCTTTTCATATGAATTAGTTTGGTTTATTATGTTACAATCTTTCTTTATTGTTTACGTTCACAAGATATTGATAGTATCCTAGTAGTTAGAGGTGAAGAAAACTCGCTTCTAGCTAAAATCACGGAAGAAGAAGAAGATGATGATAACCATGATCTCGTCATTGCTAGTTGGATGCAATGTCTTTGTAAAGGCTATACTGTTTTGTTTGACGAAATGTTTAGCCAAGATGTGGCTTTCCAATTAGGAGAAGAACATGTGGATGCGGTGAACGAGGAAATAGCCACCACCAATGAAAGACTGGGAGACTTGACTTTCGCTGAATTGGTGGATGTCATAAAACGGATATGAGAATAGATGAAGGAAATTGTGGACAAAGTTGATGGGTTCGACAAAAGACTCGGATCCTTGGAAGCTTCTGTGGAGGAGTTAGAAGAGAAGTCAAAGGTAAGACTGTAATAGTTGGTAATACTAGGTAGAACTATGCTGTTGAACTAGGTAGAACTATACTAGGTAATACTTGGTAATACTATGTTGTTTAACTAGATAGAACTATACTAGGTAATACTAGGTAGAACTATACTAGGTAATACTTGGTAATTGCTTGGTAATACTTGATAATACTATATATAACTGTATTCGATTGCTTGGTAATACTTGGTAATATTTGGTAATACTAGATATAATTGTATTCGATTGCTTGGTGATACTTGGTAATACTGAGTATAACTGTATTCGCTTGGTAATTGCTTGGTAATACTTGGTAATACTTGCAAGTGCCTACAGGTCCATCAGGCGAGGAACCCGTCACTGCTCGTTCCACAGACCCATCAGACGAGGAACCCGTCACTGCTCGTTCCACAGACCCATCAGACGAGGATAATGCTGGTCCTTCCCCACAACCACCTACCAAGGGTGTTAAACGGACTGGAGTAGCCGAGAACCCGAATACACGAGTGACAAGGTAAGACCAATGTGGTGTGAAGAAAACTATGGGCGCTTGTTTTTTGTATTTGAACTCGTAAACTATGTTGGTTTGTTTAACTATGCTATTTTTTTTGTATCTTAACTATGCTATTTTTAAACTTGAATTCGTAATACTGGTAATAGTGGGTAGAACTATGCTATTTTTTTCTTAATTCATACTACTGGTAATATTTGGTAGAACTATGTTTTTTTTTGTATTTGAATTCGTAATACTGGGTAGAACTATGCTATTTTTATTTGAATTCATAATAATAGTAATATTGGGTAGAACTATGCTATTTTTATTTGAATTCGTAATACTGGGTAGAATTATGCTATTTTTTATTTGAATTCGTAATAATAGTAATATTGGGTAGAAATATGATATTTTTTGTATAACTAGTAATACTTGGTAGAATTATAACGACACAATTCAAGATCAAACATCTTACAAAACAAGAGTGTTTCAAAACAAAAGAGAAACAAAGATAAATCCAAAAGAAAGTTAAGTCTTATAAAACAAACAAAGATAAGTCGCTAAGAAATTCTTTTTATATCAAGGCATAGGACGAAAAAGCTTTTCGATTCGACCCACAAGCCCAACCACTAACTCCTTCAGGTTTGTAATCTCTTCGGCATTGTTTTTCACCTCCCTACACAATTTTTTAGCATCAATTCATGGATTCCGATGCTTCCTTCTTTGGATTGCTCATCAAACTCTAACCTTAACTTAGTCACCTCTTCTTCAATAGCGTGAACCCAAAATTTCCGAATGTATAAGCCATCATTCTGCATATAAAGACAAATATAGCATCACATATTCAACATTAATACCATTAATCTAAAATCGATGTCCTCCACCTTAAACACATTTCATGTAAAGTATCTCCTTCCTATGGGCGCTTCGGTTGAGGTCTCCTCAATGATGCTTCCACCACATGGACATCTTAAAGGAAGGCCGTAGTCAGCATCAGCTATTAAAAATTGCATGTCTTATAGCTCCTTGTTCCTCTTCATTTCAGTGTAGTTTGGGTCCTTCTTTGAGATTGAATCCATGATTACCTTAATCCAAATCAAAGATCTAACCTTAATCGAAAGCAAATAATCGAAATCATTCACAATTGAAAACCAAATCAATACCTAACCTTAATTGAAAACTTACCCGAAAGTGATTGAGAAGAAAAAAAATTTCAAGAGAAACAAAAAAATTCTGAGCTTTGGGAAGAAGGGAATGAGACGCTGGAATGGGGAAGGAAGAGAATATATTATAGAAAGAACAACAAAAATTTCGCAAAATTTTTGGGGATGGGCGCCAAAAATTTTGGTGTTGGCGCCACATATATATGTCCCCAAGTGTGTATTATGCTCCATGCGTGCTGCCAAAGTTCCAAGTATTTATACTGAAGATAGTAGTTATACCAAAGTTCCAAGTAGTATTACTTTGGTTGTTTTCTATTTTAATTAGTATTACGTGCCATTCAAATTTGTTTTTTTAGTTTTATAGTTGATTTAAGTCGATTAACATATAATTCTTAGTGTTTTATGCATTAATATGTTAAAAACCTATATTTCTGTAACTTCGATATCCTAAATTGGTTATTATTTACAAATTCACCTTAAAAGTATAAAGAATATATTGTGTAGATTGTTTCATAACAATTTAATATATAGTATTTTTGTAATTCCCATCTTAATACATATTGTAACCATTTATTTCTGACTTTTACAACACATATAATTCTTTATTAATATACAATGTAATACTGTAACATAATAATAATTATTTTCCAGTTATATCAGTTGATTTAAATTGATTAACATATAATTCTTATTAGTGTTTTATGTAAGAATTTAATATATAGTATTATTGTAATTTGTTTCTTAATACACAATGTAACATAATTATTATTTTCTATTATCAACTTTCCTCAGTTATACTAGTTATACCAGTTATACCAGTAATATTGGATAGAACAAATAATAAAGTTAGTTATACAAGTAATACCAGTTATACAAGTAATACCAGTTATACAAGTTAGTTATACAAGTAATACAAGTTAAACCAATTAGTTATAGAAGTAGTATTAGTTATACAAGTAATACTAGTTATACCAGTTATTCCAGCTTTTCATTAGTTATACCAGTTTTCCAGTTTTTCATTAGTTATACTTGTATGACCTAGTAGTCACATAACCAATATATAGTAGCACATAACGGAAAACCAGTTTAATGTAGTTGTACGAGCCTTTCTAAATAAAAGCAAACACTAATATGATTTCTAAATAACAACCATTAGAGTCCTTGTCTCGGCCGCCTTTTATTTTGCGTCCTTGGGCGCCGTTCCCCAACCGACAGAAATCTTTTTAATTTTTTCCTTCCCGTTTTTACTTTTCAATCTAGAGGTATGATTTGTTTGCTTTTGATGTCATCTGGGACATCTCATTGAGACATATCCGACACTAAATAAATTGTCCTGTGATACGTCATTGCCCACAACTCCTTCCAATAATATTTTGAACACAACTCATGTAATTGGATATCATGAGCTCTATCATCATGCCTTAGGAATTCAATGTAAGCGGCTAATGTGTGCACACAAGGATACCTTTCGATATCGAACACCCTACAACTGCAACTTTTCAAGAGCAAGTTCACTATAAAAGGCTTCCCATCACTACCGATGACATTGTATTCAAGCTCGAAAGTGTTTAGCTCCGTCACAATCAATATCTCAACAACAACCCATAAATCATGCATGTAGTTTTCCACTAAAGGTACCAGTTTCTTCGAAGTTGATCTAGACACAGCCTCCTTCCGATGTTCATTAAACCAATTAACAAATGTTTTAATGATTGCGTCAAGCATGGGTATAAGGACTACCTCCTTGCATCCTTGAAAACACTGTTCAAAGATTCCACACAGTTGCTTGTGTTTAAGTTGTATATTTCTCCTGAAAAATGACACATAGCCCATTTTTTTCACGGTACTCTCCTCCAGATACTCGGCAGGAGAAGGATATTTCGTCTTGAAAGAAGTATAAGCACAGTTGAATTCAGCCACTGTGTAATGCCTACTGCACTCGATGAATCTCCATGCGACTATGTCTTTGTTAACGTTAGAAGCATGACCTTCCACATTTTGGGACAAATGCAATATACAATACCCTTGATGAGCCTAGGGATACACATTACCTATGGTGCTAATGAGCCTTGCATTTCTGTTACTCAGAAATACTAATTCGGAAGAGTCTGGTATAACGGTTTTAAACATCTCTATAAACCATGTCCAACTTGCATCATTCTCACCATCGAGTACACCAAACGTTATAGGATAATGGTGACGATTAGGATCCTGAGCTGTAGCAAAAACTAGTACACCACCATATCATTTTTAAGAAAAGTTGCATCCACAATTATCACTTTCCTCATGACTTGAAATCCTTCAATTCTAGCTCCCAAAGCTATGAATAAGTACTTGAATTTTTTCTTCTCATCCAATTTCACACGTGTTATTGTACCACCATTGTGCTTCTCTAACATTTGCAAATAGCAATACAATATCTTGTACCTTTTTTTGGGGTACCATGCAAATAACTAATAGCTAGATTTCTCCCTCTCAACGCTGTGGAGTATGATATAGTCACACCTAATTTTGTCTTTACAAGATCCATGATAACTCTAGGAGTTGGAGTTTTCATTTGTCCTAGATAATCCTCATGCAAAATAGCTGCAACTAATTGTGGTGTGCCTTGCCTCTTCATGTTGCTCCTGTCACTCTAAATATCCCAAGAGCATGTATACATCTTGGTATACCTTCTAATCGAGAAAATATCTGTATTTTGAATCTTTGTAGCTCGTAAACCCCATTTACAGCTTTCTTTACTACATTTTAGCACTAAACGTCCCAGATCATATATTTTTATAGTAAAACCAAAACTATAAATAAATGAGGCTGTAACTACCACATCTTGTAATGCCTTCCTATTTTGAAATTCTTGAAGCAGAGTCAAATCCAAACCGTCTTCCCATGCGTCTACAAACTCACTACTTTCTACAACAAGTGGAACCTCAACTTAATCATCACCCATATCTGATCTATCTATACCGTTATCCACACCTTCAACACGTGATACAATTCTATCCTCTTTAGTATTATCATCAGCATCCACTATCACCTCATGTTGTTGTTATGCTTGTTTTTCTACGTACAGAGTAATGGCATTAGCTCCAATGTCACCATCATTTAAATGCAACTCATCATCATAGTTCATACCAAAAGAACTTTTGCCCGCTCTCGATAGTTACTCGGGCAGTTCCGATATAGTGGTGACCTCCACAAACAAAATACATCAATGATTCTCTCTATCAATGGACGTTAGATAAACACATACATCCTCATTATCAGAAATAGTAAATTGTTCTTCACATCCCACCAGCAATGGATAGTAACTCAATTGCAATTTAACCCTACTTACATCTAATGCAAGCTTCTTGTATATCTTAGCTTCTATCGTCGACAAAGTTATCTCCTCCACTGATGTATCAACATTAAACTATACATGCGACCTTCACATTTAAAATGTATGCTGACGTTGTTGCTTATTGCATCCTGCCAAAAACCAACTTCAATCAGTCATTAATACTAGTTTTACTAGTTATACTATATTTATAAGTAATACAATAGTTATACTATATTTATAAGTAATACAAGTTTTACTAGTTATGCTACATTTATAAGTAATACTAGTTTTACTAGTTATACTATATTTATCAGTAAAACCAGTTTTATTACATTTATCAGTAATACTAGTTTTACCTAGTTCTCCTATCCGCAAGAACTTAAATTGGGTTGTTTCGGGTTCTAATATACAATACATCAGTGATACTAGTTACATTTATCAATAATACTAGTTTTACTAATTATACTACATTTATCAGTAATACCAATACTAGTTTTACCCAGTTCTCCGATTCGCAAAAACTCAAATTGGATAGTTTTTGGTTCTAATCTACAATACACTAGGATTCAACCACTCAAATTGGGTCTTTTTGGGTTCTAATATACAATACACTACGATTCATCAGTAATACTAGTTATACTATATTTATCAGTAATACTAGTTTTACCCAGTTTTCCTATCCGCAAGAACTCAAATTGGGTCGTTTTGGGTTCTAATTTACAATACACTACGATTTCAACCACTCAAATAGGGTTGTTTTGGGTTCTAATCTACAATACACTACGATTCATCAGTAATACTAATTATACTATATTTATCAGTAATACTAGTTTTACTAGTTATACTACATTTATCAGTAATACCAATACTACTTTTACCCAGTTCTCCTATCTGCAAGAACTCAAATTGGGTCGTTTTGAGTTCTAATGTACAATACACTACTATTCAACTATTAAAATTCAATTGTTACCAATTTAAAGTCCTAATCGACCTAGAAACCATGGTAAAACACCAAATGTGCATAGAATCAAATCTCCAAAATCAAAAACAAAATTTGGAGAACCTATTTTGAAGCTTAAGGATGACGAAGTACCGGTGATGCAGAGCTTGACGGTGATGCAGAGCTCCACCAGTGAACTCAACGGTGCCGGAGAAAGCTCGACTGTGTAACGTCGTCGTTGGAAATCATCTGAGGAGAAATCGGAGTCGGTGATGATGCTCTTTTGTTTTTCTCTTTTTTTTTGTTTATTTTTTTTCTTTTTAATTCAATAAGGTAAAATCATTTTCGTCTTCGCACAATCATTTCACTTAAAGTGGGTATAAGAGATTAAGGAGTATAACATTATTATTTTTTAATGACTTTCTCGGCCATTTTTTTCCCCGGCTTTATATTTTTTTACCCTTGACTTGCTCTTGTGGTGATTTTTAACTGATAGAACAAGAGCTGGGACTATACTCAATTACTCAATACGGGTTACCGGTAATCCGATGACTGGAGTTGGTGGATTTGGGGTTTCTATCTGCTATGAGACATATAACTTGGTGTACGAGATAAACGAACCAATTAGTGACACCGTTATTAATCACAAAGATGTAGAGATTCTGGTATTGACAGTGGATTAAATGAATCAATTAATTTGGAGATTAAAAACGTCGTGATTTATTGCGATGAGCATCAAATTTACTAAATCAAGTATTTATTTTCACTATTATTTTTTTGTTAGTTTAAGAATTCTTGAGACTAAAATAGTGTGAATAGTACTATTTTCTATTATTTCATGCTTTAGAGAAACATTTTTGGAAGAATATCTTTGGATTGGAGGTTGATATGACATATTACAATTTTGTTTTCTTTTAAATTTGAGTTGTACAAGTTTTCATAGTAATGATAAAATCGTACAAATGGGCATTACATTTTTAATGGTAAAATTAAGATAAGGTTATAAATTTTTTAGTATAACATTATGGTACTCTTACCAATAACATTATGCCCATTTGTACGAGTTCATCATTATCCCCATCTTGAAGCATTCTGATTTATGTTTAAAAACCTCAAAAGTTTCATCCATCAACTACGAACAATTTCATTACCAAAGCACAATTTAAGAGAAGTCTATCTCCAACACTATCCGGACAGCTTACAAGGATATATAAAAAATGACACATGACTTGCTCTTGTGGTGATTTTGTTAACAGAGAGTGTACTTGATTGGACTAACGTCGTTTTATTTCTTTTGTTTTTTTTTTGAGTTTTTTTGTTGCTTTTATTGAGTTAAAAAATTGGAAAATTTTATGATGTTTTTGAATTTCACCTGGTGTTGACTAATTTTCTGGCAGACTTCTAATAGTGGAAACACGATCAATTGATCAACTTATTTACATTACCATTAACTTGACATAATTTCTCAGTCGAGGCTTGATATCGCACAATGGATCTCTACATTCGGAGTTCAATTCCACCTTTTTTACCATCCTTTTTAGGATTCCGAATGGCGAAGCTCATCTTTAGCTTAGTACCACACCTTCCCCATATCCTTTCTTTCAAACCACATGTCTTCTGTTACATCATCGTCAAATGCAATCATGTGTAAAAACTACAGGGTATGAGGACCGACACATCTTTCTATTTTGAAGATTTCTAGTAAGTTTAATGTTCCTTTTACTAAGATAATACATGTTTGAGTTGTCTTTGGTGCAGAAAAATATATGGCTAGAACTGGTTCCAACTTGCCCTGCTTCTTAAAAAAAAATTAAGAGAAAAAAATACCGAGAAGGGGAAAAAGACAAAGAAGGAACCAGATTAAAAGTCGTTATGAGTGTAATGTGTTATCTTAGGCACCCGTTCAGCTAAGTTAGGACATCTACAGAGATTCCAAGGTTCGAGAGGTTGTGTATAAGCATTTGGTCTTCGTCTCCTTGAGATTTTGCGCAATGATTTGCATCCGTCTTCATTAGCAGAGCCTAAATATTTCAGGCACCATCAAACTAGTCTTCCATTTTAAACCCATGTTGTGATTGATAATCCATTTGTGAGACTGCACTTTACAAAAAAAATCAATGAATGTCAAAGGATCGACAATGGAGATTTCGGAGATTCTTTAGGATTTTGGGGGCCAGAGTATGGTAATGTTTGCTATGCTTATTGTAAAGTACATGTAGTACTCACTGGTTCTTTGACCTTTTCTAAGTTCTCAAGGAATTTGGATGGGAAGAAATGGGACCACCGAAATAGTAGGATACTGCGATCCGGAATATGTCGGGGATACGTTTGATAAAAAATCGACAACCGGATATTGTACCTTCATCGGAGGAAACTTGCTCACTTGGAAATCAAATAAGCAAAAGGTGGTATCTTTTTCAAGTACGAAAGCAGAATACTGATCAATGAGAAAGTTAACAAATGAGCTTACTTGGCTCAAAACTCTCCTTAAAGACTTTGGCATCGAGTCTTCCAACCCGATCACCTTTCATTGTGACAATCAAGCGGCCATTCACATTACAACCAATTCAGTTTTCCATGAAAGAACCAAGCACATTAAAGTGGATTGTCATAAATTTAGAGAGAAGATTGAAGATGGCACGATTCTACCATGTTACACTCGGAGTGAGAAATTGGCAGACATCTTCACCAAGGCTGCAAGTCTTAAATTTTGTTCTCACATCCACCGTAAACTTGGACTTGTAGACTTTTCACGTCCGCGATCACATATCCTCTCTCCGTGGATATCAAACTCTTTTTCTCTTAACAAGGTTTTGTCCCAATGGGTTTTCCTTGCTAAGGTTTTTAATACGGTGATGTTTCACGGGGTTCAAAACTTAGCCTTTGGTGTCTTTCTGGCTAAGTTTGAGGGGAGTATTTATCAAAATCACTTTGGATTGATCGATCTGGTCTTCCTAGGATCGACTGTAAGTTTTGGGATCGATCGATCCAGCCTCAGTTCGATCGATCCAGCCTCAGTTCGATCGATCCACCTTGCCATCATCTTTGTCGTAAGTTTCTGGATCGATCAATCCATCCTCAGATCGATCGATCCAGCTCGATTCAGCTTGTGCATAATTTATGGGATCGATCGATCCAAACCTATAATCGATTGATCCCAACCTAGGTCGATTTTGCTGACCATAATTCAATTTTTCCAGTTGTCTCTCTCCTTCATGCAAGCTCATACAAGCACCCACAAATTTTTATGTTGAACATGCAGCATATCTAGTTTTTTAAAATTGTAATCTATATATTTAGATGTATTTGTTTAAAAAAATCAATAAAAAAAATTTCTCTTATATTCTTCATTATTTCTTCAACTATTATCTTAGTCTTGTAAAGTTATTCTGCAAATTCTAACACGGGGTCTCGGGCATATGTTCATGAGAAAGTCTCTGAAGTACTCTCCACTAAAAGGGTTTTATTTTGGGTGGAATCTGAAGATTTCATATGTTTTAATCGCATGTCATAACACTTCATGTAAGCCTAAAGTAAAATTTTTTCCAAAGTATGACGAATTTCTCTTGTTGTTCTTCGGTTGTAGGTTATTGTCTAAATGGTATAAAAATAAGTTTGTTCGGAAGTTGATGGTATCACGGAAGGCCTTCTTCACGAAACTGTATCCAAGGTTTTATGGACCATTTGAAATTCTTGCTAGAGTGGGAACGGTTTCATATCGCCTTAAGCTGCCTACAGGAACTAAGATTCATGAAGTGTTCCATGTATCTCTCTTAAATGTTCATAAGGGAGCTCATCCAGAAAGTGTTTCCACACTTCCACCAGTTCAACAAGGGCGTATAGATCCGCCAAAGCTGGTGAAGCTTCTTCGAGCAAGAACACGTGGTGGGATCCGACAGGTGCTCACCAAGTGGAACGAAAATGCAGAAGACGATTCAACTTGGGAAGATGTTGAGAAGCTTCTAGAAGCATATCCAAAGTTGGAGCTTGAGGACAAGCTCCTAATTGAGGAGGGGAGTAATGATACCAGATACATTACCACTTACCATCGGAGAAGAAGTCGGTCACGACTTAATTGGTTTAGTGAGTTGGTTTTGATGTTTTCCTCTCCACTTAAAAGCAATTAAGTTTTTCCATTTTATATTAGATTAAGGTTGGGTGATTTTCCTTTTATTGTAGTGGTAACAAGGTCTATATAAAGACCTCTTATGATTAATAAAGAATCAACTTCAAGCATTAACCTTATTCTCAAGAGAGACTAGGGTTAAGGAACGTTTAAGCTATTACATTCTCTAGTTCAAGCTTCCACAACGACACCAGCAGTTACAAGAGCTCAATAAATATCACAAGCTCATACCACAACATGAGTAGCTTTAAGGTGTCGTTTCTCCTGAACGATTTTTGAATACACCATATCAAGATTGAAATTAGTTTGTCAGCTAAGGAGATTTAATTGTGTCGTCCCAAATCTTCTATTTTCAAGTCCCATAAGGAACTGATGCACACGGATATTCTCACAGTATTTTTTGTTTTTGATCATAGTAGCACAATTGCTATCGCTATCCTTGCAACAACAAGCAACTCCCGAATCGAAATCTACAAGTTCATCCCAAATAACTTCAAGTCTTCCAAAGTAATTTTCAACTGTCAGGCTTTCTTGTTTGCAAGCCACCAGAACAGCTCGTAGTTGATGACTACGAGTACCATCACTAACAGAAAACCACCGTTCAAAGCCACCCCACATAAGCTTAGTATTTTGTACCAAAGAAACAGAGGTTCGCAGGGGAGGTTCAATGCTGCTGTAGATCCATCAACATCATTAGAATTCGAGGATGGGCGAGGAAGAGATCCATCAAGGAAACAAATCTTCCTCTTTGTACGAAGCAAATTCAACATAAGCTTCGTCCATTTTTCATAATTTTCTTTATTAAGGAGAATCGGAGTTTGCACTTTGTCCCATGTGATCAGTCGGGTGCAAATAGTAAGGAGAAACGAGCCTCTTTTTTGGTTTGGCAGTTTAATTATGAGTCGAAGTTTCATAGCTTCCACTCATAATATAGAAATCGAAATGAAAATGAAGAGAAGAGAAAAAACAAAAAAAGATAAGATATCTAATCCGAAATTTATCAAGGTTCTCGTACCATGCCAAGATTTGTGTTATCAATTATGTTTTGTATATTATTCAGGTAGAAAAGAAAATATATACACAGAGTTGATGATAGGATCATATATAACTATGATTCTCCTAAGATATCTGATTCCCTAACAGGAACGAACCCTTGTTTGTTGAAGGTGAAAACAGAAATCATTAGATTTGGTCTACAAGGCGGAGTTCAATCTTGTTACAAGGAAGAACAAACGAACATGAAAAATGAATTCGCGTTGGCACATCAACTTCCAAAATACATTTCTAATTAAGCATAAAAGCCAGTGAAGTAGTGAACCCCTATCAAAATTTATAGTCCAACTTTTTAATACTTATGAAAAAAACAGAACTGAACTCTAGTTATAAGTTTGAACAACATGTTTTTTTATCAGAACTTGGGGCTCCTGAAAACACCAAACGAAGAAGACAAATAGTAAAAGTAGTACAAGTCTCGATACATCACTACTCAGGTCAAATATGGTAAGAGTGCTTGCGTCTCACTGCCCTCCAGTATTAGGCATTAGATAGCTCTGTTAGTCTGAGAATATCAATAAAAACAACAACTATTCAATGAAGTGAAAATACATACCTTAAACAGAAAAAGAATTACCTAAAATTAACACAAACAAAAGGACTCATAAAAGTAAAAAGATAGATCTTTCATATACCTTGGTTTTTTTACACCTTCTTTTTCTCCAGTTTCAATGGAGTGAACTGCCAAAACAATCCAAATAAGAGACACAAGAAAGAAAAATAGAAAAAGAGGCAAATGTAAGTCATTTATGCATTTATTCTACAAACCTATAGTTGATCCAAAAGCTTCCTATTACCCAACAAAAAAAAGAACAGTTGGATACCTTTTTTCTTAGGTTTCAGATCGCAGGAGATGTACTTGGGCTGGGAATGATAGAAGAAATTGCAGACCCTAGCTTGGAAATTTTTTGGCTGATCATTTGAAAGATCCTTACCTTCAAAGGTAATAAAAAACATGGCCGCATCAACAGTATTCATATGATAACTGGCTTTGATAACCTTCACAAATTCATATTTAGGATCATGTGGTAAAAACCATTCATAATTAATTACATTCTTTGTATCATTTAAATGCACACGCATAAGATTAGATTCAACCTTATCGACATTGTATCCTTGAAGAGATCCCTGAGACAGCCTGTCCATTAGCTCTCTTGTGGTTTCCAGTTCTATTGTAATCTCATTGTCATCAAAATCAAGCGGTTGGTAGTTTAAAATGCAGCGGAACACCTTGAAATTCATGTCAAACCCCTAAAAACAAATCAACATTAACAAAATTCCCAAAATTGATGAATGAAAATGAAGAAAGACCAAAACCTGGCTCTCCTCGACTTGTTTCGTCATGAGACGTTCCTCTTCTTCTGGCGTGTACATAGGTCCTTCATCCTCACTGCGTCTAATAAACGGAATAACAACATACTTAGGCTCAGAACCAGCCTCGTAAAGCAAACATGCAGGTTCGTCCATAGTAGTCCAATCTGAGAACCGGAAATCGAAATTAGGGATTTGGATACGTCGACTAGTACTAAAGAACACTTAAGTTGGAATTGGATTGGTACCTGGTAAATCATTCCCCATCGATCATCACGAATCAGAGATATTGCCTACGTTTATGAACAAAAGAAGAACACTGAGAGATTGATCCATCCCGCTCGGGCGATGTTTCCAAATGCCACTTTTACCAAAAAAAATGATCCCAAATGTCACTCTCTTGTGAAAGTACCATTCTACCTTTAATGAAATCCGATTCTTTTTCAGATCAGGTTATATAACAGTAATTTTAAAAGAAATCAACAAAAACGTAGTAGTTCAGATGGTTTTTACACGCGGCGCGTGCCTAGGGTTCGAGTCCCGTCCAGAGTTTGAATCAGATATTTTTGTGGTATAACTGGACAACTGGTAAAACTAGTATAACTGGTACAACTGACACTAAGATTTATGGTACAACTGGCTATTAGTACCCAGTTGTACCAAGTGTGTGGTACAACTGGGTACAACTAGGTATAACTATGTACAAGTATTAAGCATATATATTAGTGCTTGTAAATGATGTCAATGAAAACGCGGTAGCTCAGATGCCAAACGACCATTACACGAGAGGTCCAGGGTTCGAATCCTAGCTTCGTATTACTATAACTGGTATTACTCGGTCCAACTGTATTCATTATTTTATTTGAAAAATTAATTAAGGGAAAAATCGTCAGCACAATGAGTCTGAGTGGCACTCCAGATCATAAATTTGCCAAAAGTGGCATTTAAGCACTTGATCCCTCTCGGGAAGTGACTTTACAAATTAATATCAGTTCTAGAAATTCTGAAAAGTGGAAACCTCTCTAGAAAGATTTTTAAGAGGAATCGTCTGAAAGGGTCATTTTCGTTTCAGTAAAATCTGAGAAGGTCACGTTTAAAACCTAATTTTTTTTTAATTAAATTTAATTGTAAAAAGTGGTTTATTAAGATTTGGCCCGATGAAAATTTGATAATCACATAAAAACTTGGGTTTTATCCACCCACCCAAAGTTCTTTGGATCAAAACCGAAATCAACCTAATTCTTCAAATTTTCTGTCAAGCATCGATTACTCCGATTCCTCTCTCTCACATTTACTCCATAAACTCTCTTTCTCTCCTCTTTTGTAAGACTAAGGATAACTAGTGTCAAATAGCTTCAATTGTTGAGATTTCAACTCGATTTCAACGAAAATGGTTAGGACAAGATGGAGAAACAAGAAGAAACAAATTAAAGAAGAAGAAGAAGAGATTGCTGCTCGTGTTGAGAACCCGCAACCAGTTGTAGAAGACAAGAGGATTGAAGAAGGAGAACTCCCTCCGGTTCAAGAAGACGAAACTATTAAAGGAGGAGAACCTCCGGTGCAAGAAGAAGAACCTCCGGTTCAAGAAGGAGAATGGATTAAAGAAGTAGAAGAGAGTGAAGAACATCTCAAAGAAGAAGAAGGAGAAACAAACGAGAACAGTGATGAAGATGAGGATGTCGGCGAGAATGAAGACGAAGTAGATACAAGCCAAACTGTGAGCAATTCCTCAGAGTCAAGGGTAAGTAATTACTCTTGATGTCATTCATAATTAGGGGAATAAGTAGAAGTAGATACTTTGTTATACTGGTAATACTTGGTAAAACTAGTTGAATTTATGTGGTAATACTTGGTCAAACTAGTTGGATATGTTTGTAATACTGGTAATACTTGGTAAAACTAGTTGGATTTGTTTGTAATAGTGGTAATACTTGGTAAAGCTAGTCAGATTTGTTTGTAATACTGGTAAAACTTGGTAAAACTAGTCAGATTTGATTGTAATACTGGTAATACTAGGTAAAACTAGTCGGATTTGTTTGTAATACTGGCAAAACTATATTGTTTTTTTTTTGTATCTTAATTCGTACTACTTGTATAACTTGGTAATACTTGGTAAAACTATATTGTTTTTTTGTATCTTAATTCGTACTACTGGTATAACTTGGTAAAACTGATTTTTGTAGGGTTCCGAAGAGGAAACGTCAGAGGTAGCACTACAACCTTTGAGAATGTACTTCCCGCCAACGGAGTATACGAAGAAAATCAAGTTGGCAACGAGATGTTTCATCCATGAAGCTTTGACAACCCTAGACGGTTTGACTCATCCGCTCACTACGTTTGAGAGAAAATGGTTTGAGGAACATCCACAATTCAAACACATTTTCCACATGCCAAGGGACAAAAACCACAAGGTTATGGACATGTGGATGCTCCTTCTTCGAACAGCGTGCATCGAGAAAAAGAAGGAAGCTTGGTTTGTTGTCAATGGAGTTCCCATCCGCTATGGTATAAAGGAGCACACATTGATATCGGGATTAAACTGCCGCAACTATCCACTCGATTATGATCGAGCAGGGACTGAGGCCTTTGTGAAGAGGCATTTTAGGGGGCAGAAAAGTATTCGATATCAAGACGTGAAGAAGAAGCTAGAGGAAATGGTACCAACGGTACGTTGTCGAGATAGGTTGAAGATGTCAGTCCTCTACTTCTTATCTACCATCATTATAGCGCAAACAAAGATGGGAGAAGATGCTAAGCCGGTGGAGCCATTTTTTCTTATAGCTATGGATGATCTCACGTTTTGTAAGAATTTTCCTTGGGGAATATTGTCATTTGACCATATGCTACGAGAGATCGAGCATACAATGACGCATTTTTTAGGGACCGTCAAATAAGGTTCATTATGGCCAATTCTCGGATTCTGTATTCCTATGGAGGTTAGTAAAAACAATTTTGAGGTATTGTTCATTATTAATACTTATTATGCTTAGCTAACTCTCTAAGTATATGTTTTTTGTGTAGCTTTTAGTATTTGAGGCAATTCCAGAATTAGGGAATAAATTCCTCGAAGATTATCCAGGGGCAGATGAAAATTGTCCTCGGATGTGCACAAAAAAGTTCAAGAAAAGCGAATTAAAAGGAATTTCTCTTTCAAAAATTAATGAAGAACTCAGTAGAACTAAGGTGAGTTATCCTAGTAATCTTTTTTTTATTTGAATTCGTAAGACTAGTAACACTGGGTAGAACTATGCTATTATTTTTTGTATTATTGGTAATACTTGGTAGAATTATGGTGAGTAATCCAGTAATTTTTTTTTTTTGAATTCGTAATACTAGTAACACTGGGTAGAACTATGCTATTATTTTTTGTATTACTAATAATACTTGGTAGAACTATGGTGAGTAATCCTAGTAATCTTTTTCATATGAATTATTTTGTTTTATTATGTTATAATATTTCGCCATTGTTTACTTCACAAGATATTGATAGTCTCCTAGTAGTTAGAGGTGAAGAAAACTCGCTTCTAGCTACAATCACGAAAGAAGAAAACGACGATGATAACTATGATATCGTCGTTGCTAGTTGGATGCAATGTCTTCGTAAAGGCTATACCGTTTTGTTTAACTAAATGTTTAACCAAGATGTTGCTTTCCGATTAGGAGAGGAACATGTGGATGCGGTGAACGAGGAAATAGCTGCCACCAATAAAAGACCAGGAGACCTGGCTTTCGCTGAATTGGTGGATCTCATAAAAGGGATGGGTGAACAGATGAAGGAAGTTGTGGAAAAAGTTGATGGGTTCGACCAAAGACTCAGATCTTTGGAAGCTTCTGTGAAGGAGTTAGAAGAGAATTCAAAGGTAAGATTTTTGGTAATACTAGATATAATTGTATTCGATTGCTTGGTAATACTTAGTAATACTAGATATAATTGTTTACGATTGGTTGATAATACTTGGTAATACTAGATATAATTGTTTTCAATTGCTTGGTAATACTTGGTAATACTGAGTATAACTGTATTCGCTTGGTAATTGCTTGGTAATACTTGCAGGCGCCTGCAGGTCCATCAGGCAAAGAATCTGTCACTGCTCGTTCCACAGACCCATGAGACGAAGATAATGCTGGTCCTTCCCCCCAACCACCTACCAAGGTTTTAAACGGACTCGAGTAGCCAAGAACACACGAGTGACAAGGTCGAAGACCAATGTGTTGTGAAGAAAACAACGGGTGCTTGTTTTTTTTTGTATTTGAACTCGAGAACTATGTTGGTTTGTTTAACTATGCTATTTTTTTTGTATCTTAACTATGTTATTTTTTTTTTTGAATTCGATATTAGTAATATTAGGTGTTACTATGCCATGTTTTTATTTGAATTCGTAACACTAGTAATACTGGGTAGAACTATGGTATTTTTTTTATTTGAATTCGTAATACTAGTAATACTAGGTAGAACTATGCTATTATTTTTGTATTACTGGTAATACTTGGTAGAACTATATTTTTATTTGAATTCGTAACACTAGTAATACTGGATAGAACTATGGTATTTTTTTATTTGAATTCGTAATACTAGTAATACAAGGTAGAACTATGCTATTATTTTTTGTATTAATGGTAATACTTGGTAGAACTATGTTTTTATTTGAATTCGTAACACTAGTAATACTGGGTAGAATTATGGTATTTTTTTTATTTGAATTCGTAATACTAGTAATACTAGTTAGAACTATGCTATTATTTTTTGTATTACTGGTAATACTTGGTAGAACTATAACGACACAATTCAAGATCAAACATCTTACAAAACAAGAGTGTTTCAAAACAAAGGAGAAACAAAGATAAATCCAAAAGAAAGTTAAGTCTTACAAAACAAAAAAAAGATAAGTCGCCAAGGAATTCTTTTTATATCAAGTCATAGGACCAAAAAGCTTTTCGATTCGACCCACAAGCCCAGCCACTATCTCCTTCAGATTTCTAATCTCTTCGGCATTGTTTTCCACCTCCCTACGCAATTGTTTTATCATCAATTTATGGATTCCAATGCTTCCCTCTTTGGACTGCTAATCAAACTCTTTCCTTAACTTAGTCACCTCTACTTCGATAGTATGAACCCAAATTTCTGAATGTGTAAGCCATCATTCTGCACATAAAGACAAATATAGCATCATATATTCAACATTAATGCCATTAATCTAAAATCAATGTCCTTCTTCTCACCTTAAACACATTGCATATAAAGTATCTCCTTCCTATGGGCGCTTCGGTTGAGGTTTCCTCGATGATGCTTCCACCACATGGACAGCTTAAAGGAAGGCCATAGTCACCGTTGGCTATTAAAAATTTCATGTCGTATACCTCCTTGTTCTTCTTCATTTCAGTATAGTGTGGGTCCTTCTCTGAGATCGAATCCATGATTAGCTTAATCAAAATCAATGACCTAACCTTAATCCAAATCAAAGAATCAAAATCATTCACAATTGAAAACCAAATCAAGATCTAACCTTAATTAAAATCTTACCCGAAACTGATTGAGAAGGAAAAAGATTTCAAGAGAAACCAAAAATTGTTGAGCTTTGGGAAGAAGGGAATGGAGAAGGAAGAGAATAAATTTTTGAGCTTTGAGTTTTGGGACGAAGAGAATGGAGAAGGGAATGGAGAAGAAAGAGAAACGAAAATTTTGTCAAATTTTTGGGGATGGGCGCCAAAAGAATTGGTGTTGGCGCCAAATATTTCTGTCCCCACGTATGTTATGCTCCATGTGCACCGCCGCCAAAGTTCCAAGTAGTATTTCTTAAGATAGTAGTTATACCAAAGTTCCAAGTAGTATTACTTTGGCTGTTTTCCATTTTAATTAGTGTAACGTGCCCTTAAAATTTGTGTTTTTAGTTTACAGTTGATTTAAGTTGATTAACATATAATTCTTAGTGTTTTATGCATTAATATGTTAAAAACCAATATTTCTGTAACATCGATATCCTAAATTGGTTATTATTTACAAAGTCACCTTAAAAGTATAAAGAATATATTGTGTAGATTGTTTCATAACAATTTCATACATAGTATTTTTGTAATTCCCATCTTAATATATATTGTAACCATTTATATCTGACTTTTAAAACACATATAATTCCTTATTAATACACAATGTAACATTGTAACATAATAATAATTATTTTCCAGTTATACCAGTTGATTAAAGTCTTATTCCTTATTAATAATTAACATATAATTCTTATTAGTGTTTTATGTAAAAATTTAATATATAGTATTATTGTAATTTGTTTCTTAATACACAATGTAACATAATTATTATTTTCCATTATCAACTTTCATCAGTTATACCCGTTATACCAATTATACCAGTAATACTGGGTAGAACAAGTAATACGAGTTTTCCATTAGTTATACCAGTTTTCCATTAGTTATACCTGTATTATCCAGTTTTCCAATAGTTATACCAGTTTTTCATTAGTTATACTAGTTTTCCATTAGTTATACTTGTATTACCAGTAGTATTACATCACGGAAAATCAGTTTAATGTAGTTGTACGAGCCAATAAATAGTATTACAAACAGTGAAGATAAAATCAAACACTAGTACGATTTCCAAATAACAACCATTGGAGTCCTTGTCTCGGCCTCTTTTTATTTTACGTCCTTGGACGCCGTTCCCCAGCCGATGGAAACCTTTTTACTTTCTTCCTTCCCTTATTTATTTTTCAATCCGGAGGTATGATTTGTTTGCTTTTGATGTCATCTGGGACATTCCATTGAGACATATCCGACACTAAATAAATTTTCCTATAATACGCCATTGCCCACAACTCCGTCCAATAATATTTTGAACACAACTCATGTAATTGGATATCACGAGCTCTATCATCATGCCTTAGGAATTCAATGTAAGTGGCTAATGCGTGCACACAAGGATATCTTTCGATATCGAACACCCTACAACTGCAACTTTTCAAGAGCAAGTTCACCAAATAAGGCTTCCCATCACTACCGATGACATTGTTTTTAAGCTCGAAAGTGTTTAGCTCCGTCACAATCAATATCTCAGCAACAACCCATAAATCATGCATGTAGTTCTCCACTAAAGGTACCAGTTTCTTCGAAGTTGATCCAAACACAGCCTCCTTCCGATGTTCATTAAACCAATTAGCAAATGTTTTAATGATTGCGTCAAACATGGGTATTAAGGAGTACCTTCTTGCGTCCATGAAAACACTGTTCAAAGATTCCACACAGTTGCTTATGTTTAAGTTGTATCTTTCTCCTGAAAAATGACACCTAACCCTTTTTTTCACGGTACTCTCCTCCATATACTCGGCCACAGAAGGATATTTCGTCTTGAAAGAAGTATAAGCACAGTTGAAATCAGCCACTTTGTATTGCCTACTGCACTTGTTGAATCTCCATGCGACTACGTCTTTGTTAACGTTAGAAGCATGACTTTTCACATTTTGGGACAAATGCCATATACAATACCCATGATGAGCCTGGGGATATACATTACCTATGGCGCTGATGAGTCTTGCATTTCTGTCACTCATAAATACCAATTATTAAGAGTCCGGTATAACGGTTTTCAACATCTCCATAAAGCATGTCCAACTTGCATCATTCTCACCATCGAGTACACCAAACACTATAGGATAATGGTGACGATTAGGATCTTGAGCTGTAGCAAAAATTAGTATATCCGTTCTTGAGAAAAGTTGCATCCACAATTATCACTTTCCTCATGACTCTAAACCCTTCAATGCTAGCTCCCAAAGCTATAAATAGGTACTTGAATTTTTCCTTCTCATCCAATTTCACACATGTTATTGTACCATCATTGTGCTTCTCTAACATGTGCAAATAGCAATACAACATCTTGTAGTTTTGTTCCGGGGTACCATGCAAATGACTAATAGCTAGATTTCTCCCTCTCAACACTGTGGAGTATGAGATAGTCGCACCTAATTTTGTCTTAACAAGATCCATGATAACTCTAGGAGTTGGAGTTTTCATTTGTCTTGGATAATCCTCATGCAAAATAGCTGCAACTAATTGTGGTGTGCCTTGCCTCTTCATGTTGCTCCTGTCACTCTGAATAACCCAAGAGCATGTATGCATCTTGGTATACCTTCTAATCAAGAATCTGTATTTTGAATCCTTGTAGCTCGTAAACCCCATTTACAGCTTTCTTTACTACATTTTAGCACTAAACGTCCCGGATCAAACCTTTTTATAGCAAAACCAAAACTGTTAATAAATGAGGCTCTATCCACCACATCTTGTAATGCCTTCCTATTTGGAAATTCTTGAAGCAGACTCACATCCAAACCGTCTTCTCATGCATCTACAAACTCACTACTTTCTACAACAAGTGGAACCTCAACTTAATCATCACCCATATCTGATCTATCCATACCATTATCAACACTTTCATCACATGATAAAATTCCATCCTCTGTAGTATTATCATCAGCATCCACTATCACCTCATGTTGTTTTTTTGCTTGTTCTTTTTCTACGTACAGAGTCATGGCATTAGCTCCAATTTCACCATCATTTGAATGTAACTCAACATCATAGTCCATACCAAAAGAACTTACACCCGCTCTCGATAGTTGCTCGGGCAATTCTGATATAGTGATGACCTCCACAAACAAAATACATCGACGATTCTCTTTATCAATGGACGTTAGATACACACACACATCCTCATCATTAGAAATAGTAAATTTTTCTTCACATCCCACCAGCAGTGGATAGTAACTCAATTGCAATTTAACCCTACTTTCATCCAATGCAAGGTTCTTGTATATCTTAGCTTCTAGCATCGACAAAGTTATCTCTTCCACTGATGTCTTTAACATTAAAATATACATGCGACCTTGGCATTTAAAATATATGCTGACGTTGTTGCTCATAGTATCCTGCCAAAAACCAACATCAACCAGTCAGTAATACTAGTTTTACTAGCTATACTACATTTATCAGTAATACCAATACTAGTTTTACCCAGTTCTCCTATTCGCAAGAACTCAAATTGGGTCGTTTTGGGTTCTAATCTACAATACACTACAATTCAACTACTTAAATTGGGTATTTTTGGGTTCTAATCTACAATACATTGCGATTCATCAATAATACTAGTTATATTATATTTATCAGTAATACTAGTTTTACTACATTTATCAGTAATATCAATACTAGTTTTACCTAGTCTCTTATCCGCAAGAACTCAAATTGCATCGTTTTGGGTTCTAATCTACAATACACTACGATTCAACTACTCAAATTGGGTATTTTTGGGTTCTAATCTACAATACATTACGATTCATCAGTAATACTAGTTATACTATATTTATCAGTAATACTAGTTTTACTAGTTGTACTACATTTATCAGTAATACCAATACTAGTTTTTACCTAGTTCTCCTATCCGCAAGAACTCAAATTGGATCGTTTTGGGTTCTAATCTACAATACACTATGATTCAACTACTTAAATTGGGTATTTTTGGGTTCTAATCTACAATACATTACGATTCATCAGTAATACTAGTTATACTATATTTATTAGTAATACTAGTTTTACTAGTTATACTACATTTATTAGTAATACCAATACTAGTTTTACCTAGTTCTCCTATCCGCAAGAAATCAAATTGGGTTATTTTGGGCTCTAATCTACAATATACTACGATTCGACTACTCAAATTGGGTATTTTTGGGTTCTAATCTACAATACATTATGATTCATCAATAATACTAGTTATACTATATTTATCAGCAATACTAGTTTTACTAGTTATACTACATTTATCAGTAATACCAATACTAGTTTTACCTAGTTCTCCTATCCGCAAGAACTCAAATTGGGTCGTTTTGGGTTCTAATCTACAATACACTACGATTCAACTACTCAAATTCATTTGTTACCAATTGAAAGTCCTAATCAACCCAGAAACCATGGTACAAACACCAAATGTGCATAGAATCAAAAACAAATTTGGAGAACCTATTTTGAAGCTTAGATTGCGAAGTAACGGTGATGCAGAGCTTGAAAGTGAAGCAAAACTCCACGAGTGAGCTCGACGGTGCCGAAAATAGCATACGTCTGCTTTTGGTTCGCATACGTCTGTCCAAACCACTTTCGCTTTCTTTGTATTTAAAGTTGGTCCTGACCATAAGAAAGCTAAGCTTATTTTCTCTATTTCTTGGATACACGCTCGCGGGAGCCGGAATGTAGCCATCCAGAAATTTGTTATACTAGCTATCACCGAGGAGAGTAATTGAAGGCGCCCTGCAAAAAAAGAAAACAATTCTTCCAAGAGCCAATCTTTCCTCGGATCTTCTCTATGAGCGGCTGGTAGTCCGAGATAGTCATCTTTTTGTCAACAATGGCAGCCCCAAATATCTTACCGGAAGTTCTCCAAGGTTAAACGGAAACCCCAGAAGAGCTTGTCTCCCTGCAGTCGATATCCCCGCCGCAAATAGTGTTGTTTTTTCCAGACTTATTTTCAATCCTGAGACTCTCGAAAACTCATCAAAAACATCAATAATACCTTTAATCGAGCGAGCTCTTCCATCAATAAAAACCATTATATCATACGAGAAGCATAAATATGTGATGTTTAAGCTTCTACATCCCGGGTGATAACCAAATCTCCCTTCCCTAGCTGCCTTGTCAAGCATTAAAGATAAAATATTCATTGATATGACAAATAAATAATGTGATAATGAGCAGCCTTGACGCAGCCCACGCTCACTTGTAAAAAACCCCGTGAGCTCTCCATTTATATGGACCAAGAACGATGGTGTCATAACACACAATTCAATCGAATGAACAGCCAGTAGGTCAATTACCTTCAAAACCATTATGAGAAATTGCCAATCTACTGAATCGAAAGCTTTCGATATATCTATTTTCATAGCACTTCGGGAAGCTACATTCGGTCTATGATAATCCTTCACAAGTTCAAATGCTAACAACAAATTTTCCATCATATAACGGTCTTTGACAAATGCAGACTGCTTTGGCTTTGTAAATTCAGGGAGTATCAATTTTTGATGATTAGCTATGATTTTCAATATTACGTTATATATAATGTTGCAACACGATATCGGTCTGTAATCCTTGATGCCTATTGTTCCCGTTTTCTTCGGAATCAATGCTAGTATTGTTGTATTTATTCCTTTCGGGAGGAAACTGTATCTGAAAAAAGCCTGGATTGCGATGATAAACTCTTTCTCAATAATAATCCAAACCTCTTTGAAAAACTCCACAGTGTATCCATCCGGACCTGGAGCTTTATTTACTGGCATTGAAAACAACACTCCCTTTATTTCTTATGCTGTGACAGCCCTAATCATATTTTCCTTGACATGTTCCGAACAACGATAATCTAGCAAACCTCTCTTTTCTTCCCCCATAGCCTGTTTCGGAGCTGAGTCTCCCATCAACCTACATGAAAACAAATCTGAAAAAAAACTTACTACCTCGGATTTGATTGCTTCTCTTTCGGTGATGAGTCCCCCCTTCGCATCTCTAATCGCATGAATAGAATTTCACAATTGTCTCTCCTTTATGGCGTTGTGAAAATACTTGTTGTTTCTGTCCCCAACTTCCATCCAATGGAGTTTTGATTTTTGCTTTAGAAACTCCTCTTCTATAACCGAGATTTTATCCCATCTATCATAAGCCTCCGCTGCACTCAACATATTATTTGAAACTGGGTTCAGCAAAGTTTCCTCTTGCCTTTTACATAGCTCCGCAAAAGCTTCTTCTGTTCTACGAGACAATTGATATATTTTCCCCCGGCTCAAGTTCCGAATGACAGGCTTTAACCTCTTTAGTTTCTTTGATAATCTGAACAATGTTGTTGTCGACGAAAAAATTTCCTCCATGGTTTGCCAAAACTCCTCAACTACAGGCTTGAATTCTTCCATCTTCATCACCGCATTTACCACCTTGAAAGAGCATTTTGGTTTATAGGAGGAACCCAACATATAGACCACACAACAGAGATGATCTGAGCAACCCTTAGCCTCGAACACACAATAAGAATTATCAATTTGCTGCAGCCAATCATCATTTATCAAAACACGATCTACCTTCTTGCAAATTAGCCCAGCATCCCGCTTATTACACCATGTAAACTTCAGACCATGGTGTGCCATATCAATTAAAGAGCAGTATCTCCCCGTTTCCTGGAATTCAGCCATACCTTAGGACACTCCTTGCATTGCGGACTGCACCGAGTGTTCCGGTATCTCCAAAATTTCATTGAAATCTCCTAGACACATCCATTTCTTCCCCCGATAATGAGCTATATCTAGGTGATGTTTTAGATCCCACCAGAGTTCTCGGCTCTCATCAAATCTCGATAATGAGCTATATCTCGGTGATGTTTTAGAATGCACACAATGCAAGTGCATCCAGGCATGTGCCTTGGATGTCTGGTCGTGGTTGGAACCTCGGGCTCACCTAAAGTGTCTACTAAGACTGCCACACTCGCCAATGCATCCAACCCAGACGGCTTTTGCACAGTTCTCTTCTTGTACTCTAAATAAATATACAGAACAGTTAATGTTCTTTAGACTTGAGATTCTCAATAAGCTGAGAATATATATGGTAAAACGCGTTCAGAAAAAAAATTTCAGGACACCGAGCAACAATCCATAATTTAATAAAACTCCAACATAAGGAAGGCATGACAAGCATACATAATAGACAAATATCCTGAATTTTTATATGAATCCCCATCCATAAAATGCTCGCAGTACAAAGATAATGAGAAGGAACATGAGAAGCCAAAGTATATTTGATTCATACCTCTCCCTGTAAGAGCATTCTCAAGTTCCTTTACACTCTCCTCCGGTCACTACAAGAAAACATTCAATTTGTGACGGCCATTTGCGACGGTCACAGTTGTCTCAAAAAAGTGTAACTAATTTAATACAAATTTGCGACAATTTTTAGACAACAGTAAAAGCATCGCAAAAATGTCTCAAATTTGAGACAAAATCAAAATCATCGCAAAATAGTTGCAATTTTGCAACGGTTTTGGGACTAATGAAGAACGTAAATATTGACACAAACAATACGTACCAAATTAGACACAAAATTCACATCTCCTTTAACCGTCGCAAATTTGTTGTTGATTTATGACGTAGTTGCCACCAATACGTAGCAAATTAGTCACAAAATCCACATCTCCTCCGGTAAACTACATGAACACCTATCAATGCATATTAAATTACAGCAGAAGGACCACAAGAAAAAAACAAATGCTAAAATGATCTTTAATTGGAGAGATCACGAGGAAAAAACTTGTGAAAGCTCTTACCTGTTCTCATCCCAAACATTGTCTACACATGTCCATTTAAAGGAAAGAAGAGTATCTACAGGCAACCTTCTCCATTTAGAGCAGTCGTCGCAACATGCCCATCGTACATGTCATTGTTCTTCATTTCTTCTTCATTGTTCTTCACTCCACTCTTCGTCATTATCACCTTACCTGCCATTAGAGAATTTCATAGTCTTAGTGTAGTCAATAACATCCTGACTAACAGAGTTAAAGAAGTTATAAAAATAATTGATGATAGAAGAAACATGACTAACTTGTATTTGTGTAGAACTGACTAACCTATGTATCATCAAAAAATAAATAAATTTGAGTTTCTTCCCAATCCAATATCATTATCACCTAATACAAAAAAAAACACACACAATCAGCTTATAGTCTCATCATATGCTAAAATCATTGAAAAATTAATAGAAAGAATCGTTGAAAAATTAATGGAGAGGAAGAGTGAAGCTTGTCCTGAAATCCTTAAAAATATTCTGTTAAATGTCTTGCGAAATCTTTGGCCATAATTGCAAGATCTTAGGGCTAATTGTTAAATAATTATTAGATATTATGAGAGTATATACTTTGAAATTAAAAGAAAGTTACGATTTGGAAAGATTGTAAATGGTTGGAATTTTTCAAAATTATTTCAAAATATTATTATATTAGATGAGTAAAAAGGTATTTGAAGATATATAATATTTATAATTGATTGATAGATTAAAAACAGTTACCATATTTGTCGCAATCTATATTGAATATGGTATAAAACTAGTTGATATATATATATATATATATATACATTTAGCAAAGTTAGGGGAATATTGCAAAGATAGTAACATATCTTTGATAGAATTGAATTTTATAAAATCAGTTCTTTTGGGTTTTAAATATATATTTTATCATAGGAATATCTAAAATATTAGTTTGTTATCTAATATCTAACATATAATTCTTTTAAATTATCTAAGGTATTAATAGATATAATTTTTTTAAATGAGTTAGTAAGTAATCTTATTTTCCAATTTTTATATTTTACCTTTTTAATTAAAAAAATATATGTAATATTATATGATATAGTGAGTTAAATACAAATTGAATTTAATATATATTATAAATTAAAATCATATCTCGATCAGACCAAAGAGCCCGACCTTTTCTGTTGCCCTCTACCAGAACAAATTGGCCTTCGATCTAACCTAGCACCTCGATTTATTCGTCTCGTCAAGTCAGAACAATCTGGGTCTCGACCCATCGGGAATGCTTCTCTGCAACTTTGAGTGGTGCTGGCTCAAAGATTGGATTTCCTTCTTCATCGTGAAAAGGTTGTCCATGCTCATCAAGGGCTGGTACACGTTGATGATTTCCAAGGTCGCGACCACCTTGGTATTGGTTTCTTTCTTCGGCCATAAGTTGTTGTCTTTGAAGTCTTCTTAGTTTACGTTCAAGTCTACTAATGTCTTGGTAAGGAGGTATACTTCGTGAGTCATAACTCCTAGTCATGCACTGTAAAATACAAAACAAATATTTAGAAATATAAACTCTCGAAATAGTGCAAATAAAATAAAAAGGTTTAACAGAAAAGTAAAATATGTCGTAGACTAAAAACTTGAAAAAAATCAAAAGTACCTAAATCTCCCTGTCAATAGCGTAAAATACTTGATGTGGAGGTTTTTTTCTCTTCTTTTCCTCATAAACCACACAAAAGTTTCAAGTGCAAAACTAATTGTACGTAGTATTTAAGGATTAAATCCCACAGAAGAAAGTGAACTTACATAAATGAATTCAAAGTATGAAATCTAGCTAGAACTAAAATATTAGGGTGAATGTTTTTAGGTTTTTCTTAAGATGCACACTAAAACTAAAGCAATAAAAAGCGATGTAAATTTAGAGATTAAAGATGTTGCGCGATGGAGACATATCCGGGAACTATGATTCTCAATAAATTATAAATCTTCATACGAATTTCTTTAAAGTAGATTCTAGAACTCACAACACTAATGTATAAAAGGGCTACTTATTATAATTCAATTAGCTATGACTAAATAACTATGAGACTCAACCAATTGGCAAGGACACAACGTAGGAAGACATGCAATATGTTCTAGTGGTCCTAATTCATAACACTCTATGACTAAACCAGTTGGAAGGCCATGGCGAAGACTGCTCTTCTAACTATTTTAGGGGAAAAGAGCTAAGCGCTTGTGATGGGGTCTTTCCCCTGGGTTTAGTTACTAGTGATCAATCAAAAAATAAATATTAAAAATAAGTTTAGACGAAGAATCCTAATCATATGAATAGAGAAAATATAATCTAAGAACCTATAAATATTGAACCATAGATCCCTTTCAATTTACCCCGCTAAACCCAACAAAAAATCTACTCATACATGATGAAACAAACCATAGTAATAGATGTAATATAAAGCATAATAAAATATAATTATTAAGAGGGTTTTAGAGATCTTCTATGTATAGTAAAGGATCTTCTTCCTTATACAGTATGAAATAGAAAACAATATGAAATGAAATGAGAAACAAAAAAAGGGGCGAATGGATGTAGATCAACTTGAATGTGAAGGTCGTCTTCTATGGGTGCTGATCTCGCCTCTGCTCCTCTCTCTTCTAAATATGTATAAGGACTTGTATTTATAGTATTTGAGGCGTTGGAATTAGGTTTAGGGCTTCTTAGGACGAAATAAATAAAGTAATATCGTTTTGGTCTCATAACTGATTGGAGGAGCATTGCCACGCCACCAGGCCTTCTTGGCCGGGTGAATGGGCCTTTTGCCACGCCATACTCCTCTCTTGGCGTGGCAAGAGGTGTTTTCACGGGAACGGTTGTATCTTTTGAATGGCTTGACGGTTTGGTCCGATTCCACTTTGAGATGAAAGGTGAGTCTTCTATCTTTCTAATGACTATAAGAATGTTAAATATGGTGCATGGTAATACCTTCAACGGATGCCAAACTTTGGATGCTCTAAAACTGTCTTGAAGCTCATTTTACTCCTTTTTATTGTGTTTCCTCCAAGAACCTGTAAAAACTCTAAACTCTACAAATAGTCCAAAACGCTTTTGAAAACATTAGTTTCACTTGAAATCTTAATTAAAAATATAGCAAAATAGGTAAAAATATGATGTTATCATAAACTTACAGGTAACATTAATAATTTTAAAATTTCCCATCATTAGTATAATATTAATTGTTTAGGGTTGTTTGTTTTTTATATGGCATCTTAATTTTGTTTTGATTATTTACTCACAGGTGAAGAAATATTTTAACTAAGTGATGATTGTATTGATCCTTTTGATTCATAATCGGCCAATAATCATGTTTTCACCCCTGATTTTCTAAACAGTATTTCACATTCTGGTTTGCCAAACCATAGTATACGATTTAGGGTTGGTGCTCCAATTATGTTGCTTAGAAACATAGACCCTAAGAGTGGCTTATGTAACATGACAACATTACATATCACTGAGATGGCTAATCATGTCTTAGTAGCTAAAGTGATTACAAGAGATAGAGTTGGTGAAAAGGTGTTGATACCTAAAATTGTCATTATTCCATCAGACCCTAAAATATCTTTCAAAATGTGAAAGAGACAAATCCCATTATATGTAGCTTTTTCTATTACTATCAACAAAAGTCAAAGTCAATCACTAAAGAATGTTGGGAATTTTTTACCAATTCAGTCTTCTCTCATGATTAGCTCTATGTTGCTCTATCTAGCATGACATCTAAGAAATGTTCAAAGATACTTATTGTCGACAAAGAATGAAAGGTTTAGAGACAAAAAAAAAAAAAAGAATGTAGTGTTCAAAGAGGTTTTTTAAGAACTTGTAGAAATGGAATTTGAATGTATGTAACATATCATAATTTTACTTGATTGTCATATTGTTTGAACGTTTTTGGTAACAAGACTACTAATCATAGTTAACTATCTAACTATCTAAGTATTATAAATTGTATTCACAAATAATACAATGTAATCCTTATTCATCTACTTAGGTTATGCGTTATAACTATAAGCATCTTATATATTCAAAACAAAAATGGTCACATGATCTAACCTCTTTAATAGAGTAATTCATGCATTGATTCTTCTACTTCTAGTCTTTTTTATGTCTAATATGTCATTGTTATTAGATATATTTTGATCTAATCTATTATGTCTACCACGATGGATGGCTCTATCTGCAGCACTCTGGAAAACTTACATCTAATAATTTGCAATAAAATACGCTCTCTAGGGATCAAATCCCAAACCTGGTGTATACTCTTAAACCCTTGACCAGTGGGCCAAGTGTGCTTCCACACTTCTAGTCTTATTTGCATGTTAATTTCTTCATACATATTATTGTTGAATTTTATCAAAAGACAAAGTATCTTTTATCTGAAACATATCATCATGATTAAAACACAAAATCATACAGTTTTTCCAGTTTTAATCGATCTAACAAATTTTAATACAATTCAAATAATACAATACTTTAAAAATCATGAACACAAAATATTGATCATCACAAACATTGATTTGCTATAGCAGAATTGATTCTTCGATTTTAGATATACTCAAACTGAAGAAATTCTTACAGATGAATGATTTTTATCAATCATGATCTCGATTGAGTTTTTTTATTTTGTCGATAATTAGAATTTTTGTTTTTTCCATCTTTTATTGAATTGATTAGAACTCAATAGAAATTTTGTCTTTGTTTTTTTCTTAACACTTTTTTAAAAAAATTTAATGGGTTTTTTTAATTATTAAATTGGCTGATTAAAAACATATATCAGATTGGACTGATTAATACATTTATTAAATTTTTATAATCTTCATAGGCTTTTTGCTTATTATTTTTAGTGTAGTGTTTTAATGTTAGAGTTGTTTTAATTAGGTTTAGTTTAGGGTTTTCTTTGGTTTTCACTCAACAATATCAAATATTTATGAATTATAATAATAAAATCATACTTTATAAGTTATAAAATTATATCAATATGTCCATATTTATAATTTAAATACATTAATGAATTATTAATATTTATCCAAATTTAAATACATACATTTCTGATACGAACACCATCTTACACCAAACAAACTCTGAATACATTATTAACGCAACATAATCATATCAAACATTCCCTAAACATATTTTACTAAGAAATTAATAAATATAACTTTTTATATAAAAATAAATAAAATACATCCACTAGCATTGTAGCACAGGCTCAAACCCACATTGTAGCGCAGGCTCAAACATAACATTAATAATTTTGTCTTCCACCACAAAGAAGTAGTAGTATATACTATTCAATATTTGTTAAAATCTAGCTACATATAAAGGTAACGAATTTAACTTAATGGTATTTTAAGATAACAAATGGTTGAGTACGTGACTACGTGTTATATTAATGGTGGTTGTTTGAATATAAAATGTATATAGTTTACATATGTTTATGTTTGTATTTATTTTTTTTCACATGTATTCATAAACACATGTATTTATTTTGTCTATTTATTGCATTTTTACTATAAGTCAATTGAAATGGGCTGTGTTTCCACAAATTATTACACAGCCTACCGGTTTGATGATAGTATGGTACTCAGGAATAATAAGGGTTGTCACTTTCTATTTCATCCCAGAGATAATCCTTATGTGGTTACAGCTTCTTGAAGTAATTCGAAACAAGAAACAAAACAAATAGCAAAAGACAGAAACAAAAGGTAAAAATAAATTGGTTTCACTCGTTTTATAAACTGAAATTCGTTGAATCGCAAAAATCTTTGGCGCATAATCGCTATAAAGGTCTTGGATGTCCACTTTGTGCTGCTTCAGAGATATGTGCTTAGAGTACCTATACATACAAATGTTATTAAAAAATTATTAACTTACTGATGATAAGTAAATTCTCGTACAGAAGTGTAAACTTACTTACCAGGTGATTTCTCATCTTTGCATAGGATAAACATGGTCAAAAACTTACTTAATAGGTGATTTCTCATCTTTGCACAGGATAAACATGGTCAAGAAGTTGTATGTAGTATTTAACAAAAAGATTGTAAATTATTAATAAAATAATAATTGTTATATATCAAGCGGTTATGTACCTCTGGGTACATATACGCTACTATCAAAGATTTTTCTCCCTTCATCAAATTCTCTTTTCTGGCAAATTTTCCAAAGCCACCATCACCTCCCCATGAAGGTCCCCACGTATTTTGATATTCAAAATAGTGTATACCATCCTTTGTTCCAAATCCGGTAAGTAGAACAACATGGTTTTCTAATATTTTGTTATTCTTCGGTCCAAAGTATATTTCATCCTAGATAAAAGAAAAATAGAATTACATAAAAACTAAAAATGTTATAATGTTATTTAAAAGAATATAACTTACACCTTAATGATTCCCATGTATTGCTTAGTTACCCTTATGTGTACTGCTATATGACCGTATGTTACCAACAGGTTTATTACTTGTTTCTCATCCACTTCATTTCCCTCAATGACCACAAGTTCACGGATCTTGAAGACATCTTTATCCTAAAATTAAAAAAATCCTTTGAATTTCAATAAAATATACTAGGAATGATTTGATAATATAATCTATTTACCTTTACTTTGTCACATGCATTTTTGTTGATCTTATAACTTTTTACAATGATGTATTTACAATCTTGTTCTTCAACCAAGCCTTCTTCTTTTAAAAAATTTCTAACCCTTTGGTAATTTTTGAGAACCCCATTATGAAATTTCTCTTTAATATTGGCAAAAAGATGCTTGGCAGACAGTGATAAAAGCAGTCCAACTTTTTCATGGATATATAGATGAGCTGCTACCATCCTCTTGATTGTTATTGTCCAACAATATCCAATAACCACTACTAATTTAACTTCATAAACAAGAGAATATCCTATTGATTGTGACAATATATTACTTCATAATTATTCACAAATTCGTCGCACTTATGTTTTCTATAGTCGTCATTCGTTAGTCATACATTCGTCCCAAATTTTCCACTGGTTTGGTCCACGCAAAATCGTCTTAAATAGTGACAAATTTGCGGCGTGATATTTCCAATATCCAGTGTTCGTCGCAAATTCGTCACAAATGCAAATTCGTCACTCTTTTGGATTTTGTGACGAATTTGCGACTATAATGTATGTAGAAAATTCCATGTTTTATTGTAGAGTTTGGAAGTTCCGCGGGAGCTTTTTTAATCATCGTTGAAGGTAATTTGTTAGTAATGATTATGTTTATGACTATTTTGATTCGGTTAACTCAGTTTCACAAAATAATCTTACGGTCTTACCACATCAACCATTTTCTCTTTTCCTCTATGTGCCATCTTTCAAACCCCAAATTAATGACTGTCAGATGTTAAGAATCTTTAGATGTTAGATATTATCCAGAAAATATATAACTAAACTATACTCATATCCTAATCTAGAAGAAGAGATCGATGAATCGATTAGAAAGAAACCAAACCTTGACGCTTAGCGAGTGAGAAAGTAGAGAGAGAAAAATAGGATCTTGAAATGTGATCCAAATGAAACATGAAAAGAGAAAATGATAAGAATATAAAGGTTTGCCCATAAATTAATTAGGTAAACTATATCTAGTTAGAGAAAGGGAGATGAGAAAAAACACATTCACTTTCGGCGAGTGGAAGATTAGAGAGAGAGAGAGAAACAGAATGATTGAATCTCGAAATGTGAGCTTCAATCTACATTTAAAACAAACAAAAATGATAAGAACCTCTTAGAAAATTGATCGGTAAGCTAAAAATAAAATCTGTAATTAATTTTTTTCTTATTTAAATTATAATTTAAATTAAATTTCTTCAAAATTAAAAATATAAATTATTTATATAAATTCATAAAATGTTAAATTTTGTCTCAAATTAGTCATAAATATTTGCGACAAAATAGAGACGCATATGGAAATAATATATTTGTCATAGTTTCGTCAAAAAACAAATTGCTACAATTATAAGACGAAACAGAGTTGTTGGTAACAAGTCACTATATTGTCACAAATGTTTGCTACAATTTTGACATGGAGTATAGAAGATGGGAACCTATCACTAATTTGTCACAAAATTTAGCAACTACTGTGTGACGATATGAGGTTTTTGCAAATCAGTACATTTTTCCTCACAAACTTTTACAACTATTTTGTGACGATATATTACTTCCTAATTATTCACAAATTCGTCACACTTATGTTTTCTATAGTCATCATTCGTTAGTCATACATTCGTCCCAAATTTGCCACTGGGTTAATCCATCGCAAAATCGTCTTAAATAGTGACAAATTTGCGACGTGATATTTCCAATATCCAGTGTTCGTCGCAAATTCGTCACAAATGCAAATTCGTCACTCTTTTGGATTTTGTGACGAATTTGCGACTATAATGTATGTAGAAAATTCCATGTTTTATTGTAGAGTTTGGAAGTTCCGCGGGAGCTTTTTTAATCATCGTTGAAGGTAATTTGTTAGTAATGATTATGTTTATGACTATTTTGATTCGGTTAACTCAGTTTCACAAAATAATCTTACGGTCTTACCACATCAGCCATTTTCTCTTTTCCTCTATGTGCCATCTTTCAAACCCCAAATTAATGACTGTCAGATGTTAAGAATCTTTAGATGTTAGATATTATCCAGAAAATATATAACTAAACTATACTCATATCCTAATCTAGAAGAAGAGATCGATGAATCGATTAGAAAGAAACCAAACCTTGACGCTTAGCGAGTGAGAAAGTAGAGAGAGAAAAATAGGATCTTGAAATGTGATCCAAATGAAACATGAAAAGAGAAAATGATAAGAATATAAAGGTTTGCCCATAAATTAATTAGGTAAACTATATCTAGTTAGAGAAAGGGAGATGAGAAAAAACACATTCACTTTCGGCGAGTGGAAGATTAGAGAGAGAGAGAGAAACAGAATGATTGAATCTCGAAATGTGAGCTTCAATCTACATTTAAAACAAACAAAAATGATAAGAACCTCTTAGAAAATTGATCGGTAAGCTAAAAATAAAATCTGTAATTAATTTTTTTTTATTTAAATTATAATTTAAATTAAATTTCTTCAAAATTAAAAATATAAATTATTTATATAAATTCATAAAATGTTAAATTTTGTCTCAAATTCGTCATAAATATTTGCGACAAAATAGGGACGCATATGGAAATAATATATTTTTCATAGTTTCGTCAAAAAACAAATTGCTACAATTATAAGACGAAACAGAGTTGTTGGTAACAAGTCACTATATTGTCACAAATGTTTGCTACAATTTTGACACGGAGTATAGAAGATGGGAACCTGTCACTAATTTGTCACAAAATTTAGCAACTACTGTGTGACGATATGAGGTTTTTGCAAATCAGTACATTTTTCCTCACAAACTTTTACAACTATTTTGTGACGATATATTACTTTTTAATTATTCACAAATTCGTCACACTTATGTTTTCTATAGTCATCATTCGTTAGTCATACATTCGTCCCAAATTTGCCACTGGGTTAGTCCATCGCAAAATCGTCTTAAATAGTGACAAATTTGGGACGTGATATTTCCAATATCCAGTGTTCGTCGCAAATTCGTCACAAATGCAAATTCGTCACTCTTTTGGATTTTGTGACGAATTTGCGACTATAATGTATGTAGAAAATTCCATGTTTTATTGTAGAGTTTGGAAGTTCCGCGAGAGCTTTTTTAATCATCGTTGAAGGTAATTTGTTAGTAATGATTATGTTTATGACTATTTTGATTCGGTTAACTCAGTTTCACAAAATAATCTTACGGTCTTACCAAATCAGCCATTTTCTCTTTCCCTTTTCCTCTATGTGCCATCTTTCAAACCCTAAATTAATGACTGTCAGATGTTAAGAATCTTTAGATGTTAGATATTACCCAGAAAATATATAGCTAAACTATACTCATATCCTAATCTAGAAGAAGAGATCGATGAATCGATTAGAAAGAAACCAAACTTTGACGTTTAGCGAGTGAGAAAGTAGAGAGAGAAAGATAGGATCTTGAAATGTGATCCAAATGAAACATGAAAAGAGAAAATGATAAGAATATAAAGGTTTGCCCATAAATTAATTAGGTAAACTATATCTAGTTGGAGAAAGGGAGATGAGAAAACCACACATTCACTTTCGGCGAGTGGAAGATTAGAGAGAGAGAGAAACATAATGATTGAATATCGAAATGTGAGCTTCGATCTACATTTAAAACAAACAAAAATGATAAGAACCTCTCAGAAAATTGATCGGTAAGCTAAAAATAAAATCTGTAATTAATTTCTTTCTTATTTAAATTATAATTTAAATTAAATTTCTTCAAAATTAATAATATAAATTATTTATATAAATTCATAAAATGTTAAATTTTGTCTCAAATTTGTCATAAATATTTGCGACAAAATAGGGACGCATATGGAAATAATATATTTGTCATAGTTTCGTCACAAACAAATTGCTACAATTTTAAGACGAAACAAAGTTGTTGGTAACAAGTCACTATATTGTCACAAATGTTTGCTACAATTTTGACACGGAGTATAGAAGATGGGAACCTGTCACTAATTTGTCACAAAATTTAGCTACTACTGTGTGACGATATGAGGTTTTTGCAAATCAGAACATTTTTCCTCACAAACTTTTATACTATTTTGTGACGGTATATTACTTCCTAATTATTCACAAATTCGTCGCACTTATGTTTTCTATAGTCATCATTCGTTAGTCATACATTCGTCCCAAATTTGCCACTGGGTTGGTCCATCGCAAAATCGTCTTAAATAGTGACAAATTTGCGACGTGATATTTCCAATATCCAGTGTTCGTCGCAAATTCGTCACAAATGCAAATTCGTCACTCTTTTGGATTTTGTGACGAATTTGCGACTATAATATATGTAGAAAATTCCATGTTTTATTGTAGAGTTTGGAAGTTCCGCCGGAGCTTTTTTAATCATCGTTGAAGGTAATTTGTTAGTAATGATTATGTTTATGACTATTTTGATTCGGTTAACTCAGTTTCACAAAATAATCTTACGGTCTTACCACATCAGCCATTTTCTCTTTTCCTCTATGTGCCATCTTTCAAACCCCAAATTAATGACTGTCAGATGTTAAGAATCTTTAGATGTTAGATATTATCCAGAAAATATATAACTAAACTATACTCATATCCTAATCTAGAAGAAGAGATCGATGAATCGATTAGAAAGAAACCAAACCTTGACGCTTAGCGAGTGAGAAAGTAGAGAGAGAAAAATAGGATCTTGAAATGTGATCCAAATGAAACATGAAAAGAGAAAATGATAAGAATATAAAGGTTTGCCCATAAATTAATTAGGTAAACTATATCTAGTTAGAGAAAGGGAGATGAGAAAAAACACATTCACTTTCGGCGAGTGGAAGATTAGAGAGAGAGAGAGAAACAGAATGATTGAATCTCGAAATGTGAGCTTCAATCTACATTTAAAACAAACAAAAATGATAAGAACCTCTTAGAAAATTGATCGGTAAGCTAAAAATAAAATCTGTAATTAATTTTTTTCTTATTTAAATTATAATTTAAATTAAATTTCTTCAAAATTAAAAATATAAATTATTTATATAAATTCATAAAATGTTAAATTTTGTCTCAAATTCGTCATAAATATTTGCGACAAAATAGGGATGCATATGGTAATAATATATTTGTCATAGTTTCGTCAAAAAACAAATTGCTACAATTATAAGACAAAACAGAGTTGTTGGTAACAAGTCACTATATTGTCACAAATGTTTGCTACAATTTTGACACGGAGTATAGAAGATGGGAACGTGTCACTAATTTGTCACAAAATTTAGCTACTACTGTGTGACGATATGAGGTTTTTGCAAATCAGAACATTTTTCCTCACAAACTTTTATACTATTTTGTGACGGTATATTACTTCCTAATTATTCACAAATTCGTCGCACTTATGTTTTCTATAGTCATCATTCGTTAGTCATACATTCGTCCCAACTTTGCCACTGGGTTGGTCCATCGCAAAATCGTCTTAAATAGTGACAAATTTGCGACGTGATATTTCCAATATCCAGTGTTCGTCGCAAATTCGTCACTCTTTTGGATTTTGTGACGAATTTGCGACTATAATGTATGTAGAAAATTCCATGTTTTATTGTAGAGTTTGGAAGTTCCACGGGAGCTTTTTTAATCATCGTTGAAGGTAATTTGTTAGTAATGATTATGTTTATGACTATTTTGATTCGGTTAACTCAGTTTCACAAAATAATCTTACGGTCTTACCACATCAGCCATTTTCTCTTTTCCTCTATGTGCCATCTTTCAAACCCCAAATTAATGACTGTCAGATGTTAAGAATCTTTAGATGTTAGATATTATCCAGAAAATATATAACTAAACTATACTCATATCCTAATCTAGAAGAAGAGATCGATGAATCGATTAGAAAGAAACCAAACCTTGACGCTTAGCGAGTGAGAAAGTAGAGAGAGAAAAATAGGATCTTGAAATGTGATCCAAATGAAACATGAAAAGAGAAAATGATAAGAATATAAAGGTTTGCCCATAAATTAATTAGGTAAACTATATCTAGTTAGAGAAAGGGAGATGAGAAAAAACACATTCACTTTCGGCGAGTGGAAGATTAGAGAGAGAGAGAGAAACAGAATGATTGAATATCGAAATGTGAGCTTCGATCTACATTTAAAACAAACAAAAATGATAAGAACCTCTTAGAAAATTGATAGGTAAGCTAAAAATAAAATCTGTAATTAATTTTTTTCTTATTTAAATTATAATTTAAATTAAATTTCTTCAAAATTAAAATATAAATTATTTATATAAATTCATAAAATGTTAAACTTTGTCTCAAATTTGTCATAAATATTTGCGACAAAATAGGGACGCATATGGAAATAATATATTTGTCATAATTTCGTCAAAAAACAAATTGCTACAATTTTAAGACGAAACAGAGTTGTTGGTAACAAGTCACTATATTGTCACAAATGTTTGCTACAATTTTGACACGGAGTATAGAAGATGGGAACGTGTCACTAATTTGTCACAAAATTTAGCTACTACTGTGTGACGATATGAGGTTTTTGCAAATCAGAACATTTTTCCTCACAAACTTTTATACTATTTTGTGACGGTATATTACTTCCTAATTATTCACAAATTCGTCGCACTTATGTTTTCTATAGTCATCATTCGTTAGTCATACATTCGTCCCAAATTTGCCACTGGGTTGGTCCATCGCAAAATCGTCTTAAATAGTGACAAATTTGCGACGTGATATTTCCAATATCCAGTGTTCGTCGCAAATTCGTCACAAATGCAAATTCGTCACTCTTTTGGATTTTGTGATGAATTTGCGACTATAATGTATGTAGAAAATTCCATGTTTTATTGTAGAGTTTGGAAGTTCCGCGGGAGCTTTTTTAATCATCGTTGAAGGTAATTTGTTAGTAATGATTATGTTTATGACTATTTTGATTCGGTTAACTCAGTTTCACAAAATAATCTTACGGTCTTACCACATCAGCCATTTTCTCTTTCCCTTTTTCCTCTATGTGCCATCTTTCAAACCCCAAATTAATGACTGTCAGATGTTAAGAATCTTTAGATGTTAGATATTACCCAGAAAATATATAGCTAAACTATACTCATATCCTAATCTAGAAGAAGAGATCGATGAATCGATTAGAAAGAAACCAAACTTTGACGTTTAGCGAGTGAGAAAGTAGAGAGAGAAAGATAGGATCTTGAAATGTGATCCAAATGAAACATGAAAAGAGAAAATGATAAGAATATAAAGGTTTGCCCATAAATTAATTAGGTGAACTATATCTTGTTGGAGAAAGGGAGATGAGAAAACCACACATTCACTTTCGGCGAGTGGAAGATTAGAGAGAGAGAGAAACAGAATGATTGAATATCAAAATGTGAGCTTCGATCTACATTTAAAACAAACAAAAATGATAAGAACCTCTTAGAAAATTGATCGGTAAGCTAAAAATAAAATCTGTAATTAATTTCTTTCTTATTTAAATTATAATTTAAATTAAATTTCTTTCAAATTAAGAATATAAATTATTTATATAAATTCATAAAATGTTAAATTTTGTCTCAAATTCGTCATAAATATTTGCGACAAAATAGGGACGCATATGGAAATAATATATTTGTCATAGTTTCGTCACAAACAAATTGGTACAATTTTAAGACGAAACAGAGTTGTTGGTAACAAGTCACTATATTGTCACAAATGTTTGCTACAATTTTGACACGGAGTATAGAAGATGGGAACGTGTCACTAATTTGTCACAAAATTTAGCTACTACTGTGTGACGATATGAGGTTTTTGCAAATCAGAACATTTTTCCTCACAAACTTTTATACTATTTTGTGACGGTATATTACTTCCTAATTATTCACAAATTCGTCGCACTTATGTTTTCTATAGTCATCATTCGTTAGTCATACATTCGTCCCAAATTTGCCACTGGGTTGGTCCATCGCAAAATCGTCTTAAATAGTGACAAATTTGCGACGTGATATTTCCAATATCCAGTGTTCGTCGCAAATTCGTCACAAATGCAAATTCGTCACTCTTTTGGATTTTGTGACGAATTTGCGACTATAATGTATGTAGAAAATTCCATGTTTTATTGTAGAGTTTGGAAGTTCCGCGGGAGCTTTTTTAATCATCGTTGAAGGTAATTTGTTAGTAATGATTATGTTTATGACTATTTTGATTCGGTTAACTCAGTTTCACAAAATAATCTTACGGTCTTACCACATCAGCCATTTTCTCTTTTCCTCTATGTGCCATCTTTCAAACCCCAAATTAATGACTGTCAGATGTTAAGAATCTTTAGATGTTAGATATTATCCAGAAAATATATAACTAAACTATACTCATATCCTAATCTAGAAGAAGAGATCGATGAATCGATTAGAAAGAAACCAAACCTTGACGCTTAGCGAGTGAGAAAGTAGAGAGAGAAAAATAGGATCTTGAAATGTGATCCAAATGAAACATGAAAAGAGAAAATGATAAGAATATAAAGGTTTGCCCATAAATTAATTAGGTAAACTATATCTAGTTAGAGAAAGGGAGATGAGAAAAAACACATTCACTTTCGGCGAGTGGAAGATTAGAGAGAGAGAGAGAAACAGAATGATTGAATATCGAAATGTGAGCTTCGATCTACATTTAAAACAAACAAAAATGATAAGAACCTCTTAGAAAATTGATAGGTAAGCTAAAAATAAAATCTGTAATTAATTTTTTTCTTATTTAAATTATAATTTAAATTAAATTTCTTCAAAATTAAAATATAAATTATTTATATAAATTCATAAAATGTTAAACTTTGTCTCAAATTTGTCATAAATATTTGCGACAAAATAGGGACGCATATGGAAATAATATATTTGTCATAATTTCGTCAAAAAACAAATTGGTACAATTTTAAGACGAAACAGAGTTGTTGGTAACAAGTCACTATATTGTCACAAATGTTTGCTACAATTTTGACACGGAGTATAGAAGATGGGAACGTGTCACTAATTTGTCACAAAATTTAGCTACTACTGTGTGACGATATGAGGTTTTTGCAAATCAGAACATTTTTCCTCACAAACTTTTATACTATTTTGTGACGATATATTACTTCCTAATTATTCACAAATTCGTCGCACTTATGTTTTCTATAGTCATCATTCGTTAGTCATGCATTCGTCCCAAATTTGCCACTAGGTTAGTCCATCGCAAAATCGTCTTAAATAGTGACAAATTTGCGACGTGATATTTCCAATATCCAGTGTTCGTCGCAAATTCGTCACAAATGCAAATTCGTCACTCTTTTGGATTTTGTGATGAATTTGCGACTATAATGTATGTAGAAAATTCCATGTTTTATTGTAGAGTTTGGAAGTTCCGCGGGAGCTTTTTTAATCATCGTTGAAGGTAATTTGTTAGTAATGATTATGTTTATGACTATTTTGATTCGGTTAACTCAGTTTCACAAAATAATCTTACGGTCTTACCACATCAGCCATTTTCTCTTTCCCTTTTTCCTCTATGTGCCATCTTTCAAACCCCAAATTAATGACTGTCAGATGTTAAGAATCTTTAGATGTTAGATATTACCCAGAAAATATATAGCTAAACTATACTCATATCCTAATCTAGAAGAAGAGATCGATGAATCGATTAGAAAGAAACCAAACTTTGACGTTTAGCGAGTGAGAAAGTAGAGAGAGAAAGATAGGATCTTGAAATGTGATCCAAATGAAACATGAAAAGAGAAAATGATAAGAATATAAAGGTTTGCCCATAAATTAATTAGGTGAACTATATCTTGTTGGAGAAAGGGAGATGAGAAAACCACACATTCACTTTCGGCGAGTGGAAGATTAGAGAGAGAGAGAAACAGAATGATTGAATATCAAAATGTGAGCTTCGATCTACATTTAAAACAAACAAAAATGATAAGAACCTCTTAGAAAATTGATCGGTAAGCTAAAAATAAAATCTGTAATTAATTTCTTTCTTATTTAAATTATAATTTAAATTAAATTTCTTTCAAATTAAGAATATAAATTATTTATATAAATTCATAAAATGTTAAATTTTGTCTCAAATTCGTCATAAATATTTGCGACAAAATAGGGACGCATATGGAAATAATATATTTGTCATAGTTTCGTCACAAACAAATTGGTACAATTTTAAGACGAAACAGAGTTGTTGGTAACAAGTCACTATATTGTCACAAATGTTTGCTACAATTTTGACACGGAGTATAGAAGATGGGAACGTGTCACTAATTTGTCACAAAATTTAGCTACTACTGTGTGACGATATGAGGTTTTTGCAAATCAGAACATTTTTCCTCACAAACTTTTATACTATTTTGTGACGGTATATTACTTCCTAATTATTCACAAATTCGTCGCACTTATGTTTTCTATAGTCATCATTCGTTAGTCATACATTCGTCCCAAATTTGCCACTGGGTTGGTCCATCGCAAAATCGTCTTAAATAGTGACAAATTTGCGACGTGATATTTCCAATATCCAGTGTTCGTCGCAAATTCGTCACAAATGCAAATTCGTCACTCTTTTGGATTTTGTGACGAATTTGCGACTATAATGTATGTAGAAAATTCCATGTTTTATTGTAGAGTTTGGAAGTTCCGCGGGAGCTTTTTTAATCATCGTTGAAGGTAATTTGTTAGTAATGATTATGTTTATGACTATTTTGATTCGGTTAACTCAGTTTCACAAAATAATCTTACGGTCTTACCACATCAGCCATTTTCTCTTTCCCTTTTTCCTCTATGTGCCATCTTTCAAACCCCAAATTAATGACTGTCAGATGTTAAGAATCTTTAGATGTTAGATATTACCCAGAAAATATATAGCTAAACTATACTCATATCCTAATCTAGAAGAAGAGATCGATGAATCGATTAGAAAGAAACCAAACTTTGACGTTTAGCGAGTGAGAAAGTAGAGAGAGAAAGATAGGATCTTGAAATGTGATCCAAATGAAACATGAAAAGAGAAAATGATAAGAATATAAAGGTTTGCCCATAAATTAATTAGGTAAACTATATCTTGTTGGAGAAAGGGAGATGAGAAAACCACACATTCACTTTCGGCGAGTGGAAGATTAGAGAGAGAGAGAAACAGAATGATTGAATATCAAAATGTGAGCTTCGATCTACATTTAAAACAAACAAAAATGATAAGAACCTCTTAGAAAATTGATCGGTAAGCTAAAAATAAAATCTGTAATTAATTTCTTTCTTATTTAAATTATAATTTAAATTAAATTTCTTTCAAATTAAGAATATAAATTATTTATATAAATTCATAAAATGTTAAATTTTGTCTCAAATTCGTCATAAATATTTGCGAGAAAATAGGGACGCATATGGAAATAATATATTTGTCATAGTTTCGTCACAAACAAATTGGTACAATTTTAAGACGAAACAGAGTTGTTGGTAACAAGTCACTATATTGTCACAAATGTTTGCTACAATTTTGACACGGAGTATAGAAGATGGGAACGTGTCACTAATTTGTCACAAAATTTAGCTACTACTGTGTGACGATATGAGGTTTTTGCAAATCAGAACATTTTTCCTCACAAACTTTTATACTATTTTGTGACGGTATATTACTTCCTAATTATTCACAAATTCGTCGCACTTATGTTTTCTATAGTCATCATTCGTTAGTCATACATTCGTCCCAAATTTGCCACTGGGTTGGTCCATCGCAAAATCGTCTTAAATAGTGACAAATTTGCGACGTGATATTTCCAATATCCAGTGTTCGTCGCAAATTCGTCACAAATGCAAATTCGTCACTCTTTTGGATTTTGTGACGAATTTGCGACTATAATGTATGTAGAAAATTCCATGTTTTATTGTAGAGTTTGGAAGTTCCGCGGGAGCTTTTTTAATCATCGTTGAAGGTAATTTGTTAGTAATGATTATGTTTATGACTATTTTGATTCGGTTAACTCAGTTTCACAAAATAATCTTACGGTCTTACCACATCAGCCATTTTCTCTTTCCCTTTTTCCTCTATGTGCCATCTTTCAAACCCCAAATTAATGACTGTCAGATGTTAAGAATCTTTAGATGTTAGATATTACCCAGAAAATATATAGCTAAACTATACTCATATCCTAATCTAGAAGAAGAGATCGATGAATCGATTAGAAAGAAACCAAACTTTGACGTTTAGCGAGTGAGAAAGTAGAGAGAGAAAGATAGGATCTTGAAATGTGATCCAACTGAAACATGAAAAGAGAAAATGATAAGAATATAAAGGTTTGCCCATAAATTAATTAGGTAAACTATATCTAGTTGGAGAAAGGGAGATGAGAAAACCACACATTCACTTTCGGCGAGTGGAAGATTAGAGAGAGAGAGAAACAGAATGATTGAATATCGAAATGTGAGCTTCGATCTACATTTAAAACAAACAAAAATGATAAGAACCTCTCAGAAAATTGATCGTTAAGCTAAAAATAAAATCTGTAATTAATTTCTTTCTTATTTAAAGTATAATTTAAATTAAATTTCTTCAAAATTAAGAATATAAATTATTTATATAAATTCATAAAATGTTAAATTTTGTCTCAAATTCGTCATAAATATTTGCGACAAAATAGGGACGCATATGGAAATAATATATTTGTCATAGTTTCGTCACAAACAAATTGCTACAATTTTAAGACGAAACAGAGTTGTTGGTAACAAGTCACTATATTGTCACAAATGTTTGCTACAATTTTGACACGGAGTATAGAAGATGGGAACCTGTCACTAATTTGTCACAAAATTTAGCAACTACTGTGTGACGATATGAGGTTTTTGCAAATCAGTACATTTTTCCTCACAAACTTTTACAACTATTTTGTGACGATATATTACTTCCTAATTATTCACAAATTCGTCGCACTTATGTTTTCTATAGTCATCATTCGTTAGTCATACATTCGTCCCAAATTTGCCACTGGGTTGGTCCATCGCAAAATCGTCTTAAATAGTGACAAATTTGGGACGTGATATTTCCAATATCCAGTGTTCGTCGCAAATTCGTCACAAATGCAAATTCGTCACTCTTTTGGATTTTGTGACGAATTTGCGACTATAATGTATGTAGAAAATTCCATGTTTTATTGTAGAGTTTGGAAGTTCCGCGGGAGCTTTTTTAATCATCGTTGAAGGTAATTTGTTAGTAATGATTATGTTTATGACTATTTTGATTCGGTTAACTCAGTTTCACAAAATAATCTTACGGTCTTACCACATCAGCCATTTTCTCTTTCCCTTTTTCCTCTATGTGCCATCTTTCAAACCCCAAATTAATGACTGTCAGATGTTAAGAATCTTTAGATGTTAGATATTACCCAGAAAATATATAGCTAAACTATACTCATATCCTAATCTAGAAGAAGAGATCGATGAATCGATTAGAAAGAAACCAAACTTTGACGTTTAGCGAGTGAGAAAGTAGAGAGAGAAAGATAGGATCTTGAAATGTGATCCAACTGAAACATGAAAAGAGAAAATGATAAGAATATAAAGGTTTGCCCATAAATTAATTAGGTAAACTATATCTAGTTGGAGAAAGGGAGATGAGAAAACCACACATTCACTTTCGGCGAGTGGAAGATTAGAGAGAGAGAGAAACAGAATGATTGAATATCGAAATGTGAGCTTCGATCTACATTTAAAACAAACAAAAATGATAAGAACCTCTCAGAAAATTGATCGGTAAGCTAAAAATAAAATCTGTAATTAATTTCTTTCTTATTTAAAGTATAATTTAAATTAAATTTCTTCAAAATTAAGAATATAAATTATTTATATAAATTCATAAAATGTTAAATTTTGTCTCAAATTCGTCATAAATATTTGCGACAAAATAGGGACGCATATGGAAATAATATATTTGTCATAGTTTCGTCACAAACAAATTGCTACAATTTTAAGACGAAACAGAGTTGTTGGTAACAAGTCACTATATTGTCACAAATGTTTGCTACAATTTTGACACGGAGTATAGAAGATGGGAACCTGTCACTAATTTGTCACAAAATTTAGCAACTACTGTGTGACGATATGAGGTTTTTGCAAATCAGTACATTTTTCCTCACAAACTTTTACAACTATTTTGTGACGATATATTACTTCCTAATTATTCACAAATTCGTCGCACTTATGTTTTCTATAGTCATCATTCGTTAGTCATACATTCGTCCCAAATTTGCCACTGGGTTGGTCCATCGCAAAATCGTCTTAAATAGTGACAAATTTGGGACGTGATATTTCCAATATCCAGTGTTCGTCGCAAATTCGTCACAAATGCAAATTCGTCACTCTTTTGGATTTTGTGACGAATTTGCGACTATAATGTATGTAGAAAATTCCATGTTTTATTGTAGAGTTTGGAAGTTCCGCGGGAGCTTTTTTAATCATCGTTGAAGGTAATTTGTTAGTAATGATTATGTTTATGACTATTTTGATTCGGTTAACTCAGTTTCACAAAATAATCTTACGGTCTTACCACATCAGCCATTTTCTCTTTCCCTTTTTCCTCTATGTGCCATCTTTCAAACCCCAAATTAATGACTGTCAGATGTTAAGAATCTTTAGATGTTAGATATTACCCAGAAAATATATAGCTAAACTATACTCATATCCTAATCTAGAAGAAGAGATCGATGAATCGATTAGAAAGAAACCAAACTTTGACGTTTAGCGAGTGAGAAAGTAGAGAGAGAAAGATAGGATCTTGAAATGTGATCCAACTGAAACATGAAAAGAGAAAATGATAAGAATATAAAGGTTTGCCCATAAATTAATTAGGTAAACTATATCTAGTTGGAGAAAGGGAGATGAGAAAACCACACATTCACTTTCGGCGAGTGGAAGATTAGAGAGAGAGAGAAACAGAATGATTGAATATCGAAATGTGAGCTTCGATCTACATTTAAAACAAACAAAAATGATAAGAACCTCTCAGAAAATTGATCGGTAAGCTAAAAATAAAATCTGTAATTAATTTCTTTCTTATTTAAAGTATAATTTAAATTAAATTTCTTCAAAATTAAGAATATAAATTATTTATATAAATTCATAAAATGTTAAATTTTGTCTCAAATTCGTCATAAATATTTGCGACAAAATAGGGACGCATATGGAAATAATATATTTGTCATAGTTTCGTCACAAACAAATTGCTACAATTTTAAGACGAAACAGAGTTGTTGGTAACAAGTCACTATATTGTCACAAATGTTTGCTACAATTTTGACACGGAGTATAGAAGATGGGAACCTGTCACTAATTTGTCACAAAATTTAGCAACTACTGTGTGACGATATGAGGTTTTTGCAAATCAGTACATTTTTCCTCACAAACTTTTACAACTATTTTGTGACGATATATTACTTCCTAATTATTCACAAATTCGTCGCACTTATGTTTTCTATAGTCATCATTCGTTAGTCATACATTCGTCCCAAATTTGCCACTGGGTTGGTCCATCGCAAAATCGTCTTAAATAGTGACAAATTTGGGACGTGATATTTCCAATATCCAGTGTTCGTCGCAAATTCGTCACAAATGCAAATTCGTCACTCTTTTGGATTTTGTGACGAATTTGCGACTATAATGTATGTAGAAAATTCCATGTTTTATTGTAGAATTTGGAAGTTCCGCGGGAGCTTTTTTAATCATCGTTGAAGGTAATTTGTTAGTAATGATTATGTTTATGACTATTTTGATTCGGTTAACTCAGTTTCACAAAATAATCTTACGGTCTTACCACATCAGCCATTTTCTCTTTCCCTTTTTCCTCTATGTGCCATCTTTCAAACCCCAAATTAATGACTGTCAGATGTTAAGAATCTTTAGATGTTAGATATTACCCAGAAAATATATAGCTAAACTATACTCATATCCTAATCTAGAAGAAGAGATCGATGAATCGATTAGAAAGAAACCAAACTTTGACGTTTAGCGAGTGAGAAAGTAGAGAGAGAAAGATAGGATCTTGAAATGTGATCCAACTGAAACATGAAAAGAGAAAATGATAAGAATATAAAGGTTTGCCCATAAATTAATTAGGTAAACTATATCTAGTTGGAGAAAGGGAGATGAGAAAACCACACATTCACTTTCGGCGAGTGGAAGATTAGAGAGAGAGAGAAACAGAATGATTGAATATCGAAATGTGAGCTTCGATCTACATTTAAAACAAACAAAAATGATAAGAACCTCTCAGAAAATTGATCGGTAAGCTAAAAATAAAATCTGTAATTAATTTCTTTCTTATTTAAAGTATAATTTAAATTAAATTTCTTCAAAATTAAGAATATAAATTATTTATATAAATTCATAAAATGTTAAATTTTGTCTCAAATTCGTCATAAATATTTGCGACAAAATAGGGACGCATATGGAAATAATATATTTGTCATAGTTTCGTCACAAACAAATTGCTACAATTTTAAGACGAAACAGAGTTGTTGGTAACAAGTCACTATATTGTCACAAATGTTTGCTACAATTTTGACACGGAGTATAGAAGATGGGAACCTGTCACTAATTTGTCACAAAATTTAGCAACTACTGTGTGACGATATGAGGTTTTTGCAAATCAGTACATTTTTCCTCACAAACTTTTACAACTATTTTGTGACGATATATTACTTCCTAATTATTCACAAATTCGTCGCACTTATGTTTTCTATAGTCATCATTCGTTAGTCATACATTCGTCCCAAATTTGCCACTAGGTTAGTCCATCGCAAAATCGTCTTAAATAGTGACAAATTTGGGACGTGATATTTCCAATATCCAGTGTTCGTCGCAAATTCGTCACAAATGCAAATTCGTCACTCTTTTGGATTTTGTGACGAATTTGCGACTATAATGTATGTAGAAAATTCCATGTTTTATTGTAGAGTTTGGAAGTTCCGCGGGAGCTTTTTTAATCATCGTTGAAGGTAATTTGTTAGTAATGATTATGTTTATGACTATTTTGATTCGGTTAACTCAGTTTCACAAAATAATCTTACGGTCTTACCACATAAGCCATTTTCTCTTTCCCTTTTCCTCTATGTGCCATCTTTCAAACCCCAAATTAATGACTGTCAGATGTTAAGAATCTTTAGATGTTAGATATTACCCAGAAAATATATAGCTAAACTATACTCATATCCTAATCTAGAAGAAGAGATCGATGAATCGATTAGAAAGAAACCAAACTTTGACGTTTAGCGAGTGAGAAAGTAGAGAGAGAAAGATAGGATCTTGAAATGTGATCCAAATGAAACATGAAAAGAGAAAAGGAAAAAAATATAAAGGTTTGCCCATAAATTAATTAGGTAAACTATATCTAGTTGGAGAAAGGGAGATGAGAAAACCACACATTCACTTTCGGCGAGTGGAAGATTAGAGAGAGAGAGAAACAGAATGATTGAATCTCGAAATGTGAGCTTCGATCTACATTTAAAACAAACAAAAATGATAAGAACCTCTCAGAAAATTGATCGGTAAGCTAAAAATAAAATCTGTAATTAATTTCTTTCTTATTTAAAGTATAATTTAAATTAAATTTCTTCAAAATTAAGAATATAAATTATTTATATAAATTCATAAAATGTTAAATTTTGTCTCAAATTCATCATAAATATTTGCGACAAAATAAGGACGCATATGGAAATAATATATTTGTCATAGTTTCGTCACAAACAAATTGCTACAATTTTAAGACGAAACAGAGTTGTTGGTAACAAGTCACTATATTGTCACAAATGTTTGCTACAATTTTGACACGGAGTATAGAAGATGGGAACCTGTCACTAATTTGTCACAAAATTTAGCAACTACTGTGTGACGATATGAGGTTTTTGCAAATCAGTACATTTTTCCTCACAAACTTTTACAACTATTTTGTGACGATATATTACTTCCTAATTATTCACAAATTCGTCGCACTTATGTTTTCTATAGTCATCATTCGTTAGTCATACATTCGTCCCAAATTTGCCACTAGGTTAGTCCATCGCAAAATCGTCTTAAATAGTGACAAATTTGGGACGTGATATTTCCAATATCCAGTGTTCGTCGCAAATTCGTCACAAATGCAAATTCGTCACTCTTTTGGATTTTGTGACGAATTTGCGACTATAATGTATGTAGAAAATTCCATGTTTTATTGTAGAGTTTGGAAGTTCCGCGGGAGCTTTTTTAATCATCGTTGAAGGTAATTTGTTAGTAATGATTATGTTTATGACTATTTTGATTCGGTTAACTCAGTTTCACAAAATAATCTTACGGTCTTACCACATAAGCCATTTTCTCTTTCCCTTTTCCTCTATGTGCCATCTTTCAAACCCCAAATTAATGACTGTCAGATGTTAAGAATCTTTAGATGTTAGATATTACCCAGAAAATATATAGCTAAACTATACTCATATCCTAATCTAGAAGAAGAGATCGATGAATCGATTAGAAAGAAACCAAACTTTGACGTTTAGCGAGTGAGAAAGTAGAGAGAGAAAGATAGGATCTTGAAATGTGATCCAAATGAAACATGAAAAGAGAAAAGGAAAAAAATATAAAGGTTTGCCCATAAATTAATTAGGTAAACTATATCTAGTTGGAGAAAGGGAGATGAGAAAACCACACATTCACTTTCGGCGAGTGGAAGATTAGAGAGAGAGAGAAACAGAATGATTGAATCTCGAAATGTGAGCTTCGATCTACATTTAAAACAAACAAAAATGATAAGAACCTCTCAGAAAATTGATCGGTAAGCTAAAAATAAAATCTGTAATTAATTTCTTTCTTATTTAAAGTATAATTTAAATTAAATTTTCGTCAAAATTAAGAATATAAATTATTTATATAAATTCATAAAATGTTAAATTTTGTCTCAAATTCATCATAAATATTTGCGACAAAATAAGGACGCATATGGAAATAATATATTTGTCATAGTTTCGTCACAAACAAATTGCTACAATTTTAAGACGAAACAGAGTTGTTGGTAACAAGTCACTATATTGTCACAAATGTTTGCTACAATTTTGACACGGAGTATAGAAGATGGGAACCTGTCACTAATTTGTCACAAAATTTAGCAACTACTGTGTGACGATATGAGGTTTTTGCAAATCAGTACATTTTTCCTCACAAACTTTTACAACTATTTTGTGACGATATATTACTTCCTAATTATTCACAAATTCGTCGCACTTATGTTTTCTATAGTCATCATTCGTTAGTCATACATTAGTCCAAAATTTGCCACTAGGTTAGTCCATCGCAAAATCGTCTTAAATAGTGACAAATTTGGGATGTGATATTTCCAATATCCAGTGTTCGTCGCAAATTCGTCACAAATGCAAATTCGTCACTCTTTTGGATTTTGTGACGAATTTCTGACTATAATGTATGTAGAAAATTCCATGTTTTATTGTAGAGTTTGGAAGTTCCGCGGGAGCTTTTTTAATCATCGTTGAAGGTAATTTGTTAGTAATGATTATGTTTATGACTATTTTGATTCGGTTAACTCAGTTTCACAAAATAATCTTACGGTCTTACCACATCAGCCATTTTCTCTTTCCCTTTTCCTCTATGTGCCATCTTTCAAACCCCAAATTAATGACTGTCAGATGTTAAGAATCTTTAGATGTTAGATATTACCCAGAAAATATATAGCTAAATTATACTCATATCCTAATCTAGAAGAAGAGATCGATGAATCGATTAGAAAAAAACCAAACTTTGACGTTTAGCGAGTGAGAAAGTAGAGAGAGAAAGATAGGATCTTGAAATGTGATCCAAATGAAACATGAAAAGAGAAAATGATAAGAATATAAAGGTTTGCCCATAAATTAATTAGGTAAACTATATCTAGTTGGAGAAAGGGAGATGAGAAAACCACACATTCACTTTCGGCGAGTGGAAGATTAGAGAGAGAGAGAAACAGAATGATTGAATATCGAAATGTGAGCTTCGATCTACATTTAAAACAAACAAAAATGATAAGAACCTCTCAGAAAATTGATCGGTAAGCTAAAAATAAAATCTGTAATTAATTTCTTTCTTATTTAAAGTATAATTTAAATTAAATTTCTTCAAAATTAAGAATATAAATTATTTATATAAATTCATAAAATGTTAAATTTTGTCTCAAATTCATCATAAATATTTGCGACAAAATAAGGACGCATATGGAAATAATATATTTGTCATAGTTTCGTCACAAACAAATTGCTACAATTTTAAGACGAAACAGAGTTGTTGGTAACAAGTCACTATATTGTCACAAATGTTTGCTACAATTTTGACACGGAGTATAGAAGATGGGAACCTGTCACTAATTTGTCACAAAATTTAGCAACTACTGTGTGACGATATGAGGTTTTTGCAAATCAGTACATTTTTCCTCACAAACTTTTACAACTATTTTGTGACGATATATTACTTCCTAATTATTCACAAATTCGTCGCACTTATGTTTTCTATAGTCATCATTCGTTAGTCATACATTAGTCCAAAATTTGCCACTAGGTTAGTCCATCGCAAAATCGTCTTAAATAGTGACAAATTTGGGATGTGATATTTCCAATATCCAGTGTTCGTCGCAAATTCGTCACAAATGCAAATTCGTCACTCTTTTGGATTTTGTGACGAATTTCCGACTATAATGTATGTAGAAAATTCCATGTTTTATTGTAGAGTTTGGAAGTTCCGCGGGAGCTTTTTTAATCATCGTTGAAGGTAATTTGTTAGTAATGATTATGTTTATGACTATTTTGATTCGGTTAACTCAGTTTCACAAATTAATCTTACGGTCTTACCACATCAGCCATTTTCTCTTTCCCTTTTTCCTCTATGTGCCATCTTTCAAACCCCAAATTAATGACTGTCAGATGTTAAGAATCTTTAGATGTTAGATATTACCCTGAAAATATATAGCTAAACTATACTCATATCCTAATCTAGAAGAAGAGATCGATGAATCGATTAGAAAGAAACCAAACTTTGACGTTTAGCGAGTGAGAAAGTAGAGAGAGAAAGATAGGATCTTGAAATGTGATCCAAATGAAACATGAAAAGAGAAAATGATAAGAATATAAAGGTTTGCCCATAAATTAATTAGGTAAACTATATCTAGTTGGAGAAAGGGAGATGAGAAAACCACACATTCACTTTCGGCGAGTGGAAGATTAGAGAGAGAGAGAAACAGAATGATTGAATATCAAAATGTGAGCTTCGATCTACATTTAAAACAAACAAAAATGATAAGAACCTCTCAGAAAATTGATCGGTAAGCTAAAAATAAAATCTGTAATTAATTTCTTTCTTATTTAAAGTATAATTTAAATTAAATTTCTTCAAAATTAAGAATATAAATTATTTATATAAATTCATAAAATGTTAAATTTTGTCTCAAATTCGTCATAAATATTTGCGACAAAATAGGGACGCATATGGAAATAATATATATGTCATAGTTTCGTCACAAACAAATTGCTACAATTTTAAGACGAAACAGAGTTGTTGGTAACAAGTCACTATATTGTCACAAATGTTTGCTACAATTTTGACACGGAGTATAGAAGATGGGAACCTGTCACTAATTTGTCACAAAATTTAGCAACTACTGTGTGACGATATGAGGTTTTTGCAAATCAGTACATTTTTCCTCACAAACTTTTACAACTATTTTGTGACGATATATTACTTCCTAATTATTCACAAATTCGTCGCACTTATGTTTTCTATAGTCATCATTCGTTAGTCATACATTCGTCCCAAATTTGCCACTAGGTTAGTCCATCGCAAAATCGTCTTAAATAGTGACAAATTTGGGATGTGATATTTCCAATATCCAGTGTTCGTCGCAAATTCGTCACAAATGCAAATTCGTCACTCTTTTGGATTTTGTGACGAATTTGCGACTATAATGTATGTAGAAAATTCCATGTTTTATTGTAGAGTTTGGAAGTTCCGCGGGAGCTTTTTTAATCATCGTTGAAGGTAATTTGTTAGTAATGATTATGTTTATGACTATTTTGATTCGGTTAACTCAGTTTCACAAAATAATCTTACGGTCTTACCACATCAGCCATTTTCTCTTTCCCTTTTCCTCTATGTGCCATCTTTCAAACCCCAAATTAATGACTGTCAGATGTTAAGAATCTTTAGATGTTAGATATTACCCAGAAAATATATAGCTAAACTATACTCATATCCTAATCTAGAAGAAGAGATCGATGAATCGATTAGAAAGAAACCAAACTTTGACGTTTAGCGAGTGAGAAAGTAGAGAGAGAAAGATAGGATCTTGAAATGTGATCCAAATGAAACATGAAAAGAGAAAATGATAAAAATATAAAGGTTTGCCCATAAATTAATTAGGTAAACTATATCTAGTTGGAGAAAGGGAGATGAGAAAACCACACATTCACTTTCGGCGAGTGGAAGATTAGAGAGAGAGAGAAACAGAATGATTGAATCTCGAAATGTGAGCTTCGATCTACATTTAAAACAAACAAAAATGATAAGAACCTCTCAGAAAATTGATCGGTAAGCTAAAAATAAAATCTGTAATTAATTTCTTTCTTATTTAAAGTATAATTTAAATTAAATTTCTTCAAAATTAAGAATATAAATTATTTATATAAATTCATAAAATGTTAAATTTTGTCTCAAATTCGTCATAAATATTTGCGACAAAATAGGGACGCATATGGAAATAATATATTTGTCATAGTTTCGTCACAAACAAATTGCTACAATTTTAAGACGAAACAGAGTTGTTGGTAACAAGTCACTATATTGTCACAAATGTTTGCTACAATTTTGACACGGAGTATAGAAGATGGGAACCTGTCACTAATTTGTCACAAAATTTAGCAACTACTGTGTGACGATATGAGGTTTTTGCAAATCAGTACATTTTTCCTCACAAACTTTTACAACTATTTTGTGACGATATATTACTTCCTAATTATTCACAAATTCGTCGCACTTATGTTTTCTATAGTCATCATTCGTTAGTCATACATTCGTCCCAAATTTGCCACTAGGTTAGTCCATCGCAAAATCGTCTTAAATAGTGACAAATTTGGGATGTGATATTTCCAATATCCAGTGTTCGTCGCAAATTCGTCACTCTTTTGGATTTTGTGACGAATTTCCGACTATAATGTATGTAGAAAATTCCATGTTTTATTGTAGAGTTTGGAAGTTCCGCGGGAGCTTTTTTAATCATCGTTGAAGGTAATTTGTTAGTAATGATTATGTTTATGACTATTTTGATTCGGTTAACTCAGTTTCACAAAATAATCTTACGGTCTTACCACATCAGCCATTTTCTCTTTCCCTTTTCCTCTATGTGCCATCTTTCAAACCCCAAATTAATGACTGTCAGATGTTAAGAATCTTTAGATGTTAGATATTACCCAGAAAATATATAGCTAAACTATACTCATATCCTAATCTAGAAGAAGAGATCGATGAATCGATTAGAAAGAAACCAAACTTTGACGTTTAGCGAGTGAGAAAGTAGAGAGAGAAAGATAGGATCTTGAAATGTGATCCAAATGAAACATGAAAAGAGAAAATGATAAGAATATAAAGGTTTGCCCATAAATTAATTAGGTAAACTATATCTAGTTGGAGAAAGGGAGATGAGAAAACCACACATTCACTTTCGGCGAGTGGAAGATTAGAGAGAGAGAGAAACAGAATGATTGAATATCGAAATGTGAGCTTCGATCTACATTTAAAACAAACAAAAATGATAAGAACCTCTCAGAAAATTGATCGGTAAGCTAAAAATAAAATCTGTAATTAATTTCTTTCTTATTTAAAGTATAATTTAAATTAAATTTCTTCAAAATTAAGAATATATATTATTTATATAAATTCATAAAATGTTAAATTTTGTCTCAAATTCGTCATAAATATTTGCGACAAAATAGGGACGCATATGGAAATAATATATTTGTCATAGTTTCGTCACAAACAAATTGCTACAATTTTAAGACGAAACAGAGTTGTTGGTAACAAGTCACTATATTGTCACAAATGTTTGCTACAATTTTGACACGGAGTATAGAAGATGGGAACCTGTCACTAATTTGTCACAAAATTTAGCAACTACTGTGTGACGATATGAGGTTTTTGCAAATCAGTACATTTTTCCTCACAAACTTTTATAACTATTTTGTGACGGTATATTACTTCCTAATTATTCACAAATTCGTCGCACTTATGTTTTCTATAGTCGCCATTCGTTAGTCATACATTCGTCCCAAATTTGCCACTGGTTTGGTCCATTGCAAAATCGTTGAAAAATTTGGGACGTGATATTTCCAATATCCAGTGTTCGTCGCAAATTCGTCACTCTTTTGGATTTTGTGACGAATTTGCGACTATAATGTATGTAGAAAATTCCATGTTTTATTGTAGAGTTTGGAAGTTCCGCGGGAGGTTTTTGTATCATCGTTGAAGGTAATTTGTTAGTAATGATTATGTTTATGACTATTTTGATTCGGTTAACTCAGTTTCACAAAATAATCTTACTGTCTTACCACATCAGCCATTTTCTCTTTCCCTTTTCCTCTATGTGCCATCTTTCAAACCCCAAATTAATGACTGTCAGATGTTAAGAATCTTTAGATGTTAGATATTACCCAGAAAATATATAACTAAACTATACTCATATCCTAATCTAGAAGAAGAGATCGATGAATCGATTAGAAAAAAACCAAACCTTGCCGCTTAGCGAGTGAGAAAGTAGAGAGAGAAAGATAGAATCTTAAAATGTGATCCAAATGAAACATGAAAAGAGAAAATGATAAGAATATAAAGGTTTGCCCATAAATTAATTAGGTAAACTATATCTAGTTAGAGAAAGGGAGATGAGAAAAAACACATTCACTTTCGGCGAGTGGAAGATTAGAGAGAGAGAGAGAAACAGAATGATTGAATCTCGAAATGTGAGCTTCAATCTACATTTAAAACAAACAAAAATGATAAGAACCTCTTAGAAAATTGATCGGTAAGCTAAAAATAAAATCTGTAATTAATTTTTTTCTTATTTAAACTATAATTTAAATTAAATTTCTTCAAAATTAAAAATATAAATTATTTATATAAATTCATAAAATGTTAAATTTTGTCTCAAATTCGTCATAAATATTTGCGACAAAATAGGGACGCATATGGAAATAATATATTTGTCATAGTTTCGTCAAAAATCAAATTGCTACAATTATAAGACGAAACAGAGTTGTTGGTAACAAGTCACTATATTGTCACAAATGTTTGCTACAATTTTGACACGGAGTATAGAAGATGGGAACCTGTCACTAATTTGTCACAAAATTTAGCTACTACTGTGTGACGATATGAGGTTTTTGCAAATCAGTACATTTTTCCTCACAAACTTTTATAACTATTTTGTGACGGTATATTACTTCCTAATTATTCACAAATTCGTCGCACTTATGTTTTCTATAGTCGTCATTCGTTAGTCATACATTCGTCCCAAATTTGCCACTGGTTTGGTCCATTGCAAAATCGTTGAAAAATTTGGGACGTGATATTTCCAATATCCAGTGTTCGTCGCAAATTCGTCACAAATGCAAATTCGTCACTCTTTTGGATTTTGTGACGAATTTGCGACTATAATGTATGTAGAAAATTCCATGTTTTATTGTAGAGTTTGGAAGTTCCGCGGGAGCTTTTTGTATCATCGTTGAAGGTAATTTGTTAGTAATGATTATGTTTATGACTATTTTGATTCGGTTAACTCAGTTTCACAAAATAATCTTACTGTCTTACCACATCAGCCATTTTCTCTTTACCTTTTCCTCTATGTGCCATCTTTCAAACCCCAAATTAATGACTGTCAGATGTTAAGAATCTTTAGATGTTAGATATTACCCAGAAAATATATAACTAAACTATACTCATATCCTAATCTAGAAGAAGAGATCGATGAATCGATTAGAAAGAAACCAAACCTTGACGCTTAGCGAGTGAGAAAGTAGAGAGAGAAAGATAGGATCTTGAAATGTGATCCAAATGAAACATGAAAAGAGAAAATGATAAGAATATAAAGGTTTGCCCATAAATTAATTAGGTAAACTATATCTAGTTAGAGAAAGGGAGATGAGAAAAAACACATTCACTTTCGGCGAGTGGAAGATTAGAGAGAGAGAGAGAAACAGAATGATTGAATCTCGAAATGTGAGCTTCAATCTACATTTAAAACAAACAAAAATGATAAGAACCTCTTAGAAAATTGATCGGTAAGCTAAAAATAAAATCTGTAATTAATTTTTTTCTTATTTAAATTATAATTTAAATTAAATTTCTTCAAAATTAAAAATATAAATTATTTATATAAATTCATAAAATGTTAAATTTTGTCTCAAATTTGTCATAAATATTTGCGACAAAATAGGGACGCATATGGAAATAATATATTTGTCATAGTTTCGTCAAAAAACAAATTGCTACAATTATAAGACGAAACAGAGTTGTTGGTAACAAGTCACTATATTGTCACAAATGTTTGCTACAATTTTGACACGGAGTATAGAAGATGGGAACCTGTCACTAATTTGTCACAAAATTTAGCTACTACTGTGTGACGATATGAGGTTTTTGCAAATCAGTACATTTTTCCTCACAAACTTTTACAACTATTTTGTGACGATATATTACTTCCTAATTATTCACAAATTCGTCGCACTTATGTTTTCTATAGTCATCATTCGTTAGTCATACATTCGTCCCAAATTTGCCACTGGGTTAGTCCATCGCAAAATCGTCTTAAATAGTGACAAATTTGGGACGTGATATTTCCAATATCCAGTGTTCGTCGCAAATTCGTCACAAATGCAAATTCGTCACTCTTTTGGATTTTGTGACGAATTTGCGACTATAATGTATGTAGAAAATTCCATGTTTTATTGTAGAGTTTGGAAGTTCCGCGGGAGCTTTTTGTATCATCGTTGAAGGTAATTTGTTAGTAATGATTATGTTTATGACTATTTTGATTCGGTTAACTCAGTTTCACAAAATAATCTTACGGTCTTACCACATCAGCCATTTTCTCTTTCCCTTTTCCTCTATGTGCCATCTTTCAAACCCCAAATTAATGACTGTCAGATGTTAAGAATCTTTAGATGTTAGATATTACCCAGAAAATATATAGCTAAACTATACTCATATCCTAATCTAGAAGAAGAGATCGATGAATCGATTAGAAAGAAACCAAACTTTGACGTTTAGCGAGTGAGAAAGTAGAGAGAGAAAGATAGGATCTTGAAATGTGATCCAAATGAAACATGAAAAGAGAAAATGATAAGAATATAAAGGTTTGCCCATAAATTAATTAGGTAAACTATATCTAGTTGGAGAAAGGGAGATGAGAAAACCACACATTCACTTTCGGCGAGTGGAAGATTAGAGAGAGAGAGAAACAGAATGATTGAATATCGAAATGTGAGCTTCGATCTACATTTAAAACAAACAAAAATGATAAGAACCTCTTAGAAAATTGATCGGTAAGCTAAAAATAAAATCTGTAATTAATTTCTTTCTTATTTAAATTATAATTTAAATTAAATTTCTTCAAAATTAAGAATATAAATTATTTATATAAATTCATAAAATGTTAAATTTTGTCTCAAATTCGTCATAAATATTTGCGACAAAATAGGGACGCATATGGAAATAATATATTTGTCATAGTTTCGTCACAAACAAATTGCTACAATTTTAAGACGAAACAGAGTTGTTGGTAACAAGTCACTATATTGTCACAAATGTTTGCTACAATTTTGACACGGAGTATAGAAGATGGGAACCTGTCACTAATTTGTCACAAAATTTAGCTACTACTGTGTGACGATATGAGGTTTTTGCAAATCAGTACATTTTTCCTCACAAACTTTTATAACTATTTTGTGACGGTATATTACTTCCTAATTATTCACAAATTCGTCGCACTAATGTTTTCTATAGTCGTCATTCGTTAGTCATACATTCGTCCCAAATTTGCCACTGGTTTGGTCCATTGCAAAATCGTTGAAAAATTTGGGACGTGATATTTCCAATATCCAGTGTTCGTCGCAAATTCGTCACAAATGCAAATTCGTCACTCTTTTGGATTTTGTGACGAATTTGCGACTATAATGTATGTAGAAAATTCCATGTTTTATTGTAGAGTTTGGAAGTTCCGCGGGAGCTTTTTGTATCATCGTTGAAGGTAATTTGTTAGTAATGATTATGTTTATAACTATTTTGATTCGATTAACTCAGTTTCACAAAATAATCTTACTGTCTTACCACATCAGCCATTTTCTCTTTCCCTTTTCCTCTATGTGCCATCTTTCAAACCCCAAATTAATGACTGTCAGATGTTAAGAATCTTTAGATGTTAGATATTACCCAGAAAATATATAACTAAACTATACTCATATCCTAATCTAGAAGAAGAGATCGATGAATCGATTAGAAAGAAACCAAACTTTGACGTTTAGCGAGTGAGAAAGTAGAGAGAGAAAGATAGGATCTTGAAATGTGATCCAAATGAAACATGAAAAGAGAAAATGATAAGAATATAAAGGTTTGCCCATAAATTAATTAGGTAAACTATATCTAGTTGGAGAAAGGGAGATGAGAAAACCACACATTCACTTTCGGCGAGTGGAAGATTAGAGAGAGAGAGAAACAGAATGATTGAATATCGAAATGTGAGCTTCGATCTACATTTAAAACAAACAAAAATGATAAGAACCTCTTAGAAAATTGATCGGTAAGCTAAAAATAAAATCTGTAATTAATTTCTTTCTTATTTAAATTATAATTTAAATTAAATTTCTTCAAAATTAAGAATATAAATTATTTATATAAATTCATAAAATGTTAAATTTTGTCTCAAATTCGTCATAAATATTTGCGACAAAATAGGGACGCATATGGAAATAATATATTTGTCATAGTTTCGTCACAAACAAATTGCTACAATTATAAGACGAAACAGAGTTGTTGGTAACAAGTCACTATATTGTCACAAATGTTTGCTACAATTTTGACACGGAGTATAGAAGATGGGAACCTGTCACTAATTTGTCACAAAATTTAGCTACTACTGTGTGACGATATGAGGTTTTTGCAAATCAGTACATTTTTCCTCACAAACTTTTACAACTATTTTGTGACGATATATTACTTCCTAATTATTCACAAATTCGTCGCACTTATGTTTTCTATAGTCATCATTCGTTAGTCATACATTCGTCCCAAATTTGCCACTGGGTTAGTCCATCGCAAAATCGTTGACAAATTTGGGACGTGATATTTCCAATATCCAGTGTTCGTCGCAAATTCGTCACAAATGCAAATTCGTCACTCTTTTGGATTTTGTGACGAATTTGCGACTATAATGTATGTAGAAAATTCCATGTTTCATTGTAGAGTTTGGAAGTTCCGCGGGAGCTTTTTGTATCATCGTTGAAGGTAATTTGTTAGTAATGATTATGTTTATGACTATTTTGATTCGGTTAACTCAGTTTCACAAAATAATCTTACTGTCTTACCACATCAGCCATTTTCTCTTTCCCTTTTCCTCTATGTGCCATCTTTCAAACCCCAAATTAATGACTGTCAGATGTTAAGAATCTTTAGATGTTAGATATTACCCAGAAAATATATAACTAAACTATACTCATATCCTAATCTAGAAGAAGAGATCGATGAATCGATTAGAAAGAAACCAAACCTTGACGCTTAGCGAGTGAGAAAGTAGAGAGAGAAAGATAGGATCTTGAAATGTGATCCAAATGAAACATGAAAAGAGAAAACGATAAGAATATAAAGGTTTGCCCATAAATTAATTAGGTAAACTATATCTAGTTAGAGAAAGGGAGATGAGAAAAAACACATTCACTTTCGGCGAGTGGAAGATTAGAGAGAGAGAGAGAAACAAAATGATTGAATCTCGAAATGTGAGCTTCAATCTACATTTAAAACAAACAAAAATGATAAGAACCTCTTAGAAAATTGATCGGTAAGCTAAAAATAAAATCTGTAATTAATTTTTTTCTTATTTAAATTAAAATTTAAATTAAATTTCTTTAAAATTAAAAATATAAATTATTTATATAAATTCATAAAATGTTAAATTTTGTCTCAAATTCGTCATAAATATTTGCGACAAAATAGGGACGCATATGGAAATAATATATTTGTCATAGTTTCGTCAAAAAACAAATTGCTACAATTATAAGACGAAACAGAGTTGTTGGTAACAAGTCACTATATTGTCACAAATGTTTGCTACAATTTTGACACGGAGTATAGAAGATGGGAACCTGTCACTAATTTGTCACAAAATTTAGCTACTACTGTGTGACGATATGAGGTTTTTGCAAATCAGTACATTTTTCCTCACAAACTTTTACAACTATTTTGTGACGATATATTACTTCCTAATTATTCACAAATTCGTCGCACTTATGTTTTCTATAGTCATCATTCGTTAGTCATACATTCGTCCCAAATTTGCCACTGGGTTAGTCCATCGCAAAATCGTCTTAAATAGTGACAAATTTGGGACGTGATATTTCCAATATCCAGTGTTCGTCGCAAATTCGTCACAAATGCAAATTCGTCACTCTTTTGGATTTTGTGACGAATTTGCGACTATAATGTATGTAGAAAATTCCATGTTTTATTGTAGAGTTTGGAAGTTCCGCGGGAGCTTTTTGTATCATCGTTGAAGGTAATTTGTTAGTAATGATTATGTTTATGACTATTTTGATTCGGTTAACTCAGTTTCACAAAATAATCTTACGGTCTTACCACATCAGCCATTTTCTCTTTCCCTTTTCCTCTATGTGCCATCTTTCAAACCCCAAATTAATGACTGTCAGATGTTAAGAATCTTTAGATGTTAGATATTACCCAGAAAATATATAGCTAAACTATACTCATATCCTAATCTAGAAGAAGAGATCGATGAATCGATTAGAAAGAAACCAAACTTTGACGTTTAGCGAGTGAGAAAGTAGAGAGAGAAAGATAGGATCTTGAAATATGATCCAAATGAAACATGAAAAGAGAAAATGATAAGAATATAAAGGTTTGCCCATAAATTAATTAGGTAAACTATATCTAGTTGGAGAAAGGGAGATGAGAAAACCACACATTCACTTTCGGCGAGTGGAAGATTAGAGAGAGAGAGAAACAGAATGATTGAATATCGAAATGTGAGCTTCGATCTACATTTAAAACAAACAAAAATGATAAGAACCTCTTAGAAAATTGATCGGTAAGCTAAAAATAAAATCTGTAATTAATTTCTTTCTTATTTAAATTATAATTTAAATTAAATTTCTTCAAAATTAAGAATATAAATTATTTATATAAATTCATAAAATGTTAAATTTTGTCTCAAATTCGTCATAAATATTTGCGACAAAATAGGGACGCATATGGAAATAATATATTTGTCATAGTTTCGTCACAAACAAATTGCTACAATTTTAAGACGAAACAGAGTTGTTGGTAACAAGTCACTATATTGTCACAAATGTTTGCTACAATTTTGACACGGAGTATAGAAGATGGGAACCTGTCACTAATTTGTCACAAAATTTAGCTACTACTGTGTGACGATATGAGGTTTTTGCAAATCAGTACATTTTTCCTCACAAACTTTTATAACTATTTTGTGACGGTATATTACTTCCTAATTATTCACAAATTCGTCGCACTTATGTTTTCTATAGTCGTCATTCGTTAGTCATACATTCGTCCCAAATTTCCCACTGGTTTGGTCCATTACAAAATCGTTGAAAAATTTGGGACGTGATATTTCCAATATCCAGTGTTCGTCGCAAATTCGTCACAAATGCAAATTCGTCACTCTTTTGGATTTTGTGACGAATTTGCGACTATAATGTATGTAGAAAATTCCATGTTTTATTGTAGAGTTTGGAAGTTCCGCGGGAGCTTTTTGTATCATCGTTGAAGGTAATTTGTTAGTAATGATTATGTTTATGACTATTTTGATTCGGTTAACTCAGTTTCACAAAATAATCTTACTGTCTTACCACATCAGCCATTTTCTCTTTCCCTTTTCCTCTATGTGCCATCTTTCAAACCCCAAATTAATGACTGTCAGATGTTAAGAATCTTTAGATGTTAGATATTACCCAGAAAATATATAACTAAACTATACTCATATCCTAATCTAGAAGAAGAGATCGATGAATCGATTAGAAAGAAACCAAACATTGACGTTTAGCGAGTGAGAAAGTAGAGAGAGAAAGATAGGATCTTGAAATGTGATCCAAATGAAACATGAAAAGAGAAAATGATAAGAATATAAAGGTTTGCCCATAAATTAATTAGGTAAACTATATCTAGTTGGAGAAAGGGAGATGAGAAAACCACACATTCACTTTCGGCGAGTGGAAGATTAGAGAGAGAGAGAAACAGAATGATTGAATATCGAAATGTGAGCTTCGATCTACATTTAAAACAAACAAAAATGATAAGAACCTCTTAGAAAATTGATCGGTAAGCTAAAAATAAAATCTGTAATTAATTTATTTCTTATTTAAATTATAATTTAAATTAAATTTCTTCAAAATTAAGAATATAAATTATTTATATAAATTCATAAAATGTTAAATTTTGTCTCAAATTCGTCATAAATATTTGCGACAAAATAGGGACGCATATGGAAATAATATATTTGTCATAGTTTCGTCACAAACAAATTGCTACAATTATAAGACGAAACAGAGTTGTTGGTAACAAGTCACTATATTGTCACAAATGTTTGCTACAATTTTGACACGGAGTATAGAAGATGGGAACCTGTCACTAATTTGTCACAAAATTTAGCTACTACTGTGTGACGATATGAGGTTTTTGCAAATCAGTACATTTTTCCTCACAAACTTTTACAACTATTTTGTGACGATATATTACTTCCTAATTATTCACAAATTCGTCGCACTTATGTTTTCTATAGTCATCATTCGTTAGTCATACATTCGTCCCAAATTTGCCACTGGGTTAGTCCATCGCAAAATCGTTGACAAATTTGGGACGTGATATTTCCAATATCCAGTGTTCGTCGCAAATTCGTCACAAATGCAAATTCGTCACTCTTTTGGATTTTGTGACGAATTTGCGACTATAATGTATGTAGAAAATTCCATGTTTTATTGTAGAGTTTGGAAGTTCCGCGGGAGCTTTTTGTATCATCGTTGAAGGTAATTTGTTAGTAATGATTATGTTTATGACTATTTTGATTCGGTTAACTCAGTTTCACAAAATAATCTTACTGTCTTACCACATCAGCCATTTTCTCTTTCCCTTTTCCTCTATGTGCCATCTTTCAAACCCCAAATTAATGACTGTCAGATGTTAAGAATCTTTAGATGTTAGATATTACCCAGAAAATATATAACTAAACTATACTCATATCCTAATCTAGAAGAAGAGATCGATGAATCGATTAGAAAGAAACCAAACCTTGACGCTTAGCGAGTGAGAAAGTAGAGAGAGAAAGATAGGATCTTGAAATGTGATCCAAATGAAACATGAAAAGAGAAAACGATAAGAATATAAAGGTTTGCCCATAAATTAATTAGGTAAACTATATCTAGTTAGAGAAAGGGAGATGAGAAAAAACACATTCACTTTCGGCGAGTGGAAGATTAGAGAGAGAGAGAGAAACAGAATGATTGAATCTCGAAATGTGAGCTTCAATCTACATTTAAAACAAACAAAAATGATAAGAACCTCTTAGAAAATTGATCGGTAAGCTAAAAATAAAATCTGTAATTAATTTTTTTCTTATTTAAATTATAATTTAAATTAAATTTCTTCAAAATTAAAAATATAAATTATTTATATAAATTCATAAAATGTTAAATTTTGTCTCAAATTCGTCATAAATATTTGCGACAAAATAGGGACGCATATGGAAATAATATATTTGTCATAGTTTCGTCAAAAAACAAATTGCTACAATTATAAGACGAAACAGAGTTGTTGGTAACAAGTCACTATATTGTCACAAATGTTTGCTACAATTTTGACACGGAGTATAGAAGATGGGAACCTGTCACTAATTTGTCACAAAATTTAGCTACTACTGTGTGACGATATGAGGTTTTTGCAAATCAGTACATTTTTCCTCACAAACTTTTACAACTATTTTGTGACGATATATTACTTCCTAATTATTCACAAATTCGTCGCACTTATGTTTTCTATAGTCGTCATTCGTTAGTCATACATTCGTCCCAAATTTGCCACTGGTTTGGTCCATTGCAAAATCGTTGAAAAATTTGGGACGTGATATTTCCAATATCCAGTGTTCGTCGCAAATTCGTCACAAATGCAAATTCGTCACTCTTTTGGATTTTGTGACGAATTTGCGACTATAATGTATGTAGAAAATTCCATGTTTTATTGTAGAGTTTGGAAGTTCCGCGGGAGCTTTTTGTATCATCGTTGAAGGTAATTTGTTAGTAATGATTATGTTTATGACTATTTTGATTCGGTTAACTCAGTTTCACAAAATAATCTTACTGTCTTACCACATCAGCCATTTTCTCTTTCCCTTTTCCTCTATGTGCCATCTTTCAAACCCCAAATTAATGACTGTCAGATGTTAAGAATCTTTAGATGTTAGATATTACCCAGAAAATATATAACTAAACTATACTCATATCCTAATCTAGAAGAAGAGATCGATGAATCGATTAGAAAGAAACCAAACATTGACGTTTAGCGAGTGAGAAAGTAGAGAGAGAAAGATAGGATCTTGAAATGTGATCCAAATGAAACATGAAAAGAGAAAATGATAAGAATATAAAGGTTTGCCCATAAATTAATTAGGTAAACTATATCTAGTTGGAGAAAGGGAGATGAGAAAACCACACATTCACTTTCGGCGAGTGGAAGATTAGAGAGAGAGAGAAACAGAATGATTGAATATCGAAATGTGAGCTTCGATCTACATTTAAAACAAACAAAAATGATAAGAACCTCTTAGAAAATTGATCGGTAAGCTAAAAATAAAATCTGTAATTAATTTATTTCTTATTTAAATTATAATTTAAATTAAATTTCTTCAAAATTAAGAATATAAATTATTTATATAAATTCATAAAATGTTAAATTTTGTCTCAAATTCGTCATAAATATTTGCGACAAAATAGGGACGCATATGGAAATAATATATTTGTCATAGTTTCGTCACAAACAAATTGCTACAATTATAAGACGAAACAGAGTTGTTGGTAACAAGTCACTATATTGTCACAAATGTTTGCTACAATTTTGACACGGAGTATAGAAGATGGGAACCTGTCACTAATTTGTCACAAAATTTAGCTACTACTGTGTGACGATATGAGGTTTTTGCAAATCAGTACATTTTTCCTCACAAACTTTTACAACTATTTTGTGACGATATATTACTTCCTAATTATTCACAAATTCGTCGCACTTATGTTTTCTATAATCATCATTCGTTAGTCATACATTCGTCCCAAATTTGCCACTGGGTTAGTCCATCGCAAAATCGTTGACAAATTTGGGACGTGATATTTCCAATATCCAGTGTTCGTCGCAAATTCGTCACAAATGCAAATTCGTCACTCTTTTGGATTTTGTGACGAATTTGCGACTATAATGTATGTAGAAAATTCCATGTTTTATTGTAGAGTTTGGAAGTTCCGCGGGAGCTTTTTGTATCATCGTTGAAGGTAATTTGTTAGTAATGATTATGTTTATGACTATTTTGATTCGGTTAACTCAGTTTCACAAAATAATCTTACTGTCTTACCACATCAGCCATTTTCTCTTTCCCTTTTCCTCTATGTGCCATCTTTCAAACCCCAAATTAATGACTGTCAGATGTTAAGAATCTTTAGATGTTAGATATTACCCAGAAAATATATAACTAAACTATACTCATATCCTAATCTAGAAGAAGAGATCGATGAATCGATTAGAAAGAAACCAAACCTTGACGCTTAGCGAGTGAGAAAGTAGAGAGAGAAAGATAGGATCTTGAAATGTGATCCAAATGAAACATGAAAAGAGAAAACGATAAGAATATAAAGGTTTGCCCATAAATTAATTAGGTAAACTATATCTAGTTAGAGAAAGGGAGATGAGAAAAAACACATTCACTTTCGGCGAGTGGAAGATTAGAGAGAGAGAGAGAAACAGAATGATTGAATCTCGAAATGTGAGCTTCAATCTACATTTAAAACAAACAAAAATGATAAGAACCTCTTAGAAAATTGATCGGTAAGCTAAAAATAAAATCTGTAATTAATTTCTTTCTTATTTAAATTATAATTTAAATTAAATTTCTTCAAAATTAAAAATATAAATTATTTATATAAATTCATAAAATGTTAAATTTTGTCTCAAATTCGTCATAAATATTTGCGACAAAATAGGGACGCATATGGAAATAATATATTTGTCATAGTTTCGTCAAAAAACAAATTGCTACAATTATAAGACGAAACAGAGTTGTTGGTAACAAGTCACTATATTGTCACAAATGTTTGCTACAATTTTGACACGGAGTATAGAAGATGGGAACCTGTCACTAATTTGTCACAAAATTTAGCTACTACTGTGTGACGATATGAGGTTTTTGCAAATCAGTACATTTTTCCTCACAAACTTTTACAACTATTTTGTGACGATATATTACTTCCTAATTATTCACAAATTCGTCGCACTTATGTTTTCTATAGTCATCATTCGTTAGTCATACATTCGTCCCAAATTTGCCACTGGGTTAGTCCATCGCAAAATCGTCTTAAATAGTGACAAATTTGGGACGTGATATTTCCAATATCCAGTGTTCGTCGCAAATTCGTCACAAATGCAAATTCGTCACTCTTTTGGATTTTGTGACGAATTTGCGACTATAATGTATGTAGAAAATTCCATGTTTTATTGTAGAGTTTGGAAGTTCCGCGGGAGCTTTTTGTATCATCGTTGAAGGTAATTTGTTAGTAATGATTATGTTTATGACTATTTTGATTCGGTTAACTCAGTTTCACAAAATAATCTTACGGTCTTACCACATCAGCCATTTTCTCTTTCCCTTTTCCTCTATGTGCCATCTTTCAAACCCCAAATTAATGACTGTCAGATGTTAAGAATCTTTAGATGTTAGATATTACCCAGAAAATATATAGCTAAACTATACTCATATCCTAATCTAGAAGAAGAGATCGATGAATCGATTAGAAAGAAACCAAACTTTGACGTTTAGCGAGTGAGAAAGTAGAGAGAGAAAGATAGGATCTTGAAATGTGATCCAAATGAAACATGAAAAGAGAAAATGATAAGAATATAAAGGTTTGCCCATAAATTAATTAGGTAAACTATATCTAGTTGGAGAAAGGGAGATGAGAAAACCACACATTCACTTTCGGCGAGTGGAAGATTAGAGAGAGAGAGAAACAGAATGATTGAATATCGAAATGTGAGCTTCGATCTACATTTAAAACAAACAAAAATGATAAGAACCTCTTAGAAAATTGATCGGTAAGCTAAAAATAAAATCTGTAATTAATTTCTTTCTTATTTAAATTATAATTTAAATTAAATTTCTTCAAAATTAAGAATATAAATTATTTATATAAATTCATAAAATGTTAAATTTTGTCTCAAATTCGTCATAAATATTTGCGACAAAATAGGGACGCATATGGAAATAATATATTTGTCATAGTTTCGTCACAAACAAATTGCTACAATTTTAAGACGAAACAGAGTTGTTGGTAACAAGTCACTATATTGTCACAAATGTTTGCTACAATTTTGACACGGAGTATAGAAGATGGGAACCTGTCACTAATTTGTCACAAAATTTAGCTACTACTGTGTGACGATATGAGGTTTTTGCAAATCAGTACATTTTTCCTCACAAACTTTGATAACTATTTTGTGACGGTATATTACTTCCTAATTATTCACAAATTCGTCGCACTTATGTTTTCTATAGTCGTCATTCGTTAGTCATACATTCGTCCCAAATTTGCCACTGGTTTGGTCCATTGCAAAATCGTTGAAAAATTTGGGACGTGATATTTCCAATATCCAGTGTTCGTCGCAAATTCGTCACAAATGCAAATTCGTCCCTCTTTTGGATTTTGTGACGAATTTGCGACTATAATGTATGTAGAAAATTCCATGTTTTATTGTAGAGTTTGGAAGTTCCGCGGGAGCTTTTTGTATCATCGTTGAAGGTAATTTGTTAGTAATGATTATGTTTATGACTATTTTGATTCGGTTAACTCAGTTTCACAAAATAATCTTACTGTCTTACCACATCAGCCATTTTCTCTTTCCCTTTTCCTCTATGTGCCATCTTTCAAACCCCAAATTAATGACTGTCAGATGTTAAGAATCTTTAGATGTTAGATATTACCCAGAAAATATATAACTAAACTATACTCATATCCTAATCTAGAAGAAGAGATCGATGAATCGATTAGAAAGAAACCAAACCTTGACGCTTAGCGAGTGAGAAAGTAGAGAGAGAAAGATAGGATCTTGAAATGTGATCCAAATGAAACATGAAAAGAGAAAACGATAAGAATATAAAGGTTTGCCCATAAATTAATTAGGTAAACTATATCTAGTTAGAGAAAGGGAGATGAGAAAAAACACATTCACTTTCGGCGAGTGGAAGATTAGAGAGAGAGAGAGAAACAGAATGATTGAATCTCGAAATGTGAGCTTCAATCTACATTTAAAACAAACAAAAATGATAAGAACCTCTTAGAAAATTGATCGGTAAGCTAAAAATAAAATCTGTAATTAATTTTTTTCTTATTTAAATTATAATTTAAATTAAATTTCTTCAAAATTAAAAATATAAATTATTTATATAAATTCATAAAATGTTAAATTTTGTCTCAAATTCGTCATAAATATTTGCGACAAAATAGGGACGCATATGGAAATAATATATTTGTCATAGTTTCGTCAAAAAACAAATTGCTACAATTATAAGACGAAACAGAGTTGTTGGTAACAAGTCACTATATTGTCACAAATGTTTGCTACAATTTTGACACGGAGTATAGAAGATGGGAACCTGTCACTAATTTGTCACAAAATTTAGCTACTACTGTGTGACGATATGAGGTTTTTGCAAATCAGTACATTTTTCCTCACAAACTTTTACAACTATTTTGTGACGATATATTACTTCCTAATTATTCACAAATTCGTCGCACTTATGTTTTCTATAGTCATCATTCGTTAGTCATACATTCGTCCCAAATTTGCCACTGGGTTAGTCCATCGCAAAATCGTTGACAAATTTGGGACGTGATATTTCCAATATCCAGTGTTCGTCGCAAATTCGTCACAAATGCAAATTCGTCACTCTTTTGGATTTTGTGACGAATTTGCGACTATAATGTATGTAGAAAATTCCATGTTTTATTGTAGAGTTTGGAAGTTCCGCGGGAGCTTTTTGTATCATCGTTGAAGGTAATTTGTTAGTAATGATTATGTTTATGACTATTTTGATTCGGTTAACTCAGTTTCACAAAATAATCTTACTGTCTTACCACATCAGCCATTTTCTCTTTCCCTTTTCCTCTATGTGCCATCTTTCAAACCCCAAATTAATGACTGTCAGATGTTAAGAATCTTTAGATGTTAGATATTACCCAGAAAATATATAACTAAACTATACTCATATCCTAATCTAGAAGAAGAGATCGATGAATCGATTAGAAAGAAACCAAACCTTGACGCTTAGCGAGTGAGAAAGTAGAGAGAGAAAGATAGGATCTTGAAATGTGATCCAAATGAAACATGAAAAGAGAAAACGATAAGAATATAAAGGTTTGCCCATAAATTAATTAGGTAAACTATATCTAGTTAGAGAAAGGGAGATGAGAAAAAACACATTCACTTTCGGCGAGTGGAAGATTAGAGAGAGAGAGAGAAACAGAATGATTGAATCTCGAAATGTGAGCTTCAATCTACATTTAAAACAAACAAAAATGATAAGAACCTCTTAGAAAATTGATCGGTAAGCTAAAAATAAAATCTGTAATTAATTTTTTTCTTATTTAAATTATAATTTAAATTAAATTTCTTCAAAATTAAAAATATAAATTATTTATATAAATTCATAAAATGTTAAATTTTGTCTCAAATTCGTCATAAATATTTGCGACAAAATAGGGACGCATATGGAAATAATATATTTGTCATAGTTTCGTCAAAAAACAAATTGCTACAATTATAAGACGAAACAGAGTTGTTGGTAACAAGTCACTATATTGTCACAAATGTTTGCTACAATTTTGACACGGAGTATAGAAGATGGGAACCTGTCACTAATTTGTCACAAAATTTAGCTACTACTGTGTGACGATATGAGGTTTTTGCAAATCAGTACATTTTTCCTCACAAACTTTTACAACTATTTTGTGACGATATATTACTTCCTAATTATTCACAAATTCGTCGCACTTATGTTTTCTATAGTCGTCATTCGTTAGTCATACATTCGTCCCAAATTTGCCACTGGTTTGGTCCATTGCAAAATCGTTGAAAAATTTGGGACGTGATATTTCCAATATCCAGTGTTCGTCGCAAATTCGTCACAAATGCAAATTCGTCACTCTTTTGGATTTTGTGACGAATTTGCGACTATAATGTATGTAGAAAATTCCATGTTTTATTGTAGAGTTTGGAAGTTCCGCGGGAGCTTTTTGTATCATCGTTGAAGGTAATTTGTTAGTAATGATTATGTTTATGACTATTTTGATTCGGTTAACTCAGTTTCACAAAATAATCTTACTGTCTTACCACATCAGCCATTTTCTCTTTCCCTTTTCCTCTATGTGCCATCTTTCAAACCCCAAATTAATGACTGTCAGATGTTAAGAATCTTTAGATGTTAGATATTACCCAGAAAATATATAACTAAACTATACTCATATCCTAATCTAGAAGAAGAGATCGATGAATCGATTAGAAAGAAACCAAACCTTGACGCTTAGCGAGTGAGAAAGTAGAGAGAGAAAGATAGGATCTTGAAATGTGATCCAAATGAAACATGAAAAGAGAAAACGATAAGAATATAAAGGTTTGCCCATAAATTAATTAGGTAAACTATATCTAGTTAGAGAAAGGGAGATGAGAAAAAACACATTCACTTTCGGCGAGTGGAAGATTAGAGAGAGAGAGAGAAACAGAATGATTGAATCTCGAAATGTGAGCTTCAATCTACATTTAAAACAAACAAAAATGATAAGAACCTCTTAGAAAATTGATCGGTAAGCTAAAAATAAAATCTGTAATTAATTTTTTTCTTATTTAAATTATAATTTAAATTAAATTTCTTCAAAATTAAAAATATAAATTATTTATATAAATTCATAAAATGTTAAATTTTGTCTCAAATTCGTCATAAATATTTGCGACAAAATAGGGACGCATATGGAAATAATATATTTGTCATAGTTTCGTCAAAAAACAAATTGCTACAATTATAAGACGAAACAGAGTTGTTGGTAACAAGTCACTATATTGTCACAAATGTTTGCTACAATTTTGACACGGAGTATAGAAGATGGGAACCTGTCACTAATTTGTCACAAAATTTAGCTACTACTGTGTGACGATATGAGGTTTTTGCAAATCAGTACATTTTTCCTCACAAACTTTTACAACTATTTTGTGACGATATATTACTTCCTAATTATTCACAAATTCGTCGCACTTATGTTTTCTATAGTCATCATTCGTTAGTCATACATTCGTCCCAAATTTGCCACTGGGTTAGTCCATCGCAAAATCGTTGACAAATTTGGGACGTGATATTTCCAATATCCAGTGTTCGTCGCAAATTCGTCACAAATGCAAATTCGTCACTCTTTTGGATTTTGTGACGAATTTGCGACTATAATGTATGTAGAAAATTCCATGTTTTATTGTAGAGTTTGGAAGTTCCGCGGGAGCTTTTTGTATCATCGTTGAAGGTAATTTGTTAGTAATGATTATGTTTATGACTATTTTGATTCGGTTAACTCAGTTTCACAAAATAATCTTACTGTCTTACCACATCAGCCATTTTCTCTTTCCCTTTTCCTCTATGTGCCATCTTTCAAACCCCAAATTAATGACTGTCAGATGTTAAGAATCTTTAGATGTTAGATATTACCCAGAAAATATATAACTAAACTATACTCATATCCTAATCTAGAAGAAGAGATCGATGAATCGATTAGAAAGAAACCAAACCTTGACGCTTAGCGAGTGAGAAAGTAGAGAGAGAAAGATAGGATCTTGAAATGTGATCCAAATGAAACATGAAAAGAGAAAACGATAAGAATATAAAGGTTTGCCCATAAATTAATTAGGTAAACTATATCTAGTTAGAGAAAGGGAGATGAGAAAAAACACATTCACTTTCGGCGAGTGGAAGATTAGAGAGAGAGAGAGAAACAGAATGATTGAATCTCGAAATGTGAGCTTCAATCTACATTTAAAACAAACAAAAATGATAAGAACCTCTTAGAAAATTGATCGGTAAGCTAAAAATAAAATCTGTAATTAATTTTTTTCTTATTTAAATTATAATTTAAATTAAATTTCTTCAAAATTAAAAATATAAATTATTTATATAAATTCATAAAATGTTAAATTTTGTCTCAAATTCGTCATAAATATTTGCGACAAAATAGGGACGCATATGGAAATAATATATTTGTCATAGTTTCGTCAAAAAACAAATTGCTACAATTATAAGACGAAACAGAGTTGTTGGTAACAAGTCACTATATTGTCACAAATGTTTGCTACAATTTTGACACGGAGTATAGAAGATGGGAACCTGTCACTAATTTGTCACAAAATTTAGCTACTACTGTGTGACGATATGAGGTTTTTGCAAATCAGTACATTTTTCCTCACAAACTTTTACAACTATTTTGTGACGATATATTACTTCCTAATTATTCACAAATTCGTCGCACTTATGTTTTCTATAGTCGTCATTCGTTAGTCATACATTCGTCCCAAATTTGCCACTGGTTTGGTCCATTGCAAAATCGTTGAAAAATTTGGGACGTGATATTTCCAATATCCAGTGTTCGTCGCAAATTCGTCACAAATGCAAATTCGTCACTCTTTTGGATTTTGTGACGAATTTGCGACTATAATGTATGTAGAAAATTCCATGTTTTATTGTAGAGTTTGGAAGTTCCGCGGGAGCTTTTTGTATCATCGTTGAAGGTAATTTGTTAGTAATGATTATGTTTATGACTATTTTGATTCGGTTAACTCAGTTTCACAAAATAATCTTACTGTCTTACCACATCAGCCATTTTCTCTTTCCCTTTTCCTCTATGTGCCATCTTTCAAACCCCAAATTAATGACTGTCAGATGTTAAGAATCTTTAGATGTTAGATATTACCCAGAAAATATATAACTAAACTATACTCATATCCTAATCTAGAAGAAGAGATCGATGAATCGATTAGAAAGAAACCAAACCTTGACGCTTAGCGAGTGAGAAAGTAGAGAGAGAAAGATAGGATCTTGAAATGTGATCCAAATGAAACATGAAAAGAGAAAACGATAAGAATATAAAGGTTTGCCCATAAATTAATTAGGTAAACTATATCTAGTTAGAGAAAGGGAGATGAGAAAAAACACATTCACTTTCGGCGAGTGGAAGATTAGAGAGAGAGAGAGAAACAGAATGATTGAATCTCGAAATGTGAGCTTCAATCTACATTTAAAACAAACAAAAATGATAAGAACCTCTTAGAAAATTGATCGGTAAGCTAAAAATAAAATCTGTAATTAATTTTTTTCTTATTTAAATTATAATTTAAATTAAATTTCTTCAAAATTAAAAATATAAATTATTTATATAAATTCATAAAATGTTAAATTTTGTCTCAAATTCGTCATAAATATTTGCGACAAAATAGGGACGCATATGGAAATAATATATTTGTCATAGTTTCGTCAAAAAACAAATTGCTACAATTATAAGACGAAACAGAGTTGTTGGTAACAAGTCACTATATTGTCACAAATGTTTGCTACAATTTTGACACGGAGTATAGAAGATGGGAACCTGTCACTAATTTGTCACAAAATTTAGCTACTACTGTGTGACGATATGAGGTTTTTGCAAATCAGTACATTTTTCCTCACAAACTTTTACAACTATTTTGTGACGATATATTACTTCCTAATTATTCACAAATTCGTCGCACTTATGTTTTCTATAGTCATCATTCGTTAGTCATACATTCGTCCCAAATTTGCCACTGGGTTAGTCCATCGCAAAATCGTTGACAAATTTGGGACGTGATATTTCCAATATCCAGTGTTCGTCGCAAATTCGTCACAAATGCAAATTCGTCACTCTTTTGGATTTTGTGACGAATTTGCGACTATAATGTATGTAGAAAATTCCATGTTTTATTGTAGAGTTTGGAAGTTCCGCGGGAGCTTTTTGTATCATCGTTGAAGGTAATTTGTTAGTAATGATTATGTTTATGACTATTTTGATTCGGTTAACTCAGTTTCACAAAATAATCTTACTGTCTTACCACATCAGCCATTTTCTCTTTCCCTTTTCCTCTATGTGCCATCTTTCAAACCCCAAATTAATGACTGTCAGATGTTAAGAATCTTTAGATGTTAGATATTACCCAGAAAATATATAACTAAACTATACTCATATCCTAATCTAGAAGAAGAGATCGATGAATCGATTAGAAAGAAACCAAACCTTGACGCTTAGCGAGTGAGAAAGTAGAGAGAGAAAGATAGGATCTTGAAATGTGATCCAAATGAAACATGAAAAGAGAAAACGATAAGAATATAAAGGTTTGCCCATAAATTAATTAGGTAAACTATATCTAGTTAGAGAAAGGGAGATGAGAAAAAACACATTCACTTTCGGCGAGTGGAAGATTAGAGAGAGAGAGAGAAACAGAATGATTGAATCTCGAAATGTGAGCTTCAATCTACATTTAAAACAAACAAAAATGATAAGAACCTCTTAGAAAATTGATCGGTAAGCTAAAAATAAAATCTGTAATTAATTTTTTTCTTATTTAAATTATAATTTAAATTAAATTTCTTCAAAATTAAAAATATAAATTATTTATATAAATTCATAAAATGTTAAATTTTGTCTCAAATTCGTCATAAATATTTGCGACAAAATAGGGACGCATATGGAAATAATATATTTGTCATAGTTTCGTCAAAAAACAAATTGCTACAATTATAAGACGAAACAGAGTTGTTGGTAACAAGTCACTATATTGTCACAAATGTTTGCTACAATTTTGACACGGAGTATAGAAGATGGGAACCTGTCACTAATTTGTCACAAAATTTAGCTACTACTGTGTGACGATATGAGGTTTTTGCAAATCAGTACATTTTTCCTCACAAACTTTTACAACTATTTTGTGACGATATATTACTTCCTAATTATTCACAAATTCGTCGCACTTATGTTTTCTATAGTCGTCATTCGTTAGTCATACATTCGTCCCAAATTTGCCACTGGTTTGGTCCATTGCAAAATCGTTGAAAAATTTGGGACGTGATATTTCCAATATCCAGTGTTCGTCGCAAATTCGTCACAAATGCAAATTCGTCACTCTTTTGGATTTTGTGACGAATTTGCGACTATAATGTATGTAGAAAATTCCATGTTTTATTGTAGAGTTTGGAAGTTCCGCGGGAGCTTTTTGTATCATCGTTGAAGGTAATTTGTTAGTAATGATTATGTTTATGACTATTTTGATTCGGTTAACTCAGTTTCACAAAATAATCTTACTGTCTTACCACATCAGCCATTTTCTCTTTCCCTTTTCCTCTATGTGCCATCTTTCAAACCCCAAATTAATGACTGTCAGATGTTAAGAATCTTTAGATGTTAGATATTACCCAGAAAATATATAACTAAACTATACTCATATCCTAATCTAGAAGAAGAGATCGATGAATCGATTAGAAAGAAACCAAACCTTGACGCTTAGCGAGTGAGAAAGTAGAGAGAGAAAGATAGGATCTTGAAATGTGATCCAAATGAAACATGAAAAGAGAAAACGATAAGAATATAAAGGTTTGCCCATAAATTAATTAGGTAAACTATATCTAGTTAGAGAAAGGGAGATGAGAAAAAACACATTCACTTTCGGCGAGTGGAAGATTAGAGAGAGAGAGAGAAACAGAATGATTGAATCTCGAAATGTGAGCTTCAATCTACATTTAAAACAAACAAAAATGATAAGAACCTCTTAGAAAATTGATCGGTAAGCTAAAAATAAAATCTGTAATTAATTTTTTTCTTATTTAAATTATAATTTAAATTAAATTTCTTCAAAATTAAAAATATAAATTATTTATATAAATTCATAAAATGTTAAATTTTGTCTCAAATTCGTCATAAATATTTGCGACAAAATAGGGACGCATATGGAAATAATATATTTGTCATAGTTTCGTCAAAAAACAAATTGCTACAATTATAAGACGAAACAGAGTTGTTGGTAACAAGTCACTATATTGTCACAAATGTTTGCTACAATTTTGACACGGAGTATAGAAGATGGGAACCTGTCACTAATTTGTCACAAAATTTAGCTACTACTGTGTGACGATATGAGGTTTTTGCAAATCAGTACATTTTTCCTCACAAACTTTTACAACTATTTTGTGACGATATATTACTTCCTAATTATTCACAAATTCGTCGCACTTATGTTTTCTATAGTCATCATTCGTTAGTCATACATTCGTCCCAAATTTGCCACTGGGTTAGTCCATCGCAAAATCGTTGACAAATTTGGGACGTGATATTTCCAATATCCAGTGTTCGTCGCAAATTCGTCACAAATGCAAATTCGTCACTCTTTTGGATTTTGTGACGAATTTGCGACTATAATGTATGTAGAAAATTCCATGTTTTATTGTAGAGTTTGGAAGTTCCGCGGGAGCTTTTTGTATCATCGTTGAAGGTAATTTGTTAGTAATGATTATGTTTATGACTATTTTGATTCGGTTAACTCAGTTTCACAAAATAATCTTACTGTCTTACCACATCAGCCATTTTCTCTTTCCCTTTTCCTCTATGTGCCATCTTTCAAACCCCAAATTAATGACTGTCAGATGTTAAGAATCTTTAGATGTTAGATATTACCCAGAAAATATATAACTAAACTATACTCATATCCTAATCTAGAAGAAGAGATCGATGAATCGATTAGAAAGAAACCAAACCTTGACGCTTAGCGAGTGAGAAAGTAGAGAGAGAAAGATAGGATCTTGAAATGTGATCCAAATGAAACATGAAAAGAGAAAACGATAAGAATATAAAGGTTTGCCCATAAATTAATTAGGTAAACTATATCTAGTTAGAGAAAGGGAGATGAGAAAAAACACATTCACTTTCGGCGAGTGGAAGATTAGAGAGAGAGAGAGAAACAGAATGATTGAATCTCGAAATGTGAGCTTCAATCTACATTTAAAACAAACAAAAATGATAAGAACCTCTTAGAAAATTGATCGGTAAGCTAAAAATAAAATCTGTAATTAATTTTTTTCTTATTTAAATTATAATTTAAATTAAATTTCTTCAAAATTAAAAATATAAATTATTTATATAAATTCATAAAATGTTAAATTTTGTCTCAAATTCGTCATAAATATTTGCGACAAAATAGGGACGCATATGGAAATAATATATTTGTCATAGTTTCGTCAAAAAACAAATTGCTACAATTATAAGACGAAACAGAGTTGTTGGTAACAAGTCACTATATTGTCACAAATGTTTGCTACAATTTTGACACGGAGTATAGAAGATGGGAACCTGTCACTAATTTGTCACAAAATTTAGCTACTACTGTGTGACGATATGAGGTTTTTGCAAATCAGTACATTTTTCCTCACAAACTTTTACAACTATTTTGTGACGATATATTACTTCCTAATTATTCACAAATTCGTCGCACTTATGTTTTCTATAGTCGTCATTCGTTAGTCATACATTCGTCCCAAATTTGCCACTGGTTTGGTCCATTGCAAAATCGTTGAAAAATTTGGGACGTGATATTTCCAATATCCAGTGTTCGTCGCAAATTCGTCACAAATGCAAATTCGTCACTCTTTTGGATTTTGTGACGAATTTGCGACTATAATGTATGTAGAAAATTCCATGTTTTATTGTAGAGTTTGGAAGTTCCGCGGGAGCTTTTTGTATCATCGTTGAAGGTAATTTGTTAGTAATGATTATGTTTATGACTATTTTGATTCGGTTAACTCAGTTTCACAAAATAATCTTACTGTCTTACCACATCAGCCATTTTCTCTTTCCCTTTTCCTCTATGTGCCATCTTTCAAACCCCAAATTAATGACTGTCAGATGTTAAGAATCTTTAGATGTTAGATATTACCCAGAAAATATATAACTAAACTATACTCATATCCTAATCTAGAAGAAGAGATCGATGAATCGATTAGAAAGAAACCAAACCTTGACGCTTAGCGAGTGAGAAAGTAGAGAGAGAAAGATAGGATCTTGAAATGTGATCCAAATGAAACATGAAAAGAGAAAACGATAAGAATATAAAGGTTTGCCCATAAATTAATTAGGTAAACTATATCTAGTTAGAGAAAGGGAGATGAGAAAAAACACATTCACTTTCGGCGAGTGGAAGATTAGAGAGAGAGAGAGAAACAGAATGATTGAATCTCGAAATGTGAGCTTCAATCTACATTTAAAACAAACAAAAATGATAAGAACCTCTTAGAAAATTGATCGGTAAGCTAAAAATAAAATCTGTAATTAATTTTTTTCTTATTTAAATTATAATTTAAATTAAATTTCTTCAAAATTAAAAATATAAATTATTTATATAAATTCATAAAATGTTAAATTTTGTCTCAAATTCGTCATAAATATTTGCGACAAAATAGGGACGCATATGGAAATAATATATTTGTCATAGTTTCGTCAAAAAACAAATTGCTACAATTATAAGACGAAACAGAGTTGTTGGTAACAAGTCACTATATTGTCACAAATGTTTGCTACAATTTTGACACGGAGTATAGAAGATGGGAACCTGTCACTAATTTGTCACAAAATTTAGCTACTACTGTGTGACGATATGAGGTTTTTGCAAATCAGTACATTTTTCCTCACAAACTTTTACAACTATTTTGTGACGATATATTACTTCCTAATTATTCACAAATTCGTCGCACTTATGTTTTCTATAGTCGTCATTCGTTAGTCATACATTCGTCCCAAATTTGCCACTGGTTTGGTCCATTGCAAAATCGTTGAAAAATTTGGGACGTGATATTTCCAATATCCAGTGTTCGTCGCAAATTCGTCACAAATGCAAATTCGTCACTCTTTTGGATTTTGTGACGAATTTGCGACTATAATGTATGTAGAAAATTCCATGTTTTATTGTAGAGTTTGGAAGTTCCGCGGGAGCTTTTTGTATCATCGTTGAAGGTAATTTGTTAGTAATGATTATGTTTATGACTATTTTGATTCGGTTAACTCAGTTTCACAAAATAATCTTACTGTCTTACCACATCAGCCATTTTCTCTTTCCCTTTTCCTCTATGTGCCATCTTTCAAACCCCAAATTAATGACTGTCAGATGTTAAGAATCTTTAGATGTTAGATATTACCCAGAAAATATATAACTAAACTATACTCATATCCTAATCTAGAAGAAGAGATCGATGAATCGATTAGAAAGAAACCAAACCTTGACGCTTAGCGAGTGAGAAAGTAGAGAGAGAAAGATAGGATCTTGAAATGTGATCCAAATGAAACATGAAAAGAGAAAACGATAAGAATATAAAGGTTTGCCCATAAATTAATTAGGTAAACTATATCTAGTTAGAGAAAGGGAGATGAGAAAAAACACATTCACTTTCGGCGAGTGGAAGATTAGAGAGAGAGAGAGAAACAGAATGATTGAATCTCGAAATGTGAGCTTCAATCTACATTTAAAACAAACAAAAATGATAAGAACCTCTTAGAAAATTGATCGGTAAGCTAAAAATAAAATCTGTAATTAATTTTTTTCTTATTTAAATTATAATTTAAATTAAATTTCTTCAAATTAAAAATATAAATTATTTATATAAATTCATAAAATGTTAAATTTTGTCTCAAATTCGTCATAAATATTTGTGACAAAATAGGGACGCATATGGAAATAATATATTTGTCATAGTTTCGTCAAAAAACAAATTGCTACAATTATAAGACGAAACAGAGTTGTTGGTAACAAGTCACTATATTGTCACAAATGTTTGCTACAATTTTGACACGGAGTATAGAAGATGGGAACCTGTCACTAATTTGTCACAAAATTTAGCTACTACTGTGTGACGATATGAGGTTTTTGCAAATCAGTACATTTTTCCTCACAAACTTTTACAACTATTTTGTGACGATATATTACTTCCTAATTATTCACAAATTCGTCGCACTTATGTTTTCTATAGTCATCATTCGTTAGTCATACATTCGTCCCAAATTTGCCACTGGGTTAGTCCATCGCAAAATCGTTGACAAATTTGGGACGTGATATTTCCAATATCCAGTGTTCGTCGCAAATTCGTCACAAATGCAAATTCGTCACTCTTTTGGATTTTGTGACGAATTTGTGACTATAATGTATGTAGAAAATTCCATGTTTTATTGTAGAGTTTGGAAGTTCCGCGGGAGCTTTTTTAATCATCGTTGAAGGTAATTTGTTAGTAATGATTATGTTTATGACTATTTTGATTCGGTTAACTCAGTTTCACAAAATAATCTTACGGTCTTACCACATCAGCCATTTTCTCTTTCCCTTTTCCTCTATGTGCCATCTTTCAAACCCTAAATTAATGACTGTCAGATGTTAAGAATCTTTAGATGTTAGATATTACCCAGAAAATATATAGCTAAACTATACTCATATCCTAATCTAGAAGAAGAGATCGATGAATCGATTAGAAAGAAACCAAACTTTGACGTTTAGCGAGTGAGAAAGTAGAGAGAGAAAGATAGGATCTTGAAATGTGATCCAAATGAAACATGAAAAGAGAAAATGATAAGAATATAAAGGTTTGCCCATAAATTAATTAGGTAAACTATATCTAGTTCGAGAAAGGGAGATGAGAAAACCACACATTCACTTTCGGCGAGTGGAAGATTAGAGAGAGAGAGAAACAGAATGATTAAATATAGAAATGTGAGCTTCGATCTACATTTAAAACAAACAAAAATGATAAGAACCTCTTAGAAAATTGATCGGTAAGCTAAAAATAAAATCTGTAATTAATTTCTTTCTTATTTAAATTATAATTTAAATTAAATTTCTTCAAAATTAAGAATATAAATTATTTATATAAATTCATAAAATGTTAAATTTTGTCTCAAATTCGTCATAAATATTTGCGACAAAATAGGGACGCATATGGAAATAATATATTTGTCATAGTTTCGTCACAAACAAATTGCTACAATTTTAAGACGAAACAGAGTTGTTGGTAACAAATCACTATATTGTCACAAATGTTTGCTACAATTTTGACACGGAGTATAGAAGATGGGAACCTGTCACTAATTTGTCACAAAATTTAGCTACTACTGTGTGACGATATGAGGTTTTTGCAAATCAGTACATTTTTCCTCACAAACTTTTATAACTATTTTGTGACGGTATATTACTTCCTAATTATTCACAAATTCGTCGCACTTATGTTTTCTATAGTCGTCATTCGTTAGTCATACATTCGTCCCAAATTTGCCACTTGTTTGGTCCATTGCAAAATCGTTGAAAAATTTGGGACGTGATATTTCCAATATCCAGTGTTCGTCGCAAATTCGTCACAAATGCAAATTCGTCACTCTTTTGGATTTTGTGACGAATTTGCGACTATAATGTATGTAGAAAATTCCATGTTTTATTGTAGAGTTTGGAAGTTCCGCGGGAGCTTTTTGTATCATCGTTGAAGGTAATTTGTTAGTAATGATTATGTGTATGACTATTTTGATTCGGTTAACTCAGTTTCACAAAATAATCTTACTATCTTACCACATCAGCCATTTTCTCTTTCCCTTTTCCTCTATGTGCCATCTTTCAAACCCCAAATTAATGACTGTCAGATGTTAAGAATCTTTAGATGTTAGATATTACCCAGAAAATATATAACTAAACTATACTCATATCCTAATCTAGAAGAAGAGATCGATGAATCGATTAGAAAGAAACCAAACCTTGACGCTTAGCGAGTGAGAAAGTAGAGAGAGAAAGATAGGATCTTGAAATGTGATCCAAATGAAACATGAAAAGAGAAAATGATAAGAATATAAAGGTTTGCCCATAAATTAATTAGGTAAACTATATCTAGTTAGAGAAAGGGAGATGAGAAAAAACACATTCACTTTCGGCGAGTGGAAGATTAGAGAGAGAGAGAGAAACAGAATGATTGAATCTCGAAATGTGAGCTTCAATCTACATTTAAAACAAACAAAAATGATAAGAACCTCTTAGAAAATTGATCGGTAAGCTAAAAATAAAATCTGTAATTAATTTTTTTCTTACTTAAATTATAATTTAAATTAAATTTCTTCAAAATTAAAAATATAAATTATTTATATAAATTCATAAAATGTTAAATTTTGTCTCAAATTCGTCATAAATATTTGCGACAAAATAGGGACGCATATGGAAATAATATATTTGTCATAGTTTCGTCAAAAAACAAATTGCTACAATTATAAGACGAAACAGAGTTGTTGGTAACAAGTCACTATATTGTCACAAATGTTTGCTACAATTTTGACACGGAGTATAGAAGATGGGAACCTGTCACTAATTTGTCACAAAATTTAGCTACTATAGTGTGACGATATGAGGTTTTTGCAAATCAGTACATTTTTCCTCACAAACTTTTACAACTATTTTGTGACGATATATTACTTCCTAATTATTCACAAATTCGTCGCACTTATGTTTTCTATAGTCATCATTCGTTAGTCATACATTCGTCCCAAATTTGCCACTGGGTTAGTCCATCGCAAAATCGTTGACAAATTTGGGACGTGATATTTCCAATATCCAGTGTTCGTCGCAAATTCGTCACAAATGCAAATTCGTCACTCTTTTGGATTTTGTGACGAATTTGTGACTATAATGTATGTAGAAAATTCCATGTTTTATTGTAGAGTTTGGAAGTTCCGCGGGAGCTTTTTGTATCATCGTTGAAGGTAATTTGTTAGTAATGATTATGTTTATGACTATTTTGATTCGGTTAACTCAGTTTCACAAAATAATCTTACGGTCTTACCACATCAGCCATTTTCTCTTTCCCTTTTCCTCTATGTGCCATCTTTCAAACCCCAAATTAATGACTGTCAGATGTTAAGAATCTTTAGATGTTAGATATTACCCAGAAAATATATAGCTAAACTATACTCATATCCTAATCTAGAAGAAGAGATCGATGAATCGATTAGAAAGAAACCAAACTTTGACGTTTAGCGAGTGAGAAAGTAGAGAGAGAAAGATAGGATCTTGAAATGTGATCCAAATGAAACATGAAAAGAGAAAATGATAAGAATATAAAGGTTTGCCCATAAATTAATTAGGTAAACTATATCTAGTTGGAGAAAGGGAGATGAGAAAACCACACATTCACTTTCGGCGAGTGGAAGATTAGAGAGAGAGAGAAACAGAATGATTGAATATCGAAATGTGAGCTTCGATCTACATTTAAAACAAACAAAAATGATAAGAACCTCTCAGAAAATTGATCGGTAAGCTAAAAATAAAATCTGTAATCAATTTCTTTCTTATTTAAAGTATAATTTAAATTAAATTTCTTCAAAATTAAGAATATAAATTATTTATATAAATTCATAAAATGTTAAATTTTGTCTCAAATTCGTCATAAATATTTGCGACAAAATAGGGACGCATATGGAAATAATATATTTGTCATAGTTTCGTCACAAACAAAATGCTACAATTTTAAGACGAAACAGATTTGTTGGTAACAAGTCACTATATTGTCACAAATGTTTGCTACAATTTTGACACGGAGTATAGAAGATGGGAACCTGTCACTAATTTGTCACAAAATTTAGCTACTACTGTGTGACGATATGAGGTTTTTGCAAATCAGTACATTTTTCCTCACAAACTTTTATAACTATTTTGTGACGGTATATTACTTCCTAATTATTCACAAATTCGTCGCACTTATGTTTTCTATAGTCGTCATTCGTTAGTCATACATTCGTCCCAAATTTGCCACTGGTTTGGTCCATTGCAAAATCGTTGAAAAATTTGGGACGTGATATTTCCAATATCCAGTGTTCGTCGCAAATTCGTCACAAATGCAAATTCGTCACTCTTTTGGATTTTGTGACGAATTTGCGACTATAATGTATGTAGAAAATTCCATGTTTTATTGTAGAGTTTGGAAGTTCCGTGGGAGCTTTTTGTATCATCGTTGAAGGTAATTTGTTAGTAATGATTATGTTTATGACTATTTTGATTCGGTTAACTCAGTTTCACAAAATAATCTTACTGTCTTACCACATCAGCCATTTTCTCTTTACCTTTTCCTCTATGTGCCATCTTTCAAACCCCAAATTAATGACTGTCAGATGTTAAGAATCTTTAGATGTTAGATATTACCCAGAAAATATATAACTAAACTATACTCATATCCTAATCTAGAAGAAGAGATCGATGAATCGATTAGAAAGAAACCAAACCTTGACGCTTAGCGAGTGAGAAAGTAGAGAGAGAAAGATAGGATCTTGAAATGTGATCCAAATGAAACATGAAAAGAGAAAATGATAAGAATATAAAGGTTTGCCCATAAATTAATTAGGTAAACTATATCTAGTTAGAGAAAGGGAGATGAGAAAAAACACATTCACTTTCGGCGAGTGGAAGATTAGAGAGAGAGAGAGAAACAGAATGATTGAATCTCGAAATGTGAGCTTCAATCTACATTTAAAACAAAATAAAATGATAAGAACCTCTTAGAAAATTGATCGGTAAGCTAAAAATAAAATCTGTAATTAATTTTTTTCTTATTTAAATTATAATTTAAATTAAATTTCTTCAAAATTAAAAATATAAATTATTTATATAAATTCATAAAATGTTAAATTTTGTCTCAAATTCGTCATAAATATTTGCGACAAAATAGGGACGCATATGGAAATAATATATTTGTCATAGTTTCGTCAAAAAACAAATTGCTACAATTATAAGACGAAACAGAGTTGTTGGTAACAAGTCACTATATTGTCACAAATGTTTGCTACAATTTTGACACGGAGTATAGAAGATGGGAACCTGTCACTAATTTGTCACAAAATTTAGCTACTATAGTGTGACGATATGAGGTTTTTGCAAATCAGTACATTTTTCCTCACAAACTTTTACAACTATTTTGTGACGATATATTACTTCCTAATTATTCACAAATTCGTCGCACTTATGTTTTCTATAGTCATCATTCGTTAGTCATACATTCGTCCCAAATTTGCCACTGGGTTAGTCCATCGCAAAATCGTTGACAAATTTGGGACGTGATATTTCCAATATCCAGTGTTCGTCGCAAATTCGTCACAAATGCAAATTCGTCACTCTTTTGGATTTTGTGACGAATTTGTGACTATAATGTATGTAGAAAATTCCATGTTTTATTGTAGAGTTTGGAAGTTCCGCGGGAGCTTTTTGTATCATCGTTGAAGGTAATTTGTTAGTAATGATTATGTTTATGACTATTTTGATTCGGTTAACTCAGTTTCACAAAATAATCTTACGGTCTTACCACATCAGCCATTTTCTCTTTCCCTTTTCCTCTATGTGCCATCTTTCAAACCCCAAATTAATGACTGTCAGATGTTAAGAATCTTTAGATGTTAGATATTACCCAGAAAATATATAGCTAAACTATACTCATATCCTAATCTAGAAGAAGAGATCGATGAATCGATTAGAAAGAAACCAAACTTTGACGTTTAGCGAGTGAGAAAGTAGAGAGAGAAAGATAGGATCTTGAAATGTGATCCAAATGAAACATGAAAAGAGAAAATGATAAGAATATAAAGGTTTGCCCATAAATTAATTAGGTAAACTATATCTAGTTGGAGAAAGGGAGATGAGAAAACCACACATTCACTTTCGGCGAGTGGAAGATTAGAGAGAGAGAGAAACAGAATGATTGAATATCGAAATGTGAGCTTCGATCTACATTTAAAACAAACAAAAATGATAAGAACCTCTTAGAAAATTGATCGGTAAGCTAAAAATAAAATCTGTAATCAATTTCTTCTTATTTAAACTATAATTTAAATTAAATTTCTTCAAAATTAAGAATATAAATTATTTATATAAATTCATAAAATGTTAAATTTTGTCTCAAATTCGTCATAAATATTTGCGACAAAATAGGGACGCATATGGAAATAATATATTTGTCATAGTTTCGTCACAAACAAAATGCTACAATTTTAAGACGAAACAGATTTGTTGGTAACAAGTCACTATCGTGTCACAAATGTTTGCTACAATTTTGACACGGAGTATAGAAGATGGGAACCTGTCACTAATTTGTCACAAAATTTAGCAACTACTGTGTGACGATATGAGGTTTTTGCAAATCAGTACATTTTTCCTCACAAACTTTTACAACTATTTTGTGACGATATATTACTTCCTAATTATTCACAAATTCGTCGCACTTATGTTTTCTATAGTCATCATTCGTTAGTCATACATTCGTCCCAAATTTGCCACTGGGTTGGTCCATCGCAAAATCGTCTTAAATAGTGACAAATTTGCGACGTGATATTTCCAATATCCAGTGTTCGTCGCAAATTCGTCACAAATGCAAATTCGTCACTCTTTTGGATTTTGTGACGAATTTGCGACTATAATGTATGTAGAAAATTCAATGTTTTATTGTAGAGTTTGGAAGTTCCGCAGGAGCTTTTTTAATCATCGTTGAAGGTAATTTGTTAGTAATGATTATGTTTATGACTATTTTGATTCGGTTAACTCAGTTTCACAAAATAATCTTACGATCTTACCACATCAGCCATTTTCTCTTTCCCTTTTCCTCTATGTGCCATCTTTCAAATCCCAAATTAATGACTGTCAGATGTTAAGAATCTTTAGATGTTAGATATTACCCAGAAAATATATAGCTAAACTATACTCATATCCTAATCTAGAAGAAGAGATCGATGAATCGATTAGAAAGAAACCAAACTTTGACGCTTAGCGAGTGAGAAAGTAGAGAGAGAAAGATAGGATCTTGAAATGTGATCCAAATGAAACATGAAAAGAGAAAATGATAAGAATATAAAGGTTTGCCCATAAATTAATTAGGTAAACTATATCTAGTTGGAGAAAGGGAGATGAGAAAACCACACATTCACTTTCGGCGAGTGGAAGATTAGAGAGAGAGAGAGAAACAGAATGATTGAATCTCGAAATGTGAGCTTCGATCTACATTTAAAACAAACAAAAATGATAAGAACCTCTCAGAAAATTGATCGGTAAGCTAAAAATAAAATCTGTAATTAATTTCTTTCTTATTTAAATTATAATTTAAATTAAATTTCTTCAAAATTAAGAATATAAATTATTTATATAAATTCATAAAATGTTAAATTTTGTCTCAAATTCGTCATAAATATTTGCGACAAAATAGGGACGCATATGGAAATAATATATTTGTCATAGTTTCGTCAAAAAACAAATTGCTACAATTTTAAGACGAAACAGAGTTGTTGGAAACAAGTCACTATATTGTCACAAATGTTTGCTACAATTTTGACACGGAGTATAGAAGATGGGAACCTGTCACTAATTTGTCACAAAATTTAGCTACTACTGTGTGACGATATGAGGTTTTTGCAAATCAGTACATTTTTCCTCACAAACTTTTACAACTATTTTGTGACGATATATTACTACCTAATTATTCACAAATTCGTCGCACTTATGTTTTCTATAGTCGTCATTCGTTTGTCATACATTCGTCCCAAATTTGCCACTAGTTTGGTCCATCGCAAAATCGTCTTAAATAGTGACAAATTTGGGACGTGATATTTCCAATATCCAGTGTTCGTCACAAATTCGTCACAAATGCAAATTCGTCACTCTTTTGGATTTTGTGACGAATTTGCGACTATAATGTATGTAGAAAATTCTATGTTTTATTGTAGAGTTTGGAAGTTCCGCGGGAGCTTTTTTAATCATCGTTGAAGGTAATTTGTTAGTAATGATTATGTTTATGACTATTTTGATTCGGTTAACTCAGTTTCACAAAATAATCTTACGGTCTTACCACATCAGCCATTTTCTCTTTCCCTTTTCCTCTATGTGCCATCTTTCAAACCCCAAATTAATGACTGTCAGATGTTAAGAATCTTTAGATGTTAGATATTACCCAGAAAATATATAGCTAAACTATACTCATATCCTAATCTAGAAGAAGAGATCGATGAATCGATTAGAAAGAAAACAAACTTTGACGTTTAGCGAGTGAGAAAGTAGAGAGAGAAAGATAGGATCTTGAAATGTGATCCAAATGAAACATGAAAAGAGAAAATGATAAGAATATAAAGGTTTGCCCATAAATTAATTAGGTAAACTATATCTAGTTGGAGAAAGGGAGATGAGAAAACCACACATTCACTTTCGGCGAGTGGAAGATTAGAGAGAGAGAGAAACAGAATGATTGAATCTCGAAATGTGAGCTTCGATCTACATTTAAAACAAACAAAAATGATAAGAACCTCTCAGAAAATTGATCGGTAAGCTAAAAATAAAATCTGTAATTAATTTCTTTCTTATTTAAATTATAATTTAAATTAAATTTCTTCAAAATTAAGAATATAAATTATTTATATAAATTCATAAAATGTTAAATTTTGTCTCAAATTCGTCATAAATATTTGCGACAAAATAGGGACGCATATGGAAATAATATATTTGTCATAGTTTCGTCACAAACAAAATGCTACAATTTTAAGACGAAACAGATTTGTTGGTAACAAGTCACTATATTGTCACAAATGTTTGCTACAATTTTGACACGGAGTATAGAAGATGGGAACCTGTCACTAATTTGTCACAAAATTTAGCTACTACTGTGTGACGATATGAGGTTTTTGCAAATCAGTACATTTTTCCTCACAAACTTTTACAACTATTTTGTGACGATATATTACTACCTAATTATTCACAAATTCGTCGCACTTATGTTTTCTATAGTCGTCATTCGTTTGTCATACATTCGTCCCAAATTTGCCACTAGTTTGGTCCATCGCAAAATCGTCTTAAATAGTGACAAATTTGCGACGTGATATTTCCAATATCCAGTGTTCGTCGCAAATTCGTCACAAATGCAAATTCGTCACTCTTTTGGATTTTGTGACGAATTTGCGACTATAATGTTTGTAGAAAATTCAATGTTTTATTGTAGAGTTTGGAAGTTCCGCAGGAGCTTTTTTAATCATCGTTGAAGGTAATTTGTTAGTAATGATTATGTTTATGACTATTTTGATTCGGTTAACTCAGTTTCACAAAATAATCTTACGATCTTACCACATCAGCCATTTTCTCTTTCCCTTTTCCTCTATGTGCCATCTTTCAAATCCCAAATTAATGACTGTCAGATGTTAAGAATCTTTAGATGTTAGATATTACCCAGAAAATATATAGCTAAACTATACTCATATCCTAATCTAGAAGAAGAGATCGATGAATCGATTAGAAAGAAACCAAACTTTGACGCTTAGCGAGTGAGAAAGTAGAGAGAGAAAGATAGGATCTTGAAATGTGATCCAAATGAAACATGAAAAGAGAAAATGATAAGAATATAAAGGTTTGCCCATAAATTAATTAGGTAAACTATATCTAGTTGGAGAAAGGGAGATGAGAAAACCACACATTCACTTTCGGCGAGTGGAAGATTAGAGAGAGAGAGAGAAACAGAATGATTGAATCTCGAAATGTGAGCTTCGATCTACATTTAAAACAAACAAAAATGATAAGAACCTCTCAGAAAATTGATCGGTAAGCTAAAAATAAAATCTGTAATTAATTTCTTTCTTATTTAAATTATAATTTAAATTAAATTTCTTCAAAATTAAGAATATAAATTATTTATATAAATTCATAAAATGTTAAATTTTGTCTCAAATTCGTCATAAATATTTGCGACAAAATAGGGACGCATATGGAAATAATATATTTGTCATAGTTTCGTCACAAACAAATTGCTACAATTTTAAGACGAAACAGAGTTGTTGGTAACAAGTCACTATATTGTCACAAATGTTTGCTACAATTTTGACACGGAGTATAGAAGATGGGAACCTGTCACTAATTTGTCACAAAATTTAGCTACTACTGTGTGACGATATGAGGTTTTTGCTAATCAGTACATTTTTCCTCACAAACTTTTATAACTATTTTGTGACGGTATATTACTTCCTAATTATTCACAAATTCGTCGCACTTATGTTTTCTATAGTCGTCATTCGTTAGTCATACATTCGTCCCAAATTTGCCACTGGTTTGGTCCATTGCAAAATCGTTGACAAATTTGGGACGTGATATTTCCAATATCCAGTGTTCGTCGCAAATTCGTCACAAATGCAAATTCGTCTCTCTTTTGGATGTTGTGACGAATTTGCGACTATAATGTATGTAGAGAATTCCATGTTTTATTGTAGAGTTTGGAAGTTCCGCGGGAGCTTTTTGTATCATTGTTGAAGGTAATTTGTTAGTAATGATTATGTTTATGACTATTTTGATTCGGTTAACTCAGTTTCACAAAATAATCTTACTGTCTTACCACATCAGCCATTTTCTCTTTACCTTTTCCTCTATGTGCCATCTTTCAAACCCCAAATTAATGACTGTCAGATGTTAAGAATCTTTAGATGTTAGATATTACCCAGAAAATATATAACTAAACTATACTCATATCCTAATCTAGAAGAAGAGATCGATGAATCGATTAGAAAGAAACCAAACCTTGACGCTTAGCGAGTGAGAAAGTAGAGAGACAAAGATAGGATCTTGAAATGTGATCCAAATGAAACATGAAAAGAGAAAATGATAAGAATATAAAGGTTTGCCCATAAATTAATTAGGTAAACTATATCTAGTTAGAGAAAGGGAGATGAGAAAAAACACATTCACTTTCGGCGAGTGGAAGATTAGAGAGAGAGAGAGAAACAGAATGATTGAATCTCGAAATGTGAGCTTCAATCTACATTTAAAACAAACAAAAATGATAAGAACCTCATAGAAAATTGATCGGTAAGCTAAAAATAAAATCTGTAATTAATTTTTTTCTTATTTAAATTATAATTTAAATTAAATTTCTTCAAAATTAAAAATATAAATTATTTATATAAATTCATAAAATGTTAAATTTTGTCTCAAATTCGTCATAAATATTTGCGACAAAATAGGGACGCATATGGAAATAATATATTTGTCATAGTTTCGTCAAAAAACAAATTGCTACAATTTTAAGACGAAACAGAGTTGTTGGAAACAAGTCACTATATTGTCACAAATGTTTGCTACAATTTTGACACGGAGTATAGAAGATGGGAACCCGTCACTAATTTGTCACAAAATTTAGCTACTACTGTGTGACGATATGAGGTTTTTGCAAATCAGTACATTTTTCCTCACAAACTTTTACAACTATTTTGTGACGATATATTACTACCTAATTATTCACAAATTCGTCGCACTTATGTTTTCTATAGTCGTCATTCGTTTGTCATACATTCGTCCCAAATTTGCCACTAGTTTGGTCCATCGCAAAATCGTCTTAAATAGTGACAAATTTGGGACGTGATATTTCCAATATCCAGTGTTCGTCACAAATTCGTCACAAATGCAAATTCGTCACTCTTTTGGATTTTGTGACGAATTTGCGACTATAATGTATGTAGAAAATTCTATGTTTTATTGTAGAGTTTGGAAGTTCCGCGGGAGCTTTTTTAATCATCGTTGAAGGTAATTTGTTAGTAATGATTATGTTTATGACTATTTTGATTCGGTTAACTCAGTTTCACAAAATAATCTTACGGTCTTACCACATCAGCCATTTTCTCTTTCCCTTTTCCTCTATGTGCCATCTTTCAAACCCCAAATTAATGACTGTCAGATGTTAAGAATCTTTAGATGTTAGATATTACCCAGAAAATATATAGCTAAACTATACTCATATCCTAATCTAGAAGAAGAGATCGATGAATCGATTAGAAAGAAAACAAACTTTGACGTTTAGCGAGTGAGAAAGTAGAGAGAGAAAGATAGGATCTTGAAATGTGATCCAAATGAAACATGAAAAGAGAAAATGATAAGAATATAAAGGTTTGCCCATAAATTAATTAGGTAAACTATATCTAGTTGGAGAAAGGGAGATGAGAAAACCACACATTCACTTTCGGCGAGTGGAAGATTAGAGAGAGAGAGAAACAGAATGATTGAATCTCGAAATGTGAGCTTCGATCTACATTTAAAACAAACAAAAATGATAAGAACCTCTCAGAAAATTGATCGGTAAGCTAAAAATAAAATCTGTAATTAATTTCTTTCTTATTTAAATTATAATTTAAATTAAATTTCTTCAAAATTAAGAATATAAATTATTTATATAAATTCATAAAATGTTAAATTTTGTCTCAAATTCGTCATAAATATTTGCGACAAAATAGGGACGCATATGGAAATAATATATTTGTCATAGTTTCGTCACAAACAAAATGCTACAATTTTAAGACGAAACAGATTTGTTGGTAACAAGTCACTATATTGTCACAAATGTTTGCTACAATTTTGACACGGAGTATAGAAGATGGGAACCTGTCACTAATTTGTCACAAAATTTAGCAACTACTGTGTGACGATATGAGGTTTTTGCAAATCAGTACATTTTTCCTCACAAACTTTTACAACTATTTTGTGACGATATATTACTTCCTAATTATTCACCAATTCGTCGCACTTATGTTTTCTATAGTCATCATTCGTTAGTCATATATTCGTCCCAAATTTGCCACTGGGTTGGTCCATCGCAAAATCGTCTTAAATAGTGACAAATTTGCGACGTGATATTTCCAATATCCAGTGTTCGTCGCAAATTCGTCACAAATGCAAATTCGTCACTCTTTTGGATTTTGTGACGAATTTGCGACTATAATGTATGTAGAAAATTCAATGTTTTATTGTAGAGTTTGGAAGTTCCGCAGGAGCTTTTTTAATCATCGTTGAAGGTAATTTGTTAGTAATGATTATGTTTATGACTATTTTGATTCGGTTAACTCAGTTTCACAAAATAATCTTACGATCTTACCACATCAGCCATTTTCTCTTTCCCTTTTCCTCTATGTGCCATCTTTCAAATCCCAAATTAATGACTGTCAGATGTTAAGAATCTTTAGATGTTAGATATTACCCAGAAAATATATAGCTAAACTATACTCATATCCTAATCTAGAAGAAGAGATCGATGAATCGATTAGAAAGAAACCAAACTTTGACGCTTAGCGAGTGAGAAAGTAGAGAGAGAAAGATAGGATCTTGAAATGTGATCCAAATGAAACATGAAAAGAGAAAATGATAAGAATATAAAGGTTTGCCCATAAATTAATTAGGTAAACTATATCTAGTTGGAGAAAGGGAGATGAGAAAACCACACATTCACTTTCGGCGAGTGGAAGATTAGAGAGAGAGAGAAACAGAATGATTGAATCTCGAAATGTGAGCTTCGATCTACATTTAAAACAAACAAAAATGATAAGAACCTCTCAGAAAATTGATCGGTAAGCTAAAAATAAAATCTGTAATTAATTTCTTTCTTATTTAAATTATAATTTAAATTAAATTTCTTCAAAATTAAGAATATAAATTATTTATATAAATTCATAAAATGTTAAATTTTGTCTCAAATTCGTCATAAATATTTGCGACAAAATAGGGACGCATATGGAAATAATATATTTGTCATAGTTTCGTCACAAACAAAATGCTACAATTTTAAGACGAAACAGATTTGTTGGTAACAAGTCACTATATTGTCACAAATGTTTGCTACAATTTTGACACGGAGTATAGAAGATGGGAACCTGTCACTAATTTGTCACAAAATTTAGCAACTACTGTGTGACGATATGAGGTTTTTGCAAATCAGTACATTTTTCCTCACAAACTTTTACAACTATTTTGTGACGATATATTACTTCCTAATTATTCACCAATTCGTCGCACTTATGTTTTCTATAGTCATCATTCGTTAGTCATATATTCGTCCCAAATTTGCCACTGGGTTGGTCCATCGCAAAATCGTCTTAAATAGTGACAAATTTGCGACGTGATATTTCCAATATCCAGTGTTCGTCGCAAATTCGTCACAAATGCAAATTCGTCACTCTTTTGGATTTTGTGACGAATTTGCGACTATAATGTATGTAGAAAATTCAATGTTTTATTGTAGAGTTTGGAAGTTCCGCAGGAGCTTTTTTAATCATCGTTGAAGGTAATTTGTTAGTAATGATTATGTTTATGACTATTTTGATTCGGTTAACTCAGTTTCACAAAATAATCTTACGATCTTACCACATCAGCCATTTTCTCTTTCCCTTTTCCTCTATGTGCCATCTTTCAAATCCCAAATTAATGACTGTCAGATGTTAAGAATCTTTAGATGTTAGATATTACCCAGAAAATATATAGCTAAACTATACTCATATCCTAATCTAGAAGAAGAGATCGATGAATCGATTAGAAAGAAACCAAACTTTGACGCTTAGCGAGTGAGAAAGTAGAGAGAGAAAGATAGGATCTTGAAATGTGATCCAAATGAAACATGAAAAGAGAAAATGATAAGAATATAAAGGTTTGCCCATAAATTAATTAGGTAAACTATATCTAGTTGGAGAAAGGGAGATGAGAAAACCACACATTCACTTTCGGCGAGTGGAAGATTAGAGAGAGAGAGAAACAGAATGATTGAATCTCGAAATGTGAGCTTCGATCTACATTTAAAACAAACAAAAATGATAAGAACCTCTCAGAAAATTGATCGGTAAGCTAAAAATAAAATCTGTAATTAATTTCTTTCTTATTTAAATTATAATTTAAATTAAATTTCTTCAAAATTAAGAATATAAATTATTTATATAAATTCATAAAATGTTAAATTTTGTCTCAAATTCGTCATAAATATTTGCGACAAAATAGGGACGCATATGGAAATAATATATTTGTCATAGTTTCGTCACAAACAAATTGCTACAATTTTAAGACGAAACAGAGTTGTTGGTAACAAGTCACTATATTGTCACAAATGTTTGCTACAATTTTGACACGGAGTATAGAAGATGGGAACCTGTCACTAATTTGTCACAAAATTTAGCTACTACTGTGTGACGATATGAGGTTTTTGCAAATCAGTACATTTTTCCTCACAAACTTTTATAACTATTTTGTGACGGTATATTACTTCCTAATTATTCACAAATTCGTCGCACTTATGTTTTCTATAGTCGTCATTCGTTAGTCATACATTCGTCCCAAATTTGCCACTGGTTTGGTCCATTGCAAAATAGTGACAAATTTGGGACGTGATATTTCCAATATCCAGTGTTCGTCGCAAATTCGTCACAAATGCAAATTCGTCTCTCTTTTGGATTTTGTGACGAATTTGCGACTATAATGTATGTAGAGAATTCCATGTTTTATTGTAGAGTTTGGAAGTTCCGCGGGAGCTTTTTGTATCATCGTTGAAGGTAATTTGTTAGTAATGATTATGTTTATGACTATTTTGATTCGGTTAACTCAGTTTCACAAAATAATCTTACTGTCTTACCACATCAGCCATTTTCTCTTTCCCTTTTCCTCTATGTGCCATCTTTCAAACCCCAAATTAATGACTGTCAGATGTTAAGAATCTTTAGATGTTAGATATTACCCAGAAAATATATAACTAAACTATACTCATATCCTAATCTAGAAGAAGAGATCGATGAATCGATTAGAAAGAAACCAAACCTTGACGCTTAGCGAGTGAGAAAGTAGAGAGACAAAGATAGGATCTTGAAATGTGATCCAAATGAAACATGAAAAGAGAAAATGATAAGAATATAAAGGTTTGCCCATAAATTAATTAGGTAAACTATATCTAGTTAGAGAAAGGGAGATGAGAAAAAACACATTCACTTTCGGCGAGTGGAAGATTAGAGAGAGAGAGAGAAACAGAATGATTGAATCTCGAAATGTGAGCTTCAATCTACATTTAAAACAAACAAAAATGATAAGAACCTCTTAGAAAATTGATCGGTAAGCTAAAAATAAAATCTGTAATTAATTTTTTTCTTATTTAAATTATAATTTAAATTAAATTTCTTCAAAATTAAGAATATAAATTATTTATATAAATTCATAAAATGTTAAATTTTGTCTCAAATTCGTCATAAATATTTGCGACAAAATAGGGACGCATATGGAAATAATATATTTGTCATAGTTTCGTCAAAAAACAAATTGCTACAATTTTAAGACGAAACAGAGTTGTTGGAAACAAGTCACTATATTGTCACAAATGTTTGCTACAATTTTGACACGGAGTATAGAAGATGGGAACCTGTCACTAATTTGTCACAAAATTTAGCTACTACTGTGTGACGATATGAGGTTTTTGCAAATCAGTACATTTTTCCTCACAAACTTTTACAACTATTTTGTGACGATATATTACTACCTAATTATTCACAAATTCGTCGCACTTATGTTTTCTATAGTCGTCATTCGTTTGTCATACATTCGTCCCAAATTTGCCACTAGTTTGGTCCATCGCAAAATCGTCTTAAATAGTGACAAATTTAGGACGTGATATTTCCAATATCCAGTGTTCGTCGCAAATTCGTCACAAATACAAATTCGTCACTCTTTTGGATTTTGTGACGAATTTGCGACTATAATGTATGTAGAAAATTCTATGTTTTATTGTAGAGTTTGGAAGTTCCGCGGGAGCTTTTTTAATCATCGTTGAAGGTAATTTGTTAGTAATGATTATGTTTATGACTATTTTGATTCGGTTAACTCAGTTTCACAAAATAATCTTACGGTCTTACCACATCAGCCATTTTCTCTTTCCCTTTTCCTCTATGTGCCATCTTTCAAACCCCAAACTAATGACTGTCAGATGTTAAGAATCTTTAGATGTTAGATATTACCCAGAAAATATATAGCTAAACTATACTCATATCCTAATCTAGAAGAAGAGATCGATGAATCGATTAGAAAGAAAACAAACTTTGACGTTTAGCGAGTGAGAAAGTAGAGAGAGAAAGATAGGATCTTGAAATGTGATCCAAATGAAACATGAAAAGAGAAAATGATAAGAATATAAAGGTTTGCCCATAAATTAATTAGGTAAACTATATCTAGTTGGAGAAAGGGAGATGAGAAAACCACACATTCACTTTCGGCGAGTGGAAGATTAGAGAGAGAGAGAAACAGAATGATTGAATCTCGAAATGTGAGCTTCGATCTACATTTAAAACAAACAAAAATGATAAGAACCTCTCAGAAAATTGATCGGTAAGCTAAAAATAAAATCTGTAATTAATTTCTTTCTTATTTAAATTATAATTTAAATTAAATTTCTTCAAAATTAAGAATATAAATTATTTATATAAATTCATAAAATGTTAAATTTTGTCTCAAATTCGTCATAAATATTTGCGACAAAATAGGGACGCATATGGAAATAATATATTTGTCATAGTTTCGTCACAAACAAATTGCTACAATTTTAAGACGAAACAGAGTTGTTGGTAACAAGTCACTATATTGTCACAAATGTTTGCTACAATTTCGACACGGAGTATAGAAGATGGAAACCTGTCACTAATTTGTCACAAAATTTAGCTACTACTGTGTGACGATATGAGGTTTTTGCAAATCAGTACATTTTTCCTCACAAACTTTTACAACTATTTTGTGACGATATATTACTTCCTAATTATTCACAAATTCGTCGCACTTATGTTTTCTATAGTCATCATTCGTTAGTCATACATTCGTCCCAAATTTGCCACTGGGTTAGTCCATCGCAAAATCGTTGACAAATTTGGGACATGATATTTCCAATATCCAGTGTTCGTCGCAAATTCGTCACAAATGCAAATTCGTCACTCTTTTGGATTTTGTGACGAATTTGTGACTATAATGTATGTAGAAAATTCCATGTTTTATTGTAGAGTTTGGAAGTTCCGCGGGAGCTTTTTGTATCATCGTTGAAGGTAATTTGTTAGTAATGATTATGTTTATGACTATTTTGATTCGGTTAACTCAGTTTCACAAAATAATCTTACGGTCTTACCACATCAGCCATTTTCTCTTTCCCTTTTCCTCTATGTGCCATCTTTCAAACCCCAAATTAATGACTGTCAGATGTTAAGAATCTTTAGATGTTAGATATTACCCAGAAAATATATAGCTAAACTATACTCATATCCTAATCTAGAAGAAGAGATCGATGAATCGATTAGAAAGAAAACAAACTTTGACGTTTAGCGAGTGAGAAAGTAGAGAGAGAAAGATAGGATCTTGAAATGTGATCCAAATGAAACATGAAAAGAGAAAATGATAAGAATATAAAGGTTTGCCCATAAATTAATTAGGTAAACTATATCTAGTTGGAGAAAGGGAGATGAGAAAACCACACATTCACTTTCGGCGAGTGGAAGATTAGAGAGAGAGAGAAACAGAATGATTGAATCTCGAAATGTGAGCTTCGATCTACATTTAAAACAAACAAAAATGATAAGAACCTCTCAGAAAATTGATCGGTAAGCTAAAAATAAAATCTGTAATTAATTTCTTTCTTATTTAAATTATAATTTAAATTAAATTTCTTCAAAATTAAGAATATAAATTATTTATATAAATTCATAAAATGTTAAATTTTGTCTCAAATTCGTCATAAATATTTGCGACAAAATAGGGACGCATATGGAAATAATATATTTGTCATAGTTTCGTCACAAACAAATTGCTACAATTTTAAGACGAAACAGAGTTGTTGGTAACAAGTCACTATATTGTCACAAATGTTTGCTACAATTTCGACACGGAGTATAGAAGATGGAAACCTGTCACTAATTTGTCACAAAATTTAGCTACGACTGTGTGCCGATATGAGGTTTTGCAAATCAGTACATTTTTCCTCACAAACTTTTACAACTATTTTGTGACGATATATTACTACCTAATTATTCACAAATTCGTTGCACTTATGTTTTCTATATTCGTCATTCGTTAGTCATACATTCGTCCCAAATTTGCCACTGGTTTGGTCCATCGCAAAATCGTCTTAAATAGTGACAAATTTGCGACGTGATATTTCCAATATCCAGTGTTCGTCACAAATGCAAATTCGTCACTCATTTGGATTTTGTGACGAATTTGCGACTATAATGTATGTAGAAAACTCCATGTTTTATTGTAGAGTTTGGAAGTTCCGTGGGAGCTTTTTGTATCATCGTTGAAGGTAATTTGTTAGTAATGTTTATGTTTATGACTATTTTGATTCGGTTAACTCAGTTTCACAAAATAATCTTACGGTCTTACCACATCAGCCATTTTCTCTTTCCCTTTTCCTCTATGTGCCATCTTTCAAACCCCAAATTAATGACTGTCAGATGTTAAGAATCTTTAGATGTTAGATAATACCCAGAAAATTTATAGCTAAACTATACTCATATCCTAATCTAGAAGAAGAGATCGATGAATCGATTAGAAAGAAACCAAACCTTGACGCTTAGCGAGTGAGAAAGTAGAGAGAGAAATATAGGATCTTGAAATGTGATCCAAATAAAACATGAAAAGAGAAAATGATAAGAATATAAAGGTTTGCCCATAAATTAATTAGGTAAACTATATCTAGTTAGAGAAAGGGAGATGAGAAAAACACACATTCACTTTAAGCGAGTGGAAGATTAGAGAGAGAGAGAAACAGAATGATTGAATATCGAAATGTGAGCTTCGATCTACATTTAAAACAAACAAAAATGATAAGAACCTCTCAGAAAATTGATCGGTAAGCTAAAAATAAAATCTGTAATTAATTTCTTTCTTATTTAAATTATAATTTAAATTAAATTTCTTCAAAATTAAAAATATAAATTATTTATATAAATTCATAAAATGTTAAATTTTGTCTCAAATTCGTCATAAATATTTGCGACAAAATAGGGACGCATATGGAAATAATATATTTGTCATAGTTTCGTCACAAACAAATTGCTACAATTTTAAGACGAAACAGAGTTGTTGGTAACAAGTCACTATATTGTCACAAATGTTTGCTACAATTTCGACACGGAGTATAGAAGATGGAAACCTGTCACTAATTTGTCACAAAATTTAGCTACGACTGTGTGCCGATATGAGGTTTTTGCAAATCAGTACATTTTTCCTCACAAACTTTTACAACTATTTTGTGACGATATATTACTACCTAATTATTCACAAATTCGTTGCACTTATGTTTTCTATATTCGTCATTCGTTAGTCATACATTCGTCCCAAATTTGCCACTGGTTTGGTCCATCGCAAAATCGTCTTAAATAGTGACAAATTTGCGACGTGATATTTCCAATATCCAGTGTTCGTCACAAATGCAAATTCGTCACTCTTTTGGATTTTGTGACGAATTTGCGACTATAATGTATGTAGAAAACTCCATGTTTTATTGTAGAGTTTGGAAGTTCCGTGGGAGCTTTTTGTATCATCGTTGAAGGTAATTTGTTAGTAATGTTTATGTTTATGACTATTTTGATTCGGTTAACTCAGTTTCACAAAATAATCTTACGGTCTTACCACATCAGCCATTTTCTCTTTCCCTTTTCCTCTATGTGCCATCTTTCAAACCCCAAATTAATGACTGTCAGATGTTAAGAATCTTTAGATGTTAGATATTACCCAGAAAATATATAACTAAACTATACTCATATCCTAATCTAGAAGAAGAGATCGATGAATCGATTAGAAAGAAACCAAACTTTGACGTTTAGCGAGTGAGAAAGTAGAGAGAGAAAGATAGGATCTTGAAATGTGATCCAAATGAAACATGTAAAGAGAAAATGATAAGAATATAAAGGTTTGCCCATAAATTAATTAGGTAAACTATATCTAGTTGGAGAAAGGGAGATGAGAAAACCACACATTCACTTTCGGCGAGTGGAAGATTAGAGAGAGAGAGAAACAGAATGATTGAATATCGAAATGTGAGCTTCGATCTACATTTAAAACAAACAAAAATGATAAGAACCTCTCAGAAAATTGATCGGTAAGCTAAAAATAAAATCTGTAATCAATTTCTTTCTTATTTAAAGTATAATTTAAATTAAATTTCTTCAAAATTAAGAATATAAATTATTTATATAAATTCATAAAATGTTAAATTTTGTCTCAAATTCGTCATAAATATTTGCGACAAAATAGGGACGCATATGGAAATAATATATTTGTCATAGTTTCGTCACAAACAAAATGCTACAATTTTAAGACGAAACAGAGTTGTTGGTAACAAGTCACTATATTGTCACAAATGTTTGCTACAATTTTGACACGGAGTATAGAAGATGGGAACCTGTCACTAATTTGTCACAAAATTTAGCAACTACTGTGTGACGATATGAGGTTTTTGCAAATCAGTACATTTTTCCTCACAAACTTTTACAACTATTTTGTGACGATATATTACTTCCTAATTATTCAGAAATTCGTCGCACTTATGTTTTCTATAGTCATCATTCGTTAGTCATACATTCGTCCCAAATTTGCCACTGGGTTGGTCCATCGCAAAATCGTCTTAAATAGTGACAAATTTGCGACGTGATATTTCCAATATCCAGTGTTCGTCGCAAATTCGTCACAAATGCAAATTCGTCACTCTTTTGGATTTTGTGACGAATTTGCGACTATAATGTATGTAGAAAATTCAATGTTTTATTGTAGAGTTTGGAAGTTCCGCAGGAGCTTTTTTAATCATCGTTGAAGGTAATTTGTTAGTAATGATTATGTTTATGACTATTTTGATTCGGTTAACTCAGTTTCACAAAATAATCTTACGATCTTACCACATCAGCCATTTTCTCTTTCCCTTTTCCTCTATGTGCCATCTTTTAAATCCCAAATTAATGACTGTCAGATGTTAAGAATCTTTAGATGTTAGATATTACCCAGAAAATATATAGCTAAACTATACTCATATCCTAATCTAGAAGAAGAGATCGATGAATCGATTAGAAAGAAACCAAACTTTGACGCTTAGCGAGTGAGAAAGTAGAGAGAGAAAGATAGGATCTTGAAATGTGATCCAAATGAAACATGAAAAGAGAAAATGATAAGAATATAAAGGTTTGCCCATAAATTAATTAGGTAAACTATATCTAGTTGGAGAAAGGGAGATGAGAAAACCACACATTCACTTTCGGCGAGTGGAAGATTAGAGAGAGAGAGAGAAACAGAATGATTGAATCACGAAATGTGAGCTTCGATCTACATTTAAAACAAACAAAAATGATAAGAACCTCTCAGAAAATTGATCGGTAAGCTAAAAATAAAATCTGTAATTAATTTCTTTCTTATTTAAATTATAATTTAAATTAAATTTCTTCAAAATTAAGAATATAAATTATTTATATAAATTCATAAAATGTTAAATTTTGTCTCAAATTCGTCATAAATATTTGCGACAAAATAGGGACGCATATGGAAATAATATATTTGTCATAGTTTCGTCACAAACAAATTGCTACAATTTTAAGACGAAACAGAGTTGTTGGTAACAAGTCACTATATTGTCACAAATGTTTGCTACAATTTCGACACGGAGTATAGAAGATGGAAACCTGTCACTAATTTGTCACAAAATTTAGCTACTACTGTGTGACGATATGAGGTTTTTGCAAATCAGTACATTTTTCCTCACAAACTTTTACAACTATTTTGTGACGATATATTACTTCCTAATTATTCACAAATTCGTCGCACTTATGTTTTCTATAGTCATCATTCGTTAGTCATACATTCGTCCCAAATTTGCCACTGGGTTAGTCCATCGCAAAATCGTTGACAAATTTGGGACGTGATATTTCCAATATCCAGTGTTCGTCGCAAATTCGTCACAAATGCAAATTCGTCACTCTTTTGGATTTTGTGACGAATTTGTGACTATAATGTATGTAGAAAATTCCATGTTTTATTGTAGAGTTTGGAAGTTCCGCGGGAGCTTTTTGTATCATCGTTGAAGGTAATTTGTTAGTAATGATTATGTTTATGACTATTTTGATTCGGTTAACTCAGTTTCACAAAATAATCTTACGGTCTTACCACATCAGCCATTTTCTCTTTCCCTTTTCCTCTATGTGCCATCTTTCAAACCCCAAATTAATGACTGTCAGATGTTAAGAATCTTTAGATGTTAGATATTACCCAGAAAATATATAGCTAAACTATACTCATATCCTAATCTAGAAGAAGAGATCGATGAATCGATTAGAAAGAAACCAAACTTTGACGTTTAGCGAGTGAGAAAGTAGAGAGAGAAAGATAGGATCTTGAAATGTGATCCAAATGAAACATGAAAAGAGAAAATGATAAGAATATAAAGGTTTGCCCATAAATTAATTAGGTAAACTATATCTAGTTGGAGAAAGGGAGATGAGAAAACCACACATTCACTTTCGGCGAGTGGAAGATTAGAGAGAGAGAGAAACAGAATGATTGAATATCGAAATGTGAGCTTCGATCTACATTTAAAACAAACAAAAATGATAAGAACCTCTCAGAAAATTGATCGGTAAGCTAAAAATAAAATCTGTAATCAATTTCTTTCTTATTTAAAGTATAATTTAAATTAAATTTCTTCAAAATTAAGAATATAAATTATTTATATAAATTCATAAAATGTTAAATTTTGTCTCAAATTCGTCATAAATATTTGCGACAAAATAGGGACGCATATGGAAATAATATATTTGTCATAGTTTCGTCACAAACAAAATGCTACAATTTTAAGACGAAACAGAGTTGTTGGTAACAAGTCACTATATTGTCACAAATGTTTGCTACAATTTTGACACGGAGTATAGAAGATGGGAACCTGTCACTAATTTGTCACAAAATTTAGCAACTACTGTGTGACGATATGAGGTTTTTGCAAATCAGTACATTTTTCCTCACAAACTTTTACAACTATTTTGTGACGATATATTACTTCCTAATTATTCACAAATTCGTCGCACTTATGTTTTCTATAGTCATCATTCGTTAGTCATACATTCGTCCCAAATTTGCCACTGGGTTGGTCCATCGCAAAATCGTCTTAAATAGTGACAAATTTGCGACGTGATATTTCCAATATCCAGTGTTCGTCGCAAATTCGTCACAAATGCAAATTCGTCACTCTTTTGGATTTTGTGACGAATTTGCGACTATAATGTATGTAGAAAATTCAATGTTTTATTGTAGAGTTTGGAAGTTCCGCAGGAGCTTTTTTAATCATCGTTGAAGGTAATTTGTTAGTAATGATTATGTTTATGACTATTTTGATTCGGTTAACTCAGTTTCACAAAATAATCTTACGATCTTACCACATCAGCCATTTTCTCTTTCCCTTTTCCTCTATGTGCCATCTTTCAAATCCCAAATTAATGACTGTCAGATGTTAAGAATCTTTAGATGTTAGATATTACCCAGAAAATATATAGCTAAACTATACTCATATCCTAATCTAGAAGAAGAGATCGATGAATCGATTAGAAAGAAACCAAACTTTGACGCTTAGCGAGTGAGAAAGTAGAGAGAGAAAGATAGGATCTTGAAATGTGATCCAAATGAAACATGAAAAGAGAAAATGATAAGAATATAAAGGTTTGCCCATAAATTAATTAGGTAAACTATATCTAGTTGGAGAAAGGGAGATGAGAAAACCACACATTCACTTTCGGCGAGTGGAAGATTAGAGAGAGAGAGAGAAACAGAATGATTGAATCTCGAAATGTGAGCTTCGATCTACATTTAAAACAAACAAAAATGATAAGAACCTCTCAGAAAATTGATCGGTAAGCTAAAAATAAAATCTGTAATTAATTTTTTTCTTATTTAAATTATAATTTAAATTAAATTTCTTTAAAATTAAGAATATAAATTATTTATATAAATTCATAAAATGTTAAATTTTGTCTCAAATTCGTCATAAATATTTGCGACAAAATAGGGACGCATATGGAAATAATATATTTGTCATAGTTTCGTCACAAACAAATTGCTACAATTTTAAGACGAAAGAGAGTTGTTGGTAACAAGTCACTATATTGTCACAAATGTTTGCTACAATTTCGACACGGAGTATAGAAGATGGAAACCTGTCACTAATTTGTCACAAAATTTAGCTACTACTGTGTGACGATATGAGGTTTTTGCAAATCAGTACATTTTTCCTCACAAACTTTTACAACTATTTTGTGACGATATATTACTTCCTAATTATTCACAAATTCGTCGCACTTATGTTTTCTATAGTCATCATTCGTTAGTCATACATTCGTCCCAAATTTGCCACTGGGTTAGTCCTTCGCAAAATCGTTGACAAATTTGGGACGTGATATTTCCAATATCCAGTGTTCGTCGCAAATTCGTCACAAATGCAAATTCGTCACTCTTTTGGATTTTGTGACGAATTTGTGACTATAATGTATGTAGAAAATTCCATGTTTTATTGTAGAGTTTGGAAGTTCCGCGGGAGCTTTTTGTATCATCGTTGAAGGTAATTTGTTAGTAATGATTATGTTTATGACTATTTTGATTCGGTTAACTCAGTTTCACAAAATAATCTTACGGTCTTACCACATCAGCCATTTTCTCTTTCCCTTTTCCTCTATGTGCCATCTTTCAAACCCCAAATTAATGACTGTCAGATGTTAAGAATCTTTAGATGTTAGATATTACCCAGAAAATATATAGCTAAACTATACTCATATCCTAATCTAGAAGAAGAGATCGATGAATCGATTAGAAAGAAACCAAACTTTGACGTTTAGCGAGTGAGAAAGTAGAGAGAGAAAGATAGGATCTTGAAATGTGATCCAAATGAAACATGAAAAGAGAAAATGATAAGAATATAAAGGTTTGCCCATAAATTAATTAGGTAAACTATATCTAGTTGGAGAAAGGGAGATGAGAAAACCACACATTCACTTTCGGCGAGTGGAAGATTAGAGAGAGAGAGAAACAGAATGATTGAATATCGAAATGTGAGCTTCGATCTACATTTAAAACAAACAAAAATGATAAGAACCTCTCAGAAAATTGATCGGTAAGCTAAAAATAAAATCTGTAATCAATTTCTTTCTTATTTAAAGTATAACTTAAATTAAATTTCTTCAAAATTAAGAATATAAATTATTTATATAAATTCATAAAATGTTAAATTTTGTCTCAAATTCGTCATAAATATTTGCGACAAAATAGGGACGCATATGGAAATAATATATTTGTCATAGTTTCGTCACAAACAAAATGCTACAATTTTAAGACGAAACAGAGTTGTTGGTAACAAGTCACTATATTGTCACAAATGTTTGCTACAATTTTGACACGGAATATAGAAGATGGGAACCTGTCACTAATTTGTCACAAAATTTAGCAACTACTGTGTGACGATATGAGGTTTTTGCAAATCAGTACATTTTTCCTCAAAAACTTTTACAACTATTTTGTGACGATATATTACTTCCTAATTATTCACAAATTCGTCGCACTTATGTTTTCTATAGTCATCATTCGTTAGTCATACATTCGTCCCAAATTTGCCACTGGGTTGGTCCATCGCAAAATCGTCTTAAATAGTGACAAATTTGCGACGTGATATTTCCAATATCCAGTGTTCGTCGCAAATTCGTCACAAATGCAAATTCGTCACTCTTTTGGATTTTGTGACGAATTTGCGACTATAATGTATGTAGAAAATTCAATGTTTTATTGTAGAGTTTGGAAGTTCCGCAGGAGCTTTTTTAATCATCGTTGAAGGTAATTTGTTAGTAATGATTATGTTTATGACTATTTTGATTCGGTTAACTCAGTTTCACAAAATAATCTTACGATCTTACCACATCAGCCATTTTCTCTTTCCCTTTTCCTCTATGTGCCATCTTTCAAATCCCAAATTAATGACTGTCAGATGTTAAGAATCTTTAGATGTTAGATATTACCCAGAAAATATATAGCTAAACTATACTCATATCCTAATCTAGAAGAAGAGATCGATGAATCGATTAGAAAGAAACCAAACTTTGACGCTTAGCGAGTGAGAAAGTAGAGAGAGAAAGATAGGATCTTGAAATGTGATCCAAATGAAACATGAAAAGAGAAAATGATAAGAATATAAAGGTTTGCCCATAAATTAATTAGGTAAACTATATCTAGTTGGAGAAAGGGAGATGAGAAAACCACACATTCACTTTCGGCGAGTGGAAGATTAGAGAGAGAGAGAGAAACAGAATGATTGAATCTCGAAATGTGAGCTTCGATCTACATTTAAAACAAACAAAAATGATAAGAACCTCTCAGAAAATTGATCGGTAAGCTAAAAATAAAATCTGTAATTAATTTCTTTCTTATTTAAATTATAATTTAAATTAAATTTCTTCAAAATTAAGAATATAAATTATTTATATAAATTCATAAAATGTTAAATTTTGTCTCAAATTCGTCATAAATATTTGCGACAAAATAGGGATGCATATGGAAATAATATATTTGTCATAGTTTCGTCACAAACAAATTGCTACAATTTTAAGACGAAACAGAGTTGTTGGTAACAAGTCACTATATTGTCACAAATGTTTGCTACAATTTTGACACGGAGTATAGAAGATGGGAACCTGTCACTAATTTGTTACAAAATTTAGCTACTACTGTGTGACGATATGAGGTTTTTGCAAATCAGTACATTTTTCCTCACAAACTTTTATAACTATTTTGTGACGGTATATTACTTCCTAATTATTCACAAATTCGTCGCACTTATGTTTTCTATAGTCGTCATTCGTTAGTCATACATTCGTCCCAAATTTGCCACTGGTTTGGTCCATTGCAAAATCGTTGACAAATTTGGGACGTGATATTTCCAATATCCAGTGTTCGTTGCAAATTCGTCACAAATACAAATTCGTCTCTCTTTTGGATTTTGTGACGAATTTGCGACTATAATGTATGTAGAGAATTCCATGTTTTATTGTAGAGTTTGGAAGTTCCGCGGGAGCTTTTTGTATCATCGTTGAAGGTAATTTGTTAGTAATGATTATGTTTATGACTATTTTGATTCGGTTAACTCAGTTTCACAAAATAATCTTACTGTCTTACCACATCAGCCATTTTCTCTTTCCCTTTTCCTCTATGTGCCATCTTTCAAACCCCAAATTAATGACTGTCAGATGTTAAGAATCTTTAGATGTTAGATATTACCCAGAAAATATATAACTAAACTATACTCATATCCTAATCTAGAAGAAGAGATCGATGAATCGATTAGAAAGAAACCAAACCTTGACGCTTAGCGAGTGAGAAAGTAGAGAGACAAAGATAGGATCTTGAAATGTGATCCAAATGAAACATGAAAAGAGAAAATGATAAGAATATAAAGGTTTGCCCATAAATTAATTAGGTAAACTATATCTAGTTAGAGAAAGGGAGATGAGAAAAAACACATTCACTTTCGGCGAGTGGAAGATTAGAGAGAGAGAGAGAAACAGAATGATTGAATCTCGAAATGTGAGCTTCAATCTACATTTAAAACAAACAAAAATGATAAGAACCTCTTAGAAAATTGATCGGTAAGCTAAAAATAAAATCTGTAATTAATTTTTTTCTTATTTAAATTATAATTTAAATTAAATTTCTTCAAAATTAAGAATATAAATTATTTATATAAATTCATAAAATGTTAAATTTTGTCTCAAATTCGTCATAAATATTTGCGACAAAATAGGGACGCATATGGAAATAATATATTTGTCATAGTTTCGTCACAAACAAATTGCTACAATTTTAAGACGAAAGAGAGTTGTTGGTAACAAGTCACTATATTGTCACAAATGTTTGCTACAATTTCGACACGGAGTATAGAAGATGGAAACCTGTCACTAATTTGTCACAAAATTTAGCTACTACTGTGTGACGATATGAGGTTTTTGCAAATCAGTACATTTTTCCTCACAAACTTTTACAACTATTTTGTGACGATATATTACTTCCTAATTATTCACAAATTCGTCGCACTTATGTTTTCTATAGTCATCATTCGTTAGTCATACATTCGTCCCAAATTTGCCACTGGGTTAGTCCTTCGCAAAATCGTTGACAAATTTGGGACGTGATATTTCCAATATCCAGTGTTCGTCGCAAATTCGTCACAAATGCAAATTCGTCACTCTTTTGGATTTTGTGACGAATTTGTGACTATAATGTATGTAGAAAATTCCATGTTTTATTGTAGAGTTTGGAAGTTCCGCGGGAGCTTTTTGTATCATCGTTGAAGGTAATTTGTTAGTAATGATTATGTTTATGACTATTTTGATTCGGTTAACTCAGTTTCACAAAATAATCTTACGGTCTTACCACATCAGCCATTTTCTCTTTCCCTTTTCCTCTATGTGCCATCTTTCAAACCCCAAATTAATGACTGTCAGATGTTAAGAATCTTTAGATGTTAGATATTACCCAGAAAATATATAGCTAAACTATACTCATATCCTAATCTAGAAGAAGAGATCGATGAATCGATTAGAAAGAAACCAAACTTTGACGTTTAGCGAGTGAGAAAGTAGAGAGAGAAAGATAGGATCTTGAAATGTGATCCAAATGAAACATGAAAAGAGAAAATGATAAGAATATAAAGGTTTGCCCATAAATTAATTAGGTAAACTATATCTAGTTGGAGAAAGGGAGATGAGAAAACCACACATTCACTTTCGGCGAGTGGAAGATTAGAGAGAGAGAGAAACAGAATGATTGAATATCGAAATGTGAGCTTCGATCTACATTTAAAACAAACAAAAATGATAAGAACCTCTCAGAAAATTGATCGGTAAGCTAAAAATAAAATCTGTAATCAATTTCTTTCTTATTTAAAGTATAACTTAAATTAAATTTCTTCAAAATTAAGAATATAAATTATTTATATAAATTCATAAAATGTTAAATTTTGTCTCAAATTCGTCATAAATATTTGCGACAAAATAGGGACGCATATGGAAATAATATATTTGTCATAGTTTCGTCACAAACAAAATGCTACAATTTTAAGACGAAACAGAGTTGTTGGTAACAAGTCACTATATTGTCACAAATGTTTGCTACAATTTTGACACGGAATATAGAAGATGGGAACCTGTCACTAATTTGTCACAAAATTTAGCAATTACTGTGTGACGATATGAGGTTTTTGCAAATCAGTACATTTTTCCTCACAAACTTTTACAACTATTTTGTGACGATATATTACTTCCTAATTATTCACAAATTCGTCGCACTTATGTTTTCTATAGTCATCATTCGTTAGTCATACATTCGTCCCAAATTTGCCACTGGGTTGGTCCATCGCAAAATCGTCTTAAATAGTGACAAATTTGCGACGTGATATTTCCAATATCCAGTGTTCGTCGCAAATTCGTCACAAATGCAAATTCGTCACTCTTTTGGATTTTGTGACGAATTTGCGACTATAATGTATGTAGAAAATTCAATGTTTTATTGTAGAGTTTGGAAGTTCCGCAGGAGCTTTTTTAATCATCGTTGAAGGTAATTTGTTAGTAATGATTATGTTTATGACTATTTTGATTCGGTTAACTCAGTTTCACAAAATAATCTTACGATCTTACCACATCAGCCATTTTCTCTTTCCCTTTTCCTCTATGTGCCATCTTTCAAATCCCAAATTAATGACTGTCAGATGTTAAGAATCTTTAGATGTTAGATATTACCCAGAAAATATATAGCTAAACTATACTCATATCCTAATCTAGAAGAAGAGATCGATGAATCGATTAGAAAGAAACCAAACTTTGACGCTTAGCGAGTGAGAAAGTAGAGAGAGAAAGATAGGATCTTGAAATGTGATCCAAATGAAACATGAAAAGAGAAAATGATAAGAATATAAAGGTTTGCCCATAAATTAATTAGGTAAACTATATCTAGTTGGAGAAAGGGAGATGAGAAAACCACACATTCACTTTCGGCGAGTGGAAGATTAGAGAGAGAGAGAGAAACAGAATGATTGAATCTCGAAATGTGAGCTTCGATCTACATTTAAAACAAACAAAAATGATAAGAACCTCTCAGAAAATTGATCGGTAAGCTAAAAATAAAATCTGTAATTAATTTCTTTCTTATTTAAATTATAATTTAAATTAAATTTCTTCAAAATTAAGAATATAAATTATTTATATAAATTCATAAAATGTTAAATTTTGTCTCAAATTCGTCATAAATATTTGCGACAAAATAGGGATGCATATGGAAATAATATATTTGTCATAGTTTCGTCACAAACAAATTGCTACAATTTTAAGACGAAACAGAGTTGTTGGTAACAAGTCACTATATTGTCACAAATGTTTGCTACAATTTTGACACGGAGTATAGAAGATGGGAACCTGTCACTAATTTGTCACAAAATTTAGCTACTACTGTGTGACGATATGAGGTTTTTGCAAATCAGTACATTTTTCCTCACAAACTTTTATAACTATTTTGTGACGGTATATTACTTCCTAATTATTCACAAATTCGTCGCACTTATGTTTTCTATAGTCGTCATTCGTTAGTCATACATTCGTCCCAAATTTGCCACTGGTTTGGTCCATTGCAAAATCGTTGACAAATTTGGGACGTGATATTTCCAATATCCAGTGTTCGTTGCAAATTCGTCACAAATACAAATTCGTCTCTCTTTTGGATTTTGTGACGAATTTGCGACTATAATGTATGTAGAGAATTCCATGTTTTATTGTAGAGTTTGGAAGTTCCGCGGGAGCTTTTTGTATCATCGTTGAAGGTAATTTGTTAGTAATGATTATGTTTATGACTATTTTGATTCGGTTAACTCAGTTTCACAAAATTATCTTACTGTCTTACCACATCAGCCATTTTCTCTTTCCCTTTTCCTCTATGTGCCATCTTTCAAACCCCAAATTAATGACTGTCAGATGTTAAGAATCTTTAGATGTTAGATATTACCCAGAAAATATATAACTAAACTATACTCATATCCTAATCTAGAAGAAGAGATCGATGAATCGATTAGAAAGAAACCAAACCTTGACGCTTAGCGAGTGAGAAAGTAGAGAGACAAAGATAGGATCTTGAAATGTGATCCAAATGAAACATGAAAAGAGAAAATGATAAGAATATAAAGGTTTGCCCATAAATTAATTAGGTAAACTATATCTAGTTAGAGAAAGGGAGATGAGAAAAAACACATTCACTTTCGGCGAGTGGAAGATTAGAGAGAGAGAGAGAAACAGAATGATTGAATCTCGAAATGTGAGCTTCAATCTACATTTAAAACAAACAAAAATGATAAGAACCTCTTAGAAAATTGATCGGTAAGCTAAAAATAAAATCTGTAATTAATTTTTTTCTTATTTAAATTATAATTTAAATTAAATTTCTTCAAAATTAAGAATATAAATTATTTATATAAATTCATAAAATGTTAAATTTTGTCTCAAATTCGTCATAAATATTTGCGACAAAATAGGGACGCATATGGAAATAATATATTTGTCATAGTTTCGTCACAAACAAATTGCTACAATTTTAAGACGAAAGAGAGTTGTTGGTAACAAGTCACTATATTGTCACAAATGTTTGCTACAATTTCGACACGGAGTATAGAAGATGGAAACCTGTCACTAATTTGTCACAAAATTTAGCTACTACTGTGTGACGATATGAGGTTTTTGCAAATCAGTACATTTTTCCTCACAAACTTTTACAACTATTTTGTGACGATATATTACTTCCTAATTATTCACAAATTCGTCGCACTTATGTTTTCTATAGTCATCATTCGTTAGTCATACATTCGTCCCAAATTTGCCACTGGGTTAGTCCTTCGCAAAATCGTTGACAAATTTGGGACGTGATATTTCCAATATCCAGTGTTCGTCGCAAATTCGTCACAAATGCAAATTCGTCACTCTTTTCGATTTTGTGACGAATTTGCGACTATAATGTATGTAGAAAATTCTATGTTTTATTGTAGAGTTTGGAAGTTCCGCGGGAGCTTTTTTAATCATCGTTGAAGGTAATTTGTTAGTAATGATTATGGTTATGACTATTTTGATTCGGTTAACTCTGTTTCACAAAATAATCTTACGGTCTTACCACATCAGCCATTTTCTCTTTCCCTTTTCCTCTATGTGCCATCTTTCAAACCCCAAATTAATGACTGTCAGATGTTAAGAATCTTTAGATGTTAGATATTACCCAGAAAATATATAGCTAAACTATACTTATATCCTAATCTAGAAGAAGAGATCGATGAATCGATTAGAAAGAAAACAAACTTTGACGTTTAGCGAGTGAGAAAGTAGAGAGAGAAAGATAGGATCTTGAAATGTGATCCAAATGAAACATGAAAAGAGAAAATGATAAGAATATAAAGGTTTGCCCATAAATTAATTAGGTAAACTATATCTAGTTGGAGAAAAAGAGATGAGAAAACCACACATTCACTTTCGGCGAGTGGAAGATTAGAGAGAGAGAGAAACAGAATGATTGAATCTCGAAATGTGAGCTTCGATCTACATTTAAAACAAACAAAAATGATAAGAACCTCTCAGAAAATTGATCGGTAAGCTAAAAATAAAATCTGTAATTAATTTCTTTCTTATTTAAATTATAATTTAAATTAAATTTCTTCAAAATTAAGAATATAAATTATTTATATAAATTCATAAAATGTTAAATTTTGTCTCAAATTCGTCATAAATATTTGCGACAAAATAGGGACGCATATGGAAATAATATATTTGTCATAGTTTCGTCACAAACAAATTGCTACAATTTCAAGACGAAACAGAGTTGTTGGTAACAAGTCACTATATTGTCACAAATGTTTGCTACAATTTCGACACGGAGTATAGAAGATGGAAACCTGTCACTAATTTGTCACAAAATTTAGCTACGACTGTGTGACGATATGAGGTTTTTGCAAATCAGTACATTTTTCCTCACAAACTTTTACAACTATTTTGTGACGATATATTACTACCTAATTATTCACAAATTCGTTGAACTTATGTTTTCTATATTCGTCATTCGTTAGTCATACATTCGTCCCAAATTTGCCACTGGTTTGGTCCATCGCAAAATCGTCTTAAATAGTGACAAATTTACGACGTGATATTTCCCATATCCATTGTTCAAATGTAAATTCGTCACAAATGCAAATTCGTCACTCTTTTGGATTTTGTGACGAATTTGCGACTATAATGTATGTAGAAAACTCCATGTTTTATTGTAGAGTTTGGAAGTTCCGTGGGAGCTTTTTGTATCATCGTTGAAGGTAATTTGTTAGTAATGTTTATGTTTATGACTATTTTGATTCGGTTAACTCAGTTTCACAAAATAATCTTACGGTCTTACCACATCAGCCATTTTCTCTTTCCCTTTTCCTCTATGTGCCATCTTTCAAACCCCAAATTAATGACTGTCAGATGTTAAGAATCTTTAGATGTTAGATAATACCCAGAAAATTTATAGCTAAACTATACTCATATCCTAATCTAGAAGAAGAGATCGATGAATCGATTAGAAAGAAACCAAACCTTGACGCTTAGCGAGTGAGAAAGTAGAGAGAGAAATATAGGATCTTGAAATGTGATCCAAATAAAACATGAAAAGAGAAAATGATAAGAATATAAAGGTTTGCCCATAAATTAATTAGGTAAACTATATCTAGTTAGAGAAAGGGAGATGAGAAAAACACACATTCACTTTCAGCGAGTGGAAGATTAGAGAGAGAGAGAAACAGAATGATTGAATATCGAAATGTGAGCTTCGATCTACATTTAAAACAAACAAAAATGATAAGAACCTCTCAGAAAATTGATCGGTAAGCTAAAAATAAAATCTGTAATTAATTTCTTTCTTATTTAAATTATAATTTAAATTAAGTTTCTTCAAAATTAAAAATATAAATTATTTATATAAATTCATAAAATGTTAAATTTTGTCTCAAATTCGTCATAAATATTTGCGACAAAATAGGGACGCATATGGAAATAATATATTTGTCATAGTTTCGTCACAAACAAATTGCTACAATTTTAAGACGAAACAGAGTTGTTGGTAACAAGTCACTATATTGTCACAAATGTTTGCTACAATTTCGACACGGAGTATAGAAGATGGAAACCTGTCACTAATTTGTCACAAAATTTAGCTACTACTTTGTGACAATATGAGGTTTTTGCAAATCAGTACATTTTTCCTCACAAACTTTTACAACTATTTTGTGACGATATATTACTTCCTAATTATTCACAAATTCGTCGCACTTATGTTTTCTATAGTCGTCATTCGTTAGTCATACATTCGTCCCAAATTTGCCACTGGTTTGGTCCATCGCAAAATCGTCTTAAATAGTGACAAATTTACGACGTGATATTTCCCATATCCATTGTTCAAATGTAAATTCGTCACAAATGCAAATTCGTCACTCTTTTGGATTTTGTGACGAATTTGCGACTATAATGTATGTAGAAAACTCCATGTTTTATTGTAGAGTTTGGAAGTTCCGTGGGAGCTTTTTGTATCATCGTTGAAGGTAATTTGTTAGTAATGTTTATGTTTATGACTATTTTGATTCGGTTAACTCAGTTTCACAAAATAATCTTACGGTCTTACCACATAAGCCATTTTCTCTTTCCCTTTTCCTCTATGTACCATCTTTCAAACCACAAATTAATGAGTGTCAGATGTTAAGAATCTTTAGATGTTAGATAATACCCAGAAAATATATAGCTAAACTATACTCATATCCTAATCTAGAAGAAGAGATCGATGAATCGATTAGAAAGAAACCAAACCTTGACGCTTAGCGAGTGAGAAAGTAGAGAGAGAAATATAGGATCTTGAAATGTGATCCAAATAAAACATGAAAAGAGAAAAAGATAAGAATATAAAGGTTTGCCCATAAATTAATTAGGTAAACTATATCTAGTTAGAGAAAGGGAGATGAGAAAAACACACATTCACTTTCAGCGAGTGGAAGATTAGAGAGAGAGAGAAACAGAATGATTGAATATCGAAATGTGAGCTTCGATCTACATTTAAAACAAACAAAAATGATAAGAACCTCTCAGAAAATTGATCGGTAAGCTAAAAATAAAATCTGTAATTAATTTCTTTCTTATTTAAATTATAATTTAAATTAAATTTTTTCAAAATTAAAAATATAAATTATTTATATAAATTCATAAAATGTTAAATTTTGTCTCAAATTCGTCATAAATATTTGCGACAAAATAGGGACGCATATGGAAATAATATATTTGTCATAGTTTCGTCACAAACAAATTGCTACAATTTTAAGACGAAACAGAGTTGTTGGTAACAAGTCACTATATTGTCACAAATGTTTGCTACAATTTCGACACGGAGTATAGAAGATGGGAATCTGTCACTAATTTGTCACAAAATTTAGCTACTACTTTGTGACAATATGAGGTTTTTGCAAATCAGTACATTTTTCCTCACAAACTTTTACAACTATTTTGTGACGATATATTACTTCCTAATTATTCACAAATTCGTCGCACTTATGTTTTCTATAGTCGTCATTCGTTAGTCATACATTCGTCCCAAATTTGCCACTGGTTTGGTCCATCGCAAAATCGTCTTAAATAGTGACAAATTTGCGACGTGATATTTCCCATATCCATTGTTCAAATGCAAATTCGTCACTCTTTTGGATTTTGTGACGAATTTGCGACTATAATGTATGTAGAAAATTCCATGTTTTATTGTAGAGTTTGGAAGTTCCGCGGGAGCTTTTTGTATCATCGTTGAAGGTAATTTGTTAGTAATGTTTATGTTTATGACTATTTTGATTCGGTTAACTCAGTTTCACAAAATAATCTTACGGTCTTACCACATCAGCCATTTTCTCTTTCCCTTTTCCTCTATGTGCCATCTTTCAAACCCCAAATTAATGACAGTCAGATGTTAAGAATCTTTAGATGTTAGATAATACCCAGAAAATATATAGCTAAACTATACTCATATCCTAATCTAGAAGAAGAGATCGATGAATCGATTAGAAAGAAACCAAACCTTGACGCTTAGCGAGTGAGAAAGTAGAGAGAGAAATATAGGATCTTGAAATGTGATCCAAATAAAACATGAAAAAAGAAAATGATAAGAATTTAAAGGTTTGCCCATAAATTAATTAGGTAAACTATATCTAGTTAGAGAAAGGGAGATGAGAAAAACACACATTCACTTTCGGCGAGTGGAAGATTAGAGAGAGAGAGAAACAGAATGATTGAATATCGAAATGTGAGCTTCGATCTACATTTAAAACAAACAAAAATGATAAGAACCTCTCAGAAAATTGATCGGTAAGCTAAAAATAAAATCTGTAATTAATTTCTTTCTTATTTAAATTATAATTTAAATTAAATTTTTTCAAAATTAAAAATATAAATTATTTATATAAATTCATAAAATGTTAAATTTTGTCTCAAATTCGTCATAAATATTTGCGACAAAATAGGGACGCATATGGAAATAATATATTTGTCATAGTTTCGTCACAAACAAATTGCTACAATTTTAAGACGAAACAGAGTTGTTGGTAACAAGTCACTATATTGTCACAAATGTTTGCTACAATTTCGACACGGAGTATAGAAGATGGAAACCTGTCACTAATTTGTCACAAAATTTAGCTACTACTGTGTGACGATATGAGGTTTTTGCAAATCAGTACATTTTTCCTCACAAACTTTTACAACTATTTTGTGACGATATATTACTTCTTAATTATTCACAAATTCGTCGCACTTATGTTTTCTATAGTCGTCATTCGTTAGTCATACATTCGTCCCAAATTTGCCACTGGTTTGGTCCATCGCAAAATAGTCTTAAATAGTGACAAATTTGCGATGTGATATTTCCCATATCCAGTGTTCGTCGCAAATTCGGCACAAATGCAAATTCGTCACAAATGCAAATTCGTCACAAATGCAAATTCGTCACTCTTTTGGATTTTGTGACGAATTTGCGACTATAATGGATGTAGAAAATTCCATGTTTTATTGTAGAGTTTGGAAGTTCCGCGGGAGCTTTTTGTATCATCGTTGAAGGTAATTTGTTAGTAATGATTATGTTTATGACTATTTTGATTCGGTTAATTCCATTCATTCACCATTCAATCACCAGAAGACTTGATGTCAAAGTATGTGTGAGCTCCTTTGATAAAGACAGTTTATGGAGACCATCTCCATGTTATCCGGATATGGAGTTGCAAATTGTAATATATGTGCTGATGATGGCCTTCTTGAGAAATTGATTTCTTGTAACACAAGTTTTCTCAATCTAACCCTCCCAGAGCTCAACAAGATCATTCATGAAACAGATGTTTTCGGGTGGTCTAAGGTACAAGGTTTTATTCAGTGTTCGAGGATCATCTGTTGTTCTGATGGTAACTGCTTCAGCGTCAACATTAGTCACGAACACAACTATCCACAAAACACACAGAAAAAAACAACACCAAATTTCAGACCACAAGATTGTATATTTGCAGAAACTTGTAGTTATGAAGCTGAGCAAAAAGGAGAAACCTTTGACGTTTCCATCTCCAAAAACTGTGACTTTGTCGATTAGAGATCTATGCCTCTGATCATTACCCTAAATCAATTCAAGAATCAGTTTATGTTTTCATTTCCTCCACGACACGATCGAATTAGAGAATTGAGGATAAGGAACTATGTATAAGATATGAAGAGACCTTAATGGAAGCAGGTCGTTCTCTAAATCTATTTGGCACATACTTTTCCTTCATTTTTTCTCTTTCTTTTAGACGAGAACTTGTTTTTTATTTATTTTATATAATGTTCTAACATGGATTTTAAAGACTTTATTTTGTTTTCTATGATGTTTTTCTTTTGATCATTTTATGGTATTTCTAATACTGATAAGTCAAATATTTATATATTTTCTAGACTTTTTTTTACACAGATGGTTACTGAATTAGTGATTCCAAATTTTTTATCATATATATAATCAAATTTTGGATCAGATTCAGATATTCGCGAATATTTAAAATTTTTTATTGAATATTTGAATTTCATATATCCGCAATAAGCAGAACCGGATCCGGATTTGGGCACATTGAAATTTTTTTATATCTACCGTATCCACTCCAAATTACATAAACTAAAGAATCAATAGCTAATCATTATTTGAACAAATGTGATAAACAAAGAACGCAACAATTATAAAGTTTTATAAATTTCGATTTACTTTATGCAAATATTTTCTTATAGCGTTTTGATTTTGAGATTATTTTACAAATTCGGACATTAACTAATTTCATCGCATAAAGAGTTTTTTTTCTTATAAAGAACTTGCATCAATAAAGTTATCTTTAGATATTATTTTTATTTTATATAATTTCTGCCATTTTTTATTTAAAATATTTTTAACATTTAATTTATTAAAAAAGCGATATATGGGATTATACAATACAACAACATGTTTCTGCAGTCGCACTTGGACTTGACTTCAAACATTTTCCACCTACAGAGCGACGTTCAATGCATCTTTTGTTGCAGTCGGCAGCATACACGCAAGGACCTATCGGATTTAGCCATGTCCTCGGATCATCCGATTCTACACTACAGGTTCTGAAATTTTTATTTTAGAAAAAAAATTAGTGAAATATTCAAAAAAGTCCTTAGACGTGGATCTCTTTTTAATACAATGCAATATCCCAATGTCTTGTAACAAAGAACTAAAAATATATTTCATCTCTAATATCATCTCTTTGATTGAGCTTATTAATTAGGAAGAGGTAGTAATAGCCAAATTAGAAAAATACGTCTAACACCAATTTTTGTACAGGAGGAGAAATTCATGTTACTAGTGTGAAACATATGGATCTAGCTCTTTTGTTTAGACTTCAATACATATGCGTTAGTTGTGAGAAAGAAAAAAATCACATTAAAAAGAGCTAAGTACATACACACATATATATATATATATATGTATATTCAGATATACATATAATATAGAATTAAACTATAAGTATATAATCGTTTACTTGGAGATAGGAAAAGAGCCAAACATAAGAAGAACATAGGGAAGAAACATTTGCCAGATGAAATCATCTTTTTGTTTCTATTGAAATTGAAATTGAGTGGTAGTCAAACCCCTTTACTAATTTATATATATATATATATATATATATAGACTGTGGAGTGATATATATATGATAGTTGATAAGTTTCCATAAAAAAATGTTTTTAATAAAATATAGGATTAGGTATTGGCATTGATTATGCATATCTCAAAAGATTAGCTATGGGTTGACCAAAAAATATAAGGTTTAGCTATGGATGAATTTACTGCTCACTATAGAATTCAAGTCTTTTCTTTTGTATTTTTTCTTATGAAATTTTATTGCAATCAAATAGTCAAATTATTAAATGAGTTGGTATGTTACTAAAGCCCAATCACTTCTTCCAATTTAGATTTATTAATCATTTAGAATATTTTAGGGTCTGTCGTTTTCAAGAATCGTAAGAGCAGAGCTTGTGCTTTACGAGATTACGAGAGTAGGATGTTACTCTTGAATAAGATTAAAAATCATAAATTTTAGATTAAGAAGGATAATTTTTAAGTTTTTGTAAAACCATCAAAAGAGTGGAAACTTCTTGAGAGATTTCTAATAAATGTTGAAACAAAGTGTTTCATATTTTAACAAGTATTCTCGGTTTAGTGAGGTTTGTCGGTCTTTTCACTCAGCCTAAGAAATTTGTGGTTGAACAAGGCCTTGTGAATCCTCTTTCAACGACCCAATTCTGCAATTGACATGGACCCACCAGTTATGGGTTGCAGCTGGCTCCAATTGTGTTTGCCTCTTTACCTAAATGTATCATTGGTGGGGTTGGTTCTCAAATATGGCTTGAACCAGCTTTAGCCGGTTATATAGGCTACGTCTTAGCTGATCTAGGCTCTGGTGTTTACCATTGGGCCATTGATACCTATAGTAGGAGCCCAATTCAAAGCGTCTCAAGGCCACCATAAGTGGCCTTGGACAATCACCAAACAGCAACTTGCTAACAATTGATAGCTTGAGCCATAACCTTTATAGTTTTCCCACTAAACCTTGCACTACAAGAAAATTATCGCAATTTTGACAGATTCTACTGTTGTCAGAAATTTTCGACTGCAAATCGATATAATTCTGACATAACAGGTCCGTCAGAATATATGAGCGTTAATATAGCTGTTGTATATAGCCGTTTGGTATTCACAATTTCTAACGGATTCTGATGGCTGACGAGATTATATATATGTTTCTACACTCTTATATTCATTCGCAACAAAATATCTTACTTAAACCAAAAAAACTTGAAAAGATATGTCATTTTCTAATAGTTTTCGATCATGGATGGACGAACCAATGATGGATCCGGAGTCAAACATACTGAAAGAAGAGTATGCTCAAAGTATATGCGAGTTCATGGAATTTTCCGACAAATTTCTGACGGATTCAGATATACACTTGGCCTCTTGTTGTTTGACTTACCAATATGACAACATGCATATTTTCACGATACGTCGGAAATCCGTTGAAAAATTCGACAGATCATGAAATTTAACCCGCGAAATCATATGTTCGGCTCCCGTGGTTACCAAAATTTTACTGTCCGTTGGAATATTTAATTTAAGACGTGACCGTTTCTGATAAATGCCGAAGACCACATGTGATTTTTTTTAAAAAAAACCGATGAATATATCCGTCAGAAAACCTGTTATTAATATCTTTGTTTGTCTTCCTCGCGACAAAACACGAAAAACATTAAAAAAACAAAAACTCTCTCAAATCTCTCTAAAACTCTCAAATTCTCTCAAACTTCACCCAAATGGCCAATCTCCCTCCCAATATGTAAGATCCTAACCTTTTCAAGTAAATTTATAGGATTGAAGAGTTAGATTTTTGGATTTAGGGATTTGTAATTGAGATTTAGGGATTTGAAATTGATATTTAGGATTTGGAAGTGTGATTTTGTGATTGGATTGTTAGATTTAGGTTTTCATTCATTAGATTTAGATTTCTGATGGTTAGATTTAGGGTTTATGTTTTTGGAATTGATTAATGGATTTTGATGGAATTGATTTAGAATGGATTATGGATTTTTATTTGTTTTAGAAAATTTATTGTGAATTTTAGAAAATTTATTGTGATTTTAGAAATTTAATTATTGATTATTGTAAATTTTAGAAATTTTATTTAGAAATTTAGAAATTTTATTTAGAATTAGGATATTGATTTATGGTTTGATTTAGCTTATTGTGGATTTAATTTTATTTACAAATATTTATTATTATTATTATTATTTTGAAGTTATAAATCATTTAGTAATTACATTTTAATTTGTATCTTTTTGGTAATTTTACTTTAATTTATTTTTTAGAGATTACAGTAATTACGCTTTTTTACCAGGAGCTCGTCGTGTGAGGCGAGGAAGGAGTAACTCGCAAACCCAATCCACTCACAATCCAAAGACTGTACCGGTTACGGACCTGACTCAAGAGCCAACTAAAATTTCCATAGAAGACTTTGTTTCTCAACCAGACCGACATCACACCAGATACGTCATCCACTTTCTGCTGACAGAGTTACTTGGTAATTTTAAAATTTGATTTATTAATTTACATTTTATAAGTTTTTAAACCTTATAAGTTTTGATTATATCTTCTAATTTGTTTCTTACATATTTACTTTTTCCCATAATGGAATTTCGATGGTAATCAACAACATGATGATCAGGATGTTAAAGCATCCTACGAGAAGTTTTCGACCATGCCTCCAAAAGATCGCTAGATGTGGTTTAGATATTTACGGTAAGTATTTAACTTTATTTAGTTTATTTTCATATTAAATAATTTCTTGGGACCAGAAATTAACAGTCCAAGTTAGGCAGGAGTTCAAAAAAAAAACTGGAATCATATATTCGAGGAAGTTGAACGAGTGGAAGTCGAAGTGGAGGACTGAGCGGATACCAAGAGTTTATTGGGAACACAAACCTATGGAAAGAGTTTATGGACTATTAGAATCAGGAGGAAACTAGTAGAATCTACAGGATCCAATCCGACAATCAGATGAGAAACCGTAAGGGAAAGTGAGAGTGACACACAACTTAGGCGTAACGAGTAAAGCTTCCCGGGAAGAAAAACTCATGAGTTTGTTTCATTTCATGATTTTAAATTTATTTAATTTATTACCAATATTATTAATTGTTTATTTGTGCAGGTTAAACAAGATGGTGTGCGTCCCTCGAATCTTAGGTTGCTAGAGGATGCGCACACCAACCGGAAGACCGGTGAGATTCAAGATCCGGTTGCTCGGGAAATCGTCGACAACATGAAGAAGGTAGGAGAAGAGTACATTCTATCCCAACCGGTCACTGAAGGAACCCCTCTACCCGAAGTGCTTATGGAGATGTGGAACGACTTTTTCATACAAGTAAGTAACATTTATAGTTTTATTTACGTATTGTCGATAAGTTACTTTATTTCTATGTTTTTTACATTTAATTTGTTTCTCAAACAACTCTGTAGACCAAATGTCGTATTTTTGAGATTCTCCAAGATTACCATCATTCGTTATCTGATAGTTCTTCCCGTATTTCTGGAGAAACCGTCGAACTTAAAGCTGAACTAGCGAAACTGACACAATACACGACTAAAAGAGCATTGGATAAATCGAAGATCAAAGGTATGGACGACGAGAGAGTATTGAATCTATTCGAGTTATGGAAGAACGAATGAACATTTTCTTCGCGCGGTATTCTCCACCGGTTCCGTAGATTTTATAATTTCTATTTTGAAACTTTTTTGTTTTGTTTTTATTTTTGAATAATTTTAAAGATTTTTTTCTATTTAAATAACTATATTTAAATTTATTTTTTATTTAATATTAATTATAATTAAAATAATAATAAAATAAATAATCCGTTGGAAATAGCTCAATAGATTTTTGACAAACAGTTTTTCTTTACAAATCAAGAATCGTAATATAGCCCATAATTTATGTTTTTTATATAGCACCCAACACAAGTTTCTTGATCACGAACATATCTCCCTTGAACTTTTTGTTTCTATATACCAAGACCCAAATATTATTCATGACGTACAAACTACAAAACACAGAGCTTATAAATATGGTCAACATAATCATGAACATGATTAACCAAAACCACATAACATGTTACATAAGAAGCTTATAATTTTCCTTTTTTTTTTTGTTTTAAATAGGGTTATTATGTACATAAAAAAAATTGAGATTGCATCTAACTACCGTTAAAAGTTATTATCATTCGTTAAATGTTTAATCAACACTTAAAACATCTATACAATCATTAATATTAATAATCATTCTGCTAATAATCTATATAAACTATACTCTAACACCACCAAATATTTATAATTAACTTAAATTACACTGTAACAAATTATATTTTAAAAAATTACATCTGAACGCAGCACGAGTTATTAATTTAGTTCTACAGTATATGAAATTTAGATTCTAACTCGTACAATATGCGGGATTATTTTTGATTAAATTTTTATCAATTGTAGTATAACATGAGTTAGAATATTATGGTTAAAATTCATTAAATGCTATAATTAATCCATATTATTTATGTAATACTAAAATCATGGTTACGTAATATTGTTTACGTAATACTTTTGTCTATAATTTGATGTCTTATTAATATTCTTTATTGAAATAATGATATGTATGAGATCATTTAATATATTTTAAAGAATAAAATAATAGATAAGAATTTTTTGTTAACTATTTTATGTTGTCAACATATAATATATTTATAAAAATATTATTTTAGATTTTTAAAATTTTTTAGGAATTATAAGTTAGTTAATATTAATTATTTTAAAATTATATTTTCATTTTAACTAATTAGTTTATATAAAATTTAAATGAAGTTTAAAATAGATTTTGTGAAGATTTTATTTTTTAGATTTATTTTGGTTATATGAATGTTAGAGTGAGATAATTTAGACATTTTACCTTCCATAATTTGTTTTGTTTGCTCATTATAATATTTTTATTTGTTCATTATACTAGTGGTATTTTATGTTAATTTTATAAATATACTTATGTAATAATAGAAATAGTAAAGAAAAAATAGTTTAAAATAATTTGAAAATATATGAAAACCATAAATGTTCTTTAATAAAAAAAATCTAATGTAAAATGTTTATACATTTAATCAAAGGAATAATTTCAAAAATTTAGTAAAAATATATTTTGTTTCTTTTTAGTTAACATCTTTTATATATAGTAGCCGTTTTTAAAAATTAATTTGATATAGAAAAACTTATATAATAATTATAGTTTGATACTTAATACGTGGGTTTATATATAAAATTTTATTTATCTATATTAATTTCTAAATATTTTAACATGTAATGATTTTAAGAAAAAGATATTTTAATCTTAAAAGATTTTATCATAAAAAAATTAAATATCTTTTAGCTGTTTCAAAAGACAAATCTAACCTTTTTCAATCTATGTTTTATTGTTATTTAGGAATAGCATTTCATGTAACATTTAATAAAGTAAAATATTTGTTCATAAATATACTTTCCAAGTATTAATATAGAGTAGAGATATCTTACATATATATATATATATATATATATTTTGAGGTGTATTAGTGTACGAATCAAACTATAAGACCAAATGGATAAAGTAAAGAACTTAGAGGGACTGCAGATCTTTTTTTTCTTTGTGTTAAAAATCTTTCTAGAGAGGTTTCCACTTTTCAGAATTTCTAGAACTGATATTAATTTGTAGTCACTTCCCGAGAGGGATCAATCTCTCAGTGTTCTTCTTTTGTTCATAAACGTAGGCAATATCTCTGATTCGTGACGATCGATGGATATGGGGTGTGATTTACCAGGTACCAATCCAATCCCAAGTTAAGTGTTCTTTAGTATCCTAATCCCTAATTTCGATTTCCGGTTCTCAGATTGGACTACTATGGACGAACCTGCATGTTTGCTTTACGAGGCTGGTTCTGAGCCTGAGTATGTTGCTATTCCGTGTATTAGACGCGGTGAGGATGAAGGACCTATGTACACGCCGGAAGAAGAGGAACGTCTCATGACGAAACAAGTCGAGGAGAGCCAGGTTTTGGTCTTTCTTCATTTTCATTCATCAATTTTGGGAATTTTGTTAATGTTGATTTGTTTTTAGGGGTTCGACATGAATTTCAAGGAGTTCCGCTGCATTTTTAACTACCAACCGCTTGATTTTGATGACAATGAGTTTGCCAGAGAACCGGAAACCACAAGAGAGCTAATGGACAGGCTGTCTCAGGGAGCTCTTCAAGAATACAATGTCGATAAGGTCGAATCTAATCTTATGCTTGTGCATTTAAATGATACAAAAGATGGCTTAATTATGAATGGCTTTTACCACAGGATCCTAAATATGAATTTGTGAAGGTTATCAAAGCCAATTATCATATGAATACTGCTGCTGCGGCCATGTTTTTTATTACCTTTGAAGGTAAGGATCTTTCAAATGATCAGCCAAAACATTTCCAAGCTAGGGTCTGCAATTTCTTCTATAATTCCCAGCCCAAGTACATCTCCTGCGATCTGAAACCTGAGAAAAAAGGTATCCAACTGTTCTTTTTCTTTGGGTTATAGGCAGCTTTTGGATCAGTTATAGGTCTGTAGAATGAAATCAGTGACTTACATTTGTTATTTTTTTTCTTTCTTGTTTGTCTCTTTTTCTTATTTGGATTGTTTTGGCAGTTCCCTCCATTGAAACTGGAGAGAAAATAGATGGCATCTCCTGCCGTCTAAACCCTGAGAAAAAAGGTATCCAACTGTTCTCTTTTTTTTGTTGGGTAATATGAAGCTTTTGGATCAATTATAGGTTTGTAGAATAAATGCATAAATGACTTACATTTGCCTCTTTTCTTTCTTGTGTCTCTTATTTGGATTGTTTTGGCATTCACTCCATTGAAACTGGAGAGAAAGAAGGTGTCAAAAAACCAAGGTATATGAAAGATCTATCTTTTTACTTTTATCAGTCCTTTTGTTTGTGTTAATTTTAGGTAATTTTTTTCTGTTTAAGGTATGTATTTTCACTTCACTGAATAGTTGTTTTTATTGATATTCTCAGACTAACAGAGCTATCTAATGTCTAATACTGGAGGGCAGTGAGACGCAAGCACTCTTGCCATATTTGACCTGAGTAGTGATGTATCGAGACTTGTTCGTTTGGTATTTTCAGGAGCCCCAAGTTCTGATAAAAAAAACATGCGGTACAAACTTATAACTAGAGTGCAGTTCTGTTTTTTTCATAAGTATTTAAAAGTTGGACTATAACTGTGATAGTGGTTCACTACTTCACTGGTTTTAATTCTTAATTAGAAATGTATTTTGGAAGTTGATGTGCCAACGCGAATTCATTTTTCATGTTCGTTCGTTCTTCCTTGTAACAAGATTGAACTCCGTCTTGTAGACCAAATCTAATGATTTCTGTTTTCACCTTCAACAAACAAGGGTTCGTTCCTATTAGGGAATCTGATATCTTAGGAGAATCATAGTTAGATATGATCCTATCATCAACTCTGTGTATATATCGTCTTTTTTACCTGAACAATATACAGAACATAATTGATAACACAAATCTAGGCATGGTATGAGAACCTTGATAATTTTCGGATTAGATATCTTATCTTCTTCTGTTTTTTTTTCTCTTTTCTCTTCATTTTTATTTTGATTTCTATATTATGAGTGGAAGCTATGAAACTTCGACTCATGATTAAACTGCCGAACCAAAAAAGAGGCTTGTTGCTCCTTACTATTTGCATCCGTCTGAGCTCTTGTAACTGCTAGTGTCGTTGTGGAAGCTTGAACTAGAGAATGTACAAGCTTCCCTTAACCCTAGGCTCTCTTGAGAATAAGGTTAATGCTTGAAGTTGATTCTTTATTAATCATAAGAGGTCTTTATATTGACCTTGGTACCACTACAATAAAAGGAAAATCACCCAAACCCTTAATCTAATATAAAAAGGAAATACTTAATTGCTTTTAAGTGGAAAGGAAAACATCAAAACCAACCCACTAAACTAATTAAGTCATAACCGACTTCTTCCTCCGATGGTAAGTGATACTGTATTAGGTATAATTACTCCCCTCCTCAATTAGGAGCTTGTCCTGAAGTTCCAACTCTGGATATGCTTCCAGAAGCTTCTCAACATCTTTCCAAGTTGAATCGTCTTCTGCATTTTTGTTCCACTTAGTGAGCACCTGTCAGATCCCACCACATGTTCTTGCTCGAAGAAGCTTCATCGGATTTGGCGGATCTATGCGCCCTTGTAGAACCGGTGGAAGTGTGGAAACATTTTATGGATGAGCTCCCTTATGAAAATTTAAGAGAGATACATGGAACACTTCATGTATACGAGTATACGAGTGTTGTGAGCCGAAACTATATTTGGGATGTAAAAGAGCACTCAAAGAAGAGGTGATCCCTAGTCTCCAGCGAAAAGTTGCAAAAAACGCAACTATGGACAGTTTGACCCCCAAAGAACCATTTTTCACCCGTGGAGAGACGATCAAAGACGGCCAACCAAACTATAAACGAGAATTTTGGGGTACCATAAGAGAACCAGACACCCTTTGACAATGGCTGAACCGAATTTACTTGTAGGAGTTGGTTCCACGTCTCCTTGGAGGAGAGATATGTCTTAAACCTATCTTCTTTTCATCTCCATAGCGCTATATCAACTCCTTCGTAATAGTGATCCTTTATGTTCTGAATCTCCTCCTCAATCTGAGTGAGAGTAAGATTACGATGTCACCTACGGCGATGAGTAGCAAACACATCCCCTATGGTTTTGGAAAGATGAATTCCCAAGTCGATGCACCCTTGCTCTCCAAGGACCTCAATTACCCTACCAAGAGAACACCAGTTATCAAACCAAAAGGATGTATTGAAACCATTTCTAATCTCAACTTTGTGAAACTCCTCGGCATGGTCGCGATATTTGAGAAGTTTTCGCCACATCCATGAACCAACATGTGCTCTCTCTTTTGTTGACCATAAGGAGCCCTTGCGAATCAGATTTTTTTTAACCCAATTTACCCACAGAGAAGTCCGAGACGAGACTAGACGCCAAATCAACTTATAGCAGAAAACGGTGTTTGTAGTTGATAGAGGCTTAGACCAAGTCCCCCTTTTGATTTTTGGCTTACACACATCACTCCAACAACTTTCGCTTTTTTTGAATTTAGCTAAACTCTAGACCAAAGAAACGTTGAGCTAATCTTCTCAATCTCGATAACACAAGTCCAAGGTAGCTGAAACGCTCTTATCCAAAAGTTTGTTAAGCTTGCAATCACAGAGGAGAGAAGTTGAATGCGACCTGCAAAAGAAAAAAGATTCTTCCAAGAACCAATATGAGCTCAAAATTTTCCAATTAGCAGCTGATAATCCCAGTTAGTCGTTCGCTTTGTGAGCAAAGGAAAACCCAGATAACGCACCGGCAAAGTGCCTATAATAAACGGAAAATCTGAGAGGGAGGCTCTAATTTCTGTAGAAATTCCTATGATGAACAAAGAAGTCTCTCCAAACTAATAGTTAATCCAGAATAGTTATTCCCGTGATGAACCTTTGATAGAGCGTGGCCGCCCATCTGAAAACACCATTATGTCATCCGCAAAACAAAGGTGAGTAAGGTTTAGGGTTTTACAGCCCTCCGTCGCTGCCTTATCCAACATTAAAGACAAAAAATTCATACATATAACAAACTAATAGGGTGAGAGAGAACAATCTTGCCGTAATCCCCGCTCACTTCTGAAAAAACATGTAAGCTCACCGTTTATTTGAACCAAGAAAGAAGGAGTAGTCACACAGAGTTCAATCCATTTAACAAAAATCTCCGGAAGCTTCATAGCTATTAATTTTTTTTTCAGAAAGCCCCATTGAACCGAGTAGAAAGCTTTCAAAATATTGATCTTCATCGCAGAGCAGGGAGCAATTTGAGTCTTATGATAGTCTTTTACCAATTCAGAGGCCATAAGCAGATTCTCCATCATGTAGTGATCCTCAATGAAAGCTGACTGATTTGGAGTAATAAAGCGAGGAAGAATAACCTTAAGACGGTTTGCCAGGAGCTTTGAGATGACTTTGTAGATTACGTTATAGCATGAAATAGGGCGATAATCCTTCATACCAATGGTGCCACTTTTCTTAGGAATTAAGGCCAAAATGGTGGAGTTCATACCCTTGGGTAAGAACCCAAATGTAAAAAAAGACCGAACAACCACACAAAAATCATTTCTAACTATAACCCAAACCTCCTTGTAAAATTCCACCATGTAGCTGTCCGGGCCTTGGGACTTGTTTGAAGGCATCAAGAATAAGACCTTTTTATTTCTTCATCGGTGATCTCAGTCAAGACGCTAGACCTGTCCTCATCTGAGCAAATGTGTGGACGGTAAGTAGAGATATGAGCCGCCGACAAACCTATAAAATCAAAAGGATGAGAAACAAAAAACTCAATAAAATAACGTATATCTTCTAGTTTAATGTCCTCCAGTCTTGTGAGCACAATCGCCATTAGGGGCCTTGACCATGTCAATAGAGTTTCTTGTTTCATTCTCTTTAACTGCACAATAAAAAAACTGGTTATTTCGGTCACCCACTTCAATCCTGTGAAGTTTAGCCTTTTGTCTGAGGTAGCTCTCCTCGAGAGAAGCCACACGCTCCCAGGCCTAGTAAGCTACCGCTTCATCTAAAATAGCTTGATTGGTCGGACTGGTTAGAGTGATATTCTTCTTGTCACAAAGAGCCTTAAGAGCATCTTCAGTCCTCTTAGTAAGGGGGTGAAGCTTATGGTGACTGAGCTCACAGATCATTGGCTTGAGGAACTTAAGCCTCTTAGAGAATCTAAAAAAAGCAGACGTAGAAGCAAAGAGAGCTGAGGTGTTATTCCAATAAGCTTGAACAGCCGGTTTGAATCACCATAGAGACAATAGCGTTGACTATCTTGAAGGGACTCCACGACTTATAAGTGACAGGGCCAAGCTTAATTATTCCACATAGATGATCGGAACAACCCTTTGCCTCAAACATACAAAAAAACCTTGAAGGACGGTGGAGCCAATGACTATTTATAAGAACATAATTGAGCTTTTTACAAACTAAACCCTCCTCCCGCTTGGTGCACCAAGTGTAGCAAGGGACATGGTGAGTCATGTCTATTAACGAGCAGTAACGAACTGTGTCTTGTAACTCGACCATTCTAGGGAGATAAATGTTAGAAGTGTCAGAGAGAGAGAGTGATCATCGCGAGATAAAATCTCAATAAAATCCCCTAAACAGAGTCACTGCTTCCCTCTAAATTGAGTTGAGTCCTGCAGAAATTTGAGATCCCTCCAAAGAGCTCGACGCTGGACCAGGTTGTTAGATGCGTAGATGAAAGAGCAAAGGAACTCGTTAGTGGAGCTGTTAAACTTAATTAAACACTTATCATTTGGTCCAATTTAAACACCACCGTAAGCTCAATCTTCTTACTCCAAACCACCCAAATCCTCCCTAAAGGATTATGCTCATAGTTGGAGATCATGGACCAGTCCCAGAACATTGAATTCGCTATAGAATTCGTCTTGGTTTTCGAAATCCTTGTTTCCAATAAACCTCCAAAATCCATTGAATGTGAGTGAATCAAATCCTTTGCCACATAATGCTTCCTCACTTTGTTAAAGCCACAGACGTTCCAGGAAAAATAGGACATTAATGTTTTCGTTGAGATGACATTTTGCCGAGACTACTAAGTACTGAATCTCCATCTTTTTGAGAAGTCTTGGCAAAATACTTAAGAGTAAATTTTGAAGATCTTGGAAGTGTTTTCCGAATCGTTTGGAAAGCAGCCTTTAATATGGTTTTTGGGACTAAAAATCCTCTCATCTGATGGTAGGGTCAGTGTATTTTCAGCTCAAAAACCTGAGGAACCTGCAGCATTTCTAACACAGTCCTCAGTTGCAAAATGCTTCTTACGCTCCTCAGTTGGTGATGTAAGACATGAGTTAACCGGAGAATTTTCATCCTGGATCTGCAAAACAGCAAAACGAAAGGGAGAAGCTATCGATACCTGACCATAGAGAAGTTGTGGTGATTTTGGAGTTCTTTTACTGCCCAGGTGAGAGACAGTAGCCCAGTCGTTGTCCGATGTCTTGAGGACTAGAGATAACAAACTGATCTCGCCTTCTTCATACTCTGATCCCCTTGGTGAAGAATCGTGTTGCTGTTTCCACTAACATCATGATCAGCAGAATTTAAATAACCCTCAGCTGAACCTGCTCCTCTCTGTTCCGCAGCCCCAATAGTTGTCAAGTTTTCTGTTACCGGCTGCTGCATTGGTGACACTCTCCGAAGAACTTCATTACTCTATTCCGCTACTGCAACAGTGGCTGATATTTCGTGTGCCGAGTTCTACGACTTTGTCAATTTTCGAGAATCAGCCGGAGCTAGAAGAACCTCCACTAAGCCAGCATCACTCTGTTTCGCAATCCCACTTGATGTTGAAACTTCATTTACAGACCTCTGATTCTTTGAAGAATATTGAAATGCTAAACAAATCCCATTATTAACTGAAACACTCCGTGCAGATTGGTCTGATGCAAGCTCCGAAAATAGCAGGGCCTCGAAGAGGGATGGCATAGATGTTTTAACTGTTCCGTAACTTAATTGCTTCTTGTTAGAACTCCAGCCGTTTGATGGAGACACCATGTGCCACTCATTTTCAGCCCGAGATTCGTTGATTAGAACTGTTGTGATTTTGTCACAGAGAGTTTCAGAGCAATTCTCGGAGATTGGTTTCAAGACTTGAGAGGTTCGAAATTTCAAGAGATAGTTGTCTTCTATGTGCCCCCATTTCCCACATCGAGCACAATGCAGAGGCAACCACGGTTACTCAAAAGAAATGGTGACCTCTTCATTTCGACCCAGGAAGCAATACCTTGTTGGCAGCTCTTTGGTTAGAGAGACATCAATAAACACTTTTGCTTCATCAAAGGATGTCACAAGCTCTGTGTCGAGTGTAATCTGATGGGAGTCCCCATATTACTGGCAATAAAACTGAGCCCCTTCCACGAAAATTTGAATTTTCATAGCTACTGCAACATCATTTTTGTTATATGCTTGCTCCTTTAGTTTCTGCAAATCATTCACAATATACGTATATATAAGACAAAGAAGAGAAAGATTAAGGTTGTACTCTAATTTACCAAAACCATTATAATTAGAAAAAAGAGAACGCTGGTATCCCCATGCTTAAGGGATTAACACAAAGATTACTTTCTAAGATCTTGCTCAATGTATCTCAATGTGCCTGAACCATTACACAAAACATAAAAATAGTTTCCTTCTATCTTACGTATAAAGGGAAAGTAAGTATGCTATATACATGCATTTGTTGTGCATAAGATATGTAATCAAATGGTATGAGTGGCTCATCAGCCAAGAGAATTTCTAAAAGTCCACAAGTTCCAGCCACTGAGAAACATATAAAGCAAAGAAAAGGTCTGTATTTAGTGTCTGATATCTCTATAGAGATCTATAAACATATTTAGCATTTACCTTTTAACTGATGATGTCAAAGAGAACTTCATTGTCATAAATACATATGTAGTTAATCTGAAACATTTAAAAGTTGATTTTGAGCTATATAGATTCAAATGCCAAGTTATAGATATGCTAACATAAACGATGGTGATAAGAAGAATCACTTTCAAGGATAGTTTGTGAAGTCAGTAACTATGATGAACAATACCATCTAACCATCTCACTCACCGCCGGTACCAGATTCGTAACCTCTGTTAGACCTCTTTTATCCACCACCACCACCACGGCTTCCTTCACCGTCGCTTCCTCTTGATCCGTGTTCACCTCTCTATCTGACATTTGTCCTTCTCTAGAGTTATTTTTAAAACGTAAAAATTCTCAGTTGAAAGATCTTCTGCACATTAATTTAAAACAAAACGTAGCTCTAAGAAATTGAACTATCGACTCGTTCTCATTACTTCTCATTATGATCAAGCGTAACAGTTATCAGTTGCTGCTAAATAAATACATGAAGCTCAATTGCAGAGAAAATGTTATCCTTCACCTCCCCACCTCTTCCATTCAATCCTGCTTTTTAAAAAAACTGGTGCGAGCACATAGTTTCTGCCGGTGGTCTTCTCACCACCGATATCAATCGGAAATACTTATACAATGCCTTCCAGAAATCAAGGCTCAACACATATACTATAACGTCAGCTTCTCATCTGGTGAGCTATAGGTCATGGTGAGTCCAAAAACTCAGTAATATTTAACTTTCTTCCCTCACAAATCCTAACCATCTCCTTTTCATTGTAGCCTTCTAATCACAACAAGAACAGAGAATACCACAACTGATCCTTCACCGTTTTTGGAAACAGGTGTAGTTCTCCACTTAATTGATCTACTTATTAATGGAGGATATGTCCAAACACTGGTTGGCGACCAAGTTCAATTTTAAAACATGTTTAAGCAAGGTAAGTGTCTTCTCTCAAACCTAAAAATTTCCCTCTTTTGGATGATATCTCATTAAGGTTACACACTCCCCCCCCCCCCCCATTTTCTCTCCTAAATTGGTCATCCACTCACCAAGTAATCTCCAATGCCAAGGTTGAGTATTTCAATTTATAGTCAACTTTTTTTAGGATAATGATCAGATTGTTATTCGTTTTGATCAAGGTGCAACACATGAATCCATTTACTGAACGGTGGAGAAAGTTAGTAACAAAATAATTCCCCTTATAGCTACCACAAAACATAAAGGTAAGACTTAAAACAGAGAAATTTGTATAATTTTATCTCAGTATCCTAAGTTCCGAACTGTCTATGTTCAGTTTGTCGTTTTATGGTTATGTTACTACTCACTTATCAATACACTCATTATAAACTATCAATCATGTTTATTAGGTCCTTATAAAGGCAACCAAAAAAACTCAGAAGGTTATCCTATATATAATGGTATGAATGTATGGTTGCTATACGTGATCTTCAATTGAATAAATATTGTTTGTATTATTTGAGGACGATATCATCATCTAATGAACCTAAGCCAAAGAGACTTAGAAAGGCTAAAGATGAAAAGAAGAGCTCTTCTACCTCAAACAAGCTGAAGCAACTTCTAATTGCCTTCTTTATCTTCATGTAATGTTCATTGTTTTGAGAATTCTTAGGCTTCTTTCTTACACATATGCTTCTGATCAAGTACATCACAACCCTTGAGGTGACTTTTATTCTTTTGCTTAGTGTTTATGGATGTTTCTTTTTACAATTGAATTGATAGTTTTTAAATTTGTTTCTCTTTCGGTTTATTTCTCTAGGAAATCAGAGACTGTTAGATTAAGATTGATAGCTTGATCTAAAAGTTATCCTAATCCTACCGAGTTATGGTTTCTAAAGGGATTAGGATTATGATGAATAATATTAGGAGTTATCCAAATATTATTAGGTGTTATCGAAATATTATTAGGTGTTTTCCAAATAGGTTTAGGATTCATCTAAACTAATATATAAGCACAAGTCGAGTTGTGACTATGGCTTATGAGATTAGAGAGATTTGAGAGTTGAGAACTATGAATAGGTTTGATCCATTTCAAAGGTACTTAGACAGCCTTCGAGGTGCAGCCATCCATCAATAAAGATATTTCGTTATTTATATATTATGCGTTTATCATTGATCCATCTATCATGATCATGTATGGGACTTGAGAGACGAGATGAGTTGATGTTGGATGGGTGATCATATAACTGATGAAGCAGGAAGAAAAGTGGCTCTACGGGTGGCTTTGATAATAGCAGAAGTATCATCTTTTATTTCAGCTCAATTATTTGTCATTGGATGATAAAGAATAATCAATGAAATGAATAATGTTTTGACAAAGGTAAAATCAAGGAACAAGTGATCACGTTCACTTATAAAAGGTAAAAGAACCAGTCTACATATCGTCATACTGAATTCTGCACCTCATCTATATGGTAACTATTTGGGATGTATGTTGAGGATGAAAAATTAAAGTAAAAGATCAAAAAACAAAAAGAAGGGACATGGAAAAAGAAAAAGGATGGGAAATCATCTTGTTGAGAAACCTACTGCTAAGAGTGCCAAGTCAACTGCTAAAGATTCTTCATCCTCTGAGAATGATAGAAATGATAATTTTGAAAAAGACGAGGTGATACATATTATCTCAAACTTTGTTGATCACTTATTCATCTGGTATGTTTCAACAATGTAAAATATATGAAAAGAATTGATTTTTTAAATGAAAAAATTACATATGAAAAAGAAAACCCGCACATACTAGCCTAGTTAATCATGATTACTAAATATTAGAGCATGTATAGTAGGGAGAATCTCTCTTGCTCTCTGAAATCTATTATTTTAATAGTTTTTCTATAATTTTTTTTATTTAAAATTTAAATTGTAAATAAAACTCAAAATCAATCATGTTAAGATATGTGTCGAATGAGTCTCCAAAGATTCTCAAATCTCTCAAATGAGAGATTCATTTTATTCATTTTTTTAATTTTATATTCTATTTATTGGTGGGAGACTCAATGAGATTCAGTGAAAGACATCCACTAAACATGTTCTTACAAGTATGAACTTAACTCACACTCAAAAACTAGCTCAAAAGTAAATGATTTTCACACACATATATTAGACAATAAAATTTTTCAATCTCGATGTGGGACCAGCTAATACTGAAATAGAGATCTGGAGAAATATGTAAATAAATAGCTCAATTCATATGAAACAAAATGTTAAAAATGATAAACATCATCACTTACAATGAACTAGATTAATAATCCTTGCTGTGCCCAAATGCAATTATTTCAAATGTAATTTGATATAGTGTAATTTAAGTAAATTACAAATATTTGGTGGTGTTAGAGTATATTTCATATAAGTTGTTAGTAGGGTGATTATTAATATTAATGATTATATATATGTTTAAAGTGTTGATTAAGCTTTGTACGAATGATAATAACCTTTAGCTGTGGTCGGGTGCGCAGGGTGCAACCTCAATTTTTTTTTGTGTATAAAATAACTCCGTTAAAACAGAAAAAAAGAGAAAATACCATAAAATAAATTTTACGATTATTACTTATTTATATATAAATTTGAATTTGGTTATTATTTTTCTGTATGAAAAAGAAATAATAAACAGTAATTTATAAAGTGTAAATGAGAAAAAAATTTCAATTCTTGAAAAACTCGTTGGATTTTTCCAAATTCACAGTATGTCATGCTTTCTTAATCACCATTATCTATACATTTTCTCCTATATGCTTGTTTCACCATATTATTGATGCATGAAATATTATATGTTGATCAACTTCATTCAAAAAATATATTATTTATCGTTTCACATTGAAAAAGAAAATCTCTAAACTGAAATATGTTATTTACCTTTTAAATTTGTAAACTAACTCTAGTGGAAATATTTGATCTTCTTCTCCCCATATGATTACGTTTATACTCTTATGTTTTTCCAATATATAAGAGTTTGCAAATAATCTTTATGTTTATACTCTTATGTTTTTCTTTACAATTAAGCATAAACAAATGTTAGAAACCTAAAAATGAAAAATTAAAAACGTGTTACCAAAAATAATGGAGTAATGGAAAAATGTTACCAAAAAATAATTATCTGCATATTTGTCTTCACAATCTTCATAATGGGAACATGTTACTACAAATAATTTTCTATGTATATAAGTGAATATAGAAATAGATAATATCAAAACTATATAATTTGAATTTGGACTCAGCTTTCTATATAATTTGGGTGAAATTTTAATTTGCATTTTAAAAATATTAAAGAATATATAAGTGTCTATAGAAATAGATAATATCAAAATTAATGGGTTTAAGGTTTTAAATATATGTTTATCAGCGAATTATTAAAAATATATAGTATAGATACATATAAAAAATTTTAATTTAATTTAAATAAGATATCATTTCTTATAACTAATAAAATTTAATTTTGAAATTAATATCATATATGCCTAAGATTTAGAATATATTATTTTAGATTTTTTATTTTTAACTACTTGATTGAGAGAATAAAAACAGTTTCCAAAATATTTATTAATCAAATTAACAGAATTTAAAACTATTCCAAACTCATAAATGATGTATATAATTTTTTTAAATAAATATTTAAGAATTTAAAAGGAATATACAATAACCAATTTTTTTAATAATAATAATCTATACATATATAACACTTTTAAGTAATTTAATATATAATTTTTTAATAAATTAATACAAATAGGATTTATAAATAATATCATATATGCCTAAATAAAGATTTATTTGTTTTAGAATATTATAATTAGATATTCACATCAAACTAATTTATTGAGAGAATCATTTCAGTTTCTATATTTGAAAATATTTTGAATATCCTAATTATATATTTATTTAATTAATGAAGAAATTAATATTTTGATAGTTTGTTCCAGTTAAAATCCGTAGGTAATATATAGATATCGAAATTTAATCAAAATTTTTTTTTACTATGTTCTAAATATCTATTGGTTAGTATTTAATGTTTTTAATAAAAATTTGATATATATATATATATAATTTTCATTATTTTTTTATTCGATTTTTATACTATTTAATCAATCATTTTTAATTTCATAACTTTTTCAGAGTTTTTAAATATAATATTATTTAGACGAGAAAGGTGTTCTAACAGTTTTTTTTTACAATTCTAATATAACATAATTATGTTTGAATATATTAAAATTATATTTGTAACAATATGGACATACCTTATTTAATTATCTTTTCATTTTTGTTATAATATGGTTGGTAAAATTAAAGATATAATTTTTTGAACATACTAAAAGTTATAATGCAGCTGCAACCATACCATCATCATAAGAACAAACCGGAACATATACGAGATTTTAGTGATCACCATGTTTCTATGAACATTTACTACTTTTTCCAACATACTAACACAGTACTTCTTTCAGTGTTTCTTTAAGAGCCTTACCCATTAGGATGCCACCTGGAACCTTGGCAGAAACATCACCAGGAACAGTATTTTTGATTGCTGCAATATGTACTGCATCTAATACTTTTTCCAGTCTTGATCCATCTATTCCCTACAAAACCCAATTTTTAACATCATATCTGTTACCAGAGAAAATACTCTTACTGAGGTTCACAATACCAAATCAAACATTTGAACTTGGTTTGCTACATCTGGTCAGTATATCATTAGTAAAAAATGAAATCACACATTTTGACATCACACAATAGATACAGGAAACAAGAACCCATCATTTTTTTAGTACCTTGTTTTTCAGATTCACCAAGACTAAATGATTTTCAGTGCCTCCAGACACTAAATCATATCCTTTCGCTAGAAAAGACTACAGAGTTTTCTCTCTCTATCAAAGATTTTAGAAAGAGAAGAGAGAAGAGGCAATTGTTTGATGAGTAGAAGTTCTCCGAGAACGAAATTTATAGAGACCTTAGATGTCTAGGTTATGGTTTAGTCGATTTGAAAAAATCTTGTAGAGCAAGTAGAATATCTAAGATACGGAAAACAAAAATGGATTCTTAGCTCAATCACCATGAAGGAGACAAAGGTTTAAGGAAAGATTATGATTTTGTAATGAAAGAATGAGTAGAATACTCCACAATATATGTGTAATTGTTAGAATAGTCTTCTAAAACTTTGAAAAAAAAAGGAGTTGGAAAAGTCACAAATAATATGATTTGTCTATATTTATTAAAAAACTGCAATAAAAAAAACTAACATATATTTCTTCTCCTCCGTCTCTTCTCCAACTGTTCAACTTCTTCTTCTTCATCTTCTCGATTTCTTCTTCTTCATCTCCGTCTCGAATTCTTCTTCTTTGTCTTCGTCTTCTTCTTCAAATTTAACAAAAGACTCCACAAGTTAGATTCTCTTTAACAAAAGACTCCACAAGTTAGATTCTTAGTTTCTTCTTCTTCGTCTTCGTCTCGGCTTCTTCATCTTCGTCTACAGTTGTTTTCTTTCAAATCGAAGGTAATGTAGTACTTTTTCTGCGATTTCGACCTCTAAATCGTAGGATTTGTAGCATTTTGATGTTGATTTTGTTTACAGGTTGGCCGAGTTTGTTTGTAACTTAATAGAGTTTAGGTTTTTTATTTTATTGCTGGCAGAGTTTATTAGAGTTTGGTCGAGTTAGTTTATAGAATGATAGAGTTTGAAAGAGGTAGTTATATAGTGTTAGAGTTTGGACGATTTTGGTTTTAACTATTTTATTGTTTCTTTTCCACAGCTATGTCAGAGGAGGAGAAGTACCCTCAGAGGATAGTTTCAACAGGAAAGCGCTTGATGATAAACAAAAGCATTAACCACTATTGCACATTGAAGAAAATTACAACAATGAGGAATCTTATTGGCGCTGATGCATACGAGGACATAGAGAGGAATTCTCAACTTGGTATTATACTTAAGTTTGCATGGACAAGCAAACATGTGGAAGACCTTTTGGGTATTATGCTTGAGACAGCTAACACAAGTGAGGTGTGGGTGTGGCCGACGGTCGTCCAATTAGATTTTCTCTGCATGAGTTTGAGCATATCATGGGGCTTAACTGTGGATTGTGTGATCCTAATGATGGAAACTTAGCTGCAGAAGAATTATGGTTAGAGATGGGTTTGGTACACGGTGATGGCCCGAACTGGGCTGAGCTTGACGCAGCATTAAGGGGATGCAAGGATTGGTCGCTTGCCAAGAGAAAGATGGTGGGGTTGCTGGTGGTGCTGTACGTAGGTATTTTCGGTCTGCACGCAAATAATCGGATCCCAGTTTACCATGCGAAATTGGTCATGGATCCGGAAAGATTTGAGAGGCATCCTTGGGACAGAGTAGCATTTGATGCTTTGGTTAGATCGCTCCCTTCATCATCAGTGCAAGATTCAACGTACACTCTGCACGGCTTCGTGCATGTGCTTCTAGTATGGGCATTCGAGCATATCCCACAACTAGGAAAAATGTGTGGAGGAAGGAGAGAAGATGAGATTCCTCTTCTGTAGTGGGCGTCAAGCAGTATCCGCAGTTTAGGTATGGAGGATGTCTTCAGATCTAACAAGAGGACATCCACCGACAACAAGGTAAGCTTCCCAATACGTTGGCAGAAGTAGGATGTAGGCTAGCAGATTTTGATAGATTTTGGTTTTTGTTTAGTTGAGCTAGGATGTAGCGTATCAGAATTTGGTAGAGTTTGATTTTTGTGGTTGGCAGAGCTAGGGTTTACAGTAGCAGATGTTGGTAGAGTTTGATCGATATAGTATGCTTTGATATCTGACTTTGTTTTGTTCATTTGTAGGTTCCCGTGGTGCACCTTTTTCGAAAGCCTTACGAAGAAATCTACCCTGCTTGGCCTCGAGATGTCGAGGATCCCAAAGTTGACAGAATGATCCGAGACATACTTGCTGGGACATTAGATGAGACGTTTTGGACTGTCCCGGCTTCTACAAAGAGGTAGGCCGATGAGCAGCATCTGCTAACCTCCAAGAAGTCAGAGGTGAAGGAGCCAGAGAAGAAGAAGGAAACTCTGCATTTGGCACCTGATATAACTTTGGCCGAGTTTCAGAAGGCGGCCAAAGAAAAAGAGAAGGAGAAGGATCGGAAATGGAGAAAGAGGTTTGAGGGAAAAAACCAAGGGGAGGAGAAGATCTCTGACATGTTGCAGAATTTGAAAAACATCGCTGAACGGCTTGCGGGAGTGGAGGAACAAAGAGTAGACGATGCAGTGACGAATGAGCGGCTTCGCAGGCTTGAGGAAGGCATGGCACAACAGCGCTTGATCAATGAACAACAGAATATGATGAATCAACGCCTCGTTATGGTTGAGGAAAACATTAGAGAGCTGCGATTGATTAATCATAGCATTGAGGAAACCCTAACAGAGCAGCGAGTGTTCAATCAACGCCTCCTTATGTTGTTGGAAGCAAAACGACCGGAGGTGCTGACCTAGGAAGAGACTAAGAAGTCTGCTGCGGATAAAAGTGAGTGTCGTGAAAGTGAGACCCGATATGGGAATGATGGAGGATGCGATGGTGTTGAGGCCACAGCTGGGAGAACATTGGTACGTAAGAGTGTACTTGATTATTACTAAAGTTTGGTGGGCGAACGAAAAAATTGTTAACTTTGCCCCAGAGATTGGTGGACATTATACACTCTATGGCAGAGTTTGGTGGACACTATATACTCTGTGGCAGAGGTTGGAGCCGCATGGAAAAAATTGTAAAGTCTGCCACCGAGTTTGGTGGACATTGTATACTCTGTGGCAGGGTTTGGTGAACATTTTCTGACTCTAACTTTAGTGCACTCGAAAGTTAAAATCTACGATTGTTCTCTCCCAGCTGTGCCCTATGATGAGCTCATCGACTCAGTCAGGTAATATTGGTAGACTTGGTAGATTTTGGTATACTATTATGGCTTGTGTAGTAAACTTCGGTAGAGTCTGGTAGACTTTTATGCCTAGTGTGGAAGATTTTAGTCGACATTGATAGCACTGTTGGTAGATCTTGATAGAAAACAGTTGATTTTACATGTTGGTTGAATTTGTTTATGCAGGTCGTACGCAAGGATGATTCCATATCTGGTTTGGAGGATGACACCCACGAAGATGAAGAATCAATGTAGTCTGAAGGCTTACACTATCTATAGGGTGAAGTCGACACCAGTGAACCACAAATCTAGTGATTGTGGGCTATATACGCTCAAATTCATTGAATGTCTAGCCCTGGTATGACCTAGATGATGGTCCTATGAGAGTACTTATATTATGACTTCAAAAAACAAAGAAAGTGCTAATAATTCCAAACTCAACTACATCGTGATCCAAGATCAGCCAAACTATTTTAAATTCTACCACAGTCTATCAAACTCTTAGACGCCATATTATCTGATTGTGGGTTGACGCCATATTGTATGTATGATATAGATGATGGTCCTATGAGAGTACTTATATTATGACTTCAAAAAACAAAGAACGTGCTAATGTTTCCAAACTCTACCAAAATCAACTACATCGTAATCCAAGATCAGCCTAACTATTTTAAATTCTACCACAATCTATCAAACTCTTAGACGCCATATTATCTGACGTGGCATTATAAACTGTTAATTTGACTCTTCCATTTCTCCGCATACATGCTAATACTTCCACTTACCCCGACTCTTTAACACTTCAGCTCTTCAACTTTCTCTTATACTTTATCTTGTACTTGAAACAGAAGCAAGCATACTCCGACATGGCTCCGACAACTCCTTATCCAGAATGGCCATACCCTTCAGACTACATAAGAGAAAAGGTACTTGGAAGAGGCGTAACATCTACGGTGTATCTCGGAAATACAAATATGGAGTCTGAGAAGAGGGCTATAAAATCTGTTCCACTCTCGCAAGCCGACACTCTCTTTAAAGAGGAGCGTATTCTAAGACGTGTTTGTTGTCTATACGTTATCGAGTGTCATGGATGCGAGAAAGCTCGTGATGAGTTTGATCCGAATAGATCGAATCACAATCTTATTCTTGAATACATATCTGGTGGAAATCTTAAAGATTTTATTCGCAGAAACCATCCTAGAGGATTGCGGGTGTCTGGTGGAATGGTATGGTATGGTAAAAACCTCCTTGGAAGCAATACGAATGGTATGGTAGAAACTGGTGGAATGCAGTAAATGCCAATGAACTGTTGTACATACCGGATTGGTACTCGGACGACACAAAAGATTTTCTCCATAAATGTCTCAATTGGAATCTTGTAAAAAGGCATAGTGCAGCTACACTCCTTCACCATCCATTTCTTATTGATACTACTTTAGGCGATATGAAATAACTATGTATGTGAATACTATTAATCTAATCCTTATATATCATAGCTTCAATAAGATATTCTTACTCATTAGTATCATATCCCCAATTGTCATTTGTATACCTAACTCTACCAAACAATCGGAACAACTATGCCTAACTCTAACAAACAAAAATAACTCTGCTAAAATCTACTAAACAGTTCACAAACTCTATCAAATTTTATCACACGTACTAATTGAAACTCTATTAAAATCAACTACCCAGTGTGACATACGAATTCAAGATTGGACATCTGCTCTACATGTCTGGGCATTATGTCCCACACCTTTACATCTTGAACAAGTCGTCACTTTCCTAGGCCGTTTTGCCTCAAGCGAGCACTCGAGCCAACTTTTCAACCGCGAGTTCTTTGGCGTACCAGGTTGATTACGTACAACAGGAGGTTTACAAACTTTACTAGTGACTTCTTCGGGTATTGGAAGTGCTGCATCTCTTGGCATAACACATTTGGCGTACGCATGGTACAAGTAACTCGTATAATAGTATGGATCCATGAGGTCGATCTTCGAACACTGCCATGCTTCTGCTGCAGCTAAGGCATGCACACAAGGTATTTATCCACGTCAAACCGTATGCAAGAACACGTTTTCTCCATCAGATTAACCAAATGTGAAGACCCCGAGCATGTCTTAAACCGTATGCTCATCTATGTCTTAAACATTGTACTGCGTGGCTTCCAGAAGTCTACTCTGTGTGGACAGAAAACTAAAACCGTCAATTAAACTCTGCCAACACGAAATTCGTCTTTACACCAAACTCAACTACATCGTTATTTAATCTCAATCAAACTACCCCACCTCTTCTAGACTCTATCAAACTCAATTACATAGTTATCCAATCTCAATCAAACTATTCCTAACTCTACCACACTCCATCTCTCTCTTAGAAGCCATACCTTTAGAAGTTTCTCAATTGTTGTAGTGGGAATGGTCGTTGTTGCCCCTACTTTTTCCCTCCTCTTTGCGAACCACTTTGTTAACATTTCCCTAATGGCATTTATAAGCTGCAAAATGAGGAAAGTTCTAGCTTCAGCTAACGCATGATTGATAGATTCTGGTATTTTTGACGTGGTGAAGTTGTATATATTTCTAGGGAAATGTACACGACTCCACAAACGAACATCTGCCCTTAGCAAGTACTGATGTAGCCTTGCATCAACTCTCTCGATTTGGCTTAAGGTGGCATTAAACTCGTCAAGCCTATATGCAGTTGCTCCCTTCTTAAACAGCTTAAAGGCCTCTCCTCCTCTGAAATTGGACAAAATGTTTTTACGCCAATGGTAAATGCAAATACCCCAAGCGGCAAGCGGATACACTTTTGTTATTGCTTTGGCTATTATGCCTATCTGAAATGATGGCCAATTCTTGATCATCAAGAATAACGCGGTTGAGTTGTCTAAAAAACCATTCCCATGATTCATCATTTTCGGTATCAACCACACCAAAAGCCATAGGGAAATGGTTGAAATTTTCGTCTTGCATTGTGGCCGTGAGAAAAGTCCCTTTATATTTTCCTTGTAAAAACGTTCCATCCACAACAACAACCTTTCTCATATATGGAAATCCTCTGATGCTTGCATCGAATGCAAGTAATAGAAACTTGAACCTATCATCTCCGTCAACTTCCTGCTTGATAAGTGTTTCTGGATTTGTTCGTCTAATCATATACAAATACGAGGGAAAATCTTCAAAACTATTCTCTATAGTCCCTATTACTATAGCCCGAGCTTCCTTTAAAGTACGATGTGCCTTCCAATACTTAATATGTACAAAATGCAAGCAGAGGGCCAGAGTTATAACTGCCTCTACTAAACTCTACTAAAGTCAAACAACCTCTATCAAAATAGTCATACAACCTCAACCAAACTCTATTAAAGTCAAACAACCTCTACCTAACTCTGCTACAAAGGATTCATAGATCCATCCAAAGTCTACCACGTACTATCATCCGTATGCCAAGCTAGACCATGAAGAAATTGTACCTTCAAACCGAAACGTTTGTTCAGTGATTCAGAAACATGCCAAGGAAGAGCAGATGGACTAACACCACCAACAAAATCCAAGTATATACGACCAAGAATATCGGGCGTTGCTTGACGAGCCCGAGATGACCTCTATGTAACGGAGCAAGTGTATTCTCCACAGTAGACCCGAATATAGAAACACGAATTCTCAGTATCGTGGCATGAAGCACGGAATCTCCAAGCGTAGTTTTGAACCCAGCATTTCACAACCAATAACATCTTCGATGAAGAGACGACATCGAAGTCAAACCTATGTAAAACAGAATATATCTTCAACTCAAGATCGGTTTTTGTGGGATAAATTTGTCCAACACCTAATTGAAGTGACCTCATTTCGATGTCTAAATTCTCATCATCAAATGTCGAATCTCTCTTCTTAGGAGGTAGATATATTTCTATCTTCTTTTTTACACTTCCTCTGAAAACTTATGAAGTTTTCATCACCAGAGCTTGCACCATCTACATCCTCGCAGTAGTCAAATCTCATTTCCGCTTCCGCATCTTCTTCAGCATAGTCAACGTGTTCCTCTTCTTTTTTGACAGTCTCCCTAACTCTACCACACATTGAAGATTGTCTACCAAACTTAGTATCAAAATTATCAAAGGAAGGCTCGTATTTAGGCTCAAATCTATTACCTTCTTCCATAGCTACATGAGATCTCCTTGAAATCTCCACACAAAGATGAATTGCCTCTTTTCAAAATTGTTGCACATACCCACGCAATTGCCTCTTGTTGGTCACGGAGATAGGAGGTGTATCTTGTGGTATTCCATTCATGAGTTCATTTGATATGTAACTCAGTTTTACCTTATAGATCTCTTGACTTAGCTCGAAATCTTCATGCACCATTCTCACAAACTCATCATAATGTAAATCTTCACTCACTTGGATAATCTTACAACCAAGAGAATTATCCACTAAAAAGAACCATTGATTTTCGTCGAATCTCCATTTTCCACAAACTAAGATGATATGATCCATAGATCCAAAAACAAGGAAGCGAGGTCAAAAGATAAGAAAGGAGCTCAAGCAAGAAAGGTGAGTGCTTCAATGGTGTTTGGCCGACAGTTGAAGCGAGAAAGAAGGTAGGTGATGTAATAATGAGGGACAAAATCGTCATTCTACAAACTAGGTTAAATGAACTAACTCTGCTTAACTCTACCAAACTCTCGGAAACAACTATGTCAATATCTTTCACATAAGCAAATATAACTCTGCCAAGATCAGCTACACATTGTACGAACTCAATCAAACTCTGTCACACCGTCGTTACTAACTCTGCCAAGCTGTGATAGATAACTCTGCCTAATTCTGTTGCACTGGCGATTCAAACTCCGTCAAAATCTACTCCAAGGTTCCAATGTCTACTAAACTCTGTCAAAATCTATTACACAGGGTCCAACGTTTGGTAGAGTCTGGTGGAGCGTATGCTGACGTGGCACATTTCATTAATGGCAGTTTCGTTATTACATTTTTGTTTACACATCTAAAAAGGGCAAAATGGTATTATACGATTTAATAAGAGTATTTGAGTAATTATGAATTAATATAAACTATTTGAGGTATTTTAGAATTAATATGGAGTATTCTAGCAAATCACCCTTTTGTAATTGTAACAATATAGGTACGATTGAATATGATTGAAGATTTCTGATACTTTTGCAGATTTATTTGAGATTTGATTTCTATTTGATAATTTCAATGAGAGGATCTGCGTCTCATATCCGGGTGGGTATTATTGTCGGCTTGGATCGGCTAAAGCGCATATTTAAGTTTGCGAAATTGTTGGAGATCTTTAGCTTCAAAGAGAATATGGTAACATGTTTGCCCTGAAAGTAGATATGAACTGCAATATTAAAAAAAAGAAGAAATTATCTCTTTGTTATAGTATTTTTCAATACATGGCTCATCAAACACAACACTTTGCTCTTTTTTCCTCTCATTATGGGTGGTCTTTTTCATCAAACACAACATTTTTCTCTCCTTCTAGATGTACAATTAGTTTTTGCATTTTTCCTTTTAATTGGCTTTGTTCTCTGGTTGATGTATTTTGGAAAACAATTGTGGCTTTGTCAAATCCTTTGGTGATGTACTTGAGAATTTTTTTTTATTGATTTTCAAATTTCCCAAGAACATAAAAGATAGACGGTTTATGTTTTGGTTGTCTAATGGAATTGATGTTGGCAACAAAAAAGGGAGATCGTTTTCTTCCATAGTGATTTTGACGATTCTATGAAAAACATAGTACCATTGGGAGTATGATTAGATTATTGGAATAAAAATGACTTGTTGAATTGCAAGTGTAAAGAAACTTACGTATAATCAGTGGAGAAAGCTAAGATGAAGTGAGACTAAACTTCCAAGAAGTGGTCATTTATAATAGGTTGTGGTTGAGATATAAGATGGCTTTTTGTAATGAGAGAATTCAATTATTGGACACAAAAAAACATATTTAGTAAATGTTTGATGATTTTGAGATGAGAATGAACAAAATTATGAATATAAAATGTATGCAAGAGTAAGTAATTGTTAAGATGGATAAATGTAATTAGCCATAATTAATATATTTTATTATTGTGAGTAGTATTATTGTAGGTTGACTAAATAGCTAAGTAGTGAAACTGGAAAAACAAATTTTCATTTCAGACCACTATAAAAGGCGGTATTTTTATTTTTTCTTTTCTAACCAAACAAATCATTTCTCTTTACTAAATCGTGAAATGCAACATTTGCAAAACAAATTTAACCTTTTATCATATGACATGCTTATGGTCATACTTACAAAAGTTGCTTCTTTTTCTCACGTAGATTTAGGCTCTTGCATGTTAACATGCAAAACATCGCTTAAAGTTTCAAAATACCTGAAGGTTTTAAGAAGTCTTCGCTTAGAAGTATTATCTTACCACCTTATGTTGGTATTCTTGTTTTTTCTTGAAGTGTTGTTCGCACGGCGCAGTTCATTACACATTTGAACAATTTGTTACCTTTTTTTCTTTGTTTTGACTTACTAGATGTCCGATTTGGATTTTACAGAATTGGAGTTATACTTGTAGAAAATCTCTAATAAATCGAGATTGAGGCTTCAGCTATGTATGCAGACCCTAGAATACCAAAGAATTGCGTGTCATCAGATCATGTAATGGCGATGAGATGATCCAGGTTTGTTCAATTGTCATTCCAAAAAGAGCACAATTCTCCATTACTGATCTTGCACAACAGGAAATAAGGAGCAACTCCTTGAAGCTTGATGGTGTTTCTTTAAATCCAACAACCAGAATTCCCCAGATTTAAGACACTTGTTAGGGAGAAGTTTCTCCGTAACAATCAGACCAAAAGGAAACATCTTTTCTACTTCTGTAAGACACTTGTTAGGGAGAAGTTGCTCAGAAGTTTTTGCTGAGTAGATGACAGAGTGCAGCAGCTGCAAACCAGATTCTCTATTTGTCTTTCTTCTCCACCTTATTGTAACACATAACACCAATGTAATCAAACTTACTCGTCAAGGTAACATCATCATCATTAATCATTAGCATTATAATCATCATGATAACAATCGCCATAACTAAAACAATCATCATCATTAGTGGTGTCTGGATTCTTGGGAGATTATATTTACAGTTTTCTAAACTAAACTTAATTTTGGATTGAAAGCCTCAATCTTTAAGTTTGTTACTTTTGGAATGGATCTATCTTTTAATCGAAATGATCGTGAATCAAAGTAAAAAGGGAAAAAGAACATGGAAACCGGAACAACTCACTGAGAACCGGCTTCAGGTTAACTAAACCAGTTTCAGGATGGTTTATTGGAGTTTTATCAGAGCGAAAGATTGAGAAGAAACAAAATTGAGAAAATAAGGTTTGCGATTGCGAAGAGATTTCTTCGTCAGATTCATTTCGAGAAAGGTGACTGTTTCTGGGGACGATATTTTTCTGATTACTGAGAGAATTTGAGTAGAAATGGGAAGCTACTTGATATGAAGTTAGATGATGTTGTTAATATTTTCAGTGAAATGATATAGTCTCGTCCACTCCCTTCCATTGTTGAGTTCAGTAAATTGTTGAGTGCTATTGCTAAGATGAACAAGTTTGATGTTGTGATTTATTTGGGTGAGAAGATGCAACAGTTGGGAGTTTCACATGATCAGTATACATACAATATTTTGATAAACTGTTTTTGCCGCTGCTCTAAGCTCTCTCTTTCTTTAGTTATTCTTGGTAAGATGATGAAACTCGGCTATGAGCCTAGCATTGTTGAGAAATTGTCTAAGAAGGTCATTTTTTCAAGAAAAAAAATCTCCTATACCCTCTTTTAATCTACATACCCACTTTAAACAGTGTAGTGACGATTTTACCTCTCATTTTATTTTTTAATAAAATAAAGAATATATACCTAGTTATACCGAGTAATACCTAGTTGTACTAATGCAAAGATGAGACTCAAACCTTGAACCTCTCACGCGAAGAACGTTGCCATCTGAGCTACCGCGTTTTCCTTGACATCATTCACAAGTACTACTATATATGTTTAAATTTCTCAAATACTTGTAAATAGTTATACTGAGTAATACCCAGTTGTACTAGTGTTCCAACTGTACCAGTTGTACCGAGTAATACCCTGTTGTACTAGTTGTACCAAGTAATATCTAGTTGTACCAAGTAATACCTAGTTGTATTAAGTAATACCTAGTTGTACTAGTGTTCAAGTTGTACCAGTTGTACCGAGTAATACCTAGTTGTACTAGTTGTACCGAGTAATATCCATTTGTACCCAGTAATACCCTGTTATACCGAGTAATATCCAGTTATACCGAGTAATACCCAGTTATACCGAGTAATACCCAGTAGTATCAGTGTTCCACTTGTACCGAGTAATACCTAGTTATACCACAAAAATATCAGACTCGAACCCTGAGCAAGATTCGAACCCTGCACGCACGTTGCTTGTAAAAACCATATGAGCTACTATGTTTTTGTTGGTGTCTCTTACAATTAGTGCTATATAACCCATTTTTTAAAACAATAATATTTTATTAAGGGTAAAATAGTAATTTTATCCAAGGTGGAGTTTTGAGATTTTGGTTTTAGATTTAGGGGTTTTTCGGATTTAGGGGCTCTAGGAATCTGATTTTTGATGCTGCAGCTTTGGTTGATCAAATGGTGGAAATGGATATATACCTAATACAGAGACATGTACAACTGTCATCCATGGACTGTTTCTCCACAACAAAGCTTCAGAAGTGGTGGCTTTAGTTGATGGAATGGTATGATGAGGTTGTCAACCAAGTTTAGTTACATTTGGTGTGGTAGTAAATGGAATATGTAAGAGAGATGATACTGATTTGGCTTTGAATTTTTCTCAAGAAGATGGAGTAAGGGAAAATTTGGGCGGATGTTGTGATCTACAGCACAATGATCGACACTCTTTGCAAATACAAGCATGTGAATGATGCACTCAATCTATTCAACAAAATGGAGAAGAAAAGAATTAGACCAGATGTTGTTACATATATCTCCCTCATAAGTTATCTCTGTAATTATGGTAGATGGAGTGATGCCTCTCGATTACTTGATGATACGATGGAGAGGAAAATCAACCCAATGTAGTTACTTTCAGTGCATTGGTCAATACATTTTTGAAAGAAAGAAAGCTTTCAGAGGCTGAAAAATTGACGAGGAGATGATCAAAAGGTCTATAGATCCTAGTATTGTCACTTACAACTCATTGATCAATGGCTATTGTATGCACAATCGCATAGAGGAGGCTAAGCAGATGCATGCTTTGATGGTTAGCAAGAACTGTCTCCCAAATGTAGCGACTTATCGTACTCTTATAAAGGGATTTTTTCAAGTCCAAGAAGGTAGAAGAAGTTATGGAACTCTTCCACAAGACACGTATTATTTCTCAGCACATGCTCTCATATTGCAGGTGGATATGCATATGTGTATATTTGGTTACGGTTGTGGCTAAGCTTCATGAACATGACTGATACTAATCTTTATTATTTCCTTGTTAGGTTGGCAAACAAGAGTCAATCCAAGTACTCTTCAAGCCCAAGGGAGGCTTTGGTTTTGTTTCTCACCTTCCTTCTGCTTCACAAAGCTCACCTCATATGTGGCATTGTTATGTCAAATGGAGCTTATTGGTATCAGAATGTTTAACCTTCAGTTAACTAGTGGAAACAATGGAATATTTGGGTAAATTTCTGGTGAACTGCGAAGGTTTTTTTAACTCATATTGAATCATGGATTCACTCAAAGCTTTTGGGGGTCTTATAGTAAATGAAAAAAGCTTACAAATTACAACTTGATAGATTGAATCAATTGTGGATTTGTAAAAATCCACCCTCAAGAATGTTAATTATAGTTTTGATGATTTAACATAGTGTGCAAGATGAGAGGCATTGCATCTTTCTCTACTGATTTATTGGTTCCAAAGTCTAGATATATATGATACATTTAAATTGCTCTGTTAATTTTTTTTTTTTGAATAGTATGTAAAAATATATTGAAACAAAAAATGTTTTTAACATCAAGTGCATCAATATTTAGAAAGAGGAATTTTACTTAAGCTAGAGATTTCATTAAGCGGCCACCTCATTAAAACCCGAGAGTGAAAAATCCAATTGGGACAAAACCACTTCCCGGGAAAAAGAGTACGCGCACACTTACGACTTTGCTGAAAGTAAAACTTCGAAGTGATGTCATCATTATCTTGAGTCAAACCAATCCTGCAGCCCGTCTATCATAATTCCTTGCGCTTGTAGCGTCGATAGCCTGTTGCGCACTCTACTCCCAATCTCATGAACCAGAGCACTCATGTTGGTCGGGACACCTCCATGTCTTTGTTGGTTTCACTCTCTCCAAATTGCATATGTGGTGGCGTGGAATGCATACCTTGCTGTCTAGGTCTTTTTTGATCGCCTTCCCGTCCTCTGAAAGATGGCTATCAAGCCGTGAGCCAGCTTGCGCCAAATCTGAGATGTGTAGGGACAAGTGAAAAATATGTGATCCCGAGTCTCAACATCCTGCGGACACAAAACACACTTAGATGTAACCGTGTTAGACCAAGATCTCATTCTATCCCTTGTTGCCAGCCTATTGAGGATGGCTAGCCACATTAGAAAGGAATACTTTGGCGTCTGGTGAGGGAACCAAACAGGCTTGTGCCAAGTGTTACGGTGACCTGAATCTCTTATTAAGTTCCATGTTTCTTTTGACAAGAATTGTGGCTTGTATCCGTCCTCCTTGTACTTACAGAGTGGGACATCCTCTTGAGGTTTTGGGCTGTCCCGAAGCTTTCCAATTTCAGCCTCTATCTGCGCTAGTAGCTGAGGTCTCCGCCTTTTTGTTTGTGGTGAACAAAGACCTCCGCTAGAGTGTCAGTAGCCTTGATTCCCATGTCTATATAGCCTCTTTCCCCCAAGATGTCTATCAATCTGCCAAGAGTACACCATACATCATACCAAAAAAAAAATGTAATCTTTTTGTAGCATTTATTTTATTAAAGTGAATGAGATTTACAGTGCTCGAAAAATGGAACTTGATTAATTTATATTTGAAACATAAAAATAAAAGTAGAAAGACAAATTTTAATGTTATCCTCTTTTTCACGAGAATGTCTACAAATTTATTATTATCTCTTTTGATCCATACAAATCAAAATTCGTCAAAAATATTCCACCATTGATGTGCTTCTCTAATCCAGTTGTAAAGTTCAAAGTTGAGATTTTTGTCAGTTATCAAGACGCTCACACCTTGGTTTCCTTCTTCAAATATTGTTCTCTTATACCTTTTACACCATGATAAGTGCTTGTAATTCACATTCAAGAGCATTCATTGTCACGATGCCTTCGGGTTGACGCGCTCAAAGATAAACTCCTTTTTAATCCCTCAAACCCCAACCTGCTTTTGATAATGTATCTGCATTAATAAAAGATCCATCATAGTTGTATTTGATCCAGCCTCTATTTGGTCTTGTGTAATGTTCATACGCAACCGCACTTGACGTGGAATTTGATGAGATGGCTCTTAAACTCATAGTATATTTTTCAGTTTCCATCCATGCTTCTGCATCATTCCTTGCTAAAGATAAAGTTGTCCCCCAAGTATCACTCTTCTGTTGTAAGAGTAAAATGTTTAGGCCCTTCCATATTCTCCATAAAGAAAGTTATAGATGTTGTATTCTTGAAGATTTAGTGAAAAAATAAAATTTCTTTCATTTTACGCTCTAATGATGAATTTAAATCAAATAACACATGATTCAAAATATTTGAGCCTCTTCAGATTGCTCTTGTATATTCACAATAAAAAACAAGTGTTTTTTCATTTCCTTTATTTTTGGACAGCAACTTTGAAAAAGTTGTTGATGTCTAATAATGTGTCTCTGTTTCAATCTTTAACTCGTGGTTAGAGCTCATATAATAATCTCCATAAGAAATTTTTTATTTGGAGAGCAGTTTGAAGTTTTCATACCTTATGCTTAAATATTTTGTAGAGGATTTACATTTCCTGTTGGTGGTAGAGGATCTTTTATCATAGGAGATTGTGTTTCTAACTAATAAGCGGACTTGACAATATAGATTCCATCTTTATTGTAATGCCAACCCAACAAATATTTTGTAGCAGATGAACACAATTTATTTGAGAATATCCTTTCTACATCTTCCTCGGTTACAAGTTCTATAATTTTCTCCTTATTCCATCCCTTCTGTGTATCATTAAACAAAATACGAACCAAACATTTAGTAGTTGATTCACTCTTTGTTCTTGGTGGCTAGGAGGATCCACTGATCAACCCATGTTCTTACCAAAGTACCATTTCTAATCACAAATTGCAATCCTTGTCTTAAGATCTCTTCCTTGTAGAATTCGTTTCAAACATAAGATGAATTTGAACCTTGTTTTGCATTCAAAATGTTAGTATTGTTGAAATACCATCCTTTTTCAGAATTCTGATCACTAAACAATCTGGTTGTTGCAAAACTCTCCACATTTGTTTTCCAAGCAACACAATATTGAAATTTTCAAGGTCTCTAAATTCCAAACCCCCTTCTATCTTTGGCAACTTAATATGTTCCAAGCAAACCAATGCATTTCCTTTTATCTTCTTTGGAACTCCATCAGAATCTAGTTAAAATACCATTGATTTTTTCACAAGTCGCCTTAGGAAGTTTGAAGATATTCATCCAGTAGCTAGGCATTGCTAAAGCCACAAATTTTAAATAAAACCTCTTTGCTGCCTTAGGATAAAAATTTCTTACTCCATCCTTGTGTCCTCTCCTTAACTTTATCTATAACATACTGAAAATTTTCGGTGTTCTTGTATGCTAAGATATTTACCTTCTCCTCCTTCATTGTGTTTTCCAAGAATGTTACCCATTATTTGTTTAAAATTATCAATCACTTTACTTCCGAAAGATATTGCAGATTTCCTCAAATTGAAAGCTTGACCCCCCCCCCCCCCCAATACTTCTTCAGACATAGCTAGGATTTATTGTATTGCTATGCATGATTTCGGGTTAGAAACTGTAAGAATAGTAAATCGTCGACAAATAAAAGATGACTTACCACTAGTTCTCTGTTACTAATTTTAATCCCTTGAAACAAAACACTAAAATTGAACCTCATTTTCCTTCTTTTCCCGTAGACCCCTCTTTAAACCTTCCCATATTTATTTCATTCCCTCTTTCTTATCCACGTCTTCTTCTCTTTCTCCTTGTTCTATCATGAAGCATGCTCGTGTTTCTTCTTGTTCTCCTTGTTCTACCATTTGAGACCATTCTCATGCCTTTTTATCATTACAATGGCGATAAAAAGTCTCGGTAGGTTGCAATGTCACTGCAATCTACAGCAATTCATAGGGTTTGTGGATATATTAGTTAGCTCTCATGTGATCTAACGTCATGGCTGAGCAATTCAAATTTTAACATTTTTTAAAAGCAATTTTTTGGTTCTTAAACATCCTGAAAATTCTATTAATCACTCATTTAAATATTTTGAAATTTGTTGTATCTGAAATCTCATACAACCCTTAACTTCTTTTAGAGCTTCTTTAAATGGAGAATGTGCCCAAATCTTTTGAGAATTACGTAGACTTACCCAAATCTTAATAAAAATATCTCATCTTAATCTCCTTGGAAAGATTTTACTAGCATAACTTTCCTCTTTTGTAAATAAACTATTAAACCTGATTAAAATTTTATATTAACAGTAATGCCATTTTGATTTATTTTTGAGAAGAAAAAAGTAAAAAATGGTTCGTAAAAATAATTAAGAAGATTTTATAAGGGATAAAATAAAGATAGAGATATTCTCCATCATCTTATCTCTCGATTTTATATTTCTCTCTCTATATCAGCTTTGCTTCCTCTCTTATATAACCTTAGTTGCTTCCTCTCTTATATAAACCTAACCGCTTTTTTTCTTATATAACCTTTTTTAGCCGTAAGCCTGTTTTTTTAGAAAGCAAAATCGACGAAAAAATATTGGAAAAACAAGGAGAAATTAAAAGAGTTAGAGAAAGAGGTTTGACAATGAGAAATAAAAAAAATCGAAAAAACTTTCGTTTTTAAAATTTTTTTAATAGGATTTAATTTTTTGAAAAACCTATATGGTAGATTCTTATTGGCCATGTGATTTATGCTTAGAAAATAAATTATATGTATATATATATATATATATTACATATCTTACAAATTTTTAAAATTTTCCAAATTAAAATGACCTCGTTAGTATGACGTATTTTATTTTTAGTGTAATACAAAACTTACAAAAAAAATATTAATACATTAAACCCATAATTATGATAAAAATAACTACATTAAACATTATTCTATCAATTTAAAAGAGATGCATCTTCTTAGAGTATCAAAAACTCTACAAAATAAAAATTGATATGCAAAAACAAAACATCTACCATTTTAAGTTGGGAAAACTCCGTAGAGTCAATTGTATTCAACAGACAAGTATAGGTAGTGCATACAAGAAATCATCATGATCTATTGATCTTGATATATTGGTTTATATGCTTAGAGCATGAAGTTACTTGATATGATCGTATTGATTAGTTGGGTATGTTCGTTGATTTGTGTTAGCATGTAGATAGGAACTGCCATTCTCACCTAGTTATTGACTTCTCATGCTTCATTTTGTGATGTATATGAGAAGTAATGTTTAATGCGCACGAAACTATATATATTATTGGTACTACAACATGTCTGAGTATTTGGAATTGGGTTTTCAAATATGATCAATATGTTTTAAGCGCTGTCTGTTACAAGTATTGTAACTTGAAACCTTTTTAAATTATTGATCATCATTTAAAATAGAGTCAATTCTTGAGATAGACAATTTCATAATTTTATTGTGCAAAATGGAATTAGGATGTGAAATTAGAACATAGATATTAGTTTTTGACAATAAACTTGTGAAATAGTCCATTGTTTTAGAATTTTCCCTTTAAAATAAGACTATAGTTTTATTCAGGCTAAGTTTTACTTTTTAAAATGTTTTAAATCCAACTGATAGGGCTGGTTCTGGGATTAGCACAATGAAACATTGGCCTAATGTCCCAATTTTTTAGTACCAAATTTTATATACAAATATGTCTCAATTTTGTAAGATAAAATATTAGAGTGTAAATAAGCCTCCAATTTTTTTTTTGCTTAGACCCTCCAAAATTTAAGAGTCGGCTCTCTACTGATTGTTAATCTTTTAAAATCCATATTTTTTTTATGAGTTTGATATATATCTATGAAAATTTTAGGTACAGTCTTAGACTTACAATCAGAATCCAAACCCTAAATCAGATTACCCAACGAGTATGAAGCCTTACAAAATTTTCTCCAAACAACACGTCTCATACCCCGTACTATTTTTATAGAGAAACGACATGCAAATATTATCATGTGTGTAATTTTCACTAACTAAAATGACAAGTAAAAATTCTATCATCACAATGCAAACTCTTATAGTTGGGGATTGGAAAGTGAACTTCGGATCGGGTCATCGGACTTTACTAGCACCTGATCTAAATTATGATTATCTAAAGATTTGAGGTAAGAGTAATAGAAATTACATGTTTGAATCAATGTAGTTTATCCCAAGGAGTAAAGATATATGTCATTGGTCGGAATACCCAATACCTAGTTAGATAACTTAGATTCGAAAGATTATAATTATATTAATCTGTAAATTTTAAAATTATTTAAATTATCTAAACTTTCTTAAAATTATCAAAAACTACTTAGGATCAATCGTTTGCCAGCTAGGTCAGATTGAAGCAACATTGTTTTAGAACATGTTAGTCAGTCAATTTAGCTACTTGAACTTGAATCCAAATTTTACCTGCTCGAGTAGTGATTTTAAATACTTTATTTATCTAATACACTTTATCTAAATACTTAACCCTTTTTTTAATAATACACTCTGGCTAATTATACCTTAATTACGCATATCTGTCCCATATCTACTATTACCCAATACTTTTTAGCAGAAATGAAAAGGCCTAGTTGGATGTTTTATTATAGCAGTTTTCGTAAGTGGTGGTTTTATTTTCAAAACTTTAGTAACTTTGAGGTTCTATTTCCAATTTCTACTAATTTAAAATGTAGACCAAATTTTAAAATCCAGCGAAAAAGCTCTTATCCCCATCCTTTGTAATAAAGTCATAATGAATTCCCCATAATCTTTTGCCTTCTTCAATGCACACTCCTCTCTCTTTCTTCCACTTCAAAAATCTAACAACTTCTTTGTGTTCTCAAATGGCAACAGGAGAAATGAAACCAGAAACTAAGAAAACACAACAGAAGCAAAAGCAATCCCAACAAGTCAAAGAAGACCTTCCTCCTCAAATCTTACCACCTTTTCCACTTCCATACAAGGTATACATATATTTTAGTTTACCCTTCATGCATATATGACTATAAGTGTAAATTACTATACCACATAAATCAAAATTCTGAGTTATATAACATAATTATTTTCTACTCAAAGTCATGCAGCTTGAAAGTTTCCATTCACTGTGAAGGCTGCAAAAGAAAAGTGAAAAAAATCCTTACTAGCATTGAAGGTACAAATATTATATCGTTTCACTTTATTATTTTTGGTTTAAATAAATCCTTTCACTTCATTTATCTTTCATTTTGGTTTTGTAGGTGTTTATAAAGTGGACATTGATGTGAAGCAGCATAAGGTAACTGTAATGGGAATCATCTCACCGGAGATTCTGTTAAAGAAGCTTCACAAGGCAGGCAAAAATGCTGATCTCTTGCCGGAGATATCCGACCCGGAAGAGACCAAACCCTTCGACCCGAAACCAAAGGAGAAGAAGAAGAAGAAAAAGAAAGAAGAAGAAAAAACGGAAAGAGTCGATGGAGCTACCTCTTCCGATAGTGTTAAACCGGAATCTGAAAAAACTGAAGCCGCCGGAGATCATAGTTCTGGCTATGGTGGTGGTGGTGAGGTCGTTCAAACTCCAGCCACGAATGAAACTTGTCGTCCGGTGAAAGAGGATAAGGTTGTTCCCAAGAAGAAAGATTCTGAACAGGAAAAATCTCCGTCACCGGAGGAATTTTCGTCACCGGCGGCAGAAAAGAAAGTCGGTGAAAGCGGTGGGGCTGCTGGTAATGGCAATCTTGGTAAAAAGAAGAAAAAGAAAGAACAAAACTTGAGTACGGCTCACAATTCTACCGGTCCTCCGGCCACTACTCCAGCAACAGATCCCGACCGTCCAATTAATCAGATCAATGGCCATCATATTTTAACTAATAACTATCCACCACGTCATGATCTGTATCCTTATCCTCCACCCAGCTACTATGCGCCTCAGGTCATGTACGGCGTAAGTTATAACATTGCTCAACCTCCGGTGAGTGTAGACGCTGTGTCGTACTACACACCTCCACCACCGTATTCGTACGCGTACATGCACCCTGGTTATCAGCCGTCCGATCAAAGCCCTTATCAATCTCGACCGTCCGATTCATTTGAGTTATTCTGCGACGAGAATCCAAATGGTTGTTTGGTAATGTGAGGAAGCCAAATTACTAAAAGGACCTTGAACTCTACTTATACGCCTCGTATGACTGAAGGGTAGTCTTGTAGTTTGAAGTTCTACACGTGCATGTGAGCTTTTAAGTTAAAGATAATGGGAACTGAGTTACCCTAATGAATGTTGTAGTATTTTTATAACTATGATTATGATTATGTTAGATAAAGATGAGCTTTCCTTTCTTTCTTTCGCAGCTTTTGTTTTAGTTTAATATTTTACATCCTTTTAATAACTTTTTTGGTCTATCTTTTTTATTATTATGTAGGTGCTTTACTTCTTTATTATTTTTTCTTTTTGTTATTGACTGGATCCTTTACTTTTTTGAGTTTGCATGAAAATTAGTTTGTGGTTAAGCAAAATTGTTGAAGTAGAGAAGATGACAAGAAAGCGAGAAATGTGGAAGATGTATTATTGCAATGCTTAGTTGTAAAAGGGAAATTAGATGTGTAAAGTATAGAAGCTGACTGGACCATTTTATTTGGCAGTTTTGTTTTCTTTTTGTATAGTGATGTATCTTAATCACTTAGGGAGAAAATTAGCTGAATAGTTTTTTGTTTGTTTGTCTTTTTTCTTCAAAGTATTTTTCTTTTCATTTGTCTTCAAATGGGTTTAAATTCACACCAATAAATTTGTCAACTTTTTCTAGGTGAAACTATGATAAACTAGGATTTTTTTTTTGCAATTTTTTTGTAATTTAACAACTTCCAAAATAAAAATAAAAAGACAAAAGAGTCACCAAATTATCCGTTTTAGAACAAAATATAAATTATTCCATAAATAAATCTATTAATTTGACCAAATTAATCTCAACATTAGTGCATATTCAACATAACCTACTTTGACATATTGACAACTCTTTTAAGTTATACCACACATTTTGAGTTCTTGTTATCCAAAACTTTAGTTAATAATTTCTTACAAATACAAGTCTAAACATTATATATTGGGATCTACCCCTTATTCGGTAGGATTAAACTCATTAATTACGATAACACTCAAATTACCTCCTAAAAATAATACTCACAAACACTCAAAAAAATTTAAAAACAAAACGCAACACCTAATGCGTCTCTTATATTTTTAACCCATTCTTGAACCTTTTTTTACTTGAACCTTCCGTCATGTTTTGCTCTAAATCACAATTTTTACCTATAACTTTCATTTTTCTCTACATTTAACGATACAAAAATCTTTAACCATGATCTCTTATCGCCAGAATATCTATCAATCAATACTTTCTTTTTGTCATCTTTTTATTGCTTTAATCAATAGTTACACAGAAAATAATACCAGTTACACCATGCATGGCGTAAGTCAATTGGGCGTAGATACATGTAATTTAAGTGATTTTGACCTTTCAAATCCAAATTTCATTGTCACATTTATTATCCGAATTTAAAGGCACCTATATATGATACTCCCTTTGTTTTTGATAATTTTGATAATTTTAAAACATAAATATGTAAAGTTTCTTTCTACCCTTTATTAATATATTAAATAAGTTTATTTCTCTAATTAATAAGTTGAAATAATAGGGATAAAACTGATATTTAGTTTAAAAATCTGCATTGAAAACATAGAATACTATATTTTGTGAAACAAAAAAATTAAGTCTCAAAATTAAGTCTTAAAATTACACTATTTAATAAATAAAGATAATAAAGATAAATAAAAGAAGAATTAAAGGCGCATGTACTTCTTGCTTTTCTTAATAAAAAGAAGTTATAATTATGGGCTTCGATAAATGTAAAATTTCTAATAAAAATGAAAGTTGAAAAAGAGTGCAATGCTCGAGAAAAGTAGGGAGGTTTTAGGATACAAATTACATATTCATTTCTCATTTGTCTACTATCAATGACGTCAGAAATATGTTACGTAAAAACAGTACTCATAGCATTTATAATCTTTAATTCTGTTCTTTTCATTGAAACATGCTTTCATTTATGTTACAAAATGTAAGAACCTGAATAGTCAGTCACAAATAACATATAATATCTAGATTAAAAGTATATAAAACTTGTTTACTGTTGTATTTAGGTTTAGATTAAAAAAATTAAAGATTTGATAACTGTTTGTATTATTGTGTTTGAGATCAAAAATTACATTAAAAAAATTAGGGTTTTTTTTGAGTAAATAAACAAAAAAATTTTAGAAAACAGTAAATCTAAACTCTTAGATATTTTGTAGAGATTTTTGGTTGCTTTGTAAAGAAAGGATCGCTATTTATTTATATTGGTTTGAGTAAGTTTGCAGTTTTTTTTTTTGTCAAATTGAGGTTGTCTTTTCGTCCGAGGTTTTCTTTTCCGAGTTTGATTTTTTGTTCGAACTAATTGGGCTTTAATATGTCGATTCTTTATTTGGGTTGGGTTTATGGTGGGAATGCTAAACTCGGTACCAACAATAAGTCCCTCCTCAGTTCATCGAATGAGTATTTACTTGAGTTCGACGAATTTAAAAGAAAGATGATCTGACATAAATCGAGAATAATTCATTTAATTCTTATGATGTGATGCGAAACTAGGTTTGACTTAAATTGCGCGACTGAGATCGGCTTACAATGCGAAATTAAGTTCAACTTACTCTGCGGGCTTACGATGCAAATCAAAGTTTGATGTATCGGAGTTCGGCTTACTTTGCGGAGGTGATGTATCGGAATCCTCTGTGAACTGTTAAATTTTCTGGTATGAACTTCAAATTATATTGTGTTCATCGATCGATATTTAAGTTTCTTGTTGAATCGTCATTTAAATCGCCACAATGTCCTCACGTTTGATCAGAAAAAGTTAAAAGAACCTGCCATTAATTGTTTCACCCTTTGGATCTTCTAGTAATTTGACTCTTCCATTTCAAACCATGAATTGTTGCAGGAGATGATTCAACTTCTGTTTGTGAGGACGAGGTTGGTCTCTTTTCAGATTTTTCTCATTTGATTGATGATTGGTCGTCCGAAGTTTTGCCTAATTACGAATGACAAGAGAGAGAACATAAAAAGGATTAGGAAAGATTTTACTTCTTTGTGAAAATTGACGAGCTAACCTCTTCTCTTCCTTTATTTGCATTTTATAGGCGAAGGGCTGAGAAATATGGTATATTTTAATTTGGTATTTTATCTTATTCAAAATTTTGCTATTCTAACTATATTCTCCCCTCTTTTGTAGTGCTTCATCAGTTTTACAAGTCTCTTCCAGAAAACTATTCAAGAGATTTTGATACGTTGAGAGAGCTTGATATCCATAAGTGGCCCGATGTTCATCAGGCAAAAATCGATGCGTGCATAACAATACTAGCTTCCGATAATCTTTGTTTGCTTCACCTTCTCTCGTGTGCATTCTTGGATAACTTCCTAATTTATTTTTAGTTTCCTCCTGCATGCCAGTGGAATCCATCTCCCTTTAGACCATTTTTGGATTCTTTAAAGGACGACATGGCTCTTGTCTTGCTTAACATTCCCAATCTTGCTGATGAGATGAGAAATAAGGCTGAGATCTCCTAACCTCAAGATGAAGCTGCCACTTACAAAGCAGCTACAACTGCTTCTGATGTAGTTGAAAAATCCACTCCTCAGGTCGGACCTCTCAAGCCTAAGGTCAATGTTGCTATTCCGACCAAAAAAAGGTCGCCATGTCTAAGGTTCCTAAGGTGAAGCCTGCTGCTGATGAAGTTTCAGAGCGAAAGAAAAAGGTTGGGACCTACAACAAATTTTTGGTTCCGAAGAAACGACATGTTGAACATGTCAACTTTGTTCAGGGTCATAGGTGGTCTTGGTCGTTTGTTACCTCCTTTAGTGCTCATGGAAGAGGATGATCTCTACGAAAAGTGAGCCCAACACATGGTTCATTTAGAAGTCTAAATGTTATCTTTGTTGATCTTGCCAAATGTGCTATTTTTTTAATCTTCTTTTCTTTTTTAATATTTCCTAGGCTAGAAGTACGATAAATTACATGTATGAGAGGCTTAATTGCAAGGCTCATATAGCTCACAAAGAAGTTCTGGCGGCCCAATAGTTGAATAAAGCTATCGCGGAAGTTAAGCGAGCTTACGACAGAGAATATGAAAGAGACAAACAACTTGAGACTGAAATTATTGAGGCGAGAAGGGATCAATCTGAAAATGTTGCCAAATTCAACCATATAAGCTTTAAGTATGATTGTCTGAAAGCCAAAGATAAAATCTTTGAAAAAGAAGTTTGGAGATGAATGTAGTTGTCTCGGGGCAACCCGAGGAGTTTGCAAAGGAGCAAAATCTAGGCCGGGATCTGCAAAGGCTGTCTATACATTTTGACAATGTTAAATTGTTTCTCAAGGATCAGAAGAAGGCTGAATCAGTCAAATCTCTATATGGCCGGGACTCGAGAAAATTTGGAGCTTTTGAGGGATAAGCAGAATATCATTATTCCTAATGAGATAATAGCTGACCTGACTGGTCGTGAACTAAAGTACAAAACAGAAATTGCGACTCTCTAGATGACTAAACTTATGGAAGTCAAGCTTGTTGTGCCTTTGGTGGTTGATGGAGTTCCTTTGGAAGCGCATGCTGAGTTCAACCCGTATGGATCGAATGATGGCGTAGTTACCAAAACGATGTGCAAACTATGAAGACTTTGTCGTCTCGTCCTTTTGTCGAATATTAGTTGATTATTTTGTTGTTTAATAATTGTATCTTTTCCTTTGTTCTTTTCTCTCTTCTTTTGCTTTTGTTGTTGTAATGACATTGCCTGAATAGGTTTTTACTTGCTTTTCTCTCAGTAGGTTCCGTTCATCACCGAACTTAGTTTTGTCTTGACGCGAGGTGTAGCCCGAAGTAAAATTTATCAAGTGAAAGACATCTTCTGACTTACCTTGGGTGAACTTTGGAGCGTGGAGCTCGGTTGCAGGACTGAGCCCATCTTATTAAGATTTTATGTTTTTAGGATACGAGCTAAAATCTTGACCTATATCTTCATTATGTAAATGTCAGGCTCTGTTTATGTGAGATATCATTTTATTTGTCTTGGATGACTTATCATGGTGCGAGACTGCACTCGATTTTACCATTTTATGGTGCAAGGCTAGGCTCAGTTTATCCATTCTTTATGCGAGACTGGACTTTACTTTGTAAGTTCACGGTGCAAGACTGGGCTTGACTTATCTTTTTTCATGCGAGACTTATCTTTCTTTAGTGCGAGACTGAGCTCGGCTTATAAGATGTTTATTACTACATTTGCATAGAATCCATAAATATTTTCTGAATTCATCCCCAGTTATGGACTTGTATGCTTTTTGCTTCTACCCACTTTGTGAAATAGTTTGGAAAGACGAGAATATATCTCCTCTGGTTGGAAGTAAAAAAAGGTCTGATAACGTCCATAACCCAGCGCATAAATGGGTATGCAGCTGCCCCAATTGTTAGTAATTCGGTCGGGGATTTAATCATTCATGCATGTCGCTGACACTTCTCGCATTGAGCTGCAAACCTTTCAAATTTTTAATACTAGAGCTCTCCCGTTAGAATGATTGCTTCCTGCTTCTTCGTGTGTTTCTACCATTACTCATTCGGTTTCTTTGATGTTAATGAAATATAGGAGTATACCAGAGGAACTCCAACGATAAACTCCATCTAGTATCATTGTTGATACCAAATTATAACATTCATCTCGCCACATAGGCCAAGACAACGTGTTATTCCTTGGTTTCCGCCTTTAACTCTTTCTTCAAAAAAATCACCAACGACCAAAACTTCAAACCACATATGTTAACTTGAGAAAAAAGAAAAAAAGTGAGTAATAAATTACTCAATGAGGATACTTTCCTCCTACTAGAAATAAAGAACATTTTTTAATTCTATGCAATAATCATCAAACACACAAAATTAGACACTAGCAAACATATAACATGGCTTATTTAACCAGATATAACATACATGATCACATTCTTCCCTCAGAAAGACATTCATACATAATCTAGATTCATCCTTGGCCACCGACCGTCCACGTTTAAGCCACTACATGACAGAATCCATGATAACTGACCATCCACAATATAAGCCACTTCATATCGAAATCCACGACCACCAACCATCCACAGTTGTTGACCATCCATGGTTGTTGACCATCCATGATTGTTGACCATCCATAACTATGTATTATCTTGATGTAGAGCTAAATTAAAGAAGTAAACAATAATATTAAAAAGATTATACAATAACGATAACCGCAAAGAATCATAAGATGAAAAACGTGATAAATTACTAGGTAAACTCTTATTTGAATTCATGAAGTTAAAAATGCATGGATATTACGTTTGATATGTTCACAGAGTGATAAATCACTAAATCTGGTTATTGCACATACACCTGCTCATATATTTTCTTTCTAGCAAACTAGCAACATGTCTCATAACATATCAAATGTCATAACATAAGGGACTGCATATGCGTCATTAACATGGTCAGGCAAACCTTCGTAGATAGGAAAAACAATGTCTTTTTGAGGACTCTCTGATGTTTAATTCAATAATGGTTAACATAACTAGACAAAGAACTGGTTTTCACGAGACGGTGGATGGTATTTTTGAGACTTAGCCAAAAAAGAGCCTAAGATCCTATCTAGTAATTGGTGGAAGTATTTCAATGAGAAGTGTCCCACTGATGGAGTGGGATTGGAGCTCTCCTTTGGAAGAGTTGGATCAAAAGAAAAGCAAGATAATAAGGGAGTAAAAAATACCTTTCGAGGCACTTGTTAAGGCAGATTTTATGTTACTATATGTGAAAGTTATTCGATGATGACTTATTGATGATCATGTTTCTGCAAGGTGGGAATGCGAGATGGATGTCTTTCTTGTTACACAAATGTTCATGGATAATGCTTATTTTGCTTGGATTTATCTCTGACTCTTTACTCATTTCTCTATGTATTCTACCTAGTCTAGGCTTCAACTAGTTCCTATGATTTCTCACTCGCTTACCCTTTCTTTTCTCATTTCTTTCTCTTTAAATAAGCAAAGCCTTCAAGTTAGGGTGTGGGTTGGGTCGATCCATCCTGACCACCCATGCTGATTTTGGTCTTATCATCGGTTCCATGTGTCAGAAAAAAACAAACTAGTATCTATTTCCTTTGGTGGTTGGGGAAGCAATTAGTGGTGTGGTTGTGTGCTTCTTGAGGAACTCAAATTTCTAGGAAATGCTCAACTGTTGTAGGGTTGCTTTCAGATAAAATATGTGAGAGTTGTACGCTCAGTGGTTTGCTAAGGTTCTAACTCCGGATGGAGCATCATTTATCTGAGGAGTGATTTGTTTTTATTTTAGTTAATGTTGATGGATCATTTAGTTGGATATTTGTGAATGATTTTTCTTTAAACTCTCTTTTTATTAATTTTCTTTCTCTCTTTGTTCTCTTTTTTTGTACGTAAGATTAAAACTCTAACACATGCTTCATATTTATAGAGTTAGAATTCAAAATACAAATAGTAAATTTCTAATTCCTATTGTAATAGTTTCCATTTTTCTTGTTTGTCTTTTCTTCATGATTTCCTTTTTGCTCAATCCTTTTTGTTGCTTGATTTCATTTTTGCTTAATTTTCACTGCACATTGATTTTCTTTTGGCTTTTTTTTTTTCCTTTTTCTTGATATTTTCCTTCCTTTGTTTTTCTTTCTTCTTGATATTTCTTTTTCTTGTATAGAAACAGGATCTATTCCAACACTTCCTCTAGATTCATTTTCTGTATTTTTCATTTTCTCCCACTTGAACGAAACATCTTCGTCTTAATCCTCTGTATTATGTTCTTCTTTAATCTCCATTATTGTGTAGCAATATTCTTTGAATGGAAATTTTAGAGTTGACTTTGACCTTGTACACTGTCTTGTGTGGTTTCGTCTTTTCTTCTTTTATCTCTCTTGATTTTTCTTCAAGTATCACCCATCTGATAATGAACTTCCTTTTTTCTTCTTTGAACTCTAGTACCTTCTTCCAAGTTTTATCCAAGATCGTACATGTGTTCTCATCAAAAAAACTTTATAATATGTACTCAGCAGTTGTGGTACACTCCGCAAATTCTTGTCAAGTTTTGGAATTAGTAGAACATCCTTGATTGTAACTTTTCTTTTGGTTTTCTCCATGCTAATATCCCTTTTTCCTGCACTTGTGATTATTCTTTGTTTGCATATGGATTTTCTTTCTTGTTCTTGAAATAACAAACATCTTCATTGTGATTATTCTTCTTGCATATTCCTGACTATGGTGAATTTTTTTCTTTATGAAATAGCAGTCTTCTTCATTGTGATTTTCTTTTTTTTTTTGCATGTATTGCACCACTTGTTCGTTCTCTGTTGTTGATCTGACATCTGACCAAATTGTGTTCCTTTGAATCCTACATAGTATGCTCCTTTGATCGGTTTATCATCTCAAAAGTATTTCGCTTCATGTGAGATTAACGATCCAACGAGATCTGTGACAGTAATCTTATTCCAAATTATTGTTTCTTGCATTAAAGTTGCTAAACCGACATAAGTCTTTGGCGTTGAGTTTAATATCTTTCTGATATCTTTCTGTTTTCTCTTCTCCTAGTAAACTCATATGATTTACTACTTCTTGTATTTTATCTATATAATCCCGAATCTTTTCTCTTTCTCTCTCTTCAGATCTTCTAACTATTTGTTTAAAGAATCTAGCCTCACAAGTTTTGCTTTGTCATTGTTTTGATATGTTTCTTGTAACTATTCCCATATTTCTTTGGATATAGTAGCAGAAACAACTTTCATGAGAACAATATATGTCATAGCCATATGCAACTATTGTAGAGCCTTCATATCTTGCATCTCTGTATCTTTTCATTCCTCTAGTGAATTGTCTATAAGTTTTTGCGTATGTGGCAATCATTTGTTGATAACATCCCATAACCCTTGAATTTTCAAAGTAGTTTTTATCTTTGGAGCCCAAAGCTCATAATTTTGTCCATTAAACATTGGAATTGTAAGTTTTCACTGAATGTCTTTTGTCATCTTCTTTTGATTTTTGAATTCTGCTTCTACCCGGATTTTGCACAGACATATTTTTCACGAATTCGGATTTTGCACAAACATGATTTGTTTTCACAAACTATATTCTTCACGCATTTTGCTCAGAACTACTTTTGCAGGAGAAAAAGTTTCAGACAGATTTTGCATGAAACAATTATGCAGAAAATTAATTTCGTACATATTTTGCACGAAGCGAAATTCTATATACACTCAGAACATTGGCTCTGCTGTCATGTTGAATATTTGTGAATGATTTTTCTTTAAATTCTCTCTTTTTATTAATTCTCTTTCTTTCTTTGTTCTCTTTTCTGTGTGATTAAAACTATAACACAAACATCATATTTATAGAGTTAGAATTCTAAATACAAATAGTAAATTGTCAATTTCTATTGTAATAGTTTCTATTTTTTGAATCCTTTTTGTTGCTTGACTTTTTTTGTTTAATTTGCATTGTATCTTGATTTTCTTTTTTGTTTGTTTCCTTTTTTTTCTATATTTTTTCCATTACTTTTGATGTTATTTTTTCTTGTACACAAACTGAATCTATTCCAACAATTTGTCGCATCCCTTATTAGTGAAATAGTGTGATATAAATATGTGGTGCAATATATATATATATATATATATATATATATATATATCACTTCAGAGGGCTCTAGATCATCGTAGTCAGCATCAAAAAGAGTTAAAAAAAATTTTGATCAAAACATTTGATTATTTATTATTGCATTATTACTGCATTATTATTGCATCATATTGCATTATTATTGCATCATATTGCATTATTATTGCATCTAAACTTACCTTTGTTTGTATGTAGTTTGGGGAAGTACTTTCTAACCTATGTGAAAACCATGACCTATATAAATCATTAAATTATTGACATAATAATGTTATCCTGCAACAACTGGCTCGTCACTACCATACAATAGTAACATCCATGCGTTTTTTTAATCAAGACAATTATCCTTGTTTATAGCCAATTATCCTTAATTTAATATATAATAAATTTTCTACCATAATATACTTAAATTTGAAGAATATTAAAAAAAACCCAAACAAAAACATTAAATAAAATAAAATTATATTTTATGTTTAGAATTTTGTTATACGTTAATCAGACGATCGAATAATATTTATTTTTGAATCACCTAGTGAAAAATAATCATGACTACTTTTCAGAATTCTATATCAATATCGAAATCTATATTAGTAATATGGGACATTTCCACTAAAATTAGATAATTTAGTTCTTTGGTTTTGCATAGGAGTAGCTTCCTCGTAGCAAATTCAAGTATTGCTACATGCGTTGTCCTATTTTTCATATTTCCTTCAATGAACTATGAAATTACGACAATGCATTCATCTTCAGCTAATAAAAAGCATATCTACAAATCTAATCCGTGGCCTTTTCATTTGGGTCGTGATTTAACTTGTGTTTAATTTGCATTTTTAACAGCAAAATATACTAATCCATGAAATAACTATTGATTTCGTTCTTGAATTGGTTAACATGAGGTTTTTTTACTATGATTTGATTGTCCATTATTACATATAGTTCTTGTGAATATCCACTGTGGAGTGTCACGTCGCCACAGAGGCTATTGCCTAGGCTGATTTTTCAATTAAGGGTTACATTACGGTGTTAAAATGAGCTAGTTCGCTCAACTCGATTTGATACACGATGAACTCGTGTATTTCATGTGGTAGTTAACTGGTTTATTTATCATATTAGCTTATATTTATAAGCTCAAATTCAGATCATCATACTTGCGAGTTAATACGAAACAAATTTAATAAATCTGCAATAAAATAACCAAATTTATAAATTAATAAAAACTCCAATAAAGTAATTTCAAAGTAAAATACTAAAAAAATCCAAATAAATTATTCTAGAATGCTAAATCAAATCCAATGTCTAGTAAAAAGGTGACCAAATAATATAGTGATCCAAGCATCTAATCGGTTTGAGAGTTTTGAGATGATCCAAGAACAACATATCCATGGTCTTCATATGTAAGTTATATAAATGAGAAAAAAATAGTAAATTAAATCGTTATAAAGAGTTCACACCAAGACAATAGATAAAAACATAGATTAAAAACATATTACCACCATCATCGGTTGTGAAACCAAACAACCAGGACCAGCAAAGACTGGACGTGTTTAGGAAGAAGACGACTCCCATATTTGTTTAAGACGTGAAAAGCAACGCTGAAAGATGATTTGGATGCCAAAGTAGTTATAGGAATTCTTGTAACGTCGTAAGTCATATAGGCCAAAACAATAAATATATTTTCGATAATTATATTTATTTGTATATATATCTACAACATATATGATAGAAAATTAATTATATACATGGTCTACCTCGCGACTCATGAGAGCTCACTAATATAATTCGCAACTCAATTAAACTCTGATCGTATAACTCATTTATTAAAGGATGAATTTGCTATTCAGCAATATTGGGAGATTTAATTAGCTAAAAGGCAATGGCTAATATTATTTAGGTAGAAGGCAAAAGGGCTACTACAAATAGTGATTTCTTTCATCTATTTTCACAAAAAACCTTCCTTAGTAAATATTACAGTACATTAATAACATAGGTTTACATAGTTAATTAAATATTTAAATAATAATTTAAATGAAGAGTTATATTTAATTCTAACACGCTGAACATACATGCAGTAATATGATATTTAATATTTAATTTTAATAGTTACTGCATTAAATAGATATATAGATATATATTTTCATATTAAATGTGATATAAGAAGTATTTTAACATGTTACAAAAGTACATAACTTGTTATTTATATATTTATCATTGTCTATAAAATGTTTACGATATTTATTGTTTTATACATTCATAGTTTTAAATAATTTGTTAATTTATAGTGTGCAGTTCTATAACATTTCAAAAACTACGATTTATCATACATTTCGAGTATATATTTTACCAAATACACGTTTATATACGTATACATGTCATTTTCATTTATATCCAGAAAATAAATATTTAGTAGATTAAAAATAATTTTATCAATTTAAGACAATCATTTTTTTAAATACGGTATCTTTGTTATCTTCGTCGGAGTCGACCATCACCGATATCATAAATATCACCGGATCTATGCCGAAGTCATGTCGGATCTTTGCCGAAGTCATGTCGGATCTTTGCCGATCTTCATCGGATATTTCCTCTTTCATCTTCACCCTCTTCACATTTGGATTTACAACTATTAAGTTTATCAAATCAAATCCTAAACTCGATTCAAACTAAATAATGAATTCGAAAGGTCAAAATAGAAAGAAGCTAGCTTTTCTTGTTAATTGAAACACTACAACGCTCAATCGAAGAACTAACACTAATCAAGACACGAGATTTCTCACAGTTGTTATCAGCTGTATTCGACAAAACCCTGACTCCACCACCACATCCTTCAAATCCCATAAGCTTAGTCGACACCGAAACATCCACATGACAAAAAATCTCCAAACCATCCATCACTAACCCAAATAGACGACATCACAACCGTGTAAGCTGCAAGACAAAGCCATCTCCTCTAAAGCTAAACCCAGATAGTTGAAAGGTCGATCGAGCTTTAGAGAAAAACTAAATCACATAAATTTTTGGAGAAAATTCGTGAGCTAAAGGAGTGAGATTGATTTGGGGTTTCTCGATGGGGAAGAAGAAAAAACGCAGTGGCGTGGCAGTGGCTCCGTAAATAGAGGGATTTTCTTCTAGGGAAAGAAAGATATGGGTCCCACTGATTTAATAATATTGTGAGGGTATGGCGGGTGAGGAGAAAATGGTCATGAAATGTGGCTAAATATACATATTGTCGGGGACGCAAGTTCAAATTGCCGAATTGCTAATAAAGCAATTATGTCTTTATAAAATGAGTCTTAAAAAAGATTTTAGTTCAAATTCATGAAAAACTGAGTTGAGTTTAGCCATGTCATGAGCTATAAACTCATTTTAACACCCCTAATTATACTATATTTATACTATAGGCCAAAATTTAGAAGCTTTACAAAAAAAATCATGAAAAAGTAAAAATATATTCAAACCCTCAAATAAACTAACAAATTAAATTGCAGATGTTTTAGCCAAAAAATTTTGTTTTCTATTTATCATGTTGTTTTAGACCGTTGAACTTTTCGTTAGTGAAACTCATTAGTTAAAAAGGATAAACATTCTACTTGTAATTGTTTATAATTTCATTAAAGTAAGTTTGTATTAAAAAAAACGAAACCGTATCAAATCGATTTATAATTGGGTCAAACAGTTTTGTTGGAGGTTTAGATCCTAGGAAGGGGTAGCACTGTAAATAAACGAAAATCCAAATGCATTTGAACTCAATCCAGATAAAGCTAAGGATACAACCGTAAATAAAAAAAGAAAGCGAGAGATGCGGTCACGTGAGATGCATTTATAACCCTCCGATGATAAACACGTGGCACTCCGATCTAAAAATCTCGACCTTATCGGGTCCCACTCTCCAATCGACCTCATCTACCTTGCGTGAGCTAAGATCCGAAGGCCACGTCAGATACAAATCAACGGATCATATCTCTCCGATCGCCTTTAAATCATGACTCTTCACGAAATTTTTGAAGAAAGAAGCTCTACAACAATTGTAAAACTTAATGAGCGCCAAAAACTTTGATTCTTAACAATTTCACCCTTATGGGCTTACTCGACCATCTCTGGGATGATACCGTCGCTGGTCCACGGCCAGAAAATGGCCTTGGTAAGCTTCGGAGGCACCATACCTTCAGTTTCCGACCTAGCTACGGCAGTGGTACGCCGTGTTTTGCTATCTTGAGCCGTGAATATTTAATTAAATAAAGAATTCAAAAAAATTAACATGCACTTAAAATATTTGAATCAAATCATACTTATGTAATTTATGTATCATTGATCTGATTCTTAAATTGATTAGACCTCAACGGATACTATTTTTTCCGATCAGATGTTTTAAATTTGTTTTTCCCGATCTGGAATTAGATCAATCCGAAGGTGGAAGTGCTAGATCGTACGGTGAGGGTACGCCTGAAGAGGCTGTGAAAGTAACACGAAGCATCATGATTATTAAACCACCGGGTTATCAAGGTGGTTCAGTTCCGGTTTCACCAGCCGGTTCAACTCCGCCACTATCTCCTTTCTCTGGTGAGTTCTTTTACCACTTTCACTATGAAGATTAGTTGAGGGGTATTTTCGTCAATCTTTTGACTTTTCCAAATAAGACGGTGATTAAGATGAGGTGTGTGTCTCTATGCACAGTGCACTTGCATCGTTATTGTCGACAAAATAAATAAAATTTTGTCCCTTATTAGCCTAGTGCCCATTATGATTTGTTACTCCAATTTGGTTAATTGTGATATTAATGAACGATGTATTATTGGTGGAATTAGGTGTGCTGTCTTGTCAAATGTTATTATACGAACCTAATATTAAGATTGACTAGTTTGTGGTTGTTAACATCCCATTAAAGTCTTAATGAATTTTCTAATAGTAAATGTGGTTGAAATGAGTAATTTTATGGTATGAGTTCACTAACGAAAATGAACCATTTGGGATATGAACGGACCAAACGCAGGAGGAAAGGAACCCTTTCGGTTTAGGAGACCGTCGACATCGGACGCGTTCGATAAGACACCAGCAGGATCAGGGAATGGACCAAGGAGCTCTCCTCCTACTTACAGCATGTGATCTCTAACCCAAATCTGAAAAAAAAAACAGAGTACACACCCTTAAAGCTGTCGTTTTGACAACATGAAGTTGTCGTTTGCAAAGTCTTGTTTTTGGCTTTTGTAGATCAACATAGAGGTTCTGTTTTGTGAGTGTTTATGAGTTGATTTGTGTGTTTGGGATTTGTGTGGTTTTTTAGTATGTAATCTCGTTTTCGTAATGCTTCTACGCATCTGTACATTTTTGCTGCAATGATAAATAAAAAAATTTGTGTAGATGCTTAACATCACTTCTTCTATCTATTATCAGACTACGCATTTTGGACATTACAGTCCGATGAACCAACATTATCGACCATAAACCATATGACTATGTAGGTGAGACAAATATGGACGTGTGGAATGTAGACGATTCTAAGCTCAAAAAAAGTTTTACTTCCTCGACCAATCAGCTGAAGGATCACCTAAGGATTGGTGGACAATTGGAGCTTTGCTTGTGTCATAGATAAAAACAACTATAGATCGAGCTTTGCTTGTGTCATAGATAAAAACAACTATAGATGAAATGATGTGCTCACATTATCTATGGGATCATCTGAAGAAATGTTTTTGTGTAACAAACGGCGTTAACATTCATTAGATTAAGGTGGAGTGAGCTTGTTGCAGTTAAAGAACACTCACAATCAAAGCTTATCACGAACAAAATAAACCGTCTATGGATATTATGGCGAATTATCTCCCTTTACTTTTCTACAAATGTGGCGAATTATCTAGCATGATATCACGCATACTAATCTAGTTCATGGAAGCAGTTTACACTAATGAGATGAATAAGGAGCAAAGCGATGCAAGCATAGATTTGTGGGAGGATCCTTTTCTTCTAGGTGTATGAGAAACAACATTGTTCATATTTCAATTCTCCATAATACAGAGCAAGAAAATCATATGTTGATTGATCATGATTGTGCTCGTGGGTGAGTATTTGGCCAAACTGAAAACCAATGGAGAATAATAGTTTTTTTTTATTTGGGTTAATTTGATACTCAAATTTAAATCGAACCAAGTTTACAGAGGATTACTCTTGATTTACGAGTCATATAGGGACAGCGATTATTCAAGTCTACTTAAGTAGAAAAGAAGTAGGGTGGTGCATACAAATGAACCACAAAAAGCTTATAGTAATCACAAAGATCACTATTAAACACGAGAGAATAATGAGTGGAGAGTAGCCATAGCCACGGCCCCCACGTCCTCTTCTACCTCTTTTCCCTTGGTTATTGTGGACAGTTAACCATTGCATCTCATGAAGCTTTTGAGCAGATGCTTCTAAGTCAACATCTTTTCCCTTGGTTATTGTGGTCTTTCCCGTAGGATTCTCTGAGCAGATGCTTCTAAGTCAACATCTTGAAGAGATTCCTGAGGATCTAGAGGCACCAGGTGTTTCCAGAGCCTCCTATTACACCATCTGCAATAACATTATGTTCTAAATGATTATCTGTGGACAATGAAGGGGCTTCTAGGTTGAAGGAAGCTTGTGAAGAATCAGAGACTGTTTGGATCACTTCAGCAAATTCAGCAGAATCTTCAGTGGTTATGGTTGTGACAGTAGGTACATCCTCAGCAGAGGCTGCAATGTCACAATCTTGAACCGTGAGAGACGCTGCAACAATAGTCACAACCTCATTGTCAACTATAGGTTTGCTGGTTGGAGTTTCCAGAATTTCAGAAACTTTCTCTGAGATAGATGCAAAGACTGCCAGAATAAGCACTGGCACATTGATTGAAGGTTGAACTCTAGTAATGTGGGCCTCTGTCGGTGGGACAGAGGCATCAGAAGGCTGAGATGGGATGGAAGTGGCTAAGACAGAGATTGACACTGGTGATGTATTTGTTCTGGTGTTGGTGAGGAGGTAGAAGGCATCTTGATAACTTGTTGCCAAAATGACCACAACCTTCACGCTTAGATGGGATCCAAGCATACTCAACATCCACCATTGAAACATTACCTTTGTAATCCTTAGTTGTAACCTTGCAAGGAAATGGCTTGCCTAGTTCAACCTCCACCATGACCTTTTCTTGTCCTATCTGAGTATTCCAATCTAGGCATATAGGAGAGCATTGATTCACCTACTCCATAAGCTATCTAATTAAGAGCTTTGATAGAATATAGTGAAGTGGGAATGTTTTTAATGTTACCCACACTGTAACGGTGGAAATTTCTAGCAATTCCAATGAAGATGTAGGGCTCCATGGAGCAACAAACATTAGGCAATCATCTACATGCCATTAGCTTCTCTGAAGAACCCAATCAAAAGTTGCTTCATCCGGAATATGGAATAAGTAAGTGTAATCACTAAGCTTCCTAGTGAAGATCCTACAATTCCTTCCCCAAATGCGATTAACAACAGCGTGAATGAGACCTCCTGGTGGAGCAGAATAATGATAAAACTGACCTAATACGTATTCATTTTGGTTCTCTATTCCTTGAAGGAAGACATCGTCTGGAATCGTTACGGGAGGAGTACCATCTTCCATGAAAGTTGGATTTGCTGCGCGATAAAGGTTTCTAGTTACCGGATTCATCTTTGCAGCCCAAGGAAATCGCTTCTCTTCATTTTTATTGCCTCTAGAAGAAGAGATAAGAGTGTGAGTTTTAGTGTGCCAATGGAGAATGATAGTTTTTTTTAAATGTCAACAAGAATGATAGTTAATATAGGTGAAAAGATTAATAGAAAAAAGAGGAATGAAAGGTAAGTATGTTAAATTTAGTGGTTTTTTAATTCAAAATCAATCGGTAATGAGTGGATTGGCTCATATCCCTTATATACTAGTGATAGTCTATTTAAACTTTTGATGTGGATTCTAACACGCCCATTCCAGATGATGGCTCTTATCAGCTCATCTCGAACGAATCCCACTTTAAGACTGGTACTTCTTGGTCTATTCTACTTGGGTCAACAAACGAGTATTTGATATCATGTTAAGTTTCATAGACTTTTAACTCAAAACCAATTGATAATAAGTGAATTGATCCATATTTATTATATATTAGTGATAATTCCTTTAAACGTTTGATGTGGGATTCTAACAAAGTACTATGTTCCAACAATGGCTACGGCCTACGGGTGAGCACCAATTATCAAACCAAAAAGATGTTTAGGAACCACACCTTACCTCGAATTTATGGAACTATTTTGCTGAGTTACGTTACTTGATAAGTTTCCTCCACATCCATGAGGCAGCACTCGTATGTGATTTTACTGACCAAAAGGATCCTCTCTTTATCAAGTTCTTCTTTATCCAATTGACCCATAGTGAGGCCTTAGATGAAACCAACCTTGTTTGCCTCAACTAAAGATTTTAGGCCAAGACCCCTTCTGATTTTGGTTTACTAATATTTAACCAGGCCACTTTAGCTTTCCTTGTGTTTAAACCTGGGCCTAACCATAAAAAAATCCGAGGTTATCCTCTTGATCTCTTGAGTTTGTTAAACTAGCAATCACCAAAGAAAGTAATTGTAGTTGACCTGAAAATGATAAGACACAATTTTTCCAAAATCTAATTCAAGCACGAATTTTGTCAATGAGAGGTTAATAATAATAGCTAGACATTCTTCTTTTCAACAAAGGCAACCCCAAGTATTTAACCAGCAATGTTCCAATGTTAAAAGGAAACTCAGAAAGACGTGCCCGTGTTACAGTGGATATCCCGGTGATAAATAATGACGTTTTCTCCAAGCTAATTTTTAAACTAGAGATGCGAGCAAAATCATAAAAAACAGCAAGAATACCTTCGATGGAACGGGGATGTCCATCGACAAAGAACATAATATCGTCCGCAAAACATAAATGAGTAATATCCAACCTTCTACACCCCGAATGATATCCAACTCTTTCCTCTATGGCTGCCTTGTCTAACATTCTAGATAAGAGGTTCATACATATGAAAAAAGATAGGGAGAAAGAGAACAACATTGACGCAGCCCCGCTCACTCCTAACAAAATCAGCGAGTTATCCATTGACTTGAATCGAGAAAGATGGGTTGGAGACACACATGTCAATCCACTTGATGAACACAGCCGGTAAATCCATGGCCTTCAAAACCGTGACAAGAAAATCCCAATTTACAGAGTCAAAAGCTTTGGAGATGTCGATTTTCATAGTACATCGAGAGGCTATATTGGATTTATGATAGTCCTTAACAAGCTCAGACGCAAAAAAAGATTTTGATTACATAATGGTCCTTAAAAGTGCAGACCGATTTTGCGTAATAAAACCAGGGAGAATAAGCTTCAAACGGTTTGCTAAAATCTTAGAGATAAACTTATATAGCACGTTGCAGCACAATATTGGACGGTAATCCTCTATCCCAATGGTTTCCATCCTCTTTGGAATCAAAGCGAGGATCATAGTATTAATACCTTTAGGTAGAAAACTGTACGTAAAGAAAACTTTTATAGCAACAATTAAATCTTTCTCAACAATGGGCCAAACCTCTTTTAAAAACTCCACGTATAACCATTTGTGTCTGGATACTTGTTTGAAGGCATTGAGAACAACACCTTCTTAATCTCCGACGAAGAAAAATCCAACACCAAGCTTGCCCTATCCTGCTTAAAGCACTGGTAATCTAACCTAATGTCCTTCGATATCAGAACAAAATTATCATCCGGATTCATAGCAAATAAATCAGTATAGAATCTCACCGTCTCTGATTTGATATCCTTCTTACTAGTAAGCAAAGACCCACCCGGAGCTGTCACCACATTAACCAAGTTACGAACCTCTCTCTCTTTTATTGCATTATGACAAAATCGGTTATTTTTGTCACCTACCTCAATCCAATGTAACTTGTCATTTTTTCAAGAACTCCTCTTCGTACGCAATCAATTCAGCCAACATAGCTTGATCATCAGGACTACTCAAAGTGGCTTTATGCTTTTCACATAGATCAACAAAAACTTCCTATGTTTGCCGAGATAATTTCTGCATTTTCCCTGACCTAAAGACCTAATAGCTGGCTTGAGAAGTTTCAGCTTCTTAGAAAACCGGAATAGAGCAGAAGTAAAAGAGTAAAAAGGCACAATTGTGTTCCAAAATGTCTTAACAACATACTTAAACTCCTCCATTTTGACCACTGCATTAACAATTTTGAAAGGAATCTTTGGCTTATGCGAAGTACCAACAAGGGAGATGAGTCAACATTGGTGATCAGAACATCCCTTAGCCTCAAAAACACAATAAGAGACACTATTATGTTGCAGCCAAATATTATTAACAAGGACATGATATACTTTCTTGCAGACCAAACCTTCTTCTTGCTTGTTACAACAAGTAAAAGTCGGACCATGGAAAGACATGTCAACAAAAGAACAATACCGGACAACGTCCTGGAAATCAATCTTACCTGGCGTCAATACATGGGATGTTAAAAACCACGAGTGCTCAGCCAAGTCAAAAATCTCGTTAAAGTCTCCAACACATATCCAACGCTTCTACCTAAATTGAGTTAAATCTTGATGGATTTTTACGTCTCTCCATAATTCCCGACGAGCATCCATAGAATTTGAGGCATACAAAAAAGTGCATAAGAACTCTTCCGATGAATATTCTAGCTTAATTAAACAAGAAATGAGTTGGTCTGTCTTGAAAACCACCGTTAGCTCCACTTTTTTCCTCCAAACTACCCAAATTCCGTAAATGATCATATTCATAGTTCGAAACCATCGACCAATCCCCAAAAACATAATTTGCAATATAACCAGCCTTATTTTCCTTTACTCGCATTTCCATCAACCATCCGAAAACCACTGAATTAGAACGGATCAAATTTCTTACCACATGATGCTTCTTAGATTTGTTTAGACCACGAACATTCCAAGAGAAACACAAAATTAATGTTTCTTTTGATGGTGCCTTTTTCCGATACCGCTTAAGGGAGATTCCCCTGCTTTCTGAGTTGGCTTTGAAAAATATTTATGTACGACCTTTGATGAACATGGTAGAAGAGCCCTAACCACAATCTCCTCCTTACTAGTCGCTGCCTTTGGATTAGTGGAAACAAAGTTCTCCAGGCCAGAGTATGCTGAAACCGAATTAAACTCCATAACATCCTCCAATAAATTCAAGTTTTTACTCCCGAAACAGATACTTGTGTAATAAGTTGTCATTTGTTTTGTTTAGGAAAATTTAAAATAGAAATGGACAAAAAAATCACAGCAGAAAAAGTGAGCCAAACAATACTAAAAAGTCAAACTAAAACCAAACAAAAATTTATCAAACCCAAAACTAAACCAAACCAAAACACTTTTTGTTTAACCAAATAAATTTAACTCAATGTTTTCATGTCTGAACCGGACCGGCCGGTCCGACCAGTTCACCCAGGACCCGAACACGACTCCAATTTGAATTTAATGCTAAAATTTGTCAATAATAGAACCGAAAAAACCCAAAAAACAAGAAATTAACCCGCGTGATCCGATGACCCGGTTTAACCGGCCTGGTGATCAGTTAAATAAAATTTTCAGTTTAAATTTTTTATTTTATAACTCTTTTGATAAAAGGAAAATAATTGATTTTGGGAACAAAATAATATTTTACAATTACTCATAACCGTTTTCATTTCTTTTAAAATACGTACATACGGCTACCCTTCTTATATTCTCTGACTCAACTACAATAAACTAATCTATTTCAATTTTTTACTTTATTTATAACCGTTATGATCACTTCATATTGTATAATAATAATGTGGTTTTTTCTTATGATCAATATAATAAAATATACTATTTTAAAATAATTTTGTATTAAAATAATTCATTCTAATTTTTTTCTTTCATAAAAATCGATTATATTATATCATAAATAATTACTCTTCATATTTTGATTTTTATTAGTTTGGTTTCGTTACTGTTGACTTTTTAAATATTATAATATTATTTTTAAGTTTAATTTCTATTTAAAATGTTTAAAACATTTTATTGTTATTGTTGAGTATTATACTTTTTTAAATACAGGATAAATAATTTTACTTTGTATTATACAACTATAAGTATACATATGTATTAAAACATTGCAAATAGCAAAGGAAAAGGACCTCCATAGGTGGATAAGCAATTTTATTAATTCATTATTACTGTCAGATGTCCAAATCTAGTCGTCGACTATTATTTTTGTTCTGTAAAATAGTTATAAGTTATGGGAGATCATTTCACTAAAACAATTCAGCACACATTTTCCCTGGTGTTAAATTTTTTACTAAAATCAAGTTGCAATAACACGATTGCAATAACACGATACCGCAGAAGCTGTAAATAAGAAGCAAGCTCCTTATCATTATCTCCATCAAGATTGAGAGTAAGAGCATGACCATGACCATGGCCACGATGGGGTACCACAGGCCCCATCTCTTGGTCAGGATCTAAATGGATGCCACGTCAGCACTTGGATATCTCCTGCCTGACTTGGTGAAGACGCTATTGGTAATAGAGTCAACTATGAATGTGAAAGGATACTAAAAGAATCAGGAAAGACTTATAATAAATAAATAAATGTTTTATACCTATCAACTTGCATCAACTCAGTAGTCTGTTAGTGTACACATGTTGTCCTTGTCAACTCCGTCGTATCCTTGGGAGTAGTATTATAAAACTTCATCAATTTCCTTAAAATCAGAATCCTTAGAAATACAAAAGCAAAGAGAGAAATGTTACCACCATTTTGATATTTGTTGTATTGATTTTGTTGAGTCATTTGCACTTGTTTTTGGTTATGTTGTGGTTGTTGTCATCGTCATCGAAAATGTATGTTTAGTTTAGTTTTGAGAGAGTTTCTAAACATATTTAATAAAAGAGTTATTCTTATTACAAATCAAGTTTGTGTTTGATTGAATATTTAACTCTTGAATTGGTATCAAAGTTATTGGTTATCAATTCGTCAAACACTAGAAACATATCCGAATCATGGGAGATGTTAGCATTCCGACGGTTAGATCGAAGGAGTTCGGACATTCATCGATTCAATGTCCAATGCTCAACTCATCAAACTACACGGTGGTGGGCGATGAGAATGAAAGTGAACTTGCGGGTGTTCATAAAGTATGGAGGACGATCGAGCCAGGATCTACCATAGACAAAAAGAACGACATGGCGATTGCCTTGTTGTTTCAAGCCATACCCGAGACACTCATATTACAAGTTGGTGATCTTGATTCACCAAAAGGTATATTGGAAGCGATCAAAGCAAGACATCTTGGAGCAGATCATGTCAAAGAAGCAAGTCTTCAAACCCTCATGTCTGAATTCGAAAGAATCAAGATGAAAGATTCGGACACAATTGACTCCTTCTCAGGAAAGCTATCGGAGCTAGCGTCGAAGTCAGCGGCCCTAGGACAAATCGTGGAAGAACCGAAACTAGTGAAGAAGTTTCTTAATAATCTTCCACGAAATAAGTTTATACACATCATAGCATCACTTGAGCAAGTACTAGATCTAAACAAGACCGGTTTGAAAGATATAGTAGGATGGCTCAAATCATACGAGGAGCGTATCGTTGATGATGAGAATCATGTTCCAACACAAAGACTCCAAACTGTAAAATCAAACTATGGTCTTGTACATCAAGGAGATACGTCCATGAGTGATAAGAAGAAGACAACTTGGTCTTGGATATCAAGGAGGTACGTCCATAAGTGATGAGAAATCTATTCAGTTTGTTAGAGGGAACAACCCAGAACCTGTTCTAACAAAGTTTCAGAAAACTGAGACTATGAGGAGAATCCCACGTAGGTGTTATTACTGTGGGAAACTTTGACATATTAGGTTTAGGAATTCATACTTCTTAATTCAAGTTTAGGAATTAAGGGGGAGAGTGTTAGATAGTTCCTAATGACTTGAGGAACAAGTATTTCCTAAACAAGATAGGATTTAGGAGATAAGAATAAATACAAAAAAGATTTAGCTAGGACTAGATAAGGCTTTGTGTTTACAAATTCTATTAGGATTAGAAGTTGCTAATCCCTATAAATAGAAGTTTATGTAGAGAGTTTTTTTACAAGACAAGAGAAATTGCAGGAAGATGCATAGACTCAGATCAAAGATTGCATCGTTGAAGCTCGCATCGAGGAAGAGACGCAACTCACATTTTTGGCGAAAGCTTTGAACGATAGCGGAAGAGGCGGTCGAGCTTGCTAGAAACATCACCAGCGGATGCAAGGTTCATGCATCTGGTGTTGTTGTCTAGCCATTGGAGAAGAAGAGCATTTTTTCTTCTTCATTGTCGAAAGGAAAGAGACAAAAGAAAGTTTGGGCTAGACTCATAAGGCCCAAGGTGGAGAGTTGTCAAGTTATGGACCTCAGTCAATCTCCTGAAATGTAGCTGGGCCAAGTTATTGACAAAAGACAATGAAAAACGAACCTAGTCTAAGTTTGTGGTGTTGCACCTCGTTGAGAGACAAATTACAGAGCCGTGTCTTTAGGTCCAGAAGCCAAGTTTATGGCAGCAACAATATCCAACATATTGTCAAGTTGCATCAAGCCGAGTTTATGGCAGCAACACTTGCAGCTTGTCAAGGCGAAGACTAGCGAGAAGGTTGTCATGAGAATTGACAACGAATCTATAATCGCTAGAACAAAGAATCCCGTGTTCCATGGTTGAAATAAACATATCCACAAGTGATATTATTTGATCCGAGAGAGGGTTCAAAATAATCAAATCAAGGTGGAACATGTATTCGGAGAAGAACAATGTGCAGACATATTGACTAAAACCCTAACAAAGATCAAGTTCAAGGAGATGACAAACCTGATAGGAGTTCAAGACCTCACCAAGACCTCACCAAGACTAACTTGAAGTTTAAGGGAGTGAATATTGGAGTAAGTTTGAAGATAGCTTGATCCACAAGTAAAACTAATCCTAAGCGAATATGAATTTAGGAGATTAGAATAAGAATATGATTTATATTTAGGAATTATCTAAATATATATTATGAGTTATCTAATAAGTTTTTTTTACATTGAGAAACACTATCTCGTGATGTAGAGAGCCTCATCTGCTTCTTGTGTTTCGACCTTGTTTGCTTCTTGAATTCTTTGTCTTCTTTCAGGACAATTTGAAGCGAAGTGACCAACCTTGTCACATCAATAACACTTCAAGTTCGATCTTTCTTTTTTTCGATCTTGATGTTTCATCTTTCTCACTCAACCAATTGTTGTTCCACAGTGTTAGCCAACCAGTATTACAATGATACAAGAAAATAAAAAGCATTTAGAGAATTTTTAATGATCCACTTTACTAGTGGTTAAAGGTTACAAACCTTGTTTAAGCTTTTGAATTGATGCTAAAATATCCATACCTTGGTTTAAAGCTCTATTTTCCATGCTAAGCATGAATAATATGTAATTATATACCTCCATGATTGTGTCAACACCAAGTTCCTTCCACATCTATTTGGTTCGAAAATCTCCTTCTCAAAGAGCCCATCATCTGTTTGGTTTGTAGAGATCCTTGGTTTCTTTTCACTATATATAAAAGCTCTCCTACATTATGAACCTCACCGTTGAAATCTATAGATCATCTCTTAATATAAAGATTTCCACTCGCAGCTCCTCCACTACTCTCGCCCAAAGAAAACTCTCGTCGATGAGGCTGTTCATTGCAATATAACAAACTATTAGCAACTAGCAATCTCAATTCATACTAACCGATTAGATATAGTTTGTATTAATTAACTACCTTGTGATCAATACATCGGGTCGATCAGGCTGCTCATTGCAATATAAATAACTAGCGATCTTGATTCATTCTATCCGATAAGATATAGTTTGTATTAATTAGCTACCTTGCAATCTAAGGAGAGAGGATGTCAATTACATCAAACTTCAACCTCATGCTTCACTATTTTACGGAACTTCTCCATAACATAAATATTCAGAAATAGTAAGTAATTATCCAGAAGATGAAATTTTGGGGCAAACTAAAGAGATGTGAAATGAAGGATGAATCGGGAAGACGTCTTCCATGTTTCTTATTTGGAATATCAAATCTGATTTGAATTCTTAGCCAGATTCGTAACCACTGACCCAACGTCGATGGTGGTGTCTAATGCTTCTACTGCTTCCGGCGGTTCTCAAGCGGATAGACAACGGCGGAGTTGGCAATAATCTTGATCGGTTCACAAACCGACGTTGTACTCAATGGCGGAGCCAGAATAATTAATGGTGGGATTCATAACAATTTTTAATACATAAATAGTATCAAAACCAAATCGAATAATAATAATAATAAGTATCATGTTTTTCAAAATATGGTTCCATTAGAGATAGTTTTATGTTGCCGTCCTCAGATCAAGCGATCCAACTCGCCTTTATCTTGCCGTAAGTTTCAGGATCGATCGATCCACCTCGCATTCATCTTGCCGTAAGTTTCAGGATCGATCGATCCATCCTCAGATCAATCGATCCGAAGTTGTTAAAATCGACCATAACTTTTGGGATCGATCGATCCGACCCATGGCGACAAGAATTTAATTCTCGATCATTCTCTCTCCTCCATGCAAGTTTGTGTTGTTTTTCTATGCAATGTATGCAAACTATGTACGTTTTTCCATGCTTGTCATGCATATCATTTGTAATTAATCTCTCATTCTCCTTTATATATGCTGAAAAATAAATCAAAAGTAATAATCTTCTATTATATTCTCTTATTCTTCATTTTGTTCTACTATTTATTCTATTTTATTCTATCATTGTTCCACAAATTCTAACATGGTATTAGAGAATTAGTACGATTCACTCATTCTCTTCAATCTTCTTGTCACTATTCTTAATCAATCCTTCGTCCATACGGTACATACGGCTGGAAAACCAACACAGGTACGTGGAGACCCTAAGATACTACTCCTACGAGGAGAAATATATTCTTGTCTGTATTGTCTATTCTTGGATCACAACACCACATATTGTATAAAACCCCTTTTTCAAAATCTCTTCATCTAGTTGTCATAAACGATGGAAAACTCAAAAACTATGGTGATTCTGGTTGTTCTCAAAGGATGAAACTATTTGTTGTGGTTTAGGACCATAAAGACCGTGTTGTGTGGCCGCGAACTTTGGAATCATATTGAAACTACTCGAGTTCCAAAGGAAGCCACTAAAAGAAATGGAAAAGAAGCCATTGTTGTTGGAGAAGAAAAAGAGGTAGTCCTTTAGAAAGAAGCCAAATGGTTTCAAGAAGATCAAGTTGTCCTCGGAATCCTCCAAAATTCTCTTAAAGCTTCCACCTTTTAAACGTATTCATATTGTAAAACCGCAAAGAAACTTTGGGATACTCAAAAATGTGTATGGAAATGAGTCAAACCTCTCTCGAGTGTTTGAAGTAAAGAAGACCATCAACAATCTTAGTCAAAAAGACTTGGAGTTCACTAAACATTTAGGAAATTCTGGTCTCTATGGACAGAACTCGAGATGTTAAGGCCAAAAACCATGGACCAAGCGGTTCTAAATGAAAGGTATGAGCAAGAAAAAGTCTTTGGACTTATACTCACTTTGAATCCAACATTCAATGACCTCATCAAACATATTCTAAGAGCGGACAAGCTTCCAAGTCTTGATGATGTTTTTTCTCAAATACAAAAGGAACAAGGATCTCTTAGGGCTTTTCGGTGGAAAAGGAGGTCTTCCCATGGCAAAAAAAAGAGTTTACCGACAAGAGGAAAGGAAGATATGGATCTGTGACCATTGCAAAAGAAAGGGTCATCTCAAGGATAAATGTTGGCTTCTTCATCCTTATCTCAAACCAAGCTTAGCCGTAAGGACACCAAGTAAGTTCAACAAAGAGCCAAAGGCCAACCTCTCTTACAGAGCCACGAGATATCAAGGAAAAGCTGGTTCATCAAAACAAGGAGAAGAAGTAGCCGGTGATATTGTGAGAAAGTTGAACCTTGAGGCCCTCATCCAGTCCATCGCCTCTCTAAAAGAATCCGGTACCACTTTTTTTGTTAGTAAACCAAGTAAAACTCTTGTCATAGATTCGGGGGCTACTCACCATATGATTAGTAACCCGAATCTTATAGACAATATAAAACTGGCAACAAGAAATGTGACTATTGCTAATGGTGATATGGTTCATATCAAAGGTGTAGGGGATTTAAAGATATTTTTTAGATTCTAAAGCATTATATATGCCTAGCTCTACTTCTAATCTATTATCAGTTAAAAAGTCAAAATGTGATCTCAACTGTTATACTATATTTGAGCCTAATAGTGTTTAGTTTTAGGATATTGAGAGTGGGAAAATTCTTGGTGAAAGAAATACCGAAGGGGAATTATACGTTCTTAAAGATTATTCACCAAGCACATTTACTTTGTTCTCTTTTAATTCTTGTTTTAATAATGCTATGTGGCATGCTAGATTAGGTCATCCTCATTCTCGTGCTCTTGAGTTAATGTTGCCTAATTTATATTTTGACCATTCTGTTGTGAGGCTTGTATTATAGGAAACATTGTAAGTCTGTTTTTCCCAAATCATTTTCTATTTACAAAAATTGCTTTGATCTTGTTCATTATGATATTTGGACTTCTCTATGTCTTTCGAAATATAACAACAATTATTTTGTGACCTTCATAGATAAAAAATCAAAATATACTTGGATAATATTACTCCCATCTAAAGATCGTGTGTTTGATGCCTTTCTTAATTTCCAAAACTACGTGACTAATTAGTTTAATGCAATACTTAAGGTACTAAGGACGGATAATGGAAGAGAATATACGAGTCATGGAATTCAAAGAGCATCTTGCAAAACATGGGATCATGCATCAAACAATTTGTCCTTACATACCCCAACCAAATGGAGCAGCTAAAAAGAAGAATCGACACCTCATAGAGGTAGCAAGATCATTATTGTTTCATGCCAATGTACCAAGAAGATTTTGAGGAGATGCAGTTATGACAGCATGCTATCTTATCAATCGAACTCCAACAAAAGTCCTAAAGATACTTCACCATTTAAGGTACTTAATAAAGTCAAACCATCAATTGATCATATACGAGTGTTTTTGTATTTTCTTTGTGCTAGTTCTAGGTGAACAGAGAAACAAGCTAGATGCCAAGAGTACTAAGTGCATGTTCCTAGGCTACTCAACAACACAAAAATGATACAGATGCTATGACCTCATCAACAATCATCTATTTGTATCTCGAGATGTGAAGTTTATCAAAATAAAGGATATCACGACAAGAAGGATTGGGAAGATGTGAAAGATCTATCTCATTCTTCATCGTATCGGGCAACATGCCTAAGACTTCTTCTACATCATCTCGAAAATCAACCACCACAAGCACATAAGGATGAAGCAGTCAACGACAGCATATCACCTTCTACATTACATCTACGGGTTGATGAAAATGATTGGAGGATTGAATTCAATTATCAAAATGACCCGGAAGAACAAGTAGCTCAAGATGAAGAATCCACACCTTATGAAGAGGAAGAAGAAGACGACAAAGATGATGAAGATAGTCCTCTTCCACTTAGAAGAAGCACAAGGATTTGCCATCCTTACAAATGGGTGAATACACAAGTTTACTACAACAAATCAAGCTGTGGCTCATCCTATACAATCGGTATGTTCACTTGACCTTTTTTCTACTAACCATCAAGTATTTCTTGGAAAAATTGATCTCGACAGGATATCTCAAAACTATGAATGTCAAGAATGCATTCCTACAAGGAGCACTTGAGGAAGAAGCCTACATGAATCCTCCACCTGGACTTGAAAACACAATTTCCCCCGAAAAAGTCCTACAATTACTAAAAGCTATGTATGGGCTAAAATAATCACCAAGAGTTTGGTATCACAAGTTGAGCTCCGCACTCAAAGACATATGTTTCAAGAAATCTAAAGCCGATCACACATATTCACACTATAAAGCTCCCAAGGTATCATTGTAGTTCTCATATACGTGGATGACCTTATCATCTCTAGTGATGATAAGGAAGATATTCAATATACTAAAACATACCTTATATCTGTGTTTGATATTAAAGACCTTGGTGAACTAAAGTACTTTCTAGGCATTGAAGTTTGTCATTCTCCGGAAGGCTTATTTCTTTTGCAAAAGAAGTACACATTTATTATTTTGGATGAGAAATGTAAACTTGGAGCTAAACCTGCCAAGAATCCATTCATAGAAGGCTACAAGGCCAAGCGAAAGAGGGAGAAAATTGAAGAAGAAAAACCATACGAGGATCCAGCACAATATCGTCGGTTTGTTGGTAAGTTGATCTATCTAACCATTACTAGACCTGATCTTTGTTTTACTGTGAATAAGTTTAGTCAACACATGCAATGTCCCACAGTATTTCATTGGAGCATTGTGGAATGGATCCTTAGATATCTTAAAGGAAGTCTGGGCCAAGGAATTTGGATGGGAAGAAATGCAAGCACCAAGATAGTAGGATAGTGCGATGTAGATTATGTCAGGGATACATTGGATAGAAAATTGACAACCGGATACTGTGGTATCTTGTTCAAATGCAGAAGCAGAATACCGAGCAATGAGGAAGTTAAAAATGAGCTTACTTGGCTCAAAACTCTTCTTTGCTTTCAAGTTGTATCGGCTGTCAATATGGCATAGCAGCAAGTTCTGAATTGGACAAAGACTTTATCATCGAGTCTTTCCAGCCTGATCACTTTCCATTGTGACAATCAAACTGCTATTTATATCGCAACCAATTCAATATTTCACAAAAGAACCAAACACATTGAAATGGATTGTCACAAGGTCAGAGAGAAGATTGAAGATGGCACAATCCAACCATGCTACACTCGGAGTGAAGATCAAGTGGCTGATATCTTCACCAAAGCTGCAAGCCTTAAAGTTTTTTCTCACATCTACAACAAACTTGGACTTATCAACCTCTCCCATTCATGATAGGTTATCCCCTTCCCATGGGCATCATACTCTTTTTCCCTTATCAAGGTTTTGTCCCAATAGGTTTTATTTGATAAAGTTTTTAACGAGGTGATGTGTCATTGGTTCCAAGCTTAGCCTTTGGTATCTTTACGGCTAAACTTAAGGGGTAGTATTGATCAAAGGTCTTCTTGGATCGATCGATCCAATATCGGATTAATCGATCTGATCATTCTTCGAACGTCCGTAAGTTTTGAGATCGATCCATCCATCCCCAGATCAATCAATACAACTCGTCTTCATATTGTCGTAAGTTTTAGGATCGATCGATCTATCCTCAGATCGATTGATCCACCTCACCTTCATCTTGCCGTAAGTTTCAGGATCGATTGATCCATCCTCAGATCGATCGATCCGAAGTTGTTAAGATTGACCATAACTTTTGGGATTGATCGATCCAATTCTGGGATCGATCCGACCCATGGCAACCAGAATTTAATTCTCCACCATTCTTTCTCTTCCATGCAAGTTTATGTTGTTTTTCTATGCAATGCATGCAAAGTATGGACGTTTTTCCATGCTTGTCATGCAGATCATTTGTAATTAATTTCTCATTTTTCGATATACATGTTGTACAAATAAATCAAAAATAATAAGAAGTTTTCTTTTATTCTATTCTCTTATTCTTCATTCTATTATACTTTTTATTCTATTTTATTCTATCATTATTCCACAAATTCTAACAGAAGAACAATAGTTGACAAAAAAAAAGAAGAACAATATAAAAAATAAAACAAATGATAGAGAATAATTATATTTTATATGAAAAGAAAAAAATAGATTTAACCCATTTTATTAGGTATATATTTATGTGTGGTAAAGTTATTGGGCTAATATGTTGTAGTATTAAATATATTTATTAATTTACACATAAATTTTAATTTGATGAGATCAATAATTGTTTTGGGAAGGGTCAACTTAAAATTTTTTGAAGACCCAAATACTTTTTTAAAATCTATGGGTGTCAATTGACACCCCTCTTGACTCTCTACCTCCGCCCATGGTTGTACTGATCTTAGGCACATCGGAGAAGAAAGAACTCTCTGATTCGTAATTTCTAGATCTTCCTGATCTAGATTTCCGGGAACCGGCAATGTCGACGGTGAAGTATTTGTCTCAGAGAAGCTCTCAGACATCTGTTCTCAAAACACAAGAAAATGTCCGCCAAGCCTTTTGAGCTCCGACACGAATCCTAATTTCTTTTTTCCTTTTTATATTCCATATAGTCGTTAGTTTTTTAGAGTCAACAAATTTCTTACCAAATATTTCTGATCCTTATCCTTGCACCAAGTTTAATATATATATATATATATATATGCGCGGATGTTTATATATTTATTTCATTAATTTTTAGGGTAGTAATGAAACTACCATTAAGCTTTCAGGATGCGCCTTTCCTCGAGGTAAAATCTATCCGGAATTTGAGAGATTACATGAGTGAATAACATACCATGTGCTCGAGCATTTTTTGAAAGGAGATCGACACAGACATTCAAAGAACATGAGATAAAGGAATTAGCAAAAGACTTTAAGAAGATTTTGAGAGAAAGATAGTCGTCTAACTTTGATGCATAAGATGGACAAAGTTCCGGTGAATCCACTATTACAATCAGCTCCTTGCAATCTGTTTGAAAAGCTATGTCAAGAATTTGAAGATTTTTAAAACATCTCATCGCCCAAATAACTGAATTCAACTCTCTGTGCAATGGTGATAAAGATCGGCGATCACTCTTCAAACCCATGTTAATGAGGATCCCATTTGAGCTTGCGATCCAACCATGACCGATGTGTTTGTCCTGCACTTTCCACGATCTATCGAACTGACACAAATACAACTGATTAAGCTCCGACTGGTGCGTGGGTTCCTGTGGTGTAATCACCGCATTAATAGTTGTCAATCAAACATTCAATTCTGAAGGTTTCGGCCTCCTGCAGAGCAATACTCAGGGTAATATCTGAAGCAATGTCCTTGTTTTCAAAGACCTTGATGTTCCGCGCCTTCTATATAAACCATAGCACCCAAGGAAACGCTTTGATCGCACTATCATTTCCACCCAGCTCCTTAGATCGCCACATAAGAAAATCAATACTAGAGAATACTGACTCTAGAGGGAATGTACTTGGCGCTTAAGTAATAACATACAATGCGCAAGTCTGTCTCGTTTGAGGATTATTCAAAGAAAATGTGATTTATAGTCTCGCTCTCCGCTCCACATCGCGGGCAGAACCAATCCGATCCAATATTCCTATCCAATAAACGTTGACAAGAAGAAACACATATTGATACGACTGACAAAAAAATATTTTAATTTTCTCGAGTTTGGTAGTTTCCATGACTGCGTCTGAAATACGGTGTCACCGGGTCCCTAAAAAAGGAGGTTGCAATCTCCTCTTGAGCGAGCTTTCGCTGCCCAATAACCTGAATTAACTGTATAAGCCCCTGATTTTGTGTGAGACCAACTATAGCTATCATTAAAGAAAGCGACAATTGGTCAAATTTCTAGAATCAGAGGAATGTTTTATGGGACGAAAAGGTCTGTTAAATCCTCAACTTTTCAGATGAGTTTCAAGCTAGTTTCACTTACAGAGGACTTGAGTATTTGAAATATCTACCTCGAAGAACTCTAGCTAGGAGCGAATATGGATATCTTACCAAGCGTCACATTTGTTTTGCGAGGAGCGCATGATTAAAATATTTGAAGGTTCGAAAGCCTAATCCATCTTCTTTTGTTGATACAAAAATTTTGTTCCACGCAATCTGAATACTCTTTGCTATCTTGGTTTTTTCTCCACCAGAAAAATGAGATGGCCCCACTCAATTTCGTACAAATGAACTTAGGTAGTAAAAAACACAACTTGTATACTCTTTGCTTGTGCTACAGATTTAATAGAACCTCTTTGCCTCCTCTCAAAAAAATCTTAGAAGACGAGGTATTCATTCTACTATTTAGATGTTTTTGGACAAAAGAGAAAACATGCGCTTTAGCAGCTTGAGGTTGTCCTTGTTGTGCTTCGGCTCTAACTTCCTCTAATCTTTCGTATATTCTATTCATTTCAACTCTTAACAAACGTTTCATCTCTCCCATAACACTTGCATTTGGAGATTAGGGATGGTATTTTGCTTTTATCCTTCTCGGTTTCTCCGTGATTAGACATGATGTATCTACAAAATCAACAAACGGATTAGAGTAAAAGCTCCTCACAATTGTTTCACTCTTAGTGTTTTCTCTCAAGTTTTTTGCTCACAAACGCCCTTGATTCACTCAGATAATCTCTATAGGTTCCAAATGTACCAATGATCCTTGTCTTAGACGAAATTCCCCAAGAAAACCAAATGGTTTAAACAAACGCCAAAAATATAACTCAAACACTAAAGGCCTCAAAACTTGTCAAACGTTCAGTCGACTCAAATGATGATTGAATGATACCAAATGATGCTTGAAAAGGAAGAAATATTTGATTGAATAAGAACAAAACTAATGATTTTTATTTTTATTTCTTTATATACATATATATATATATATCAGATCATAGCCTCTATACTAGAAAGAAAGAAATAGTTTTGTGAGAAATTGGAAAATAAAATAGAAAGGGGAAAAGAAGGTTTGTAACTGTCTTTCTCGAAAGGGTGCGAGTGTTATCGTTAAGTGATGACTGAGTACTTGCCGATGTGGATCGGTTTTGATCAACTAATGCCGGTTGATGAAAAGGTCCGATGACCGGGTGTGAGTGAGTCCGATGACCGGGTGTGATGGTAAGGAAATGATCGGGTGGTGAATAGATTTTTTTTTGGTTGGTGAGGGATCTATATGGTACATGGCTTTGTTATCCAAGGATGGGAAGACACAGACACGAAAGTATTTCTTCTCGTAGGAGTAGTGTATTAGGGTCTCCTCATACCCGTGTTGGCTTCCAACCGATATAACATAAGGTCAGAGGTTTAGATGAAAGTGGTGAAAAGGAGATAGATTGAAGGATGTAAGATCAGATCGATTTGATGATCAAACGAAATAGTATGATGAGTGATGTGGTGGATAGGACGATGATCAAGTGCTGATCGGTTGATGGTGTTGATGAAATCAATCTAGGGTTTGATCATACGAAGATAATGAAAGGGGGTGAAGGTGAAATGGTTTGGTGATGGTAAAGATGGATCAAATTGATGGTAGTGATGAAGTATCGGATTAATAGTGATGATGATCAAAAGATCTAGTGGTGGTTGGGATGGAGATCAGATGATTTGGTGGTGAAGATGATAAAACGGTTGGATGAGATGGTGAGGAAGGCAAAAGGGTGCGATGGTAGAAGTTGTTCGGATGAGACTTTGAATGTGCTTTGATACCAAATGATGCAATATTCCTTAGAAAATGCACTCACATAACCGATCGGGTAATCCTTGAATTGATGGAGGCATATATGACTCAAAACAATGGTGTACAAACCAAGGTCTAAGTTCCTTGCTTAACTCTTCAATTGATTAAAGCGGTGGAGTCTTTGAAAAAGAGAGGCGTGTATGAATCAATGCAGTGGTGTATGAACCAAAGACCAATTCTCTTGCTTAACTTCTTTAGATCTTAGACAAGAGAATGGTCACACAAACGATATGGGCTTCGTTTGATAAACCTATTGATCTCTTAGATAGTACGCACCAAGAAAAATCAAAGAGTTCCAAGAGAAACAAAATAGATTGCGATTGCAAAAAAATTTGTTTGATAAAAAAGATTTGTTTTGATTCATCTCCTTGGCCGAGTGTTTAAAGGAGTTTATTCGGCCAAAGGTTACATGAATCTAGACAATTAAAAGACTTAAAGACTTAACAAAATATCTAGAGAGTTTTGACTAGGCATTTAATCAAAATAAAAGATAAACACGCCAACTATCTTCTCAGCATTGAAGTGAAGATGTCTCGACGTTGCTTATCTTCCTTAGGCGTTGAATCCATTGCTTCTTGAACTATTCCAATGAGTGCTTCTTGTAAACGTTGTGTTCTTGCTCTTGTCATCGGTCCGCTTGGTACTTATAGTGCCTCATCTTTCTTGTTGCTTCCCATGATCATATGAAATATCCTCGATATCCTTTCGTTTCACTCATTTTTGCATCATTAGGTCTTTTGTTAATGTTATGTATCCTTCTTATTTCATATGTTCATCATCATGTACTCAAACTCCAAAGCCCTTTATCAAACAAGAAAAAATAACAAGCAGCCACTTTCGATATTATCCTATATTCACTAAGTGTTCGATTTTAGATTGCTAAATAAGATTCAGTTGGATCGAATTGTTTGTATTTCATTACATGAAGGACAAGTCAAGTTGGGCCACAGAATTTGACGCGTTCAAAATTTTTGAGTGAATAGGTCGAAACTGTAAATGCGCCTTTGGTAGATCAATTACGATAGCAACAAACAACAGGATAACTTGGTAGGTTGGCAAGGATGAGGCCCATACTAAAGTTTTTTCCCGAAATTTTTTATCAAAACTTTATTATATAATAATTGTTATGGAAGAAAAGAAATCATATTCCTCTTATAAATAATCGGTGTAAAATGTTTGTGTGGAATCTATCATCACTATGCATAATATTTTTCATTTATATATCGTTTTAATTATTTAAATGCATTCGAAATATAAACAACAAATTCATTTTTATAAGAAAAATCAATTATCCTCTTATTTCTCTTATTGAGTATCCCGATCTTTTTCACAAAAATAAAATTTTAATCTTTATTTATTTATTTTTTATGATAAATTATCATTATTTTCATAACATGGTATCAGCATGATCACTCTATTATATTATATCGGGTGGTATGTTGCCTCGATATTAATTATTTTTACTTTTATAAGTGGTTGTTTAATATATCATGTTTTATTTTTACTGTATTTATTATGTCTGATTTATGTATCATAATTATCGATGGCTCAACCGCCAGAAATATGGATGACTATTTAACCATAATTTATTTAATGTCATAATATGGATGATTATGTCACTATAATTTATTTACAGTTATTTTATGTATGACTATGTCACCATAATTAAATTAATGTCATAATGTGGATGATTATATCATCATAATTTATTTAATGTTATGATATAAATAATTATGTCACAGTAATATATATACTTATTAATATAATTTTATATTATAATTATCTAATGGAGGTTCGGTCACAAATATATAAATATTTTTCTGAAATTAGTAAATTTTACTGATTGATTATTAAAATTTGTGATTGAATTTATGATTAAATTCTAGTTAACCAACTCTCACAAAGAAATTTTTTTAAAAATCTTTACTTTTCAAACGTTTATGAACAGTGTTTTCAATCTATAATTACACTCATTCTTACTCATTTATTACATCAAAATATTTTATTTTCTTTCAAATTTTTCTCCGAAAACTGATTTTGTTTTTATTTTGAAGAATGATTCGATTACTTTTAATTCTTAGTTTATGTCTAATTCTTGCATGTGTTTACGGTCTATTTGTTGGGAAATTTACTCACGAAGAGTTCACCATAAACATCAGTTTACTTTTTTATGCAATAATATTTTTTGTAATATCAGCTTATTAATAATATTTTTATGACTTTGTTTTAGAAAAAATCATACGTATGACAAACATCGAGAAACTCAAGTTTCCGGCTTTACAAATAAATGGAGCAAATTATATAATGTGGACAATTAATGCAAAGCTCTACCTAGAATCAAAAAAAATATCCGAGACAATAAAAAAGAAAGATATCTCATCTCCTCATGAGAAGGCAAAATCAATAATTTTCCTCAGAAAACATCTAGATGAGAATTTGACACATTATTATGAGTAGTTAAAAGATCATGCAAAGCTGTGGAAAACACTAATAGAGATGTTTGATAATCAAAAGGCAATAATGCTTCCACATGTCCAAGATGAATGGAATAATCTAAGGTTCCAGAATTTTGAAAAGGTAAGCCTTTATAATTCCACAATGTTGAGAATAGTGGCTCAATTGGAATATTGTGGAAAGCATGTTATCAAAACATGAATGCTTAAAAAGACCTTTCTCATTTTCCATAAAAAATACTATGTGTTGCAAGAGCGATACAGAAATTGCGAATACAAAAAGGTTTCCGAGCTAATTGTGACGCTCATGCTTGCAGAAAAAAATAATGAGATCCTCATTAAGAATCACAATGCTCGACAACCTGGAACCAAAACATTTTTTGAAGTGAATGCAACATATGCATCATATGTGAAATATCAAAAGCAAGGAAATTAAATCTATAGAGGTTGTGGTCATGGTCGTCGATTTAACTGGGGACATGGTAAACCCTATAACCCACAAGGTAGGAGACCTTATACTTGGGTTTGACTTGAACAATGTCCAAAAAGAAAAGAATGCCAAGGAAGTACTAGCCAAAAATGTGAGAACATCTGTTATAGATGTGGATCAAAAGGGTATTGGGCCCATGTCTGTCGAACTCCTGAGCAACTTTGTAAATTATACAAAGAATCCCTAAAAGGCAAAGGGAAGGAAGTGAATCTGACATAACACTTCGAGAGTTCGACACTTCTGACTTTATGGATGATTTCGATGAACCACTTTTACTTGAAAGTGAAATGTTAGTAGTGACACTACTGAATAAGTCTTCACTTATGTCATATATAATTATTGCTTATTTTAGTTATTTTCAAGTATTTTGTTTTCAAAATAGGAGATTGTATAACTATTGAATTATTTATATTTATGAATAAAATGTATCATCTTATTATTAATATTTGTGTTGATTATAGAAATGGAAAAAGATACAATCCGAAAAATCTCCAAGATAAATGCAAAAAACATTGTATACTAGATAGTGAAACAACGCACACTATTTTAAGAGACAAGATATACTTGTCTCATTTAATACTGGAAAACATGATATTAAATACAATATCAGGTCCTACGGACTTGATCAAAGGAAGTAGCAAAGCCAAATTTGTATTGACTAATGGAGCAAAATTTTCCATAAATAGTGCCCTATATTCTTCGAAATCTAAGAGGTATATGTTGAGTTTCAAAGATATATATCTTCAACGATATGACACTTAATCTGCAACTGAAGATGAAAAGAAGTATATGGCATGATCACCTTGATCACCCAGGTACTACAATGATGCAAAAAATCATAGATAACTCACATGGTCATCCACTGAAAATCTACGAGATATATCACAGGAATAAAACGATATCCTATTGAAAGCTCAATTTTCTGATATATCAAGGGAATAAAATCATAGAGAACTCACATGGTTCATTTGAAAGCTCAATTTTCTGATTATCATATTAAGAGAGTTAGATTAGACAACGCTGGTGAATTCACATTCCAATCCCAAACATTCAATGATTATTGTATGGTATCAAAAATGAAGTTGAGAAATGGTTTGGCTGAATCATTAATTAAACGTGTGCAACTAATTGCAAGACCATTGATCATGAGATCAAAACTTCAACCTTCTATATGGGGACATGCCATTTTCACGCAGGAGCACTCATTCGAATAAGAAAAAGTGGATATCATAAGTATTCTCCATTACAATTAACATTTGGTCGAGAACCAAATATTTCACATCTAAGATTTTCTGGTTGTGTGGTGTACTTGCCTATAGCACCACCACAATGTATAAAGATGAAATCACAAAGAATGTTGGGAATATATGTTGGTTTTGATTCTCCATCAATTATATGATATCTAGAACCACATACTGGAGATATTTGTACAGCACGTTTTGCCGATTGTCATTTCGATAAGAAAATATTCCCGGTTCTAGAGGAGAAAATAAACATATAGAAAAAAATATCAAATGGTGTGTACCATCTCTGTTACATCTTGATCCTCCCACAAAATAGTCAGAACTAGAAGTTTGATGGATTATGCATTTGCAGAGTATAGCAAATCAGCATCCTGATACATTTGCAGATACAAAACGGTAACTAAATCACATATACTAGCTGTAAATGTTCATGCACGAACTGACATTCCAAAAGAAATTGGACGTGCAGAGGATACACGTGAGTCTAGGATACGCTTGAAACGTGATATAACCATTGGTTCTAAGGATAAAAATCGTAGAAAGAAAAAGGAAGCTAGGAAGCATGATACACCTGAAATGGTAGAATTTGTAACAAACGAATCACGAGTCTAATAATAAAGCATAACATAAGCCTGAAGGAAAGCATGAGATTTATATCAATTATATCCATAATAGAAAGATATTGAATCCAAAGAAAGTGGATGATGTTGTTGACATTTTCTCATACATTGTGTCAAGGAAAATAGATGCGGAAAACGATGATCCAGAACCAAAGTGTGTATATGAAAGTTAGAAAAGACATGACTGGATAAAATGGAATGAAGTAATACAAGTTAAACTTAACTCACTCAATAAACGAAATGTATTCAGTCCTATTGTACTCACACATGAAAATAACATGCCGGTTGGATATAAATGGGGTTTCATTAGGAAACAAAATGAGAAAAGCGAGATTATAAGATACAAAGGTTGTCTCGTAGCTCAAGTCTTTTTTCAAAGGTCAGGGATTGATTATGAGGAAACTTATTTTCCAGTTATGGAGGCAATCACATTTAGATTCTTGGTGAGTTTAACAGCTGATAAAAATCTAGAGATGCATCTCATGGATGTTGTTACAACATATTGATATGGATCCTTAGATACCAATATCTATATGAGAATTCCTGATAGATTTAAGATGGCAGGAAAATTAAAATCAAGACCCAAAGAAGTATGCGCAATTAAATTGCAAAGATCATTATATGGGTTAAAGCAATCTGGACGTATGTGGTACAATCGTCTTAGTAGCATTTAATAAAAGAAGGATATGTGAATTTTCATATATGCCCATGTGATTTCATCAAGAAAACAACATCCGGATTTGTGATTTTCGTGGTGTATGTTGATGATCTAAATATAATAGGAACTCAAGGGGAAATACAAAAAGCCTCAAATTATTTGAAAGGAGAATTTGAGCTGAAAGATCTCGGACTGACAAATTATTGTCTTGGTTTACAAATTGAGCATTCCCTAAAAAGCATATTTGTACATCAATCTATATATACCAAAAGAGTTTTAAAACGTTTTAACATGGATAAGGAAATTCCTCTCAGTACTCCAGTGGTCGTTAGATCACTTAAAGTTAAAAAATGATCCATTTCGACCAGGTGAGAAGAATGAAGAGATACTTGATCATGAAGTATCTTATACGTGCAATTTGAGCTCTTATGTATCTTGCATATTACACTCGACTAGAGATATCATTTACCATTAATCTTCTGGTAAGATTCAATTCATCCCCTATACTAGTCCTGGGCATTCGGATACCCATTCGGGTTTTAGATACCCATTCGGGTCTCGGATCCTACTATTCGGATATTGGGTAATTTGGATATTATATTTAGAATCCATTTAAGTATATTATAAAAATCGGTTCAGTTCGGATATATCTCGGTTCAGTTTGCTTTAGAGTATTTGTTATGAGAACTGGTGAATCATCGGATAATTTTTTATTCCAGTTTGGATTGGGTATTTTAATCCCAAAATACCCAACATTACCCAAAAACCCAAACTTACCCAATATTACCCGATTCAAAATTGAAACAAAACAATGCATAAAACTAAAAATCCTAAATAAAAATAGTTCGAATCACTTTTGAAAGACCAAACACAATTTCAAATATGCAAAAACATGTCGAGATACAAAAGATAACAATTGTTCGAAAATGAAAGAAATAAAATGACCAAAAGAATCTATCTGCAACATTGAAAAGAAGAAAAATACAATTATAAACAAAGAAATTGAATCAAGACACATTTGGAACAAAGAAGAAAGAATTATAAAATACATGAATGAATCAAATACAGACAAAATAAGAAGCAGTAAAACAACTATACGTGAATGATATACATGCAAAGCCAAGAACCAGAATTACAAAAAAGTGATATAATGATTAACTATAAATTCGTAGAAATATTGGATCAGATACAAATATTTATCAAGTTAGAGATCATAAACAATTACATGTTATTTGGAATTCAATCCTTTCTTTTAAAAGTCCAATTCAACTCATTAGGGTTGTGATTTTTCTTTAGGTACTAATCGGGTATCGGGTAATACTGACCTGAACTGATACTCATTCGGGTACAAATATAAAATAAACCAGTTATTTAACCTTACTCGAATACTACCCAAATCCATTTTTGGGTCGGTTCGGTCCGGATTTTTTGGGTCTGGGTTTTTGGCCCAGATCTATCTTACACGAAAACATTGGAATGGAATCAAACATGTCTTTCGATATCTTCAAGGGACCACTAATTTAGGATTATTTTATTCAAATCTTCAAATGATTGGTTTTGCAGATTCATAATATTTATCATATCCAAACAAGCCTCGGTCACAAACATAATATGTATTCACAATTAAAGGCACTGTTATATCGTGACATTCTCAGAAGCAACATTTGTGGTCACTTTCTTCTAATCATGATGAAATCATCGCACTTCATGAAGCAAATAGACAGTGTATATGGCTAAGATCAATAAGTCAATACACATCCAATCAAATAGTGAAATTCGAGTAAAAATGAAACATACTATCTTATATGAAGACAATGATGCTTATGTTGTTTAACCCAAATAATGATATATCAAAAGTGATATAACCAAACAGATTCCTCCAAAGTTATTTTCATATACTCAAGAATTTGAGAAAAATGAAGATATTGAATTAAGATATGTTCAATCGTTGGACAATGTTGTAGATCTTTTTACAAAATCAGTATCTACCACTATCTGTAGGAAACATGTGTATAATATAAGAATGTGTCGTCAACAAGTTTTATTTACCTACTCAAGTTTTATTTACTGGGTTTTTCATAGAAAAGTTTTGAACGAGACAAGAAAATATATAATGTAAGAGACAATAGAAACAACAAGGAAAAATGTTATGAAATAAAAGAAATCAAAACCCTCTTACAAAAGAACAACATAAAATATTTGTATAGAACTCATCATCAGTATACATGATATATTCGAAATATAAACAACAAACTCATATATATATAAAAAATCAATTATCCTCCTCTTTATCTTATTAAGTATCTCAATATTTTTCCAAATATAAATTTTAATCTATAGTTAAATTTATATTTATAATAAATTACCCTTTTTTTATAACAAATAAATATATTTTGCAAGAAACAATATACTTAGTTTTATTCATTTCATTTTACATTCCCTCTTTCACTTTTTTTTGCATAATACAATTTATTTAATGTTTTTCTGCATTGCTACAACATAATTTACAAATCTAGCAAACAAATTCTCAGCATTAACAATATAAGAAAATGTCTTTTCCAAAACAATTACAAAAATTTTCGCCAGCTATACAAAATCATGGCTGCTCTCGGTCCCAACGGCAAGGGTAAAGTGTAGGCAATGGTTTTGAAGAGATTCCCTCAGCAAATTTAACTATTATTCAGTCATAAGACATCAGTATTAGCATGGTTAATACCATCATAGGGAATTTATCATTTCGTTAAAAGTACTAGTAATCAAAACCAAAACAGTTAATTAAGAGCGACAAAAAAATGCATCAAAAAAATAAATAATACGAGCTCCCTCAGTAAATCACTTATAAATCAAATAAAAATTTATCAGATATACATTAGCATGGTATTGATTTTAAATCATCAAAGGGAACAAAATAAATAACATTTTAAATATAGATTTTTTAAAAAATTACGACTGTAATTCAGGGTTGTAGGGCTCAGAAAATGTTATAAAAAAACAATTAATTTCCTTGACCACAAAAGGTCTAACAATGAGCTGGGATAATATGTTATTATCAACGCCATTTCAACACCTAAAAATAATTCTAAATTTCAAAAACTGCATATAAAATAAAGATTGCTAAAAGGACTCGGAAGTTAAATTAACAATGAAAATATATAAAATTCTAATGAATTTGATTTTAAATCCAGGTAATTAGAATTACACGGCTCATATATACGTATGAACATAATTCTATTCCTTGGCCACAAAAGGCCTCATAGAGCTGGGATTATGTTTTATCATCATCACCATTAAGAACCCTAATCACAATAGTAATAATTCCCCAAATCAAAACATTAAAAAAAGCATAAAATTCGAAACAGAGGAAAAAAGAAATCGAGAAAACCCAAACAATCATAAGAGATCATTATTAGCAATAGGATCGAGGTTTAATAAATCCTAATTTGCAATCGTATGGATCGTACTGAAGATTTCGAACGCGATCTCAATAACAGTATCAAGGAAGCAACAAAATTTGAAATCAGACCAACAAAATGAAGAGAAAGAAGATCGTGTTGACGGCTATGGAGATTGACTCAAATTTAAAAAATTAGGGTTTAGAGGGTCTGGTTCTTATATGAACATAGAGAAAGGGCGAACGGTGGGTTAATGGGCCTTTAGTTTATGGGCCACATTGTTTTATGGATAATCAACAATTTGGTTAAAGTTGGATCTCTCTGTTCTGTAAGGCTAAAGTTTGGGCCCCTTTTAGCAGAATTGTCCAGTTTGGTTAAAAATACATACCGAAATTGAAAAATGCCTAACAGTAAACAAAATTCGTTTGTCTTCGTTTTTTTCTGTAGTGTTAAGTGAAAATGCATTCCAGAGAAAAACAAATATGTTTTTGTTATGAAAATCAAAAGAACAAATGCTTCACGAAAAATAAACGGCGTAAAATATTTGTGTGGAGTCTATCGTTGCTATATATGCACAATAAATTATGTTGTTTTACTTTTATGTAAACAATCAATTTGATAGGTATTAAATCTTTATTTATTATTTATATTTATATATCATATATTATAACATGTTATAAGCAGAATCACTCTATGATATTATATCGAGAAGTATCTTGCCTCGATAATAAATTATTATTTATAATTGATTGTTTAATAGATAATAATTTATTTAATATCATAATATAGATGATTATATCACCATAATTTATTTACAATTAGGATATTGATGACTGTCACCACAATTTATTTAATATCATAGTGCGGATGATTATATACCCATAATTTATGTACCATTATAATATACATAATTCTATCACCATAATATATATTTATTAATATGTATTTATATTACTGTTATTTTATATTGGAAGATCAACCACCAATATATAAATATTTTCTATGAAATTAGTAAATTTAACTGATTGATTATTGATATGTAGGGGTTTTAACGTATTTTTAACATTGGTTTTTAGAGTCCTTTAGGTGTTTTAGGGTCTTTTCAGGTTTAATCATGTTAAGAAGAAATCTATTGCATTTGGGATGAAGTTCGGAGAAAAAAAGCATAAAAGAGTCGTTTGGAGTGATCAGATTGATCGATCCATCGATCGAAGGAATTAGTCACACCTAACCAGAAAGATCGATCCGACCCAAATCTGTGGAGTTTGCAAAGTATTTCTAGATCAATCGATCTATCCATCCTCACCAGCACAGTAAGAAACCATATCGACCAGACAAGCTTAGATCGATCGATCTAGCTTTAGACCGATCGATCCATCACCAAGACCGATCGATATGAATTGCCGTAAGGAACTAGATCGATCGATCTAGTTATTAGATCGATCGATCCAGACCAGATCGATCTGCCTAAAAAAGGAAACTTTGCTTTTTTCCTATTTGGATTAGGATTTTGATCTAGATGTGTTTTTACCTATAAATACTAGTTTTAAGCAATTGTTTAGCCTACCTTATCTTATGCTTTATTTCTACTGAGACCTTGTGAAGAGATATCTTTTGGTTATTTTATTGGATTTATTATGAGTTCTTCATCAAAACTTGGTTGTTTCACTACTTCTATGTCTGAGTAGTTCTATAGTTAGGATTTAGGGTTTCAAAAGAATGAAGAATCATTGAACTAAACACAAATAAAGCTTTATCTTTCGTCATCTTTATCTATTGTTGTTCTTATTTCTTAGGCTAATTTGATCACTTAGTTTTTGATCTAGGAGTTTACTTATTCGCCAAAAGCACTATAGGTTGTTGGATTGAACATACGTGAGTGTAATGTCCTTTACCAACGAATGTTGATGCTATTGCGATACGTGAACATATTAAACCCGCTTATTAATGCTTAGCTAGAATTTTAAGTTCAAACGACTATTTATATACTTAGATGGTTAAACATAGTAATTGATACCAAGATAGTGGATTGGTTAAACGTTTTTGTTCGAGTTCTATATAGTTCTTGTTGATGTCCTGAATAGTTGTCTGATTTGTGATCTCTGATTTCTGACGATTATCCCTAAAGCCTAACGCTTTAAATCCATAAGTTTACTTGGTTTTTAATTGCTTTCTTTTGTTTACTTTCAACAAACAACCTTTCTATTCGATAATAATTGTAGTGAAAATTTGGTATCTGTGGATTCAATCTCATCTATACTATTGCGTGTGTCTGTACACTTGCATTCCTATTCTTGGGTTAAAATTCTGAGTATCAAGTTTTTGGCACTGTTTCCTAGAACCAGTTGTTGCCTACAAATCTACGAATGAAGGTTAGTCTAAGATTTACTAATAAAGTTCTAATTTTGCTTTTTTTTTAATTTTCAGGTGCATGTAGAGAAAAAGTGACGTCCTGAAAAGCTCATGCATTTCACTAATCAAAAGCTAGCAAGAAAAGAGCGACAAAATCTAAGCTGACACTAGCCAACATGAGCAACAATATCGACAACAATGTGCTTGCTGATGCTCAAGCCATTGAAGCTGCTCAACTCCAAGACTTACAATAACACTTGCATCAACAACAACAATAAAAAATGCAACAGTGTTGTCCACCGGGGATTGCGAGACAAATTATGAAATCAAATCTCAGCTAATCGCATTGGTGAAGCAGCATCTTTTCCATGGGTTACTTGCTGGGAACCTGATGGATCATATTGAGAATATAAAGGAAATTTGAGCACAAATAAATCTAATGGGACACCCACTGATTACCTTAAATGTAAGATGTTTTCTTTATCTTTAGCGGACAAGACGCTGAGATGGTTTAAGTCATTACATGCTGGTTTTTTAGGTCTTAGGCTAAATACAAAGCTGTTTTCCTACACCACTTTTACACTAAGTCTAAGACAATCATTTTGCAGAATAAGATCGCTACCTTCAGACAACTTTCCAAAGATTCCTTATGTGAGGATTAGGAGAGATTCAAAGAGTATTGTAGAGAATGTCTTCATCATGGGTATTCAGAGGAGTAGATTCTTAGCATCTTCTATGATAATGTTGACTGGGATTACAAGAATGCTCTCAATGCTGCAAGGAATGGGGATTTCATGACTCAGAGTATTACAGAGTGTACAAGCTTATAGAGAACTTGGATGCAAGTTCCAACAATTTTTATCCTGAGTATGATCGAACAAGAAATGTCAACATCAGTGATTCTCAGAAGATCAATGAGATGACTACTAAGGTAAATATGTTGCTCAAGGCTAATCAAAGAGGGGTTAATCTTTGTGAAGACGGGTCAGATGTATTTTGTTTCCAAGGAATTGCTAAAGGACAGAATGATGAGTCAAAAGAGGTTAACTATGTGCAAGGACAGGGGTATGTGCAAGGACAGAGGTATGTGCAGAATATAGGGTTCAACCAGAACTACAGAAGTCATCTCAATCTATCCTACCAAAGCACGAATGTCGAGAATCCTCAACATCAGGTTTAGCTGCAGCAGAGACATCAATTCCAACAACCTTTAAACTCTACAAATGAATCTCAAGGAGAACTCAAGGCTCGCATGCAACAACTCTTTTTTTCTCAACAGAAATCTGCGAATGAGATCAACGCCAAAGTGGAAAACATGTATACCAAGCTGAATGGTAAGTTTGAGGCTGTCTAAACTCATCTAAAGCTGCTTGATACACATGTTGCTCAGATTGCAGAAGCAATGAAACAACAAAGAGTCTTTCCAGCGAAGGGTGAACAAAATTTGAGGATGGAGAAGATCACATGGTTCAAGATCAAGCACAACTTTTCCGAGAAACTAGACTTGAGTTGATGTTGCAAAATATCTTGGAAGGTCAAAGCACGAGTACACAAGAGGTTAATGATAGAATAGCTAATCTTGAATAGAAGCTTGAGTATTCAATCTCTGTGACAGCCTTAGATCGATCGATCCCCTATCCAATCGATCGATCCAGTGTAGCAACAAACCATTATAACCAGCCATATCGATCAACACATCCCTGTGCATGGTCTTTCTACCATATAATAACAACAAAACAATACCGTTGGACACAACATAAGGACAAAATATCCTTTAGACAAAAGAGCAGCAGAAAAATGTTATGAAGAAATGTGTTGATGCGATATCAAATTTTATGAAAGATATTTTGCGGAAAGATAATCTTTCACCATCATCATACTACGAAGTACAGAATCTTGTAGTTGGTATTGGTTTACCATATCAAATGATAGATATGTGCATCAACAACTATATGATATACTTGAGAGAAAAAGAAAACCACAAAAGATGTCGATTTTGTCGTAAACCGCGGTTTCAGGAAACAAGTAGTAGAGTTTTAATTATATTTAAAAGGATATGATATTTACCATTAATAGAGAGGTTGAAGAGACTATATCAATCTAAGCGCAGAGCAGAGGCAATGAGATGACACGCAGAACATCGTTAAGATGGAGAGATAACGCATCTTTCTGACGCAAAAGCGTGAAAACATTTCCAATCACTGTATCCAGATTTTGCGTATAAGGGACAAAATGTATACCTCGAATTATGTACACATGGTTTCAACCCGTTTGAAAAACATGAAAGACAATATTCGTTGTGACCGGTAATTGTAACACCTCTCTATATTTGTGCATGTGTAGATAGTTTTTGTTCCTCTCCGTTCTAGTTCCCGTCCCAGAGCATCCAAGGAGATAACTCAATGTATTCCTCTAGCCATTGATCTATGAGTTACAAATGCTATGAAATCATGGTGTTAAAACATTTGATGTTTCATGACATCATAGTTTTAAGATGCGTGTTGTTCATATGTTGAGTATAAGCGATTTCTCAGCATATGATATGTTATCTGGATGGAAAATTCATGGAAGATTATCGTACCCGTATTGCCAAAACAACACTGATGCATTCCAATTATAGCACGAAAGAAAAAAACATGTTGGTTTGATTGCCATAAAAGGTTTATACCAAGTGATCATCCTTATTGTCGTTCTAGAACATTGTTGACGAAGAATAAGCAAGTGTTTGACTGTGCACCTCCTGAGGTAGATGAAAGTTTTATATTAGAGCAATTAAGAGATTTTGGTGCGAAGAAGACTCCTTATTGTGGAGGTAATGGCAAGATCATGTTTATGGTGACAATGAAGTTTATAATTGGCACAAAAAATATTTTTTGGGATTTAACTTATTGGAAAAACCATTTATTGAGGTATAATATAGATGTTATGCATGTTGAGAAGAACTTATTTGGTAACATCATGAACACTGTTTTAAACGTCCACAGAAAGACAAAAAACAATAAGAAATCTAGATTAGACTTGCTACTGATTCATTCTTGGAAATTTCTTGAAGTTTTTCCGAATGGTAGATATCCTATGTCTGCCTACCGGTTAGACGTTGCAAAGAAAAAAACATTTTTATTGGATCCGCAAAAATGTAAAATTCACTGATGGATACACATATAATCTGCGTAATTGCGTAGATTTTCCGCAGTAGGCAATTTTATTTAAATAAAGAGTCATGATTGTCATGTTGTGATGCATCAGTTTCTTCCATTTGTTTTTGCCCATCTTCTTCAAAAAGACGTCCACCAAGAAATTGCAGGTATATATCGTTACTTCCATAATGTTAACCATTTATGACGTATATATCTGTATTAATATGCTTATTTGTAGGAGTTGGTGCTTTCTTTCGAGATATGCACGAGATCACTTACAATTGAGGTTATCCACAATTTAGAGGAAAATATACCGGTTAGCCTTTGTAATCTTACGAAGATATTTCTGTCGTCTTTCTTTGATGTTATGAAACATCTTTTAATCCACCTCCCACAAGAAGTAACACTTGAAGACCTTGTTCAATACCGTTGGATGTATACTTTTGAGCATTACATGTTCCACCTCAAGAAAAAGGTAACAAAATTAAGCAAAGTTGAGGGATCTATTTTTGCATAGAGCATCAACGAAGACGTCTCACACTTTGCTGAATATTACTTTCCATCATAAGTTCGTACTAACATTAGACTTCTGGCGCCATGATGATAGAGGTGAGAGAGCGATTTAAAAGGAAAGAAACGCAAACTATCATACCAGGAGTTTGCACACTTGCATACGTATATCCTCACAAATTGTGAGGATATTGTGGAGTATGAAAGATACTGAAGTTTTTTTAATGTCAATTACCGATTATTTGAAATTAATTAATATCTTATTATTAATTTTTCATAAAATTTTGGTTATCTTACAAGATTTACATTATGATAGTACGTAACTATTATCCGAATAAAACATAACCCGAACTTGACCTCCTAAAAAAAAGAATTTGCGCCTTGGTTACGATTTTACGTAAGTGTTTAAATACCCATTCTAATTTGGAATACAAAATATTTATTGAATTTTAATTATTTGTTACTTTTTCTAGGTTAGTGAAGGTATACAAAGCGGTCAAACATTTCTGACATGTTTAGTGGAGTTTGTTAACGGTCCAAACAACATTACAACTTCATACACTAGGTATTGCACTAAGGGATATGTGTTTAAGATTCATGAGAAGGGAAAAACGAGACCAATTTCACACTATGGTATTTCAGCACAATCAGATGATATAGTTAGACTTGAGGTACATTGTGTTTAAGTGTGATTGGTATGATCTATTCATTGGTCGTGGTGTTCAAATTGACCAATTCGGTATGATATTGGTATATTCAAGAAGAAAACTACTTAAATACAATTCATTCATCATTGCCCCACAAGCAGACCATGTCTGGTTCAATTTAAAATATTAATGTATTTTTACTTACTAATATTTATATATGTTAACAAATTTTCATTATATGATTTAATTTTACTACATTCGTTACCCTCGGGTTACTTATCATTCAAATCATTGGATTACAGTGACTGCAATTAACCCAAGAAGAAGAATATATGGAGTTCCAGAACACGATACTCTACATCCAACGAGAAGTGTTCAAATGGATCATGTTGAACATTCATTTGACATTGAACTTGTTGTTGATTTCACATAGATCAGTGATGATAGAGTTCATTCAGACTCAGTGACAATTCATACTCAATTCCTTCTGAATGATCATCTGAAGATTCGAAGTAGTTAATTAAGTATTAGTGTATTTTTTGTTTTAATTTCTTGAATATTAATTTTTGTAATCCTATTTTGTAAAATACACATATATTTATATATACACATAATTTTATAAATTAAATTTACTTAATAAATCCTCAAATCCGTCGGTTATTCCGATGGTTTTGGGGTGTTGGGTCTTATTTCAAATAAGTATATTGATTTTATTTGAAACACAATTGTGACACTTATTTTAAAATATGTGTGACAAAATAAACATTTAAACAAGTTATATTAGAAGTACAAATTTTTTACCATGATTAAGATTACATGTTAAATAATGATATATATATATATATTTAAGAGAACATGTATAACTATAATAGTTTTTTTGTATATTTTTTATATTGACAAGGTATTTGTTAGTATTTTATCATTGAAATGATTAAAATAGCATACTACAAATATATTCCAAGTGAAACAGATCGTAAAAAACCTCGAATCCTCAAAGCCGTCAGAAATTTCTGACGGCTTTGGGGATACACCTGTTCAGTTTTTAGGTTTAACTGACCAATGACTAGAAATGCAAGTTTCGCTAGTCTGTCAGAAATCTGTCAAAAATTTCCGATGGATACGCAAAATTTGACTGACCAATAACCAGACATGCAAGTTTTGTGGTCTTTTAGAAATTACTGACATATTCGCAAAATTTTAACCAGGAAATAAATTTTAGCATCTCGCGTATTCCAATTTTTTGCGAATCCGTAGGTAATTTCTGACTAACCGCAAAAAATTAGGCGTGAATCTTCTCGAGAAACGCCGAAGACGCAGCAAATTAATTATTTAAGGCTTTTTGACGGATTTCCGATGATTGTATACGTTCGAAGTTCTGTTTTATATGCATTTCATCTTTTTCGCGAAACCATTTTACGAAACGGAAAAAATCTTAAAATCTCTCAAATCGCGACAAAATGCTTCGATTTTTGACAAAGATTCATCCTAATGGATCACAATCAGTTAAACATGTATGTTTCTAAGCTTTTACTTGATTTTATGGACATTCATCCTAGGGATTTGCATTTTAGATTTAGGAATTTGAACTTTAGATTTGATGATTTGGGTTGTTAGATTTGGTTGTGATTGTTAGATTTTGGATTTGGATTTTTAGAGTTAGGATTTGGAATGTTAAATTGATAAAAAATATATTTTGGAATGTTATTAGATTTTTATTTTTTTAGATTATTTTCAAATTATTAGATTGTTTTTTGGATTTTGGAATATGTTAGATTATTTTTAACTTATTAGATTTTTTGAAATTATTAGATTTTTTTGTAAATTGTTTTTAAATTATAAGTCTGAATTTAAAAAAAAAAAAAAAATTATCAGATTTTTTTTTTAAATTTCTAATGAATTTGAAATTTTGAAATTTCCAAAGATTATGGTACGTTTCATCGATTTACTTCTGGGGCAGGTGATTCGCGTCGGAGACAAGGAGCGAGTCAAACTGCTTGACTCATGTTCTGGAGACCCAATCATCGTTCTACACCTATAGCGGCTTCAGCTCCCACACAAATGAGTATCGAGGACTTTGTTTCTCAACCTGGACACGAAAGTTTGAGTCCACTTCATCCGGATTGTGAAGAAAGAGTTACGTGGTAAGTTTATTTTTATGATTGTTAAATTTATTATATTTTATAAATAATTATTTGTTGTAGGTTGAAATTATCTAAAATTATTCAATTTAACACTCTTATCCTGTCACACAAAGTCAAGGCTCAACATATAGGTATTAGATCACCTAAGTGTTTGTTTAATTTGAGTACTAATTTGGATATCGTCCGAGTTGAGTATTATCCGAAACCCAAACAAAATTTATAAAAAATCCATTCAATTATTTAGGTTTATCTGAGTACTATCCGAACCCATATATTTCGGTTAGGCTCAGTTTGGATCTTTCGACTCTACTTATTTTTCCCAGGCGTAGTTCAAACATCTCCTTTTATTAATATATTTTTTGTAAAACAAAAGCTTTCATTGTAATAAGTTAAGTTTTAATATTTAACCAAAAAAAGTTTCCCCAAATCAAATAACTTTTTCAAAATCATTTAAAAGTATTTTTAATGTCAATATTTCAATATCATTTAAAATTTAAAATGTATTTACTATTAGGGATGGGCAAATTACTTGGGATTCAAAATTCAATATGTTATCCAGTCCGATCCGATCTAAAAATTTAGATATCCAAAATGTCCAGATTTGGATATGGATATTAAAATTATAGATCTGATGGATCCGGATCTGGGTAAAAAGAATTTTGGGGACGGATATCTGGATCCGGAGTGATGTATTATATAATATTAATCTATCTAAAACAAGTTAAATTATAATAAGATTAAATGATGATTTAAACACCTAAAGTAATTTTAGCACATAAATTCATTTAGTTGGCAAAAATATTTTCTAAAATATTTAGTTGACAATCTCAAAATTTCTAAATAAGAATGCAAAATTGACATTTTTAATCATTTATTTTGGTTCTAAAATGTTTTGCATCATTTTAACATGTGTGAGAATATGATAATCATAATTTAAAATTATTATTCCACGTATTCCGCTAGATATTTGACTTTTTTAAAAATATCCGAAATTTAAATATCTGAAAATTTTTGGATTCGGATAAAAAAAACATATCCTCAACAAATTCGAATACTATAAAAATATCAGATCCATACCTACCCTTGCTTACTACTCATTATCTTATCTTTATGAAAATAAGGGATCTTTTTGTTACTTTTTCGTTTAGCAATTAGTATCAATAATAAGATTTACATGTCTCTTTCCGAGTAAAAGAAAAAAGGTTTAAGCTCTTAATTTTGTGAGTAAGATAGATTTTATAGATAAGTTTGAATCGGACGGCTATAATTCACTGAGTATAGTAGTATTATGGAAACGCCCTTGATAATCGACAGTATTTACTGAATCCCACAAGCCCACTTAGATTCTTCCACGTGTAAACTCTTGCGTTTAATTCGACACCGATTTCCTGGATTTATCCAGTGATCCTCAACCACGTCATTTCCATGACATGCGTATCTGACGTGAAGGTCTATCATTAGTTAACGTGGATGGAAAGATGACACGTCAGCAAGCCACGAGATCATCCACTTCACTTGCAGCTTCTCTCAGTATATATATTTTTGCAGCTCTTCTTTTTCATGTTCAGTTTTCGAGGAAGCTCCGATCTGAGTTTTTAGCAATGGCGAAGCTAAACCCTAACTTCATCTCTGTAATTCTTATTGTTCTCGTTGCGATCGCCTCTGCTGAAGTTATCTTCGAGGAACGTTTCGATGGTAGCTACATTTCTCTCTTTCGATTTCTATCTAGATTCTAAGTCTCAGTGCGATCGATGGATGCTTTAGTGATCCCGTTTGCGATATCTGCGTCAATTCGTTTCGATCATATGATGCATAACTTGTTCATCCAGTTTAGCTCATCACTGATAATCCTCGTTTCAATCCGATCGAACTTTTTTGGAAATGTTTGGTTAGGATTGTTATAGATCTATAGAATTTATGGATTCTGGTTTTACTTAGATTCTTTCATTTGTGGATCGAGTTTGTGATGATGAAAACTCTTTGTGACGGCGATCGGGAAATCACAGGAATGCATATTTTGATGATAGTTAGCATGGTGCCCGAAACTAGAATGATCACTTCTACATTCGCTATAATGATCAAGTTTGTTAGTTTTGTGCTTAGATTAAAATTGTCTTCTATGATCAAGCCTTTGAATTCATTTCATATGTATGAGAACTTGTGATGATTTACGTTCAATGTTCAGTAGACGTTCCGGTTTTCATTTTCTTGTCTGATATCTCTTTTGCTGTGTTCTTTTGTTGTTTCTATATTCCAAAGATGGATGGGAGAACAGATGGGTAAAATCTGACTGGAAGAAAGATGACAACACTGCTGGGGAGTGGAAACACACAGCTGGCAATTGGTCTGGTGACGCTAACGATAAAGGTATGTTTCAAGACCAGTGATGGTGATTCGTTGTTTCTCGACGTATTCGTATCCTCATGTCACTTATCACTATCTTGCAGGTATCCAGACTAGCGAGGACTACAGATTCTACGCTATATCAGCAGAGTTCCCGGTGTTCAGCAACAAGGACAAGACTCTAGTCTTCCAATTCTCTGTCAAGCACGAGCAGAAGCTTGACTGTGGTGGTGGCTACATGAAGCTTCTTAGTGTTGATGTTGACCAAAAGAAATTCGGAGGAGACACTCCTTACAGGTGCATTTTCTGGTCCATTACGTAATCTCTATATCATTTCCAAACATTAAAACGTCTCATTTATCTCTTTTTTACCTGCAGCATCATGTTTGGCCCGGATATCTGTGGCTACAGCACTAAGAAAGTACATGCTATCCTTACCTACAATGAAACGAACCACCTGATCAAGAAGGAGGTCCCATGTGAGACTGACCAGCTCACCCATGTGTACACATTCGTCCTCCGCCCGGATGCTACTTACAGTATTTTGATTGACAATGTTGAGAAGCAAACTGGTAGTCTCTACTCTGATTGGGATCTCCTCCCACCAAAGAAGATCAAGGATCCAAGTGCCAAGAAGCCTGAGGAATGGGATGACAAAGAGTACATTCCTGATCCGGAAGACACTAAGCCAGAGGGATACGATGACATCCCAAAGGAGATTCCAGACGCTGATGCAAAGAAGGTTTGAATTTTGTTGTGGCATTGATGCAAAACCAAATCTAAATAATCACTTGCTGGTATTGATTTGGGCCTTTTGTTTTTAGCCTGAGGACTGGGATGATGAAGAAGATGGTGAGTGGACTGCCCCTACCATTCCCAACCCTGAGTACAAGGGTGAATGGAAGCCCAAGGTTTGTTTGCTTTGCTGTCGAATAGAGTATTTTAAGATGGTCAAACTCTCTACTTTCCTCTCATGGTAGCCGTATTGTTCTGTAGACAATCAAGAACCCCAGTTACAAGGGCAAATGGAAGGCTCCAGAGATTGAAAACCCTGGTAATATTCTCTCTGTGACCTTTTATATTCATAATGTTCAATGTGTATTAAAATGCACCATGGCTTTGAGATCTTAGTGAAATTCAAGGTCACACCAGCTTGACACATTTAGGAATCCGTAGATTATATTCAACTGAGGATACATTTTGAGATTCTGATAGTTATGGATTTAACAGTAGCATTCAGTGTGATAAGTAGCAAGTCTAAGTATATCAATTTCATGCAGAGTTCAAGGACGACCCAGAACTCTATGTCTTCCCCAAATTGAAGTATGTTGGAGTGGAGTTGTGGCAGGTAACAATAACATCTTGTCACAGAAACATATTTGTCTTTTATGTTTGCGACTTAAACTAAACACATGACGTTTTGGTAGGTGAAATCTGGATCCTTGTTCGACAATGTCTTGGTCTGCGATGACCCAGAGTACGCTAAGAAGTTGGCTGAGGAAACCTGGGGAAAACACAAGGATGTATGTTAAGAAATCCTTAGCTCTTCAGTTTTGTTTTATATGGTTAATTAATGTTCATAGCTAATAAATCAAGTTTTGTATTAAAGGCGGAGAAAGCAGCATTTGACGAAGCTGAGAAGAAAAGAGAAGAAGAGGTAATACAATCCTCCACCCAAAAGATCTCGTCTAATTCCTAGTAAGCTGAGTACTAATTAAACAACTTTTATATATTCTTTGTTTTACCAGGAATCAAAGGATGCTCCTGCTGAATCCGATGTAAGAATCTATCGCGTTTCACAATGCATATATGAAACCTCTCTGTTTCTGTCAAGGTTTCTGATATATAATTCTTTATTCGTACAGGCTGAGGAAGAAGCAGAAGATGATGACAATGAGGGAGATGACTCAGACAACGAATCCAAGTCTGAGGAAACCGAGGAAGCCAAGGAAACCAAGGAATCCGATGCCGCCCATGTATGTGTCTAGACCTCTTTTCAGCGTTTAAACCAAATATAATTCATTCGGCTGTGTGACTAACTCTGTGATTATGATTTTTTTTTACTACAGGACGAGCTCTAAGCAAAGAAGGTGGAGATTAAAAAAGTTTTCAGAGTTATTTGGAATGTAGAACTTTTTAGCTATTATGGTGAAAATTGGTGTGGGAGCTTTGTTCTAGAATTGGATGTTTCTCTTCATCTTTCTCCTTCTCTTTACTCTAACAGACTCGAGATCAATCTCAAGATTAGGTTAACAATCAATGGGATCTCGAGTCTGTCCCTGATATGCCAATCTAATGTTGTTAACGTAAATCGCAACTCAAATTCAGAAAACGAATTCCACTTTATTAAGATCGAAATTCGAAAAGATGCTCAACAAAAAACAACTAATCGACTCACCTTGTTCAATCTCAATTCAAACTTTAACAATGGTGTATCGTCTGTAACAGAATCAACGACTTTACAAAATATGAATGAATGCGATTTACAATCTGAATATTTGAATATATATATATATAACAATTAAAACCTAGATTGAATCTTGACCGTCCATGTGTCAGCTCCGCTTGCTATCATTTTCAAACCCTCCACTTCTCTCAAAGTCGTCTTCTGTTTCCTGTATCAAATCTTCCGCCTTTGAAGAACCTTGACCACAAGGTTCAAATGTCGAATATTTCTGTTGTAGATCAAATAGCCACTCTCACGTTGCTTCTTCCTCCGGTTCATGCAACCATTTGATTAGCACCATTGTAGCTGGACGATTCTGTCTCTTTACCATCTTTCTAACCAAGATCACTTCCGCTTCTCTGAGTAAAACATCTGAGACTGTGGAGCTTACTGACTAAAACAGATTCTCTATCACTGACAATCGATCTTGGACAACCGTGGAGCTTGAAAACTTTATCCATGAATAACTACGCCACTGCGATTGCTGTATACAATGCTGCATTGCTATGAAATGAGCAGCTTTAGTTAGGCGGTCTACGACAACAAAGATTACACTCTTACCGACTGATAATGGCAACTCGTCGATAAAGTCCATGGATAAGTCAGTCCAGATAGTGTCAGGTATTGAGAGAGGTTGTAACAATCTAGGGTATGTTGTTGTTTCATACTTACATCGCTAACAAGTATCACAACTTCTGATGAATGCTTGAATATCCTTAGACATTCCCTTCCAGTAAAATAATGATTTTACTCTCTGATGTGTCACGTCTCGCCCTGAATGGCCACTACTGCCTGCACCATGTAGCCATTGTAACACCTTATTCCTCACCTCCGTAATATTTGGTACTACAATCTTGCTTTTCCTCCTCTAGATATTTGACTCCAAGAGTAAACTCGTTTGGAATTAGGAGTTTGTTTAAATTCTTTAATGACTTCTTTGACTGTTAAATCTGTTTCATAACCCCTCTGAATTTCTTTAATCAAGTCACAATCCAGCACTGTCATTGCCATGTGTAATATTTCTGCTCCTAATTGTTAGTATTTTATCATTTTAATGATTAAGATAGCATACTACAATTATATTCCAAGTGAAACAGATCGTAAAAAACTTTGAATCCTGAAAGCCATCGGAAATTTTTGACGGCGTTATGGATACACATGTTCAGTTTTAAGGTTTGACTGACTAATGACTAGAAATACAAGTTTTGCTAGTCTGGCAGAAATCTGTCGAAAATTTCCAAACGATACGTAAAATTTGATTGACCAATAACCAAGCATGCAAGTTTCGCGGTCTTTTAGAATTTTTCGACGGATTTGCAAAATTTCAACCGGGAAATAAGTTTTTGCATCTCGCGTATTCTAAATTTTTGCGAATCCGTCAGTAATTTTTGACGGATTTCCGACGGATCGCAAAAATTTAGGCGTGAATCTTCTTGAGAACCACCGATGATGCAACATATTAATTATGTAAGGCTTTTTGATGGATTTCCAATGATTGTATACGTCCAAAATTCTGTTGTATATGCACTTCAACTTTTTTGAGAAACCATTCGACGAAATGGAAAAAAATCTCAAAATCTCTCAATTCGCAACGAAATTCTTCGATTTTTGACAGACATTCATCCTAATGGATCACAATCAATCAAACATGTATGTTTCTAAGCTTTAACTTGATTTTATGGACATTCATCCTAGGGATCTGCATTTTAGATTTAGGAATTTGAACTTTAGATTGATGATTTGGTTTGTTAGATTTAGAATTGTGATTGTTAGATTTTTGATTTGTTTTTTAGATATAGGATTTGGATTGTTAGATTTAGGAATTGGATTGTTAGAGTTAGGATTTGAAATGTTAAATTGATTAAAAAAAATAAATTGGAATGTTATTAGATTGTTAATTTTTTTAGATTGTTTTCAAATTATTAGATTGTTTTTTGGATTTTGGAATATTTTTGATTATTTTTAACTTATTAAATTTTTTATATTATTAGATTATAAGATTGAATTTTCTTATTTTTTAAATTATTAGATTGTTTTTTAAATTTTTAATGAATTTAAAATTTTGAAATTTCCAAAGATTATGGTATGTTTCATTGATTTACTTCCGGGGTGGGTGATTCGCATCGGAGACAAGGAGCGAGTCAAAACTGCTTGACTTATGTTCCGGAGATCCAATCACTGGCTCTACTCCTATAGCGATTTCAGCTCCCATGCAAATGAGCATCGAGGACTTTGTTTCTCAACATTGACGCGAAAGTTTGAGTTCACTTCATCCGGATTTTGAGGAAAGAGATACGTGGTAAGTTTATTTTTATGATTTTTAGATTTATTATATTTTATAAATAATTATTTGGTATAGGTTTAAATTTTTTAAAATATTTTGTTTTATAGGTTTCAATTATCCCATAATGGGATCACGAATTCCATCAATCGGATGTTTAACGGATTGCTACTTGACCATGTTGATGGCAGACCGTGATATGTGGTATGTTTTTTCTGTTTTATTTATTTAATTTAATTTAAATAATTATTTGCATATACATTTTCTTTTTGCAGTAAGATTTCACTTGGGAGAAAGACCTCACGGCTACGGTTAGACGAGTGAAAGGACAAGTGGACGCGGAATGAGGACATGTACCTATGAAACGGGTTCATTGATTATTGGAAGATGGAGAAAACCCGGACAAGCTCGGTAACTAACTCTACAAATCGGAAGAGCGACCGCAAGGGTAAACGAGTTGTTACACATAATTTTAGAGCAACGAACAAGGGATCCTAGGAACAACAACTTGTTATTTTTTTTTGCTTAATTTTTATTTGAATTCATTAACATTTTTATAAAATTTTCATTTTTACAGTTTCTGAAACATTTTGTGTGCCCACACATCTTACATTGCTACAAGATGCACACACCAACAGAAAGACGGGTCAAATACAAGATCCACTTGCTTGGGATATCGTTGAAAACATGATGAGTTTGGTGACGAGTTTCTCCAATCCCAACCAGTTGTTAAAAAATTTCTTTCGTGCACCAAAATTCAGTTCGATAAGATGAATGAACTGGTCAATGAAGTAAAACAATTATTGTTTTTAAAAAAAAAACTTATAATCGAATTTAATTTTTATTTTATGTAATTGTATCATTTAAGTTGTTTCGCATGTAACTCCGAAGACCAAAAAAATCACATTTCTGGACTTCCAAAGGAATAATATTCTTCCGCATCTTATGCTTCTTCAAGGTTTTACGGTGATCCCTATGATAGGGTGCAACTCATAGAAGAAAAATGAGTATCAGATCAGGAACGACTCCAAGCATTAGAAGAAGAGCGACTAGCAGATAAGGAAGAAATCAAATAAATTGGAGTGCAGATCATTTCAGTAACCACCACCGCAAAATTAGTTATTTTTAATTATTTGTTTTAAATAATTTTTATGTTTTTTGAATACTTTTTAATTTTATTTGATAATTTCATTTTCTGAATTTTAATTTAATTAAAATTTAAAATTTCATATTAATTTTTAATCAGAATAAAAATTTTATTTGTATTAAATTTTTAAAATTAAATAAATACGTATCCGATGGAAACACGTCGGTCGGATATCCACCAGAAACACTTCCATTGGAAATCCATCAGAAATATATCCGTCTGAACAGGGCCGTCGGAACTCCTTCTGAAATCCGTCAAAATATGGCCGTCGGAACTCAGTCAGTTAACCCATCGGAAACAGTACTGACAGATTTCTGGCGAATATTTGATTAAAATATTTTAGACAGATTTCCGACAGATTACCGAGAAGGTTTGAACCAATATATTTCTGACGGATATCTGAGTGTCGGAAATCTATCAGAATTATCAACGTATTTTTTACGCGTGTTACATTTTCGAGGTACTAGATCAGATGGCCAAATCTATCGAAAGTATGTCAAAAACAGATATTTCTGACGGATTTGGCCGTCTAATTTCGTTTGTATTCTTGTAGTGTTAACATAACAAATAATGAAGACAAGTAGGAGGCTTGGGCTGAAGGCCCTATTAATTAGGGTATTGTCCAATTGATAAACAATTCAAGGTATTGTCCATGACATGGTTGATTAATGGACTTAGAAACCAGGGTTTTGAGGAGTATCATGCTCTAACATTAGGAACAGATATTTCTGACGGATTTGGCCGTCTAATTTCGTTTGTATTCTTGTAGTGTTAACATAACAAATAATGAAGACAAGTAGGAGGCTTGGGCTGAAGGCCCTATTAATTAGGGTATTGTCCAATTGATAAACAATTCAAGGTATTGTCCATGACATGGTTGATTAATGGACTTAGAAACCAGGGTTTTGAGGAGTATCATGCTCTAACATTAGGAACAGATATTTCTGACGGATTTGGCCGTCTAATTTCGTTTGTATTCTTGTAGTGTTAACATAACAAATAATGAAGACAAGTAGGAGGCTTGGGCTGAAGGCCCTATTAATTAGGGTATTGTCCAATTGATAAACAATTCAAGGTATTGTCCATGACATGGTTGATTAATGGACTTAGAAACCAGGGTTTTGAGGAGTATCATGCTCTAACATTAGGAACTCAAGAACCATCATGGAGAATGGTAAATTGTTGCAGACCCCATTTAAGTGATATGCATCAATGGTGTTTTGTATTACAAAGCTGCTGTCAATATGTTTTTAGAGGATTCCATGGTCGTTGCTTTGATGTTAGGTCTGAGAAGTTCAGATTTATCCAAGTCGCGGAAATTTTCCTTCATGTAATTCTGATAAACTACAATGGTAAATTAGGTTCACACGTGTAGAAGGGTCTAGCTTGGTTGGTAAAAGAAGTAGAAGTATTACGTTGTATGTTCTAGAAGATGCCGAAAAACAGGAATGGTTGGAGCATATATACATTTTGCCAGCTTCGTGGCGGAATAGAGTTGGAAGAGACTATTTTAGATTTGTTGGAGTGACTTGGAAAAATGAAACTTTGTTGTCGATGTCCTTTATTTCTGGACCTGTCTACGTTATCTACTACAACATCGAGAAAAAGATAGCCATAAGACTTCAATCCAAGGAATCAAAGCGATTATATATGCATCGTGAACTTCACACCTTTTGAGACCATATAGAAGACGTGAAGCTTATGCAAATGTTTTAATTAGGACTTTTATAACTTGAGATATTTGTCACAGAGCTAGTCTGGTTCTTGCGGGCTTTTATTACTGTCATTATCTTATTGGATTACTATTTCACTTGTTCACTCTTTACAGTGACCATTGTTCTAACTTAACAGGAATTAAAAATTTAGCTAGTTAGATGGAATTGCAGGTATATATTGTGATACAATGTCTTCTTTCATTTGATTTACACATTTTCTTCAAAAAAACGTACATGAAGCAATTGTATATATATATTGTTACTTGCATAATGTTAATTAACCTTTTTTGTAGCATATATATATATATATATATTAATTTATTTAATGTTTATTGTGTTTTGTAGGAGTTAGTGCTTTCTTTCGAGATTTATGCACGAGGACACTTACAATAAAAGGTATCCACAATTTACAGGAAAATATTTTGATTATCCGCTGTAATTTTGAGGAAAATATTTTGATTATCCATTGTAATTTTGAGAAGATATATCCGCCGTCTTTCTTTGATGTTATAGAATATCTTCCAATCCACCTCCCACGAGAAGCAGTACTTGGAGGTCCTATTCAATACCGTTAGATGTATCTTTTTGAGCGTTACATATTCCACCTCAAGAAAAAAAGTTAAAAAATTTAAGCAAACTTGAGGGATCTATTGTCGCACAGAGCCACAACGAAGAAAAAATACACTTTGCTGAATATTACTTTCCATCGGAAGTGTGTACTAAGAGTATACGGTTTTGCTGCATACCGTCGGTAATTTCCGACGGACTGTAATATTTTTTTAAACTACGAACCCATCAGAAATCCGTTGGTAATTTCTGACGGGTTTGGGGTTTTGGGATATTTCTTTTATGAAATTGTTAGACATTGGTATAGAAAACAACTTCTAACACTTGGTTTGACATTAGATGCATTTAAAATCCCACTAACGATATATTTTAGAAATTCTAACAATTCAAGAAGATTTTGATTACATAATAGATATTGATACGTACTAATCCTATAACATAGATTGTAAACCAATTTAAAGTTTTCTTTTTGTAAATAAATAACATATAGAAGGCTGATGTTGTAGTTTACTCAATGAAATTGTTATTATGGCTTGTTACAGACGTATTCCAATCCCGACGTTTGGGAAAAACCTTCAAATCCATCGAAAATCCGTTAGAAATTTGAAGATACATGTATAGATATTTAATGTTGACTGACCAATGATATGACATACAGTTTTCACGGTAACTTTTGGATTTTGGCTTCCCGTGGAACTGAAAATTTTTGTGAATCTGTCGGAAATTCGACGTTCTGCAAAAATTTCACCGGGAAAAAACTTTTCAATTCCCACGATGCCTTATTTTTCGCAATTCTGTCAGAAATTTTGACTTATAAACCCAGCCATCTTCTTCGCAAAAACTGAAAAAAAAAAACTAAAATCTCTAAAATCTCTAAAATCTCCAAAACTTTGTCAAATCTTCCATTTTTCGTTTCAACCTTCATCAATCTCTATTTCTATGGATCCAAACCGATCAAATTTGTAAGTTTCTATAGTTTTTTTGTTGATTCACATATTGAATGTTAAATTTAGGATTTAGGAATGTAGTTTTAGTAAATTGGAATGTAGATTTAGGGTTTATGAATAAAGATTTAGTGATTTATTTTGAAGATTTAGGATTTTAGTTTTATAAATTTTTTTTATCTTTTAATTATTCTTATATTTTTATAATTGTTTTATAAAATTTTTTAAGATTTTATTATTATTATAATCATTTTCATAATTTTTTTATATTTTAATAATTATTTTCTAGTTTAATAATTTTTTTTATATTTTTAAATTATTTTTATTGTTTAAAGAGTTTTTTTGTAAATTTATTATAAAATTTTAAGATTTTTTAAAGATTTTTATTAAATATTTTAAAATGTTTTTGTATTTGTATATAATTTCACATTCTGTTTAAAATTTCATATTTTAAAACATTTTTGTATTTTAAAATGTTTTTGTATTTGTATTAAAATATTTTAAAATGTTTTTGTATTTGAAAGATTGCCTTATCTTCGTCCCAGTTCTGAGGCATACCCGAAAAAAACAATTGCATATTCCAGAGGAGATGGAGATTCCACATCGCCTACAGTTAGTACATTGGGAGGCATATCCGAGAAAGAATCTTCCGTCTAGATTTTTCCCAGAAAATCTTGTTAAACTTAACATTGCGTATAGCCAGCTTGAGAAGTTATGGGAATGAATTCATGTTAGTTATTTATGTGTTAATCGGAAACAAGGAAACAAATATTAGATATTAGCTATAGTCATAGCATATAATAAAATAATAATAAGAAGTACAACTTACTATGTTCTGATTTTTACATTCACTCGCTTACAAATCTTAAGGAAATGAATCTCTTTTGGTCATCTTGTTTGAAGGAACTCCCAGATCTTTCAAATGCTACAAATCTGGAGATATTGGATTTTTCTTCTTGCACTGCTTTGGTGGAGCTTCCATCCTTAATTATGAATCTTCACAAACTAGATCTCTTACTGATGAACTTCTGAAAATGTTTAGAAGTCATTCCAACTCTCATCAACTTGGCATATCTTGAAGATATCAACATGTATGGATGCTCACGATTGAGAAGTTTTCTAGATGTACCTGTAAAAGTTAGAGGACCCTGATACACAAGATAATTATGTCGAAACAAGAAACTCTCTAATTCACACTTTATTAGAAATCTCTCAAGATTCTCACACACTCTTGATGGTTTTACAAAACTCAAGAACTACCCTTTCTTAATCGAAGACGTATGATTTCTAACCCAAATTACAGTAACAACTCTACTTTCCCAAACTCCAAAAGCTTATACTTTTTGCTTCTTCGATTTTACAACGACTGACTTCTCATCATCGACCTCGACTCCTATGTATCATGAAGGATCGAGTCATGATTCAGTTTTATCCTAACTAGATTTACTTCATCTAAATCTCCTGGATATCCTACAAATATCTTCTTGTATCAACTCAATCAATCTTCTCCAGATCGAGTATCTTCCAGTAGTTAGTCGATCCTCATTAGCTCCTTGATACGCTAAGTCCACATCAGCTGTACTCCATGTCATCATCTCGCTGACTTGTTATTCTTCTCCTGAAGTAGACAACTTATCCAGCTTATCCTCCCCCATTATCCTAAATCTCTCTCAAGGCTTAGACTCAGCATAATAAGAACTACTTTATTCAAATCCTTCAAAGCCATATTCAGTTTCTACATTTTCATCAGAAGAGGAGAATTCTTTATCAGTAGATGCATGGTCTTCCTTATACCCAGATTCAGGTTCTACTACAACATCAGTCTCAGCTTCTAGTACATTACCATTAGCATTCATATTTTCCTAAGGTTGTGCATTAAGGACTAGTTGACCAGATTCTCCCCATGCTCGAGTGGCATAATCAATGAAAAAACGTATCACAAAGACTACCACAATTACCACTGAATATGATCAATTATATTTGATAGATTCATGCATTAATTCAATCAATTTAGTCTATGATTGATTTAACACTCAATCAATTATGATAATAAATGAGGTTGGATTATATTCAAGCAATATTTTTTTGTTTAAATAATTAGAAGCGTGTGAAAATATTTTATTGGAGGCTAAATAATATGACAATATAAAGTCTAAATTTGAAAAGGACACTTTCAATTTTATTGAAAACCAGATAATAAGATTTAATATATATTTAAAAATTTAGAATGTAACAAATATCCATTTTACCATTTAGTTTTTGTTTTTTTGTCGGTTTTCCTTTTTGATTAAAGAAAAAATAATCAATTTTTTTATATGTGTTAGAATCTAATCGATCAACCAACATATGTTATGATCTTATTAACTATAATTTTGACACGTGTCGAACTCTCGTGAGAGAAATCAAGATTTACATAATAAGATATCATATATCCTATGTGCACGATATTAAAGTCATTTTTCCATTAGTGTACTTGATGCAATCAACCAACTATTTTTTGGTCGACAACATGTAGATATGCTCTACCACTTTGTACTAAAGATCCGCCTTTAAATCTAAATTACGATTAATTAAAGAAGGCAGGCTAATTTGCAAGTATAGACACCATCTTCACCAGTTCAGAGCGACTGATGTCCTCCTCTATTGTACGAGCATGTATATCATAACTCATATAAGAGCTGCATGTTCGGATTATAATGGGAGATATACTCTACGTCAATTCATGGCCTCCATGCTTTGTCTATCCACGTCATCTTGAAATAAATAAATAAAAAACCTAAACTTGAATAATGTTTGTTTCCTTCTAAGAACCATCTATGTAGCATCAACATCATGTGAAGCCTGAAGTCAGCAAAAAATGTATGGATGTAAGCGATTCAACACATTGATTCTTGACTGGTGCTGGTTCCTACAATTGAACCTCACTCTCCGCTAATTTTAAGATATGGTATGGGTCTTTATCTTAAATATTATAAATATTATCATTTGTTGCTTTCCAAAGATTTCAAATGATCCATAGAAAACTATCATCATGGATTGTTTTCGGAATTCTTCAAAATAGGTAATCCAAATTTGAATAAATTGATGTTCCTTGGAATAACCCAATTTCCATTGTAACTTCTGATAGAGCCCATGTTTGTAATGTTGGAGGACATTCAAAAACAGCATGACTAATCGTTTCTTCTTCCGCTCCACATTGTCTACAATGAGTGTCACACTTTATTCATCTATGTCTCATATTTGAATTGACCTCTAAGCTAACCATTTTAGCTTGCCATATGAAATGTTTGACTTTCGAAAGAAATTTCATTTTTCAAGTATGTGCTTGGAATTGTCAAAAATCTGCTCCATAAAGTTGCGTTAGAATGCCGGATGATGGAACATTACCCTCTGTCCCATAACTTAATTTAAACGTATAGTTTTTTTTCTTTGTAAAATGTCATCCTAGCATATCCGGCTAGGATATACTACTAATAGGAATGCCCCGAATAATGAGAATATCTTCTGGGAAAATAAGCTTGGTATTACTTGATTGACCATTAAATTGGGGTGAAATTTATGCCCTTTACAAGTAGCTTATCTCGGGCGTTAGCCTGGTATCCATGGATCCTTCCAAACAGATATGGAAGATCCTATACCAACTCGTTTAATCATTCCTTGTTTAACTAGAGGTCTAGTTGAGATAATATTCTTTCGTCCATAGTAGGGAGACTAAAAAATAATCGGATCCGTTGGTTTGTTTTCAATAATAACGTGCCTTAAAAATCTTGGCAAAAGGGAGTCTGGTGAATCTAATAAACGCCATAGTTGTTTTGCCAATAATGTCAAGTTCATTTCCTCAGTTGTCCCTAAATCGCATATGCTATTCTTTTTTTTGTCCTACACATCTTATTCCACGCCAAATAGTGAAGGTCTTTTTGTGTTTGATTCGAACTCAACAAGAACTTTGTTACTGTGCTAGTTAGCTTTGCGGTTACTGTGACTTGGGAAGGTTGTAAAAAGTCACAACATATGTTGCCATAGCTGAACCACTGATTTAATAAAAACTTTCTTGTCTCCTATTAATAAAAATTTGGCCGACCATCCATTTATTTAGTTATCTTATAATCTCTTTATAACAAAAGCAATATTTTAACTCTTTGCACTTCCTAGACTCCCTCTCCGGGAGTCCTAAATAACTTCCCATTTTGCCAATAGTCGAAATTCCTAGAATTTTCTTAACCTCATCTTAACCTTACTTACAACTATATGACCAAATTGTATCGATGATTTAGCAAAATTAATTTCTTGGCCCAACACTCTTTCATATAATTTGAGAATATTCAAACTAGTCGGACACTATTGCTTGTTTGCCTTACAAAAGAACAAGTTGTCATCTGCAAAATGAAGATGAGAGACAGATGGATTGCCTCTCCCAATTTTAAGTCCCATTATAGTTTTTGCTTTTTTTCTCCTTCTGTATTTTTGCTATCAAAACTTATCTACATGGAATAAAAAATTTCGGTGATAGAAGATGTCTTTGTTTAAGCCCTCTATCAGGTGCTATCTGATCAGATGTTATATGTTAATGAGAACCTTATATTTATTGATGTTATATACTACATCATCCACCAAATCCATTTTTCCGCAAATCCAAATTTTCTTAGAAAGTTTTCTATAAATGGTCATTCCACTGTATCATACGCGTTATTCATATCCGTTTCGATTGCCATGAATTTACCTTTACATGAATTATTAGTCCTTAAGCCATGGAACATTTTTTGAGTAAACAAACGCGGATTGCGTTTCCAAGATCAAGTCCAATAAAAATCTTTTTATCTTGCATGGTTTCCCTGTCTTTGGAATGAAACGAATACTAGTCATATTTCATCTTTGATTAATATGGTTGTAGAAAACTGATAACCAAATATAGGAGATATTTTTAGCAACTAGCCAAGAAATTGAGAAAATAATACAGTCAATCTATGAGGACCTTGGTGCTTTTTATGGGTGCATCATTAAAAGTGTTCTTCAAACTTTCTTTTTCTATCACCACTACTATAAGCTCATCACTTATTAAATCAGATCTCTGAATTGGAATATCCCACAATGCCTCCTCAAAATTCTTTGGAGAGTTTGACAAGAATAGTTCCTCAAAATATTGAACTACCTCATCTTTAATTTCATTATCCACTAAAACCCATATTCGACAATTTTATTTCTTGCTCTTTGTTATTTTGTTTAAGCATGATATCTTGAACATAATCTTAAGCTAGTTATTATCATTGAGTCTAGTCTCAACAGTTGTACGAGAAGATATGGTGGATGTTGGGCAGGGTGGTTGTTGTAGAGAATCTCAAACCAAGAAGATTCATGCTAAAATGAACTCTAATAAAATAGAAATAGAAGACATAAATCCATATTGCTCATTGAGCTTTATTGTGAAATGAAAGTAAAAGGAAGAATGAAAAAAAATTTCACCAAGAACACAAGATTTTCAATTGATTCATTAGAAATGAGAAGATGATAGTTGTTTTGACAACTCTCTAGATTACATTCAATGTTCTCATATAATGCATATTTATACTAATCTAAACTTGTTATGAAACCTTAATCTACGTGGTTTTATACATTTCTATTGGGTTACAGGATTGGTTTTGGTTAGGCCTTGTATGTTTACTTTAATATTCCCCTGCAAACTTGGCATGGGTATAGTTGGAGATGGCTTGGCAAGAACACGAATAGTTGAAGCATGATCATTGTGATGTAGGCGGATGATTCCATATTCACCATGAAAAGCAATCATTAGTTCGAGATCCATGAAGGTCTACACTTGGAGAGTATGAAATGGCTCCCTCAGAGTTATTAGAGTTATTTCTTAATACTTGGAGAGCTTAGTCGACCTCACTCAGAGGTATTTGTTACTCTTTGTCTCACTAAAATTTTGGTTTCTTTTTTCCGATTAACTCTCCTAATTTTTCTTATGAAGAAAAAATTATCTTCCCACACTACTTATACCTTACTAGCCATGTGTTTCTCATCCATTAGCCACCAAAAAACATGAATTTAACAATATGTTTTTCTCTTTGGCATTTCACTGAACACCTTATGTGTGCTCATCGAATCTTATATTTTGCCATGGAAATCAACAGACCTTGCATCCTTTCAACACACCCTTATCAAAACCCAAAACTAGCTTTTCTTATATTGAAGTACACATACAAGGCCTAACCAAAACCAATCTTATGACCCAATATAAATGTATAAACCCTTGTAAATTAGGGTTTCATAGCAAGTCTATATTAGTATAAATATGCATTATATGAGAAAATTGAATGTAATTTGGAGAGTTGTTTGACAACTCTCTTCTTCTCATTTCTAATGAATCAATTGAAAATCTTGTGTTCTTGGTGACAACAAATTTCATTCTTCTATTCACTTTCATTGCACAAAAAAGCTTAATGAGCTATATGGATTTATGTCTTTTATTTCTATTTTATTAGAGTTCATTTTAGCATTAATTTTCTTGGTTTGAGATTTTCTACATGGTATCAGAGCCAAATGGTCCATGGTTTTACTCTCACAACCTTCTATAGCTTTCGTTCATTCTATTACGAAGAAGGCTTCATCAGAATTTCTTTGGTGGCAGATCTACTAGTTCCACAAGTCTTGCCTCCCAAACGCATGTTCTGCTTCAGTGATTGCTGGAGATTTAGCGAATTGCAATCCCATTCTCAGATATTTCAGTTGTACCAGACAAGCTTGTCAGAGAAGTTCTTGATCTTTTTGCTTTAAAGAAGGAAGATGGTGATAATTTGGACCAAATAACGTTCAAGGTACTTCTAGATTTCTTAATTTGTTTGGGTTAGTTCTAGATTACATAGATGAATTAGTAGATTGCTTAAAAGATTGCCTATATGAAAAGGTTGAGAAGGAGAGTTGCTCCAAATGACAACTCTCTAGGATACCTTATAATGATGATCTAAACACAAATTTATGTGAATCTCTATTTGCTAAAACCCTAATGAAATGGGTAATGAACTTCTCATTAGACACTATTTTGGACGTCTTATGGATTCACTAATAGTCTCTAATATACTTAGCGTAGGGTAAAAACATCGGAGCTAAATTTGGAAGCATAAGTGCAACGGTTTGAGAAAGGAAAGAGAGCTCAAAGCAAGTTCATTTGAAGTAGTCAAACCTCACGTCACAATACAATCAGTCATTAGTGTGAGATCTATTTGTAAATGTTTAGAATTGCTTACTTTCCATTAATCGTAAACATGAGAATAAATACAGATATAGTAGCTACAATCTCAACTAGAGATAATTACAAATCTAGATTTAAGTATATCAACATGAGAATATAGGAAGGATATGTAAAGAATATATATATGCAATATACTAACATCCCCCCCCTCAAGATGGACGTCCCGGAGTAAAACCAATCTTGACAGAAAGGTCACGGAAGTGAGTTCTTGGCAATGGCTTCGTCAGCGCATCGGCGAGCTGATCCGTAGAAATTATATTCGAGAAACGGAGTGTACCATATTGAATCAGCTCACAAGCAAAATGATAATTCAAAGCAATGTGTTTCATCCGAGAATGAAACACTGGATTATAATACTTGAAACCATCAATAGCATAAACCGGTGTTGTCCACACATCAGTAAGGACGACTTCAAGAGGACAAAAAGCTGAAATTGAAGATGATAGATTCACTGACCTCTCATACACTTTTTCACTTGCCTTTCTGTGCAGGAGTGTTGCCCCTGTGTTGAAATCCTTCACCTGAAAAGTATTTGGACAAAGTTGCACCACACATCATTAGTCTTACACAATTTGTTAACAGAGAAAAGATTTTTCTTCATCTCCGGAACACACAAAATATTTGTAAGTGAAGGAGGTATAGTATTTGAGGGTAAAGAAGTGGAACCAGTATGGGTGATGTTCAACCATTACCATTGCCAATAAGAACCTCATCACCTCCTTGGTACGACGCATACAGAGAGAGATTAATCAGATCATGCTCAATGTGGTGCGAAGCACCACTGTCCAAAAGCCAAGATGCAGACTCCGATGGTGTCGAGGTCGTGTGGTGTGCCTGAGATTCTAATGCGCCGATGAGAGTGGTGGTTGTGGTTTCTGCCATAAAGGATTGCCCTTATACTGGTGATATAGTGGCTAGTTGAGGACAACATCAGGCACTATGTACCTACATGCCACACAACTAACACTAGCTAAGGTAAGGACGAGAATTATGAGAAGTTCCACGATAATTACCTCGAGAAGCCCCACAATAGTTGGAGCTGGTCGTCGGCTAATGAGAGTATTGAGCCGCATTTGTTGTTTATCGGCATTGATGCACCAGTGACTTATGTTGTAGCAGACATATCGTTCTCATGAAGCTCCTTAATTTTAATCGGTATGTCTCTGCCATTGACCATCTCAACAATAGGTCGGAATTCATCTCTTAAACCATCAGTAATGACATCGAGCAACTCTTTATGCTCCAATGAATCCCCAAGCAGTGCTAGATGATGGGATTTAGTGAGAATATTTCTCATGTACTCAGCGATAGAAAAGTTACCTTTGGAGTAATGTTTCAGCTGTTGCTTGAACTGCTTCACATGACCACGAGATGATCTGCCATAGGTATTAGGGAGAGTCTTCCAGATCTATCTAGAATGATGTCATTGCCATAGCAACAACTGGTTGAACAACCAATGTAAGGGTACCAAGAAGAGTACTATACAGTATCTTGTCTTGGCGTTTCCATATTTTGTAGAGAGGATACGGTTGTGTCGAATCAGCAACTGTGACAGTGGACACCGGTACAACGTCGGTGTCGTCCAAAAAGACCTGAAGCTCATGAACTTCAAGGAGGGAGCATACTTGTAGTTTCCAGGTGATGTAATTTGATGATGAGAGTTTTGTGATTCCCGACATATTGACTGAAATCAATGGGTTTTTTGGATAAGATCCGTTGTAAGTTGTTGTGATTTCGACCGAAGAACCAGTGGTGATTGACATCGAAGAAAACAGAGAAGAAACTAAGAAAGAGAGAAGCAATCGCAAAAGAGAAAGAGGGGAGAGAGGATTGAAAAAAAACTCTTAGATCGATTGGATCGAAAAGTACTCTAATACCATATAAGTTTTTAGAATTGCTTACTTTCCATTAATCGTAAACATGAGTATAAATACAGAGAGAGCAGCTACAATCTTAACTAGAAATAAATACAAATCTAGATTTAAGTATATCAACATGAGAATATACAAAAAAATATGTAAAAAATATATATATATATACTAACACTATTTACGTCTATCTTTGTAGCCTATTATCCACAAAGAATTTGGATTTTCTTTACCTCGTTTAACTTCCCTAAAATGTTTCATAATGAAGCTGTGTTCTTCCACATCTAATGACTCATTACTCACTCTCAGCTTCTTATCAGTTAGCCAAAATAAACATGTATTTCTCTTTGACATTTCAGCGAACACCTTGTGTGCGCTCAAAAAATCCTTGTGCATCCCTTATCAAACCCAATCGATCAAAATCATCTCATGATTCCAAACCTATAAAATCTAAAACAGCAGCTATCCTTTTACAAAGCATTTCTCCATGATCTTTTCAGAAGATCAAAGAGAGATGCTACCTTGGATATTGTGATAGAAAAGCAGATGCAGAACTCTCATTGTTATCTTTAACCAAATTGAGATTTAAGGCGTTCTGGTTCTTCAGCAGCTGAGCGTAATCCAACAATCTCTTGCCTTCTTGATCACACTCGCTGTCTCGATCTTCATCCCTTTATATTTGCTTAATCACGCTTGTTATCCATTGATAGCTCATCGTGGATCTATTATGGTATGTATGCTAGAAGTTGGGGAGATTAAAGAACCCATGAATCCCAAATCGTCTAAGCTTTGATATCATGTGAAATTTTATAAGTAAGATTGATTCATGCTCAAATGAGCTTGTTAAAATAGAAAAAAATACTAAAAATGAGATAGTTTATGAAGAGTTTTAGTGTGCAAAGAAATTAAAAAAAGAAAGAATAATTGAAGAACATTAAAATTTAATAAATATTTGATTGATATATAACGAAAGAATTGAAAAAGAGAGTTGCTCCAAATTGTAACTCTCTAGATTATGATATTTTAAAGATAAATTTATATGAATCTCTATGTACTAAAAACTCTAATGACATAGGCTAATGAATTTTTTATTAGACACTATCTTAGACTTTTTATAAATCCACTAATAGTTATGTTGGCATTCTACCCACCTCCTCCAACATACCTATCCCACCCAACACATCTATCCAGCCTACTCAAACGAACTCAACTCTGGCAAATGCTTCTGCATTCTAGTTAATTTCCACTAAACCAAGGATTTTAATCCTAAACTTACACTAAAATTAGACATCGGGTTACTTTTAAAAGTATAGAAAAGAAAAAAAAAAAACTAAAAAAAGATCACAGCCGCTGGTTAGTAACTTAGTAGATCTGATGGTCCACGTTCACTTCAAAGATATCAATCATCCATTCACAATACGCCACGTCATAACACCAGCTCGATGTTCAGCCACGTCAGTTTCCAAATTTTTCTTATATTCTTTTTTTCTTTGCAACTTTCACATTAACGATTTCGAAATCGATACGAAAGATCGAGAGATCAGTAACACAAAAATCATGTTTTTGTTCGATTGGTTCTATGGAATCTTAGCTTCGTTAGGGTTATGGCAAAAAGAAGCAAAGATCTTGTTTCTCGGACTCGATAATGCTGGCAAAACCACGCTACTTCATATGCTCAAAGACGAGGTTTGAAAATTTTCCGATCTCGTTACTGTTTTGATAGATCTGTAGATTCATGTCTTCGTTTAAAGGCTTGTGATGAGAATTATTCAGAATTTAGGGTATTTTTATATTCGTAGTGCCTCTGATTTTGAATCATCTGTATTGAATTAATCGATTGTGATCTGAGATTTTTGTGTGTTTGTGTGATTTGGTGGTGATAGAGATTAGTTCAGCATCAGCCGACTCAACATCCAACGTCTGAGGAACTTAGTATTGGTAAAATCAAGTTCAAGGCTTTTGATTTGGGAGGTCATCAGATTGCTCGAAGGGTTTGGAAAGATTATTATGCCAAGGTTAATTAAATTCTTTCTCTCAATATTGAATCTTTATATAATGTTTCACAAACCCTTATCGGATTCGTCCAACTCTTTTGTTTTTACTAGAAAAGTGTTTGTTTTGTAGCTAACCTATACATTTGTTGCTTGTTTTAACTACAAATTAGTCAGACTCGTTTCGAAAGTTTAGACCTTTAATGATTGTAGTTGGCATTCTAATAGAAGCCTAGATGTATTTGCTTCAAGATGATTCAGTGGTCTTGATCTGGTATAAATTAATGACTTGGCAAAGATAATTTGATGAATTTTTACTTAGTTCTAGCCGGTTAGTGATGTTATGTTTTGGACCGTTTGGCATAAAGAGTATCTTGGGGATGTACTTTTTCTTGGTAATTTAATTTATCTTGTTACATTGGAATGCAAGATACGTATAGAGTATCTGATATAATTGTAGATATTGAAATCATTGAGCCAGTGTAGTATACGTATCTGATACGATTGTAGATATTGATAACATTGAGCAAGTGTAAATCGTACCAGGGTTGTTTAACATCAACCTAGAGCTTATGATGTTATCAGACTGGGCTATTCTCGTATCAGTGATGTAAATATGGCTATGACTTCTGTAGAGTGAACTATAAGTATCTTTGCATGGATCTCTTGTTTTGTTAGCATATTAGGTTCTATAAAAACATGGTATTCTCTTTGCTGATAGAGACTCTTTTTTCTTTTTGTTGCATTCAGGTTGATGCTGTTGTCTACCTCGTGGATGCTTATGACAAAGAGAGATTTGCAGAGTCAAAAAGAGAGCTTGACGCTCTTCTCTCGGATGAAGCCCTTGCAACTGTCCCGTTTCTGATTCTTGGAAACAAGATTGATATCCCTTATGCAGCTTCAGAAGATGAACTTAGGTATCACTTGGGTCTCACTAACTTCACTACCGGTAAGGGAAAGGTGACGCTCGGAGACTCTAATGTTCGCCCACTCGAGGTCTTCATGTGCAGCATTGTCCGTAAAATGGGTTACGGCGAGGGATTTAAATGGCTCTCTCAGTACATCAACTAAAGACAAGACTTCATCATGTTGTGTTTTTCATATATCAAACCAAACCCAAGAAGATTTGTCTTTTCTTTCGAGCTAAAAAGAGATTTGCGTGATTGATGATGATATCACATCCTTCCCTTAGAAGACTTTGAATACTCTTTTCTCCTCTTTTTTTTAATTTGTTTTTATGTGTTAAACATAAGTTGGTGGCTTGCATTTCCAAACTTTTTCTTGTCTCAGTCCACATTTTTGTCGACTGATTATGGTTTTATTGAACATTATTCTCAAGTTCGACCACCAACTTTTTTGGACATACCATCACTTTATATATAACGTGTGCCCTAGCTTACCCTAAATCAAATCAATTCAACAATCAATCAATCTCTTTTTCTCTCTCGTTGCCATAGATGTTTCGAAGGCTTTAAGATTATGGCTACTCTATGCAGTGATGCTCTTTGATAGTCAGAGACATTCAGGTGCGCTTCGGTCTTTCAAGTCTCAGGTACTCTTGGTTAAAACACTCATTAAGTTAATTTGGTTTGAGATAGTTGATACAGTTTATGCGCAGGCTGGTGGTGTAATCGGGGGTGCAGGGATTTTGGTTCAGAAAGCCGCATTCTGTTTGTACAATAACTTAGTAAGTATGATCGATAAAACCCATCAAAAAGAAAACATATTTTTGACAATAGTTTACTTTATCTGTTGTTTTAGCTCTACAGAGGGTGCAATGAGGCGTTCAGAATAAACCAAGGAGGTGAATTCAAGGTTCCACCTCAGGAAACAGAAAGATTCTGCAACGGTCCTTGTGCTGCAGAGACGGAACTTGTGCTTACATGCATTAATAGCGTCATGTCTGATTTCGTGTTTTATAATCAGGCCACCGCGAGAGATAGTAGAAACACCCTTCGTGGTGGCTGCAGTTCCTCTTTCACACGAGGTTTTTAACCGTGAACTACCCCCAACTTTTCATCCTTACACATTACCCGCAAACATGAACTTGTTTTGTGTATGGATATACAGGGAACATCAATATAAGAGACTACGCTCAAGGACTATTTTGGCAAGACCGGGAAAAAGCTACCTGGATTGTTCGTTGGACTAGTTCTCGGGTTTGTACCATTGATCCTGTGAAGCTACTTTTGGAAACCACACGATTGAGATTTCTATTTTTGTTACTCTGAAACAAAGATTTCGACTTCCTTTATACACAAATCCTACATAGGAAAGCTACGGTTAAATGTACCTTTTCATTATAGAGTTTGAGCAAATATTTACAGTTTCTTCTTTGTTTCAATTGTCTGATGGCTTGTTAAATGTCGAAGCTGAGGTTTTTTCCACGGAATGGCACTTAGGCATCTTCTTCAACTTTTTCGGGTTCTCCATGTGGGAGACCTGCACAAATATTCGCTCACGTGAGATTCCAAGTTCTCTGCTAACATCTATGCTTTACACATCAAAGGCCATTTAAATCACATATAATCCCGACAAAATCCATTCTTTAAACTGAAGATTTTGACTAAGAAAATCGGCTTAAATTATCTGATAAAAGATTAGGCTTTTATGAGAGCTACTTACAATGTAGAGGATGATCACGAACATGGCGAAATATGTGAATCAGCACTGCAGCATCAAGAGCAGCATACTCTAGCTTCACAAATCCAGTTAATATGAAGCATTCTCCAGCAGTTGTTCTATTGTCAGTCAGGTTCTAGCTGAATAGGTAATGATTAAGATTATATACCTGATTCGGGGTCAAAGGCCCTTTGTTCCCAGTCGCTATTGCGTCTTGTTTTGTTCAAAGACACTCCCAATATTTTCTGATACAGAACAAAGAGATCAAACGAGAAATGATGTTCAGATATTCCTTTTGACATTGTGACTCTAATGTAATAATATCAATGGATTTTATGAATTAAGAGCTCAACTTTGTTAGTCCTGATAAACCACCACACGTTTCTTTGAAAACATTTTGAACATGTCATAGCGCTTAAAACACTCCAGATCTCCATATGAAAGCGCCAACTGCTTGATGTCACATTGAAAATTGTATCCTGAGGATAATTCATGATCAGGGTGTTGCTCTGTCAGAGAAAATTTTAATGTCGGCAAAAGAAGATAGATTTCACATATACCGAGCTTTAATATCTATACGATTGCAAAATCTGACTAAGGCAGTTGTATAGATTTCACATATACGTTGAGACGCAGAAAGCTTTTGTCAACAAAACCAACCTCAGCCTCTGAACAACATAAAGAATACCATTGCAAGCGTCTTATCGTTTTTAAAACACAAGGAGAAGTTCCATGCAGCAGTCTATACCTTGTGCTTTTGGCAGACCTTCAAGTGAATATCGATCACACAGTTCATCAACCTTCTCCAAATACACCTTAAAATTCAAAAGACCACAAACACTTCAGTAAAACAGATGATGATACGGAACAAAATGACCGCTTCGGGTAACAAAAAAATCCCTATATGAAAATGAAAAATTTCTTTAGTCATTGATTATATATACTACAAGTGCTTACCAGATACTCGAGCAGCTGTCTATCACCTTTTGCTTTTTTTTTCAGCAACATCCCAGCGTGCTTTATCTGCTAGATCCTTCAGTTCACTGCCAATTAATACGAAAAACGTAATCTTTTAACGTTAATTCTGTATATAAATTCTCCTTATATCCTCTGATAGACAAGATCCAAAACAAATATTTACAAATGAGAAGCAAAAGCGACTGCAACAACCTTTCTTTACACTTATAACACAAATCAGGAAACTTCCTTGAGCCATATTCTTGAACAAGAATGCATGAACTAGGCCTTCCCATGAAGGTAGCCCATTTTTCCGCAGCTTGGAAGTCTTTATCCTCAACCATTTGTTGAAGTAAGGTTTCTCCAGGAAAAAAAGCGGAATGAGAAATGCTCTAACAAAGAAACAGCCGTCATAAAGAATTTCGATTTGATTAAGTCAGAAATATATCGTTCCAGAAACGCACTTGTAGATCAAATCCATGTCCACGCCAAACGTCTGAGACAGAAAAAGCTTCACCAATGCTGGCTAAACCGACATCAAACACTTTAAGTGTATGCACCATAACCTTCTCATCATAACCTAAAGATCCTCCAACAGTAGTAAGAAAGAATTGAGCAGCTAGTTATCTCGCAGAAGCAATATCGTTGGTTCAGATACTGTTTTAAAGAAGCGACAAAGAGCCGATATAACCAAATGACTAAAACCTTCACCATATACACCAAACATAGGAAGCACAATCAAACACTGAACAATGAAAGTAGCAGGTCCTGGTGTAGGTTTATTAGCTAGAACTTGATGAACTCGATGTTGTAAAGCTTGAAACTTCTTCGTTGCTTTACAGCTACCTGAAATAACATTGAATTCAATTAACAAATTTCACACAATTTGGGAACTTGACAAAAAGCAGTAAAGAGATAGAGGACTTACCATGAATATAACATTCTTTGAGAAGATATATGAACACAACTGGAGAAACATAGGTTAAATCTGAAAATGTATGTAAACACAATGTTCCTACTGATTCAGTATCAGCTTCTTAAGGATCAAAACCCATAATTTGTATGCCTGCAGTCAAAATCAAGCAATTTTGTTATGATTTATGTAAACTAAAATTCAGATATAAAGAAGCCAAAAAATAGAATTAAATCTAAACCGAACAGAAAACTGAATACATATATGAAATACCTTAAATACAATTATATACTTAAAAGTATTAATTATATTTATATTTTATATAATCTAATAACTGAAAATTATAATTATCAACCCAAAGATATTAATTATTTTTAGACTGAAATAATTAAAATAATGGAAATATTCAAAAGTTCTTAGTTATATTAGTGAAATTTTTATTCAAAATTTAATTATTGTTAGGTTTTTGATATTTGGGGTATCTAAACCTGATCCAAATCATGATGGAACCAAATCCAAACCAACAAAATATAAATATATAAATGGATTTTAAGCTTTTAAACCCCAAATATCAAAAACCAAAATATCCAAATCGAACCCAAAGAAATACTCGAACGAGCAGACCAAACTAGGCCCAATAGAAACCACGAAATTAGCCCAACTTCACAATTAAATTCAAACACATCATAAATTGCAATCTCAACAAAATAAAAATGGGTGGTGTGTTATACACCAACAAAGATATAGTGCATTTATCAGTTTAATGTACAATATTTTTGTATAAACTACATGAATTTTTAGCCATATTTACCAAAATTGTGTTAATCAACCCTTTACTATTAGTGAGTTAAATGGCATGTGTCTATTTTTGATGAATTAGATACCGCATATCATTTTTTGCTGATTCGGATGGTACATGTTTCTTTTTTAAGTTGGAACTTTACAATTGTTACGGCTGTAAAAATAATAAATAAATTGTTGGTTGAGTTGATAATGGTTTCAATCTCTTCTAAGTGTCAAAATTTTTTTAAAATGGAACATTGTATGAAGTTCCAAAACTCTCGTAAAAAAGAAGAATAGTTTTTTTCAATGAACATGAAAACACATGTGATATTCGATTTATTAAAAACTAGATACATGTCATTTGACTCTTAAAAAAACACTAGATAAATGACATATGACTCAACAGTAACTAGCAAATTGACTTCAAAGAGGACCGTTTTAAAAAAAATTATCAAACTTATATTTAATGTAGTAAAATAGTTTTCAAAAAACTATAGATCCATTTCTATTTATATCTTTTAAAAAATTATAGACCTTAATTTATATGTGTATTAAAATATATTAAAATTATATGACCTAGTTATATGAATATTTTTCGTTAGATTATATAATGACATGATTAGTAAAGATGTAAAACCATATTTAAAAATAATATTTGACAAGTAAATCTTAGAAAAAATGTTAGATTATTAATGTAATCGTGCATTTGCAAATTTCACAATCAATTGTACATTAGAAAATGGCAGTTAATTCAATATATTTTATAATGGAGATTTTATGAAAAACAAAACATATGGCAACTCTGAGAAAACTAAAAAATGCTTCTGTCTTCGTATAGAGAGATCTATTTTATTTCAATTGTGTTGATGTTCTATTTTTTTAAAAATGTTGTTAGTGGTTTGTAATCTCCTATTTCTATGTTTATTTGTATCCGTTATACGAACTTTCAAATATATCTTACTGATCATATTATTGTTTAGGTAAATACAGTTACACACGTGTATGCACATTTATTCACAAAACTTGATCAAAATTTCTAACATCAGAAATTTTTTTTTTTTTGGATAATCACTTTTAACACCTGACTAGTATGGACATAAAGCATGACACTACTTCAACTGATCAAATGAAAGTTATTTATATAATTTCGCGCTGAGGGAAATCGATGTCTGACATAGATCTAAAGGGCAACTACTCTTCAAGTGGAATCCACTGAACCACTACCACTTGGTTCATCAGACATTATATTTTTTTTTACGCCATCAGACATTATGTTGTGATATCAAACAATATTAGATTTCAAAAATATATCGATTCCAACTAAACTTTGGTCCATATTATGTGATGCTGATAATAATATTTTCAATTTATTTTATAGATCATATTATTACGTAGGTTAATGCAAATACCATATATGACAAACTAAAATGGCGCATATACGCAGGTTCTCACATAACTTATTATAAGTTAATGCGCATATACACACCAAACTTATTAAAAATTCATTCATGCATCACACATTCTCTTCCAATATCAAATAACATCAATACAGCATATATCACAAATATACCTAATTGCAACAAAGATCCTCTTCATATTCTATGTTCATATAATACTCATTCTTTCATAAACAAATAAAAAGAAGAAAAAGGTTCCAATTTTTCATATTCCAGCTTCATCTTCTTTGTCTGATTTGTTTAACCATCAGCTATATATATATTGGCCAGTGTTTTAGAATATTTTAAGAGAAAAATTAATTGATTATAAATATGCAAAATATTTATTATTATAGGTTTGGCTTTCCGAACCTTTTTAGTTAATTATGATTAGTTGACAAATGTTTTTTTATTATTTTCATCAATAAATAATTATTAAATTATTAGTTTCAACAATATGCATTATGCAAAACTAACAAAACAATTCGATTACATTTCATGATCTACTTATTTAGTTATATGGGAGAATTATATATAAATGATATTTTTTGAGTATGACCATATAAACATTTTTTCTCTACATTGGTCACTTACACTTTTATAATATTGTTAATCCTATAGTATCTGTATTATTTTATCAACATAAAAAATTAAATAATAATTATGGCACATATTAATGAAAATAACATCTTCCCATGTAAACTCTAGACTTAAATTCAAAAGCAGATAAATTAGCACGTAATGCCAGAATTGATCCGCATTTTATAATTCATGTGAACTCGATACCACCGGTTTGGATTTCTGAATCGATTTAATTTAATCGATAATTGTTGACGAAAATTTTTTTTCCCAAAAAATAAAAACTTAAAGAAATGACACAAGTATCAATCTAGACTTATTTCATAAATTTATTGTTACCAAAAGAATCTAACACACTCTAACATAATGATTTGTGCTAATATCATTTGGGTTGAAATTTTTTTTATGAGAATATTTATTAAGTTTATATATATATAGTATATAAAATTTAAGAATCATTTGTTTAATATGATTTAAAAATAGATATAGCAAATATATTAGCATCTCATTTCAAATATATTATGTAGTCTTCTGAAACCATCATCTTCAACTATATCCATTAACAAAAAAAACCATCATCTTCACTTTTCCAAGAGTTATAATGGATTGCAAAGTAATTAACCAGACCTTTTTTCTTTATCAACAATAAATATCTACTATTTGGTATCAAACCATCTCCAGTTATTACATTCTACGTAATTTGCAGCATATTCATCTCTAAAATACATGAAATCAATCTCAAATAATGTATACAACAAAATTAGAACATATATATATTTCGTAATTTTTTTCCGTTCTATTTCCCTTTTTCATGCATTTATTGCTTCTAATTTTGATATATTTTTATTATTTTAGACATACATATCACTTATTTTCCATGGAAACTATATATAAACTGAAATACATAACAAATGCATATCAAACCGTGGACAAAAAAAAAAAAAAAATCGAGTACATGCACAAATTTTTACCTAACTTATTAAAAATTCTTCACACATTTTCTTCCGAGAGTAAATTATATCATATATCACAAATATACCTAATTCCAGCAGAACACCGTATTCTATGTTCCTCTAGTACTCATTCCTTCATAAACAAATAAAAGAGAAAAACAAATCTAATATGTCATATTCCAGCTTCATCCGCTTTGTCTGATTTGTTTACACTATTAACTATATATGTATATATTGACCAGTGTTTTAGCATGTCTTAAAAGAAAAATTAATTAATTAAAAATACTAAAATATTTATTATAATCAGTAAATACATATTCAGTTATAAGTTTCAAAAATATGCTTTTTGCAAAACTAACAAAACGAGTACATTTCATGATCCACTTATTTGGTTTTATTAGATATATTTTTTTGTTAATTTGGAAGTTCCGGATAAGGCTGGACATAATAACCGTAACCAAAAAAATCGAACCGAACCGAACCATAAACGAGTGTTTCGGTTTGGTTTTAGTTTTGCTTAAAAACCCATTTGTTACCATTATAAAATTATTTCGGTTTCGGTTTAAAACCATAAAACCGTTCAATTTTTTTTGTTTTTAAATATATATATATATATATATATATATATACTTAGGTATATACTTAGGTAATTCGCTTAGATAGGTTTAAAGAAATTTGAAAAATATCCTAGAAATGATTGCACAAAATTTTTTTTTAAAAAAGATTAAAAAAATCTTAAAAAGATATGTATCTTATATAAAGTTCAAGGTTTTGGGTTTTTCACTATTCATTCATATTTTACGAGTTTCATCAAACTGTTCTTATAAGCGACATCATAAGATATATTGTTAAATATTTAGAACTTCTATGTTAATTTTTATTGTTGATTTATTTTTAATGTGTTGACCAGATATTCATGAACAACATGAATAGGTGAACAATCATGATCATAAAAGTTTTTTAAGTTTTTTCGTTTTATATTTGCGATTTGGATTTATTATTTCTATTCTTTTTTAACTTCCTACTTTGTCAAATTGTTTTTTTATTGTTATTTATTGTGGCTCTCCAATATTCTTTTTTTTTACTTTCTACATCTGATCTTTTATTTTTATTTTTTAAATCATGAAACAATATACAGAAACCAAAACCGAGACCGAACCAAACTACTTAAGGTTTTTATATGGTTTTACTTTTAATGTAATTGTTAAACCATAAACCAGAAAAAACTGAACCGTACCAAACCGTATTTCAATCAGTTTCTCAATGGTTTCATTTTCTACCAAACCAAATAAACCAAACCGTAAACCGGAATGCCCACCCCTAATTCCGGATCTAGGTCTATACATCCTTGAAAATAAAATAAAAAATGTTGGTATAATTGTGATCCTATCAAATTCTCTTGGTGATCCCGATGGCCAAATAGATTTTTCGATTCACCATCTAAATGATTTTAAGCTGATTTTAAGAACATTTAAAAGTGCAGTGGCATTCTCGTGTATTCCCTTTCCTATTCTTGCAAATACCCATCCCTTTCCTTATCTTGGTACAACTTTTGGCACAAAAGTGTCATGGATTTGAAGTTGCAATACAAACAGTTGCAGTACAATCCCTCGTCCCATCTATAACTTCTGAACACATTTTTTGTCCGTGTGTTTCTTTCACCATCAGTCCTATAATAACAAAAATTTAAGACATAAAACATCAGTGTTTATTTTTAATAATAAAAAATATTTTAATTCTTAAAAACTTATGCTTGAGGAGTTTTATGCCTATTAATAGATATTAAAATTTCTAAATTATTTGACTGATTATTGGTAAAGAAAATTAATTAAAATAAAATATATATCATTATAGCTAAACAACAACAATTATATAGGATTATTTTATAAATATGCTATACATTCGCATAAAATGGTAAAAAACATCAATCTTCATGAAAAATATAGTTTAATACTTCTATGCTTTGGATGAAGGGAGTGAAATATATGGCGAGAATGTGGGGATCTAACCTCTGCTTAAATTTCTCTCATAATTTTATCATTTTTATACAAACCAAATTTCCCAAAAAAAAAAAAATTATCAAAAAAAACAATTGTAACCCACAAAATTTTCAAGAAATTTTCTAGAAATTTTAAAAGGGGCAATTATGTTTATGGTAACATACAATCAAAAAATTAATAATCTGATATATTTTTTTAAATTAGTTCTCTCACTTCCACATAAAAATTCGGACAAAACTGCCACTATCACAATTTTAATGGGTATTTATTTTGTTAACGATCAAAATATTTGGTAGAAATCAACTTTAATTTTATCGGATAGTGAAGATCGTTAGATAGTTAGGATGGTGACTGGGAAACGAATGAGTTTAGTCATCTCAAAAAGCTAGAACAAACTGATAATGTTTTTTAAAAAATAAAATTTATGTTCTTTTGGTAACAAATTGACAATGTTTTAAAAGTTAGATAACCAATGTTTACAAGTATATATGTATCAAAAAAAATTAATACATCCAATCTAAACCTCCTAAATTATGGTTCTAAAGACATAATTCTTTTCAACCACACTCTAACAAAATTAAAGGAAGATTTGTTAATAAGTTTTCTATTCTTATTTTCAAATATGTCATTCTCCGTTCATCACGGATTATTTCTTATTTAATATTTAAAATTCTTAATTCTCTTAAAAGTTGCATGGCAAACATACATAGGGAAAAAAATCAATTTATGGATAGAATCAAATATCCAGTATTTACATATAAAAGTATTCGGTTATTGGAGAAAAATCAATATACTTTTAATGTCAAATCAGGATCAAATAGGACAGAAATCAAGCATTTTCCAAGTACAAGACATAACTCGACAGACTTGTTTTAGATGGGCAATATGCAAAACAGTTCCGATAAAACAGTCATAAATATCAAAATACACAATTAAACACTAAGATATCTTACAGAGACTTATCATTATGGGTTATGAATCTTCTTACCAAAAATCCAGATTGAACGGTCACTGTAAAACCCACAACGCGACTTCTCTTTGGTATGGTCGCAAATTTGCATTGCACAGATTAGGCCTAGATAATATATTCATATCTCTGAAACCAGAACGCCGAATGACAACCCGTTTGTGGCATTAACGACATCAGAAATACCCTTACCAAGTTTAGAATCGATCAAAACAATTATGTTCATCCGTTTTTCTTTCCTACCTAAACTGGTCAGATATGCTTTAGTTAGATATTTGGACAAATTGTAATTGACAAGAAGAAATAGCGATATCTTTAATAAGTACCTCTGATCGGGACGAACATGGATATCTTGAAATATAAGACTCATGAATTTTCATTGATATGTTAATAGTCATGTGGTTCTTCAAGATTCATTTTAAAAATATCCCACAAAGTGACGGCTAGGGTTTATGGTGTTAAGGAGCAATCGAGCTAGGTTTTTGCCATGCTTTTTTCTATGCCTCTGACAGTTTATGATTTATTCATTTTATATAGAGGTGAAGAAAGGGCTGAGGTTAATGTGATCATGTCACAGAACAGAGATGTTTCACTTGTCTAACTAACTAGATAGTTAATCCGACCATGTGGGGTTTCATAAATCTTCTATATATCAAAAGAAAATTTGTAACGCACCAGCCCCCACGCCCTCTCTCAGCCTGTGGATCCCACCTTCGTTCGACGGTCGATTCTTTATTCCGGGAGGGTGTAAAGACTTGTTACTATCCCTACTAATCACCACATGATCTTTTCCCGTATTTTGGCCTCACTTGCATGGTACTAGAAATCACTTCCCGGTAGGTCACTCATCCTAGTATTACTCCAGTTCAAACACGCTTAACTCTGAATTTTTCTCTAGACAAGTGAGGGAAAAGATAAGTGCATTTCATTGACATGAATAGCCAAATTAAATATATTAAGCGTTCTTCATGCACTACCGTATACCATAAATCGATATATTACACAACTATTGGTGTTGACGTGTCAAGCCTACATTTTTTCTTTGATTTTTTTATTTAATTAATTCAATATTTTTCAAAAGCTATTCCATTCTCGAGAGAGTCTAATTTAACTTAGACTATTTTATTATGTTAGTCTTATTCCATTCTTTAAACCATTTTTGCTTTATTTTAATATTTTGGTGTTGTAAAAATTAATTAAAAATCATCCCACATAGGTAAAATATACAGTAATAAAACACAATATATAATAATAGTAATGTTAGTTAATCAAAAAAAATATAAATATTATACTGTAAATCATTGTTCTAAAAAGCGGTCTAGGCCCTGTCTAGGCGCTAGGAGCTCATGCGACATCTAGATGACCGTCTAAACCGTCTAAAATCGTCTAAACCCCGTTTTAACTACATAGATTCAAATTTATAAGGTTTAATACCACATACATGGTTATAAGCATTCATATGTTGTTTGATATAAATTACATAAATGTTTTTGTCTAATTCTAGTTCACATTTTAATATCTATATTTATAATAGATGTTGTTGTATAACTTTTATCTATATTAATATATTTTTAATGTTTTATGCTGTAAACACCTAAACCACCAGTTTAGTATCTAAGGTTTTCTTGAATATTGATGAATATGTATATATATATATATATATATATATATATTAAAACGAAACACAATAACTTGGTTTTTTAAAAAATTATTGAAAAATTAAAATATATTTATCAAATATTTATTTTTATTAAAAATAAAACTAACCATAAAATTAAATAGCAAGAAATTTACCGCACATGGCAAAAATTCTTACCTAGTATTAATAAAACAAATAAACCAAAATCTGAATATACATATATCAATTTTAAAATTTTAAAATATAGCTTAACTACAATAGTTTCCATATAAAATAAACTTACATCAAAATTTTAGATTAACTGTACAATAAATAACAAACTGACATGAACATATATGATTTGATCAAATTTGACATTTTTCTTCAATGTAAAGGAAAAATCATTGCTAGCTACACCAAGTATTCATCTGCATATGGTTACATCCAAACTATTTTAATGTGTTCAAAACTACATGAAAGATTGAATTACATGGTGACATACACGAACTACCATCGATCGGTTATGTGTGCAACACCACAACCATTTATTTTTACTATTTTGAAGATTCGTTTGACGATCGGTCTGACAAAAACCGACTATAACCCCATTTAAAATTCGATCCAACCCGATTTACTAACACTATATTTAGTAAGGTAGGTCGGATCTTATTTGGATTATAATTGGTTTTGTCGAACCGATCATCGGATGTTCCCGGACTCCATCAAACCGTTGTATCAGAATAGTAAAAAAATGAATGGTTATCATGTTGAGTACGTAACCAATGTTAGTTTGTGCATGTCACTATATAAATTCAATTTTCGTATAGTTTTTTATACCATTAAAATAGTTTGGATGTGTAGTTGGGAATACTTAGTGTAACACTATTACTTAAGGAGCTTTAGACTAGAGGTATTAAAAATGTGATACAACTAAATTTCTTTAGATATATATATATATATATATATATTGTAAACATTGATGGGTTTTCTAAATTTTAAATCATCATTAATTCGTTAACAAAACAACTTTAAAAATAAAGAGAATTTTAGAAGTAGAGAACACTTGTTCACGTGACTGTCCTCCAAACAAAGCTCTGAGAGAGAAGAAAGACAAGTTTGAATCTTGGCTAAAAGCAAACCTTGTGTTTCTCCATGATTACTATCATCCTCCCAGTCTCAGCACATATAGGTACACATAAAGCAATTTCTATCCAAGAAATCCTTTCTGTTGACATTAGATGATGGGTTACGGAGCAAGATGTTCTAGTCAAGCTGTTTCGTCCAATCAAAGTGTTCCCATTCGCGTGCAAAGCTCACAACCGAATTCTTCTGGCTCTCTACCGACTCATGCCTCCTTCGTCTGTACATATCTTCTTCAGGAAGCTCAAGCATTCCTCTGATGACATTCAATCCAAGATTGCTATTGAACTGTTGCTCATCATCAATCACGTGAGCAAACCCTTTGTCTAGACCAAACTCAACGTGGAAGTAAGGGAAATTCTTCGGTATAGAGTTCCTCAGACCCTTCACACTAGTGTCTATCAGTTTCTTTGCATTGTGCTGACTCCACTCGCTCTCTGCTTCATCGATCGCCTTCTTGAAGTACAAAGGACCTTCTTTTGCTATCTCCTGAGGAATTGGGATACACTCGATCAAACAGTGGCGACGTTGCTGAGATAAACCAATCACTGTTTCCAGAAACACAGCGTCTTTTCCTTCTTTCGCATACATCATTATAAGACACTTCTTGAAATTACGAATCTCGTCCCAAACATTGTCGTCCACGCTTCTGCTAGCTGCCTCGTGCTGCATTGGCAAGATACAGCAATGGCCTGGGACAAGGGGCTGATGTTGTGGTAACATCAGATAAGTGAAGTTTGCAATGGACACAACTAAATGTTTCGGCCGCTTTGGGTTCTCAAAACAGAAGAGACAGCGTTCTTGCTGAGTCATAATACGTTTCACACGGTTATCCTTTTCAGGAATATTACTGGACGATTCCCGCTTCCGGGACTTTTTGCTTGGAGCATCTCCATAGTCATCTTCATCATCAGCAGCTTGATTAGATGTTTTGTACTGTTTGTTCTGCAGTATGCTTTTGGCTAGATGCATATCCGTATTATCATCAGCATTCTTCCTTCTACCCGACATATCTTTGACAGGATATCTAATGAGTAAGAAGAGGATGAATTATAAATCAGAACGATTTGACATAAAAAGAAAAGTCCTAAACAGATCAGAAATAAAAGCAAACTAACCTCACGGTAGTTCTGATGCTGCGATCTTTAGATGAATCGTCTCCAACAGCTTGCTTTGCTTTCAGCCTCTCCGCTTCTTCCTGTGAACATCAAGAGAAATATTTCAGACATTTAGCAGGTAAAACAGCTGAACTTAATTTATTATTGGGTGATGAGTTCGAAAATGATTAGGAAAAGGACTTAGGCACAAGGCTAGAGAATGATGTGGAGCAAAAAAGGTATTGTCTCACCATAAGTTTTTGGGCTTCTTCATGTTTCCCTTTCATACGGAGCTGTAAGGCTTTAGCAGCAAGTTGATTCACACTTAAACTAGGTAGAGTCCCTTCACTATCTTTATTGGTCTCTGATGGTAATGTGTTCTGCTCCACATCACTTATGTGAGCTCCACGAGTCTCTACAGGCGACACTGATTCATTCTTCTGCTTAGAAAGCATTTCCTTCATGAAGTTTCCATCATTCGAAAACTTATTCAAGTGAGCTGCAGCTTCAGATATAAGTCTCGAGTCTTCATTTCTATGCATTTGGCCCTTTCTCTTTCCCCATGATAAGGAAGGGTCAGTTTTGGGGGCTCTCAATACACCATGACGCAGCGAGTCACCTTTCAAATACTCCCGACTATTACCCTTTACATAAAACATGTCGCAAAGTCAGCATATTGGCTGTAATATTTCCCAATCTTAAACATCAGAAGTAACATAACATCTTAAGTACCTTCTCAGAAATTCTTTCTGGTTTCTTTTCTGTATCATTCTTTTCATTTTCCCCTCTTCGTCTATTGTTTATGGCATTCAAATGAGCACGAGACGGAGCTGCTCTTTGAGATGCTACAGACTCAACAAGGTTACCAAGAGAACCCCATCGCTCTCCCACAACCTGCATAACCCTCAAATGATAAGGCAACACTCAAAACCCAAACAGACTATACTAAACCGTAAATAAATACCAAGCCTACCTCCTCAAGCTTTTGCCCATCCCTCGCAGCTTGTTCCTTCGCACGCTTGAGTGCTTTCATTCTCCAACTTACACCCCCGTCTCCAACAACAGAAGTTGGTAAAAGCTGATCTTTACCATGTTTTTTCTCCGATTCTTCCTCTGGATAACCAGATCCATTGTCTTTCAAATAAGGATTTAGTTCCCTTGGGTTTACTTTGGTTACCTATTCAATGTTAAAAAAGCATTAACTAAACCATCTAAAATGAACCTGTTAAATTGAAACTCCAAAATAAAAACTCCCTTACCTCAGGTACACTTTCCTCGAACTTTTTCTCTACATCTGAAGAAGGGTTTGGATCATCCTTTTTAGTTGGCGGCAGCATCCAATCAAGACCAATTTTCTTTCTAACAATATCTCCTTCAAGCAAGTCATCGTCAACAGGCTCATCATCTCCATCCTTAACAATCTTCTTCCCGTCTCTCTTACTTCCTTCTCCCTTATGCTCCTTTCTATCAAGGTCTTTGTTCCTTCTTCTTCTTCTACCTTTTCCACTTTTAGACTTCTCTTTTTCTCCCTCTGAACTATCATCACACACCTAATAGCAAAGAAAAATAACATCAAAATCAATCCACACATAACACACACACAAAGACAATTCATGATCATATAAAACTAGAAACTTTACCTTGTCACGAGGTATGATCTTTATCCCAGAAAACATAATTACAATCTGTGTAGACCGTCAAACTTTGAACCTACACAAAACAAACAAAACATTAGGTCATGTTATTGAAATCAAAATTGCAGAAAGAACAAGATCCGGAGATGAACAAAATCAACAAAAACTTAAAATTCTACAATCCTCTAAGCCAAAGCTAACTTATACTCTACAAACACACTCCTTAAAGCTCCGGTTTTTGCAATCCTCAGATCAATAAAGATTGAAACTTGGAAAGATATAAGATAGATAGATAATAAGATTACTAGAAAGATTGAAGCAACGAAATTGAAATCAATTTTGATCTTTTAGATTCTGGACCCAACTGATTGAGAAATCTTAAGCAAAACCAATGTTTTTGTGATTCAATTTCTACACATAAACCAACTTCAATTGAAACCCAACACAGCGACCAATGTAGTTTACTTTGATTTAAACCACATTGGAGAAAGAGCTTGATCAAACAAGAGCAAATATAGCTTAAAGTATCAACTTTTTATCTTCGTTAATGAAGAATTGAAGAACTAACTGAAGAAACATACCGGAAAAAAAAAGAAAAAGATAGCTACTACGCCGGCGATGAAGGATCTCTCTGTTCGGAAGAAGCAACCGCTGTGCTCAGTTCTAGGTTTTAGGGCTCCACAAGAAATTAAAAAGTAGGAAAAGGACGAACCGGGACTATATTAAACAGGACCAAAAATATAACGAATCGGGATTAGAAAAATTTGATAATGCATTACAAATAGAGAAACAGAGGAACACCGAGAAAAAAAAAGCATGAAACTTTAACCGAAACAAGAGATGGGTTTTGAAGAAATTTAATCAGAGAGCTTCACATGAAACAGTAATAGGTCGATTGCCAAATTTGGTTTCAAACAAACGGAATATGAACACCACAGTTTTCACTTGTGTGATAAACCAAGTCTTGATTTTTACAGCAACTAATCAGTAATCACTCAACCCAAATCAAAATATCCACACAAGGCTACAGATTCATGAACCTCATTTCAAACACCATGATACTAAAACTTTCACAAACAGCGAATTGCAGCTGACAAAACCAAAGCAAGAAGAAGAATTTTCTCATAAAAACTACTCACCCCCAGCAAGAAGAAGAACTTTCTCATAAAAGACCGTCGACAATTCCGAATGAGCCAAACAGTTAAGGCCAACTGAAAGTTAAAGACTATGTTAAAAACAAATATGAAGGATTAATTAATTGGGCATTCTGTAAAAAGCGGAAACATTCAGAAATATACCTGAGAGCCCAAAGACGAAGGTAAGATGTTCTGTTAGAAACTGAACCTAGAACGAATTCTATGGAGTGAATCAATTGATGTACAAAAATCTCGCTGAAATTAAACTCTTCTTCATGATACCCTCTTGACCAGCCGTATCTCAAATCTGAGCTTTGACTACTTTGCCTTCGACTTTGAGTGTTTTCGTAGCAAACTCGACTTTTACCTCATAGCAATAGTAGACTTGGATTCGAGATTGAACTCGTTCTAGGTGAACATCAAAGCAGATTGGATCTCTGTATGGAGAAAACTAGAAAAGCGAAGAACCTGCCTTTGTAGTTCCGACCAAGACTCAGATCTTTCACGGCTTTGTCCAACCTCAGATTAGGTTTGCTGAGCCAAACTATACAAAACGACGTTTTTGCTTGGTAGGGAAAAAAAAACTTAAACAGGCCATCCGTTTGTAAACGGCCCAAACCAGTTAGTAAACATATATCTAAACGGGTTGACCCGTTTGTAGCCCATTTAAAATTTACAGTCGTAAACGGGTACAAGCTGACCCGTTTAAAGGCGACCCGCGGACTATTGACCTACTAATTTTAGGGTTCTAGAAAAAATTTAAAAAAAGAACTAAGAAAACGATCGAACCGGGACTATATTAAACCGGACCAAAAAATAACAAATCGAGATATGGAATTTGATAACACGGTGCATTTCGGGTTGGATGACCAAAAAATACACGTATATGATCCAAATTACGCGGATTTTTTTCAAGTAAGATAATATGTATGAATTATCCGTTTAGATATGACAATAATATATTTTAGCGGATAAAGTACATAATTTTATTCTCTTTTTTAATAATAAATATTTTATTGAAAACTCATAGCCGAAACAATATAAATAATTGCACTATAACCCACTTTCCCATTTTTGACTTACATTTTAACACACTCTACTCTATCTATATTTTATCAATACAAATTTGCCCCTCAACTAAACTAATGGGAAAGTAGTTTTATACTTAGCTTCCTTATCTCTCAACCGTCAGATTAAAGTAATTTAGTTAAAGATTAGTAGCTCAGATTTAGTTTCCATTTAATTATAATCTTCGGATTCAAAATAAACTTTTTAAATCTAATTAATAAAATTAAATATTATTTTTTCTTTCATCTTTCTTTACATACTACGTAACACGCGGGTTTTGTCTCTATTAGTTTACTAAACGGATTTCACCAAATAAAAACGTATAGCTAAACTAATTCTTTGTAAAACCAGAACTTAGCTTATAATTTAAGTCTAAGCCTTGATAACATTAATTTATGTTTAACACAAAAAAACGTTAGTTAATCTTGTCACTTGGATGGATAGAACACTAACCCTTATCATAAATAGTCAAATTAGCAATGCAATCATATGCTATAAGCTTTTTCTTCTAAGGTTACTTACTATTTTTTGCATGTAACTGGATTGATTAACTAAATCTCAATGAAGCGTAAGAATTTTGAAACAACATGCGCTGTCTATCTTTTATTGATGAGCATTAGAACCACCACATTACTTTCATAGCATCCAGCCAGGGATGTAACCATTTCTTGGCTACGCTTGAGCTTGGGTTGTTGCAGTCATCGACTTGAGGATACCAAATTATCACTCATGTCAAGTAAATTTCACACATTAACCTCATTGAATCATTCAATATATGTCAAAGAACACAAAATGGATCTATGCTCTGATACCATGTTAGATTACGGGTTTCCAACTCAAAACCAATTGACAATGAATGTACGCACATATCTTTTATATATTACTCAAGATCCCTATCCAACTTCCGATGTGGGACATTATTCCCAATACGTCCCCTCGAGATGATGGTTCATCTAGCCATAGATTTTGATATTTTTGGATAAGGATCGGTGGACCAAATTTGGGTCAGACCAATTGTGGATCTCGATATTTTTGGTATTCCCAATACCAAATTGTTGCAGTCATCGACTTGAGGATACCATGTAGAAGCCAAAGTCAAATCATACAAATTTTTGGATTTTTCTCGATTCTTTGACCTATTGTTGCTATCTTCTTCCTCTTTGATCTACCACTTTGTTTCTCTATTTCTTTATAACCTTCCACTTCGTTCCTTTATTTCTACTCTTTGACATACTTTCACCAAAAAAAAAACATTACGATACTTGAAGAATGTGTTTGTGCTTTTCGGCCCCTGAATTTTTTATGCACATACACTCAACTTTTGTGGGTTTTGGTTCTATGATGTTGCAGCAAAAGATGTCCTATGACTTGGAGTTTGATAAGTCCTTACCTCGACGAGATTTACAAATCTCACGGTTATCAATGGCGTTTATACTCGGGTGTGTGGTCATTGGTTTAATGAAAAATACATATTTTGTTGTCATATATTTTTATCTTTTTTAAATCACAAGTCTGGATCGTTCTTCGAACTTCTTGTTCATGAAGAAACTTGTATTATCGTGAGTTCGTCACTGACAGATCAACATCGTATTCGTCGGAGTCATCACTTTAGTATTATCTTTGTGGCCTCCATCTTGTTTGTAGTGTAGATGAATCCACATGGAGACTGGTAAGAAAGCACGATCGCTTGCTATTGTGTCAAAGTCTCTAATAAGGAGACATTTTTTTTCATTGCCTATCAGTGTGAGGTTTGTAAATCTCGTCGAGGTAAGGACTTATCAAACTCCAAGTCAGAGGACATCTTTGCGGCAACATCATAGAACCAAAACCCACAAAAGCTGAACGTATGTGTATCAAAAATTCAGTGGCCGAAAAGCACAAACACGTTCTTCAAGCATCGTAATGTTTTTTTTTTGGTGAAAGTATGTCAAAGAGTAGAAATAAAGAAACAAAGTGGAAGGTTAGAAAGAAATAGAGAAACGAAGTGGTAGATCAAAGAGGAAGAAGATAGCAAGAATAGGTCAAAGAATCAAAAAAAATCCAAAAATTTGTATGATTTGACTTTGGCTTCTACATGGTAGCAGAGTCCGATCCACACATTATCCAGCCTGATCCATAATCAGTCTGACCAAAATTTGGTCCACCGATCCTTGCCCAAAAATATCAAGATCTATGGCTAGATGAACCATCATCTCGAGGGGACGTATAGGGAATAATGTCCCACATCGGAGTTGGACAGGAATCTTGAGTAATATATAAAAGATATGAGCCAATACATTCATTGCCAATTGGTTTTGAGCTGGAAGCCCATAATCTAACATGGTATCAGAGCATAGATCCACTCATGTTACATAGATCGTTAAAATATACATAGAATGATAGAAGCTTAATCTCAATGAGAATACCGAGTCTTAAGGAAGAAGAAGAGTTTAAGAACTCAAAACCTTATAATTAAGTCAATCGTGTTTTGGTTACAACCAAAGCTCTGTATTTATAAAACCAATATCTTAATAGAAAAGGAAAAACACGACAAAACTAAATCCAAAATGAAAAAGAAAAATAACATTATTGTTTAAAGAAAATGAAAATCTAACTAAACCTCCAGAAATGGGAATAATGTAGATTTGGAGAAGAAGCAAGAAGTCATACTACACCATCGACTTCTTCTCTGATACATAGATTGTTGGATCGAAACTTAAGTAAATTATAATAGAAAAGAAAAGTAAGTTGATATACAATCCAAAGCAAGTTGTGAAGTCACGCTACACAAAAGTAAATTATAATAGAACACAAAAGTGATATAGAAGTTGATTATTCTTATTAATATTGAAAGACTTTACAAGAGTATATATAGGAGTGGAGAAGCTTAGAGAATAAGGTAGAGGAAGATAGAATTGGAAAATATACAATATAGACAAATGTAAAGTATACATATTCTAACACGTCCCCTCAAGATGGACGAGCGAAGTTTAGGCCAATCTTGTTCAACATCAAGGTGAAGTGCAATTGCGGTAGAAGTTTTATAAGACCATCAACGAGTTGATTGTCGGAAGTAACATGTGTAACACAAAGAACGAGGAACCTTGTCTCGAAGAAGAAGTCGATGGAATTTTTTTTTTTTGAGAAGCGATTTGCAAGATTATAGGTTTAGGTTCAGAGGCATATGATATGCTTGAATAGAAGAAGCACTAGGCTTAGATTCAGAGGCTCATGATAAGCTTTGAATGATGGAACCACTTTTGGCTTAAAACAAAAAATAAATTAAAAGAGAAGCACTAGGCTTAGATTCATAGGTCTATGATAGAATTGAATAACTAGAAGCTCGATGGCTTAGATTCAGAGGTTCATGATGAACATGAATTGTGGAAATACTTGGCTTAAGAGAAGAATAAATAAAATAAAAGAAGCCCGCTAGCTTGGATTCAGAGGTTCATGATGAACATGAATTACGGAAACACTTGGCTTAACAGAAGAATAAATAAAATAAAAGAAGCTCGCTAGGTTGGATTCAGAGGTTCATGATGAACATGAATTGCGGAGGCACTTGATTTAACAGAAAAATAAATAAAATAAAAGAAGTTAGCTAGTTTGGATTCAGAGGTTCATGATGAATATGAATTGTGGAAGCACTTGACTTAACAGAAAAATAAATAAAATAAAAAAAGTTCGCTAGTTTGGATTCAGAAGTTCATGATGAACATGAATTCCGGAAACATTTGGCTTAATAGAAAAATAAATAAAATAAAAGAAGTTTCATGGTTTAAAGAAAAAAGAAAAATCAAAAGAATAAAAAAAAAAAAAAGTTCGATCGTTGAATCGAACCTCGAGCATAGTCTGTTTTGTTACTATATACAAGTTGATTCTTCTTATTAATATTAAAAAAATTTACAAGAATATATATATATATATAGAAGTGGAGAAATTTGGAGAATAAGGTAGAAAAAAATAGAATTGAAAAATATATAATATAGACAAATATAAAGTATACATATTCTAACAAATCTCACTGAATCATTCTATATATGTCAAAGAGCTAAAACTCATTATATAACCTTGATAGAGCGAACTTTCTTAAGAGAAGCATCTAGTTTGACTTGTTCTAACTCAAAGTTTAATAGAAAGTAGTATATGGAAATAAAATTGGAAAGTCGAAATTGTTTTTTTGTCTTTGAATTGTAGTTTAAGTAACTCACAAACACAAATTATAATTAGTTCAAATTGTAACTTTAATTTGTGCAACGGATTTTAATATTAAATGAGACCGCGGGTTTTATTGGTTTTCGGTTGATTTTATCATGTTAACTTATATCCAAGTTTTGGTTCAACTCAAACTCGGCTTGGTGTTGGTGTACAATTCCCCGTTGAACCGGTTGGACCGACTAATCCAGTCCAGTTTTCAAAAGAGTATCTTTTACCAGATTGCCCAACTCTCTCCTTTTAAAAACTTCAAATATGATATAAAAATCAAATAAACACGCTCCAACAAAGAAAAATATGATTGTAAATAATTTATAGAGTTCATCTTCACTGTACATGCACAATAAATTATGTTTTTATCTTTATATAAACACCGATTTGTTTATTATAGTAGGTACTGGTACACAAACTCATAACTTCTATAAAAAAGAGAAAAAAACAATTATCATTCTCTCTTTTATTCGAATATCTCAATTCTTTTCACAAATATTAAATATTTTATTATTTATATTTATATATCTCATAAATTATATCATATATTATAACAAATATTATTTTTCCATACTCTCAGTACTTTCTACCCAAACCTTATCCGGTGCGACCCGAAATCAGAGAAGAACCGATATCAGAAAAGAAACAACGAACCGGACTAATAACCGGACAAAAGATAACGAACCAGGATTTTGGAACTCAATAACCGGTTTATCATTGCTGAGAATTTGATAATACTCCTCTTTCACAACGCACTTTCTTCTTCCTCTCTCCTCCTACCAAGAAATCATCGTTCTTCATCTATTAGGATCGATCCGTTTCGGGATCTATTGCTAAAAATCGTCCTTCAATTTGTTCCCGGATTCGTAAAATTATTTGGCTAGAGATGGACGCTGATTCCAAGAGATTCCTATCCACGCTTCGATCCCGATCTGGTGAGAATTACAGTGGCTTCATTTGCTATGTTAACTTGATTTTTGAATTTTTGAGCTCTCAAGAAGGGCAATTAAAATAAAATACCTTTTTTATTTTCTTTCATGACTGATGAAATTATCATGGTTTCTTGATTGTGTACAGTTGAAGACTTTTAAAATGTTTTTGTTATATTCATATGTAAAGTTTATTCCTTTTTGTTTGTTAATTCTAGGTCTAGTTTGTGTTATGGAAGAGAGACTTTTAAACTTGTTGTGCTTATGTAGCTGTAATAAGGATGTGTTTTTTTTTGTCAAGCTCATAAGGATGTTTTGTTTCTAAATTAATGCAAGAAAATACTGTGAAATTTGATTTCTTACATCTGTAAGAAAATACTGTGAAATCCAATAAAAAAGACAATTTTTGTTTTCTTACTTCTTTGACTAAATTATCATGTTTTCTTGACTGTGTAAAGCTTAAGAATTTTTCAAATGTTTTTGTTAGATTCATATGTAAAGTTTATTCCTTTTGTCTTGTTAATTCTGGGTCTAGTTTGAGTTATGGAAGAGAATCTTGTAAACTTGTTGTGTTTATGCAGCTGTAATAAGGATGTTTTGTTTCTGACTTAATGCAATAAAATACAGTGAGATTTGATTTTTTGAGCTGTTAAGAAGACCAATTTCAATAGATAAAAAATACATTTTTTGGTTTTCTTTCTTAACTTTGATGATGTTTTCTTGATTGTGTAAAGGTGAAGACTTTTGCAATTGTTTTTGTTAGATTCATATGTAAAGTTTCTACCTTTTTTTCTCTCTAGTTTAAGCTCGTGAAGTTGTTGTGTTTGTGAAGCTGTAATAAGATCTTTTGATTCTGACATAATGCAAGAAAATACAGTGAGATTTGATGTTTTGATATTGAGAATATTGAGGAAATTACACTAAATATACAATCTTTCTCTCAAAATGTAGAGAAATATGGTACGCTTGTTCTGTTTTGGATATTAGGTATTTAGTTGTATTTTCTCTTATGTTAGACATTCTCAAATCTAGAATTTGGTTTTGGAGTTTTGTTTTTCTTTCATATTGTTTTACCTTGGCTAGGTGAAACTTTTATGCCTTTATCGATGTCATGGTCGTAATTGATATGATCTTCTTCTCGCACAAATGCAGAAATTCTAATGGGCTTTGAAGAAATGGATGGAGATGATGATTTCCAGGAGGAGTTTGCTTGCCCGTTCTGTGCTGAATCATATGATATCACTGGTTTATGTTGTCACATAGATGATGAACATACTTTAGAGTCAAAGAACGCTGTAATTGGCTAATTGCTCTCTCTCTCTCGACGTATTTTTACTATCAAGAACTTGGAATTTCAATAGTTTAAGATAAGGAAATTTTTTATTTTGTAGGTATGCCCGGTTTGCTCTCTAAAAGTGGGAGTTGATATCGTAGCGCACATTACGCTTCATCATGGGAGTTTATTTAAGATATCCTATTTTTTCATTTTCTATACTTCTAGATTTTCTTAGTTCTTACAATGGAATCGCATTGCTCTGTTGAAATTCCTTAATGAGTTATACTTGCAGCGAAAGAGGAAGTCACGAAAAAGCGGTACAAATTCAACACTTTCATTTCTTTGGAAAGAGCTAAGAGAAGGAGATCTACAAAGGTTGTTAGGATTTACTTCTCGTAATGGTTCTGTTACATCAAGTGGAACTCCCGATCCTCTTTTATCGTCATTTATCTCACCTACACGATCACAGCTGTCTCCTGTGACACGCCTAACCAAAAAAGTGTCCGAGGAGAAACAAATGGAGCGGTAAAGTTTCTATATTAGCTTCTCTATTAGATTTAGCTTTGAATAACATTTGAACTTGTTCAGCAAGAGACAAGTGTGCATCTCACCCGTCTCATCAAAAGATCGAGAAGAGAGGAGGCAAAAATCAGAGTTTGTTCAAAGGCTCTTGTCATCAGCCATTTTCGATGAGGTCTGATCAAAGCGCGGACAAAGATTGAGAAGGGAACTAATTCTGCAGAATCAGGCTTGAGAGAATCTGGTAAATATGAAGTTCTGTTACTTGTGTAGCAGAATCCACTCAGACACATTTTCATCGGAATCTTGATTCAACTGTGTAGGTTTCAAGAAGAAGACGGAAAAGAGCGAGATGCGGGTATGATATCTATATCTATATCTATCTATGTATTGTGTATGTGTATGTTTTAAGTATAAAATCATAAGAAGATGATACTAAAATACATTGCGTAGAGTTGTGTTTTATAAAGTTTGTTTATTAAGCCATTAAAAGTTTTGGGAGAAGAAACAGGCGATGGATTAAGGAAGAAGAATTAAGTTCTCTCGTATGTAGCATACCTCAATCGGTTTTCTTATGTTATGTGAATGGCTTATAAAGTACTAATGTTCATTTGAGCCCATTAAAGTCACAAAACACCATAGACATCACTTGTTAGGTGGCTAGATTCTACTAAACTCACAAAGGAGTTGGTTCAAGCATCTTTTATAAACACTTGTTAGGTGTGGAAAGCTTAAGATCTAGATCAAGAGTGATCAAGTCCAATCTAGCATTAAGCCCACTCTAAGTGATAAGCACATAAAGATCTAGTCCTAATCATTGATAAATCAACCATTAAATATCTCTCTTTCTAACTCATTCTCCACAAGTGAGACTACTAATGAACATGCAATTACGAAAAATAAAATACGTACGATGAAAGATTATAAAGAAATTGCATAATCATACGAGATCCTCTCTCATAACTTAGTAGTTATAGAAAAACGTAAGTGAACTTTCTAATGTGCTCGGATATAGCCATTGTCCTCGTGATGGTCTTTGGTGATGTTCTGCGTTGGTTGGATAGATGCCGGTTGATCATGTTCTATCTCGGGTGGTCGAAGCAGCTCCCATCAAGCGGTCGGCCCATGAGGATGTTTGTTGACGTCTGCTCAGTGGCCACTAGCTAGTAGTTCTGCAAAAGCCTCTTGGGTTGTGCTAGTCTTCAATCATCCCGCCATAGCCTTCTGGTGGGGCTTATTTGCTAGGATTCTTCTTCCTTTTCCTTCTCGTCTCATCTGCTCTTTTTGTTTTCTCTATGAAAAATGATTCAAACTGCCGCAAGGATAATTGTTTTTTTTGGTTTTCTAATTTTTAATCTCTTTTAATATTTGGTTCTTGAATCTTGATATATTGTCCTTGTTACTTAAAATTCTAGGTACCTAACTAAAACCTTCTTGTTAACTTTTAATAGACATCCTGATTGTTACTTAAAAATTCTAGGTGTCTAACTAAAATTCTTCATGGCAAACAATACTACCACCTTGCAAAAATCATCGCCCAACAAACTTTTAATCAAAGAAAAATAATAAAATTTACGTTATTAATCATTTACAGAGAAACCTTAAAATGTTGGTTCACTCTCTATCATGTGCTTCATCTCAAAGTATTTGTCTTTAGGCCAAACTAAGAAATGTACAGAATCAATAAGGTCTCTGGCTGAAATCCACAATTCAGTACCCCAATTATCAAACCATTCAAGCTTCGCTAGAAAAGATGTTACCGAATTGAATTACACAAACACAAAGATCCATCGTTTAATTTGAAAACCAACAAATCGGGACACACATTATCAATTCCAGCAATGTTCTTGTTTTTCGCGCTCATGATCTCAAAATATTCATAGTTTCTCTTTGGTATGTTTTTTTTTTGTCAAACAAACGATTTATTGATTAGATAGTACTCTTACAAAGCTTGGAACCGTTACAAGTAATCGAAACTAAAACAAACTCGAATGAGATAATAGCAAAGTAAACAAGATAGAAAGACTTCAAATCAAAGGACACTCAGACTGTGCGAGCTATGAAGCATCTTACTTAGGTAGAGGTCCCAATGAGTCCATAAAACCGCTCGCAAGTTGGTAAGTTGAACAATGATCACCTTTGAATGTGACATTGAAAAGCAATCCATACGGCCAAGATTCGCCGAAGTGAATCGCGATGCATCTTCAGGCCTCGTACAGACCGCTACACAAGATGACAAATAGGTTGGGAAGTTGCAAACTTTTCTCGGTTTTGAAACCGGAGAAACAAAGCCTCTTCTAGAGAAGAAGATCGAAATGAAAGCTCTCTCCATTAAGGAGAATTTTGTGGTAGATCTCTCCCCAAGGGAGGAAATTAGATAAACTCTCTCCTAAATGGTGGACATTGAGACAAACATGGACTGTACACTCAAGAGGGTGGCTTCTGAAAAATACTCTTGGGTATGTATTTTAAAAATTTAGAAGGCAAAGTGAGGAATCGCTTGAAAATTTTATACGAAAGGTTGTCTTTTTTTATTTATTTTTTTGTCATCAAACCCCATGCATTAAAATTATTGGTTTACATACTTTCCTCTAAGGAAAGTCAAGTGGGAACCGAAGTATTTACATGGAAAAAACAGAAACAACATGCTCTTGCACATTTTGCAAACTGATCTGCACGGATATTCTCGCTACGTGGAGTAAATCTAATCGTAAATGACATAAATAAATCCCTAAACATCAAGAAATCTCTCAGGTCTGATGCAAATGATGGTCAATCTTCCGAGTTTGCCATCATATTAATGAGATTTGAGCAGTCCGTGATAAAAATAACGTCCAACAACGAGATGGCTACCAAATTCTGCATCGCCCAAACAAGAGCCTCTAGCTCTGTATGAAGAGGAGAAAGGCATAGTCAAGATCCTTTCAAACCAACATGTAGAATCTCGTCGTATAAGGTAACGACCCAATCTTGTCCGCTCCTGCTATCCGAGTCGTGCCACGAACCATCCGTGTAACAGAGAAGGGTGTCTTGCGGTAGCATCACCTCCGATACATCACCTAATGTGCCTTCAAGAGGATCCTCCTTCGAGTTTGCTTGTCTCCAATCTTCCTCTTCTTGTATGGCAATGTTGAGTGTATCACATGGGTGCTCATTAACGTTCTCAAAGATCTTCCGGTTTCTCGCCTTCCAGATATACCACATAACCCAAGGAAAAATCCTTAAATTCTCCTCATTTGCTCCGTAATCCTTCCCTCGCCAATATAGATAATCTACGTTTTAAAAAAAGATTGCAAAGGAAAAATATTTGGAGTTGAGAGAATATTCGACAGAGCCCAAACTTGTCTTGCTGGGGGCAATCAAAAAGCAGATGATTAATCGTTTCTTCATCTGCTCCACACTGTGGGCAATCAAAAATATGTTGGCATGAAGCCAGACACCCTGAGATGCATTGCCACACGAAAACCTTAAGTTTTCGTGTAGTTTTTAGATTCCATGCTTGCGTCTGAAGTGTCGTAACACTTGGTTTCTGAAGAGGGTGGTCGCATGCAGGACGAGAGAGAGAGCTCTCACGGCCCAATACCCAAACTTTACGGTATAGTTGCCAGATTTTGTGAAGGTCCAACTATATCCGTTGCTTGATGCTTATCGGCTTGGATTGATCCCTAGTATTAGGGTAATATCTTCCGGGGGAAAGAGTTCCCAGAGACATTCCATCTTCCACTTTTTGGTCCCGAAATCTATTAAAGTGTTAACAAAAACCAATGGATCTCTATCTTCGTTAAGACTCTTGGGAGGATGTGCTGGCTCATCCGGGATCCAAGGCTCTGGCCATATGCTCGTCCCGAACCCTGAACCAATCGTCTTTCTAAGGCCTGGCCTCAGAAGAGGTTTTGCCGCCATCATACTTCTCCATCCATAATATGGTTGGTTTGATACTTGTATGTCCAATGGGCTGCAGTACCTAAAGTATCTCCCTTTCAATACTCGAGATAGTAGAGAATCGGGGAAACTGAGTAATCTCCAAAGTTGTTTTACTAGTAGAGCTAGATTGAAATCTTTTAAAGATCGGAAGCCCAATCCTCCCTCAGCTTATGCCAAACATACTTGGTCCCAAGCAATCCAATGGATTCCTCTACTATGTGCTTTCTTACTCCACCAAAAATTGGTTATCACACTACTCAGTTTAGAGCATATAGCTTTTGGTAAGAGGTAACACGACATTACATATGTCGGAAGGGCTTGCGCTTGAGATTTAATCAGTATTTCTTTTCCTCCCTTAGAGAGAAATTTAGCTGATCAATAGTTAACCCGCCTTTGTACTCGATCCTGCACAAACGTAAAAACTTGGGCTTTAGAGGCTTGTATCTTCTCTGGGAGGCCTAGATAAGTTCCCATTCCTCCCTCTTGTTGTATTCCCAATATTCCTTTAATCTCTTGACGAGTGGATAAAGGTACATCTGCGCCAAACATAATAGATGATTTGGAGAAATTTATCTCTTGACCCGAAGCCTCATTACTCTGATTAACATCGGCTCTGTAGAAGAAGGGACTATCATCTGCAAAGAGAAGATGAGAAACTCTCGGATTTGCACACGAGATGCGCATCCCCTGGATCTTCCTTTCCTCTTCTGCCTTACGCAATTAAGGTATAAGTGCTTCCGTAGATAGAATGAACATATACAGAGATATGGGATCCCCTTGACGGATCCCTCTCGATGGCTTGATTATTCCTCTTGGTGTGCCATTAATCAAAACCTGATACGACACAAATGTAATGCACTGCATAATCCACTCCTCCCATTTCGGGTCAAATCCCATCTTTTCCTTCACCGCCTTAGGAAGGACCATTCAACTCTGTTATATATCTTACGCATATCCGTTTAAATGCCATGAACATCTTTCTATTAGCCGGATTAGATCGTAGAGCATGAAATTTTTCCTGGCGATGAGAATATTATCAGTAATTGATCTTCCTGCCACAAAGGCAGATTGAGTCTCGGAGATTAGCTCCGGAAGGAATTTCTTCAACCTTATACTTAGAATCTTTGAGATCACCTTGTAATTTACGCTACATAAACTGATGGGTCTAAAACCTGACATGGCTCAAGGTCTATCCCCTTTGGGGATTAGACAGATGAATGTCTCATTATCTTTTCTATTAAAAACCCCCGATCTAAAATTTTTTTTGATCATTTTTATGAGATCCGGGCTTATAACGTTCCAAAATTTTTGAAAGAAGAGAGTTGTCATCCCGTCGGGACCAGGACTTTTCCAGGGATTCAAAGAGGAGAGCTCTTTTAACTTCCTCATCTATAATTTCTCGGGTTAAAGATTCATTCGTACCTGGAGTAACTGACGCATAGATATTATGAATCGCTTGAGTTGAATCTCTCGATGTCGAGGAATTAAAAAGTTTTTCAAAATAATCCACCACAACTTTCTCAATACCTTCCTCATTATCTATCCAAACTTTATCTTGGTCTAGCAGCCCTAATATCCTATTGCGCGCTCTTTTCTGTTTGGTAGATGGGAAAATTTTGGTATTTTTATCGCCTTCCTCAAGCCATTGCTCCCTACTCTTAAATCTCCAATAAACTTCTTCTTCTCTATAAGCTTTGCACAATTTCCTGTTCAAAATTTGAAAAACTTCGGGCTCTGCAAAATCATCCTCATGAGCTTCGTCAATTTTATCTTGGAGTTCCTTTATCAATTTCTCAAAGTTTGTCTGGATGGTCTTCTTACTACAAACTATCATGTAATAATTCACTAGATTTTTCATAACATTTAAGTCCGCTTTGACGACAATCAATCTATTATGTCCAAGAAGCTGAGGGAACGTTTCCACCGCAAACTCTGGTTATTCGATCGTGTTCCTAATTCGTTTGGAAAACATTATTCGGTTAACTATAAATATTAGATGTGACTTAGAGTGAATTAACTTGTGGATATGTTGGAAATTTGATTAGACTCACATCACAGAGGATATATTTGAGAAGAGAAGAACAATTTGAGTCAGAGATGTTCATGGAGTTGAAGCGATTCTATAATTGAAGATCATCTTTACTTACTCTGGATGAATATTTATACTTGCCTTTATTAAGAGAAGAACAATGTAGTAAAGAAGAGTTTATACTTTCCACCAGATATTTGCTGGGTTAGACGTCGGGTTTGGAGATATGGTGTATATGCTCGAGATTTGTCTCCAACGTCAACTCTGGAGTTTTTAACATCAAGAGAAAAGTCAGTGCTTGTAGATGTATGGCCTGAAGTAAGATGCTTTTAAGTTCTTAGCCATGTCCATGTTCATGATATTTAACTTTTCAAAACTCTCCGCAGTTTGGCTGTTTCTTTCACATAATTTTTAAAGATTATCTCTCACAATCTTTATTAAAATCATGAGAGTTAATAGAAAGGGAAAAACTAGAATAACCCTTAAAATGATTTAATTCCTAGATTAACTTAGAAAAATATGGGTTGGTTGATTTTTTTTTTGTCACAAAAATATCACTTAAATCCTTTGTTAGGAAAAAACCTAATTATAAGAGTGGTAGATTTTTTAGTATTGCAGATTTAATATTTTCCGCATATTTGTTCTACAAATTTAATTTGTACAACAAATTTACATGTCTTAGTGATGTAAGATTTTCTAAATCATCGCAGATTTGTTAGCTACTGTAGATTTATTTTTCGAAGATCGTGATAGAGGTAGCAACTTTTTTTTTATTTTTCTAACATGTTAGAATATTTACTGAAGATTTAATTTTTGAGGGTGAGCAGCAGCAGTGAGTGTAGGGTTTGTGAGGTTGAAAAAGATAACTTCTAATTCCATGATTTTAGAAGAATAATCAAGTATCGCTATATTTCCTTTCGTAAATTTTTTCCCTTAACTAAATCTAATAATTTCTGATTTTCAGCTTTTATTTTTAATTAATTTAATCAAAATGGCATTATAACGAATATTAGGATTCAGTTTGGTTTATTGTGTTAATCTACCAGTAAATTACTTTTGAGGATTATTCTAATATAAATCTCACTAATAAAAATATTTTATAATGATTAATGAAAAACTTTTTAATTTTATTAAAGTCTCCCAACATTAATATGTAACAATAGAATCTTCGTAATATTCAAAATTGTAAGAAGAAAAGATTTTTTAGTTAGACATATGGAATTAGCTAAGAATTTTATTCGAACAAATATAATCTTTTACACTTTATCTATATAAACAAACCTATAACACCCCCTAAATATTCTTTTTAAAATGTTACCCTTCTATTATATAGTAGATTTTTCAAATATCAGGACTTTAAGGCTAATGTTTTTGGTTGGGCAACATGAAATAAATTTCTCAGAAATATTCATTCAGATGATATTAAAAAACTATAAAGATTAGAAATATAATAATGTAGTTTATTTAAAATATTTAAATATTTCATAATTAATGTATATTGTGTTTTTATTTTTATCAACTTTTATAATGCAATAAATTTTATATTCGGAGATTCAAGTGATTTGTCCTATCTATTTTTTCTTTTGTGTGTTTTGAAATTTTGAAAAACTGTTTGAATTTGATATCAAATTTGTTTATTTGATGTAATAATAGTTTATGGGGCCGATTGACATTAGAATTTCAAGATTTTAAAAATATTATATTCGTTACAGTTATTTCAAGACTTTAAAAATTTCTCTTTTTACTGTTCTTCTTATTTTTGTAATAGTTTCTCCATCTTTATTTTTTCCTGTATGAATGTTAAATTATATTCAACCACAAAACACATTTATATTGCGAGTTCAGATTGTGAGATAGAAATGCTGATAAATTTTTGAAATAGACTATAATCTAGAGTCGAACCATAAAGTTATTCCTTCTTGAAAAACACCATTCACCTCCTCCCTTATTGAGGTGATTTGATTCCTAATTTGCTTGTTTATAAACTTTGCTATCATGGTTGATGATGTATGTTGATGACCATGTCTCCTCTTATTTCTCTTTACTCCATATCTGATAAATTGCTCCTTCAAACACATAGCGAACTAAAAATGCTTTAACCTTGGGCTGAATTAGAGCATTGATCGATTGAATAATAAGCTCCCATGAAGTAGTGTGTTGATTACTTCCGTGCAGCAAGGACCCTATGATTGATATCCATATTTCCACTGAAAAAAACATTTTAAAAGGTGATTCCTAGTTTCATAATCACATCCATCGCATAAAACACAACTTGTGTTTTGGTTGGTGCTCCATCGACTTATCCAATCTCCTGTCAACAAGCGATCTCGAAATGCTAACCAAGTGATATAAGTTAATTTTGGCGTGTCATAGCTAAACCAAATAACTCTGTACCCATGAAGCTTTGGATAGGATTTTCGGATAAAATGGTGTGTTGATTTAGTATTGAAACTTGGCTTGAATTTGTCCTCAGAGGATCACCAAAGATGCATGTCTTCTACTTCAACTCCCAGCTCTTGTTGCAAGAGGTTAGAAATAATCTGCTCTATGTCATTTAAAACTTCATTCCTATGCACTCGTCCTTGATGTGTAGCTTTAACCAAATCCAAAGAACTAGAGATGAGAAAATCCCCAAGTGAATAAGCATACATGTGGTTTCAATGAAACGCCCTCGGCCACTCCAATTATCATACCAAAATGAGACAGAATTCCCTGTTCCCACTTCTACTCGATGGAAATCCCGTGTAAGATCTTGATACTTCAACAATTTCTTCCACATCCAAGACCACATGGGTGTATTCTCTTTGACTAAACAAAACGTTCCATTCCTAATCAAGTACTTCCAGATCCAAGACACTCAAAGAGAAGGCTGCTTGTCTCATGTAGTGATTTCAAGCCTAGGCCACCCTCGCTCTTGAGTTTGCATAAGTCTGCCCGAACCATTTTGACCTTCCGGAAGTTTAGCTTAGGACCTGACCATAAAAATGCAGAGAAAAAGTTTCTCTATTTCCAATACACAACGTTTTGGTAGCCGAAACATCGACATCCAGAAATTTGTTAATCCTGCAATAATTGATTTAATGAGCATCAATCTCCCTGCATAGGAGAGATATCTTGTTGTCCAAGAACTTATCTTTGATCCAATTTTCTCTAGAAATGGCGCAAAATCAAATGGCGTCATTCTCTTAGTCATCAAAGGGAGACCTAAATAGCATACTGAAAGAGTACCTTCTGCGAAAGGGAACAGATAAAGAATACTTTCTTTTGTTGTTGGCGATATTCTGGCGTGAATATTGTTGATCTTTCCAGATTTATCTTCAATCCAGAACGAGTACCAAAACTCCCAAATATTTTAATAACCTCCTCCACTGAGCGCTTTGTACCCTCGATGAAGACCATTATGTCATCTGCAAAGCATATGTGCGTGAGACCTACATTCTTACACTTTGGGTGAAATCGTATAAGTCTTTTATGCGCTGGATCATCAATCATAAGAGATAGTACATTCATGCACATAACAAACAGGTAAGGCGACAACGCACAACCTTGACGTAAGCCCCTTGAGCTTCCGAAGTACCCTGCTAACTCACCGTTAACTTGAACAGAGAACGACGTTGTGGTTATCCATAGGTGAATCCAGCTGATAAAGCTTTCAGGGAAGTCTAAAGCGTTGAATACATTGAGGAGGAACAACCACTAAGCTGAGTCAAACACCTTCGATATATCGATATTCATTGCACATCTTGGGGATACACTATCTATATGTAATCCTTCAAAAGTTCTGCCGCCAAAAGTACATTCTCCATCAATAGTCTTCCTTTCACAAACGCTGATTAATTTTGGGCTATAAATCTTAGTAATACTCCTTTGATTTTGTTTGCTAAAATCTTTGAGATGAATTTATACAACACATTGCAGTACTAGATTGGCATATAATCTCTCATCTCCATTTCTTTTTCTTTCTTTGGGATTAACGCAATTATAGTTGAATTTACTTCTTTCGGCAAAAAACCCTTCTAAAAAAAAAAATTTATCGCTATCACAAAATCACCTCCAGTAATATCCCAAGCAGCCTTGTAAAACTCAGAAGTATACCCGTCTAGCCCCGAAGACTTGTTTTTAGGCATTGAAAAAGTACCTTCTTGATCTCTTCTTCCTGCACCAAACCCGAGAGCATTTGTCTACCCCCACTAGAGCATCGGAAGCTCATGAGACCCTTCAAATTATCTACGGACATCCTCTCATAATCTTGCGGCTTGTAATTCAAAAAACTGCAAAATAACTTACCGCTTCAGCTTTAGTCTCTTCAATTTCTGTACAAATATTTCCAACTTGGTCTTTAACTTCTCTAATCGCATTTCTCATTAGTCTCAACTAAGATGCCTTGTGAGAATAGAAGTTATAGCATCTTCAGTTTTTGGACAATTATGTTGTTTGTTGTATCGCAGAGCTTATTATGCTTCAAGTTCCGGCCTCATCATAGACTTTTTAATGAACCACATCAATGAATTCCTATAAAATATTGACAAGGATGGTTTCAATCTTCTTGCTTGTGAAGATCTTTTTTGCAAGTTCTCTTCCTACAAATGTGTGATTTAAACACCTACAAACAGTCAACACAATATACCAACATACTTTGGGTGCATTGAAAGCAATCAATAGTCTCGAGAGACATTTTATGAGAGGAAACATTATGGCAGTCAAGCATGATAGAGATCTGATTTACGACTTATTCATGGCTCAGTGAGTTAGATTCGGTTTGGAATTGTGCCGGTTCTGTTGGTGACTATATTGAAGGCTCGGAATTGGTGGACTTGGTTCGCAGTGGTTATGGTTTCTTTTTGAGTTTGTACTAAATCTCGAGAGAAGAATAAAGAGTTGTGGTGGTTCCGTTTTGAGTTTGTAATGATTTTTTTCTTCAATCTCTTTTTCTTTTTCTATTACCATATGTGAGTAATATGTTGATTAGGTTTTATGGTTCTAAATATGGAATTCATCGATTAAATAATTTAATTGTTAATTAAAATTTTCTATCTATTGGTTCTTCGATTTCCATGTTATTAATGCTGAAATTGGCTTGATCACCCGGTTTTAGATCCTAGGTTTTTTTGTGCATTCAAAGTGTTTAACATAATACATGAATTTATATAAATTAAAACTTTGATTATATCCAACAAGAGTTGATACCAAAATGTATTGTGAATCTAATTGAACATGTTCGTTAATGAATATTTGATTATGGAAATACAAATGAAAATTTAGTAATTTTCTTATCTTGTTTAATGGCTAATTCTTTAGAGAAATGATTAGATATCTTGTCTTCTATAGTTTGAGAGTGGTACTTAATTGTTGAATTGAGGTTTTTATAGTTTTGTATAGTCAATAATCTCTATGACCAATGCATTGAATCATATAATCTTAGTCACTTGTTTATCTTTATTAGTTTCTTTTTACATTTTGAAAAACCAAACAACTCTGAATTCTTGCTTGAAACTACTTTAATTTTTTTAATGTAATCTTAAACATTGTGAATTCGATTCTGCATGTACTACTACATATTTTACTGTGCACTTACTATTTACGTTTTTGGGATTATACTAAGCTTCGACCTATTAGCTTGTGCTCGGTTCACTATAAGATTATCTATAAAATCTTGTGTGCTCGTTTGAAGCTGATCTTGTCAGATATCATCTCCGACATTCAAAGAGTGTTTGTTCTCGGGTGTGAAAAGAATTTTGAAGGATATGTTTGGTTATATTAATTTTGATATATCATTTTTCGTCTGAGCAACACAAGCAGCATTGTCTTCATATAAGATAGTAGATTCAATTTTTACATGAATTGCACTACTTTATTGAATGTGTTGACTTATTGATTTTAGCCATAAATATTGTCTACTTGCTTTTTGAAGTGAGATGATTTTAGCATGATTAGAAGAAGTGTTCACAAGTGTCTGCTTCTGAGAACACCATGATATAGCAGGACCTCTGATTATGAATACATCCTGCTTGTGATCGAGCTTGTGTGGATCTGACATATATCATGCATTTACAAAACCAATAATTTGACCATTTGAATTTTTGGAATAAAATAATCTTAAATCAGTAGTCCCTTGAATGTATTGAAAAACATGTTTAATTTTATTCCAATATTTTCGTGTAGGGAATGAACTGAATCTTGTCAAAATATTAATGGTAAATGATATGTCAAGTCGAGTGCAATTTACAAGATACATAAGAGCTCTAATTGCACTTAGATACAGTACTTCATGACCAACTATCTCTTTATTTTTCTCATCTGGTCGAATAGGATCATTTCCAACCTTAAGTTATCTGACAACCATTAGAGTACTAAGAGAAATTCTCTTATCCATGTTAAAACGTTTTGGCACTCTTTTGGTATATGTGGATTGATATACAAATATGCCATTTGGAGAATTCTAAATTTGTATGCCAAGATAATACTTTGTCTGTCCCAGATCTTTTATCTCAAATTCTCCTTACAAATATTTTGTTGTTTTCTATATTGCTCAGAAGTTCCTATAATATATAGGTCATCAACATATACTGCGATAATTACAAATCCGGATGTTGTTTTCTTGATGAAAAAACATAGGCATATATGATCATTCACATATCTTTATTTTTATTAAATGTTCACTAAGAAGATTATACCACATACGTCCAAATTTTTTTAACCCATATAATGATCTTTGCAATTTTACTACGCATAACTCTTTGGATTTGGATTTTAATGCTCATGGCATCTTAAAAACATCAGAAATTCTCATATATATTTATGTATCTAATGACCCATATAAATATGTTGTAACAACATTCATGAGACGCATCTCTATGTTTTCATTAGCTGCTAGACTCATCAAGAATCTAAACGTGATTGCATCTATAATTGGGAAATATGTTTCTTTGTAATCAATCCTTGACCTTTGAGAAAAGCCTTGAGCTACAAGACGAGCTTTGTATCTTATAATCTCGTTTTTCTCATTTCGTTACCTCACAAAAATCCATTTGTATCCAACTGGTCTCACATTTTTAGTTATGAGTACAATAGATCAAAATACATTTTGTTTATTGAGCGAGTCAAATTTAACTTGTATTGCATCTTTCTATTTTATCCAGTCATGTCTCTTTTGACATTCATATACACAATTTGGTTCTGGATCATCGTTTTCCTCATCTATTTCCTTTGACACAATGTATTAGAAAATGTTATCAACATTATCTACTTTTTTCAGTTCCATATATTTCTATTATGGACATAATTGATAGAAATCTCATGATTTCCTTCAGGCTCATATTCTTCTTTATCATTAGAATCATGTTTTTTTTCTTCCAAAATGACTTCTACTATTTTAGGTGTATCATGCTTTTAAGTTTCTCTTTTCTTTCTAGGATTTTTTTTCCTTAGAACCAATGGGTCTACCATGCTTCAAGCGTATCCTTGACTCACATGTATCCTCTGTACCTCCTATTTCTTTTAGAATTTCAATTCGTGTAGGAATATTTACAGCTGGTGTACATGACTTAGTTACCATCTTGGTAGCGATAAATGCATCAGGTAGCTGATTTGCTACACTTTGCAAATGCATAATTCGTCGAACTTCTTGTTCTAACTGTTTTGTAGGAGGATCAAGGTAAAATAGAGATGATACATACCATTTGATATCTTTTTCTATTTTTTTCTTTTCTCCCCCTTGGAATACTTTTTCATCGTAATGAAATTTGACAAAACGTTCAGTAAAGACGTCTTTAGTATATGGTTCTAGATATCATATGATTGATGGAGAATCAGAACCAACATATATTTCCAACCTTATTTATGGTTCCATCTTTGGACATTGTGGTGGTGTTATAGACACGTACACCGCACAATCAAATACCAAAAATTCTTAGATGAGAAATATTTGGTTCTCAACTAAATGCTAATTATAATGGAGAATACTTTTGTTATGCTAATTATCCCAATGAGTGTTCCTGCATGCAAAATGACATATCCTTTTTGCATGTCCCCATATAGAAGGTGGAAGTTTTGATCTCATGAGCAATGGTCTTGCAATTAGTTGCATACGTTTAATTAATGATTCATCCAAACCATTTTTTGTATGAACATGAGCTACATGATATTCAACTTCAACTCCCAATACCATACAATAATCATTGAATGCTTAAGATATGAATTCACTAGCGTTTTCTAATCCAACTCTCTTAATATGATAATCAGAAAAGTGAGGTTTCAGTTAGATTATTTGAGTTAGGAATCTCGCGAATGCCATATTTTGAGATGATAATATACATACATGTGACCATCTGCTGGATGCGTCAATTAATACCATAAAATAGTAGAATGACCCACATGGAGGATGTATTGATCCACAAATATCACCTTGGATTTGTTTAAGAAAATTTGGTGATTTTTTATCAATTTTGGTTGGTGATGGCCTTGTGATCAAGTTCTCAGGAGAATAAGCAGAACATGTCATTTTATTCCCCTGATATATCTCATGGATTTTTAGTGAATGACCATGTGAGTTCTCTATGATTTTTCGAATCATTGTAATACATGGGTAATCATGTCATAGTGTAATATCTTCTGGATTTCTTTTGATCACGAGATGTGATTCAATGATATCTATATAAGTATGATGCAAAACAAAATAAGTTCTGAGAATTTTTCTAATATATGTTGTTTCTAGATTTCTGGGAATTTATCAGAAGTTATATACATATATTTCTTTCCATCCTCAATTGCAGATTGAGTGTCATATCCTTGAAGATATATATCTTTGAAATTCAACAAATTCTTCTTAGATTTCGGAGAATATAAGACATTTATTATGGAAATCTTTGTTCCATTAGGCAATACAAAATTACTTCTTTTGATTAAGTCTATAGGATCTGATATTGTATTAACTATTATTTTTCCGTTTTAAATGAGATAAGTATATATTTTCTCTTAAAATAGTGTGGATTGTTCTACTCTCTGATATACAAACTTTCTTGCATTTATCTTGGAGATATTCCATCTTGTATCTGTTTCCATTTCTGTAATCAACACAAATATTAATAATAAAATGATACATGCTATTCATAAATAAAAATCATTCAATGGTTATACAATCTCTTATTTTGAAAACAAATTACTTGAAAATAACTGAAATAAAAAATAATTATATATGGCATAACTGGAGACTTATTCAGTAGTATCACTACTAACATTTCACTTTCCAGTAAAAGTGGCATCATCGAAATCATCTATAAAGTCAGAAGCGTTGAGGTGTGTCATACTCTCAAAGTGTTCCATGAGATTCACTTCCTTCCTCTTGCCTTTTAGGGATTCTTTGTACAATTTATAAAGATGTTCAGGAGTTTGACAGACATGGATCCAATGTCCGTTTGATCCACATTTACAATAGATGTTCTCATGTTTTTGGCTGATACTTTCTTGGGATTCTTCCTTTGGGACGTTGTTCAGGTCAAACCCAAGTATAAGGCCTCATTGCCTTGTGGGTTATAGGGTTCACATCCGATGCATTTTTTGCATTCACTTCAGGAAATGCTTTGGTTCCACTAGGCCGAGCATTGTGATTCTTAATGAGGAACTCATTATTATTTTCCGAAAACATGAGCACCACAATTAGCTTAAAAACCCTTTTGTATCCACAATTCTTGTATTTTTCTTGCAACACATAGTGATTTTTCTGGAAAGCAAAGAAAGTCTTATTGAGCATTTCTGCTTCGTTAACAAGTTTTCTGCAATATTCCAATTGTGTCATTATTCTCAGTATTGCGAAATTGTAAAGATCTACCTTTTTAAATCTTGAAATCTTATATTATTCCATCATCCATGGCATGGGGAAGCATTATTGCTTTTTGGTTATCAAGCCTTTACTTTTAATGCTTTTCACATCTCTGCATGATCTTTTAAATACATATAATCATGCATCAGGTTCTCATCTCGATGTTTTCTGAAAAAAATTATTTATTTTGCCTTCTTTTGAGGAGACAAAATATTTTTCTCTTTTATTGTTTCATATATTTTTTTATTTCTAAGTAAACCTATGCATTAGCTGTCCATGCTATATAATGTGCTAAAGTTATTTGTAAAACCGAAAACTTGAGTTTCTCGATGTTTGTCATTTGATTTTTCTAAACCTAAACCATAAAAATATTATTAATAAGATGATATTGAATATTTAAAATGAACAGAATCTTTTGGGAAAAAGGCTCTTTCTAGAGGTTGTCAATCTACGAATTAGTGATCCAACTGGGCATTTATATTAATAATACAAGCGATTATAAAAATAAGATTGCATAAAATATTAAATCGATGTTTATGGTGAGCTCTCCATGAATAAATTTTCCAATGAAAATACTGTAAATAGATACACGAATTACAAATAAACTATGAATTAAAAAGTAAGCAAATAATCCTTCAAAATGAAAAATAAAATTCTCATAAAGATTTAAAACAAGATGAAATGTTTTGATATAATTAATGAGTGAAAATGAGTGTATTTATAAATTGAAAACATTGTTCATAGCCATTTGAAAAATGAAGTTTTTTGAATTATTTTCTTTGTGATCGTTGGTAAAAAAATTTAATCATAAAATCAATTTTTAATTTTTAATAATTGATACTCATAGTTTTAACCTAAGAATTGGACTGCAAATATACAGACACACGTAGTAGTATAGATGGGATCGAATGGACCGAGACCAAAGTTGCACTAAAATTCTTATCAAATGAATGCTAAGGTAAGATGAAAAGAAAAGTTGTTAGTTGAAAGTAAACTAAAATGACAATTAAAACAAAGTAAAATTATGGATTAAAAACGTTAGGCTTTAGGGATAATCGCCAGAAATCAAAGATCTTGAACCATACAACTATTCAGGACATCAATAAGAACTATCTAGAACTCAAACATAAACGTCTAACCAATCCACTGTCGTGGTATTAATTACTATGTCTAACCACCTAAGTATCTAAAACATCATTTGAACTTAAAATCCTAGAAAAGCATTAACAAACGGGTTCGATATGTTCACGTATCGCAATAGCATCAGCTTTTGTTGGCTAAGGACAATACACTGACATATGTTCTATCCAACAACCTATAACACTTTGGCGAATAAGTTAAACCTTAGATTATAGACTAAGTGATCAAATTAGCCTAAGCAATGAAAACAACAATAGATGAAGATGAAGAAAGATAAAGAATTCTTCATTCATTTGAAACCCTAAACCCTAACTAGAGAACTACCCAGACATGGAAGTAGTGAAACAACCAAGTTTTGATGTAAAACTCATAATAAATTCAATAAAATAAACAAAAGATATCTCTTCACAAGGTCTCAATAGAAAATAAAGAATAAGATAAGGTAGACTAAACAATGGCTTAAAACTAGTATTTATAGGTACAAACACGGCTAGATTGAAATCCTAATCCAAAGAGGAAAAGAAGAAAAGTTTCCTTTTTTCTCGGGCATGTTGATTTGGTCTAGATCGATTAGTCCAATGACTGGTCATTCAATCGGGTTCTTTACGGTAATTCAGATTGATCAGTTATGATGATGGATCGATCGGTCCAAGGCTGGATCGATCGGTCCAAGGCTGGATCGATCGATCTGAACTCGTCTGGTCGATCTGTTTTCTTATGGAAATGTGTTGGTGATGATGGATAGATCGATCGATCTGAAAATACCCGGTAAACTCCACATATTTGGGATCGATCGATCCAGTGTTCAGATCGATCGATTTGGCTAGGATTGGCCAATTCCTCATATCGACGGATCGATCGATCTGATCACTCCAAATGACTCCTTTATGCTCTTTTACTCCGAACTTCATCTAAAATGCAATACGTTTTTTTCTAGCATGATTAAACCTGAAAAGACTCTAAAACACCCAAAGGACTCTAAAAACCAATGTCAAAATACGTTAAAACCTCAACATATCAATTCTCCCAGACTTGAATCCTTCCTTGTCCTCAAGTAAGAACAAAAAATTAAAGACAAGTTCAGACGGAATGTTTGAAAACGGGAACTTACACACTCCTTTAGATTCCACCGCGCTGAACTTCCAATCCTCAGAACTTATAGAGGTTAAAGAATCAGTTAGTACTACAAGTACTTTACCATAAGCATATCAGATAATACCTTACTCTAGTCCCCAGAATCCTAAAGAATCTATGAAATCTCCATTGTCGATCCTTTAACATTCATTGATTTATCTGTAAAGTGCAGTCTCACAAAGGGATTATCAATCACAACAAGGATTTGGAATGAAAGGCTAGTTTGATGGTGGCTGAAGTGTTTAGGCTTTGATAATGAAGACGGATGCAAATCATGGCACCAAATCACAGTGAGACGAAGACCAAATATTGATAGATAACCTCTCGAACCTTGGAATCTCTGTAAAACTCTGTAATGTCCTAAAAAGTTACAATGGTGCTTAAGATAAAACTTTAAACTCAATAAAGACTTTATCATGGTTCCTTCTTTATCTTCTTTCCCTTCTTGCTTTTCTTTCTTTTCTTTTTCTTATTTTTCGTTTTTCTCTTTTCATTTTCTAATTTTTTTTTCTTCTGGAATCAGTCCTAGTCACACAATACATGAACCAAAGACAACTCAACCAATATCATTTTAAGTAAAAAAAGAGCGTTAGAATTAGTAGAGATCCTTAGTACAAAGAGGTGTGTCGGTCCGCATACTTTGTAGTTTTTACATTTGATTGCACGTCATAATGATGAAACAGATGGCATGTGGTATGAAAGATATGATAAGGTAAAGGTGTTGTACCAAACTAAAGATGTCCTTGGCCATTCGGAGTTCTAAAAAGGGTGGTATAAAAGATGGAATTGAACCCTGAATGTTGTGATCCTTGTGCAATATTAAGCCCCTGAGTGAGAATATTATGTCAAGTTAAAGGTCTTGTAAGATAGAGTTAATGTTAGATCATTCAAAGAATAGGGAACTTCAGGTAAGTTGATCCACCAATCGTATTTCCAATCTTCCTAGGCTGAGAAAAATCATTGTAAGAAGCTTGTTGGAAATTTAGTCAACACCAGATGAAATCCAAAAACTTAATAATAATATTCCTAATGGTTGACTCAATAAAAACGACACAAACCCCAAAATAAAAACAAAACAAATGAACGGTGTTATTCCCAGAAACTACCCTCTCCCAGACTTACTTCTTTAGAAGAGCACGACAAATGCAAAAGTAAAATAAGATAAAATTAAAGAAAAATAACCAAAAATAAAAACTTAGTAGTGGGTTACCTCTCACCAAACACTTGTTTAACGTCATTAGCTCGACTACAACAACACCTAAGTATGATGAGAATCCTAAGAAGGATCAGGGTGTGGTGGAGGTGGGTTGAGACGTGGTCCGCGTGCTTTCTTGTCATGTAGATCCAGCTTCATAATTCTACTCAACATATCATCCACAGCTGGTTGGCCTTTTTCCTTTAGCTCCGGAGTGATAATCGCTTTGACTTTAGAGAAAGGCTTAGACATACCTTTGCATTTCAGCCGATACTCAATGGTATCACCAACGCATCTTTGTGGTGTCAAAGTGATTTGAGAAGTTATCATCACTCCCCTAGACTTTGACTTGTCACTCTTATCAACCTTTTGGGATTCCCTTATAGAAAAATGAGTATCTCCATCCAAGACTTCATTAATCTCCTTCTTAGGTGCTACAGCTGTCATGACATCCATCTTCTTCTTCTCAATGGTAACAAAGGAGACATAATGTTTGTCATCAATTTTGGAACTGCATCATATAAGACAGTGTTGTCGATGTTTGAGAGACAAACCTTCTTATTAGGTAAATCAACTGCACTTGATGTAGCAAGGAAATATCTTCCCAAAATCAAGGACATGTAGGCATCTTCGCTCATCTTGATGACCTGAAAATCAGTAGGCATCAAGAAATTCCCAATCTGTACCAAAAGGTCTTTAATGAAACCGTACTAAGTTGATATTATAGCATCCACGAAATGGAGAGCCATGTGTGAAGGCTGTATAGATTCAATCCCCAAATGCTCTGCAAGTCCATCGGAGATGGTGTTCACCGTAGATCTAAAATCACATCTAGAATCTTCAAATTCAACTCCAAAGATGGAGCATGGCACAACAAACTTCCCTTTATAACTTAGGTAATTGCTTCAGTGCAGGGCCTTGATCTGTTTGTTGATGTCTTAGGTATGGAACCTGATACGATTCTTCCCAATGAGCTGCACTCAACGAGACCGGGGGATAATCCTAAACTTCAAAGGGATAGGCAAAGAAAGATCTTTAGGTATATTAAAATTAAGTCCTAATAGTTCCTTCCGAAAACCTTCATGATATACTAGGTGGTGGAGATCTTGACAACAAAGATAAAGTAGAAACCAATGCTAGGAGGTAAAGGTGACGAGAGAAACAACAGCTTTCCGGCTTTATTGAAGGCGAAAAATAGCTGTGGGCGAGCCAAATTAGTCAAAACAACTCCGTGAAATACGAATGTCCAAGTATGGATGCCCAGAGCTTTGATATACAACAACATCTCGCTATAGATATTGACGACAATCTCGGGTCGTAATGAGATCAACTGGGATCGGGTCTAAATGAAAGTATTTTCTTCCATTCATTGAGCTCGTATTGCGTCGAAAGTTGGTTAAGCTACGCCGCGGTGATTTCACTATAGCTGGAACCCTTATTATAAAATAAAATAAAAAGGTTAACACCCTAGAGAGACTCCTTGTAGACAAACCAACTACAGCGATTTCCACGATTTTAAGAGGCAAAACAAAGGGAAGAGTAAAGCCTTAAAGTTTATCTCAATGGGCTGAGACGTAGTCAAAGATTAGGGCTCGTAAAGGGGAGATTTACCACGAAGTTTATTTATCCTAGTTTTTTTTTTGTTTAACTATATTATCTGTCTCTATACTTTTCTTTTCTTTTTTGGTTTCCCACGAAGTTAATTTGGGTAAATAACTCTCTTTTTCGGCAGGGATGTTAATCACCAAGTCATGGTAATATGGTATTATGAACAATCTTCTCCCGAACTAGGAATGAAGCAACTTCATAAGATTTGGTAAAAAATTTCATACGTCCTCGTATTGAAGGTCAAAGATTCTTGTCGTTACCTACTAACTTCTAGTTATGTTGTTGAAGAACTGAAGAAGACACTTCAAAAGAAGCAATGGCTTGAGGCGTTCTTATAGATCCCACGTTGATTGAGAGTGTCCACTTGACTCGTTTATTTTATTTTATTTTTGCTTTTCTCTTACCAAAAGTGAAGATCCTCTGTGGGGGTTCGTTTTTTGGATCAGATACCGGTTATCATCCCTAATACGCTTGTCATGGTGCCTTGTGCTTTTCTTTTAAATCATAAAGACTTTCTTGAATCCGGTTTTCAAAAAAAAAGTATTTATAAAAAGAGATCCGAAGACTTTTACTTTTATTGAAGCTTTGAGATCATGTTTATTTAAGGAAAATTAGGATTTATTTTGATGGTATAGTTGTGCTTTGAGAAAGACTGCCTACATATTCTTGGAAAGGGATCAAGTCATTTATAGTTCATTTAAAAATAGTGGTTTAGGCGAATTAAGGTTTTTGGATGTGTTCTCTAAATCTTAAGAGCTGTGGATTTGTAGATCTTTTTCTCCATCTCTTGTGAAGAGAGGGTATCTCTTTCTTTATACTAATCTAAAGAGGTTGATTCTTGGTCTTTTCCTTTTCCTTTTAGGAGTTGATTTATTTTTCTAAATAGAACTTCCTTTTGTCGATTCTTCTTTTTATACCATTGAAGTCAGCACAACGTTGCGGGTCAAGATTAATGGGATTTAACATGTCTATTCTTGATTTGGATCGGGGTATGTTGAGGGTGCTAAATCCGGTACCAACAATAAGCCCCCATTTCGTTTGAACGAGTGTTTACTCGAGTTTGACGAATTTAAAAGAAAGATAACTTGACGTAAATCGAGAATGACTTGTTTAATCCTTATGATGTGAGGCGGAGCTTGACTTTAGCAAACCGATGCGAGTACGAGCTCGGCTTAAATACTTGATGCGAGGCTGAGTTTGATTTTGAGACTTGATGTGAGGCTGAGTTTGACTTTAGAAAACCGATGTGAGGCGGATTTCGACTTTTCATGAGATTGGCTTAAAGAATTGATGTGAGGCTGAGCTCGGCTTAAATACTTAATGTGAGGCTAAGTTTGGTTTTAATACTTGATGCAAGGCTGAGCTCAACTTTAATACTTGATGCGAGGCTGAACTCGGCTTAGCATTGATGATGCAAGGTTGAGATCAGCTGAAAGACTTAATCCAAGGCCAAGCTCGGCTTATAGATTTGATGTGAGGCTAAGCTCGGCTTATAGATTTGATGCGAGGCTCAGCTCGGCTGAGAGACTTGATGTGAGGCTGAGCTTGGCTTATCCTTGATGTGAGGCTGAGCTAGGCTTAGCCTTGATGTGAGGGTGAGCTCGGCTTAAAGACTTGATGTGAGGGTGAGCTCGGCTTAAATACTTGCAAGGTTAGTGCTCGATTTATAGTAAAATGAGTCTTGACTCGATTTAATATATGCAAGGCGGAGCTCGGCTTAGATGAACATGCGTTGCAGCGAGCAGACTCGACATAATATTTGAGTGATCGGTGACCGGAGAGAACTTGCATATAAGAAACTTTATTGAAAGATACGTTAGAGCGCCGAAAGCATAATTATGATAATGATAATGCAATAAGACTTCAATAGTAAGGGTTTGTCAAGCTAGATGAGATCAATTGAAAAGCTTGTAAAAATTCCGTGCAGGATCAGTTTATACATGAAAACAAGCAACAGAAAATTGTGCAAATACAGTGCTGAATCGTAATATACGATGACTACTCTGTGCAAAATCAGTGTAAAATCTTGTTTCGTGCAAAATCGGTTTAAATAAACACAGATCGGTATTCGAGCCAAAATCATGCAAAAATAGATGCAGAAATTGATAGCAGATAAATTGTACATCATTCGTACAGAAAAACTTATCTTAATGAGTGATCGGAGGTAATGAGTGATTGGAGGTAATATTCCTTAGCAACTTGTTGATGTAAGATACTTCCTTTAGCGGCCTTTGAAATTAAACGCTCAAACCGGGTTGTGCAAAGAACCAACATCATCTTTTTAGCTCAATTGTCCACTTACTTTTTGTAGCTCAGTAGACGAGCGTCTTCTCAAAGCTCGGTTGACTAACGTTTATTTCGTTGTGCCTTGAGAAAGACTGCCTACATATCCTTGAAAATGGACCAAACAATTCGTAGTTCCTTTACAAAAGAGTGGTTTAGGCGAATTAGAGTTTAAGGATGTTTTCTCTGAATCTCCTGCAAAGAGTTGTGGATTTGTAGATCTTTTTCTTCATCTCTTGTGAAGAGAGGATAGCTCTTAGGACAGTGTGTCTTTCGAGATTGAAATAGTAATGGCAAAGAGGGTCGGATGGGTAGTACCGCGACAACACAATTTCATTTGTTGGAATCACTCTAAAAGAGTCATTTCCATCATGTTCTTGTTGCTCCATGAAGGCAATACGTATATATGCTTGGACCATTCCTGTTTTTGGAGATCTTCTAGAATCCATAACTCAATTCTTTTGCTTGCTTCATCAATGTAGGAAGCTCTTCATAGTGAACTAAACGTAATTTACCGTTGTATTTTATCACTCCAAACAAAGTTTCCATGACATTAATAAAGCTGAACTTCTCAGACTTAACGTCAAAGCAAACTATTATATAAATTCTATACACCTAGATAGCTCGATAGTACAAAACTCCTAGATGCATACCCCTACATCATCAGTATAATGTGGTATAAAACATTCAATCATTCTCCAATAATGGTTTTCAGTTCCTAATGTCAGAACTTGAAGCTCCTCAAACACCCTTGTTCCTAATGGCAAGGACATGGACAAAATCTTGAATGCTTTTTCCATCATATTATATCCAAAATCTTGTCTTCACTTTTGGTAAGGTAAAGGATTGTCTAGTGCTAGGGTTACATATCACGTGTACCGTTTCTTTCCTTCACTTTACTATATGCTTATTTATAAAACAGAACAAGCCACTGATAGGAGGAAAAATTACATAGGAACCCTTTTTTGGCAGGTGTACAGAAGCTGCGGGCGAGCCAAAGATCTTGTCAAGAACAAATCCGTGAAATTTGGACGGCGAAGTATGGAGGCCCAGAGCTTGCATACGCAACGACATCTCGCTAAAGACTTCACCGACAACCTCGAGAATACCTTGATAATATGTCTAATCTTTCTCTTTGATTTATTGAGCTTTTTAATTTGGGTAAGTAGTGATAGTTGATTAATGAGAATAAAAATATGAATACTATAATCATAATTAACACTAATCGTAGAAATTAGTTCTAACTACTTGAAATAAACAACATATTTTACAAAAGCATGTATAAAATAAGCATATTATTTTTTAACCATAAATAAATTAAAACATCTACTCGCATTGTAACGCAGGTACAATACTAGTTTTTTACTTGGATTGTATTAATGGCAAAGTTTTAGTATTCCATTATGTAATTTTGAAGATCCCTCATATTAGTCTAAGAAAGAAATAGACGAAACCCCATTTTGAAGTGAGCTTTTAGCAGAGATTTCTTTATAGGCTACACAAGTCTTTTCTTTCCTTTTCTAATTGTGATCCGTCCAAAAAAAAAAGAGAATATGAGATGATCATGAGTTTAAAGAGTAAGAAAGAGATGAAGAGAATCAAAAAGTCAGGATTTTCTCGAGTATAAAACAGAGCTTCCACACCATAATAGTTAAAAAAGTTCTACATCTAAACCAAACTAGAGCTAAAAGTTTTCTTTTTCACTTAGGGCTCCTCCTGTAGTAAAAAACCATAATCACAAAATTAGTCACACAACCCAATTAAATTTTAGAGGAATTTGTCTAAAATGGTTTGTTTGGTAATTTCAATTTAAAGGAAGTACCCGTCACGGCTGTGGAGAAAGATTGAACCTTCAACTTGTTTTTTGCGGAATTTCTCACAATCAGTCATGAAACTTTGGATCTCTCGTGTGTTAACTTAGAAAGAAAACGAATGAAGAAGATATAGAGAGAGCACACACACACAGTTTAACGAGTTCACGTTTCCAAACCGGAAACGCTACGTCTCGCCGAGATTGTACTCTGAAATCCACTAGAAAGCTTTGGTTTTGGTAACATAAACTCTAGAGGCGAACTGGAAAGCCGCCTCACTCAAATCCTCATCTTGCTCTCTTGTCTTATCAAAGGTTCACCTTGTCTCTCTTATATATATTCTAGAGCTCTCTCTCTCTTGTTCCTCTCCGCGTGCTCTGTTTTACCGTACAGAGGAAGAAGACAAATCCATCAACAAGTTAGATAGGAGTTAATTACATTCCTATCGCTTTGCACCTTAAGAGAAACACGTGAGGTACTATGCCCTTTCATTTGTTGAAACCTTTTATCTCTAGAAGAGTCTGTGGAAGTCTCTTTATTCCCTTTAGAGTAACTCAAACACTTAGGCAGAATCCAACAAAACTCCACCTTGCTTTAGTGTTAACTCTCTTCTCTTTCCTTTCTAGCTTTTTTTATTTCCAACTCGGAACCTGAGATCTTCTCATACTTGATTTACTTTGAGCAGCTCCAATATTGCATAAAGCATGCTCACAGATAACACCTTAATGTCGATTTCAACTTGATTGTAAGCTGTTCATTTCTGCATAACCTTGGTCATCATCCTAGAACTGAATTTTGTTGGAGTCCAAATTCAGTAATTTACTTTTCTTCTCTATCAAACTTTCAGCATCTCCTTTTACTTCTCCAAGCTTTGTCTTAGCTTCTCACTTTGATGCTTTAAAGATGAATCAAATCAATCTTCAATAATATGCACGTTAAAACATCCTTTAACCATGCTTAAATCTCAATGCCTTAAACGATATGATGAACAACTTCAGATTGTGATTCAACACAATTTTCCCAAGTCACCAACAACTACAATGTCTCTTCATCAATGATTTGCTAGCCTTATCTTGCATTGAACATGTCTTGATCTCTTCATATCTTTGAACCAATCACATAGTCTTCTTCCATGGCCTCTGTTTAGACACCATGAACCTGATTTATTGATTGTAAAATAACCTTGTGTCCTTCTGCAAAAACTGATTCTCTTGTTGACTCTTGATTCTTCTCATGTGCACTGAGCTTGAAAACAAATTATCCTTGAATCAAATGCAGAAAACCTGAATCAGCTATGCTTCTGTCTTGAAACAATCTTTGATTCATTCTTGTAACATAACCTGCCGTTTGTTTACTCACTTGGATCTTGAACTAACTTGTACTACCGTTTAAACTAACAGAACACGCCTCATAACCCTCTTTGTTGTGAAGACTTTCGACACAAATTCCTTGTTCAATCTCTGAGAAAACAAATGCTTGCCACCAGCTTGAAAAAAAAACCATTGCTAGTAACCTTTAACCTTGTCTCTTATCCACAAAACTTGTGATGCTTCTGAGACAACCCCTTACAGCTCTCTTCACATCAAATCTTGAGCTCTAGATGTGCTTATATAGCTGTATGACAGCCCTGAAACATGTTCTCTAGTGTACAGACTTTACCAAAAATTGGTACTTGCATCATTTCTTAATTTGTGACTGAACACCACTTATTCTTTTTTTCTCATCAGCTCTTCTTTAGCATGCTACTCCTGATGAATCCTCACTTGTCTTCTCTGCAAGTGATTTAACCTTTGAGAATATCCTCCTAAGTCTTCTTATGATGCCTCGACACAATCATAATTCTCTTGATTGCTCTCCTTCAAATGCAGTTTTGAATCCCTGCAATTTCTGTCCTTTTCTTGGACTTATCTTCGAGTTGCTTGTACTTGAACTTGCTTAACATGCTGGAACCCCAACAGATTCAAATTTCTTTTAAATAACATGCCTTGAGACTTGCTTGAATTTTCTGCACTTGTATCTCTTGTTGCTTCTTTCTTTTAAAATTATTAGAACTTGCAATCTACAATTATCTGAACCTGAAACTTGTAATTTTCAGAACCTGCAACTTACCTTTGAATGCCTGAACAAGCACCAAACTTCTTTCCAAAAACTGAGAATATTTCTTTTTTAAGACTTTCTCATAATGAAAAACTGATGTGGCTTTGGATATGTAGACATTCTCTTGTTCTTGACTTCACACTCTTCTTTAACACACTGAGATACTCTTAATTTTTTCACCAGTGACCTTATGCTCTGTAACTCTGCTCGAGTAATCTAATAACCACCCTCTCAGACCTATAACAACCAAAAAATACTCTGAGCAAACCTTCAAAGTAATCAATGCTCCACCTGAAGCCAAAAAACACCTGATGGCGTGAACTACAACACTTGTAGATGCACGACTCCACCTGAAACAAGATCCTTCCAACTTTGATTTTACTTCTTGCATTACTCACCGAGTTAACACACGCTTCATGGTCACTTTGATCTTCACATACACGTGCTTAATGTATCTTTGTATTTATCGTGTTCATCATGGCTTCTTAATTGAGAAAACAGTAAATCAGACCTTAGACCTATGTTTTCACCATTCTGCAGCCAATCCAAACTCTTTTGTGTATTAGAAGAATCTCCAAGAACTCTTTGCTTTTTTTAAGTTCCAAGTTTGGTTGTGATCCACCAAACTGATCATATATTGACTATTCAGCCATACTGATCTTTGATAGGCGATAACTTGTTATGGGATAAGCTAGCTTTGAATCCTTTACTAAGCATCTAGACTTGGATCCATCAGTCTTTAAGATTTCTGCAAATTTTCTTGTTCTTTATCCATCTTCTTTGCAGAAAATATCAACTTGCTTGTTGAAAATTCTAAAACTTCCATTAACAAGAAATTGAGCAATGTCAAAAAGACTTGCCAATACCAGATCTTGAGCCTTGAGTCTTCTCAATTCTTAGCTTCTCCATAACCAGCTTATTTATCTCTCTCCTAGACTCAATTCCTTTAAATCATAAGAGCTTGAAACCATCTTCCTTTAACTTGGTTTCTTGTCACTGATTTCAATAGCAGTTTCATTAATTATCCATAATCATTGTAGTCAAGATGAGACACAAATTCTTTGTGTCACAACTGCTCTATCTTGAGCATACTCTCAGCTACCCTCAAAACCATAAAACAGACTTCATGCTGCTCTCACTTCATGAGCCATCTTGATTTTGCAAAACTGTTCAATTTGTCACTCACACAAATTTACTTTGGTTTAACTGATTTCTTCTTGACTTGATGATCTTTTATGTTCTAATGAACCTTTGGCTTGTTCATTTTTGAGAGAACACATGTTTGTTGTTCCAGCATTTATGTGCCACAAAATGAAACAACAACAAAACCTGCAATCTAGTCCACTTTTCTTTTGGATTTATAAGACTGCTTTAAGCTCCATTGATGATTTACTTTGATACTTAATCATCAACGTTCTGAGCTTCTTAGATTCACAAGAATCTAAAACCTTTCCACTGAGAATGATCCTTTAAACCAAACTTTCTCAAATCTCAAACTCAAAACGGAAACCTTCAAAGGACATGCCTTAATCTTGTTTCCAACCGAGTTCTGAATTTTTTTCTTCACCCACCTGCGACTTTCTTCAAGTCTGAACCTTGAAACCTTAACTAATAACCAAGCAATATCTTAGACACAAACTGATCTCACTTCTAAGGCGTCCCCTAATCTTGAGATTCACATGTGTCACCAACTGTTATCCTTTTAACTATTCTGAAAGAACCACACTGCATCTAACTCAAACAAACATCTTTGACCAAAACACAACCTGACACCAAATTTGAGCCTTGACCATTCTTTTGTAAAGATAGAATGCATCTTTTACAATAACAGAGATTTCAAACCTTTTAATATGCAGAGGGAGACTGGCCATAAACAACTTATGTAAAACATCACAGTGGAATCTTGTGACTGCAACATAAAATGACCAAATATCCACAAGATTTGAGTTTTTAGGTTGAAGATAGGATTCTTACTTCAGGATCTTGAGTTGTTGTAGAACTCATGCTTTCTCTGAGTTAGAATCCAACATACACTTGCAGAAACTTCCACAACTCATCAACCTCAAATTGGTTTCTTCGAAACATATCAAGAACATTATTCTTGATGAATGTTCTTTCTTCAATCTCTGGATCTTTTCTTTCTTGTGTGTTTCTAGCATCTTCAGTTGTGATTTAATTTGCTCTAAAACTCACCTTGATGCAGAAAAAAAATCAAGTATTTGGAGAAGACAACTTACAGATCTGTCTGAGTTCACCAAACCCGAAATCATCCATGTTAAATAGATCTTTCTCTGTGAATCTTCCTTCTTCCATCTCAGAAGACTTCAACCATAAACCGTCGTCTTCTTCTTCTTCCTTGTGCTTGACAAAGGGGCTGATTTTCTTAACAACGCTTGGAGATTTCTTATAAAGCTTACTCCTTTCATTGTAAAGCTTGGGTCTTTCTTGATAAAGACTGGAACTTTCTCTTCCCACAGTATGAGACACCTCTACCATCAAGCATCTTTGCTTCCACACGTCCATATGTCATTAGTGAGAAAGTTCAGAGCTTTCTTCGATCCTGGGCTTCCAACCTTGCTATGATACCATTTTGTGGAGAAAGATTGAACCTTTAACTTGTTTTATGTGAAATCTCTCACAATCACTCATGAAAGTTTGGATTTCTCGTGTGTTAACTTAGAAAAAGACGAATGAAAAAGATATAGAGAAAGCACTCACAAAGTTTAACGAGTTCACGTTTCCAAACCTAAAACGCTACGTCTCGCCGAGATTGTACTCGAAAATCCACTAGAAAGCTTTGGTTTTGGTAACATAAACTCTAGAGGCGAACTGGAAACTACCAGCCGCCTTACTTAAATCCTCATCTTTCTCTCTTGTCTTATCAAAGGTTCACCTTGTCTCTCTTATATATATATTCCAGAGCTCTCTCTCTCTCTTGTTCCTCTTGGCGTGCTCTGTTTTACCGTATTACCGTACAGAGGAAGAAGACAAATCCATCAACAAATTAGATAGGAGTTAATTACATTCCTATCCCTTTGCACCTTAAGAGAAACACGTGAGTTTCTATGGCCTTTCATTTCTGGGAACCTTTTATCTCTAGAAGAGTCTGTGGAAGTCTCTTTATTCCCTTTAGAGTAACTCAAACACTTAGAATCCAACAACGGCAAACTTGTAGAAATAGCCCACTGCTTTCAAAATATCAGCGCTATGGTTCTCTGTTTTGTTTTAATTTGTTATCTTTAATTAAATGGTTTTTTACAATTCGGTCATTCCAATATGACAGAAAAAGTTAGGTAGAAGGCCGATGAAAGACAGATCTAACCCGTTGACATAAGACAAGTCTTACGTAGAAGTATGGCAAACCTAATTCAGACATAAAACATGTACAAGGAAGACGAAAGCATATTTAAGGTGCAAACATGACATCTTATGGTAAGACTCTTAATCTCGTTTTTTTGCCTTGAGCATATTTGTCTTATGTTGAGTATTGTACTCGTGTATTAAAAACTCATTGAATTGCAATAACAAACTAAACGCAGAATAACATAAACACAAAAGAGCTTAAGATTAGTAACTTTTTACCAACCCAACTTCATAAACCTAAATTAAATATACTCAAACATTGACAATATCCTTTTTGAAATAAACGCAAGAGATAAAGGTTTTAAGCAGAACATCAAGGAGTTCATAAAGCACTAAATAGCCACGAGATGTGGTGATGTAGAGATTGATGCATATTAGTACATTTTAAGAAAATAATACACAAACTATTTGTCATAAATCCATGAAATACAAGGGAGAAAAAGAAACTTAAATGGCTAGCAATGACATGCATCTACCTTCTCAGATTATTCGCAAACTATAAACAGACCCATAAGCTTGCAAAAATGCTTATCTTTTGTAACCACAATGATTTTGCTATCAAATCCAAACTAATCAGCTTTATCAGCCAAGGTAAATAAAGATAAGAACTTTCTGATGCTTTAGCCTCTCGCGCACTACACCTTAATGTTCTATTTTTGTCCTTTTCCCCCAAAATTTCTGAATTAAAATTTCTATAAACGTGTTATAATTTTCTGGGTTGGCTCTACCATATATTTCTATACTCTTAGATACAAAAGCAATGTCAATGAAAACACTACCTCGGAAGTGAGGTGAAAGTCGGTTAAATATAACTTTTGCAATGCTACTATTTCCAATCTCTGAGGACTCCCATATACTAACCATTTTCTCTTCCTCATATCAATTCTTCGTAATTTTTCGACGAAATTAAAATCAGTTTATCGAAAACATCATTGGAAATTTGTTTAATCAAGTTCGCTTAATTACTATTACAAAAGAAAAAAAAATTAACTTCACAAACATTATCAAACATTGTAAGAATAATGAAATGAACTTGATTGAAGAAATCACCAATGATGTTTTGGATAAACTGTTTGTAAGTTCATCAAAACATTCCAATAAATTGAAATATAAGGAAGTGAAGATGGTTGGTATATGAGAATATTCAGAAGAATTACCTCCTGAGTTAGATCTTCTGGAATTAGATCTTCTTGCAATAATCGTAAATTCTCTTCAACCTGAAAGTATACAAGTTGTTTTTTATAGTCTGCTTATAATCTGCCTTATATAAGTATACTTAGACTTACTAATTATCAAATTGAGTACTACTATTACATCCATTACTAACAGAATCTCAAAATGTATCTTGAGTCGAATATGAAATAAAGATCCCTAAATATGTCAGGCTAATGTGATTGATGTATTTCATTGAGAACACAAAAGCCATGGTGCACTTTAATACATGAATACATTGGATATTATGAATATATTACATTATAAATCAGAATTTCGAATTCAAAGAATTCAAGTAAGCCATAGTCCACAAATTCTACAGATCTATAACAATCCTAATCAAAATTTTCGAAAAAGTTCGATCAACAATGAGCTAAAATGGATCAACAAGTTGTGCACATGATATGATCTAAACGAATTGACGCAGAGACTGAGACTTAGAATCTAGAAATCGAAAGAGAGAAATGTAGCTACCATCAAATCGATCCTCGAAGATAACTTCTGCAGAGGCGATTGCTACGAGACTAATAAGAATCAGAGAGATAAAGTGAGGGTTTAGTTTCCCATTGCTGAAAACTCAGATTGGACCTTCCTCGAAATCTAAAGATGATATATAGAGGTTGACGTTGACCTGGTGACGTTGCATCTTTCTATCCACATTGACCAATGAATAGCAAACACATCAGATATGCTTGTCATGAATATGACGTGGCTAAAGATCACTGGATAGAACCACGAATTTTGAGTCAATTAGCGTAGATTTTTAACTAGTCTACGTAGCCGTCGGATTCGAACAAATTTTATCTGCAAAATCTATCTTTTAGTTTGGTTTGACCAAAAAATAATAATAATAATAATCTTTTACTCTTTACTAAAAAGACCAGTGAACCTTTTTCTTCCAAGCGATGTAGTACTCATTCATTATTTTCTAAATCACAAGTTACCAAAACCGATAATTAATTGCCACACATATTTAATTTAATAAAAACAAATAAAGAATAGTATTTTCTTCATTTTGAAGATAATTATTTGCCACATATTTATTCATTTTGACTATAAAAATAAAATACCATTGAAGAGGATTTTTTATTTTTAACTTCAAAATAAAAAAAGAAGTAAAATTTGAAGCACCCTACGAGATAGTCTAATTCCGAATGTTATTGAGATGAAAACGATAGTAGTGATAATCTAGCGAAAGTGATCAATGTAAAAAGGCCGTTGAGCCCCTGGTAGATTAATAACAAAATGGTATTGCTCAATGATTTTAGAATGAGATATCACATCTGGATAAAAATTCATTTTTTGTGAAATTACCACCGGTTTGACAATAACAATAATTCAATTTCATTGGTTCACTTTACTGGAAAAAGGGTCATGTGCAATCCTGCGAAATTTTATGGTCTTCAAACCATTTGATTTGTTCTTAACCATGTTATAATTTGGGTTGGTTCAATAATCAAAAAGATATTGCTTTTTTGGAATGGTTGGAATATATCAGAATGTTAAATATTTTTTAAAAATTATTTACAATAGTAATCGACTCTAAATTTTTGTATAAATTAAAATATATTTATTTATCATCAAAAAGTTAATTGATTTTATTTTTAAAATATAGATGTTTTACAAGTTATTATTAAGTTTTATTGAAGATATTTTAGAAATTAATACTTGAAAAAGTAGTTTTAAAGACAAAAGGTGCTTTTCAAATTTGTAAACATAAAAAGAATATTTTCCCAAAAAAATTTCAAAATTTTAAATGTTATTGAAATAGTGACATGAAAAGTACTTATAAATGATTTGAAATAAGCTATTTGATTTACTCAAGATTAATTTAGGGAAGCTTTTTTGGTTAAATATTAAAACATTATTACTATGAAGCTTTTCATTACAAAATTTAGGGTCTATTTTAAATATACATTTTTCCTAAGAGAGAAAATATCCAATTGAACAAAAGGTTTCTAATTGTATAGCTCCACATTTAACATGGATTTTACAAGTTACATCCTCAAGACTTTTAAATTATTATATAAAGACACTGCCATTGCTAGACGTGGGCATAAATAACCATATCCGATCCGAATCGACCCAAAAATTCAGATTTGAGTTCGAGTACATGTCTTAAGAAATACTCGATTGGGTCTAATGTTTGAGATCGAGTTTGAATCAGGTTTAAATAATATCAGATATCTGAACAGGTACCCGAAGTAACCGAAACATTAGCATAAGATATAGGCCAGATTACTTCAATAGTTTTTAGGTTACTTCGCGTATTATTTAAGTTATTTTGAATATTTTTTGGTTATTTCGTATTTTTTTTTGGTTTTTTTGGGTATTTTACTATTATTTCATATACTATTTTTGTTATTTCGGATACTATTTTGATTACTTTAAATACTTTTGAGTATTTCAGGTAAAAAATATCCAATTCAAACCAATTGATTGATATTCGGGTAATTACCGGTTTTCTAATTTTTTTTAGAACTTACTCAAATCTGAAATTATCCGAACCAAAGCCGATCCAAAATTAAAAATACCTGAAAACCCGAATATCTAAAAATCTGAAAGACCCGACCTGAACTTGAACCTCTATGTCCAGTCATTTTTGTCAAACAATTTCTTTCTTTAGCACTAGATATCCGATAAGTAATTTTCAAAAGCAAAGCTTGGAACCAGCGGATAATATTCTCGTAACGGAGTATGCCTCCTGAAAATAAGTAAGGGGCAATGTTTTCAAGCTCGGACCAGACCGGCCGGTTTTAGTACTACTCTGGTTCGGATATAGAACTAAAATATGCCAATTAGAACCGGAAAACCTTGGAAAAACTGCCATCAACCTGTAACCTACTGGACTAGTTGAACTGATCGGGTGACGGATGAAGATAAATTTTCAAAATATGTTAAACTTTTGATTTTATAATCCTTTTGAGATAAATAAAATGTTTGATTTTGAGAATAAAATATTATTTTATAGTTATTTTTATAACTTTTTCAAATTTTTTTTAGATGAGTACGTACGACTACATTTCTTGTTTTTCCCGGCTCAACCATAACAAATTAATTTGTGTTTTTATCGTTTTGTCTTTATTTATAATCGTTATGATCATTTCATATTGTATAATTATAAATTATTCTCTATATTTTGCCATTTTGTGTTATGATCACCATAATGAAATATAATATTTCAAATCATCTTGTATTACAATAATTCATTATAATATTTTTTTATTAATTAACAATCAATTATATTATATTATAAATAATTTATCTTCATGTTGTGATGTTTTATTAGTTTATTTTTGTTATTGATAATTTTTTTACTATTTTAGTATTATTTTCTAAGTTTAATTTCAATTTAAAATATTTAAACATTTTTGTTATTGTTGGATATTATACTTTTTAAAATATAGTATGATTAAATTTACTTTATATTTATACAACTATACATATATACATATAAATATAATATATATATATATTAATATATAAAAATATTTATTAGTTTATGGACTCGTGGTCGATCCGGTAACCAGAGACCCGAAAAATAATTCGGTTTGATATCCAGATCGGATATAAAAACATTGGTAAAAATTCATCCGTTCTCAAAAAAGTAAAGCTTGATAACTAGAGTTAGAGCTAGAGCTAGATAAATCTTGTTCCGAGAGAGAGCATCAAGTTCTTCCCACATTGCTTGACAACATCCTGGATCTTTAAGGGCAGAAATAACACATATTATGACATAAAGCCATCAACCAAGTCAGCCAACTATCAGAAGTTTTCCGCAAGTCCACCATGGATTAAGTATTTGGACAGAAGCCCAAAAATCTAAATGGGTCAAACAATGTAATTTTTGTTCCTAATAAGAATTAAACTCATCAGCGGGGCACAAACTCTCTATTACCTAGGATCTAAGCCCAATTTCCACTAAGCCAGCTTGCTTGGGTCTACTAAAATAATTATTTATTTTATTGTCTTCCATGAAATAAAATTTTCAACAAGTTTATACTTTGTAATGAGCAAGTTGAGATGTGATGATATTTTCATCGCAAATTCGTCCCAAATCTTTATTTGCGATGAAATTTTAGATTTTTAAATCCTGTCAAAAACACATAATGTTGTAATGAATGAAATCCTCGCGAAAGTCATAAGCACTATATCAAGTCTACCATCTGTTGCTGAAATATTATGTGATTTGCTAATTGTTATGCCACTGTCAAACAAATTTTGTCATCATAAGAAGAGGAAACACATATTTCATGGAAGGTATGACAACAAAGAGTTTGGTTAAAGTTGTTAAGATCGTAACAATTGTGTTAAGTCTATGGAATTTAGCAATCAGGATTTTTACATTTTGTGAATGTGAATCTCTTGAATTGTGCATTCGAACTATATGACGTTTTGCATTCGTAAGTGCATTCATTAAAGTGTTAGGTTTAATTGCAAATTTGTTGCAATTTTATTTTTTACCCGTCCATTTTTGCCACGACTTATAGTTGAATATGGTTGGCAAAGTTATAAGATTGATACACCTGAAATTGTGATTTTTCGTGGATGAACTACTTTTAAGTGCTATATAATTGAAATCACATGAGGGATCTAGGTCTTGATCTGGTTCAATTCAGACCAACCGACTTCTGTTTTTCGATGTTGCGTGTTTTTGGTTTTCACATTAGATTGGCATATCAGGGACGGACTCGAGATCCCATTGATTGTTAACAGAATCTTGAGATTGATCTCGAGTCTGTTAGAGTAAAGAGAAGGAGAAAAATGAAGAGAATCATCCAAGTCTAGAACAAAGCTCCCACACCAATTTTAACCATAATAGCTAAAAAGTTCTACATTCCAAATAACTCTGAAAACTTTTTTAATCTCCACCTTCTTTGCTTAGAGCTCGTCCTGTAGTAAAAAAAATCATAATCACAGAGTTAGTCACACAGCCGAATGAATTATATTTGGTTTAAACGCTGAAAAGAGGTCTAGACACATACATGGGCGGCATTGGATTCCTTGGTTTCCTTGGCTTCCTTGGCTTCCTCGGTTTCCTCAGACTTGGATTCGTTGTCCGAGTCATCTCCTTCATTGTCATCATCTTCTGCTTCTTCCTCAGCCTGTACGAGTAACGAATTATATATCAGAAACCTTGACAGAAACAGAGAGGTTCATATATGCATTGTGAAACACGATAGATTCCTACATCGGATTCAGCAGGAGCATCCTTTGATTCCTGGTAAGACAAAGAAAATATAAAAGTTGTTTGATTATTACTCAGCTTACTAGGAATTAGACAAGATTTTTTGGGTGGAGGATTGTATTACCTCTTCTTCTCTTTTCTTCTCAGCTTCGTCAAATGCTGCTTTCTCCGCCTTTAATACAAAACTTGATTTATTAGCTATGAACATTAATTAACCATATAAAAACAAAACTGAAGAGCAAAGGATTGCTTAACATACATCTTTGTGTTTTCCCCAGGTTTCCTCAGCCAACTTCTTAGCGTACTCTGGGTCATCGCAGACCAAGACATTGTCGAACAAGGATCCAGATTTCACCTACCAAAACGTCATGTGTTTAGTTTAAGTCACAAACATAAAAGAAAAATATGTTTCTGTGACAAGATGTTATTGTTACCTGCCACAACTCCACTCCAACATACTTCAATTTGGGGAAGACATAGAGTTCTGGGTCGTCCTTGAACTCTGCATGAAATTGATATACTTAGACTTGCTACTTATCACACTGTTAAATCCATAACTATCAGAATCTCAAAATGTATCTTCAGTTGAATATAATCTACGGATTCCTAAATGTGTCAAGCTGGTGTGAGATTGAATTTCACTAAGATCTCAAAGCCATGGTGCATTTTAATACACATTGAACATTATGAATATAAAAGGTCACAGAGAGAATATTACCAGGGTTTTCAATCTCTGGAGCCTTCCATTTGCCCTTGTAACTGGGGTTCTTGATTGTCTACAGAACAATACGGCAACCATGAGAGGAAAGTAGAGAGTTTGACCATCTTAAAATACTCTATTCGACAGCAAAACAAACAAACCTTGGGCTTCCATTCACCCTTGTACTCAGGGTTGGGAATGGTAGGGGCAGTCCACTCACCATCGTCTTCATCATCCCAGTCCTCAGGCTAAAAACAAAAGGCCCAAATCAATACTAGCAAGTGATTATTTAGATTTCGTTTTGCATCAATGCCACAACAAAATTCAAACCTTCTTTGCATCAGTGTCTGGAATCTCCTTTGGGATGTCATCGTATCCCTCTGGCTTAGTGTCTTCCGGATCAGGAATGTACTCTTTGTCATCCCAGTCCTCAGGCTTCTTGGCACTTGGATCCTTGATCTTCTTTGGTGGGAGGAGATCCCAATCAGAGTAGAGACTACCAGTTTGCTTCTCAACATTGTCAATCAAAATACTGTAAGTAGCATCCGGGCGGAGGACGAATGTGTACACATGGGTGAGCTGGTCAGTCTCACATGGGACCTCCTTCTTGATCAGGTGGTTCGTTTCATTGTAGGTAAGGATAGCATGTACTTTCTTAGTGCTGTAGCCACAGATATCCGGGCCAAACATGATGCTGCAGGTAAAAAAGAGATAAGTGAGACGTTTTAATGTTTGGAAATGATATAGAGATTACGTAATGGACCAGAAAATACACCTGTAAGGAGTGTCTCCTCCGAATTTCTTTTGGTCAACATCAACACTAAGAAGCTTCATGTAGCCACCACCACAGTCAAGCTTCTGCTCGTGCTTGACAGAGAATTGGAAGACTAGAGTCTTGTCCTTGTTGCTGAACACCGGGAACTCTGCTGATATAGCGTAGAATCTGTAGTCCTCGCTAGTCTGGATACCTGCAAGATAGTGATAAGTGACATGAGGATACGAATACGTCGAGAAACAACGAATCACCATCACTGGTCTTGAAACATACCTTTATCGTTAGCGTCACCAGACCAATTGCCAGCTGTGTGTTTCCACTCCCCAGCAGTGTTGTCATCTTTCTTCCAGTCAGATTTTACCCATCTGTTCTCCCATCCATCTTTGGAATATAGAAACAACAAAAGAACACAGCAAGGAGATATCAGACAAGAAAATGAAAACCAGAACGTCTACTGAACATTGAACGTAAATCATCACAAGTTCTCATACATATGAAATGAATTCAAAGGCTTGATCATAGAAGACAATTTTAATCTAAGCACAAAACTAACAAACTTGATCATTATAGCGAATATAGAAGTGATCATTCTAGTTTCGGGCACCATGCTAACTATCATTAAAATATGCATTCCTGTGATTTCCCGATCGCCGTCACAAAGAGTTTTCATCATCACAAACTCGATCACCGATCAGAATTTCGAAATTAAAGCATCTAAGTAAAACCAGAATCTACAAATTCTATAGATCTATAACAATCCTAACCAAACATTTCGAAAAAAGTTCGATCGAATTGAAACGAGGATTATCAGTGATGAGCTAAACTGGATCAACGAGTTATGAACATCATATGATCGAAACGAATTGACGCAGATATCGCAAACGGAATCACAAAAGCATCCACCGATCGCACTGAGACTTAGAATCTAGATAGAAATCGAAAGAGAGAAATGTAGCTACCCTCGAAACGTTCCTCGAAGATAACTTCAGCAGAGGCGATCGCAACGAGACCAATAAGAATCACAGAGATGAAGTTAGGGTTTAGGTTCGCCATTGCCAAAAACTCAGATCGGAGCTTCTTCGAAAACTGAAGATGAAAGAGAAGAGCAGCAAAAATATATATACTGAGAGAAGCTGCAAATGAAGTGGATGATCTCGTGGCTTGCTGACGTGTCATATTTCCATCCACATTAACCAATGATCGACCTTCACGTCAGAATATGCATGTCATGGAAATGACGTGGCTGAAGATCACTGGATAAATCCATGAAATTGTTGTCGAATTAAGCGCAGGAGTTTACACGTGGAAGAATCTAAGTGGGCTCGTGGGATTCAGTAAATACTGTCGATATCAAGGGCATGTCCATAATACTAGTTTACTCAGCTGTCGATCTCAAGGGCGTTTCCATAATACTAGTTTACTCACCGAATTATAGCCGTCCGATTCGAACTTATCTATAAAATCTATCTTACTCACAAATTAAGAGCTTAAAACTTTTTTCTTTTCCTCGAAAAGAGACCTGTAAATCTTATTATTGATACTAATTGCTAAACGAAAAAGTAACAAAAAGCTTCCTTATTTTCACAAAAGATAAGATACTGAGTAGTAAGCAGGGGTAGGTACGGATCTGATACTTTATAGTATTCGGATTTATCGGATTTGTAGATTTTTTATCCGAATCCGAAAATTTCGAATAATCAAATTTTAGATATCCATAAAATAATTGAATATCTGACCGAATATTGTTGCATCGCTTTGCTTGGTGTCATTCTTCGTGACCCATGGTATTCCACAAGTGAAAAGTGTTACTGGAAGCAATATTTTGATAATCGCCGACGTTTCTACCTCTTAGAGCAAGTAAGTTATTTATTTTTTTTATTTTATTTTTTTTCGTTTTGAATACCAAGAGATTCTCGACCGAACCCCATAATACCCCCAGGTCCGAAACCACATCATGTAATATTAGTTTCGTTCCAAACATCACTTGATCCTGTGACCTCTAAGTTTCGCGAAGAGTCTTTTCCAGTCGAGCTAACGACACTTGGTGAGCAAGTAAGTTATTTCTCTTTCTCTTATCTCTTAGTCGCTATAACATTTAAGAAAAGTGTCTCATGTCCTCGAAATTACGTTGATTTCTTATCATATTTTCTCATCATGTCCTCAAATGTGTTTTTCAGTTCAATGAAGAAGCATGTTCTCCATTAGTGAAGAAGTGAAAGACCATCATTCCCCCTGTATCAACATTGTTTCAATACAAGAATATAAGGTAGATTTCTTAAAGAGCTACCTTTACATTTTCCATGACAATTAGCGAAAGTGTCACAAGAAGCATCTTTTTATGTTGTTTCATTTTCTGTTTTACTTTTGCATTCGAATATCATTAATCAAATAATAGAATATAAGAATATGATGCTTCATATTAAGCTTTTCTTTGACACTTTTGCATTCTAATCTCATTACTCATAACTAATTTGCACTTGCAAGTTAACAGAATCAGGGAACTCCCACAAAACAGTATGATTATTCCTACTCACACCATCATCTCCATTGTAAGACATTTCATTGTCATCTCTCCAAACAATCTTATTTTCTCGTCTGCCAAGTATCAACAGGTGCGTGTCACTTTATACTCATCTTTGTAATCTCAAGTATTTTTCTCTATAGTTGGTCTCAATATAATTGATCTTGCTTAAAAATAAACTTAATTGATCTTTCTTAAAACCAAAACTAACTAAGGTTCTAATTTCATCACCAACTTAAAATCTAACCATCATCCGTAGAATATATAGGCTGGAAACCAACACGGATACAGAAAGATCCCTAAGACACTACTCTTACGAAGAGAAGGATCTTTGTGTCCATGTCATCCCATTCTTGGTAAATACAATGCCACGTACTCTACAAACCAACCTTAGTCAAATACTCGCATCATCACCACCATCTTGATAATGATAAGTCCTTATGTTTCTTTTATTATGTATTATATCATTTAATGAAGATATGAATTACTAGAAATTGTTGCTACTTTTACAACTTTAGATACTGAGCTTGAGGGACTCATTATTGATGTTGATTGTTCTACAAATGAGTCTGAAGTGGACTCAACTACGTAAGTGTCTATGCTTTGTTTCTTTTCCTACTTTTGTTGACTACTTGCTAATGACAGCTGATTGCTTACTTTTCTATGTTTCAGGTTATAAATCATGTTTGATGGTGTGATTGTGTGAATTAAGACTCATGTTTCAGTTTATGCTTTTGACTCATGTTTATATTTTAATTTCTAAAATTATGGATTATGGCGTTTCAGGTTCTGATTTGAACTATCATGTTTAAGTTTAATGCTTTGGATTGTGTTTTATCGGGTGTTTCAATTTCTAAAACTCTGTGTTTTACCATGTTTAAGTTTAATAGTCATATTGTGCGAAGAATTTTATCAGGTGTTTGCGGGTTTGCAGAGTTGTGGATACGCGTTTTTGTTTTGCGGGTTTGTGGGTTTATAGATTTGCAGATTTATGGGTACTTGTTTTTGGTTTCCAGGTTACCCGCATGACCCACAGAGATTGGTAGGACGGTCGCGGTTTAATAGTTTATCCGTCATTTTGCAGAACGAGTTCGAGCATTCAAAATTTTCTTCAAAGCCTTGTGGGTCGCGGATCGCGGCATACCCTCTTTCTAGTGATACTTCTTATCAATTTCGATACAGAGAAGAAATGTCATCGTTTATCAACAAAAGATCTTGAACCAGATCCATTCTTCTCTACCAAAGCTATGGAATCGACTTTGGTTGCAGATACCAGTGATTCAGTTTTGGCTTCAGTTTTAACAAGAAGCTTCAAAATTACAACTACACCAAGCTATTTTGGATTTGGATTTGAATTTGGAAAAATCTCTAATATGAATAAAAAACTTGGTAAATTTCTCTTATTCTAGGAGCAATTTCGTTTCCTCGACTCGATCATTAAGCTCAGAGGCTGTAGTTGTGGCTACGACTTGTGATGGACTTACAATGGAAAGAATCATAGCTAATCAATGGCCGATCTTAGATGAGAATGAGAGTGATTGGAGGAGTCACGCTGCAGCAATTGCACAATCCATTCAAGTCATCAATATAAGACTTTACTCAAAGTCTGTTATGGGAACAAGAATAGAGTTGTTCTGTTCGACCTCTCTCTCTGTTTCTCTCATGTTACTTCACGTAACTTTATGATCGAACCTTGCTTTTATTTGTTTATGAAAACACACTGGATACTTTATTTATTCATGATAAGAGTATATATACATGATGAAGAGACACAAGTGAAGAGGTATAACCAACTAGCGGTTATGCCATGGTAACCAACTAACGGTTACATGTTTTTCTTAATAAGTAATTTACATAAATACCCACGAAACTCTAATTATAATCTAACAATCCCCCTTAATTGAGTTTCGTCTTCAAAGCTAACTTATCCCTCAAGTTTTGGAATCTTGAAGTGTTTAAGAGTTTTGTTTGAATATCCGCAACTTGAGTTTCTCAGGGACAATACTCGAGGTTGATTAGTCCATTTTCTTCAGCTTCTCGCACGAAATGATACTTAATATCAATGTGCTTTGTCCGCCTATGTTGAACCAGATTCTTGCCAATAGCTATGGCCGATTTGTTGTCACAAAATATCTTCACTCATTCTTCACTTTTGAATCTGATTTCCTTCACCAACCTTTGTAACCAAATGGCTTTGTTTACTGCTGAACATACTACAATGTACTTTGCTTCGGCTGTTAATTGTGCCACTACTTTCTACTTGCTTGATTGCTAACAAAATACTGTTGATCCTAGTGTGAATACATAACCTGATGTACTCTTATTGTCTTCAATCGATCCACCCCAATCACTATCCGAATAACCATGAACTTCTGGTTATTTTACCTTCTTAAATTGAACTCCCAACTTGGTTGTTCCTTTGATGTACCTTAGAACTCGCTTTGCTTCTTGGTAATGCTTTTTGAGTGGTGGTGACATGTATCTCGATAGATACGAACTTGCATACATGAGATCCGGCCTTGATGCACATAGGTATAGAAGTCCTCCAACCATGCTTCTATACTTAGTCTCATCCTCAAACTTCTCATCTGCTCCTTTTTCTTCTATACCTTTACCATGAGATATGAGAGGAGTTTTCACACTTTTGCATTCCTTCATTCCAAACTTCTCTAGATGCTTGTTTGCGTATATCTCTTGAGAGAGAAATTCTTGCTTCATATCAACCTTAAACTTGTTGATCAAATCCAAGTTATTTCTAGTGATGATTATATCGTCTACGTATAGGCTCACCACCAAGACATCGTATAATGTCTTCATCACGTACAATGCAGTATCATTGATGCTTCTTTGGAACCCACTATTCAAGAAATATGCATCAATAAGTCCATACAATGCTCTAGGCGCTTGATTCAAGCTGTAGTGGTCCTTGTGCAACCTTAGCGCCTTATCTTCTTCTCCATCTTGTATGAAACCAGGAGATTGTTCAGCGTATATATCTTCTTACAATTCTCCATTCAAAAAGCCGACTTCACATCCATTTGGTAAAGTCTACACTTCTCTTGAGCCGCAACCGCCAATAGAGTTCAGATTTTGTATTGCCTTGAAACGGAAGCAAATGTTTCAAGATAATCCACTCCATACTCTTGAGTGAATCCTTTGACCACTAGTCTCGCCTTATGCTTGATAGGCTCTCCATTTGCATTTGTCTTTAAGCATAGATCCACTTCACGCTTATGACATTCTTGTCTTTCGGTTTCTTGACCATTTGTCAAGTACCATTCTTCTCTATCATCTGAATCTCTTCTTCCATGACTTCTCTCCATGATTTATCTTTTACGGCTTTTTCAAACAATTGAGGTTCTTTAGCCATCATCAAACACATCTCATGTATTTGAGCCATCTCCTCTATTTCATCAGACCGTTGCATAATCTCATTAAGAGATCTGAATCCTCTTGGTCCCATTGGAGATTCTTCTTCTTTTTCGTCTTGTGGGAACTTGTTAATACATGTTCCTTGATCTTTTTTATCCTCTTGAGAGTTGGTTTTGATCTGTGGGTGAAAAACTGACTTCATTTCTTTCTTCTCCTAATCCCAACTCTTCTCCTCATCGAATATCACATCCCTAGATATCTCCTCCACCTTTTCTTCGTCTAATAAGAGTATTTTATACCCTTTATACTCACTATTATAGCCAATGAGTATTCCATGCTTGGCCTTCACGTCAAGCTTCTTCTTTTTCTCAACTGTTATATGCACATAGCATAAACACCCGAACTCTTTTAAGTCATGTACACTTGGCCCCTTACCACTCCACTTCTCCCATGGAGTCACGTCTTCTTCTAAAGACTTTGTAGGCAACAAATTCTGAATATAGGCTGATGTTGCCACCGCTTCAGCCCATAACTTGTTTGGAAGACTTTGATCTGCAAGAATTGATTGAGTCATCTCCACTAATGTTCGATTCTTCCTCTCCGAAACACCATTCTATTGTGGGGAGTATGGTGTTGTGACTTGTCTTTGGATCCCAAACTCTTCACAAACCTTGATGAATTCCTTGGATATGAATTCACGCCCACCATATGTTCTAAGTTGCTTAATCCGTTTTCCGGATTGATTCTCCACTAACAACTTGAACACTTTGAATTTGGAGAGGATTTCACTTTGTTTTTGATGAAATACACCCAACTCATCCGTGTATAGTCATGAAGAAATAACACAAAGTACTTACTTCCATTCATCGATTCTGTTTGCATAGGACCACAAACGTATGAGTGTACCAACAACTTCAATACTCCGTTAGTTTTAGTTTGAGACTTCTTTGAAAAACTCTTCCTTGCTTGCTTTCCCATCTCACACGAGTCATATATCTCCTTTGTGACTTTAAACCTCAGAAGTTTATCCATAATCTCCAGTCTTTGCATCTTCTCCAACTTGTCCCAACCGGCATGACCTAATCTTCTATGCCATAACTTGGTTTTCTCAACCTTTTCTTCTTGTGTAAGTAAGGCACTTTCTTTTGAGTTACTCCATCTAATTGGAAAAATCTTATTCTCCATCTTGATGTTCAAAATCCTCTTCCCTTGAGGATTATTGATGAGACATCTATTGTTTTCAAATGAGACTCAGTATCCACTTGATACCATTTGAGAAACACTCAATAAGTTTCTCGCTAATTCAGGCACTAGGAACACTTCTTTGATGATTTGATCTCCTTAGCTTGTCATCACTCGAATGTTTCCTTTTCATGCCGTCATCATACTCTGACCATTCCCCAATTTCATCGGAACCGTTACACTCTGATCAAGAATGATGAAGTATTTCACTTTTTTGGTCATGTGGTTAGTACAACCGCTGTCAACTAGCCACGTATCATCATTCACGTGTGATGATGATTTTTTTACTGCACTAAACAGTATGTGACTCTCCTCGTCATCATTTGTTTCTTCTATACTTAGGTTTGCTCTCTCGGCCTTCCTAAGCTTGTAGTCTTTCCCCAAATGTCCCAGTTTGTTACACACGAAACATTTCCTCTATGAAACAACATCTTTGTTGTTCCAACATTCACTCTCGTTGTGAGTATTTTTCTTACAAACGCCACACCATACCTTGGCATTACTTTGCGTTTGTCACCACGTTTGTTTCCATTCCTTGAAACAAACCTTTCTCCATTTAATCGAACATAGAATGCTCGTTCCGTTGTTCGTTCTTCTTAGAGTTCCACACGCTTCTCATGCGCCTTTAGTGCGCCTATCAATTATGTTATTGATAGCGCTGATAGGTCTTTCGTTTGTTCTAGCACCGTTATAATGTTGTCAAACCGCTCAGGAAAAGAACTCAAAATATTTTGGACCGTTTAATAGTCCGATTTTTCTTCTCCGTGAATCATAAGTTGATTGCCTATCTCAATCAACTTCGTTGTGAAAGTGTGAATGTTGTCACTCTCCTCCATCTTCAAATTTTCATACTCTCTTCATAGAGATTGAAGTTTTATCATCCTCACTTGAGAACTTCTTTGGAATTCCATTTCCAATGCATCCCATGCACCTTTCGCACTCGTTGATGGTGCTATGCGTGGAAAGATGGCATCTGAAACTACCGTCTGGAGTATTTGCAGTGTCCCTTAATCCCGCATGACTTGATCCTCATGATCCTTTTTCATCTCCAGTGTGCTCTCACTTGAAGAAACGATCAATGGCATTCTATTAGAAAACATCAAATTGAACCACGATTTTTCTCAACCACATCCCAAAGTTTGCTTGTCTTTAGGATTGTCTTCATTTTGATGCGCCAAAACACGTAAGCCTCTCCATTAAAGATCGGAATCACTTGTTGTGATAATGTCTCCATAGCTTTGATACCATATAAGACTTTACTCCATAGCTCGCCTCTGTATTCCAATTCTCCCTTAGAAAACATCAAATTGAACCACGATTTTTCTCAACCACATCCCAAAGTTTTCTTGTCTTTAGGATTGTCTTCATTTTGATGCGCCAAAACACGTAAGCCTCTCCATTGAAGATCGGAATCACTTGTTGTGATAATGTCTCTATAGCTCTGATACCATATAGAATTTACTCAAAGTCTTTTGTGGGAACAAGAATAGAGTTATTTTGTTCGGTCTCTTTTTTTGTTTCTCTCTTGTTACTTCACGTAACTTTATGATCAAATCTTGTTCTTTTTTGTTTATGAAAAACATACTGGATATTTTATTTATTCATGATGAGAGTATATATACATGATGAAAAAACACAATTGAAGAGGTATAACCAACTAACGGTTATGTCATGGTAACCAACAGTTATATGTTTTTCTTAATAAATAATTTACATAAACACGCACGAAACTCTAATTATAATATAAAAATCAAGAAACGATTACAAGTAAAAATTAGTTTCTTCAATGATATTGTGACTGTGTGGATACTCAAACTTTATTAAGAATACATAAGATAGAATTTTGATGTTTGATTAATTAGAATAAGGATGTGGAAGTTTGTAATATTGAAGTTTACATAATCCATAGTTTTTGTTATGATTTTTTGGCTATGGAAGAAACTATTGGTGAGGGTGAAAATGCTATCTACCGAGTTGAATAGCCTGATCTTTGGAATGATCCAACTCATGCCGGTAAGATAAGTTGGGAGCACAGTTTGATTATGGGGAAAATGAAAGGAGTTATGATTTTTGAGAGAGAACTACTTGAACACATTGATATGTTAAAACTCGCTAAAGAGGAGAATGATTTCGAGTTAGAATTGGTGGGAGTTTTGCACTTATTTCTCAAAATCTACGTATGTGTTCTTTTCTATTTCTGTTTCCATAGGTATCATTCGTATTCTTAGACTAGAACACAAAACAACCTCTTATCTGAAAGTTTATGTTTTGTAGTTTAAAACGATTGTTGTCAGAGTTATGGAAAATTCATAGTTGAACTACTTGATTTTAAATAGCGCTCCATGGCATTGTCATGGCGCCTAGCGGTCCAAGGCGAGGAGGTTTTCGTAGCAAAGATCCAAGGCGAGGTCTGGTCCATGATGCGTTCGCCATGAGTCATCGCGATGGAGGCGACCATTGCGAATTGTGACCGCAACAGTGACTTGTGACATCAAGATTCAGAAGATGATGTCTTTGGATGAGTCAAGTTTTGAAAACTCTGAAGATGATATCTTTGGATGAGTTTTATACCTTGAACGTAATCGAGGATGATCTGGTGGCTGATGAATCTGGAAAGCCTATTGTTGAACTGTCTGTTAGAAAATAATTAAGTTTCGTGGGTCTATGTAATTGCTATGTAAATCATGTAACCGTTAGTTGATTACATGAAACACAACCGTTAGTCGGTTACGTCTTAGAGGCACCATTTCACTTGTGTCTCTTAGTCTTGTATATATACTCTTACCACATAAGAATAAAACATATATCCAGATCCAGTGTGTTTTTCATAAACAAAAGAAGTGTAAGATTCGATCATAACAAGTTACGTAAGTAACAAGAGAAAAAACAGAGAGAAACAAAGGTCGAGCAGAACAGACAACTCTGTTCGTGTTCCCACATACTTTTTGAGTAAAAGTCTTATATGTTATCAGAGCTATGGAGATATTATCACAAGAAGTGATTCCGATCTTCAATGGAGAGGCCTATGGGTTTTAGCGCATCAAAATGAAGATAATCCTAAAAACGAGGAAACTTTGGGATGTGGTCGAGAATGGAGTGCCATCGATCGTTTCTTCAAGTGAAAACACACCAGAGATGAAAAAGGATCAGGAGGATCAAGTCATGCGGGATTTAAGGGCACTGCAAATAATCCAGACGGCGGTTTCAGATGCCATATTTCCGCGAATAACACCAGCAACGAGTGCGAAAGGTGCATGGGATGCATTGGAAATGGAATTCCAAGGAAGTCCTCAAGTGAGGATGATAAAACTTCAATCTCTACGAAGAGAGTATAAGAATTTGAAGATGGAGGAAAGTGACAACGTTCACACTTTCACGACAAAGTTGATTGGGATAGGCAACCAACTTAGAGTGCACGGAGAAGAAAAATCGGACTATCAAACGGTCCAAAAGATATTGATTTCTCTCCCGGAGCGGTTTGACAGCATTGTAACGGGTTAGAGCAAACGAGAGACCTATCGGTGCTATCAATAACGGAGTTGATAGGCACACTAAAGACGCATGAGATGCGTGTAGAACTCCGAGAAGAACAATCAGCGGAAGGAGTGTTCTATGGAGAAAGGTTTGTTTCAAGGAACCGAAACAAACGTGGTGACAAACGTCATAGTAATGCCAAGAGATGCTGTGGCGTTTGCAAGAAAGATACTCACAATGAGAGTGAATGTTGGAACAACAGAGAAGTTGTTTCGTAGAGGAAATGTTTCATGTGTAACAAACCGGGACATTTAGCAAAGAACTGCCAGCTTAGGAAGGCCGAGGGAGCGAGCCTAAGTCTAGAAGAGACAGATGATGACCAGGAGAGTCACATGTTTTTCTGTGTAGTGGAAGAAGGTTCATCGTCAAACGTGAATGATGAACGAGACAATCACAAAGAGGGTGATTGTTGGAACAACAAAGATGTTGTTTTGCCTAAAGGTGTGAAAAGCTGCCAGCTTAGGAAGGCCGAGGGAGCGTACCTAAGTCTAGAAGAGACAGATGATGACCAAGAGAGTCACATGCTGTTCTGTGCAGTGGAAGAAGAATCATCATCAAACGTGAATGATGAAACATGGTTAGTTGATAGGAGATGCACTAACCAAATGACCAAGGAAGTGAAGTACTTCATCACTCTTGATCAGAGTGTAACGATTCCGATCAAAGTGGGGAATGGTCAGAATGTAAGGACGGCTGGAAAAGGAAGCACTGAGGTGATGACAAGCCAAGGAGAGCGGATCATCGAAGAGGAGTTCCTAGTGTCGGACTTAGACGAAGAAAAGGTGGAGATATCACAAGATGTGATATTTGATGAAGAGAAGAGTTGAGGTTGGAAGAAGAATTGGGAGAAAAAAGAAGAGAAGAAAGCTATTCTCTCGCCAATTGAAACCAAGTCTCAAGAGGATGTACAAAATCGAGGAACAAGTGTCATCGTGTTTCTTCATGTTAAAGATGAAGAAAAATCTCCAATGAGATCAAGAGGATCACGAGGAGATGGATCAAACACATGAGATATGTTTGATGATGGCTGAAGAACCTCAAGTGTTTGAAGAAGCCATGGAAGAAAACATATGAAGACTTAAGAAAAATTTAAGTTTGAAAACGAAACTTAATTAAGGGGGAGTGTTAGAAAATAATTAAGTTTCGTGGGTCTATGTAATTGCTATGTAAATCATGTAACCATTAGTTGGTTACGTGAAACACAACCGTTAGTCGGTTACGTCTTAGAGGCACCATTTCACTTGTGTCTCTTAGTCTTGTATATATACTCTTACCACATATGAATAAAACATCTATCCAGATCTTGTGTGTTTTTCATAAACAAAAGAAGTGTAAGATTCGATCATAACAAGTTACGTAAGTAATAAGAGAAGAAACAGAGAGAAACAAAGGTCGAGCAGAACAGACAACTCTGTTCGTGTTCCCACATACTTTTTGAGTAAAAGTCTTATACTGTCTTGCTATGTGGTCCTTGGCTCTGGTAACTCATGATATCTCTTTACTGAGAAGTGGATAAAAAATGTCTATAGAACTGGTTTCCCTAACATTGCTCTAGCGCTGGGAGATGCTTTGCCTCGAGAAATCATGAAAGCCCCTCCTGGATAAAGCTTATATTCTAACACTAATTGAATAATTAGGTGAGATTGTAAAGATAAAAGAAATCTTCCTCTTGTTGGATTTAACCACAAAGGAAACTCAATGACTTCATTAACTTTTGGGACACACGTCATTTTTTACTACACGTCATCACACACACGTGGTTTCATATTCTTATCTCCAAGCCTAATATAAAAGCATGTATTTACTCTTTTTACCTCAAGGTATATATTTGGGTCGTATGTTTTCATGAAATAAATTGACTATATATACATATATAGATTAAATTGTGGAGATATTTTCTTTATATGTAGAGAGGAAGTGCGAGTGGAGGAAGGGAAGAAGGAAGAGCTCCTTGAAGAGCTCCTTCAACGGCGGAGTTCACGAGACTAGGTGTTGCTAGCCAGATGGTAGAGAAGGTCGATTGTTGAATGAACTTCTTTTTGCACAGAAGTTTCGGTTGATAAGCTTAACGAATTTGTTTAGAAAGTAAGTAAATATTTTTTATTTTTTTCTTTATTTTTATTTTTATTTTTATTTATTTTATTTATTTCTAATGATTTCTTATTTTGTTTCATAGGTCACTCCAAAGTGCAAAGACCAAATTTTTGAATTTCTAGAAGAGTAGTCGTTGCCATCTTCGATAATTTCAAGATTCGATGGAGATCTCAGCTTAGAGTTCAACTGAAAGAAAAGTCAGCCGAAATCGAAGCTCTCAACAACACGATTGATACTATCGAAAAAACATGGTTGTACAGCTCAAAGCAATGCAGGATCAAATGGATGCATTTTTCCGTTCCTTCCAACCGCCTCCAAGTAATTTTTAGATTTCTTGTTTTTCTTTAATTTTAGGAATTATGATTTTTCTTTTGAATAATTTTTATTTTCTTTAAACTATTTGTAATTTTTGTTTATGAATTTTTAATTTAATATTTTTATTTCAATTTATAAAATATAATTATAATTTATTTAATTTTAATTATTTAATTTTATTTAAAAAATAAATTAATTTAATATCCGCAAAAAATGGTATCGGTTATCCGTCGGAAAATGTTATCAGAAATTCGTCGGATTATAAACCATCTTAATCCGTCAGTTTTCCATCGGATTACCAACATAAACTTCCGACGGACTTCCGACGAATTACGGATATTAGAATTTAGACGGATAAGTCCGTCGGAAATTAGTTATCCGTAATCCGTCAGAAATAAGTTATCCGTATTCCGTCGGAAATGCCAATGAATTTTTGACGATTGTTTCATTTACGATCATTTAGAACAGACAGATATAGCCGTTAGTTATGCGTTGTTTTCTTGTAGTGAGAATGAATGAAGAAACTAAAACCTGTTCAGGAGTATTATAACCAGTCGGAGAAAGGAAAATTTCGAGAGGCACTTTGATAGATGGTTGAACTTTTCGGATGAATTTGCTTGTTATTTCTCCATTAATCAGAGTGATGATGTTTAAGAACACAACCAGAAATATAACAAAATTCTTCATGCTTGATGATTTTTTTCAGAATTTTAGGTTTCTTTGTTTAGGATTGATAACGTAGAGTTTATATACAATTTAATTAACGTGTTTTTTTTTGTTTTTGAAAAAGAGATAAAAGTTTGATTCTTAAGAATATCCTAATAAGAAAAGATTTTTGGGATATATGAAAAACTAGATTAGTAATCGTCTATTAAATTTAAAATAAAATAAAATTTAACAAAAAATTGAATTAAAATTTGTTATAAGTGATGTATCTAAACATCTTTTTAGGAGAAAAATAGAAATCAATTTTAAGTAGAAGTGAGCTATTTTCATACTTTTTGTTTTTAGGTTTGAATAAATTAATTTACATTTATATATTTTAATTTGATTATTAACGTAATGTTAAATTGTCAACACCAAATATTTGCTAGATATTTAGTATTATCAATAATTTACGTAAGTTTGTTTTTCAATTTAATTATCCAATTTCTAACTAAAAATGATTGCAATATTTTCTAAGAATATTTATCTTTCAATTTTCCACTAAAAACATAATTTTATAATTTTCCGTAGGTCGATATATCTAACTATTTGACCAATAAAATCAAATGGATTTACAGCTAGTCCTATCAAATTATCTTTTGATTCATTTTACACTCAGCCAATTATAATAATAAATTGGATTGGATTGCGCTTAGTTTAGAAACCAAATGATAAGATTTAAAGTATATTTAAAAATTTTGAAAGTTAAAAGTCTTTGTTATATTGTTTGGTTATTTATTTTGAAAAATATTTATATATAGTCAATATTTATAATTTCACAAATATTATTAAAAATTATAATGTAAAATAAAAATTTGAGAATATAGATTCACAATAATACACTACTACACACGTAAATGTTTTTTTTATATATATAAAATACACTGATAAAACATATTATATATATAGAGTTTCCAATTTATTACTAATTATGTATATATATTATTATTACTTATTTTCTAAATCTTTTTTGTTATTTAGTTTAATTTGAAAATTTAAACATATTAACAAATGCCTTATTTCAATTTTTCGATAAGATAAGGAACTTGACAAGATTTTTATTTGAATATATGAACAATATTCTCTCAGCACTCTGTTTAAAATTTAAATAGATTAACAAATTCATGATTTCTAATTTTTCTAATAGGATAAGAAATTTTACGTTTTTAATATATTAATAAATATATTTTAAAATTAGGTGAATATATTAAGAAAAAAAATTAACTATAAATTATAAATTGGACACTATATTTTAACTAACACATGTCTCAATCTTATTAATTATAATTTTGACATATGTTGACTTCTGGTGAAAGGGATCAAAGTTTATATAATAAAGATGTATTTTTTATTTTTATATATTATGTAAACAATAATATCATATTTGTTTTCTAAAAGATATTCATATGATTTTGATAAAACATATAATTGATATCTAAAACTTTCTTGAAAATGCAGTGTTTAGCAATATTCATAACGAAATACGTAAACAAATGCATTAGCTTGTTCAACAAATAAAAATAAACAGAAAAAGAATCACTACTTGGGCTGTAGTTTTATATTTTGTTACTCTCCTATTTAGGAGCCAATTGTCAACGATTATCACTGTTGGCTGTAAAAAATTTTCGCTGTAAAAACTTTTGATGTAAAGATTTTGACAATATGAACTTTCACTTTATAAACTTTGAAATTGATTGGTAAGTACTATGGGTGTAGAAATCACAAATTTAGATAATATAAATTAAACTAGACAATGACAAAACAACAAAATTCGTACAAACTACCATATTATATGTCATAATCAAACTTAATTATGAATTAATAAAAATTAAAAAATGCAACAACATATAATTTTTTCTGTAAACTATTTTTATTGATCTAATGATTAAATTTAGCCTTACTAGTATACCTACAAATATAGGTAGAAGACTAACATAAGTGTTGTTGAAAAAATTTTAAACTAAGAAAATATAAAAGTAAGATTTACCAAAAATAATATTAGTAATACCATTATTAAATATATAAGTCGTGATATTATCACCTAAAATAAAAAATTTATAGATATAAAATAAAAATCTGAAATTTTAATATAGATATAAGTCATGATTTTAACAATAAAAATAGATAATAATTTAAAATATAATTTGAAAAAGATATTGTACTAATTGCGAGCATATTAAACAAATAATACATATCATAATAATCTATGTTTTAGTATTGTTAACATAATTATAAAAACAATTGTACATAGGCTAACTCTTTACATTTTCATAAACTCTCAGGAATATTATAACCAGTCGGAGAAAGGAAAGTTTCGAGCGGCATTTCGATCGACGGTTGAGTTTGTCGGATGAATTTGCTTGTTATTCCTCCATTGATCAGAGTGGTGAAACTTAAGAACACAACCACAAATATAACAAAATTCTTCATGTTTGATGGTTTTTTTTCAGAATTTTTGGTTTCTTTGTTTAAGATCGATAACGTAGAGTTTATATACAATTTAATTAAGGTGTTTTTTTTTTCTTTTTGAGAAAGATATACAAGTTTTATTCTTAAGAATATCCTAATAATAATTTTTTGGGATATTATGAAAACTAGATTAGTAATCGTCTATTAAATTTAAAATAAAATTAAAGTTAACAAAATTTTGAATTTAAAATTTGTTATAAGTGATGTAGCTAAACATCTTTTTGGGAGAAAAGTAGGAAATAATTTTTGGGTATAAGTGAGCTATTTTCATATTTTTGTTTTTAGGTTTGAATAAATTAATTTACATTTATATCTTTTAATTTGATTATTAATGTACTGTTAAATTTATAACACCAAATATTTGCTAGATATTTAGTATTATCAATAATTTACGTAATGTTTTTTTTTTAAATTTAATAATCCAATTTCTAACTAAAACATTATTGCACTATTTTTCTAAAAACATTTATTATGCAATTTCCCACTAAAACATAATTTTTTAGTTTCGAGTAAAATTTATAATTCTGAAACTTTTTAAATTTTCTTTAATTAATTAATTCTTACTAAATTTAAAGATAAAATTATTATAAAATAATTTATGTGTTTATAGGTCTATATATCTAGCTATTTGACCGATAAAATCAAATAGACTTATGTGTTGACCTGAATTATTTAAATTTGATAGACTCATGAACTAGTCCAATGAAATTATCTTTTGATTTATTTAACACTAAATAATAATAATAATAAATTGGATTGGATTATGCTTAGTTTAGAAATTAAATGATAAGATTAACGTAGATTTGAAAAATTTGAAAGTTAATAGTCTCTGTTTTATTGTTTGGTTATTTGTTTTGCAAAATATTTAGATTGTCAATACTTCTAATTTCACGAATATTATTAAAAATTATAATGTAAAAAAATAAAAAATTTGAGAATATATATTCACAACAATACACTACTGCACACGTAAATTGTTTTTATAATACACAAAGCATATTTTATATCTAGTTTCCAATTTATTATTAATTATGTATATATATTATTTTACTTCTTTTCAAAATCATTTTTATTATTTAATTAAATTTGAAAATTTAAACATATTAAAAATGCCTTATTTCATTTTTTTGATAAGATAAGGAACTTGTACGAGGTTTTTATTTGAATATATGAACAATTTTCTCTTATCACTATGTTTAAAATTTAAATAGATAAACCAATTCATGATTTCCGTTGTTCTGATAGGATAAGAAATTTTACATTTTTAATATATTAATAAATCTATTTTAAATAAAATTAGATTAATATACTAACAAAAATATTAGCTATAAATTCTAAATTGGACACGTGTCGACTTCTGGTGAAAAAAGCAAAGTTTATATAATAAAGGTATATATCATGTTTGTTTTCTTAAAGATATTCATATGATTTTAATAAGAACATATATTTGATATCTAAAACTTCCTTGAAAAATGCAGTTTTTAGCAATATTCACAACAAAATACGTAAAAAAAATGCATCATCTTGTTCAAGGAATAAAAATGAACAGAAAGAGAATCAATACTTGGGCATGTTGTTTTATATTTTGTTACTCTCCTAAATAGGAGTCAATTGGTAGCAATTGTCACTACTGGCTGTCAAAACTTTCGCATAAGAACTTTTGATGTAAAAATTTTGTCAATATGAACTTCCACTTTATAAACTGATTGGTAAGTACTATGGTTGTAAAATCATGAATTTAGATAATATAAATTATACTGAGTTTAAGCTGGATAATGACAAAACGACAAAATTTGTACAAACTACTATATTATATGTTATAATCAAATTTAGTTATTAATTAATAAAAATTAAAAAATGCAACAACATATAACTTTTTCTATAATTTTTTTTATTGATCTAGTGATTGAATTTAGCCTTACTAGTATACCTACTAATATAGGTAAAAGACTAACATAATTGTTGTTAAAAAAAAAATTAAAACTAAGAAAATATAAAAGTGAGATAAACCAAAAAAATTAAAGGCCAATACTATTATTAAATATATTCTTGTATTTATAAAATAAAATTTTTATCACCTAAAAATCTGAAAGTTTAATATAGGTATAAGTAATGATTTTAACTATAAAAATAGATAATAATTAAAAATATAATTTGAAAAGATATTGTACTAAATGCAAGCAGATTATAAAAATAATACATACCATAATAATCCATTTTTAGTATTGTAAAAATAATTATATAAAAATTTCCATTGGCTAACTATTTACATTTTCCTAAAGTTTTTTGTTAAAAAATTATATCATTTCATATTGCTATTAATATTTTGACATAAAACTAAGGAAACCATTTTTCTGATTTTTTTTGTTAAAATTTTAACAATTGATTGATTATTTCTATGATTTTACTTCCAAGATTTTAATATTATTTCCTTTTAATATCAAAAATCCAATTTAAACTAATCACCTAGATTTTATTTTGATTATGTTAATTTTTATTTAAAATTTCATTATTAAATCATTAGCTTCTTTGAAATGAGGAGAAATTGATTTTAAAAAATTAATTGAAAAAAAAACTTACAACCATAGTAAAGTCTAGTTATTGTAACTTTTAAAAGGTTTAGCTCAAGACCCCACTACCCATCGTCCAAAGGTATAACAAGTGTTAGAAGTCCGCACAATTGTAGAAAGTATAACAAGGGTAGTTAAAACTTTAAAGGCTGTGGACAAAAAATATGAATTGAAAGTCTGACTGAAAAAAAATTTCGCTGTTAAAACTTTGAAACAAAATGACAGTCTTTAAAAGTTTCACCAATCACCCCCTTCGGTTTTTTTCCAATTTAACTTTTTAATTATTGTGTTATTGTGTAGTATTATGGCATTGCCATTTTCATATATTCTCTAATTCTCCATGGAAGGAGGTCTATCAAGTTTCAAAAATACCCTCGTTTGAGATTTTCAGTGAAGCTTGGGCAACACGTATTCTCCGTTTTTTCCAAATCCTTCTCCTCTGTTACTACTCTAGAGATTGTCAAAAACGGCCAAACTGTACGGTCTCTTACCTCGTTGATTCAGTGGGTTTACTTACAGAACTTGCAGAATCAATCTCGAGGGACGTTAGCTTAAAGGGCAAGTGCAATCCAAATTCTGTTCCAAGTCTTTTGAGAAGTTATGGTTTCACAGAATCTCAAATCCCTAAGATCATTTGGACTGACCCATGATTCTTTATAGAAGAAGATGCTGAGAATTACCTTTGTGCGGTTCAGAGAAGCTTTAAGCTTTAGGCTCACTGAGATTGTTTCAAATGTTCCGATAAATCTTAAGGATGCGGACTAGTCGAAGAAAAGGTCCTCTCTATGTTCAAGAAGTCTCCGCGATGTATTGGTTTTTCAGAGAAGAATATATTGAACTCCATTGAAACATTCTAGGTCTAGGATTCAGTAGAGATGAGGTTATGACGATGTGGTACTTGGATGTAGCATGAAGAAGAGGACTGTACCAAGGTCTAATGTAATCAAAGCTCTCATGTCCAAAATATTTCTCAGAACCAAAAACCTCTTCATGTCGTCTGTTTTGATATGTATCGGTCAAGTGTTTTTAAAAAGGTATGTGATGAAGCATAATGATGAGCAGCTTGTGGCTGAGTTGATGGGGCTATCTTCAACGAAGATCAGTGAGGTAGAATAATCATTTATTTTGGTGTATAAAAAATGATCAACAACAATTAATAAGTTTCTTGTGTTGGAACTTGTTATTATATGGAGTTCGTTTGAATGAGAAATGGAAAAGTGGAGATTGTAAGTCAAGTTTAGGCTGAGACTCATGTGCGGGTTTATAAACGTGCGTGTCTAATAACCAACACTTGTTGGATCTATTTATATTTAATTTGTCTAATAGTCACTACAGATGACTAACTTTGGTCACAAGTTGTCAATATTGTGATTAATTCTATGGTTAATACCATGATTAATACATATTGAGTAACCTCCATTTTTTGTGTAAAGACATAAATTAATGGTGATTCATTTTGTGCATTATTATCTATGACTTTTTGTGCTATAAAAGAAAGACTCTTTATACAAATAAAAACATGAGATAGAGAGACATGATAGATGATAGAAGAATCTCATTCTCTTCCACCCATGGTAGAAATTTCTCTTAGTTTTTGTCTTATTTTTCTTTGAGAGTACAACACAAAACAAAGTTCGTTGGGCTTCGAGTTTGGGTGCTGCAAATCGAAGATATTGCAGTTGTATCATGAGATTCTGAAATGTCATGTAAACCGTCTCATTACGGGGCATTTACAGAATTAAGGAAAGAGATTCATCTCGACTCTGCAAATCTTTTCATAATTCTTTTATCAGTAATATTTATTTTTATATTATTTTTTCAAAATTATCAGTTTGCCCATATCGTAGGAGTTATGCTCTTACATTCTTAATTCTGTAAATTTTTCATTTTTTCTTTGATGAACTAACGGAAAAACCTGATATTTTGTGAGTCTTGATAAAAGAACATGAGTTGTTCAAGCGTTATGCACTTTATCGAAGTCTAACAATTTCTGTGCAGATCCGTAATGGTGGAAACTAATCATGTTTGGCTTAATTTATTTATTTAAATTGTGTCTTTAAATTTCAACCGTTTAATGCATTTATTTTATGCACATCACTTTTTCGATTTATATACTTCATAGTGATTTAAATTGGAAAAATTTGAAACTTTACAAGAAAACCAGAACTGAATTCTCTGGTACATGACCAAGTTGAATTCTAAATTTGTTTGTCAATTAAAAGTTAAGACAAAAGAAAGTACCTTTATTGGGTCATCGGTTAATTGATTCTGAATTCTTTTGTTTAATTTGAGTAGTTAATCTAATAATTCTTATGAATTTATTCAGATTAAAATGCTCATATATGAGTTTACTTCGGTAATTTTTACCCAGTTGAAATTCAAATATTATAAAAGATAAATACACAAAAAATGCTTGTTTAAGCTATTGGATGTGAACCGATTTTGTGTTATTTTTGAAATATTATTGTGATGGATTCATAAGAATTAAATCCAATAAGTGCATAATAGATCATGTGAGTTGATACCCCAACTTGGGAGAGGTCTACCACATATTTTCTATATGAGATATGCATTGGAATTATGATGTTTATCATAATGTCCAAATATCAATATTTGATCGCATATTATGATCAAATGGTGTATACCTCATAACTTTCCGATATGTTATTAGAATTGAGCGATCTTGGTGTCTGTGAGTAGATATCAAAATTATCTTTCTAATGATATATAGATCGCATAATTTGAGTTAGTACAAAGAGAGAGTTATTGAGTCTGTAATGAAACAGCCAGAAATAAACAAGTTCTTTTGAAAACTAGATTTCCATTAGTTTCAAAACGTTTTCGCGAATGTTTTGCAAGCAAGTTTGCGAAATGATTTTAATGGTGTAAAACACAACAATAATGGTTTTTGCTAATGCTTTGTAAGCAAGTTTGCAAAATACATTTGTGTTTAAGTAGAGCGATTTCCAGAAATGCTTTATAGGCAAATTCGTGAAACGCTGTAAACACTAATAATAGTGATTGTATTTTATAAAGTCTTATAAAGTGAGTTTATGAAGACTTATAAAAGAAAATTATAAGGTTTTATAACATGATTTATAAAATCTTATAAATGGATTATGCAATTTATTAATTATTAGATATGATACTGGTTGATTATTTCAACAAAATTTCAGAAATAATTAATATATTTTGTGATTTATTTTGAATAAATTACTATTTTTAATTACATATTCCAAAAAATAATAAATTTAATTTGACAAATTCTTCTACATTGAATTTATATACAATTTAATACAAATTTGGGTTTACATGTTGTAACTCGAATTGTGAAGTATGACTAAATTTGTTATAAATGAAACAGAGGTTTCTAATATTTGCAACGAGTGTGGTGAGCCGACACCCTGATTTGTGAAGGTCTACCACTTGTGACTCAGTATGCAAAATGAACTTATGACCTTGTAAAAAGATCATGACTCGTAAAAGAATCATTACGTGCATAAAGATCATGTATAAGTTGAATTACAAAGATGATGAATGTGGTAACAAGTTTGTCTCAAGCATAGACAATGATAATTCTTAGAGCAAATAAACTGAAATATACATTTATAATGTATTTTCTATAGTGGTAATATGATTTTGGTGAAACCAATCATATTTGCTTAAGTGATAGAGGATGATAGTATTTTAATACAAATTCTCTAGTCACTTGAATCTCATAAAGTTATAGAAAGAAAATTGAAAACTTTATTGAGATTTTGCATGATTTGTTGTGAAAAAACTGAGTAATCTCAGGTAATGTGGGGGAAAACATTGCTTACCACGAATAAATTCTCAACAAAATACCACATAGAGTTGTTGATAATATGTCAATGAATTATGAAAATTTAATACTCTTGTGTAAATACTAAATACTTAAAGTGTGGGGGTAGCTGACGAATATCACAGTACCACGTATACAAATATCACTCAAAATCTTTCAAACAAAGACAAGATCCAAAATGGAATCTGAGTAAATAGCTTGAAGAAGAGTTAAACTAAGTTGAACGACTTTTATAAAGGCTCGAAAGATATTTGATGTGAAAACTTTATGTGCTAAGTTTTTCTTTGTAATGGTAAAACATGTTTTCTAAGGAGTTGACATAAACCAATAAAACAATTGATCTCAAATTGTATAATCTCAATAAATTATACTAGTTTGGTTGACAACCTAGGATCCTTTTATAAAAGGTTGGTCACAAGATCAAGTTGTGAAATCATCAAGAGGAATGGGTTTATAGCCTATGAATTAATGATGAAGTTAGATAGAAACCCAACCTCAATGACTAGAGATCCCAAGAATGAGGTTCAAAGGGATAACTAAATTGAACCGATTATCATCTACCCGATTCCTAAGATGATAAGACAGTGTTATTTTTATGAGGTTAAGCGTTGAGCTTTTAATGATTTCATACTTTCATTCTCATGAAGTATAACATCATGCTTTCAACAAAACGAATCAGCATATGGGAAATCGCCTATGTGAGTGTGAAATGGGGCCGTTTCTAGCAGAATGAACGATAAAGGCTATATTCTCCAAGTTCACTCATGAAACCAGGCATGTTCAAGGCCAAAATGAACACAATAGAGAACCTAGTTTTGTGAGAAAATGAAACTGTGTGATAATTATTGTCTAGGTTTAGATAAAGTCCAAGTGGTTCAACACATCAAGTCACCTCCTGGTCGAGTAAATCCGATGGTTATTCACTATAACTGGTTCAAGGCTATCAATGCTACCATCTCAAATGCAGTAATTTTTTTTTGTACTCTCAAAAGTTGTTTTTTGAGTCTTGTCGAGTCGTATCTATTGAGTCGTCAAATGTATAAAGTCATTTTTATTCATGTGGGGGATTGTTAGAACTCGTTATTATATGGAGTTCGTTTGAATGAGAAATGGAAAAGTGGAGATTGTGAGTCAAGCTTAGGCTGAGACTCGTGTGCGGGTTTATAGACGTGCGTGTCTAATAACCAACACTTGTTGGACCTATTTATATTTAATTTGTCTAATAGTCACTACACATGACTAACCTTGGTCAACAAATTTTCAATATTGTGATTAATTCTATGGTTAATACCATGATTAATACATATTGAGTAACCTCTATTTTTTGTGTAAAGACACAAATTAATGGTGATTCATTTTGTGCATTATTATCTATGACTTTTTGTGCTATAAAAAAAAGACTCTTTATACAAATAAAAAAATGAGATAGAGAGACATGATAGATGATAGAAGAATCTCATTCTCTTCCACCAATGGTAGAAATTTCTCTTAGTTTTTGTCTTGTTTTTCTTTGAGAGTACAACACAAAACAAAGTTCGTCGGGCTTCGAGTTTGGGTGATGCAAATCGAAGATATTGCAATTATATCCTGGGATTCTGAAATGTCATGTAAACCGTCTCACTACGGGGCATTTACAGAATTAAAGAAAGAGATTCATCTCGACTTTACAAATCTTTTCATAATTCTTTTATCGGTAATATTTATTTTTATATTATTTCATCAAAATTATCAGTTTGTCCATATCATAAGAGTTATGGTCTTACATCTTGTGGGTTCAGATTATTCAGAAACCAATATAGTAACTCGGATTTGCATAATTATATTTGTACGACGAATTTATTTGATATACTATTTATAACTCGAACTCATATCAGTTGGGTATTTAATTCTTTTTTCGGTTGATTTCAATATAGTTTATTAATGTTTGAATATTTGAAATAATAATAGTTTCACCAGTATTATAAATTTTGAAACGACATAGCAGTCAGACCCAAAATTCTTGTAATATTTTTTATAATCATAAATTTTTCAATTAGTGTTTTTATTATTATACTAAATATTAAATATACAAAATTAAACAAACTAGCTTGTTATGAAAATCTCACTAAATGATAACAATCATATCTCTGTCCGTGTCTATTGTTTCGAAACAATGAGTTTTATATGACTAATGATAGACAAATATATTTTGAGATTTTGTTGTTATATTTTTAGTTTTGAAAATTTCGTTTCCATCATGTCCGGTCTCATCCTGTTTCAATCATAAAATTTAAATTGGATATAAATAAAATATCCTTTTGTTTCCAAATTTCCGTCCTATTTATGCTACCGCAAAAATTTTAGTATAAAAACTAATATTTGAAAAGTTTAATAAAGAATTCAAAATAAACAAATAAAAGTATACAGTATTATATAGTTTGTATTAGGTACGGATCAGAATTTTTGTAACCGATCCAAATTACCCGAACTCGTTTGGATAAAACCATAAATGTAGTAGAATTTAATAATCAGATATTTTTATTATTACTAAAGCATTACACGGGATAATATTTTCATCTTTTGATGGTAGGCAAATTTTTATATGATTAACGATTGAGAAATATATTTAAAATTTTTACTGTCATGTTTTTAGTTTTAGAAATTCTGTTCCCGTCTTATCACATCTCGTTTCCATCTTGAATTTTAAATGCTACGTAAATATGACAATTTTTTTTACCGTAAATCATATTCCCTTCCTATTTCTGTTTCTACCAAATAACCTGAGACAGTTAAAATAATTTATGATTTTGTAAAAAGAAACCGTGATATTATTTTCAAGAAATCAAAATCATCAATATATATATATATATGTGTGTGTTTAGTGTGGTTTTAGTGAATAATAAAAAGAAATTCAAATCAATATAAAGGTTTGGACAATATAAAAATATTTTCCTTTTACTAAAAATATTGATAATGCAAATCTGATGAACAATACACCTACTAAAATCAATATAAAAATATTTTTAAAAGTTTGAAGTCATAAAAATTTGATTTTTTTGTTGTATAAAAAGTAATTGATATCAATTGGTTAATTGATGAGATTTTGTATATTCTGTTTAGATAAAATTAGTGTATGATATTTTTGTTATATATTTTTTTGATATATGGAAATCTTATCGGATTAAATTAGTAAAAGACTATGATATAAAATTGGGTCTACAGTTAAGGTGTAGCCCTAAAAGTCCAGATGCTTGTTTAACATCGAAACAGGAGAAGTTACAGAACTATAGGTTCGTCAATACAAACATAAGAGCCATTCTCATTTTATCAATGTGCCTTATTATTACGTTGGAATTTCTCATTTTATCACGGTGCCTTAGTATTTAAATGTTGGAATTTATATGGTTAGGAATTACATATAGAAGATATTTTGATAATTCTCCTAAGTCTAAGCTATGACGATATATGTTCCAACTTTTGCGAGAAATACGTTTGTACCAAATCATACGATACGTAAGACAAAGTTACAAAGCATAAACAAAAGGAGGCAGACTTTAATTAAAGTTTTACCATCGAACTTACTTAGAAGGAGAAGGTATTTATAAAGCCAATGCCTTCAAAAATACAAAGGCCTCTTTTTTTTTGTTCGAAAAACATAAAAGATAAAAGGAGCTGCGCCACCGTTTCTACTACGACTCAAAAGTCTTTAACTCCAGAAAACAGACAAACAACACTTGAAACACAGATTGTTCACACTAAAACCATGCCCGAAACCAACCCAAACCGTGTTTACACTGCTTCCGCAAACCCGACCCGTTCTTTACCAAAGTCAAAGACGGTGTGGTATTTGCCCATGAACACATCTCCCAAGATCCTGTCACATTTCTTGCTTCAGGTTAGAGAAAGAAAGAAATAATGAAAGCTGCATATATGTTTTCATCATGAAATAGGTTGTTCTCTCTCACCTTGTTTGTATGAATTTTTTGTCTTTAATATTGGATAAGACAGCAATGGAGGGCAAGTTTGGTTTTCATCCGGGTTATAAAACTCTAAACCTTATTCACCTATGCTTTGTGGATGACATAATGGTGTTTTCAGATGGACCACCACGCTTTATCAAAAATATCATTGATGTTTTTGATGAGTTTGCTCATTATTCTGGACTAATTATTAGTTTGGAGAAGATTTCTTTGTTTATCACATGAATTTGTACAGAAATTAGAGCCTACTTCTCATATTTTCCGTTTATGATAGGCACTTTGATGTGCGTTATCTAGGTTTCCCTTTGCTCACAAAGCGAATGACTAACTCGGATTATCAACCACTAATTGACAAAATTCGAGCTCGTATTAGTTCTTGGAAGAATTATTTTTTATCTTTGGCATGTCGCCTTCAACTTCTCTCTTCTGTGATTGCCAGCTTAACAAATTTTTGGATATGAGCGTTTCGACTACCCTGAGCTTGTGTTATCAAGATTGAGAAGATTAGCTCAGCGATTCTTTGGTCTGGAGTTGATCTAAATTTAAAGAAATCAAAAGTTGCATGGAGTGATGTGTTTAAGCCAAAAGCAGAAGGCGACTTGGTCTAAAGCCTCTAGCGACTATAAACACCATTTTACGCTATAAGTTGATTTGACGTCTAGTCTTGTCTCGGGCTTCTCTGTGGATAAATTGGATCCAAAAAAATCTGTTTCGCAAGGGCTCATTCTGGTCAACAAACACGAGAGCACATGCTGGTTCATGGATGTGGCTAAAACTTCTCAAATATCACGACAATGCCAAGGAGTTTCACAAATTTGAGGTTAGGAATGGTCTCAATACATCTTTTTGGTTTGATAACTGGTGTTCTCTTAGTAGGCTGATCGAGCTCCTCGGAGAGCGAGGATGCATCGACTTGGGAATTCAGCTTTCCGACACCCTAGGGGATGTGTTTGCTACTCATCTCCGTAGGCGACATCGTAATATTACTCTCACTCAGATTGAGGAGGAGATTCAGAAGATAAAGGACTATTGTTATGAAGGACTTGATATAGCGCTATGGAGAGGAAAAGAAGATAAGTTTAAGACATCTTTCTCATCCAAGGAGACGTGGAACCAACTCCGACAAGTAAATCCGGTTCAGCCAGGGGCTAAGAATGTTTGGTTCTCTAATGCTACACCAAAATTCTCGTTTATAGTTTGGCTGGCTGTCCTCGATCGTCTCTCCGTGGGTGAAAAATTGGTTCTTTGGGCGTCAAATGTTGTCCATAGTTGCATTTTTTGCAGCTTTCCGCTAGAGAATAGGGATCATCTCTTCTTTGAATTCCCTTTTACATCCCAAATATGGTTTCAGCTCACCTCCGGCCTCCTACAACACATGTATACTCACCACTTCTCGAATATTTTACTAACTCTTTTGGTTTCAGGTAGTAGAGGACTCGAGATTTTCTGGTTAAGTATACTTTCCAAGTGGTCGTTTATTTCGTATGGAGGGAGAGAAATCTGCGAAGACATAAGAAGCCTTCATCCTCTATTGACCGGCTGGTTCGGGAGATGGATAAGACAGTTCAGAATCGTCTTTCAGTGCTGCAACGTCGGGGTATCATGATGAAGGGCTTACAAGATTGGTTTGACACAAGCTTTTAGCATCTATTTCTTTTTACCCCTTTGGTTTATTTTTTCTCTTTTCAGCTCTTTTCTGGCGTCGGAGGTGGATGTACTATTTTTCCCAATTACGGGTTTTGTCCCAATAGGCTTTTCAGTTCTTGGATTTTAACGAGACATTCATTCCGCCATCTCCAATAGATTATGAGCTCCTTTAACTTATAGTTTTTTTGTCTAAGGTTTTTCAGTCATATTTCTTTCAGCAAATATTTTTGTACAAAAACTTTCTCTTTAATATAATTTTACATATTATTCAAAAAAAAAATGGGTGCTTCATGTTGCTTCTTATTATAAAATTTTGAAAATATGTTTTGATTTTTATGATTATTATGTTTTTGATTTATATAAGATGAATGATGGATTGATTTTTATGATTATCATGTTTTTATTTTTAGAGTTTATGTTTAGATGATAGCAATTCTCGTTATCTAGGGATTATGCATCTTCTTTGGTATCTTTGCTCCTGCTTCTTGTGATTTGAGATCGATCAAGAAATTTTAACCCCTAAAAAATCATTGAACCGTTTATAAATTCTTTGAGGATATACTTCATTCCAGTTTTCTAGATCTGTACACAAACACAGGAAAATGATTAAAATTTGTAATTTACACGTCAATGTAAATTACTATTTTAAGTAAATAGACTATTAGTGAACATCTAAGCTATAGGAACTTGATGTGCGTAGACACCATCTCAACATAAAAAACATAATACATAAACCGATTTGAAATTGATAGACGTTAAGCTAGAGATTCTAATTGTGAATCACGGTTAGTTTGTAATCCACAGAAAACATTTTCTGGTATACGAATGTTGCATAGAAATAGAGGATAACAAACTTGGAGTAAAGAAAACTAAATCAATATCAGATAATGAAAATATTACATTAGCAATTTCGAGTACTTACATCGTGAATGGCTTCCCTCAGAGCAGTAATTTATTCCTTTGATATTGTGTTCACCTACATATACCGAAATACCAAAAGTTATTTTGTTCTTTTGATACTGTGTTCACCTACATATACGGAAATACGAAAGTTACTAATATTTTGCCATTTGAATATCGAAAAATGAAATATGGAATGGATAATCTGGATATTTGTCATCAGATTAGAGAACCGGTTCAGGTTATGAAGCGGTTTGTCACAGTAATTGGATCATAAGAAGAATCTAAAAGATAAAGCCCACAAGATATTTTATAGTTTCCTATTTTATTTAGCAACAAAAAAGATAATTTTTCAAAATGGAAAAGAAAATTCAAATTTTCTTTTTACTTGGAATATGTGATCTTAAGACACTATATAAAGAGAGGCAATGCTTCATAATTTATCATCAAGAAAATAAAGCAAACACAAAGAGAAACATAGAGAGAGCTTTAGGTTTTAAGGTTCTCGGATGTTCTACTTTCTAAGAGATGTTTTGCGGGTGGATTTATGTTTCTTGTTTTTTTTCTTAGCCTCGGGTTTGGGGTCTGAAATCTCGATTTCGTAGCACACCATTAGGGTATTTTTGTTTCTTCGTGAGGCATATATCACAAGAACACAAGATTGGTGAGAGAGAGAGAGAGAGACTTAAGAGAGGTTGTAAAACAATAATCCTACAAGTTATCTTCTAGTGGATGTTTGTGAGTTTGGCTCACACGAGACGTACTCTCTACTTTGAGAGGAACTCGTTAAATTTCCGTGTGTTCATTAGTTAGTTAATCGCATTAACAAGACAAAATAATTGAACTAAAACCTTATAAGTGATATCAGAGCATACATGACAAGCAGAAGGCGTTTCACAACAGGTTCTGCAAATCCTAAAGATATCCAGAAAAGGAGTTTGTGTGATTATAGTTTCTATCTAAAATAGGATAATCATGGAGCTAACTCCAGAAGATACAACGTGGAGAAGTTTGATGGTAAATGGGATTTTGGTCTATGGAAGTACAAGATGATATGCCAGTTGGTGTTACTCGGCTTAGACTCTAGTCTTAAGGAAGACAATCCCTCTACTTCAGATAAAGGTGATCCCTTAGATAAAAAAAATGGATAACAACAACATCATCTGAAGAAAAAGAGAAGAAAGCTAAGAACATGATCTGTATGTGCCTCGGTGATGTTGTTCTACGGAAGATCATGAAGGAAAAACAGCTCTAGCTATCTGGCAGGCTCTAGAAATGGATTATTAATCCAAATCTTAAGCCAAATTTATTTGAAACAGAAGTTCTCATGTTTCAAATTTGAAGAAAACAAAAGTATTGAGTACAATCTCGATATTTTCTTGAAGCTGATCAATGATTTAGTCAGCTTAAATATCAACATCTCGGATGAGGATTAGGCTATACAAATTCTATCTGCACTACCAAATCCTAATGAAGCTCTAAGTGAAACACTCAAGTATGGAGCTAGGAAAACTCATACTCTAACCATTGATGATGTTACCAGTGCTGCTTGTTTAACAGAGAATGAGCTAAAGGAGAAGGGGCTCTTGAAGTCAAAAGCCAATTCCGAAGGCCTCTTTGTAAGTAGAGGAAGAACTGACAACAAAAAAAATGGACGAGGAGGCAACATCTCCAAGAGCAAGGATAACAGATCTAAGTTAAAACAGAGGAATCAAGCCAAGAAAAAAGAATGTTGGGTATGCGGGAAGGAAGGACAATTCAAGGTTGAATGTCCTGAAAGGAAGAACAACAATGTTGCAAACGTAGCTAAAGAAGAAGAGGTACCTATGGTATTAACATGTAGCCTGGAAGACACTAAGAATGAATGGGTGATGGATTCAGGGTGTATTTTTCATATCACCTAACAAGGATGTGTTATTTGACCTTAAAGAAGTCGATGGAGGAAAAGTTCTAATGAGAAACAACACTCACACTGAAGTGAAGGGCATTGGCAAGGTGAAGATACTAAATCTTGATGGATCTACTGTGACACTAACTGATGTGAGATACATGCCAACTAGGGGCAAAAATCTCATCTCGTATGGTCAGTTAGAAAAGAATGGTTGTAAGTATGTTGGTGGAGACTTTATAGTCACATTCTACAAGGAAGATAGGAAAATGCTCAGAGGAATATATCAAGATAGTCTGTACTATTTGCAGGGTACTGTGTTGAGAGGAGAAGCATATGTGGCAAGTGATGAGGTGAATCAGACAAACAGATGGCATTCTAGGCTCGGACACATAAGTCTAAAGAACATAAACATTCTGCTCAAAGAATGTTATCTAGACTCAAATGAAGTACACACACTGGAGATTTGTGAGGAATGTGTACTAGGCAAATCACATTAACAGAGCTTTTCGAAAGCTAAGCATATATCTACAAGTATTCTAGACTATGTGCATAGTGATATGTGGGGATCAATCTCTAATGAAACAAGTTTATCAGGTTGCAAGTATTTCCTAACATTCATTAATGACTATTCAAAAAAAATTTGGATTCGGTTCCTAAAAAATAAGGTAGAGGTGTTTGAGAATTTCTACAATATAAAATTATAAATTGGAAACATAACAGACCAAGAAAAAAATAGGAAGATATTAAGCGGCTAAAATGCCTGAAACAAAACTAATGAATCTCGTTTGTGTTAAGATTAGTATTTATAGGATACATTTAATAACATTATTTCTAACTTATTACGAAATTTTTATATTATTTATTATATTTTTAATAATTAAACAAATTGAAAATGTGAACAATACTTTTAAAAATTGAAAATTTAATACATATATCGGTATTAATTGAAATTAGATTGTGTTTGATTTAATCACTAATTTTAATTTAGAAAAATACGGATTAAAATATTTACAAAAAAAAAAATTTTAGATATCTTTTATCTTTTAATAACTAAATAAATAAAAAACTTAAACAGTACTTTTAATTTGAATAGTATTTAATGCATATCTTGAGTATTAATTGAATTTAGATTTTTTTAATTTAACCACCAATTTGAATTTAGAGAAATCCAGATTATATTTACTCATAAATTTGAATTTAGAAATATTTGAATTAGAATATTTGGAAATTTTATTGTTTGAATATGTTGTATATTCGATTAAATTATTTAAATTATTCAAATCTCAAATTTTAAATTTATTTAAATTTTATTTAACTTATTCAAATCTCAAATTTCATTTCTTTAAAATTATGAAAATAATTTAAAATTCCAATTAGTAAGTAAAAACAAATTTTAAATGTTGTAGAATATATTATACACTTTTAGTATTCTGTTTTATAATTAATTTTAGTTATGGCTAAAGTAGTTGTTAAATGACATTTAAATATACATATATATATATATATATATGTGGAAATACTAAAATCGTATTACGTGTAGAAACATATATGGAAATCATATTTTTATATTTAAATCTATATTAATATTGCTTTTATATATATATATATATATCAATTTTAATTTTATGTTTTTAAAATTAATTTAAATTTTCCTCCATAATTTATTAAATGATGATAAAAATGATAATAATCAATGATAATGTATTTATTGTTGATAGAATATATTGTAAGAAATATATTAGAAACTAATTTTATAGATTGTAGATTTCATGAATATTTAGTTGTTAGATCCACGACCCCATTCAGAAAAAAAAATCTGACTCAATAGATATAGGATCCGTGTGTTATGTTAGTTGAAATTTCCAAAATTGCTCAAAACATGTTTTTTATTGATTTTAAACCAATTGTATTATATAGAATTTTATTAGAGTCAAAGTTTTTTTTCTTTGTGTTTCCCAATTAATAGTATATATATCATATATATTATTTAAGCAATTCTAAAAGCAATTTAACCATCTATTACGTGTTATATTACACTTATTGCCATTGTATTTTTATAAAATTAAGACTAAATTAAACAAGTTATAGAATGTTAAAATTGTAACAAATTTATGCAATCAAAATCTAATAAAAATCAAAATAAAATCTTTTAAATAATTATTAGTTTTTAAAAAATAAAACTTATTTTCTCTCTCCTAATAAATATAAACGAAAATTTTAAATTAATTTTATAAAATTCAATAGAAATCTAAACAAATTTTTTAAAATAATTATTAGTTTCGAAAAAATAAAACTTATTTTCTCTCTCTCCTAATAAATATAAACGAAAATATAAAATTAAATTTTAAAAATTGTTATCCAATCAGAAAAGTAAGATTTGAAATTATATTATATGATATTATGTTAACCAATCAAAATTATAATAAAAACAAAAATTAAAAGTGTGATTCATTTTGAACCTGATATTAATATAAGAATCGAAAATAAAATTATCTTTCATATTAAAATTAACATAAAAAATCTTTAAATAATTTAAAATTAATAAAAATATAAACGAAAATTTTAGATTAATTTTAAAAAATTCAATAAAAATTCAAACTGAATCTTTTAAATAATTATTAGTTTTGAAAAGTAAAACTTATTTTCTCTCTCCTAATAAATATAAAAATAAATTTTAAAAATTGTTATCCAATCAAAAAACTAAGATTTAAAATTATATTATACAATATTATGTTAACCAATTAAAATTATAATAAAAATAAAAATTAAAAGTCTGATTCATATAACCAGCTATTAGGTGTTAAGCTTAAAGTGAGATTTGAGCAAAACAATACACAACAAAGCAAGTAAGATCATGAGAACTAACTCCATTTTTGATGAGAGAAAGAAATATAATTTGAGGAGAACTTAATTAACACAACACAAACCATATATAATAATAATAAATAAGATAAGTAAGATATTAAAACATAAAATAAATCTAAAATAAAATACTAATAATAATCTATAATTATATAAACTAGGTATGAATCAGACATTTCTCCGTGCTGTAAAACGTGGGTTACTATCTAGTTTGATGTATTTAATATAGTTTTCTTAGAACTCTAAGGTTAATGTAGTGACAAATTTGTTTCATTTTAATATTCTTCCAATATAAGATAACCAAAGATATTTTAATTCAAACAAATATATTCTGCTTTAATTATTAGAGATAATAACATATGATTTGTTAAAGTCAGAGATATTACAATTCAAACTAAACATTCCAATTAGAATTTAAAAAAATTAAAACATAGTAAAACTATATAGATTTGCTATAATGGCTACTCAAACAATATAAATAGTTTTTAAAACGCGACCGATAAAAAATCTATAAATAAGGACTCATGATGCACTAGAAAAATCGAACACAAATCGCGTACGTATTAAGTCTCTCTTTTATAAAACAAAATTGTGTTTAATCAAAAGTTGAAAAGGTCTTAAATATTAAAGAAAAATGGTGAGTATCATGAAGATAATGATGATTATGGCTCTGTTAGTGATTGGCGTGAGTGCAAAGACCCCGGAAGAATGTAGACGAACAACGTGCGAGACTAAATGTCAAGATCCCAAGAGTTTTGGTTGTTCTGATTGTGTCCTTCGGTGCGCTTTTCCTGGTAGTTAACCAAACAAATTTATTATTTTTGTTATTTTTTTAACAAAAAAAAACTAATTTATTTTCATATTATAACTTCAAATAATGTGTTTTTTGTTATCGCATGTTATAAACACATTTTGTTCATAAACAATGTTTATACTTATGATATTTTCAGGTACCAGCAAAGTAGATCAACGGGCTTTGTGTCTCAAGAATTGTGATGTTGGTTGTGGCCCGAGCAATGACTGCTACCAACGTTGTATTAAACGTTTTCCCAGCCATTTGATTTGAGGTTTAGAGGTCCTACAGTTGTGAAACTATTTTTGGATTTTTATTTATTTCTCATCAAGTCTGTGATGTTATGTAACTGATATGAAAAGATTATGTTTTATAAACATATTAAAATCTAATAAAGAAAATAGTTTATTGAAACATTTGATGGTGTCACAAAATACTGGAAAACTTTTGATAAATCGAGTAAGGAGTCACTTTCACATACATGTTTACCTATTGAATATTCAGCTAATGACCAAATGCATGAAAAAAACAAAGAAGTGAACGGTTTACAACATTAGTTTGTCAAAGAACTTGTAATGTGAATCATTTTACGATCATTAATTCAACGCTAGTTTTTTCTTAAGTATTTTAAATCATCAAAAAAAATATCGTGGTAATTAGTTTGCAACGAATTTATGATGATTTTAAAAAACCACGTAAATCCATTATAATTTGTCACAAACTTGCGAGGTTTATTTTTCCTTGCAAATTTCTGTCACTAATCAATAGTTTTTTTTAGTATAGTACAAGATTGGTTGAGATGTATTTATCTTCTATGGCCCAAAAACAACTAAAATCATAAAATTAAATCAATCAGACTTTAAATTTCCTTAAACATCTCCTACTATATTATTTAAGCAACTCTAAAAAAAATTTAACCAGTTTTCATGTGTTGTATTACCTAAAATACCATTGTATTTTTATAAAATTAAAACTAAATTAAACAAGGTATAGAAGGTTAAAATAGTCAAAAATTTATGCAACCAAAATCCAATAAAAATCTAAACATAATCTTTTAAATAATTATTAGTTTCTAAAAATAAAACTTATTTTCTCTTTCCTAATAAATATAAACGAAAATTTTAAATTAATTTTTAATAGTTCATTAAAAAAATCCAAACAGAATCTTTTAAATAATTTTTAATTTCGAAAAAATAAAACTTATTTTATTTCTCTCCTAATAAATATAAGCAAAAAATATAAAATTAGATTTTATATTTTGATTATATTCTTACTTTATAAGTAATATGTTACATTTTAATAATAATTACTAAATTAGAATTATTTATCAAAAATTCATATTTTTCATTCTATTCATGTACAATTATATATTTCGTTAAAGTAGAAAATATTTATATTTCAAACTTTAATTAACTATTTTGATCATAATTTAAATTCACTATTTAGATTTATAGTAACTGAATCTATTCAAAATAAATAAATTTATATCAGTGAAATAAATATGGACGAAAATTATATATATATATTTTTAAATTGTTAACCAATCAAAATTGAAAAGATAAGATTTGATATCTAATATAACATATTATTTATTTTAAATTATTATATAAATTTGGACCAAATTGTTTTTTAAGATTTGATATCATAAAAAATATCTAAATAATAATTTTTCATAAATTTTCTAATCCAAATTTTATATAACATCTTATATATATTTGGATATCATTTAAAAAATAGTTTTAAATTTCATTATTGTAATTATAAATTCATAAAAAATTATTTGTCTCTATTTAAAATTTAAAAAACAAGTTTATTGTTTGTTAAGTTTAATATATATAATAGATAATAATAAATATAATAAATGAATTATGAATCGATAATCGAATTGCATTACATTATATTGTGAATATTAATTTTAATTAAAATCTAAAAAATTTTGTGGTTCTAGACAAATACTGTTTATAATTTAAATGATTTAAACTTTTTTTATATAAGCAATATTAATATATATTTAAATATAAAATGATGATTTCTATATATGTTTGTTGTAAGATTTGATAATATGTATTATTATTATATGTATAGATTTAATATATGAATAATTTTTCAGATTTTGTAGTTAATGAAAAAAACATTAATTTAAATTTAAACATAAATTTTTTTAAAACTTTCAAATAATAATATCTTGCAGACTTCCATATATTATGGGAATCAAAGATTTTGTGTGCAATAATTATAGATTTCGTCGAAATTGGAAAGTCTTTTTATCCTTTCAATCAATTGGTTCCTAATTAAATAATTAGAATATTCTAAATTTCTATTTAGTCTTGGTAATATTTTAAAAAGCACTTATTTATTACTAATTAAACTATTTCCACTAATTTTAAGGATACAAAATAATTAAACAAGAAAATCTAAATAAAAACTTTGATAAGAATCAATTAAGATATTGATTTCTTTTTTAAAGTTCAAAACAACTAAACCAAAATTTTCAAATTAACTCGATCTTTCCCTATAAATATATAAGATTCAACTCACAAAAAATCAGCCACTTTCTTTATAAATCGATTTCTCATAGAAACGTATCTAATTTTCTTTTTTTTTTGGTTAACGCAATGATGGTTAGAAAAATTTGTTTTGCCTCTTTTTATGTGATTTTTGCTTTGTGATATGGGTTTTCTAAATCGAGTTTTTTCTTTTTGTGTAGTACGAAGTCGATGAGAGAAGATGAATGATACGATGTCATAAAGAAAGAGATAGAGAAACTTGGATTGCGTCACAAGAAACACATATCTAATTATGGCGAAGGCAACGAGCTGTCGTCTCACCGGAAAACACGAGCCCGCCGATATCAACACTTTCTTATGGGTAAGAAGGATCTTATTAAAACCATAAGCCTTTCGAAAACAATGACGTGAGTTTTAGTTATTCTCAATGGATAAATTTAAGTAGACATTTCTCCGCGTTGCAAAGCGTGATTACTATCTAGTTTAGTTTTATTTGTATTGTTGTACTTTAATATAAGACAAAAAATATCTACTTACTTAACTTTACTACTTTAGTTTCGTACCGAAAATATGAAGATATATTTACATAAATTATTACTTGGATTTCATATATAAATAAATATTTATTGACATAAAATGATAAATAATATATAGGTATATTTTACTTAACAATTATACTAATGTATAATATAATATATTAAATTATATATATGAAAAACTTTTTTACTATAAATTTCAGTTGATATTTTATAATTTTATTTAACATGTTATAAAATCTTTTAAAATTTATACATGAAAATCTTAAGTCTATAGCATTAAACTAGTATTACTTTAACCTAGTATTACTAATCATGTTTTAATTTAAAATTGTTACAGGAAAAGATATACAGCTACAGTATAATCTTACAGCAATTAATCTACAGATAAAGCCCAACCAATTACCTACATAATCATGATTTTTTCTAAAATGATAGATACATCGAAGGCTTTCGACTTACTACTGCAAATCTTAAAATATTTTTTAGCCTAAAGAAAAATGCATGGATTCAAAAAAAAAAAACATTATATAGGAAACGGAATTTTTTTAAAATTAGATTACTTTCACGTTTGAAGCAAATATATTTAATGTCATTTTCTTGGGGGTTTTCTGGTCCAAATGGGCATTTAATGAATATTGAATTTTTCTAAAATTAAAGAAAAAATTTATTTAAAAACCTTTATAATTCTCAAATTCTCTAAATGCTTTCAAAATTACCCAAATTTTTAAAATATCCGTCACGATGTGGATCACTACTCATCGCATAGTCAACTCTTACCAAATTTACTGAGAATTTGAGAATTAAGTTCACCTACCCAAATTTTCTGATCCCGTACCATTATCTAAAATTCTTGTTCTGTTTTTATCAAAAATCATTGAGTAATTTTTTTTATCCAAATTATCCGTTCCTATCTCATACCCACTATTTTTCATCCTAATTCAAAAAATAGACTAGTCTTTAAAATAAGATATTGATTCCGTCGAATAACGATATTAGAGTAACAAAATTTTAATTATGATTTTTGAAAGTATATGTAGTTAGTAAAATGAATTACTTAAAAACACTGGTATAATTTAGAAAATCAAGTCATATACATATAAAAATATATTTAATGTGATTTTTCTTGGAGGATTTATGTATTTTTTCAAAAGGGGCATTTATGTTTATTTGACACTTTTTATAGATTTTAAATATTATTAATATTTTTTAAAATAGTATTAGGTGTACAAACTTATTTCATATTTACTATGTTTTTATTTTATTAAAATAGACTTGGACCCGCATGTACGCGCAAGTTATATTTGTAAGATGAATTTATTTGATATTTACTGTATTTTAATTGTAGTTATATTTCTTGTAAAATTTAGATGCCATAAATAAAATTTGGTTGAAGTTTAGAAATAATTATGTGTGATTAGGTGTATTATGTATGGAAAAATAGGCATGTTCATTTTAGAAAAATAAGCATCCAATCCCGTATCCGTTTGGAGTTTTTCGTCCCATAACCTTGTCTTTTTAATTAATTACTCATTTGCAAATATTTATTTTGGGTAAGGGATTAGGTAAGAAAATTATACTTGATACTTGTATTTCCCGTTTGTTATGGAAATTATTGCATCTTTTCACATTTCTCAAAAAAAATTTAAACATTTTCAAAAATATACGAATTTTCCAAAATATATGTCCCGAATAGACCTTTACCCAAATTAGAGAAAATTTGAAATTGAATTTACCTATTCTAATTTTCTGATCTCGTTTACACAAAAGTTTGTCCCATATTTTATCTGAAATAGTTTAGATAATTTTTTTATTTCTCGAATGATCAGTTCCCGTTCCGTATGTGCTATTTTCCGTCCCGATATTCAACTCTATATGCCTATGGTATCAAGTTACAATGGCCATCATTTTAAAATAAATGTAATGATCATTATTTTTGAGTTCTAGTATTGAACTTTAGTATTAAAAAAAAGAAAATCAAAATATAAGGGGTGAAAAAGTATAATAAGGGGTCAAGAATATAAATTAAAAACAAAATTGTCTTGCATTTTAGAAAACAAAAAATCAGAAAAGAGAAAATGTGATTGGAAAAAGCTCTTTCGGCTTATTAATCATCGGATTTGGATCATTTTGATCAGTTTATCAATGTTAATCGAATCCAAAGACAGCAACAGAAGATTGAATCTTCAGTTTCGATTAAGTTGTTATGTTGATTTCGGGTTATATACCGGTAAGAGATTTCGTTTTCTTCTTCTTTTCATCAAATTTTGCGGGATACATGGAGACAATTATCATCTTTTGTTTCTGTTTGATAATATGTTGATTTGATAACGGAAATAGATTGGTTGAAGTCAACTTAATTAGAGAATGACTATATAATCAACTTGATTTCAGTAATTGCTTTTGAAAGCAATCGATGTGTTCAACAATGGTATCTTGGGCTGTTTTCCAAAGTAAAATTTGGGTTTAGTATCTTTCATTAAAGATCTAAAGAAGCAAGTGTCATTAAATCATAAACACCATCGGTGATAAGAGTGGGTCCGAATCAAACTGAGTCAAACCGGAACTTAAACTAAACTAAACGTCTTTGGTGTGAATTACAAAACTAACAATGAGATTTCTAATTATCCTATCCTCTGCTTTCCTGTCCATCAATAATTCAATAAAATGTATATTTTATTATTATTTAATGTTAACAAATGCTACAAAGACTAACTCTATAGAAAACAGATCATACGTCGGAAAGAAAAATCAGCTCATACATTCAACATGAAACAGATGCTACTAATATACTTACGTTTATAATTTTCTGGATTGTTTTGGTTTTGGTTTTAGTTTCTTGGCCTCAATTGGTTTGGTTCAAGCAGGGTTTCAAACGAAATAAACCGAACCACAATCAAATACGACAACGTTTAGAGTTATACACATTGTTTCTCGCTTACAGTAACTTCATTGAGAAGTTTAATAACAACCCATAACAGCAAATTACTTTGGATGTTAAATCCTCAAGTTTCTTTTATTTTTTTCAATAATGGACCTAATCAGTTTATAGCTTATATCTTACAAACTCAACGACACACCAACCAGTTAAACATGACAAAACGCCAAATTGTTCAATTCAGAACAATATGAGATATCAAATATACAAAACAAACCAGTTCGCAATTTCTCATGTAAACAAACAGATATGAACAAACCAGCTCTCAAGAAGCGAGAGAGTCTGTTTCTACATGAATATTATAATAAGTGAATAATCTTACATAAACGTGTTTTACAATCAACAACGACTAATGAGCGGAACAGCTAACTTAAAAAGACATTTTTCTACACTGATTTAATAACAATAAAAACTGGTGGATACTGCTTCAAACTAAAAGTAAAAAAACTAAACTAAACTGAACAGTTGAGAATTGCTCTTTGCATGTATGATGGTTCGATTTTAAATCGTTATGGCTCTGAGTTTTGTAGCTCGTGACTGTGCCTAAAGCTCCAAGAAACCCTTCATGTCGTAAAAACATTGATTTTGCCTCACCTCTTGACCTGAAAAGATTTATAGACATACATTAAGTTTTAGATCAAGAGGGATTTAATCAAGTAGTTTCAGTTTCGGATTACCAAAAATTAACATCTACAGATATTGTGTCCATTGTGTACTCTTAAGGCCGAATGAAAAATCCACCAAAGAAAATACGCTTACGGCCGAATCTGAGAGCATTCAAATAGACAATCTGGACAGAGAGAGGGAAAATGATACGATCCAATCAGAAAAGTCATCACCTTCTAAGGTATTGGTAAAATGCCATTGAAATGTTCAGAGGAACTGACCTTACTGGTTTTATTTGATATCATTCTTAGAAGGGATCTTACGACATCTTCTGGCTGGTAATCTTCAAGTTCCTTGCCATCAGAAATCACTTTACCGAAGCTGGAAGAAATAGCTGTTGAGGAGAGACCAATCTACCAAAAAGAGAATAAAAAAGGTTTGAATTTACATAAGAATCCAATCAAAAACTTTAGCGAACATAGATAGTTCATCAGAACCAAGATTAGTCAGTTACCTTTGAATAATCTGTTCCACCGTAGATATCCCCCACAAGCATGTCAATTCCTCTGTTATTTCCATGGTGACTTAACTCGACCAGCTCATCAAACCTAGACAAAGTGTTGCAAAACACTGAATTATCTCAAGAAATGTGGGGGAACCGTTGGCTACCATACCAATTCATTAGCAAAATGATATATGAACTTTGGAAAGGTAAAGTACATTTGCTCTTTGTACAAATACCTTAAAGTGTGGGGATGGTTACAAAAGTTGCAGTACCACCTCCTAAAAAAGTTCATTATTGGACCAAAACCTATGGATAGTATTCCAATGTAGGAAAAATTAGTACCGACATTATAGTCAATCAATTATAGCTGGGCACTGAGTTTTGTGTATAATGATTAGTCATGTCTCTTAAGAAGAAGACATAAAACCATTTGACAACTGATATGAATTTATGTGATCTCAACAGATTATATCAAATTATATGACAACATTGGATCCATTTATAAGGGTGTGTCATCAAACTTGTAAAATCCTCAAGAGGAATGAGTTTAAAACCTATAACTTAAGAGGAGGTTTGATGGGAACCCCACCTACGTGACTGGAAAATAGAGGTTCAAAGTGAAAAGTAAGTCAAATTGAATCTGCTAAGAGAACTTAGAGACTTTAGTCTCTTCCTAGTTAATAGGATGATGAATAATGCTTCCTATATGTGTAGAGGATAAGGGTTGCTTTTAATGATTTGTGTCCAAAGCTTTGAGATATAAGTCTAGTATTACAATATACTTCTTAAAACAAAGCTAATGGAAATTTACTTTGTGAGTGTAAAATGAGACCGTTTCTATGAGAATGACAATCTGGCTGCATTCTCCAAATTCACTCATAATAAACCCGGCATGTTCAAGGCCAAAATGAACATAATAGTGAACCTATTTTGTGAGAAAAGGCAGATGTCTTATAGTTGTTGTTTCGGTTTACATCAAAGTCTGGATGGTTCAAGACATAATGTTTCACTATCTGGCCAACTAAACCCGACATTTCTTAAAATGAATGGTTCAAAACTAAAAAATGCAAACATCTCCAATGTAGTGGGTTTTTCATATGTACTCTTAGAAGGCTTTATGTTGAGTCTTGTCTAGGTAGGTCAATTCAAATATCGCATTTTGGAATTTATAGGAGAAACCACTCCAGGGGTGGATTTAGGATTAAATGAGTTTAAAATTCAAATGATTTTTCTTATTTCCCTAATTTTCATTAAGTTATAATGCTGATTGAGTCCACAAATATACTATATGAACTGACAGACAAAATAAATTCACATCAATTGTGGCATTAGGATGAGAATCAATTCTCATTAAAGTCAAATTCTCCTCTTTGACTATATGGACTTTGAGCTTTTGGTTATAAAGCTATGGCCATTGTCTTCACATTTCATTGATGAGCATATAAGGAAAAAATAAATCTCCTTCCTCTTCTCTTTTCGAGTTTGGGAGTGAAACATGGTTCTAAGTTTGATAACTTTTGATTTTGGGTATTGCGAATCAAAAGAATGTGCAGTTGTATCCTGCAATTATGATTGCATCAAACCGTCACATTATGAGCAATTAAATAATTAAAAAAGAGTGTCTCAATTCCGCACAAACCATTTTTCGTTCTTCAAGTTTTTGTATTGATTGTCTTATTTTATTTTTATTTTGTATCATAATCTATCGCAAGCGAGGAAACCTATCGTTCGAGAAAACCACTCTCCTCCCACAGAAAGATTCATACATTAAATAGACCTCATTTAAGTGATGAAATTTATTTAGAACTGGCATCGGATTCTCCTCCAAACGATAAAATTTCTATATATATATATATGGTTGTAAGGACAAAAAAGAACTAAACATATTCTCTCTCTGACGCTGTTATCGAGTACCATCTGCAATCTCTGTTTCCCGACGTCGGCGGAGCTCGAGCTCGCCGGCGTCGCTTCCTCTTCCTCGGATCCGGCCGAGTGTGTCTCTCTCTTTTAGTATCACTCCGGTTGACGTTCTCGGAAGCTTCTTCTGGTCTAGTTCACTGTCGATCGACTGCCGGATCTGCACTTTTCTCGAGAAAACCCCGAAGACCTTGCAACATCTCCTCTGCCTTCCGCAGCCATCCCTCTCAAGATCTTGCCCTTCATCGTCCTCTTGCCCTTGAAGCTGGACTCATCCGATCGGATCTGGAGATTGTCCCCCAGAGCAACTCCTCCCAAGGGGATAGATCTCATCGTTCTGCTCATCATTATTCCTTCGCCACCGCCTTTCGCAGCCACTCCGATCTGGAGTGTGTCCATCGGCTTTCTGTCCTTGGTTCTGGACATCTCTATCGAGATCTTGAGCTTTTCATTTAGAGTCAATCCTCCCACATGGAAAGATCTCATCGCTCCCCTTTCCTTTATCACTTCCTCCGATCAGATCTGATCGAGTCTCTGTGGGTCTTCCACCGATGTCATAGGCTAAAGATGTCGGCGATAGGAAAAGACCCCCGTGGAATGGGATGTGGGAGCAGCTTAGAAAATCCTGGAGGGATTAGAGGCCATTTCAGCTCGGCGGTTGTCTCCGGTAACTGTCATGTTGGTTGTACATCTCCAAAAAGACTTCTCCTGTCCACCGCGCCTACGTTTTCCGAGCTGACATTCTCCTCCATTAAGTCCACTGACGGCTCCTCACCTCCAAGGGATCTCAGGCGTGCCCACACTCTCTCAGCCGCAGCTGCCTCTCTTCCTCCACCGATCAGTCATCTTTTGTCCTCCACCAACATATCCTGGTGTTGTACCGGAGAACCTAGTCGAGATATCAAAAATGGCTATCTCATCTTTTGTCCTCCAGTGGGCCTGGCCCAGTAAGAATCTCAAGCCCTATCTTCAGCCCAACTCACTGCAATGAACTCGATGTCTCTAGTGTATATTCAGCCGTGTTGGCCTGTTTAGGTTTTCAATTTCCTCCTTTATGGAGAGATTATTAAGAATTATTTGGCTTATCTCCAGCCTTTATATATTCTGTACATTCATTTATCTCATTATATATGAAGATATATATGACATGGTCACTTTGAGTTTATCAAATCATATATTCTTTTCCTCCGTGAAAAGATTCGGGGTATCAAGTTCCTCCAGTCTTGAAAGATTGTTTTCACTAAAATCCTTTGTTAAGGTTCTTGTTGTCTCTACTTCCTCCATTTTGGAGAGCATTATAGTGTTATTTCTCTTATCTTGGATCTATTAATTTCCATTATATATATCCCATATGAAGAAATTGTTGTCTTCAAAATCCTTCATCACGAAGACAAGCACAATATCTCTCATTTTTATGGAGATTGATGCTAAAAACATTGTCTTAACGACATTGAGAGCTCAAAATTTTGCTTTTTCACCTCTGGTAGCCAATCCCATGCTCTTCTCGGGATTCGTGGGAGTCTTCTCTCGTCTTACTTGTCATCACCATTTTCAAGGATCGAATGTCTTGGCATTTCAGATGCAAGTTTAGATTTTCAAAATACAACGGATACTTTTGTACTCCGTGTGGTATTGCATCTTGGAAAAGCCGATCATTACACATCAGCCAGCTTTACACCACTTCGAGTGGCATATCCCTGCGACGTCTTCCGCATCTTCATTAGTTCTTAGTATTCGTATTTTAGCGTATTGTTCTACACTTATGTCTTGTTGTAGTTTTTTATTGTATTTTATCCTTTCCGAATAATGTAGATCGGTAGAATTGTATTAATCTGTGTTTTTTCTTTTCTTATGTAAACTTATTGGTTTTCTATTGCTTTACTGTAGAAGAGAATCATTAAATTAATAATTTAATATATGGAGTTTGACGATAAAAAAAATACGGTTGTAAGGTACGAAGGGAAAAGTTGCCAATCAGGAAAAATACACATGGTTGAAAGAAAGAGTGGATGATTCTATCCATGACGACAAAAAAATTTTACTTTTTCCTAATTATTTTAAAATAGATGGATACAAATGGATGATTCTGTACTCGGTTTTTTTCTAAGTAATAAAAAATTTCAACTTTTAAAAGTGAGGGCATACTTTTTACGATCATCGCTTAAAAACTCATGGTGTCCTTTTCAAGAATCGTAAACTTCTCTCGCAAGAACATATAGATATTTATACTCTCGCAAGAACACATAGACATATTGTTATAATTTGCGTAGCAAGAGACAGAGATGTGTATCATATATGCTTAAAATATTAGAATCTTCGATATATCTATATATTATATAACTTCACACAATAGCAGAAGTCTTGGAATTTTCCTGGAAAGTTACTCTTAATTCATATTTTTCCAGTAATGTCATAGATAGAACTCAGAAGAAGATGTTCAACATTATAATCAATGTGATGGAGAGGATCTGGAGAACAATTGCTTCAACATTAATGCTCTTTTTCTTCTTGAGATATTTCTATATTCCTCCAACTTCTCCACATCCTTTTCTTGTTTTCTTTTTCCTTGGTTCCATTCTTTTCTTGTTTATCATCGATCGTAGTCACTATGTTTATTCAGAAACCATAGACAAGATATTACTATGATGATAATTATGATTGTTTTAGATATTATGATGGTTATCATGAAGTTGATAATGATTGTTACTATATGGAATGATGATGAAGATTATAGCCCATGGAATCAATATAATGATGATGATGATGATAATGATACATTGACGAGTAGGGTTGAAGATTACATTGCAAATGTTTACAATGGATGGAGAGAAGATAGATGAGCAGATAATCTATTTGTCTGATCTTTTCAAAACTCTGTTTTTTCTTCTTCTGTGTACATATGAAGTAATTGTTGTGGTGTGTACATAAATTTGGTGTCTTGTCACTTGTTAGGCATTGACAAGATTTAATCTTAGGTTATATCAGCGCCATTTTAGGACTGATGGATCTGCTATTTTATCGATCAACACATTGTATTTATCAATCTGTAACTTTTTAACAATACTCCATAGCGTAACAGATATACAAATAACCACTCGAAAGCAACATAAAAGGCTAAATCACCTCAAGGATGCTTTGAAAGAAAGAGAGCTGCTCTACCACTACTCTTCTCTGGAGGATGATGAAACTGTTTAAGAAAGCATGTCAAGAAAGCATTTGTCCAATCTCCCATCATGTAACATATTAGTAACCAAGCCAAAGATTGAAGCATCTCCACAGAACCCGCTATTCCTCATTTCTTTGATGAGTTCAGCTGATGCTGCTTTGTCACCATCTCTAAGGTGTGCTCTGATCAGTGTATTATATGTACCGCTCTCTAGGAGAGGCCCGTCATCTTTCATTTTTCTGAACAAGGCATCTGCTTCCTGAAGTAAGCCTTTTCCACAAAATCCTGAGATCATTGTAGTGTAGGTTACAACATCAGGCTTCACTCCTTTAAAGCTGAGACGACAAAATAAATCCCAACCATCTTCCACCTTCCCAGCTTTGCACATCCCTTCAATCATAATACTATATGTAATAACATCCCTTCCCACCTTTCTCTCGCTTCCCATTATTACAAAGTCCATCTAACAAAATAGGCTACCTCATAATATCAGGAGGCACACCACCAGAAACCATCTGTTTGAAAACTTCTTGGGCATTATCACAGTCTCCAGCCTGAAATAGCCCTTGGATAAGAGTGGTGTAAGTGACTGTGTTGCCAACTAATCCTCTTTGAGACATCTCAAGGAAGAGTTTCCTACCATCTTCTGACATCTTAGAGTTGCAAAATCCATTGTAAGAGTATTGTATGTCACTATGTTTGGAAGACAATCCTTGCTAACCATGAACTCAAACATATGCTTAGCCTCGTGTATTTTTTAACCGCTGCAGTTTCCACTCCTGCTAATAGTTTAGCGCATTCTTTGTTGTTACTGTGGGTCCGACCCTTTACTGCCCAACCTGCGAGCGGACAGCTAATGCATTCCACTTATTGAACAGGGTTCTATGGTCGGTCCGCGACCCCTGGATACCGAAGGCGTCCTTAATATTTTTCCATTGGCGCTTCCCTAATTCCTTTTATCGAACATAATGATGCGAATCGAGCTTTAATGAGTTCTAATATGCAACGTCAAGCAGTTCCACTTTCTCGGTCCGAAAAGTGCATTGTTGGAACTGGGTTGGAAGGCGATCACGCATACGAAATCCGTTGATCAATGAATCGTAAGTGACGGTACTAGGAGCCACAATTGTTATAATGAAATGAGACTTGTTAAGACACACAAGAATGTTTCAAAAGAAATCAGGTAAGCAATGTTAAAGGCATAACTAAGCTTCCACAGTACAAACTATGCATGCGTAAATATTAAAGGCATGTTAAAAGTAGATTTTCAAAAGACTGCCTTCACTAAAAACAAGTAACAGTGTCATGGAATCAACTGTTAATTTTGACAGCCATTAGGAAACAAATCAACTGAAAAAAAACAATATGTTACATGATTCTGATAAGAATCTATTCCATAATAAGCCAAAGCCACTCTAAAGAGACAAATAAGCCTGATACTCATTCCCAATTAATGTGAGATTGTAACAGATTCATTTTGGACAAAGTTAAAGATCCATTCTTATATTTTATTTTTCAACTTTGATGCCCTACTTCCATTTCAGTTGAGTTATATATGTGATCTCTTAATAAAAGTTTGTTCTTAACGTACCATCAAAGTGGTAAAGAAGCATGGCATGGAGCATTTTTGACTTGGCTTGGAGTCTTGGATCAAGTAATTAAGGGCGTTTACACGGAACGTTACAAAACAAAAAACAGGAGCTATTGAAGTCCAGCTAGACCCTAAATGTTTTGTCTAGATTAATCATGTTTTGTTTTTTTAGTTATATTTTTAATACACCATAGCGGAAACATGTTTTGAAAAAGTAACGTGAAAACGTGGAAACATGATGAATAGTTTGAATGGTAAAAAAATAGCTACATACCATTCAATCCCTTACTCATCTAATAAATAGTATATTTTTAGCGTTTTAAGTTTGTTCTGTGCATAATAGATTTTTCACCCATACTATTTTATGGGTTTGCTTCAATGAACAAAGTGCCACTCGGCCTTAAAAATATTAACTTTACACAGTAAAAGATCAATCGTTACTAATTGTACCGACCCTAATAAGAAAATATAGTTTTGGAGAACTCAGAACGAACTCAGGTCACCGGTAAAATGCAAATTTTATTTAGATATTCGATAGCATAGAGGCTGTTAAAGGACGAACCTTTCGTTCCCTCGTAGATGGAAATAATATATAATAAAATTTTGGTAGATAATTTAAGACTTGTTTGAATTTAGATTTCTTCTATAAGAAACATAAATTCAATAAAAATAAATTAAAACGTGTACAGAAAACAGAAACTAATAATGAAAAACCAAAGTAAGTTATTTTTTTGAACACAAAGGGAACTAGAAATTTGTCTAAATAAGCCTCCTTATTAAGAAATTGTCAAATATGTTTGGTTAAAAACCAAAAACCAAAAGTCTGAGATCTTCATGAAGGGAAGAGCTTGTTTTGATGCTCACCACTGATCTTTTAACAGTGAAATATACAAAACACAGTCTCAATCATCTTCACGAAGCTCACACACAATATATATACACATATAACATTAGAACATGAGGACCACGTTGAGAAGTAATCAATAGAAAGACAACATAACTACTTGATTCAACTCACAGTGTTTCTCTACCACTCTTCTCTCCAGATAACTCACTAATCCTCATTTCTTTCCTGAGTTTAGCTAATGCTGCTTAGTCACCATCTCTAAGGCGTGCACTGATCAGCGTATTCTACGTACACTCATCTGGTAGAGGTTCGTAATTTTTAATTTTCCTGAGCAAGGCATCTGGTTCTTCCTGTAACCCTTTCCCACAAAATCCTGAGATCATTATATTGTATGTTATAACATCAGGCTGCACTCCTTTGCGGCTGAGGCTACAAAATAAGCTTCTTTTGCTTCATTTTTCTTAAAACCTGAAAAAAATCTGATAAACAAAATAGTAGCATGAATCATTTCGATTAAAAGATAGATCCAATCCACTGAATAATCATAATAAGAGCAAAAGGAATGAATTTGAAGATAGAGGCTTCAACCAAGAATAAAGTTTAGTTCAGACAAGTGTATATATAATCTCTCAAGTCCCAAGAGGCCACTGTGATCATGATAATGATGATGAGTGTTTTACTTATGGTGGTTATCATGGTGATGATAATAATGATAATGATCATGGTATACATAAACATGATGATGTTGATTAAAGCCAATGGATGAAAGATGATGATGATACCTCTACGAGTAAGTTTGATTAAATTGGAAATGTTAAGTGAATTAAGAAAGAACAGTATCACCAAACTTCGAGGAGTTCTTTTCTGTTCAGCAAGATTGGGATTGGAGAATTGGACAAAGCTGGGTCCTCTGATCGCCATTACATGATCTAATGGGCTGCGGTTCTCTAGTTTTCGAGAGTCTGCATCCGTAGCTGAAGCCTTACTCTCAGGTTACTAAAGAATCTCTACAAGTAGAGGTGCAATTTGTCTCTACTTAGACCTTGCCTTCCTGCCAGAGCTCTGCGAGTTCTAATGTTAGTTCAGACTGATATTCTTGGTTGGGATCGGTTAAGTCCCTCCTTCACACCAAAGACAGCTCACTTCTCATCTTCCACCTTCACACCAAAGGCTACAAAATAATTTCCAGGCATCTTCCACCTTCCCACTGTTGCACATACCTTCAATGATAATACTATATGTGAAAATATCACGTTCCATTTCACTCATTTGCATATACTCGAAGACCACCATTGCTTTCTCTGGCTTCCCATTATTACAAACTCCATCTAACAAATGTTGTATGTCGTACTATTGGGAGGCACACCATCAGATTCCATCTCTTTGAATAATTCTTGGGCCATATCAACATCTCCTGCTTGAAAAAACCCTTGTATAAGTATTGTGAGTGATTGTGTTGCCAACCAATCCTCTGTGAGACATCTCGTGGAAGAGTTCCATACCTTCTTCTACCTTCTTGGACTTGTAAAATCCCTTTAGAAGAGGACTATAAGTCATTACATCTGGGAGATAGTCCTTGCTAACCATGAAAGCAAAAATCTCCTTAGCCTCCTCTATGCGATCGTGCATACAATAGTCATTGATCAATGAATTGTAAGTGACAATATTAGGATCTATAGACCTTTTAATCATCTCCTCCTACAATTTTTCAGCCTCTAAATGCTTCCCTTATTTTACAAACCCATCGATCAATGCACTAAAAGTTACCACACCTGGGTTGATTTCCCTCCCAGCATCACTCCATCTTCCATAATTACCAAGTCAACTTAGGAGGGAGTTGTAGGTAACTAAGTGGAATTCACAGTATCTCCATCTGATCACCCAGAGAGATGACATCATCAAACTTCTTAATCTTAGCAATAGTACTCAATATTTTATTGAACTCAATAATGGAAGGAAATGGCCGAGACTAAACCATTTCACTGAAAAGATCAACAGCATCATCTAACTTCATATCACGAATCCCATTTCTACTAAATTTCTCTCTGTAATCAGAACTTGCAACAGAGAAAGCTCGTCTCAGAGTAGCAGGATTACATCTCTCCAGAAGACTCCAATGAACGAGCCTCTTCGTTTTAGAGGCAATTGCAAAAGCTCTCTTTATTTTTATCTTCTCGATTCGGCTTCAGATGATTGAGCTTCTTCTCTGTTTTATCACTCGGAAGCTATCACTGTGCAAAGTTCAGTCTGCCCTAAACTAAACTGCTCCTTTCATCTGAATCTTTGGGAGAGCGATAAAGAGTTAGAGATTTCGTACCGGGTTTTAGTTTTGGTTCTACCCGGTTTAGCCTAAATATCGGTTTCTTTTTAAAAAAGATATTCAAAAAGAGTCCAATTTATCTGAAATTACTTGAATAGATTTTTTTTGGGAAAAAAAGAATGATACAATTACTATTTGCATCCTCTGGAAAAAAAAAACTTGTTTTTTACCAAAATCAAGTATCTTTCTCTTTACGAGTTTCATTTCTTCTCGATTTTTCATTTTTTCTTATGTATTCTACTTTCTCGTTTTGTTATCCTCTCTCCATTTCGTCTTCTGTCTCACTACGAAACGTTCGTAGAGATTCATTGATTGTCGAAGGTATGATTCACCAATTTTTCTTCTCTCTCACTTATTTTCTATCTTTTTCTCTTTTTAATGTTCTCGCTAAATCGTTTTCTGGGTTCTTCTTCTCTCAATTTCTCTCGATTTTGTTCTTTTTCCCTCAATCTTCTCGCTAAATGCATTACGGTTTTATGACACATTTGCATTACGGTTTTATGTCACATTTATGGTGTTCGTAATGGGTTTCTGGTAGGGTAGAGTTAGGTTATAGTAGGGTAGAGTTAGGTTATAGTAGGGTAGAGTTAGGTTATAGTATGGTAAAATTAAGTTATTAGTTTGGTAGAGTTAAGTATTTTCTCTGCGTCTAGGGTTTGTGGGTTTGTGGGTTTGGTAGAGTTAGCATATAGTTTGGTATAGTTTGGTAGAGTTAGCATATAGTTTGGTAGAGTTAGCATATAGTTTGGTAGAGTTACCATATAGCTTGGTAGAGTTACCATATAGCTTGGTAGAGTTAAATTTGGTAGAGTTAGCATATAGTTTGGTATAGTTTGGTAGAGTTAGCATATAGTTTGGTAGAGTTAAGTTTTTGATAGAGTTCCGTTTTGACTGTTTCTTGTTTATACTCATCACGTATGGTTGTGGCAAAGGATTATCCGAAGAGCCTTTTTGCAGATGGTCTTGTAGTAATGAAGAACCGGAGCATAAACTACACCTGCAATCTGAATCATATTAGGAATATGATCAATGGTATTGGTGAAGATGCATACAGAGACATAGAGCAGAACTCATGCCTCAGAGTTTTTTTTAAGCTTGCTGACTTTGACTACACGTTTGCCGGGAGACATGTACAATATTTATTGGCGGAGTAGCTAGATATTAAAAAGCAGTATGAGTTATGGGTCTTGCTTGGTTGTTGGCCTATGAGATTTTCTCTCCACGAGTTTGAGAAAATCACGCAGCTCAATTGCGGTTTGGTGGATGAATCTTCTGTTGTGGAGGAGGTTGCCCATGGAGATCTGTGGGAAGGATATCGGTTTAGCAGTTAGTCAAGGCCAGTGTTTGGTGAGAGAAAAGAAGGTGTGAATGTTCCCCTTCTACGGTGGAGACTAATCAAGAAACAAGCCATGGAAACAGAACAAATTGTCAAGTTGGATAAGGAAAATACGGGGGAAGAAAAGGTAAATTGCTGCTTTCATAGTCAATATGGTAGAGTTCATAGTCAATATGGTAAAGTTCATATGTCTGCTTAGTAGGGTTAAGTTTCAGCTTGGTAGAGTTCACAGTCAGCGTGGAATAATTCATAGTCAGCTTGGTAGAGTTAATATGTCTGTTTTGACTCTTACTTAGTTGGTAGAGTTCGTCTTGCACTTAGTAAAGTTTGTTGAGTGTTTGGTAGAGTTGGTTATTCTTGGTAAAGCTGATTCTCTATTTAGCAGAGTTGATCATATATTGGTAAAGCTAAATTGCTAGCGTAGTAGAGTTTATAGTCAATATGGTAGAGTTTATATGTCTGCTTAGTAGGGTTAAGTTTCAGCCTAGTAGAGTTAATATGTCTGTTTTGACTCTTACTTAGTTGGTAGAATTCGTCTTGCACTTAGTAAAGTTTGCTGAGTGTTTGGTAGAGTTGGTTATTCTTGGTAAAGCTGATTCTCTGTTTAGCAGAGTTGATCATATATTGGTAAAGGTAAATTGCTAGCGTAGTAGAGTTCATAGTCAATATGGTAGAGTTCATATGTCTTCTTTGTAGGGTTAAGTTTCAGCTTGGTAGAGTTAATATGTCTGTTTTGACTTTTACTTAGTTGGTAAAGTTCGTAAGCACTTAGTAAAGTTTGCTTAGTGTTTGATAGAGTTGGTTATTCTTAGTAAAGTTGATTCTCTGTCTAGTAGAGTTGATCATTTATTGGTAAAGTTGATCATCCTTTTGGTAGAGTTACTCTGAACTTGGAAAAGTTATTTGTGTTGACCTTTATTTCTTCTTCTCTTTCAGGTACTCATAAGGCAACTACGTCCAATGCCTCCTGCTGAGATCTTCCCTGTTTGGCCAGAAGATGTTGAAGATCCGAGAGTGGACAACATGATCCGAGACAAACTCGATGGCACTCTAGATGAGTCCTTCTGGGACATACAGAAGAAGAAAGAGGCACAGAAGAAGCAGAACCTACCCAAGAAGAAGAAAGAAGCAGAGAAGAAGAAAGTTCTAGAGAAGAAGAAACAGAAGGAGAAGACCCCACCTTCTATGGAAAACAGTGAGCCGGAGATGGATGATTCGACTCCCTTAAATGAACTAATAGGAGTCAAACATAAACAGAGGGAAGTTTTGAAGGGGAAGAGGTTAAAAAACCACCATGAAAACAAAGAAAATGAGTACAATTTCTTGATTGAAACTCTCTAAGGGTTGACCAACACTTTAAATGGGTTGAGATTAGACCAAACTATGTTTGTCCAACACTTTGATAGGGATATCAGACCGTCTGTTTCGGCTAGAGGAGAACAGGGCAGACATGTCCATGCTCACTAAGCGTATTGCAAGGTTGGAGGATAAGAGTTCTGATCATTCAATGTTACTTGAGAGGCTTGTTGGGCTGGAGGAGCAAAGGGCGGAGCCGGTTATACAGACCTTGGAGTACAACAAGGCTGACGTTGAAGGCGGAAGTCAGACTCGTGAACCTGTTCTGAATGATGAAATGGGCAATGGAGAGGAAGACATTTCTCCTCCAGATTTGGCTCATAACTCGGTACATAAGGCTCTATTTTAATGAGACTTACTCTGATTTATGTTGTCCATATGTACATTCGTATCCATGTTGTTTGCAACTGGAACTGTTTATTATGTAAAAGTAGTGTGTGGTCAACTTTGGTAAATGTTATTTGGTTTGGTCGAGTTATGTGTGGTAAACTTTGGTAGAGGTTATATGGTTTGGTTGAGTTATGTATATCGTTTGATAGACTCTACCAAACATATCATATGTTAGAGTCTATCTCTACCAAACAAATAATATGTTTAGTACATCTCTATCAAATCATATAAATAAACTTTACCAAACATATCATATCTAGAGTCTATCTCTACCAACTACCAAGTGTTTAGCATCGAGTACGCAAGACATGGTAGAGTTCATATACTAATAATAGTCTACTAACATGGTAGAGTTAACATTTACTAACATGGTTGAGTTCGCAGACACCTGGATTGAATCAGCTGAATATGGTACACTCTGACTCAGAGAGAACGCCCAATGTCGGATTACCTACCAGGAATAGTCAAACTGGAGATTCTCTCCTTGATGACACCATGTCGTCCCAGGGCACAACACACACCATTCCCCCGGACCAGGTAAATTTGTGCATGGTAGAGTTAACTTGGTGCTTAGTAAAGTTAACATGATGCCTAGTAGAGTTAACATGATGTTTGGTAGAGTTAACATTTAACGTTTGGTAGAGTTAACATGATGCCTGGTAAAGTTAACATGTAACGTTTGGTAGAGTTTACATGATGTTTACATTAACGTTTGGTAGAGTTAACATGATGTATGGTAGAGTTAACATGATGTTTGGTAGAGTTAACATGTAAGGTTTGGTACAGTTTACATGATGTTTGGTAGAGTTAACAAGTTGACATGATGTTTGGTAGAGTTGACATTATGATTGGTATAGTTGACTTCATGCGTGTTGCTTTACAGAATAAATGGATCATTAAGACGCAGGAAACTTCCGATCCTCTGAGCCCATCATCACGTGTTGTTAGGAACCCCGAGGTGACGGGTCAGAGCAAAGAAGATACGCTTGAGAAAAGACCATACGTCAAATATCAAGTAAGCCCGGAATATCACAGCTCGACATCATAAATATAGTTGATTCTCCCTCAAAGCATATGGATGGTAATGAAAAGGACGGAGGTATGACCATGGTACGTATGGAGGACGTGTTACCGAGACAGGCTCGCCAACAAACACTCGCTGCGAACCAGGTAACCTAGTAGAGTTCAGTTATAATGTATAGTAGAGTTCAGTTATAATGTATAGTAGAGTTCAGTTCTCCATGGTAGAGTTCAGTTGGAATGTATAGTAGAGTTCAGTTCTCCATGGTAGAGTTCAGTTGTCCGTGTAGGGATTTGTATAGTTGATTTGTCCATGGTAGAGTTTAGTTCTCCATGGTATAGTTGATTTGTCCATGGTAGAGTTCAGTTCTCCATGGTACAGTTCAGTTATCCATGGTATAGTTGATTTTTCCATGGAGAGTTCAGTTTTCCATGGTAGAGTTCAATTCTCCATGGTAGAGTTCATGTACAGATTGGTAGAGTTGATTTTTCCGTAGTATATTTCGTTTAACAGTGTATCCATGTTACATGTATCTCCTTTCATAGGATGTTTTGTTGTTAAGAAGATTATGAAAAATGTGGTTCATTCTCCCACCGTATACGATCCTTTTTGCCCAATTCCAAAAATTAAAATGCTTCGTCTACGTTACTATGTGTTGCACGAATTGTAAGCAATATCTTGTTTTGTCATTTTAACTCTCTATCTAACCATCCTCTCTCATATTTTCTGAGCTATTTACAAATTGTGTAGGGAAATTACTGTCGACGGTGAGTATAGTCCAATAGCGGATTTCTATCTCCGCTTGCTATCGCCAAAACACAAATGGCCTATCGAACAATATGGGTGGCTTAACGATTTGGTAAGTTCGATATAACATTTCTTTGGTAGAGTTCATTCACTCTATGGTATAGTTTAATTCCTAGTTGGTAGAGTTCTTTCATTAATTTGTAGAGTACATTCACTTTTTGTTTTCCAGCATATGACAGCCGGTATGAATCTTTTCTGCCAAAGATCTTTGCAACATCCCAGTCCATTTAGGAGTAATCGGATTGCTTTCCTCGATCCACTGTTTTGTGGATGTTGGTGTGTCCAATATAGGAGACATTATGTGGGAAAGAAGAAGACTTTCGTCTCGACAAATGGGTCTAAAGAGCTCTTCGAAGGCATTCTGCTTGCATTTTGTGCCACTAACAAGCGATGGATGCGAGAAGTAGATACGCTTTATATTCCCCATAATATTAACAACAACCACTAGGTGGCCGTAGAGGTTGATTTGCTACAAGAAAAGATTCAAATTTACGATCCCGAACCGAGTGTTGTGACCACTCCTGCCATTCAGGAGTCATGCAGGTAAGCAAACCAAACTTTTGGTAGAGTTGACATTATGATTGGTATAGTTAACTTTATGCAGACCAAACGTTTGGTAGTGTTCACATTATGTTTGGTAGAGTTAACATGTAACATTTGGTAGAGTTTGGTAAAGTTAGTTTAGTAGAGCTTACATATACATTTTGTCTGTTCATTTCATGTAGGCCATACGCCGTGATGATTCTAAAGATGATCAAGTTTTTTTACCGTCTGTGATGCGTGATCATGTTAGTGCGGCTGCGTATAAAATATCGCGGATGAAGGACACTCCGCGTAATGTCCGGTCAGGCGATTGTGGCGCGTACTGCCTGAAGTTCATCGAGTGTTTAGCCCTTGGTTGCAATTTCGAGGGACTGAATGATGAGTACATTACTTTCACTCGCCTGAAATACACCATTGACTTTAGAGAATAACTTCCGATGGAGGAGACTATTGCCTACACTGATCCGGGTCCTAATTTGTGTGATAAAGCCTACCTCGTTTCAGCCTCCCAAGACTTACTCCTGGACTGGTAGAGTTAGGGTTTTTAGGGTCGTAGGCTAGTACAGTTTGTTTTGTACATTTAGTAGACTCTTTTTAGTTTTGGTACAGTTTGTTTTGTACATATGGTATATACACCTTTTTAATGCAACAACAACAGTTAGTAATGAAACCTCTGTCATATTACACGTTTTGTTCATAACTTAAAACCTTAACAAACACACTAGTCAAACTCTACCATACCATAACAAACCTTAACAAACACACTTAAAACATTAACAAATACTAGAGTGGTATGAACTCTACCAAACTAGTCAAACTCTACCATACCATACTGGAATGAACTATACCAGAGTGGTATGAACTCTACCATCCTAATAGTTTGATCTCTACCATACTGGATAAAAGTTCTATCATACTAGTACGAACTCTACTAAACTAGTAAGTTCATGTATGTAAGGGTACAAATTGAAACTCGTAGATATTCAAGATTGTACTTTTTCACTACATGTATGGGTATTGTGACCTACTTGCTTACATCTAGGACAAAATGAAACTTTTCTTGGTCGTTTTGCCTCTTCTAAACACTCGAACCAGCTTTTTATCTTAGATTTCTTTGGCCTTCCTGGTTGTTGACGTACGTGGGGCGGATTACCCACTTTACGGCTCACATCCAATGGAACAGGAATTGCTGCATCCCTTGGCATTTTACGATTGGAGTAGGCGTTGTACAAGTAGCTAGTGTGATAGTAGGGATGAGTAAGTTTGATTGTTGATTGATGTCATGCCTTGGAAATGGCAATGGCATGCATAAAAGGAATTTTCCACGTTAAACCGCTTGCAAAAACACGTCTTCTGGGCCAAATTTACCAAATGAAAAGATGCTGATCTTGAAACCACAACCTGGTGTTTGTCAATGTCTTGCACATTGTACTGCCTATCTTCCTCAACCCTAGTCTGTAATTTAACAAACAAAATAAACTCGACTATACTACCATAAGAGTATGAACTCTACCAAACGATACATGTTAACTCTACTAAACATCTTGTTAACTCTACCGAACATCATGTTAACTCTACCAAAGTATGTATGAACTCTACCAAGTATGTATGAACTCTACCAAGTATGTATGAACTCTATCAAGTATGTATGAACTCTACCAAGTTAACTCTACCAAGTATGTATGAACTCTACCGAGTAAATATGAACTCTATCATAAGAGTATGAACTATACCATGCAGCAATACGACATAATAAACCTAACTTTACTAAACGTTGCCATCACCAAACGTAATACCTTTAGGAGCTTCTCAATTGATGTAGTTAGAATAGTGGTAGTGAGAGAAGCCTTTGTCCTCCTCTTCGCGAACCAACGTGTTAACATTGCCTAATTGCATCTATAAGCTGCACAATGGGTAAAGTTCTTGGTTGGGATAAGGTATAGTTGATTGATTCTGCTATGTTCGATGTAGTAAAATTGTATCTGTTTCTAGGAAAATAAACTCGACTCCACAACCGAACATCAGCTCTTTGCAAGTACCCATGAAGCATTGGATCTAACGCCTCAATCTGAGCAAAGATACCGTTGACCTCGTCAACCCTATACGCAGTGGCAGCTTTCTTGAACAACTTAAAGGACTCTCCCCCTCTAAATTTCGACAAAATGTTTTTACGTAAGTTGTAGGTGCAAATTCCCCGAGAAGAAAGTGGGTACACATTCTTTATGGCTCTACCAATGGATTTATGCCTATCTGATATGATGGCAAGTTCTATGTCATCAGGGATAACACGGTTGAGCTGTCTCAAAAACCATTACCAAAACTCATCATTCTCGGTATCGACCACACCGAAAGCCATAGGAAATATATTGAAGTTACTGTCTTGCATGGTCGTAGTTAGAAGAGTACCTTTATACTTTCCTTGCAAAAAGGTCCCATCAACAACAACAACCTTTCTCATATAAGAAAATCCTCTAATACTTGCATCGAATGCTATGAATAGAAACTTAAACCTGTCTTGCCCGTTGGCTTTGAGCTTGATAAGGGTTCCGGGATTTGCTCTTCTAATCGCATACAAGTACGAAGGAAGTTCTTCGAAACTACTTTCAGAAGTTCCTGAAGCTAGTGCACATGCTTGCTTTAGAGTACGGTGTGCCTTCCAGTACTTCATCTGCATAAATTGAAAATTGAAATAACCATTACCCATTGTCAACATGAGAAAACACCTTATAAATTGAACTCTACCAAACCAGACGGGTAACAACACCAACTATACCATTACGTTAACTCTACTATCCTATATATTCAGCTCTACTAAACCAAACGGTAAACAACTTTTAAACTCTACCATGAGCTTATACTAACTCTACTTACCTATATCCCGAACTACCAAGCTATCATGTAAACTCTACCATAAGCTTATACTAACTCTACTAACCCTTATCAAACTCGATGTAGACGGGCAAGACAGGTTCAAGTTTACTGAACTCTACCAAACCAGACGGGTAACAATACCAAGTATACCATGACACTAACTCTACTACCTATATATTTAACTCTACTAAACCAAACGGTAAACAACATGTTAACTCAACCATGAGCTTATACTAACTCTACTAACCTATATCCCGAACTCTACTAAGATATCATGTAAACTCTAGCATTATATGACGAGTGTAGCTTCAGACCGAATCGTTTGTTCAGTGAATCAGCGACATGATTAGGTAGAACAGAAAGCCCAATACCACCTACGAATTCCATGTATAACCGTCCAAGAACTTCAGCAGTTACTTGGCGTGCTCGACTAGATATCTCTGTTACAGAACAATTGTGTTCTTTACTATACTTCCGGATAAAGAAACATGCACTATCGTCAATACGTGAAGCTCGCACTATCCACTGACAGTTTGGTACCAAACATTTCACATCCAACATTGACCTCGATGAAGCCACAACATCGAAGTCAAACCTCTGTAAGACTGACAGAATCTTCAACCTCGTCTTCAGTTTATTTTTGGATGAGAATCGTTGCCCGACCGCCAATTCTAGTGATGACATTTCTATGTCCAAATGCTCAGCATTGAACCCCAACTCTTTTGTTTTCCCCGATAGGTTTTTCTTTTCTTCTTCGTTTGATTTCCTACGAACACTGATGTAATCTTCATCATCTGAGCTTGCACCATCCATATCATCGCAATAGTCAAATCTGAATTCTGCATCTTTGTATTCAACATGTTCAAATTCGTGTTTCACATTTTCAACATTCGTACTACCCCAATACCTTGGTCCAGCCCTACTAAACAGGGGATCAACTCTACTACATTCAACATCAACTCTACCTGACCGTGGGTTAACTCTATTAAACGTCGAATCATTGTTCTCCCCCTTACAATAAAATCTGCCATCACCATTGTTGAAACTCGCTGAAACACGTGATCTAATAAAAATCTCTACACAAAGACGCATTGCTTCCTTACAAAATTATTGCACAAACACATGTAATTGTCTTTCGTTACTTACAAATACAGGGGGAGTATCTTGTGGTAGTGATTGCATGACTAGATTTGACATGTAGCTTAATTTTACCTTATCAGTTTGTTGATTCAAACCGAATTCAAAGAACAAAAATCAGTTTGGCTTCCATTGAACACAATCAGAGTTGAACAACATAGCTTTTCAAACAATATAGCTGCATATAAGCTGTGTCCACAATTAAGTTTAAGAGCATACTGTATGAATCAAATCTCCGAAAACTTTACTTCCACAGGGGAAATCGGTGCACATACCGTGAAATCATTGGAGAGTCTTAGTCAATTTTCAAAAGAGTAATGTGTTGAATAGTAATTTTTTTTGTCCGATCCATTCACCATTTTGTCAAAAAGGAGATACTAGAAGAATATTCTACGGGCTTGATGAAATTGAGAAAGCTTCATAAATATCATCATATTATTGTGAGGAAACTCATATACATGATTTTAAACTTTAGGAGGATCACACGTTTTTCATAACCAGAACGCAACTTAGGATGAAGGCGAGCATACAAAGTTGCAATGGAAGAAGTTAGTGTCTGTAATAGTATTTTGGTTCCTAATGGAGCCCCACCGTTGGTTTCTACAAAGGAACTCCCAGCCAAAACACAGGTTTTGCTAAAACACTATCCATCGTTGCCTTCTTCAACAAGTTTGATTATTCCAATGACACAATACTTTCAATATCTCTAAAGTCAATGCTAACTCAAAGTTGTACTTTAATGAATTATTTTTCCAATGCAGATGAGAAGCACCGGCGGAGGAGATACTGAATGAACAAGGGAGACAAAGCGAATAGAGTATAATGAAGAAGATGTTACGACTGATCCCATTACCAGTAATTTCTTCACATTGCTTTTAGAACCGGTTAGATTATTTCGCACCTCTTCTTTGTTCTCAAGATCAGCCGAAAAGGTTTCTTTGGCTCCATAGTTTTAAACAAGGAGGCTCAAGAAAACCTTGTTAATGCTTTTAAATTGAATTTACGAGAAGATTAGGTTTCATTTTTATACGTTGAATTTATTTTCTTATAGACTTGTTTCTTTTCGTAGTTTGTGCGTGGAAAACTTGTTAACTTAATTGACTAAAAGGGTTTTGAGCAATGGACTTATGTTGCTTTTCTCTGTTCTTCGGTTAGAGAATGCTCTCTCTGCATATTGTTTTCTGTTGTTATCTCCCTCTCAAATTTTCAAATTTGTGTTTACTCATAAGTTTGTAATGCGAAAAACTTTGACATGGACCTGAGTCCATGTTACATGTCCTTGAGAATCTTAGTCCTAGGCTCGGGAAACATGTTGAGGCTCTTAAAAAATGTTCCAGTGATTTTCTGCAATATGGTTTTTGAACTTGTACTGATCGTTTTTTCTTAGTTGTGTCATGTGATGATGATATCTGGTGGATTGTAATGTTTTCAATTATTTTATTTTTCTTATCCTTGTACAAACAATTTGATGACATGGAAACTAAACTTCTACGAGAGTTTAGTATCTAATTAGCAAGAGTTATAGAAGTTTCCATATACAAAGTTTGGAAATGGCTCATATCCGTAGGAATGATGCACATAAGTTACTTCTACTATGTGAAAAGAAAGATAATTGCTTCTAGGTGATCTCAATCATAATCGAAACAATTGTCTCCATTCACAAGATAAAAAAATCTCTCAAAATGGAAAAGATAGCGACATAGAATAAATTAGAAAGGATGCAGAGAGCTGAAGTTGTAGTGTGGTGTAAGAGAAGAATGAAGAGTAGGGAAGTAAAGGGTATAATATATATATATATACATATATATATTATATTTAGTTAAAAGTAAAACAAAAAATGTAGGGAAGTAAAGGGTATAATATATATATATATATATATATTATTTAGTTAAAAGTAAAACAAAAATGTACTTAAAATACTACGCGCAAATATCCACCTAGATGACAAATCATAGTTTATTCAATTGAAATTTTACACGTTCTTTGTAACGTCCCCACCACCACTGTCCGACATCCTCTCTCGATATGTGAGTTCTACTTTCGTCCGACGGCTGGTGCGCTATTTTGATAGGTTCAAAATATTTGTTACTATCCCTATAAATCACCACATGATCTCATCCCCGTGTTTTGACCTCACTCACACAGTACCGGAAATAATTTCTTGATAGGTCACTCATCCTAGTACTACTCCACCTCAAACACACTTAATTCTAGAGTTCTCTCTTGACAAGTGACAGAAAAGATAAATGCACTTTGGTGACATAGGTAGCAAAATCAAATCTCTTAAACACTCCTCATGCACCATCATATACCAGAATGGAGATGTTACATTCCTTTACCATCTTCAAACTGAATCACTAATTTCAGAACTGTAACACTATGAAGGTCATTTACAATAACTTTTAACTTTGTACTATTTCAAAAGTAACGAAGTTTAATTTCATTAGCTTGTTATTGTATACTATTTAAAGAAATACAAAATATCATCTTAACAATACAAAATAATAGAAAAAACTAGAAGTTTTTTTCAAAATATTATGAAATAAAAACCTGCACGTAGCACGGATAATCATCTAGTTATAAGTGATTTAACCATTATTTTAACACGTATTAGCTTGACTGTATATTTGGTAAGACCAAGTTTTAAATAGTTTGTTATACCTTAACATACGCAAATATTGTATTCACCTGTAATTGGAAAAAAATTATATATTTGAGGATGGTAATCGTTAATAGCATGATCTTAGATTTGCTCAGCATTAAAATAGGAAAAAATTTACTTTTTTCTTTTAAGTTGTATCATGGTTCTTCTTGAGTTTTTATTTCATAATTTAAAATTTGTTTGTAACACTTTTTCTTTCTTAAAGATTCTTGTTTCATCACTTTTTAGTTTTACTTTATTGGTTGTCTTTATTTTGTAATAATCGTTTTGTGAATTTGCTTAGTATTCTTGTGAAATGTTAAAAGTGTTATTTCTATCAAATAATGTTAATAATTTTTTGTTGTTGTTTCATATTCTCCTATTTTTAATAGGTGTTACAAATAATACACTATAAAATTTAATTGTTTACATAAATAATATTATTAATATTTTTATAAATAATTTAAGTATTTTGGTTTAGATGCTTATACTTATACATATGGATGATATGTTTTTTATGTAAACAAAGTTTATCGAAATCAGATTGCTCCAAATTAAAGTACAGTCTTTGAAACTATTTTTAGATAATTTTTTGCATTACAAAAAATATTCGCATTGATAGCACATTACGATAGCACAGTTTTCACAACTGCTATTAAAGATGAATTTGTAATTCTTATTATTGTATAGTAGCATTTGAAAAAGATAAGATAAAAATCACTAAAAAAAGCTAAATCAACTTATTCCACCAATATTTACCTAAATTTTCACTTAAGCGGCAACAGCCTATAGCCAAATACTTTATTTATGCGGAACACTTACACAATTACTCTTTTTCAACCACTTTTATTGAAGAACACCTGAAACCTATAAATATCCCTTAGACCCACAAATCTCAACATTCAACAATCTTTCTTCATCCCTATTTTTTCTTCAATCGATCTCTCTATTCCCTAAATATTCCTTCAAGGGAGCAATTTTATCAACGAGGAGAGAGAGACTTATCAAACCGAACTTATCAAATCATCTTTGTAAATTTTCCCCTTTCTCTAACTTTCTTCTCTCTGTTAGCCTACATCGACCAGATCAAACAACAAATTTCGAGTAGACAAAGATTCTGAGGCAACACCAATGTTTGATTTGCAGAGGATATTAGATCTCCGATGAATCATTGATTTCTCAGCCTGAAGCCACCGTGAATCTTGTGTTTTCCCTCCGTCGAGGTAAAGAAGGTTTCAAATTGTTATTTTGTGGTGCTGCAACAAAATCTGGGCAGAAGAAAAATAACAACTTTGATGTGTATATGGAGATTGAGGCATGTAAATGCTAAGAAGGGGCTTGAGGAGTGGAAAGAAGGAAAAGAAGAGAGGAAGCTGAGAAATTGGCACATGAGTTTCTGAAGACGCAAACAAAGAAAGTTAAACAAGGCATTTGAAATGGAGCTACAAAGAAGTATGTAAAGATGTATGTAGAAGAATCTGATAGGTGTACTGAGACGGTGGAGTTAGCTTTGTAAGAATCTTTCAAGAATAGGAAGAGGAAAGGGAAGATGATTGCAGAATCTAATAAATCGAAACGACTCAAGATATGGAATAAAATCTCTTTTTATCCTCTTGAATCTGGATTTGTTTAATATTTAGTTACATTCATTCTACATATGAATCTAAACAACAATGATCCAGACCTATAAATATGTTTTTTACCTTCAAAAATTAAGAACGATTTTTGATTGTTCCTGATGTTCCTAAGATTTATGATGGAAAAATTCAAATATCTCTGTTGTTATGATTGAATTTATAATTGGAGTTTGTGGTTTTATTATATTAGGCAAAAGAAGATATGTTGTTTCATCTATTGAAATGTTGTTTTATCAACTTAAAAAATTGTTCAAATTGATGGTTTGCTCTCATTTCTTCTTATTCTTGGGTTTATTATGATGTTTGATTGATTCTATAAATACTATTTATGCCACATGTCGAGTTGCTCTGGGCTTATTTGACAATGCAGTTCCTAAAACTGCATGTAACATCATATGGTTTTGAACTTTTTGATCATGCCTTCAGATTATGAAAATGTGAATATTAATCCAAGAGAGTACTAATTAGTGAGTCTGTTTCCTTCTTGCAAAAAACTTCAGAGATTTATGCACATATAAGCTATTGAATTTATTCTTATAATCTCCAACCAATTTTACAAGTGTGACATTGTCTGTCTCCATTAATACTTGTTTGGATGTCTAATGAAACAATTGTGGTTTATGATGGGGATAATATGATTGTAATCATATATGAAATGTTTTCACAGTGTGAAGCTGCATATTGTTCATGTTTTCAAAACCGGTTTATAAATAAAGTGGTGAAATATTCCTGGTATTCAGGGGAGAAAGGTGTTGGGAAGAGCGAAAAAATTTTACACTACAAGGGGAGTAAATTCCATAGAATCATTCTACATGTTGTTTCATCAGCTTAGAGATTTGTTAAAATTTTTGTCTCTCTCTAATTTGTTCTTATTATTGGCTTCTTTGATGTCTAATTGGTTCTATGATTACTATTTGTGTTGCAGGTCGAGTTGTTATGGGCCTATTTGGAAAGACAATTACAAAAGCTGCAGGTAAATAATAATGTTTGGATCATAAATATTTAATGTGTATATGAATTTTAAATCCAAAGAGTAATCAAAGTGATTATTTTATAGTTTTTTGCAGAAAATTTAAAGCTTTGTGTACAAATAATTTGTTGATTGTATTTTTATAATCTGACTGTATAACTATATGCTTATGCATAATCATATAGAATGAGTGTGCAAGTATCTGTCTCCATGAATCCTTGTTTGGAGGATTAATGTAGAGTTATTTTTTCTCAATTTAGAATGAGTGGTGCCTCTAAAATTTTGTCACTTCACTTTATTCAAGGATTTGACTATCGATATTGTTTCAATCTATATGAATGGGTTTGGTTGGAATTTTTTGATGAGATTGTTTAGAATATAAAAGTGCTGATTTGATCATGTTTATCAATATGATTTTGTTGTAGATAGATTTATTATTTCGTGTTTTTTTGTTGGTCTTCAGTTATATAGAGCTTTTATTTATTTCATTATCGTTTGCTTTGGATCTTATTGTTAGTTAAACGAATATGGGGATTAATTTCACGAATATGTTTTGGTCGGTTTTTTGCCAAGAAATAATTACGGATTCTGATGGTAGGTCTCAATACTGCTGGGAAGACCACTATTTTATACAAGCTGAGGCTTGGCGAGATCGTCACCACCATCCTAACCATCGGTAAGTTTTAAGGATTCCTTGAATCATAGTGTTTGTCATATTTTGTTCTTAGATTATGTCAATTTTACATGCTCACAACTTGCTCTGTCCATATCTGCAAATCCTCAAAATGTTATACGAACATATAGACAGTAAGATATAAAGCTCCTTTAGAATGGTGAAATTGACCAGAGATTCTGTGTCTTGAGATCCAGATTTGATAACCATACATGCACTTTCAACGATATATTGATCCCTAAGAAGCTTAGACATCATAGGCTATTTTTGTGTTAATTTTGCAGGACATGGGTTTCAGTCTGTTCGAGTAAGGTGGTTATGTTGTTATCATTTTATCTCATATTTTAAGTTCATAATATTGTAGAGCACAACAACAAGAACTCAGAATTCAGGTTTTTATCCTTCTTTGGGAGATGGTAATGCAGCACAACAACATGATGATGTTTAGTCAAGTGCTTGTATTTTGTCTTTTGGGATTATTAGTCAAATTGATATTAGTTTAAGACTTTGTTATGTATGTTGGATTGAGATTTTTGCTACATATGATGGATTGAGACTTTGTTTGATAATCTATCAATTATAAAATTTATATAGTCCATCTGTTTTAAAATGATTGAGCTTAAATTGTTTGTTTTAGATTAGATATTTTTTTGTATTTCCAATGCAATATTTTGTTAGAATTTATACTTTTACTCATATTCCATTAACGTATTGACCAATGAAAAATTTATATGATTTATTAAAAAGGGATAAAATGGAAAATTTAATTGCTTTTTTAATATCTGTGTAAAAACATTAAACGATACTTATTTTAAAACAGAGGGAATGTTGGATATTGAACATATCATGCTGCATAAAAATAGATCACTACTATAACAACACATATTATCGCATCTACAAAACTGTTACAAAAATATAACATAGCATGGACAAAAAATTATAATATAATTTACTACATCAATTCTGTAAATCCATTATAGATTAAATACGAGCGCTTAAGTAATGTTATTATAGAATAAATTAAAGTATTTCCAGTATTGATATGATAGAATCACAATAAAGATATAGTATAGGTGGAACCTATTATAATGTCGATGTCCTAGAGTTTATGAAAACGCTATTAAACACATATTATAGCGCTTATCATGTGCTAAGAATGCATTTTTTGTATTGTTTCTTCAGTGGAATTGGCTAGGTTTTGTTTTTATAGATTTAGCCGAACACTTGATCCAATTTATTTAGTTTAGTAACTAGTTATTTACATTAGTATAATATTTTTTTGACTATAAATTCTTATTTTGTTTTAAATTCAAATGTATTTAGGTTGTTTAGGGTTGACTCTTGAAAACTCTCAAAAGTAAGAAATATTGATTGATCGTGATCATTTTACTAGTTTTTAACCAAACTTTGAGAAATAGTATATTTATTAGATAGTTATGTAAGATTTGGAGTTTGTTTGAATATGCAACTTCTTTATAACAATAAAAGAATGGATATTTCCTTACAACAATGAACGAATAGAAACATGAAAGAACATACAATCACAAAAACAATTTTATTTTTAGAATATGTGATAGTCAACGGTCCTATAAACATTTAAGAGAAAAATTTAAAACATTGATCTAACTCATGTTAATGTTTAAGTTATATGATGAAGATAAACTTAAACATTTTTTTATATTAGAAACACTTAGCACATGTATTATTTATGTTGATGAAGTGGCACAAGCCGGTTGATTTCATTTGTCCAAGAAATATAAAACAAGATCTCTTTCTTGACATTATAATTTTATTCAATGAGATTTTTATATTTTTCTAGCATGTGTCAACTATGGCAGTGGCTTCAACCCATTTGAGTTTGTTTATAGTCTTTATATTCTTAAGTCTTGCCTACATTGAATAATATAATGACATACATGTATAAAATTTCTTTATGACCATCTAAAGTGTCTTTATAACATCTTTCTTGAATTCATAAAGCGGACGATGAAATTTTAAAGAAAATTTTAAGGTTGGTAGTACCAAATAACATTCATTTTGGGTCTAATGTCGAAAGATTCAAAATATAACATATATGACATAGAGACTTATGCATTTTGAAACATGTTTTGCGATCCAAACCATTTCCATTCTCTTTGCCATTTTCTAGTTTTTGGATGATTTTATTTTGAGAAATAGTATATGTCTAAACAATAAAGTTGGATTTTATTCGAATATGAAAATTTCATACAATAATGAAGAAATGTTAACATAAAAGAACATGTAATAACATGAACAACTTTGCTTTTATGATTTGTGATTATCAGATGTCCTATAAGCATTTTAGGGAAACTTTCAACATAATTTCTTGCACTCTGTAGATGATGGTGTTTAAGTTATATCATGAAGATAAACCTAAACATTTTTGTGTAGTAGAAATATTTTTCACATTTATTGTCGATGTTGTTAGGGCACAAGCATGTTGGTCTCATATATCGAAGTGATTTGAAATAACATCCCTTTTGTAATACTCTAAGACCACGCAATGAGATTTTGATGTTTTTCCAGCAGGTGTCAACCATGGTAGTGTCTTCAATCCATTTTAGCTTGTTCATATAGTTTTTCCCTTGTTCAGTCATGCCTCTACACAGTAGTATAATGGCATACATGTAGACAGCGTCTTTATACCCTGCATCAGCTGCTATCCCCAAATGGTGGAGACCTACAGTAGAGTGACTAAGGTGGAAGTATTGTATTATACCTTCAATATAGTGAGCATATGGGTTGTTTTTGGCTAGACATTTTTTCATGAGGGCTTGGTATTTGCTTGACATTAATGGCCTCTTCACCAACGGGGCTAGGTTGAGTTTTTGGAGCACAAATTCGTCGTTAGCTAATGCACCTAAATCTTTGCAAGAGAGGATGCAATTGTAGAAATCTTTTGGAGATGTAGCACCGATTTTTGAAATTATCTCTCTCAACATATCTTGAGGAAGTGCTTTGAGAATATTCATTTCACCTTTGAAGAAGCAATTGAAGAGAAAACTGAGTTTTAAAGTATAGGCAATAAAGAGGTTAATTTATTGTAAAATCTACTAATGAATTTAAGTACCTTCTTCGTGGATAATAATACTTGATGAGCAAATTTCTCCGGCGATGAATCCGAAGAGTGGATTCTTTTTAGATATTTTTTTCAGCGATGAAATTAATTTGAGGTGAGGAGACAGCAAAATCTTTGTTATTATTCTCGTAGGTGGACCAAAGATTGGAGAGTTTTTCCTTTTATTTTATTGAGGCCATTTTAAATTTTGGGTTGGGCCTTGAACCAATTATAGACGTATATAAATCAAACCATAGACATATATAAGCCATGTCAAACGATATATAGACATACTTAAAAATTTATGGATCTCATAGAAAGAATATAATATCCAGATGTGGATACTCAAGTTGGAGTGAAAAAATCTCTATTATATATAGATCAATACCCTTGCATATACCATAATTTTTTTTCTAATACATTTCCGTCGAATATTTTATTTGATTTATGTTGATATGAGATATATTTATTCAATTAATTTTTCTACTATAATATTTGATCAATAATAATATTATATAAAATCAGTTTTATGAATCTTTGATAGTAGAAAATATTAACTATAGTAAATTTATATAGTTATTTTGATTTTAAGAATAGTCTTATGCAAAAATTAGAAACCAAATCCATGTTAAAACGTTGATCTCCTAGAAAAGCTAAGTTTGACTTGGAAATCTTGGCTTCGTAATCACTTGCTGGCTTATGGCATCTTCAACCCATTTTCTATTTTTAGTTCAAAAAAATGGAGTATCTCCATTTTGGAGTTGAGTTTTCTGCAAACCTACTCCATTTCGAACGCCAAAATGGAGATCTCCCATTTCTTATATATATTGAAAATGGAGGACAACGTATATGAACTAAAAATTGGAGATTTGCATTTTGAGGTTAGAAATGGAGTATGGTTAGAGAAGATTTTCTCCAAAATGGAATTTGGAGATGAATATAGATGGGGTTGGAAATGGTCTTATCAAAATTTACCTTCCTATGATGCAACAATCATCTTCTTCATTTCTTATCTTATTTTTTTGTCGCTAAAACACCATATATTAAGTTTTCGGTTAATGATTCTCCTCTAGGAAGAACCAGTCAAGAGTTGATGTGCTTACTGGGAAAACAAAATCAGTGTGCTCTTGCACATTTCACAAGATGATCAGCATAAATATTCTCACTACGCGGAATATATCTAATTCTAAACGACATAAAAGAATCCATGTAGTACAGGAAATATCTTAGCTATGATGCAAAAAAAGACATTTGTCATAGAAATAGACACCAAAATCTGCATTGCTAATAAAAGAGCATCCATCTTGGCATGAAGAGGGTAAAAGAAATGTCGCAAAGCTTTCAATCTTAAATGCAGGATCTTGTCTCGAATGGCTATTATCCAGCCTTGTCCCATTCTATCATCCGAGGCATGCCAAGACCCATCAATATAGCAAATTGGGATGTCTTTTGAAACAAGGTCCAATACATCTCGAATATGCTTTCATCCGATGATTCGTCTCTCGTGTTTTCTCATCTTCGAGCATCTTCATATTGGATGACGATTCGTAGGGCATCTTGGGGATGCTTGCTAATATTCTCAAAAAATCTTACGATTCTTCTTCTTCCAGATATACAACATAATCCATGAAAAAATCCTTAAAACATCCTCACTTGCTTCATATTCCTTCCCCCGCCAATACAAGTAATCGATACTACAAAACAGAAAATATTTAAGACTATCCACTTGTATAGCCGGGGGACATTTGAAGATCAAATGATTAATAGTTTTCTCTTCCGAACCGCATCATGTAAATTCCTTATCCCCACCTATATGGCTATAATATAGGCATTGGCATGAAGCCAAACAACCTGATAAGCATTGCAACAATAAATGTTTTAATTTTCGTGTAGTTTTTAATTTCCAAAATCGCGCCTTTAGTGACATTACACAAGATTACTAAAGAGGATGGTCGCAAACAGGATGAGAGAGAGATCTCACAGCCTAATAACCATATTTGACGGTGTAATTATCAGACGTTATCAAACTTTAGCTATAACTCAGCTTGATCCCTAATTGATACAAGCGTCAGGTGCTTAACTAGGCTTTTCCAAGATTTTTTACAAAGGATCCTCGAGAAAGAAGCTCAACTCTCATGGAAAGCTCATTGGTGGTATGGGGTGATAGGAATGCGGGTACAGGAATCTATGTGAGATCGTCTTGGGTACAGGTTAGACACATTAGTGATACGGGTAGTGATAGCAGTACAGTATGTAGAGCCTCATGTATCGAATTGGTAATCAACGAGCAACGATTCGATCCGATACAAGGAGTTTCTTGGTAGCGGATCAGGAATCACTCGACAATGACTTGACATGGCACGGGTAACACACGAGTAACAAAAGGAATCGCGCATGAACTAACGAGAAGAGAAACTCGATTCTCGTGAGCTTGGTGATATGACAGGGATGGAGCAAAGAGTACCACACGAGTTAAGACAGACTCATGATACAACTCAAGCCCTTAGATTGGAGGTACAGGGCTCAACACACTAAGAATACAAGGAAGCAGCGACACTTGCTTTGAAAGAAAACAATGTTATTTTATTAAAATCAAAGGTAACCAAAAATACAAGACTGCATGGGAGCTTTATAAACAGCTCGCCAGCTTAGGGTTTGGTCGAATAAAAATGAAACACACAAAAAGGACTTAAACAAAAATTAATTAAAGTCACTATATTAATCGACAAAAACACAATAGAATGAAAAAGGCAAGTTCTAATAGTTGCGTATGAAGCCGCATGGAATGAGTTAGCGTCTCTCAGTTGCACTTGCATAAAGAATAAATAAAGCACGTACCTAGTAGGGCTGAAGGAGAGGCCGTGGTCGAGATAGTGGACTTCTTGGGTTTGTTCCCCCACATACATCTTCGATTGAAACATGTTCTCTGGGATCTCCTTCTTCTCTTTCTTCTTCAAGTATGGGTGTTCTTTAGTGTCACTTTTCTCTGCAGGTGTCTTCTTCAAGAATCTTTTTGAAGTCACGTTCCATGTATCTTTATGCATTGCTGATAAACTCAATTATCCTATCGTGTGTAGCACTTTAGGTTATCAATCCACGAGGAAACTAGCAAAGAAAAACACTATAAATGAAAGCCATGTCTCAATCTAGGTGAAATTAAATTGTTTTTAGGTTTTAAAACAAGATTCAAAAGTAAATAAGGCGGGAAAAATTCTTGGGAATGATATAGATGACTAAGATGATCAAATGCTAACTAGTGGAGTTCAATATTTTAATAAACTAATCCATCATTTTTAGTCACTAATCTCAACTAATCCACTCTTGTTGCACTAATCTTTCACTAATCATTCATTAGAAAATAACCCTCATTAGCTATCAAATGATCAGTGAGCATTTCCATCAATTCTAAATAACCACTCACACGCTAATCATCAATTCTCATCATCTAGGCATGTAAAGCTTTTAATACTTTGGTTCCAACATTTCATTGAACACTTTGTGCGTGTGAAAATGCATAAATCCTAAATTAGCTTGATCAAGCCTAATCTATCATTAATAACACCTATCTAGCATGGATCTATCAAGTTACAAGCCAAACTCAAAAGTTTGAGGTGTGGTGACTATGTTGTTAGCTTCATCATTGTCTTCTCCCTCTATGAGAACTTCTTTCTCTTCCACTATTCTTCCTATACCTTTATCATGTGGGTTATGCTTCAAAAATAAGTTTTGTATAAGCCTATTGATTGATAGCAAGAAGGAGAATGAGAGCTTCTCCAATTTTCTAAACTGGGTTTGTCATTGTGAGGTTCACAAATGCGAATAGGCACCTCTACTCTCTAGGAAGACTCATGACGACGATTGGTATTTTGGTTTCAGAGATCTTTCCACTTGAAGCTTCTTCTCTTCTTTTTTGTTAACCAGAGATGAATGTATGGAATGCTCCCAAGTTTTTCGATGTTGTTGATTCCTTTCCACTCTTAGAAATTGCTAGAGAGGGTTTGATCCTCCACTCTGCCATTTCTTTTGAATGATAGAGGTTTCTATGAACTTATCTTCTAGCTAGAGGGTTTTCTTATTGAGCAGAGTGACTCCCGAGTTCACGAACCGAATCTGAGACTGGACCGTTACTTATATCTCTAGCAAAGGTTCTTCCTTCTTCATGTTCCTTGTTGATACGAGACTATGGTTAGGTTGATTAGGGTATGGTTAGGAAGTTTTAATTAATTAGTATTGGTGTTTTACTTTATGAATTTGGTTTTCATATTTTCATTTTTCTGTTAAAGTGTTTTCTTTTAAAGTTGTATGAAGGCCTATATAAGGGTCTCTATTGATTAATAAAGAAAGGAACTTCCAAGAATTAACCTTAATCTCCAAGAGAGACTAGGGTTAAGATGAAGCTTAGTTTAAATCTTTTTTGTTTATTACCTTTAACAAAGGTTCCGATTACAAGTTTGAAGACGAAATCTTTGGCTCGTATCACTTGTATCACGCTTTGGTTCACCACTTTTGCGTCCAAAGAGCTCTCTGACACCATCTCTCTGTTCGTCTTCAAGTGGTAAAGAAGTTTAACTGTTTTCTCTATTGGCTTGGCGTTGGTGGTTAGAGAGATGGGAAAATCTCTCTCTTCATGGGATATCATGAAGCATCTGAAGAAATAACGGTAAAGTTTCTCATTGGTAAGGGAGACAAAAAACCTTCTCTCTATTGTCTGTTATAACTTTCTTGTTGAATTTTATTGGTTTAGTAACATCGATAGAAACCAAGACTCTAGCTTCTGTTACATCCAATTTCGAGACTTGACACAGAGCTTTCCATATGCCTTTGAATGCCTCTTCAACGCAGCAGCTCAATAAGGTAAACATTACTTTAGAGAGTTTCTTCGAAATTTAACTCCCACCTTTCAAGTGAGAAAGTCCACTTATTGAAGTGGCAAGGCCTAATCCTTAACACCTTTTGCAGATCTTGTTCGGATTCAAAGTTGAAGTGGAATTTCTATTCCCCAAGTCAAGTTTTCTCACCCATACTTCACGGTTACAGATCCATGCACTTGTCATGAATGCCAAGAAAGCTTTTGGGTTGCGACCTCCAAAGTGGAAGTTGCAACCTATTAAGGTGAGTCTGAACTGGCTAAGCAAAGCCGAGTTGTCAAGCGCAGTTAGGTGCACGGGTTCATCCTCCTCATATGTTCTTTGAGGTTGAGTTCTTCATTTTAGGAAATTAGTGATGAAAAGCGTAAAGATTGAACAAAAATGTTGAAAAAGAGAAGAGAAACTAAGAGAAGATGCGAGAAATGGTGAAAGTGTGAAGAAGGGGAGTAATGAACTTGTAGATTCGGATTCAAATCAGAATGTACGTCGGAACCAACTGAAAAAACAATAAATATCGTGTTTCTTCTGGAACATTCGTGGATTCAATAGAAAAAGAAAACATTTAGTGGTTACGGATTTGATAATGAGGAAGTCTCTGATATTTGGAGCTTTAATTAAAACGAGGGTAGTAGAGCACAAGGCAGAGCAGATAGTAAAAAGGACTTTCTCGAATTGGTCTATGACATCAAACTACGAGCATAGCCATCTCGGGAGAATATGGGTTATATGGAACATCATAGTTTCAGTGACAGTGGTGAGTAAGACGAATCAGTTGATAACTTGCAAGATAAAGCTTCAAGGACAGTCGATGGAGCTCCTATGTACTTTTATCTATGCCTCAAACTTGGTGGAAGAGAGAAGGGACCTATGGAGTACTCTCATGGCTCACCGGCGAGAGGCTCAATTCAGGGAACTACCGTGGATATGCCTAGGCGACTATAACAAAATACTGGATATCTCAGAACACTCTCTGGGGTCTCGCACTTAAACATCCGTATCGGGTATGAGGGAAATGGTAAACCAATGTGAGTTTGTGGATATAGCTTTCCATGGACCAAAGTTTACTTGGTGTAACAAAAGAGAGAAGGGACTGATATGTAAAAAACTGGATAAGGTGCTAGTGAATCGTACATGACTGCAGGAAATACCTAACTCCTATTGTGTATTCGAAGCTAAAGGGTGCTCGGATCATGTATGCGGAACTGTCTCTCTGTTTGGATCAGTTTGCAAACCGCAAGTTCCATTCAAAGTAGTGAATGCGGTGGTCGCATTACCAGAATTCAAACATTTACTGGAGGTTCAGTGGGGCCAAGGGGAAGCCTTATATCCATCAACGTTGGCCTTGTACAAATTTTCAAAGAACCTCAACCGACTAAAACCAAGCATCCGCGCTTTTGGGAAGCAGAAGCTCCATGGTTTAACACAAAGAAAAGAGGCTGCCTACAAAGGACTGTGTGAGAAACAAGCTGAAAATTTTATGAACCCAAGTGATCAAAATGTGACGGAGGAAGCTCAGGCCTATGATACATGGGAGAAAGTTGCTACTTTAGAGGAGAGGTATCTAAACCAAAAAGCAAAACTCCACTGGCTAAAGATTGAGGATCAGAACAACCACTACTTCTACAACGAGATAAAGGAGAAGGAGGTACGAAATTCGATACATGAGATTAGGGGTCCGGATGGTGGAGTGTTCACAACGACCAGGGACATAAAAACCGAGGCAGAAAGGTACTTTACAGAGCTGTTCAAGAATCCACAAGACCAAAATGGTATGAACGATACAGGTTCTGATCTGTTGGCGTCACAAGTAATCATTCATCAATGCACTGAGGAACAGAGGAGGGAGTTAATAGGAGAGGTACATGCTCTGGAAATTAAAAATGTCCTTTTCTCAATGCCATTGAATAAATCACCGGGACCGGATGGTTATACAGTGGAGTTCTACAAAAAGATGTGGAGTATTATTGGGGACGATTTTGTTGCTGCAGTCAAGTTGTTTTTTATGTTCGGGTTCTTGCCAAAGGGTATCAACTCAACTATCCTCGCCTTACTCCCTAAGAAGACGGGCACTATAGGGATGAAAGACTACAGGCCGATATCTTGCTGTAATGTGATCTACAAGGTAATATCAAAAGTCATAGCGAACCGACTAAAGACTATTCTTCGGGGTTTCATCACAAACAACCAAATAGCTTTCATAAAGGATAGATATTTGATGGAAAATCTTCTTCTAGCGTCCGAGCTAGTTAAAGACTACCACAAACCGGAGGTGACTTCACGCTGTGCCATGAAGATCGATATTACAAAGGCTTTTGATTCAGTAAATTGGTACTTCCTTGTGAGCTTGCTGCGAGAAATGAGGCTACCGGAAATCTTCATTCATTGGATCGAGTTATGTGTGACCACCTCATCTTTTTCAGTTCAAGTTAACGGAGAGCTAACAGGCTATTTCCGAAGTGAGAGGGGTTTAAGGCAAGGATGTTCTCTATCTCCGTACCTTTTTGTTATTTGTATGAATTACCTATCTCTAATGTTGGATAAGGCTGCGAGAAATGGGGAGTTCGGGTATCATCCGAGTTGTAGGAGCTTGGGAATCACCCACTTGTGTTTCGCGGATGATATTATGGTTTTTGCATATGGGAAAGCTAGATCAATAAGAGGTATTTTGGCAGTTTTCAAAAAATTTGCAACCATCTCGGGACTGGACATAAGCCTAGAGAAGACAACACTGTTTACCACCGAAATATCAACAGAAGCTCGGGCGGCTTTGAGTGTGTTTTCCTTCGAGATTGGTAGCTTACCGGTGAAGTACTTAGGGCTGCCTTTATTAACTAAAAGGATGATAAGAGCAGACTACCATCCACTTATTGATAAAGTTAGAAACCGAATAAGTTCTTGGATAAATCGGTTCTTATCCTTCGCAGGTAGATTATAGCTTCTATCCTCGGTAATAGCGAGTCTAACAAACTTTTGGATTTCAGCTTTCAGACTAATGAGAGTGTGCATAAGGGAGATAGAGAAAATAAGTGCTGCTTTTTTATGGTCTGGTCCGGACTTGAACACTAGAAAAGCAAAAGTGGCTTGGAGTGACGTTTGCAAACCGAAGTCAGAAGGAGGACTAGGCTTGAAATCCTTGGTGGAAGCGAATAGGGTAAGCTGCTATAAACTAATCTGGTGCATTGTATCAACTAAAGACTCATTATGGGTGAACTGGATTAAAAAGAACCTAATCCGCAAGGGATCCTTCTGGTCCAATAAAGAAACCAAGACGAGAGGATCTTGGATGTGGAGAAAACTTATAAAGTGCCGAGACTCCGGGAAAAGTTTTCACAAGGTTGAGGTACATAGCGGAAATAACACTTCTTTCTGGAATGATGACTGGTGTCCACTTGGTAGACTGATAGAACTCTTGGGGGAAAAGGGCTTCATCGATATGGGGATAAAAGCAAATGACAAGTTAGTAGATGTAATTCGCCAATGCAGACCTAGGCGGAGGAGGCCCCAGGTCTTGGCGCAGATAGAGGCGGAAATAGACAAGCTCCGGCTGCGAGGGGATGATCTTGAGGATGTGTCAGTCTAGAGATTCAAAAAGAGAACAGATTTAAAGACAACTTCTCATCTAAAGAGACTTGGAATCAGCTGAGAAACCCGGGAAATCGAAATCTATGGCATAAGACTATTTGGTTCTCTCAGGGAACTCCCAAATATTCGTTTATATTGTGGCTTGCAGCTTTGGACAGATTGACAACAGGAGATAGGATGAGAATGTGGACCAGTATAGGACCAACAGGCTGTGCCTTTTGTCCCCAGGTGCTGGAAACTCGTAACCATATTTTTTTTACCTATCCTTACACATCACAGGTATGGTTTAAGCTGGCACATGGTTTGATGCATCAAGACTACACAAAACAATTTGACTCTTTGATGAACAAACTTCAAGCAATGGGAAGGAGCTCTACAACAGCTTTTGTGGTGAAGTACACATTTCAAGCCACAATATACGCAGTATGGAGAGAACGAAACCAGAGAAGACATGGAAGCATTCCGCAGAGCGAGGACAGACTGGCTCGAGAAGTAGGAGGAGCAATCAGGAATATACTATCAACGTTACAAGCTCAAGTCATCATGACGGACGGCCTACAAGTTTGGTTTGCATCAAGAATATGAAGGTTTACAAAAATCTAACATTCAGCTCTATCAATAAGTGGAGGTACTCTTTTTCCCGGAAAGTGGTTTTGTCCCAAAAGAGTTGTTCACTTGCGGGTTTTAATGAGGCCACCACTAATTGATCACATTAAGCTTTATTTGAGTTTCATCTCTATCAAACAAAAGACACATTCGATGTAAAAACATTGTTTTCTTTGAATATATTTTTACATACTATTCAAAAAAAAAAGTGCGAAGGAGAGTTTAATAGGAATAAAAAAGCAGAGTAAAAGAAGGAATGGAGTGAGAAGGAGAGTCACGAAAATGAGAGTCGAAAAATGAAATGTTTAGGAGAAAGAGCAGAGGTTACAAAGAAGAGGGGGAGGAAAAGGCAACCTAGATTTGTCAGAATCTAGAAAACATCATTTCTTTGTCCAATGGAAAATATTTCTATTTTGGAAATTTATTGTAAGTTCTATTTTGAAAAAAAACCCCAAATAGATGCTCGATGGAAGAGTTTGAGAGCATTTTTTGTCACTTGTTTCTCTCTTGTCAACCTTCTTCATCTCTTATGTTTAACTGTGATTTTTTTTAACTTTTAAATATTTTTTTGATCTCTTGTTTTTCACTATGACAGCGATCATCTACTTAAATAAAACTTAAGAGAAGTTCTATATGATTCCACAAATAAAGATATTTTTTCAAAAAAAAAACTAATACATATTTTATAATCTATATTTAACTGTTAAATAATGCAATTAACAACTAGGTAAGAGCAATTCATCTTGTCAGAAAATGGATCCGAATTTTTTTTTTATTTATTGTATGGATTGTAATTCTTTCTCTTTTCATATATTTTAGATTTGATTCACAGACAAACCAATCCAAAAATCACAATCGATGTTTCTCTATACAAGCGATTGAAATTATGGAGTTTTGGTTGGCTAAATATGTGGTCTTTCTCACAAATTTTCTTGCAAATAGTTATCAAGTTATCATTTTCTCTTGTAAAGCGTTTTTCCAGTGTCCATGGTGTACCGGTGTCATATCTATGATTGTAATTTCTCTTCATTTTAACCAATTAATCGTAATTGTTATGAGAATGAAGTGGTGCTATTGAAAATTTTCATCATTCTCTACTGCATGGTATGGAGATGTAATTTGAGTTTTTGATCCTGCCATCATCGGCTTTGGAGAAACTAACAAGGGTCAATCGTTTGAAGGAATATTGTTTTTTTCGAATCAAGTCGGTAGAAAAATAAAGTCAAAATATTTTAAAATGACTTTGATACGGAAGATTTGGTATCATAATGTCGATATTTTAGAATTATTATCAGAAGCATCGAGTTTTGTAATATTATATAGCATTTTATAGTTTATAATTGTTTTCAGTTATTAATTTTATTTATTTTTATTTTTTAATTTATCAGTTTCTGATAATATGGATTACACTTAAAAGGAAATACATATTCTTTTTAATAGAACCCATGAATTATGGGGGAAATATATTCAGATCATAATGTTATCATAAAATTCTATTGTGTGGTATACTGAATAAGAATAATTTAATAGCAAAACTAATTTTAATAGGAGTGTTTGACAAGTGGAATAACACTAGTAAAACATTCTGATTTAAATATATCAAAAAGATTGAGATCCTGTGGATTTTGATAGGTCAGTACAAATGTTTCTCTTTTAATATATAGAAGATAGATCAAATATAAAAAAATGTTAGGACAAATTGTTTATTTGTAAAAATAAAGATCAACAAAACTTATTCATAAAATATGTTAATTTAATTTCTTACATAGATTATAAAATGAATAATAAATTTATTGAACCTACAAACTAATATATATGCATTGTAACTATTTTACTATTACTGTAAAAATGATGGTGGAAAATTTTATAAAATCTGAAACAGAAAAAAGATTTTTCAAGAAAGATAAGTTAAATTTTGTAGTAATTAATGTTTTTACTTTCATGATTTTAAATTTTAAATTAAATTATTGATGCTCTTGTATTGTCAAATTAATTAATTTTGATATATAATTAGTGTTCGGTATATTTTAATCTCTTATATGTATGTTCATAAAGGATGAGATATTAAGCCCCCTTCATAATAGGATGTTTTAGCAAATTAACCTAGTTTTAAATTAATTACATACTAAACCGGGATTGAACCGTTCACATCCACATGACTATGAAGATTCTTTCCCTCTGACTTGTGGTTTCCAGAAACCTTCGTCACACTCAAATGTTTTTGTTTTACTAATTCAGAATTTGGGAATTGGTGTTTTAGGGTTAAGAATTTGAGATTTTGATTTGAACAGCCATGGACTTCCGCAGAAGAAGGGTTCAATTTCTACTCTTTGCTATCGGATTAATCGCTCTCAGTATGACAGGTACTTAGATTTTTTTCCGCAAAAGTTTCGATCTTGTTTCTTCTTGAACCATAATTTTCGGGTGTTGGTTCTGTTTTTGGATAATTCATATTAAATCAATTATGGGTTTTGGATTTCTATTTTAGGATTGTTGTAAATGTATCGACTTTTCAGGAACAACTTGATTCTGAGATCTCGATTTGGCTCTGTTTCTTTGATCTGAGTGGTGTTTAAAAAGAAGTTTAACTCATCGTATAATAAACATAATTATGGAAGATTTGGATACTAAGATTAGATTAGTGACTTGAGTTTAGACTGAATTTGACATTTTCAACACTTCATAGCTTAATGTTTTAGGGTTAACTTGATTGATGAACTTAAGAGTGTGTGGAAATATTGTTTTATGTTCAAAACACATTATACCATTTTACACATATGGTTGATGTTCTCTTGGAACCTCTGTGTTTACTCACTCATGCTGATCATATAAATGCAGGATCACCAATTCACCATTTTTGTTTTTTTGTTTTGATCCTGCTTCAATTTTCAATGTTCTGCTTGTAAGCCATTTCAGCTATGTTTCATACGAGTCTCAAAGCGATTTCGCAGATTAGTTCAAATGTTTGTGCTTTCTTTTATTTTGCTGTGGTTTTTTTTACTTTTCATGATATGCTACTATCATGTTTCTTACTCTTAGTTGTTTTTAAAAATTTGTGTTTGAGCCTTTGTTATTGTTGTTGTGTGTGGATTGTTCGCATAAATTGGTTATTTGATAGGCATGGGATGTCTGAGTATCTTTTATTTTGTTTTTGGATATGGTAAACAGCTGAAAAATGTCGGGAACTTGTTGGACAAGAAGCTGCATCAAAGAGTGGACAGTTTACATTCTTGAACTGCTTTGATATGAGTTCAGGAACTGTTGCTTGTGCAGTTAAAGAAGGTGTAAAACTCTATTTCTACAACATAAGATCTATTCACGTAGAGAAAGCCAGGAACATTGCAGTCGAGAAAGCCTTGCACGAGGCATTGGTAAATGGCATGCCTGCAAAAGAAGCAGCAAAAGAGGTGCAGCGAGCAGGTGAAAAAGCGGCAAAACTGGCAACCAGACAAGCGAAACGAATCATAGGACCAATAGTAGCAGCTGGGTGGGATTTCTTTGAAGCACTTTACTTTGGAGGGACATTAACTGAAGGGTTCTTGCGTGGTTCTGGAACTATGGTTGGTGCTTACTCAGGAGGGTACGTGGGTGAACAGAGATTTGGTAGATTTGGTTATCTTGTGGGGAGTCACTTGGGGAATTGGATCGGGGCACGTGTTGGACTGATGTTTTATGATGTTCTGAATGGGGTAAACTTCTTCCTTGAGATTTATCAATCTGGCGAAATTTCAACGGACCAGTCTACATATGAAACTTCTGAGGATCAGTCTACATATGAAACTTCTGAGAACCAGTCTACATATGAAACTTCTGAAGATCAGTCTACAGAAACTTCTGAGGACCAATCTACATATGAAACTTCTGAGGACCCTTCTTCTACATATGAAACTACTGAAGATCAGTCTACATATGAAACTTCTGAGGATCAGCCTACATATGAAACTTCAAGTTACGAGCTCTAGATACTCCATGGATTAAAACTGTTGGATTTCAGGATTGTTAGTGACCTACGAAGCTCCTGAAGATAAGTCAGAATGTAATTGGAAAGCTCTAGAAGATTATGGATTCGTTTGTAATACATTTGACATAGTTGTATAGACTAAGAGAGTTACAAGTTTCAACAAGATCAATTTACTGATGTTTAAAATGTTTATGTTACGTTTGTTTTATGATAGATATTGGTTCAGTTTTGTTATATACTTTTTAATGGACGAAGAATCTAAACTAGTTGTCAAATGAGAAATTAGCTCATGAAATGGGATTTTCACCCAAAAAAAAAAAAGTATTAAGACCAACACAAACATCTTGAAATTGTTTTAAGAGAAATTGCAATAACTACCATTTGACTAAAAAAGAATTGAGTAAATGATCTTGAGTACTGTGGATGTCAAAGATAAATCAGTTTAGTCTCATCTTCTTCACCTTCACCTTCTCTTTTCTTTCTCTTCTGATTCTCTTTCGTTTTTCTTTCTCTGTAACTTTTTCACCAATCACCACCAGCAACACCACCATCATGTATGAAAATCCAATCGATCTTTCTCAGTAATTTTCTTTTGTGGTCTCCGGATCTAATTCTTAGATTTTTTACTAACGCCAGTCCGTAGACATTCGTTTTCCCCAATAAATTTTGCAAAATCTTGTGTTACTGTTTACAATATAGCATCATTTGTGTTTATAACATGTTTTTCTTTTTTATATTTCACATTATACTTTTTTCTTAAGTCATTATTTTTCGGCAAAAAACATAGTAAATGTTCACATAAGACTTTGAGTACGTTATTTTTTAAAAACACCATGATTTAAGATCACAATATAACTAACACTTTTACGTAATTATAAGTTAAAGAGAGGGTTGTTCGGTCAAAACATACTCTCTGTAACGTGCGACCATGGTTACTTTCTAAATTCAAAAAACTGACACAGGCTATTCTCTTAATTCTTTTGTAAAGTAAGGGTACTTTGCAAACTCACCCTAGTCTTAAAACATCAGTCTTGAAAACCATGATCCGGGGCATGTCTTTAAACTCTAGTATGCGACATGGTAAGCTCCATAGCAACATAGCCTTAATGGATCTTTTGTCCTTTTCACTACAAGTGCGGTTATATTAATGATTCCATGGAATGGATTTTTTAGGTCGTTTAATGTTGACTGTTAAACATGTGATTGTTACTTTTAAAACTGATAAAAATGTGATTGGATTTAAAGACTGTGACTGTAACTATTACTTTATTTTATTTTCGGAAACAATTTTTATTAGTTCATAAAATTTAAGTAATACTACAACAATACTTTGCACTATAAATAAAGTTCATTTTAAACATTTAGAATACTTATTTTAGAAGTAGTCATTATAATGTAGTTGTCCTGATATTATAATATATGATGTAATCTGTGATATTGACAAAGTAGATTAATAAAAAATTTAGATGGAAAACAAAAAAAGGGTAGTCAATACAAAAATCTCATTGAAAAAACATATGAGAATAAAATAAAAAAGGACTGGTTTTTAGATAGATATATATGAAAAACTCATTTCATCACTCCTTATATTGGTCCTCTCACCATTTTTTCATTTTGATTGTGTAAATAGTGTAATTGATAGCTATTATGATACATTTTTTTGTGACAATCATATTAGAATTTCATATTGTGAAATTTTTTTTTTTAATTCTATTTTAAATTGTAATGAACATAATTTGTTAAAGTTTTCTACAAAATTAGTTTTATATGCAAAATATATTTTGTGATCAAGATGTTGTAAAGGAAATCTAACTAAATCATAATATTCTGAACTAATTAAAATGGAAAAACAAATCGTAACAATAAAATGTGGTAAGTGAGACTTGATCCTTGTACAAGAGACACAAGAGGAAAAAATGTTAACCACTACACCAAAGGGAAATATTTACGCACGATGCCCCTTATTCTTTTATAATATAAACTTATAAAGTCTTTGTTTTATTACCTTCATTCCAGGATCGGGCCTGGTAGAGACTTTGGTAGAGACTTTTAAATATATAACAGTCCTAAAAATTTGATTGGTGGAACAAAAATTGTTATGACTTTAAAATACATTAACAGCCATACAACCTATAAAATTGTCCAACCAATCGGCCCCTACATCAGCACGGATCTTCTTTCCTGGAGAAACTGGATGAAGTCATGAAGATCAAGTTTAACATGCATCCCAATATGGTCAAGAAACATCTAAATGATAAAGGACTGTTTTTCGATGGCTCTACGATTTTTCAGTAAAAATATACTAAAGGATTGGTAAGAAAGTGGGACACCTAAATAACGATCCATTTTAATTAATTACTAGATTATTAATGCGTGTTGCGCTATGCAATTTTTTTAAATATAATTTTTTATACTATAATTTAAGTTAATAGTATATATATTGTTAGTAGAGTGATTATTAATATTAATAATTATATAGATGTTTTAAGTGTTGATTAAACGTTTTACGAATGATAATAATCTTTAGCGGTGGCCAGATTCGTCAGATGCAATCTCAATTTTTTTATATACATAATAACCCCGTTTAAAACAAAACGGGAAAAAATTTACATAAAAAAACAAATTTACAATTATTACTTTAGTTAATATTTATAATATGCATTGTTTAGAATATTAGATGAAAATTCTAAATTATAAAACCTCAACCTTGCAATGTATTAAATTATAAAATAATATTTTAATATTTTAAATATTTTAAATAGTTTTAGGCAATATTAAATTTTAATTATTATAAATTTAAATATATTAAAAACGTGAACAATACTTTTAAAATTGAATATTTAATATTTAATGCATATTTCGCCTGGAAATATTTTTTTAAAGTTTTTTTCAAATTTTGAAATTAATATTAAAATATTATGTGTGGAAATATTGGATATAACATTTATAACCTAAACTCATACCGGTTATGTATTTGTTATATTTTCAATCCGGTTATGAATGTTAAAAATAATAATGATTTCATCAATATAATTAACACTGAACTGATATGGCTATTGTACCCGGACTATCCATGAACTATATTAGTGATCTATCATATTTATACTATATTCATGGACTATCAATCAGATATAAAACCGTCAAAAACGATTAAAACTATGTGAATTAGATCCATGTGTTTTAAAAAAAATTTATGATTACATTTACGACTGAATTTAGAGTTATTCTTAGTAAGAGTGAAAATAATTCATACTCCATTGTGTTCCGTCCCATTATGTCCTTTACCCGTTTCTGTTTTCAAATTCTTGTTCTATATAAGAATCCATTCCCGATATGTGATAAATTTTATATTTTTTTTATCGACAACGGACCAGATGGAATCATGAAATTTCTTAAATAGGGATCAGATTAGTTAGGACTTCCTAAAGAATAGATTACATTTAGATTTTTTTGTTAAACTTGAATTTATGGTATATTTAGTTTTTGATATTATTACAATAAATCTATTTTTTAAGATTGCAATCTTCAATTTACTTGTTGAGAATGATTTTTTGGCGTGAACCAAATTAAATAAAAATTTTGAATTAAAATTTTATAATTAATCTTTCATCCCTTAATATTTGATATTTGATATTTAATACCATATTTATTCGTTGTAGTTGCTATAAATAAATACCACAATTATCTCTTAAAATTAAAACTTTTTTAGAGAAAGAGACTTTTGCTGATTTAATGTTTTAATTATATATGTATTTGATCCATTATTTTGACCACAATAAATCAAACCTCCACCAAATATCCTTATATGTATTTGTTTGTTAATACACACACAAACAAAATATTCTAGCATATAATTTTAATTTAATTTAAATAATATATCATTTGTTATAATTAATAAAAATAAATTTTGAAATTAATTCTATAAGGATATTTTATTTTAGATATTTTCTTTCTAACTACTTGATTGAGAGAACAAAAACAATTTCCATATTAAAAAGATCTATAATTAATATGAATATTTATTTACTAAAATAACAGATTTTTAAATATTCAAAATCCGTAGAAGATGTATACAAATATTTTCCTTTTTTAAGATAATAAAAATTTAAGAATTTAAAAATATATAAAAATTTAAGAAATTTTGAAATTTATTATACTTTCAATAGTGGTTAAGATTTTAATAGACATGAATATACATGATTAGTTGTTAAAATCTAATTAATATTTCTTTCCTAAAAATACGAAATCAGGATCTTAAAAAATCTTTTAAACATTACGTTTTTGTGATTGGTAGTAATTAGATTTGCAAAAATTACGTTTTGTTAGGATTTAAATTGCAACACTGATTTTTAAGAAAAGCTAGAGTTTGACAAAAAATAAATATATTTGAGACATTTAGCGTGAATTTGCAAGAGCAATCTTTCTAAAGAAAGGAACAAAAAATAACACACTATTCTTTTATTTGTCACGAAAAAATCAGTTAAACAAAATAAAGTTTACATTAATAAAATGTACGTTAAAATCAATCAAATGAAAAAAGAAAAGAAACATTACATTCCTTTCAATAAAATTAAATAAACATTATTCTTTTATTCCTCACGGTTACATTATTTGTTTAAAAACCCCTCTAAAATCAACAATACTTCCTCTGTTTTCTCCCTGATTTTGTGATCTAGGAGATGTTTGTACATCACAATTCACGCCTTCAGTGCGTTCTTCATTCATGCGTGCCACCAACCTAGATTCTTCATCAAGTGGCAACACATTATACGCCTCATCTAATGTTGGCAAAGGATTGCGAGACAACAATGATGATTTGACAGAACCATACAGCGTATCATCAAGTCCCATGAGAAATTGATGGAGCTAGTCTACCTCACGTTCTTTTTGAATCTCAGTAGCAGTTTTAGCACGTTGATAATCCGATAAGATAGTCCATAATTAAGTTAATTTTCTGTAGTACGCCTCAATCGTAAGACCATTTTGTAGACTAAAGGCGTGTTCAGTTTTGAGTCTCTTAACTTGTTTTCTATTTTTCACAGAGAACCTTCTATGTATATGTATCCAAAGATCGTGAGAATTATCACTATGTGAAATCGATGAACGTAGTGATTCCACAATCGTGAATTTGATCCACACACGACAAGTGCAATCACACCAGTCTTCAACATCTTCATAATCCTCATCAAGTCGAGGAAAAGACCCATCAGCAAACCCGAACTTCTTTCGAGCTTGGAGAGCAAGGCGTAGATTCGTTGACCGTTCATCGTAATTAGAACCACGAAGCAACGGTTGTGAAATAAGAGTACCCAGATTATCACCATCAGTTAGGTCATATGGTGATATCGTGCGCCTGTCATGTTTAACACGTGACTTGGATTTCGTAGCGACCACCGAAGATCCATTACTGCTGAGTGTTTTATCCATGTCCGACATCACAACGAACGCGATAAACCACATTTGAATTTTTAAGGTTTTATGGCTCTGATAGTGAAAACTTTTAGGAGTTTCGAAGAGGATTTCTTATTGATCTCGTTACAAAAGCACAGCCTTATATACATAATAATATCAACCTACATTAACCTAATTACAATAGACCATAATACATAATATTGATTGATAGCGCAAGAGGCCCAATATGTTATGTCCCAATAGAAAAGATTTTAGATTTGCAGCTAAAATATATTATTATTATTATTATTATTATTATTATTATTATTATTATTATTATTATTATTATTATTATTATTACATTCATCGTATCTAAACTATGAAAACAGTCAGTCGAGTTAAATATGTCACGTTTAAGAATCAATCAACGCATATTTATGCTTTTAGGAAGAGATTGGTATATATCGAGTATTGGTACGTTAATTATGCAGCATTAGTGCTCATGTATAATTCAAGTGGATCGAACTTTACAGGACAACAACATATTTTATAATGATTATTTAGTAGTTGACATTAAAAATGATTAATTGGTAAAATAAAGTTATGGGAAGTCTTTAAATGGGATCCGTCGAATGTGCACCAACAGTGAGGATGGCAACATCCTGTCGCACAGTCTCAACTTGGTCACCTCTCATTATGAGCGGCAAGCCAAACTACTTACGTAAAACTTATTTTTGGTCATGTGAAGTAAAACTTATTTTGGGTCAAGTGAAGCAAAACTTATTTTACAAAAAACACACAAAATAAAGATAATATCTTACAATATTGTTTTCAAACATATCAGGATGAGAACTAAAAATAAAATAATATCTTACAATATTGTTTTCAAACATATACAGGATGAGAACTACAAATGGAATAACATATAAATCTCATAACTTAGATTAGTAATTCTTATAAGTAATAGTATAATTACTTAAAATTACACAAAACCTTTCATTCTACTTAGTAAACACACAAATTTTAAGTTAAAAAATCATTTTAATGTCAATTAGCTATTTTTTAATTCAAATATTTGAGGGAATGTGGCAAGTCACACATGAATAAAACAACCAATGCAACAAAAGACATAACGGAAGCGAGCCGAATGGTCGGTTTTGAAAGTGGCTTCCCATTTTATATCATCAATTGGTGTTATTAATACATGAAGTAGGATATGCTCTCTTTTCATGGTGGCACATCATCTACTCACATCATCAATTGGTGTTATTAATTTTAAGTTGCTTATTTGATTTAGTTATTATGTTATTTACACTTTAATTCTCATAATAACTAACATTGCTTAATATAATATTTTTGAAAGAATTTGAAAAGACACTTCCTTAGAAAAATGATTTAAAAATTCTGATTTAACAATTTTAGTTTCATTAGATTTATTTATGTAGTTTAGAAAAATATTTACTTTCAAATAAATAACTCAAAGTATTAATAATTATTATTCTAATTTATAAATTTTCCTTCATATTATAATTGAACTTATAATAAAAACAATTATAGTCTTCCATGTTTATAAATTATAGATTAAATTTTGTATGAAAATGAACTAAAAACTCCAATTTAATATTTTTCGTATTAGATTTATTATATAGTTTAGAAAAATATTTACATTCAAATAAATAAATCAAAGTACTAATAACTATTATTCTAATTTATGAAACTTCATTCATATTATAATTGAACTTATAAAAAAGTATAGACTTCATGTTATAAATTATGGAGTAAATTGTGTATAATTTAAATAAAAAATATTATGATATATAATTTTAAAAAAATAAATAAAAATTAGTTCAAAAATGTACATAAATTTTAAAATACCTTGTTTAATTTGATATTTTCAATAATTTGAAAAATATTAAATTTAAATAGGTTACATGGAAAAAAAAAACATGCATTTTGATGGTCAGAAATCGGTGTTCAAGTGAACGAATATTTATTCAACTGTGGAATATTCATAAGAGCTTCTTGAAGCTTAAATGACAACTCAGGACTTTAAAAGACATATGATAATGCAAGTTATAAGAGATACGCTCTCGTATCCTAAAATGTTAACATTTTCAAATCAATTTTGAGAAAAAATGAGTTAAATCTTATAAAAAATTTATAACTCTCAAGTCAATGAGCATACATCGAGAATGGATAGAGAAAGGAAAACATGAGAAAATAGTGAAGATTAATTTTAAACGGGAGAACATGTTGCATGTGGTTCAATCTTTTATATCGATGAGAGAAATAGAGATAATAAAAGTGGAACTTAGAAACACATAAGGCGTTTATGTAAGAAGTTTAATGTTGTTGGTGATTTATGTAATGTGGTACATGGTTTAATTTTATCGCGTTGACAGGGAAAAAACTGAAAGAGAAATAGAATGAGTGTATTTTGAAAACACGTAAGTGTTTATTGATATAGATCAAAATCTTATGAATGAACATCTAACTAAGTTTAAAAAAAATAAAAGGCATTGATTGTTCTCTAACATAAATTTTAAATCCTTTACGGAGTTCTCTCACTTTGTATTATGTGATATTTAAAAGCTTACATTGGGATATAGATTTGGCGATTCAATTTATGGGTGATTGGATTGAGTTGAGTCGTATATAGTTGTGAGCGTGTGTAGTTGTGAGCATCCGATATAGCCAGTTATAGAATGCTTTTGAATAAAGTGATTTAAACACTATTTTTTTGACGAGATCGAGTAGCATCTATGACACATCTCATCTATAAAGAGAATGTATGTCTACTCCAATCGAGTGGTTGAACACGTTTGTTTAGTTATAATATTCAATATAATTTTTTTGATCCAAAGTTAACAACTTGAATCAAGATTACATATGTAACAATCTAATTTTAGCATGTGAGTATAAATATACAAAATCAAATATTTAAAAAGTTTTATGAACTCAATATATTTTAAGATTTGATGTTTAATAGATTTCTTTTATATTAAAATTTTATTGATATACTAATATATTTTATATTGACAAATTTTTTAATAATTATATTACTAAATGATAATAGAAGATTCCGCACGAAGCGCGGTTTATCCACTAGTAAATGATAAAGAACGATGAAAATATGTTCTCAAGGTGAGATAATTCTTTAACCTCCGTAGAGAAGTTGGACCACTCATCTGATCTTTCAATCATGAGGAAGATATATAGGCAATCAGTTCCGAAGGCTTGGTGTTTCGTTTGTTGTAAGATGCAAGATATAGCTCATAGGAGTGCTTCGAGTTCAGAATGGAGCCGAGAAAGCTAACGAGATTTGATATCTTGGTCCTAAAAGCCCATTATCTCTCTTTTAATTACTCATGTACCAGCAGATCTAGAAGTTATTTTTATATGGAGCACAATTTCAAAAATTATTTTTATATAGAGCACAGTTTAAAAAATATTATTTTTATATAGTGCACAATCCTAAATGATTTGAAAATTTTAGTTAATTTCAATAAATAAAAATTATAAATCTTAACTAAAAATTGCATCTCTACACTATTATTTCAGTAATGTTAACAGAAAAATAACCAAGTTTAACGTGTCATGTTACGTTAATTGTCATTGTATTATATTAGTATTATCGACAAATATTTCATCTTTTTAAAACGATAATAAAGTCTTAAATTTATCATTATACTTTCTTGATAACATGTTGATCCTTATATTTGACCCCCTTTTTTATAATACATCCAACCATCATTATAGAGATTCTAACAAAAAATCGCAACTTACCATATCTTCATATTTCACACCTTTTTCCATAACAATTACTTGCAATATACAAACATATTTTGTGATCAGAATAAAACCAATATATACGGCCTAACAAGTTATGAATCTAGCCTATGAAAACGTAATTCATACATTGATATCAAATTTCACATAAACTAATTCTGGAAGCAATCATCGGTACCTAACATTCCGAAATCTTTGATCATAACAATAACATCTATTATCTCTCTATATCTCCATATTAATCCATTTAACCAGTTTAAGAATCCAGACTAAAAAAACTTAATGCATACATTAATATCTAATTTCAAATATAATTCCCGTAAGATTTTTCATTATTGCATATTCTCTAATATTCTTTCCTATCTCTACTATCTCTACCTAAGCCGTCTATATATCCTATATATATACTATCCTCCACTGCCAAAACAAAAACCATCAAACGCACAACAAACATTCTTAGCCTAGATATCAATATTATTCAGAAAATGAATTCAATAATGGCTCTAACTTACCTTTCTGATGTTAAACCTTTCAAAAGTACATGGCGTGTTCAGGTTAAAGTGCTTCATTCTTGGAAGCAATATACAACACAATCTGGAGAAACATTTGAAATAGTCTTAGCTGATCAAAGGGTAAGCTTCGAAAACTAACTCACAATTGTTATTATGTTTTAGTTGACTTATATATTGATTTTTTTTTTAAAGATAACACTAATTGGTCGGCTCCCATTTATGTGCTTAATATTTTATAGGGTACCAAAATACATGCTTCCATTAAAAAAGCACTTGTGAGCAGATTTGAAAAACGTATAACAAAGGGTGAATGGAGAGTCATTGAAAATTTTTCGTCAAGTGAAAGGAAAGTACAAGGTTACTAATCATACTTTCAAGATGTGTTTTGTTAATAACACCTATGTTAACTCATGTGTTAACAAATCTGACGATGTGTACTTGACATTGCCAGAATTTCAAACCATCATTGTTGGTGATCTAAATCCTTGGTTCTTAATTGGTAATTCTTTAAACTCTATATTTTAATAACCTGTTTTAAAACAATAGTTTATATGTTAAACTACAAAAAGATACTATAACTTTTTATTAATTTGTTTATTTACATGTAGATATAATTGGCCAAATTGTTAGTGTGGGCAACATTGATAATTTTGAAGTGAACTCCATTTAAAAAGTAAGAAAGGAGGAGTGTTTTTGTATACGGTTTTGGGGGAACTGGTAAGACATTCTTGTGGAAAACATTATCTGCTGGCATTAGATGTAAAGGATCCATTGTACTCAATGTTGCATCCAGCGGTATAGCCTCTCTTTTGTTGGTAGGTGGTTGGACAGCTCATTCTAGATTTGGGATTCCTATAAATCCTGATGAGTTTACAATATGTGCAATCAAGCCAGGTATAAACCTTGGAGATTTGGTAAAAGAAGCATCTTTAATCATATGGGATGAAGCCCCTATGATGAGTAGGTATTGTTTTGAATCTTTAGATAAAAGTTTGAAGGATATTTGTGGAAATGGTGATAGCAAGCCTTTTGGTGGGAAAGTTGTTGTGTTTGGAGGTGATTTCAGACAGGTTCTTCTGGTAATAGCTGGTGGTTCTAGGACAGATATAGTCTTAGCTTCAATGAATTCTTCCCTAAAAATTTGGGATCATAGCAAAGTGCTTAAGCTTACAAAGAATATGAGTATTTTGTCAAACAACCTAAGTGATGAGGAAGCAAGGAATATTTAAGAATTTTCTGAGTTGTTCTGGATGTTGGTGATGGGAAAATTAATGAGCTTAATGATGGTGAGGCTGTAATAGACATTCCTGAAGAGTTTCTTATTATAGAGGCGATTGATCCTATAGCAGCGATAAGCAAAGAAGTCTATGGGGATCCTAAGTTCTTAAAAGATAAGAGTAAACCTAATTTCTATCAAAAATGAGTTATTTTTTGTCCAACGAATGATGACGTCTACCAGATAAATAAGTATTTGCTTGATAAAATGGAAGGTATGTACAGATTACTAAGAGTTCATTGTATTGAAATATTTTGTTAAGTATTTACCGGAAGTTTTATTTTTGGCAAGTGAGGAGAGAATATATCTTAGTGCTGATAGTTTAGACCCTATTGACACAGATGCTAAGAACAATCCAGTGTTCACTCCAGATTTCCTCAACAGTGTTAAGCTTTCTGGTTTGCCTAACCATAGATTACAACTGAAAGTTGGTTGTCCTGTAATGTTGGTAAGAAACATTGATCCTAGAGGAGGTCTAATGAATGGTACAAGGTTACAAACAACACAGATGGCTGCATTTGTGGTTGAAGCTAGAGTTATTACAAGAGATAGGGTCGGTGATAAAGTAGTTATTCCTAGGTTGTTAATATCACCATCAGATCCTAGATTGCCTTTCAAGATGAAGAGAAGACAATTGCCATTATCAGTTGCATTTGCAAATACAATCAATAAAAGTCAAGGACAGTCTTTGAAGTATGTAGGATTGTTTTTACCTAGATCAGTATTCTCACATGGTCAGTTGTATGTGGTAATTTCTAGGGTCACATCTAAGAAAAGATTAAAGGTCTTGATACTAAATGATGAAAATAAGCCACAGAAGAAAACTACAAATGTAGTTTCCAAAGAAGTTTACAGGAACCTTGCCTAGCATTAGCTTGACATCGATCACTATTTCTGAGGTAACCTACTTTTTCAGTAATGGATTAAGGTTGTCATATATAAGATACAAAATTTATTAATAAGCAAGTTTAATGTTTTGTTTTGTTTCAAATATAAATGCAGGTAAATGTTCATATCATCTGGGAACATTATTCCAGAGCATAACAATAGTGGTTAATAATGAAATCTATTGAATTTCCAAGTTTCTGTTCCTAATTTGAATTATTTTAAAGTATTAAAACTTTATAGTACATTAATAATGGAATGATTTACTTATTCTTTCATTTTGTAACCGGTTTAATAACCAGTTATTATCTAATAGGTGATGATAGACATGTCATATTAAAAAAAACTCTAGCATACATATTCAAGAATATGGTAGATTCTTATCTCTATACTTTTAAACAAAACAGATAATTAAAAAGGTTGTGTTGGTTTACAGTTTGCAGTATGTTGGATTATCTTTGTAAAACAAAAGAGAAAAATTACTTTTTTTGTTGGATTGGTTTACAGTTTTATACCTAGCTTTTAGGTCGGAGATTAGTAAATTTTTACAAGAAATTTCAACCAAAGTTATCAAACATAAATTCATATTAGTATATGTTATTATATATGTACTTCCTATCAATATTATTCAACTATTTTAACTCCTAAATATTGAAATTGCGAGTTGTTTTTCTGACTAACCTGAATATATTGACTAGATTACTATGTCTCTTCTTCATCATTTTATTCTGCTAGCATATTTTGGATTATCTCGATAAAACAAAAGATAACATTAACTGTATGCAAAAGCTTTATAACAATTTATCATGTCAAAAGTAAGCAATTGTACCAAACCTTTGGAGCTGGCAAAACACAACCCTCCACCTGAGTAAAGTTTGAGCTGATAGATATGCCACAGTGGGAGAGGTTCAACATCGTAGTTGCTAACTTTAAGAGCCTGAAACATGAAACCACAGATATATAATTCCAAATCTCTGACAAAACCGAACAGTTATGAAGCAGTTAAGATACTCTACTTTGGACAGAACATTTATCCTCTCTTGGGGTTTCTGTCTAGACTTCTCAACAAGGGCAGATCTTTGAAAAGTGTTCAGCGCCTTTGTGTATCTCTGAATGGGAATCAAGGTCCAGAGCTATGAAAGTTCAACCACATTACAAACATTAGCATGAATTTCAAAAAAAAATTAATACCATGAGAACGTTAATGAAAAAAGAGGAAAACCTCGAGAGGAATGTAAGTGGGTCTTGGCTTCCCAACATTGATACACGGAAGATCATCAGAATAATTCAACTCAATATGCTTTATACCACGGAAGTAGTCAGATTACATATCTTCTCCAGCAATCGACTTGCGGTTTTAAGCGATTTCGGTTTTCATCGCTTCTCTGATATTTCTCTCAGCTTCAACTTCAGATTAACCTCATAAAGATTTGAAGGTACACGTTTCTTATAACTGACAATAAGTGTTCATCGACCTACAAAATAAAATTCCAACACTTAAAATCATCGTTTTCAACTACTTTTACACACATGCAGCAAAAAAAGACGGTTGAGTAACTTACGACATTATTAGTCTCTCTACGGATCCGCGATGTGGATTTATCCTTTGTGAAATATCCACAACATCAAAGCTGATTAACCAACGCTGTCTACAGATCAGAGCTCTCAGCTACAGATCAGAGCTCTCAGCTACAGATCAGAGCTCTTAGCCTCTCTACACCATCAATATCGTGGAAATCAAGAAGAGAAGATCACCAGAGCTCCTTCAAACCTTACTCTCTACTGATCGGACCTTGGCGGATAAGTTTTTCATCGTTCTCGGATTATGATCCAGCCGAAAGAAAGAAGAAAGATCTAGATTCGATGTCGATAAAAATATCTTCTTCGTTTTTTTTTCTCGACACTTTACTTTTTTGGAATCAAGTGTTGAAATGCCACTTATGGAGAAAACATGTTCTGAAATGCCACCGTTATGTTATTTAATTTCTTTAACAATTATTTTTAAATCAAAACTAAAGTAAAAGTCCAGAAAACCTAAGTCTAAACATAATATTACTAACCCAACCACAAATATCTGATCCAAATCAATTGATTTAACCCGACCCAACTGAAATTTCGGATCTAATTAATTTTCCGGTTTAAAGAAAATTTGTAAAGAAAAAACTGAAAAAAAAACATCTTCGAGAAGACAAGTCGAACGAAACCGCGAAAGTGCAACATTGAATCAGATTTTGACCAACTCGATCCGACAAACTTTCACGTCAGAATCAGATTCTAACCAACTCGAGTCCATCCATCTACGCCGCTGCGAAACTGGGCTTCAACCCCTAAGTCGGAACCTTCGCGTCGGAACCCCAAATCCATTGTGCTCCTTGATTCTGCCAATCGCTGGTCACACCATCGTGTAAGAATTTTCTTCCATTCCCGTTTCTCACTTTTACTTCATTGGAATTGGCATTTGAGATTGGGATTTCGTAATGGCTCGTAACTTTGAGAAGTTGTTCTTTTTCTTTAGTAATGGCTCGCGTAGAGACAGGCGTGGTGTTTATGAGTCAACAAAAGGTCTCAAGTATGCTGATCCAAAGGGGAAAACGAGAAAGAAAAGGAAGAAGTGAGTAGTTCGAATGGGGAGGAAGAAAACAATGAATAAGAGAGTCATTCAATTGGGGAGGAAGATAGCGGTGAAGAAGAGGAAGAGACAAGTGGGGAGGAAGAAAGTGGTGAAGAAGAGGATGAGAGAAATGAAGGTGATGGGGTGGAAGAGGAAGAAGAGGACCAAGAGACATAGACAGATGAAAGTGATGGGGAAGAGAAAGAAGGGGAAGAGGAGACAAACTTTAGTGAAGGTGATGGGGAGGATGAGGTTGAAGAGGATGCTCATGATCCAGCACCGGCAGCATCATCACAGGTATGTACATTAGATTGAGAATGGTGCAAGTTAAGAGAACTAGTACAACTTAGGTCTGGTAACTTTAGTACAACTAGTACACTTAGGGGGTTTCTGGATAACTGGAACAACTTAGTAAGAACTAGTTTAGTTATCCGGAATGGTGGTTTTAGTAATGGTGGAAATTAGGAACTAGTTACAAAATTAGGAAATTAGGAACTAGTTTAGGAATGGTCATTTTAGTACAACTAGTACAACTTGGGGTCAGTTAGTGGTATCCGGATAACTGGAACAACTAGTATAACTTAGGGTCATTTTGTGGTATCCGGATAACTAAGTAACTCTGTTAATGGAGTGCCTATTAGGTATTCTCTGAGAGAGCACGCGTTGTTAACTGAAAGGAACTGGGGGATTTGAAGTTTGTGGAAAAGATGTTTAAAAGGAGAAAGGGAATAAAAATCTCAGATGTGGAAGAGAAGCTGGACGCAATGAAGAAGAAGAGAATAGGTTTTATGAGAAAGCTATGTTGGCACGTATCTTAGTTGAGAATGTTAATGGAGTTCTTGAACGTATAAGGTCTTTTCAGTAAGGTTTGAGCGAGAACTTAAAGAGTCGATGGAAAAAGGGTTTGAAGATATCATGGTGAAGATTGATGACGGATATGAGATTGAAGGAGGTTGAAAGCTTTGTGGAGTCCCTGAGCGTTGAAGTGGTTGCTCCAACACCTTCTCAGCCAAGTGGAGTCCCTGATCCGACACCTTCTCCAACACCTTCTCAGCCAAGTGGAGTCCCTGATCGGACACCTTCTCAGCCAAGTGGAATCCCTGATCCGACACCTTCTCAGCAAAGTGGAGTCCCTGATCCGACACCTTCTCAGCAAAGTGGAGTCCCTGATCCGACACCTTCTCAGCCAAGTGGAGTCCCTGATCCAACACCTTCTCAGCCAAGTGGAGTTCCTGATCCAAATATCGTTCAAATAAGTGAGTGTTTTGATTGAGTGAATGATTAAATTTGATGGAGTTCATGGTTTTTTGTTGTCTTTACATATTTTTGGAACTTTGATGCATGTGAGGAAGCTGGGGGTGAAAGAAAAGAAAGGCCAGGAAGAGAAGAAAGGAAAGAAAGAGAAAAAGAAAGACAGTGGACCTGTTGTTGAAACTGGGAAGAAGCGAACAAGGCAATCGTCAAGGTTACTAAGGACACAATATGTAGCTGTTGAAGAGAACAATGTGTTATTTATTATGTATTTGACTACATGTATTTCAGTATTTGGTACTACTGGTTTATTAGGTACAATTGCTATCAGGATTTGGTACAACTGGGTTTATTAGGTACAACTGTTTTTCAGTATTTGGTACAACCGGTACAATTGCGTACAACTGCTTTCAGTATTTTGGTACAACCGGTACAACTGTGTACATCTGCTTTTGTTATTTGGTTCAAATTTTTAGTTAAACAGCAAAATTTCATAATGAAACATAACATAAACTATGTCTTATCATAAACATAACATAACCATAACCATAACATAAACTATGTCTTATCATTAACATAACATAACATAAACATAACATAAACTATGTCTTAAACTGTGAAATTTCACAATGAAACAAACCATAAACTAAATCATAAACAGTTGGCATTGGCAAACCATAAACTAAATCATATCTCTAGTAGCAAGTTCCTCCCTTAGCCTCTCAATCTCGCCGTCTTTCTAGAGTAATTGGTCCTTAAGTTCAGATACTTCAACACGTAGTTCACGGATTGACTCACGAATTGACTCCAAAGCAGGGTTAGCACCACCTCCGTATTGGAAAGCGTGCTGAACCGATTCTTTCTGCTCCTTTAATCCGAACCAAAGCTTTTTAAGTTCCTCATCGACTGCGTCATCCCACCACTTAGATAGGTGTTCTCCACCATCCTCACTCAATGGGCATTTGTAGTATTTTCTACCTTGTTTTTTGATGGATGTAGCTTCCTCAAGTCGGAAAAATTGACCACAGAAACAACGTGTCGGAACACCATAATTACCATTCTCTCTTGCGCATCCACTATCGATGTTTGATGCCGAATCAAAAGTATCATTGCAACTATTTGGACAGCTGAGCGGCATTATCACTATAGAAACATAAGTTAAAATTAGATCTTAAAAACACTAGATCCTAGATCTAGAGATATATATGATAGTAGATGTAAGGTAAATCGGTGAAAATACCTCAATTTCTCAGGTCTGTTTCAAGTTTCGCCCTTTTTCTCTAAACCCAGAATAAATCTCTCTCTTCTGTATCGAGTACAAAGTGAGAGCGAGAGAAACCAATGAAAATTGTGAAAGTGAGAAAGAGAGAGAGATAAAGTTATTTATTAATAATAAAAATTAAAAAATTATTGGGCCCATAATATATTAATTGTGAAAGTGGAAAAGTCTCCCTTTGTTTATTAAACGTTTGGGCGAGCCCACCATATATTAAAAGTCGGCAGTATATTCTTAATAGTTGTCCCTAAGTGTATAGTTGGACATTCTTCTTCATAGTTGTACAAATGCTTATTTAGAGTTTTTTTTGTTGGACTTTGACGTGAAACGATTTTTTGTAGTTAGACACATTATTTTAAGTTTATAAATATAAGTTTGGAGTTTTTCATCATAAAAGATACATGAAATATTTATTTCAACTATTTTCAGCTTGAAAGGGTGACAAACATCTTGTGTGCAATTCGTTCTCCACAAAAGGCACCAATTTCTTTGTGTCCGATGCACCGGTAGCTTTATTCCTATGTTTGTTGAACCATTCAGAGATTTTTTCAACAATCGCATCAATCATAGGTAATAAGATGTACTTTCTTGCTTTTTTAAACACACTATTCATTGATTCTGCGGAATTGTTGGTGTCTCTGTTGTATTTGTCTCCTTCAAAATGAGACCATGCCCATTTCTCCAATCCTATACTCTTATCCAAATACGCACCGGCTTTAGGAAACCTACTCCTAAATTCACTATGCTCTCTGTTGAACTCACTCTTAGTATAAACCTGAGTACAATCCCTGAATTTCATTGCAGCTTTATCCTTTTCATTCTTCACATGTCCTCTCTCGTTTTGAGACAAATGCCAGATGCAATGTACATGCAGTGCGCTCGGGTACACCTCAAAGACTGCCTTGATGATGCTTGCATATCTATCGCTTATAAAAACCAATCTAGGAACATCTGGTATAACAATTTTTAACTTTTCGAAAAACTAGGTCCAACTAACATTTTTCTCACTATCAATTACAACAAACGCAATTGGATAATGGTGATGATTAGGATCCTGAGCTGTTGCAAAAACTAACATACCACCATATATAGTCTTAAAGAAATTTTCATCCAAAACTATCACTTTCCTCATTGCCCTAAACCCTTCAATGCTAGCACCCAAAGCGATGAATAGGTATTTGAACCTTTTTTCTTCATCCAAATCCACATTTTTTACTGTCTCAGGATTGACCTTCTCTAACATGTAAAGATAAGAAAATAACATCTTGTAGCTTTTTTCAAGACTCCCTCACACATCACTAACATGTTTTTTTCCCTCTCATTGCAGTAGAGTAGGAACAATGCAAATCAAGTCTTCCTTGAACAATACTCACGATGTTCTTACCACTCGGGGTCTCAAATCGACCTGGATAGTCTTCATGCAAAACCGATGCTACTAATTGTGGTGTGCCTCTCTGTTTACTATTGCTTGTAGTCTCAATAGACCGAGAGCATGTATGCATCTTTCTATGTACTTTGACACTGAAAATACCTGATTTCTTAATTTTTGCAACTCGTAAATACCATGTACAACCTTGTGCAGCTTGACGGCATCGTAGCATAAGTCGCTTCGTGTCTGACTTAACAGTTTGGACCCTAAAACAGTTTCTATTTGCAGCTTTGTTAACCAAATCTTGCACTGCCTCCTTAGAACAAAAATTTTGATTTATTTCAAGACCCATACAATCTTCCCATTCTTTAACATACTGACTTTCTTCTACATGACATAGAAGCTCAACATATTCATGTCTACCATCCAAACCATCATCCACATGGTTGTCTATCGGGCTATCCACAGCCGCAATTTCATTACGTAATACATTCTCACAATCTTCATCAACAACATTCATTACCAGCATTCTGCATCATATCTTCAATAATCAGCTCATTTTGGTGTTCCTCTGTATCACTTTCTCTCAATATAGCAAGGATTCCTGGATTTTCATCTCTGCCATTTGAACCCAGCTCCCCATAATTCACACCAAATGAACTTCTTTCCTCCACTCTTGAAACTTGCTCCATCCTTTGATTATTTTCTAAATCCTTTAATAACTCCACATGCAAAACAGGTTTAAGTCCTTCTTTATCAAATGACGTTATAAAAACATATATGTCCTCGTCATCTTCAATATATGACTCCCTCCGAGATTTAGATAGACTGTAACTCAATTTCAGCTTTCCCGAGGTTTCATCAATCGCAATCTTCTCTCTGCAGATCTTCTCAACTAACACCGATAAAGTTATCTCCTCCAAATATGAGGTCTTAAACGTTATACCGTATATAGAATTTCTTGAAATCCAATCATGCTCTTCTGAATAGTACCCTCCGTAGTCGGAATGTACGTTTATGTGGCTGTTATTCTTCATCCTGTAAATAGAATAAAATAAAACACAATTACGAATTACACAGGTCACATCTCTCAGTTATACCATTTGTCCCATTTTTACCAGTTTTCCTATGTCTGCAGATTTCCTGACTACGATTCTTATTTACCTCAGATTCAACACAATTAAACAGCTACACTTGACAAATTACCAATGCAAATACCTAATCGTCCCATTACTAACCAAATGTGCTTACCCAAACAAGTAATTTTAATATCAAATCCCTAATTTTATAAAATCCCTAAATCCTCTAACAATGCTAACAATGTATGATGAGAGAGGGGATGGAGAACAAACTGAGTTACAGATGGACGGAAGCGGCGATGACAGACATAACATGGCCGGCTCCGGCAGCCGGCGGTGGACACGCGAAGAAGAGAGATGCTCGGCGGCAGCGCAAGAAACGAGTAGAAGCTTCGAAGAGAGGACAAACAGTTTGATCTCAAATGCCACTCAAAAATTTTATTAAGGGTAATTTGGGGTTATCACATTCTGGGTGGCACCCAGATCATTTTGTGGTATGTGAAATTATATTTTTGGTAAAAGTGACATTTCAGAACATCGTTCTTTGTTTACCCTTACAAATTAAGTTATGGATATTTCAAAATATGGGCTGCATAATTGTTGACATTTAGGCCCACTCCAGGTCTATATCCAATCTAGAAAAATATCGCGGCAACATAGACCTAAGTGGTCATATTGGGTCTTATTTTTTTTCAAAAAAAAAATTAATTTTAAAATTAAATCAATATGAATCTATACAACAAAAAATTTAAAATTTTAATCAAAATTTAAAATTTATTTGTAATTTTAATTAACAAAACACCAAAAATATATAATATTAATTAACTAAACATCTATTATATATAAGATTAATAATAATAATAGTAAATCACATATATTATATAATCTAAAACAAAAAAAGTATATTTTACAACACGATTTTGATCATTCAAAATGACAGAAGAAGCTTCACGAGATCTCTCGAAGAAAATATATGTCGGTGAAATTATATGGGTTTAGTAACAACATAAGTTGTCCGATTCATTTATGGGTTTCATTTCTTGGCCCAATACACATTATTTATTTGTTTCTAATGGATCAATAATAAATAATTGTATATTATAAATAGGTCCCATACATACATAAACTAAACTTTTGTCAAGTATTTTTCGATTGAGATTGTATCTAATCAAATGTTACTCAACCCTATGACACGTGTCTAATAGTTTATATAATTTGTGAAAAGAGTTTAATTTGTAATAATTTCGACATTGCTCCCCCTCTTTAGGTTTAAAATGTGTTATATTGATCTAATCACACATAAATGATGTAATAAATAAATCGATAAGTTAAAAATAATTAAAAACTTAAAATATATTTATATAAAACTAAATAAATATTAAGTAAAATTTTCTCCTGCTATACAGCGCAGATCACTATATAATTAGTATTAAATTGGAGTATCACATTCCTAAGCCCTACATCCGCCCCTGCCAACATATATAAAATGTAAAACTCATTTAACGAAGATATATAAAACTTCAAATATCAACGGTTGCAAAGAAACTTAGAAAACTAAATTAAGTATCAAGACAGGTTCCATATATATTCCATAACTAATGATACATCAACATCTATGTAAATGATTTTTACTAAGAGTTATCGTAATAAGAAATTAATATTTTTATCAAAACAGAAGAAGAAAGGAATGTGCAAATAGATACGAAGAATAGTGATGATATATGGTCAATAATCTAGCCACAAATCTTCTGTAATGCCTAAAGCTACAACTCTCAAATCGTTTCTACCTACAATAATATATATATATATATATATATATATATATATATGTTTATTGACGAAAATATATTTGGAGAATTTTCCAACAGAGCTATTGGCGTTTCTTTCTACCTACAATTCTTGGGAACCGCAGAATATTATTGGTGAATTCCTTGGTGTACAGATAATTGGTTTATATAATTAATTATATCATACCATATACTGGCATACTATAGTGTTATGGGGAATACTCTCGCTACTATAGTGAATAAAAAGCATTTAGGAAAATAACCTTCTGTTTAAAAATATGATAAAAAACTTTTAATCTTATCAAGGTTAACTAACCATTTCACAGGTGATAAAAAAAAGCATGTATTTTTGTTATTCTCAACATCGACGACGTACGTTTTCTACCAAACAATCCACTAAGAAATTCAATTGCCGAAAATTATCTCAAATAATCACCAATATTATTGTTTATTGAAACGATTATGTATTTACATTTCTATATATTGGAGACTCGACCACTACAGAAGAACTTAACTCATTCGTATCGGGTCATAATCAGTAATATAATACGTAATAATTTTGAAATAATGTCTAACGCATGTATGTATTAATCATGCATATTAAATTCAAAATTAATAACAAAATCATGAATTACATACGAAAATCTTATAAATAACACTATTACTCTATCATGTGGAGTTTTAAATGAAATCGAAAGTATATTTATTATGTCATGTAGCCCACAAATTTGCCAATAAATAACCATCTCTCCAAAAAACTCCATTCCACCTGAAAAACATAGACTCTTACGACTCACTTTTCATTTTCTTTTCTCCCACACACTAAAAAAACCTCATAGTGTCGTCATGGGTTATTGCCAAGACGACCAACTAGTGAACACGATCTGCGATCTGTACGAAAAGATCTCGAAACTCGAGACCCTAAAGCCTTGTGAAGATGTCGACACTCTTTTCAAACAACTCGTGTCCACATGCATACCACCAAACTCTAACATCGACGTCACCAAAATGTCTGAAAACACCCAAGAGATGAGATCAAACCTCATCAAAATCTGTGGAGAAGCTGAAAGTTACTTAGAGCATCACTTCTCTTCAATCTTAACCTCTTTTGAAGACAACCCACTTAACCATTTAAGCCTTTTCCCTTACTACAACAACTATCTTAAACTAAGCAAGCTTGAGTTCGATCTCCTTGAACAGAACCTAAACGGATCTGTTCCAAAGACTATAGCTTTCATTGGCTCTGGTCCTCTTCCTCTCACTTCCATTGTTCTTGCTTCTTCTCATCTCAAAGACTCAATCTTTCACAACTTCGACATCGACCCATCAGCAAATTTGGTTGCAACTCGTCTTGTTTCTTCTGATCCTGATCTATCTCAACGCATGTTCTTCCACACCGTTAATGTAATGGACGTGACCGAGAGCTTGAAGGGCTTTGACGTTGTGTTCTTGGCTGCTCTTGTCGGGATGGATAAAAAGGAGAAGATTAAAGTGATCGAGCATCTTGAGAAACACATGTCTCCTGGTTCTTTACTCATGTTAAGAAGCGCTCATGGACCTAGAGCTTTTCTTTATCCAATCGTCGAGCCTTGTGATCTCCAAGGTTTCGAAGTTTTATCGGTTTATCACCCGACCGATGAAGTTATCAACTCCATTGTAATCTCAAGGAAGCTCGATGGAAATGATGTTGTTCATGAAGCTTCAGATCTTACATGCAACTGTTCAACGATCCACACGATTATGAACAAGAAGAAGAGGATTATCGAGGAATTCACAGGCGCTGAAGAACCTGTTTGATTACAGTTTTCTTGATCTCTATCATATCATATCTATTTTACGACAATGTTGGGGTCTATGATCTCTTGCTACAGTGTTGGTCTTGTCTTTATCTTCTGTTTTTAGCATCTGACTTGAAAAATTGACAATGACTACTTCTATTTTGTTGGATTGTGTGATGTCTATTGCAATTTGCAAAGGGTTGTTTAAACAGATTCCATAAGACAAGACAACTTATTATTCTTGTCGGAATAAATAAACAAAAAGGCCCTATTATGATAACGATACGATTGGTCGAAATTCTTGCTTCTGGTTCTGTTCAAAGAGTAGACTTTGTGAAGATTATATCCTAAAGTAGTAAGATCCGATTCCAAAAGAACATGATTCTTCTTTCTTCTCATGTCGCCTACGAAAAACTAGAAGAAAATTTGTTTCTATTCTAAGTTCCAACCGCAGAAGCAGAAATTTGTTTCTGAATCTGAAATCCATAAAGAAGGAAACTCATATACGCAACATTATAGGGTATTTAATCTGAATAAACTGATGCAATCCGAACTGAAATACTCAATCCAAAACCATACCATACTTCATATGGTTAAGTGGATTTATTTTAGAATATGCAAGAAAGCAAATCCAAACCAAACCAAAAAAAAAATTGATCTACAACATAAGTTTTTTTTCTTCTAAATTAAAAATATATTTGACTAAAATCCGAATCCGAAATGAAATTAAAATCGTACCAAACCCTCCCTTCTAGATTAGGTTTTAGTTGGATACCATTATTTGTAAACTGAAAATCCAAAAAATTAAAAAATCCGAACCGAAATCCGGATTGAACACCCCAAATATTACACAATGGATGAAATGAAATCTGACAATAGCTATTTCAGAGTTAATTAGTTGACAGTTTTAAGATAAACCAAAATAAATAAAAATAAACCGGTTTTAATATTCTACATTTTCCGGCACATATATGAACAAAACCACAAGCGGTATCGGTATGGATAGCAAACACAAAAACTGGTTGTGAAAAACGCTTACTGGTTCTGCAAAATCTTCACCATCTATGCTGTTCCTAAGTTACGGTTTCAGGTAGTATCTTGATCTGAGATTGTCTAAGACTTCTGCATACTCCATTGGTGTTGCTTCATTACAGAAAGCATCGTCCCATATCTTCAGAAGCTCTGTTCCAAAAAGAAATCAATTATCACAACTATATTTTGATGTTGTCAGATTAAAGATTTTTGACATGACATGAAATGGATAAAGGGAGTACCATTTTTCTCGGTTGAAGTAAGGCACATGACGAGCATGTTGAATCTAGGAACCTTTGTTAGGTTCTCAATGTATTTAACAGCTAAATCCATGTCTTCACTGCAACATGCAAAAAAAAAAACAATAAGCACAAATTTTTACCAGAGTTTTTGGTTAACTCAGATTGAAAATGGTCAGTTTACTCACGTGAAGAATGAAGCTAAACATTTGATTATGTCAACCAGCACGGGAGAAGTCAAGGCGTTCTTGAAAACTTGTGGTAAAGAGCTCGGAGTCATAACCTGATACATTAACAAACCTGATGAGTGACACTGTTATTTGTAGATTGAGTAAATTAGTTTATGGAAGCTAGTATGTCAAACCTTCAACAATTGGGTTTGTAATGCACCGTCACCAGAAAAACTCCGCCAAGTGTTCTCAAATTTGTAAGCAGATTTTGGAGCTTTAATGTTTTTAGAAACTTCATCCATTGCAAGTGACGCTGCATGAGCAGCAAGCTCTTGCATTGATGGCTTTAGTTCAAGCTTTCTAGAAACATGGTTTCCCTGTAAAATTAGAATGGGGACAAGCTTTGTAGCATCAGAGTGGATTTTATTGTACCATGTCAACCTTTATAATCCAACTTAGATCGCCAATACTCACCTGTCCAGAAGGTTGAGTACCATTTATGTCCAAAGACCACGCCTCTTTTTCATGACTTTGGCTTCTAGGCGTCACTTTCCTGCTGTCTACATTTTCCGTGATAGCTGGAATTTTCTTGGAACCTTCTTTGTTTTTCTCCTGAAGATGCCACAAAGAAAATTTTGCATGACAAGTTCCATGAGACAAGCTCCCGAAAATTCCATCTGGGTTGTTCAAAGATCTTAATATGTGATAATAATATCGCACAAACATTACTAGTGACACTAATTCTACAACGACCGAAATTAAGATATATACATAACAAAGAAACTTTGGTATATACCTCAGGTTGTACATTTTCAATGATCTTCTTCCCTGAACTTTCCTTGCTACCTGAAACAGGCCGAACCATATCCTTGTTTGTTTTGGCCCCTAGGGTCACCGGCTTCAAATTCGTTTCTGCTTTTCGCATTTTTGTTTTCTTATCTAAACCTGCTGTGTTAAGTAAATTTTGAGCAGTGCTTTGCATTGCTCCACTGGCTTTCTCAATGATTTCCTGCTCAGAATTCAAAAAGTTATTTTTTGAAGCATATAAATTTAACTGGCTAAGATACAGCAAAGTAGCATATAAAATTATTACTTTCTCGAGAAAAGATTTGATGTGGGTAAATTGCTTCTTAAGTTCCTGGCTCTGCGGCTCTAATCTTAAAGCAACTCAGCATCTGCGATTAAATTTAGACCACTTTACATATGCAGCAACATGTAATAAAGAAACTGTATGCATCTTAAAGACAAAAGAATGAACATATGGGTGCATATGATACCTTCCTTGGCTTCTTTAATCATGCCAAGTTCTTTTCTTGCTGTTGCTCGGCGTGAATATGCTTTTATATATCGATCATCCAGATTTAAGGCTTCTGTGCAGTCTTCCTCAGCTTCTCGATATCCAATGTAAAGAAAGAAACATTTAAAAAGTCAGAAACAAAACCTCAGAGATTATTAGCTATCACATAAAACAAGCATACACAGTCATGAATGAATAAAACCAATCAAAAAGACATTTTGTTAACCTTTTGATTTTAAGATAAGCCATTGCCCTATTTGCATAAGCCACAGCATTTGGTGATAAAGCAATGCCCCGAGAGTAACAATCGATCGCCTCAATGAACTTCTTCTGCTTGAAATATTCATTACCCTGTATTTTCGAGAGCAATCCATTACGAAGATGGCATCGAGAGAGGATATCAAATAGCTAATCATAGCTTTGAGGATAAGTAAGTACCTGTTCCTTCTCTGAATTAGAATCCACTAAACCTTCATCAATCACGAAACTACTTGACAAATCTCCATATTTTTTTACAAAATCACCATATTTCTCACTATTCTGAAAGTAAAAAAAACAATAAATTTATACATTAAATTTACAAATGAGAGTTATAAAATTTTCCAAGATATATATATATATATATATACAAAAGAACGAACCGAATTTGATGAATTTGTAGGTTGTTGTTTGATTTTCTTGTCTTTATCCTTCAATGAAAGTTCCCAATCCTGCAAGTCATTCAAAAAATCCCTCGAAATCCTGGAAAATTTTCGAATTCAAGGATGCAAGCAAACATCTGTTCATTCATAATCTAAACATTATAATAACTATGACAAGAGTAGAGCTGAACATTTAATAATAGCACAACGCAAGGGATCAAATATAATACAGCTCGTTTTACTATTAATCTCTATGGAATCAAGCACGAATAGTTTCGATTTTTTAATTATCAATCGTCAAGTAAACAGAGAATTTAGCAAAAGAGGTGTTTGAATAAAGCTGAATCGAGTAAAAAAATGGTTACCTGCGTTTGTTCGCGGGCGTGTTTGCTCGGTGACCTAGCCATACTGAGATATTCTCCGGTGAGTAAACAGTCGACGGGAATGTGTAAAAGACGATTCTTGAAGAAGACTGAGACAGAGAGTTCAATTTTGAATATTATTGGACTCGGGCCTTAATGCTATTTGGATATATTCGGTCGGGTCAGGTCTATAACCGGGAAAAATGGTTTTCTTTTTCATCTCGTACTCTACGCAAAATGTTTTTTCCCGACCTCTACAAACATGTTGTGCTAATATATATTCTATGGATGGCAAAAATCCATATCCAAATCCGATCAGAATGCAAAATTCGAAAATCCGATCCAAAAATTCAAAAATACATAAGTATCCATGAAAAATATCATAATTCGATAACCCTATCCTATAAATGTGAGTTTTTAAACTCCCAAAGACACAACCTTTCTTCATCGTGATCACGCAAACAATCACCAAAAACAGATTGTGAAGAAACATAAAATAGAACTTGCAAAGTGAGAGGAAGAAGAAGGAAAAAAACAGAGCAAGAAAATAAATGGGGGCACACAAGGATTTTAACGAGTTCAACCACCAATGAGGTTAAGCCTACGTTTCGCCAGGATCAGTGTTCCGGAATCCACTAAATCAACTGAAAGTTACATTTTTGTCTCTCACCTTCACCGACAAATACAAAGATCTCTCTTTCTCTTTTTTCCCCACTCTCTCTCTTGCCCCTCTCTTTATCTCCTCACCTCTTACCTATATGTTATCTCTCTTACTCTATTTATAGAGCTGCAAACGACAAGACACATAAGTGTAAACTTGTTCTCCTAGCTCAACAACATCTCCTCCTCGTACGCTCATCCCTGATTGGCTCCAATCTTTTTACTTTAGCCGTCAAACAACCAAAGACATTAAAGATGTCAAAGTACAAGGAAAACCTTTGTTTCATTTAGGATCTTTGGCTTTCTCCTTTTATTGACACTTAAAGTTTTAGACCCTCTCTTGGACAAAGAGTGTTTACCTTTGTCTTTTGTTAAAGACATTCAGATTCTACAAACTCCACCTTGGCTGATAAAATACCTTTGAACAACTGTTGATTTCCTTTACCGAACCCTGAGTTTTTCTCCCATAAGGGTAACCTTGATAAACTCCAAATAACCTGCATAAGTAACACTTATACACAACAACCATTTAGCATGTTTAATCACCAAAAGCATGTTATACCATTAATGAAATAAAACATTATGTTTAATGTACTCTAGCAGTACTCTCTACACTGATTTTCTAAGCCACTAACATTCCATTGTCTGCTTGAGTTGCAAAACCTTTTGTAACACATACTTTTTATTCAGCTAAACTCCCCATTAATTCATTTCTTGATGACTCCTAGCCCCTGAAACTTGTTTCAAAGACTACACCTTTTTTCTCGTGCAATGTGATTCCCTTTGACATCATATCGATTCACTCATGTGCACTGAGAAACTTCCCTTTGAATCAATTGCAAATACCAGAATCATTCTAACTTCTTAACTTGAAGCAGACTTGATTCCCACCTGAATCATACATGCTTCGAACCTGAAACATTCCTTAATTCATCCCTGTTAAAAATAGTTCAAAACTTTAAACATAAAACATGTTCAAACATTATGCAACAACAGATATTTAGTAGCAGTTTCAAACCCCTACTTGGTACTTTTAAACCTCGTCTCTTATCAACAAACCAATGATATAACTAGAGACTACTCCTAAAGTTACTTACTGTCACGTCTCGAGCTTGTGACAATCCTTTTCCAGCTGTAAAACCCATTCCACACAAGAAATTTTTTTTTATTTGGGAATCCACCAAGACATTGGCGTCTGCATCACAACCAGTCCTTAGACTTTCCAATCAGAACTCTTTTTTGGAGTGATTCACTCTTAATTTTCAGAAAACAACCCATTTGCCTCGTGTATTTGATGACCTTAGTGTGGCTTTACCCCAGAGCCATATGTCACAACCTTAGACATACGTTCATGCTCACTATACCGACACTAATCACTCTCCTTTTTTAAGAGAACTACCAAGAACCTTTGCTACTCCTGAATTATTGCTAACCTGATTTTCACCACCAAATTTGGTGTGGTATAAAATTTACTTTTAAACTCACTTAAAGTCTTCCTCAAATTTATCTCCATAGGACTTGAAAAATAAATCAATAGATCTTATGCAGTATCTCACTTGCTTCTTTACTCTCATTACTGAGATCTTAATATGTTTCACACTATGGACTATTGAAACTCAGTGCATCTGAAGCAACAACCTGAGATATACCAGCAGACTTTGAGATTTTAATGGTTGGTTAAGCTATACGAAAACTGACCCATACTTCCTTATTTGTAGTTTTTTGCCACTTGTTACCGTAGAATCATTTTTGACTATCTATAGGACAATTTAAACATTGATTTCTCATCAACTCTTGTGCAGAGTTCATCCTTCAAGTCACTTCTTGGAACTCCTTGTTGATGTAACTGTAACTCTAGCTTGAGTTCTTAATGATTACTCCCATCACTTCACATTTAAGCTATCTTTTGATGCTCTCTAACATGCTCATGTTGAAACCTTTGGTAAATATTCTTCTGTCTAAACATAACCCAATAACAGAGCAAATGCTACATCAATCCATTCCCTTGGATTTCTCTTTGCTGCCAGAGACTCCATGATGATCTACTTTGAACTTCAATCACCATGACATGAGATTCGCTCTGATTCTCATAACTTTCAGCATCTTGTGATTATCTTTTCATTACCCTATTTAAACATATTAGCTTGAACACTAATTTGTATCGTTTTTAGTACTTAACAAGACAACGCCGCCTAACACTCAATATTAGGAAGACTTTCGACACAATCTATAGCTTTTTTCTCTAGTTTAAACAGACCTTTACCATGCTTTTAAAGCATTTTTGTGTTAAGCCCTATCAGGTATGCATGAGGAGAAACAAGCAAGAAAAGGGAGGGAAAACATAGAAATTAAAAGAGCCAATTGAGAAAAAGATGTCATTCTCCAGGAATAAAGCAGACAATGGGAATGAGGTGGCAGAAAATGACAAAATAAAGAGAGGAAATGACAGTCTTAATCATGCAAAAGATCCTGCTTGACCAGAGGTTAACAGTCACTTAAGGGTAAGGTTAAGGGTGCCCTCCTTATCGGCTATATATATGGAATAAGTCACAAGGTTTTGGGGATGCTTCAGGGAGGTACCAGTGTGAGTAGAGAAATGATTCAGAGAATCGGTTTCTGGGTTTTCTAATTTCTTTCTTAGCTATCTCTTTAATTTTTGTTGGTGAGTATATTCACAGCTTGGTTTCTCCAGGATCTGTGAATAGTTTTGGTAGATTCAATAAGTTGTATCTAGGAAATATATCAATAAAGTTCAGTATTATTCAGGAAGTTCCATTCTATTCTAACCATCAACCTACCAGCTCTACATGTAGAAGATAAGATAAGGATATTACCTGGAACCTTAACAACTGGTGAACCTTAACAACTCATGGACAAAAATGTGTCCTCGTCTTCTTTGATGACATCCTAATCTTCAGCAAAAAATTTCAAAACCACCTAAAGCACATACATAAAGTCTTCAACATCCTTGCATCTCAAGAGCTGGTTATTAATAAAGAAAAATGCTCTTTCACTCAGTCTCAGGTCGACTACCTCGGGCACATCATTTCGGCAAGAGGAGTGCAGACAGACCCTTCAAAGACTGCAGCAATGAAGAATTGGCTAGTCCCAAAAGATGTCAAAGCTTTAAGAGGATTCTTGGGGTTGACAGACTATTATAGGAGATTTATCAGACACTATGGCATGTTAGCCAAACCTCTCACCACACTGCTTAAAAAGGACAACTTTCAGTGGTCTCCTGAAGCTCAAGCCGCATTTGAAAAACTCAAGGAAACGATGTGTTCTGCTCCAGTCCCAGATTTGCCAAAGAATTCATTGTTGAGACTGACGCATCGAATTTTGTGTTGGGGGCAGTACTCATGCAGAGCAAAAAACCTATAACATTTTTCAGCCATGGACTGACAAAACGAGAAAAAATGAAGTCCACATACGAAAGGGACCAAATGGTTGTGGTAATGGTTGTACTTAAGTGGAAACATTATCTAGTTGACACCCATTTCACTATCCACACAGACCAGAAAAGCTTGAAATTCTTGCTAGGTCAAAGAGAGGTGACAAGGGAGCATTAAAAATGGTTAATCAAACTACTAGGGTTCGATTTTGACATTCTCTATAAACCGGGGTTAGAAAAAAAAAGCCGCGGGTGGATTATCAAGAATCAATCTGTCTACAGCCATACTAACTTCAACAAAGATATTTCACCTGACCATTCCATCTGTTATACAGTTGCAGGATATATATGTAGAGATTGATCTTGACTCATCCATACAAGCAAGAATCCAATCACTGCTACAAGAACCAGTCTAGGGAAATTTTACAGTAAAAGATGGAAGATTATGGTTCAAAGACAGGTTAGTTCTCCCACCAACATCGACTTTCATTCCATTAATCCTGGCAGAATATCATGATGGGTTACTGGGGGGGGGTCATGCTGGAATACTGAAAACAATGAAAAAGATTCAACAGAGATTTCATTGGGAAAACATCAAAGAAACTGTTAAAGAGTATGATGCTAACTGCCAAGTATGCCAGCAACAAAAGTATTATACATTACCATCCGGTTTATTCGAACCATTACCTATCCTTGAGAAAGTATGGGAAGACATCAGCATGGATTTCATTGAAGGACTCCTTACATCTCACAGAGTTAATGTAATCTTGGTGGTGATGGATAGACTGAGTAAGTATGCACATTTCTTGGGCCTCAAACATCCTTTCACTGCTGCAGAGGTGGCTTAGTTTTTTGTTAAAGAGATTGTCAGACTGCATAGTTATCCAACCTCAATTATTTCCAATAGAGACAAGATTTTTTTGAGCTCCTTCTGGAAAGATCTTTTCAAAGCTTCGGGGACCAAGCTTCAGTACAATACAGCTTTCCACCCACAATCGGATGGCCAAACTGAAGTCCTCAACAAATGCCTCGAAACATATTTAAGATGCTTTGCTTCTAATCATCCAAGATCTTGGGCTAAGTTTATTCTGTGGGCAGAATTAAGGTACAACTCCTCGTACACCTCCTTAAAGACTATTCCATTCAAAGTTGTGTATGGTAGAGATCCTCCTCCACTGGTACGTTTTGAGAAGGGTTCCACAAAGAATCCATAACTGGAACACGCTCTAACTAACAGAGATGATATGATCAACCACATCAAAACTCAATTGGCCAGAGCACAGACCTTAATGAAAAGATCGGCTGACAAGCACAAGAGAGATGTAACCTTGGAAATAGGATCTCAAGCCTTCTTGAAGCTAAAGCATTACAGGAAATCTCAGTGGTTAAACGAATTTGTCAGAAGCTCGCTTCATGATACTATGGCCCTTTTGAGGTTTTGGGAAAGGTGGGGAAAATGGCTTATAGGTTGAAACTTACGGAGGGGTCCAAAATACACAATGTGTTCCATATATCTTAGCTCAAGCCAGCAGTTGGACAACATCACCAGGTGCATCCGCTCCCAACAGCTCTATCTACAATAGATGAATTTGTGATCGCACCAGAGTCAATGGTGTCAACAAGGTACAATTCGGCTGGGTTCTTAGAGGCTATGATCAAATGGAAAGGGTTACAAGCAGGAAAAAATTCTTGGGTAATCGTGAGAGACCTAGTGCAACAATTTTCTACCTTTGAGCTTGGGGACAAGCTCTTTCTCAAAGGGGAGGGGGGAGTATTGTTAAGCCCTATCAGGTATACATGAGGAGAAACAAGAAAGAAAAGGAAAGGAAAACACAAAAATTTAAGGAGCCAATTAAGAAAAAGATGCCATTCTCCAGGAATAAAGCAGACAGTGGGAATGAGGTGGTAGAAAATGATAAAATAAAGAGAGGAAAAGATAGTCTTCAGTCATGCAATGAGCTGTCAAAAGATGCTGCTTGATCAGAGGTTAACGTCACTTAAGGGTAAGGTTAAGGGTGCCCTCCTTATCTGCTATATATATGGAATAAGGCACAAAGTTTTGGGAATGCTTCAGGAAGGTATCAGTGTGAGTAGAGAAACGATTCAGGGAATCGGTTTATGAGTTTTCTAATTTTTTTCTTAGCTATCTCATTAATTTTTGTTGGTGAGTGTATTCACAGCTTGGTTTCTTCAAGATCTGTGAATAGTTTTGGTAGATTCAATAAGTTGTGTCTAGGAAATCTATCAATAAAGTTTAGTATTATTCAGGAAGTTCCATTCTATTCTAACCATCAACCTACCAGCTCTACATGTAGGAGATAAGATAAGGATATTACCTGGAACCTTATCATGTTGATACTTTGTAATGAAATTCACAAGAACCTGATAACCACCAAGACTGATTCTGCATCAAACCTTTCATTCAAACCTTTAAACCATCATAACACCTAATATGTCTTGTTCCAAACAGATTCCTTGATCTTGTTTCTAGTTTCTCCACCTGCAATTTCCTTACTTGAGTTTTGAAACCTTAACTGATACTTGAAAGCCATCAACACTTACTAATCAAACTTCTAAGACATCCCCTAGTCCTGAGATTTCCATGTGCTATCAATAACTATTCTTTCATCCTTTATCGAACACCAACTATATCATAATTTAACAAACCAGATCAACCAAAGAAACAATCTGAAACCCAACACTGCATCTTGATTAATCCAACACTGCATCTTGATTAAAATCACCATACAATTATCTTGTGTTCTTCTAAGATTCAACTCCTTTGAATTGCAGACCATAAACAATAACATAAACCATCACAATGTTATTTCATGCAATTTGAGTCTTCATGATGATGTTTGATTTTTGATTCGATTACCATGGCCACAGACTTGAGCTCATGTCTTTCTTCAACCAAAAAATCAACCTTTTTACCGGAGAAACAAGCCTTTACCTTTCATCAACATACACTTAGAACCAAATTCTGTGATCAAGAGTTATTGGAGTAGCCTCAATATCTTTTTTCTCTTTGGGATCTTGAGTCAATAAACTTCGACTCCTTCATTCATGAAACAGAGAACATAACTTTACATGTGGTAACCTACCACAAACCATTCTCACGCTGATTTTAGAAGCTCACATTAAGATCAATCTTTTGGGATCTAAATCTGCTTGTTACCACCTCTGAATCTCTCTCACTTTCTGCTTACAAACGTTCTTAATCCTTCCAAGAGTTAACTTACAAGCTTGCAGATTTCATAAAACTGAAATCACTTCTTCACCAAAACTTCCTTTTTTCTTCTTTAAATGCTTCCAACAGATCTAGGTCCTCAAAATGAGCAAGGAACTTGTCCTTCCATGAGATATAATCTCCTATCTCATCATTAATCTATAGATCTGCTTTTCCCGTGATAAATATGTCGCCTTCTTGATAAAGCGTAACCCTTTCTTAATAAAGCTTGCACATTTCTTCTAAATCTTGGAAGTTTTATGATAAAGCTTGAGTCTTTCTTCTCTAGCATTAGCTCTGATACCATTTTGTGAGGTTTTAACCTCCCAAAGACAAATCTTTCTTCATCATGATCACGCAAAGAAGCACCAAAAACAGATTGTGAAAAAACATAAAATAGAACCTACAAAGTGAGAGGAAGAAGAAGGAAAAAACATAGCAAGAAAATAAATGGGAGCACACAAGGATTTTAACGAGTTCAACCATGAATGAGGTTAAGTCTACGTCTTGCCGGGATCGGTATCCTGAAATCCACTAAATCAACTGAAAGTTACATCTTTGTCTCTCACCCTCACCGACAAATACAAAGATCTCTCTTTCTCTTTTTCCCCACTCTCTCTCTCTCTCTTGCCCCTCTCTTTATCTCTGTACCTCTTACCTATATGTTATCTCTCTTACTCTAGTTATAGAGCTGCAAACAACAAGACACATAAGTGTAAACTTGTTCTCCTAGCTTAGCAACATCTCCTCTTCGTACGCTCATCCCTGATTGGTTTCAATCTTTTTACTTTAGCCGACAAACAACCAGAGACAGTAAAGATGTCAAAGTACAAGAAAAACCTCTGTTTCATTAGAGTCTTTGCTTTTCTCCTTTTGTTGACACTTAAAGTTTTAGACCTTGTCTTGGACAAAAAGTGTTTACCTGTCTTTTGTTAAAGCCACCCAGATTCTACATACACAAATCCAATCCGAATCCAAACAGAAAAATCTAAAAAAGTCGGAAAATCCGACAAAACCCCCGAAAAATACGAAAAAACTGAAAAATCCAAAAAATCCGAATATGCCAAAATCCAAAATTTTCGGGTTTGGATAGGGTTTTAACTGTGAAATCCGAACCCAAGAGGTTCTACCCGAATCTGAATCCAAAAAATTATTCCATTGGAGTGTAAATTCCTATAGCCAAAAACCCGAACCCGATCGGGTTTTGCCTATACCCGAATCCGAAATCTGAATGCCCACCCCTAGTATGTCCAAACACTTCAAAATGCAATTTCATACTCTAATTTTCTATTTCGTGTCTAATTCGGAGTCGTTAACGGATGTTAATTTCGCTAACACGTGTTTAATGACATGATATAAAACGATGTTGTTTTGATATTTTAGAGAGAAAGAAAAAATGAAATTGAAATCGAAATCCCTAGATTTGATTAATTTCCTTCAATTTCAAATGATCTCGTTTGGTTAAATTTCCCTAAATTGAAAACATAAAATGTTTTGGATTTATAAAGATAAATGTTTGGGTTGATCTCGAAGATAGTTGCGAAATCAATTTTAATTGGCAAACATAAAACAGTTTAAGGTCACGACGTTGTTTTATATCACTTTATCAACGATAAACTATATCAGTTAACAATAATTCTGAATTACATACGAAATAGGACGTTATGGTATAAAATTTGAAAATTTTAAGTATTACTGTATACATTAGTATTAAATATTTGTACATGTTGGAAAAAGCATTTTGCATATACTACGAGTAAAAAATACTTTTTTCCTCTTAAATGATACTTGAGTTCTGGTCAGGTCGGTTCAGGTCTATAACTCGGTTAAACCGGTAAAATGACATTTGGATGAGTTTGCGTCCGGTCTATAACCAGGTTAACCCTGTAAAACACTGGGTCGGACCCGATTCATTTTGTTTCTTGAGCAAAAGGACATCGCAAGTCTTTTTAGTGAGTTAAACAAACTCATAATCATCAGATCTTGAAGAACCTAAATCTCAGAAGCTTACTACGATTTTTTCCGAAACGATGACTGTAAGTCGAATCAATTTGAAAACTTGTCAATCGTTATGTATGTTTCTGATTCTTCTAGGTTTGTTGAATTGACGGTGATTTTTTTTTTTCCAGTTTACGATTCCGATTGATAACGGAGATGCTGTGAAGAACGCAGAGGCAGATTCACAAAGAACACTGTAAAATCTCTCTCTTATTTTTCGATTTCCGAGAAATTTTGAGATCGATTTTCATTTTTTTAGGGTTTATGTTGAATTTTTTGTTTAGGTACCCATATGTTACTGGAACTTCAATTGTTGCAATTAAGTATAAAGATGGGGTTTTAATGGCTTCTGATATGGGAGGTATGTTTCTTAGCTTCAGCTCTTTATGTGTTGCATTTCACCGTCTTCTGATTCTTTGACACTTAGAATTTAATTTAGTTTTGGTTTCATGTATCTTAGCAGTTTTCACAAGTTCTTGCAATGTATGTTTTTGGCTATATGCATAAACCCCGAATAAACGGATCCTGAATGTTTAGATATACACCTGGTATGAGCTTGATTGTTTGCAGTGTTTGTTTTGTCTCTCTTGATGTTTATTTTAGTTAAATCTGTTTTCTTTTTTGGTGAGAGATCACAGCAAGGTAGTGAAACAGATCATGTGTTCCAGATTTGTAGTTATTAGCATGATTCCTGAATGAAGTTCAAAAACTTTTGTTGACATTAGTTTTGTTTTGGTAGTAGATAGTTCCACATATCCTTTTTTGTATACATGTATGAACACTTAGCAATCAGGTTGTTTGGAGTTGTAGCTTCATGCGCATGATTCCTTATAATTTTTGTTTCTTTAGTGTCTATTCAGTTGCATTTGTAGTATGGTTAGTATCTTTTGTTACAGTTCTTCAGCTGTGACTGTATTTTCCTGATTAGCAATGATGATGAAATCGAGATGCAATATTTCTGGTCAACTTGGATTTTTGAATCTTTTTAGCGGTCTTTGATGAGTCAGGGAATTAGGTTTGAACACTATTATGCTGAAAAGGTTTTGTTCTGGCTATTGGCCGTGTAATTAATAAGAATATGTATTTGTTGCTAAACATATAGATATGCAACTGCTTCCGTGCTGTCAATGAGTCTGTTTTCTTGTGACATTAGTTTCACATTCCTCATGCGCTTGTTTGCCTACCTACGTATGCTTGCCAATATATAATGTTACTTCTGTGGTTGTTTTGCTTTGTCTCTGTGTTATTTTAAGATTTAGGGTGGACTGAATTGAGAATTTTTTCGTTGATTTCGGTGCACAAGTTTGAATGAACCAGGGAGTAAAGTTGAAAAGTTTTGACTGCTTCCTGTTCATTTTGTCATCTGTTTCGGTTTCCTCTGTGCCATCTATTGTTTCAAGATATGACAACTGAGAGTAAACATTATAACATTCACTGAAATAGTTTGATTACTCATATTTAACACCAACTCACAATATGTAAGAAGTAAGAAATAGTATTTGCCGTATGGTTTACGATTTTGATGGTATACCTATGAATTTTCCTGATCTCTTAAATATCTTGGATTATTTCTTTAGTACTGAATGTGGGTCCTGGTTTCCTAGGAACTTCTGCACCAGAGAAATGATGATACTGTGGCTTAAACTTACTTTCAAGCTTTTGCAAATCTGCAGGTTCATATGGATCCACCTTAAGATACAAGAACATTGAGAGAATTAAGGCTATTGGTAAGCATTCTCTTCTTGGTGCCAGTGGAGAGATCAGCGACTTTCAGGAGATTCTCCGTTATCTTGATGAGCTCATGTAAGAATCTGTTCCGTTCATTCTTGTTCTTTTTTAATCTTTCCTTCTCATCCATTCTAATGCCTTGTGAGCCCTCACTTTTACACAGCCTGAATGATAACATGTGGGATGATGGTAATTCTTTGGGACCAAAAGAGGTTCACAATTATCTGACTCGTGTGATGTATAACCGTCGCAACAAGTTTAACCCTCTGTGGAACACTCTCGTCCTTGGAGGTGTCAAAAAGGGGGAAAGTTACCTCGGGATGGTATGTCTCAGACTTTACATTTGCATGTAATGTTCTTATGAATGTAACTATGTAAGTATATATTAATTTGGATCTATTTGATTCTCTCTAGGTATCAATGATTGGTGTTAGTTTTGAGGACAATCATGTTGCCACTGGATTTGGAAACCACCTCGCTAGGCCAATTCTTCGTGATGAATGGCATGCAGACCTGAGTTTTGAAGATGGTGTCAAGCTCCTTGAGAAATGTATGCGTGTGCTTCTTTACCGCGACAGATCTGCTATTAACAAGTTTCAGGTTTGTTCAAGTTTTGACGTAATCTCATGAACAAGAATGATTTTCGTTAAGTTTAGTTGAAGTTCTTCGTTTGGAGTGTAATAATGGAAATACATGGAAATTGTGCAGATAGCGAAGATCACAGAAGAAGGCGTTACGGTCTCACAGCCATACTCATTGACGACATTCTGGGAATTCCAGGCTTTCCACAACCCGACTGCTGGTGCTCAAGGTTCCTGGTAAGAAGCCAAGCAACCACATTGTGTGGAGATCTTTCAAGGAAGCTATCTTTTTATGTTATGTGATGTTTCTAAAACGCTTTGTACTGTAGTTGATTTACTATTTACAATTGTGGTTTCTTTATGACATTCCAGAGTTAGATCAATGAGGATTTATGGGGAAGTTCTGTTTATCTTTGGATATAGTTTGATGTTGTTTTGGTATTTTAATTAATTTGGCAATCTAGAATCTCACTTTAGGGTTTGAATCATAGATAGGTTTAAAAAAAAAAGTTTCTAAAGTCTCCTACCAAACAAAAAGATTGTTTGGATGGTAGATGGGTGAATTATATATATTTTTTCTCAAATTTCTCAACAAACTAAAAGATTGAGAACTTGTATGTGTGTTTAATTGCCAAATTAATTTTGAAATTTATTCTTTTACATTGCGTATGTGAAAAAGAATAGAACAAGGCTTCCCTAACGGTCAAAAGATTGTAGGTTATTTTCCTTTTTATGTAATTTAGTACTATGCCCGTTTTGTGTAAATAGAACGGAGACATAAAGCTCACTAGGGCCCATTAGATACCTGTTTACCGGTAAACCCAGTCTGTGAACACTAACGTTAACCAAGTTGGTGTAGATTAGCCTAACCTACGCCTTTTGTTTCTTACGCTTGAGAGGGTCTCAGAAGAGTGAAGACGGTGACCCAGCTTGAAGTTCCCACAAACTTTTTGGTCAACTCTAATAAACCATAAATCCCTAATTTCAACTTACCTTGCTCAAATTCTCCTTGGAGTCTAATCAGATTGGTTTCGCACATCACCCACCAGGTACTATATTGGCCGCTTAATTCAAGTACTTGGCTTTTGTCTTTTTTTTTTTTCCAGTTGTTTTGATCCTTGAACCAAACTACAATTATCAAACTCTTTCTTTATAGTTAGATTCTAAGTTGTGGAATTGTTAAACTTGAAATGTGAAATTGAAGGAAACATAGAGTTAATCCGTTCTTGAAAGTCTTCATAGGGAACTTGAAAGATTATATTATATGAATTGAATTGCTTCTACAAAGTTGAAATTTTTGCAGATTATGGTATTGTGTTCAATGATATTCCCTAAGTTTCAATCCAAATCTAAGAAATAATCTAACCAGAGTACAAAATATTTTGATTTCATTATCTAATGCAGTGTATATTTTAGGAACTTCAGTATGTAAAGCTTTGATCTTTAAGTCAAGCAGAAACAATTATGGAAAGTCTCAGAGGTATAGGGTTCAGTAATACAAGCAGTTCAACAAAGAAGAAGAGAAGCAACACATTACGTCGGCCTTGGAATGAACGACAGTTACAAGATTCTTCTTCATTGCCTTCCACACCAATCCCTGACAATGTAAGAAACCACCAGTATTAATCAATTTTTGCAATGCAAACTTCATTCCTGTTGTACAATATATCTCTTTTAGTTAAATTAAGAATAGTTTGCTGCTAAGTATTGTCTTCATACTTCTTTAGTATTCACTTTTAGTCTCCGGCCGTAAAAGTGTCTGCTTTTATCTTTCTATCCAAATCAACTAAACATTGGATCATTGTGAACTTTCTGTTCCTTATGAAGGTACTTCATACTTTGAATCTTCATGTGTCTACTATTCTATGAATGAAAATGTAAGAAACCACGAATCTTTACTTGAGAATAGTTGTTCCGCTAAGTATTGTTTTCATACTTCTTTAGTATCTATGTAGGAATAAGCACTTTTACTCTGTGGCCGTATAAGTTTCTTATCTCCCTGTCCTAATCAACGAAACGTTGGATCATTTTGAACTTTCTGGTCCCTTCATACCATGGATCTTCATATGTCTATGAATGATTTGGCTTTGTGTTTGCAGAATGAGAATAAGATTAAAGAGAGGGAAGCAGTAGAGTCAGATGAAGGTTCAACAAACGGTTCATTTCAAGGAAGTAACCAAGTGAGGCAAGGTGGAGGCCACAGCACTGCATCCACTGAAGGGTTTCTTGTTCCTATCAAGGCAAAAGACTCAAGCAATACAAAAGAACTTCGAGGTGGTTTTGGTGAGAATGTTGTCAAGAAAGTTAAACTCAAACTCGGTGGTTCGTCAAAAACTATAAATGTAATATCTGCATCTGATGGTGCTTCTGATATTGGGTTATGTTCAACAAAGTCTTCACATGCATCAGATGATGCATTGGAGATTAGGCAGACCAATGAGGTATTATATCCTTTCTGAGATTTTCAGGCTTTCTGATTAAATTTTGTTACTACAGTTGTAATTTGTTGTTGTCTACTGTGACCATTTAACTTACAGGCCTTGTCAAACGAGCGATCCACTAAATTAAGAGGGACACCGTTAGACAATGCAAGCAAAGCAGATTCATGTAGTGATACAAGAATTAGCAAAACAAATACGAATCCAATTCGTAAAAGCAATCGAATTTCTAAACGACGTGTTCTTGATGAGGAACTGGATAGTCTTGAGGATGATGACGAAGAGATTCAGTTTCTCAAAAGGATGAAAATGGCTAAAGTTATTGTTATGGAAGAAGATGTTGATGAAGATGGCGAAAGGAGCAGAAAACATAAAAAGCTCTCCAAGGTAATGAAACAAAATGAAGAATCTTCACGTGTAGGAACATCTGAGAAGTTAGGCAGGAAGGATAAGACGGTAAAAGCATTTGATGATGCTGATTATGTCAAGGAAGATGATGATGAGGAAGAAGAAGAGGGTGTTTCAGATGTTGAGCTTGAAAATAAGAGCTTGAGAACACGAAGAAGGGTAGCTGAAGAAGGTCAGAGTGAAGTTAAAACAGAAATGACTGTGACTACTCGTCGACGTTCTGGACATAGCGGAAACCATATCGAGTTTCCTCGTGGCCTACCTCCGGCTCCACCTAGAAGTGAGTTTACTCTTTTTTGTTGTTAGATATAAAGACAATCACTAAATGCTTGAAGTTTAACTTGGGTACTTGCAATGTTTTGCTTGCAATAGACTGTCTCTGGTTGTGCATTAGTTCAGAGACCTATATAGTTGCTCAATCTATGGTCTAGTCGAGGTTCTTATGAAAATGTTCTCTGACTTGAACCTTTTTGCTTGTTTTGTTTCTTTACAGAGCGAAAAGAAAATGGATTAGAGGTTGATCAGCTACTAAAGAAAGCTGAGGCTGCTCAGAGACGTAAATTGCAAGTCGAAAAGGCAGCTAGAGCATCAGAGGTTTGGTCCTCTTTTTTCTTTTTCAGTTGAAATGGTTAAAGCAAGCTTACATAATCTTTTCACATCGGTAGGCTGAGGCAATCAGGAAGATTCTAGGTCAAGACTCTAGCAGAAAGAAGAAGGAAGATAAGATAAAGAAACTGCAAGAAGAGAAAGCCAAGGTATAAACCGCAACGAAACTTTGGAAAAGATCATTCGTATTGTTCCTTCTCAATTGGTTTCATGACTGTATAACCATTTTCTTCTGCTGTGTATGATATCTTTTATACAATCTTATGAGTGTTTGTATTCTGTTTCATGTAGGAGAAGGCTGCAGACTCGATTGCCCGAAGATCAGACACAGTAAGATGGGTGATGGGTCCTTCAGGAACCGTCGTAACCTTCCCAGAAGAACTTGGATTACCAGCTATATTCAACTCTAGACCTCACAGGTATGATTTATGAACACAATCTAGACCCATCATTATTTATATGTTCTTAAATTTATTCGAAGTTACTTGATAATTTACAAAAGTTTTATTATCTTATTATCCGCTGATTTTAATAATGGGAATTATGGTTTGAACAGTGATTTTAACTATCCGACCCTACCCTTATATTAACAAGTATACTTTGGATAGTAGTTTCCGATACTCGAACTACTCGTACCCAACACTATACCCTTAATGCTCAGGCCTAGCTTTGATACAATTACTCATTGCCTTATTGGGAGCAAACATGTCTTATAAGCTAACCGGATTTAACCAAAATTGACATGGTTTCACGTTGCTCATGAATCAGTTATCCTCCACCGCGGGAAAGATGTGCGGGTCCAGAATGTACAAACCCATACAAATACAGAGATTCAGAGTCAAATCTTCCATTGTGCAGTCTCAGATGTTACAAGGCGATCAAAGGCTAAATAGACATTGTGAGTGCTTATTTCAAGCCATTACTCACTTACGGTTGTCACTATACTCTTGTAGAAAATTATATGGTTCATGTAAATGCTAATAAATGGAGAGCATTAGGGATTTGAAGAATAAAGGGTGGTGATGGAGATGATATAGATTTGTTTGTTTTTAAAATAAGAATTGAATGTCTATAAACATAGATGAATGTAAAATTGTTATGTTTTATCTCATTATGGTTTATTGCAATAACGCAAAATACCAATGTGTTTGGGACAGCCCAAATCGTCGCAAATACAGAGCTTTGTAAATAAATACGTCATCGCAAATATGCGACTGAAAGGATGCTAGGAATAGCAACAGATTTACCTTTGTCACAAATACCATATGGCGACGTGACATGTTTGCTATATTTTTGGGGTCAATTCTGAAACACCCTTAAATCTTTTTTCTAAATTTTTTATACCCTCATCAATTTTACAAACCCCTCAAACAATTAAATAATTTAAATAAAAAAAAAATAACTTTAAGAGTCCCACAAATGTTAAATTCATTTCAATTTAATCTAAAAACAAAAATCTCAAAAAAAAAAATTTATAGTTGGATGGATCCCAGCCCACCCAACAACCATCTTCTTCATCTTACATTCATCTTCAATGTCAACCAACCACAAATTAAATTCTCTTTGAATGTTCATTTATCTTAAAAACTGAGACTTGAAATGTTAAATTAAAGGTGTTTTATCGATTTTGAGGAGAAATTTGGAGGAAATGGAGGTTGGAGGGAGTTCAAGCTCACCATTAGAGGTAAGCTTCGAGTTTGTGTATTTGGATTATAAAAACTCGATTTTTGGTTTTTTGAATCTCGAAAGTGCTATAGTATGACTAAATAGGTTGGTTTTCGTTGTTCTTTAACAATATTAGTGATGATCTAAAGAGAATCGAACACATTTGTGTCGGTAAAAACCCAGAATTATATATTTTAATACAACCGATACAACTAAAAATTAAACATAACACTAGCACAACTGATACAACTATGTAGTATTATACAACTGATACAACTAATAATTTATATACATGTATACAACTTATACAACTGAGTTTAGAGGTTGGAGGGAGTTCAAACTCACCATTGGAAGTAAGCTTCGAGTTTGTGTATTTGGGTTATAAAAACTCGATTTTTGTTTTTTTGAAGCTCGAAAATGCTGTAATATGACTAAATAGGTTGGTTTTTTGTTGTTCTTTAACGACATTAGTGATTATCTAAAGAGAATCGAACAAATTTGTGTCGGTAAAAATCCAGAATTATATATTTGAATACAACCGATATAACTAAGAATTAAACATAACACTAGAACAACTGATACAACTATGTAGTATTATACAACTGATACAACTAGTAATTTATATACCTGTATACAATTTATACAACTGAGTTACTAATGATACATGGATTTATTGTTTTCAAGGTTCAACGAGTAGAAAGAAGCGCACTATCATACATTTCGATTATGGTGGACATTATGCAAAGAAAGGAGGAGAAATTATTTGGATTCCAAAAGAAGGAATTCGTCATGCTATTTTAATAAGAGAATCGATGGAGGATATAACATACGATTTATTGGTGGAGAGGATACATACTAAGATGGGTGCATATGCAGGAAGGAGCGAACAGAAGTTGAGTTATTTTCCGGTTGGAGTTGTACCTAAGGCGCCAGTATATATTTTCAATGATGATGGTCTTATTTTTTTTTTGGAGCCATGTGGAAGTATAATAGGTGTGTTGCATGTTGAGACAAAGATGACTGTTTTGAGTTCATCTTATGCATGTAATGAGGACATTATTTCCACAAATTACAGAGTAAATCTTTCGGCAAGTGAGTCATTCGAAAGATGTGCAATTGTTCCCCACGAAGAAGACGATTTATAAAATAATGAGGGTATAGACGCATCTTTAGTGGAATTAGATAACGTTGATGTGAGTGATACACGTTTGGTAGAAGGAGATCAGGTTGCCAATTTAGAATGGGAAGATGGTATGAATTTAGTTTTGGGTCAAGAATTTCGAAGCAAAGCTGAAGTGCAAAGATTAGTAGAGAAAGCTTGCTTCGTGAATTCTTTTAACTTTGATGTTGTGAAGACGGATAAGGTGCGGTATGTGATAAAATGTGTGGAATCGAAGAATGGTTGCAAGTGGAGTTTACGAGCTGCGAAGGTTAAAGATTCAGACACTTTCTATATTAGGACGTACAACAAAACTCATACATGTTCTCGTGCATCGTCAACCGCATGGATGAAGAAAAGAAGAGGCACACCGGGTTTAGTGGCATCTCTTTTGCAAGAAAAATATCCAGGAAAGTTTGACACACCTACTCCAAAAAGTCTGATTGGTATGGTACAAGCAAAATATGGTTTCAAAATGTTTTACTCTACGGCGTGGAGAGGAAAAAGAGAAGCTGCCTCAGATATACGAGGTAGTCCTGAAGATGGTTACTTGATGTTGTACTCTTATTTGTACATGCTGAGGGAGGTGAACCCGAGTACAGTTTCATATGTGGAAGTCGATGAAAAAAACAAGTTTAAGTATGTATTCTTCGCGTTGGGTGCTTGCGTGGAAGGTTTCCAAGTTATGAGAAAAGTGATCGTGGTGGATGGAACTCACATTAAGAATGTGTATGGTGGGGTGTTATTGGTTGCAACAACGCAAGATCCTAATGATCACCACTATTTGCTGTAGTTGATGGTAAAAAAGATGATTCTTGTACATGGTTTTTCTCTAAGTTGAAGACGCTCATTCCGGATGTTCTAGGATTAGTGTTCCTTACCGATAGGAATCAGAGCCTCATCAAGACAATACGTGAGGTTTACCTATTATCTCATCATGGGTATTGTATATATCACTTATCGCAAAACGTGAAGACCCACGCCTTAAACGTCAACAAAGACACAGTTGCAACAAAGTTTAGGAAAGTGGCTCATGCTTACACAGAAGCTGAGTTCCAAACACTTTTCATGGATTTCAAGGCGAGGTATCTTAGTGCAGCAAACTATTTGGAACAAAGTGTTGAACCTCCAAAATGGGGCCGATGTTATTTCCCTGGCGAAAAGTATAACATAGATACCACTAATTGTGCGAAATCTATTAATTCTATTTTTAAAGTAGCAAGGACGTACTTTCTCATACCAACGATTGATACAATAATATCGGAGTGGTTTAACAAGCATAGGCAAACCTCTACTGAAACGCAACATTTGGTGCCCTATGTTGAGAATGTGCTTCACGATAGTTGTGTTGAAGCAAAACATTTGGCGGTAACTGTGTTGAACAATTACTATCTACTATTTAACGTTATTGGACGTGATGGAAAGAGTTATTTTGTTGATTTGAGGATGAAAACTTGCATGCGTAAATATTTCGATATAGACAAATACACGTGCGTGCATGCCATAACCGCCCATATGGAAGCGAAAAGAAATAGATATACTGACATTGAATTGCATGATTTGTGTTCTAAATTCTATATGATTGAGCAATGGTCTTTGGCATATTGTAGGACGATATTCCTAGTTCCTCATATGTTTATTTTGTTGTGTTGTTTTTGCGTTTAAACTTAGGTTAAATCAACTATACAAAGACATGAACATTCACTAAACTCTATAGCCATTCTGATTAAAAATAACTAAAACTATATTTTTCACAAATATTTTTATACAGATGTTTTTAAAACATACTTATTAAACATAATAATTGAGATACAACTACAAAAAATTCTAAAAAAACCCAATATAACTGGAAATCATGAAAAACTTGTCAAAATATAACTATGTGCAAAAGTCATATGACTTACAACTGATATATAACTATGAGTTATTTTTCCAGGGGCACGCGTGAGGTATAGGGTTGACTATGTTAGATAAGGGGTTTAAGGTTTGACTGCGTCAGATATGAGGTTTGACGGCGCCAGATATGAGGTTTGATTGCGTCAGATATGAGGTTTGACGTCAGATTATTATTATTATTTTTTTTCTTTTTGCCTAGTAACTAAGTTGTGTTAGTTGTATCCATTTGTAACGAAATTTTTAAATACTTATTCTTTCAATTCAGGATTGAATCATGATTAAAATACGAAATACATGATTAAAAAAACATAAGTTCCACAAAATACCGATTGTTTAACATAAATTCCACAAAAGTATAAGTTCCACAAAAACATAAGTTTCACAAAAACATTAATTCCACAATATAAGTTAAAACCAAAAGATAACAAGTTCTTAAAACAAAGTCCCTATTGTTTGAGAAAGGGACTTTGTCCATATTAAGAAGCCTTCACCTCTCTTTTCTCCCTCATTTCCCTTGGATTGGTCTCCTTCACCTTTGGCTTTGCCTTCGCTTTCTTGGTTTGGCTTATCCTTCCCCTTCCCGTTCTCTTTTGCGCTCTCTTTTTCCATTACCTGAGGTGTAGGAACCTCCATTATGCTCTCTTTTGCCTCATTTTCGCCTTCATTTCCTCTTTCTTCTTCAACTCTTTCTTCTTCTTCTTCGTCCTACAATTGAATAGCTCATACACCATATAACTTAATATAACTCATGCAACTAAGTTAGGGGCAACTAACTTAATTATTTAAAATTCATATACCTCCACCTCCGTTGTCATCCTCTGAGTTCTCTAACCCCTTGTCACTCTCATTACCTCCATCCTGTTCACCCTCATTTCCTCCATCATTAAGGTCGTCATCATTAAGGTCATCATCTTCTTTCTCTGCGTTGAATCCATCACGCCATTCCAATAGTTGAGTCACTGATAACTCAATGTCCTCTAACCTTGGCATCAGAAGTTCAAGCTTCTCAAACACTTCGTCAATCCTCGCATGAACTTCAGCAAAACCATCTTGAATGGCCTTCGTCAATGTCTCTTTCAGGCTCAAGGTGCGTTGGACATTCATATTGTCTTTCTGGCCAGCCACATCATATATGAATACGTCCTCAAAACATATCTTCTTTTTGGCTTCAAGAATGCACGCGTTCCAATTCACGCACAAGACATCATCTTCTTCGTACACGTCATCCGCATCCAAGATCTGGTCCAGAAGAGCAACCTCAAAATCTGTAGGCTCTAAAATGCTTTGAATTTCCTGCGGATGGTCATACACAAATAATCACATTTTATAAATACAACTAATATAACTAATCCAACTACACGTAGAACAACAAAATGATATAACTAATATGACTAATCGAATTCTGTATAACTAATATAACTAATCGAATTCTGTATAACTAATATAACTAATCCAATTGTATATAACAAACTTATTTCCATACCTTAGTCTTTCCAAGAACATCGTGAACCCTATCCAATGACCACCCTTTCATGGTACAATGCTTCCATTTGGTCCTGCACATCCTTGGGCAAGCATTAGTCACATCTTCATCACCATTGTCATAATATTCCCTAAACTGATACTGCATAACGGGAATAGTCTCACACGCCAAGATCTGCACATTAAATTCACAGTTAGTTAGTTTTTTGCTACAGTTAATACAACTGGATATACCTAATCAAACTGTCTCTTACCGCCAACGGATTAATGAAACCCAGGAAGTTCCACGATGTTTGAACTGTTCCTTTGAAATGATCCATGGTGTGCCAGATCTCTTTCAACTAATCTTCGAAGGTGAACCTACCCCATGGAAATGTGACGCAAGCATCAAAATTGAAAACAACACGTAAGAAGAAATGATCTATAAATCCTCTAGTATTGGACTTCTTGATGACCGTGCTTAGGAACAATAAGAGTCCCATCTTCAATTGGGTGGTACCCTACGGCATCGAGATAAACTTTTGTCGTATATCCTCAATAAGAATCTTCTTCTTCCCACTTCCATCGGTTCCAAAGTGACTCTTCACAAACCGTAAACTACCAAGCGTCATCATATAATTCTCTAGAAATTTCTTACAGTTGAACCCACTGAGAATCACATGCTCCCTTAACGAGTACCTAATGGGCACTCCATTCACGATAAACCATGCCATTTCCCCCCCTCTTCATGTTCACGGTCCTTAAAAGCAACATCTACAAATGCGTTAGTTTGTGGTACTTTTCTCTCGGCATGTGAAAAACATGCTTGAACTGAGGATGCTCCATGAACCAATTATATTCATCATCCTTTACCGTATTTGTAAGCAATTCTATTGTGGATACATCATCACACTTGGAGGCCAATTTGCACATTACCACGTAATCCTTGCTTTTGAAATGGAACTTCTCCAGGGGAATAGGCTTTAACCCCCCCCAGTATCCTCGGTCTCCTGCAAGTCACACAAATGAACAGGTACAAAAGCGTATTAGTGATATCAGTTATATATAAACTATAGTCATATTAGTCGGATTCAGTTATATCAGTTGGATTCTCACCGGCAATACCTCAACATTGGGGTTTCGTGGAGGCTAGGCCGTGGGAGCGACAGTTGTGTCTGTTTCAACCTCCGAATCAGTTCCACGACGCCGTTGCGTTTGTTTTGGAGGCGTATTACTCGGCTTCCTCTTCACACCACGAGTCTTCACCATTTCGATTTTAGGGGTTAGTGAGGAGGGATGAGAAAGAAAATTTGGAGCTTCTAAACGGAACAAAAAGGGACGAAATATAGTTAATAACAAGTTAATGCAAGAAAAACGTAGGGAGTTCGTGGGGAGTTGAGAAGAAGAGGAGCGAAGAAGAAGAGGAGCGAAGAAGAAGAGAAGCGAAGAAGAAGAGAAGCGAAGAAGAAGGGGGAATAAATGGTTTTTTTTTTGTTTTTTTCTTTTTTTAATTTCAAATATCAAATTCTTGGGTCAACAGTATCAGGTCGGTTTAGTGGGTCGAATTGACCCTGGTTTTTTTGTAAATAAGATTATGGATCCAGACGTTTTAATCATTTACGTCATTTTGTTATAAAAATAAAAAAAATAAAAAACAAAAATTGAAAAAACATTTAAGATTTAAAATTAAAAGATAGGGGTGTTTTAGATTTCCGCCCATATTTTTGGCCATCGTAAATGGACAATTTATGCGAAGCTATATAAAGAATTATTTTTTTGGCACCGTCATGACACTTTTCGTACCGTGGTTTAAAGAATTCTCGAGTCTTAAAGCCATCTTGGTTCTTCTTATCTTATCAAACCTAGAAACCAACCACATGGCTCGACTTGCTAGATCTCGCTTATTTTGTGGATTGTGTTTATTCTGATATAGGTCGTCACACCACCTCAAGGTTAATAATAAGATAAGTCTTGTAAAAAAATATTTAGTATAACTGAAAACTACATATTATATGCTTTCATTATACAACTACTATACTTTATAAACACACATGTAGGAAGTAAGTTCAGTACTCCCACTATAAAATAAAATACAAAAAAGAATTTTTTTTTGTTAAAAAAATACAAAAGAAATCTTGACCCAAAAAACATGGAAGATGGTGAATATAAAGAGACAAGGAAGGAAGAGAGGCCATCCAACCATCTTTATCAATAAAACCATATTTTTTTATGTCATGTCATAAATATTGATCGTATTAGGTTGGTTTGAGAATGATTGATTACAGGAGACATATGATGTTAATAGTAATGGACATATAAAACTTGAAATTAACCTTACATGCTTAAAGAAAACAAAAAACTCTAGCCTTGAATGTAATATTGAAAGCAAAACCAAGTGTCGTTAGTTCAGTTGGAAAAGAATCTATGCAAAATTTAGAGATTATAAGATTGAGCGATGTTTGAAACAAAACTAATATTATATGTTATTGGTTTCGAGTCTGTAGATTGTCCTGTATCGTTATATTGAATTACCACTTTTGATGCGTTGTTTCCCTGTATAACTATCATTGGCTTCTCCTTCGGTATTACTATCTTTTCCCTACATCAACGCAAACACATTTTATATATAAACCAACATATATAAAACAAATAAAGGAGAAGTCAGTTGCTTGATTTATGAAATGCATTACAATTTAAAAGAAGAGAATCAAGCAACTGACTTCTCCTTTATTTGTTTTATATATGTTGGTTTACCAATGTAGGTTCCGTGTTTAAGATAAATCTGTTGGATCGATAATGGGTATTAATATTGTTGGACCTATATTAAATGGGCATTATATAATTATGGGTCTTATGTGAATAAGAATAAAGTCAAATGTGATTAATGTGAATTGAGGTTAATGTGTTTTAGTGACAAAACATGAAATTGTCCCACATTAGAACTTGAAATTTTTTTTCTCAAGTATAAATATAGGTGTATCTCCAATATGGTTTAACATGCTATGAAGACACAAAGAGGGTTATGCAAAATACCACACACGCGCTCCGGATCGAGCTCGAGCTTGGGCTTGGGCTTGGGCTTGGATCTTGGGTCTTGGGTCTTGGGGCCTTTGGCCCACGTAACAGATATTATTTTTGGGCCAAGTTTTGGACCCAATAAGTCCACATTTTTGTTGACTTTTAGTCAACGTTTTCCCAAGAATTTTGCATATGAATTTCGAGTTCAAACTCAGAATAACCGAGTCAAAACCGTCCCGGATTTTTTCCAGAAATCTCGCCATGCGAGTGATTCGAAAACCGCCCTCTTCTTCCTTTATTTTCTCCGCCTCGTTTTCGAGTTCATCGATTCATTCTTACGAAAACTCTCGGAAAAACTCACAGAAAAAAACTAACAAAATCTACTTGTCTTTCTCTTCATCAATACGTAAGTGTCTCGAGAGTATACCGTAGTTCTGCGTTCGCATACTCTATTTTCGAGTGTCGCGAATACGGTTTCCAAAAGGTTGTATCCTGGGATTCTTAATTGTTGAAAACCGTCACATTACGGGTGATTATAAGAATTAAGGAAAGAGATCAAATTTCGTCTTCACGTTTTTTCGGTTTTCACAAATCGTTTCAACTAGTTTTCTTTCCGTAATTCTAAACTTTATTTGTAGTTTTTTCACATCCGGATTTTTGCGTCCTACAATCTTAATTCTTATAATCCGCTTTCTGCTTATCGCTTAAAACGAATTGAGAATTGCGAACAATTCTTCAAATTTTTACGAAAACAAAAATTTTTAAAAATATTTTCTTACAGTTTTTACGAAACGTTTTCGAATTCTTTCAGATTTTAAAAAAACGTTTTCAAAAACCATTTACGATTTATTTTGATTTATTTACGGATTTTCAAAACATTTATGGGTTTTAATTTAATTGGTGGTTATTTTGAAATCCCGAAACAAATTTTTATTCGAATTTTAAATCGATTCAACGCTTATACGGTTGCTTTTTAGCGATTTGGCGGAACGTTATAAATCGTAAACGCTACTATTTATTTTCACGAAATGGTTTACGCGATTTGTTTTGCGAAACGCATTCTCAAAATAGGATCTTCGTGATCTGAAAAAATAATAATATAAATTTTATTAATTGCGAATTTTGAAAACGATATTTATTTATTTATTTTTCAAAGAGAGAGAAAAAAATATATTCGTTTGAATTACACGTTATAGTGAATTCTAAAAACGTTATTTATTCTCGAAAAAATAACGATTTTGTAACACTATTTATTAGCAATATAAACAAACGTTATTTTTTCTTTTTTGGAAAAATAAATAAATATATTTAAAATTAAATACATTTTAAAAAATGCTTAATAGTAATTCATAAACTATTTAATTTTTTGTTTTTAGTGATTTAAATATTTTAAACGCTCTTTAATTATTTTTTTTTCTTAATTTTGACATTTATTTGTCTTTTTGTGAAACAGAAAAAACAATGTCTACGGAAACCGTTGATGTGACTAACGGAGGTCCTGATGCCGACAATCAAATAAGTGAGACGACGACCCTACATGGAAAAGGTCTTCCATTTACCGCGCCTGATGTCCCAAATGTTCCGAGTGCTATTGTGACACTGAAAAAATTCGATGGCTCCAACTTCAAGTCGTGGCTCAAAATATGCATTTCTTTCTGACTACGCTAAAATTGGAGAGGTATCTCACCGAAGTTCAACCTGTCTTGCCTCCCGGGAATACTGAGGTACACGTTTTGGCTAGTGTCGATGGGTGGCTCCATGGGGACTATCTGTGTAGAGGCTACATTAAAGCTTGTCGGGTGGATCAGCTATACAACGTTTACAGTGAGGCCAAAACTTCCAAAGAAATTTGTGATTCCTTGGATAAGAAGTACAAGTCTTTCAATGTAGATTCGGAAAAAATCGCTACGGCAAAATTCCTTAACTTCAAAATGGTGGACTCTAGGCCCATCATGGAGCAAGTTCATGAGCTACAACTGATAATCTAAGAGATAGCTGATGAGGGCATGAAGATCTATGAAATATTCACAGTGAACTGCATCATGGAAAAGCTACCTCCGTGCTAGGTCGATTTCAAGAATTATCTCGGCCACAAGCAAAAGGCTTTAACTTGGGCTAATCTCATTTCCAGGCTGTAAAATGAGTCATTCAAACGCAAGGTTGAACCGACATTCACTCACAATGCTAATATAGATGAGTACAAGAACAAAGGCAAAGGAAAATTTGTGCCTAATTTAGGCAAGGGACCGCCTAAAAAGGTTGCCACAAGAAGGGGCACAAAGCCAAGGAGTGCTTCAAAAAGGCTAAAACACTTAATCAAGCAAATTTGACTGAAAATGACCTATGTGCGGTGGTTATGGAAGCAAATGTGGTTGATGAAGAAACTAAAGAGTGGTTTTATGACACATGTGCAACTACTCACATCTGTTTTGACAAAACAATGTTCAACACCTATCAAAAGACCAAGTCTAATGCCGATATGAAGATGGGTAACAAGTTTGTCTCCAAGATTGAAGGCACTGGTAAAGTGATGTTGAAGTTCACTTCTGGACATGCCATAACTCTCACCAACGTGAGGCACGTGCCAGACATGAGGAAAAATCTCATCTCCGAATCTCGACTGAGAAAGCATGGCTTCGCCACGAGCTTTGAGTCCGAACAACTGATTCTTAGGAAGAATGGGGTGTTTATGGGTATGGGACTCTTATTGTATCACAGTCCTTAAGAACTCTGAAGTATCTGTTTCTGAAATTTCAATGAATAAGAAACCAGTTGCTTACTTGGTCAAGTCTTTTAATATTTAGCATGAACGATTAGGACATGTGAATTATAAATCTTTATAGTTTCAAAATGTAAATTTATTAAAGATAAATGTGAAGTATGCGTTCAAGAAAAACTCACTAAAACACCTTCACCTCAAGTCAAAAGAAAAACCGAATCTCTCGGATTAATCCACACAGATTTGTGCGATTTAAAATTTATACAAACCAGAGACGGTAAAAGTATTTTGTAACTTTCATAGACGATTGTACAAGATACTGCTATGTATACTTATTACATAGTAAAGATGAAGTCTTGGAAAAATTCAGACAATATAAACTCGAAGTCGAAAATCAACTTCAGAAAACTATTAAAATAGTTCGAAGTGATAGAGGAGGCGAATATGATGGCCCATTTAATGCATTTTGTTAAGAATAAGACATTATTCATCAAATAACCGCTCCCTACTCACCGGAATCTAACGGATTTGCAGAACGAAATGATGAATGCAATCTTGCAGGAATATGGGTTACCCCATAACCTGTGGGGGGGGGGAGCACTCCTTACCACAAATTATATCCTCAACAAAATACCGCACAAAGTAACTGGCAAAACGCCATATGAACTCTGGACGGGTAAAGTACCTTCGTACAAATACCTGAAAGTGTGGGGGTGCCTCGCAAAAGTCGCAGTGCCGCCTCCCAAAAAGGTTTCAATAGGACCTAAAACCGTAGATTGTATTTTCATCGGATATGCACATAATAGCAGTGCTTACCGGTTTCTGGTTCATAAATCAGATATACTGGATATTCATGTAAACACAATTATGGAATCAAGAAATGTATCATTTTTGAAAACTTTTTTCCATGTAAGGATAATAAAATCCAAAACGAACTCGCAAAGAAGTTGAACCAACGGACGAGGCAAGCACTTCTAGTACTTCACTTAATGAATCATAAGAGGTTGAAGATGAACTTCGACAGAGTAAAAGAGCTCGAAAAGAAAAATCTTTTGGTGACGATTTTTAATGGCATTTCTCGCAGAGAATGAGCCAAAAATGTTCACAGAAGTCATGTCTACTCCGGATGCACCTTCATGGATGGAAGCCGTCAATAGTGAGATCGACTCCATTATGCAAAATCATACATGGGAAATAACCGATCTACCCCAAGGGTTTAAATCACTAGGGTGTAAATGGATTTTCAAAACCAAGTTGAAAACCGATGGTTCAATTGATAAATACAACGTTAGGCTTGTGGTGCAAGGTTTCCAGCAAAAAGAAGGCATGGATTTCTTTGATACTTATTCTACGGTGACGAGAATAACCTCCATCAGAATGCTGATAGGAATTTAAGCATTGAGAAACCTAGAGATACATCAAATGGATGTTAAAACCGCTTTTCTAAATGGTGATTTAGAAGAGGAAATTTACATGAAAAAACCTGAAGGGTTTGTCGTACCTGGATAAGAACACAAAGTCTGTAGACTTGTGAAGTCATTATATGGACTTAAACAAACTCCAAAACAATGGCATGAAAAATTTCACAACGTAATGATGTCAAATGGTTTCAGCATTAATGAATGTGATAAGTGCATTTACATCAAAATTACTCCTAGCGGGTATATTTTGTTATGCCTATACGTGGATGACAAGATCATTATTGGTAACAATAAAGACATAATCCAATAAACTAAGAACATGCTTAGCGGAAAGTTCGACATGAAAGACATGGGTCTCGCAGATGTAATCCTAGGGATTAAGATCACTAGAACTTCTGACGGAATCATCTTGTCTCAAACTCATTATTATGAAAAGATTCTTGATAGATTCAAGAAATACACAACCGGGACTGTAAAAACTCATGTTGATTCTCAACTCCACTTGACCAAGAACTCGGGTGAAGCAATTTCTCAAGTGGAATATGCTCGTGTAATCGGAAGTCTAATTTACTTAACGAATTGCACAAGACCCAATTTAGCACATGCGGTAAACGTATTAAGTCGCTACACGAGTAATTCAGGTCATAAACACTGGAAAGCCATAACAAGAGTAATAAATTACTTACAATATACAAAAATTTATGGGTTGCACTACGGTAAAAAACCGGTAGTTCTTGAAGGATACAGTGATACAAACTAGATTTCAGATTCCAAGAACTCGAAATCCACGAGTGGATACGTCTTTACTTTAGGAGGTGCAGCGGTATCTTGGAAATCTTCCAAACAAACCTTGTTGGCTAGATCAACTATGGAGTCAAAGTTCATAGCTCTTGACAAAGCCGCAGAAGAAGCAGAACGGCTTCAGAACTTCTTGGAAGATATTCCAATGTAGGAGAAACCAGTCCCGACATTACGTGTACACTGTGATAGTCAATCGGCTATAGCCCGGGCGTTGAGTAATCTATATAGTGGTAAATCTCGTCACATTAGAAGATGACACAAAACCATTAGACACTTAATTTCAAGTGGTGTAATAATGATTGATTACATCAAATCAGCCGACAGCCTAGCGGATCCATTTACTAAAGGTTTGGCTCGTGATCAAGTTTTAAAATCATCAAAGGGAATGGGTTTATTGCCTTCAAACTAAAGAGGATGTTTGATGGAAACTTCACCTACGTGACTGGAGATCCCAAGATATAGGTTCAAAGAGATAATTAAATCAAACAAAATCTAAAAGCACTAATAGACTTTTATGTCATTACTCAATTCCCAAGATGATAAATAGTGCTTCCTGTATGTAAATAAGGATAAGGGTTAGCTTTTAATGATTCGAGTCCATAGTTTTGTATGTGGAGTATTACAGGATACTTCTTAAAACAAAGACTTATGGGGAACACCTAGTGAGTGTGAAATGAGGCCGTTTCTAGTAGAATGAAGCTCGAGCTCGAGTTTGGGCTTGGGTTTGAGTCTTGGGTCTTGGTGAATGTGGGTCTTTGGCCCACGTCAAAAATATTCTTTTTGGGCCAAGTTTTGGACCCAATAAGTCCACATTTTCGTTGACTTTTAGTCAACGTTTTCCCAAGAATTTTGCATACGAATTTCGAGTTTAAACTCGGAATAACCGAGTCAAAACCGTCCCGAATTTTTTGCCGAAAATCTTGCCACGCGAGTGATTCGAATTTTTATTAACAGTTTTTTCACATCAAAATTTTTGCGTCCTACAATATCTTAGTCCAATTTTTGTTACCAGAAGGAATAGAGTCTACGGCTGTTTGGATGGTTTTGGAATCAGCTTTATCATTATGACTAATCACCACTGTCTTTGCTATATCTTTGTAGAAATCTTTCGGTTCTAAACAATGAAGCTGTCAAACACAAAAATGAGAGAGTCAAATACAAAGAGATTTCATTGGTTAAGAAAAAGTTTTTGGCGCTTCTAATCATAAACTAGGAAGAATTTTCAACTTAATTTATCAGAAAAAGAAGAAGGAAGTTTCATCTTTGATTTGGACGTTTATATATTTGAAGATTATATTCTCCCATTGGAATTACAATGTATATTTTCTTAACTACTTAAGAAACATGTATATGTTCTTACCTAATCCCAAGTATGGTTAAAGATCCACTAACTTGATTTCTTAATCATAAGGTAATTTAAATACCCAGTAATTGAGTTAGCACTAATTTTTAAAACAAATTTATAAAAATACATAGCAGCAATAAATGAAAGTGATTATATCCGTTGAAATAGATTTATTAACCAAAAACTACATGATAATGTTATGTATTTATTTAAGAGAATTGAGTAGACATTGATTTTCTTTATAAATTTGTATAATACACGGTAAATAAATTTGTTACATGTTGACTATCGTATGTTATAAATTTATTACATGTTGACTAAGTATGTTATAAATCATTTAGCATGGTTTTTCGGGACAGCTTAAAGGATGGTGGGATAACTATCTTACTAATCAGCAACGAGGAGAAATCCTTGACGTTATAAAAGTAGATGAAGAAAGCATGCCAATTCTAGACAATTTCGGAAATCCCCAACAAAATGCCGTAGCAACTCTAGTCTTAGCTATAACCCTTCATTTCATAGGAGATCCTTCAGTCCTTAGGGACAAAAACGCAGAACTCCTTTCAAATCTTAAATGTAAAAAACTAAGTGATTTCCAATGGTACAAAAACACATTCCTCACTAGGGTCCTTCTCCGACAAGATTCAAACCAAACTTTTTGGAAAGAAAAATTTCTTGCAGGACTACCAACACTCTTAGGAGAAAAGGTTAGAACAAATATTAGAGAATCTAGTGGCATCCAAATAATTGATTACGATGATTTCACTTACGGAGAATTAGTTAGTCTTGTCCAACAAGAAGGTCTTAAAATCTGTCAAGATTTAAAACTCCAAAAACATCTCAAATGGGAACTTAGAAGAACAAAAGTAGAATTAGGATCTTTCTGCAAACAATTTGAAATAGATCCTAGTAACAAAAAGTCATGTGTAGGTGATTGCAAGCCAACATACTATTCCAAAAAATCAAAATTTACAAAAAGAAATTTTAAGGAATATAAGCCATGAGAAAACGCTTGGAATAAATCTCGAAACAGATTTAGACCAAAAGAACCCCAAAACAAACCTTTTTACAAAAACCTAACGTGCTATAAATGCAACAAGAAAGGCCACACTTCAAAATTTTGCCGTCTAAATAAGAAAATCCAAGAACTCGATCTTGGAGAAGAAATCTCAGCCAAAATATCAAACCTTTTTCTAGACTACTCTTCCTCATCGAGTGATTATGATTCTGAGCCCTCTTCTGAAAAGGCCTTGCAAGTTGATGAACTTAATAATTCGTCATCTAGCTCGGACTCAGATAATAAAAAACTCCAAGTCCTAACAAAAGATCAAGAGTTCCAATTAGAAATCTTGAATTCAATCTCAGACCCCCAACTAAAACAAAAATTTCTTGAAACAATTATTTCAACCCTAAATGAGAACAAAAAGATAGAAAATCTTCCAAAAACCAAAGATACATCAACTTCAAACTCTTCATATAACTTAACCACTATCCTCAACCAAGGAAGAAAAAATAATTCCAAAACTACTCTACAGTCCCTTCAAATTGAGATCAAAGACGTAAAAAATGAACTCAAACATTTAAAAGAAAAACAAAAAACGGATTCCGAGTATTTTCACTCAATATTAACTTCTAAAAAACATGATGACTCCAGTTCAGAGGAACAAAACAACATTTGTTCAGAAAATATAGAAGATGATCTAATAGAACAAATACAGTCCCTAAACACCATGCCAAATGATTTCCTCTTTGTATTAAGAGAAATCACATCTCGGAAATATAAAAAAAAAATTACACTTGTTTTCTCAGAAAATTACAAAATAGATACAATTGCACTCTTTGATACTGGTGCCGACCTTAATTGCATAAAGACAGGTCTTGTGCCAAGATGTTTTCATCACAAAACAAATGAAAAACTCTCGGCAGCAAATAATTCAAAACTTAGCATAACTTCAAAAACAGAAGCTTCAATATTAAAAGAAAATATCCTTTTCAAAACAGTTTTTGTTCTCACAGATGATATATACCAAAATATCATTCTCGGAACACCATTTATAAACCTAATAACTCCGTACAAAGTTAAAGATGATTCAATTTCTTTCAAAACACAAGATAAAAAATTATCTTTCGAATTTATGGAAACTCCAAAGAAAAGGAGTCTAAACTTAATAAAAGCATGCTCAATACAAGAAAACTCTATAAATTCTCTAATTAATAGCAAAAAATTCCATTTAGAAAACTTACAGACATAATTTCTTGTTGAAAAAACAAAAGAAACATTAGAAACTCCAATTACAAAAGAAAAAATTTCAAAACTAAGTAAACTATTCGAAGAACAATTATGTTCGGATTTACCAACGGCCTTTTGGGATAGAAAAAAACACATAGTTGATCTACCCTATGAAGAAAAATTCGATGAAAGGGAAATTCCTACAAAGGCTCGTCCAATACAGATGAACTCTGATTTAGAGAGCCATTGTAAGAAAGAAATTTCAGAACTTCTAAACAAAAAATTAATTTCGAAATCAAGATCTCCATGGTCTTGTGCAGCTTTCTATGTGAACAAAAATTCAGAAATAGAAAGAGGAACTCCGAGACTTGTAATAAATTACAAACCTTTAAATACGGCGTTAAAATGGATTAGATATCCAATACCAAATAAAAAAGACCTTCTTCAAAAACTCCACTCTGCACACATATTTTCAAAATTCGATCTAAAATCAGGATTTTGGCAAATCCAGATATCTGAAAATGATCGATATAAAACAACATTTACTATTCCTTTTGGGCAATACCAATGGAATGTAATGCCTTTTGGTTTAAAAAATGCATCTTCGGAATTTCAAAGGATAATGAATGACATATTTTTAGAATATTCAAAATTTTGTATAGTATATATTGATGATATACTTATCTTTTCAAACTCCCTTGAGGAACATTTTAAACATGTAAAAACATTTTACTATGTTGCATGAAAAAATGGACTTGTTATTTTAAAATCAAAAATGGCTTTATTTCAAACTAAAATCAGATTTCTTGGTCAGTACATATCCAAAGGTATGATAAAACCAATAGAAAGATCATTAGAATTTGCAAACAAATTTCCTGATAAAATCTTAGATAAAACCCAACTACAAAGATTTTTAGGAAGCCTTAATTATGTTTTAGATTTTTGTCCAAACATTAATAGATTAGCTAGACCATTACATGACCGTTTAAAGAAAAACCCAACCCCTGGACAGAAGAGCATACCACTGTAGTCCAACAGATTAAAAAACAAGTTTTAGAAATCCCGTGTCTACATATAGCAGATCCAAATTTAGAAAAAATTGTAGAAACAGATGCCTCTGATATTGGATACGGAGGAATTCTGAAACAAAAAGAAACAACAGGTCGTGAAAAAATAATCCAATTTACTTCATCTCATTGGAATGAGACCCAAAGAAATTACTCGACAATTAAAAAAGAAATACTAAGTATAGTTTTATGTATACAAAAATTTCAAAGTGATCTTCTAAATCAAAAGTTCTTACTAAGAATTGATTGCAAAAGTGCTAAAGATGTTTTACAAAAAGATGTTAAAAATCTTGCTTCAAAAAATTTTTTTGCCCGATGGCAGGCATTACTAAGTATTTTCGATTTTGATATAGAGTATATTAAAGGAGAAACAAATTTTATTCCAGACTTCTTGACTCGTGAATTTCTCCAAAACAGGTACGATGCCACCAAAGACGATTGACAAAGGAAAAGGCCTTTCTTTAGGCCCAAACCAAGAAAAATTACAAACTCCAAACACTTCCAAACCAAAACCAAAACCCGAAACACAACCCTGGATTACGGTTACTAAAAGGAAACCAGAGAAAGAAGAAAAAACCCTCCAAACGCCTGACGAAATTTTGGGACAGATTCGGACTTTACAACAAGCTTTTGAAAAAAGTTTTTCAAAACAAGAGAAAGGTAATTCTTCAAAAATGCCTTCTTCTCTTGAGATTTCCAAAAATCCCTGAAGCCTCCTTAAAAATGATTTCAACACAAAACCAGGCTTCGAAACAAATTTCAAAACCTTTGAACAATTCACAAATTGTTTTAAAGGAATTTTCACAAAGTCCTCCTTCAGAGTATTTTGAAAAAACAACTTATCAAAATGTCATTACAGTTGAAAAAGACTTTTTTTGTGGAAAATGATCCGTTTCTAACCATCGAAAAGTTTTTTGGGAAAAATCAGTTTTATAAACCATTCAATACAGATAAAACTGTATTATTTTATCAAACAATTCTGGAAATTACGGGTTCTGTTACTTTCAAACACAATTTTTTGGATGAAAGTCACACGGCTCCTGCTTACTCTACTTTCAAAATCCATGACATCATTTCTCCAAGAGATTGGGATTATGATCTCAATGAAAATATAAAATTTCCAGAAAGCTTTTCAAATCTCTCTTGTTACGATGTCCCATTCAATTACTGGGACTATTGCCAAGCTTGGTATAATTCCTTCTTAATCCAATCACCCAAACACAAACACACTTGGTTAATCTTTTTTGATACCACCTGTAACCTATCTAAATCACCAATTTGGTTCAATCAATGGTGGAACAACTTCGGTTCCGTCATAAACATTTTCAAACCTCAGATTAACAAATCTTTCCAAATCTTCAAAAACAGTTTCATACCATCTGATGACGAAAAAAGATTTTCCGCTCTAACCCTTTTCCATTCCAAATTTCATTTACCTTGGGTTTTTTCATGGACCTTTGAATTTTCAAATGATATAATACCTGTCGTCAGACGAAAATTTAAAGTCAAATGGTGGGACAAATATAGAATCCCCTCAAATTTATATCCTTCAAACATCCCCGAATGGATTCGAAGCCAAAATTCTAAATCTTTTAACCCACCAAATTCACAAACACTTATCCAATCACCAGAAATGACCCATTTCTTAGCCCAGAAATAAAAAATGTTGTCTATGCTGGCAGCCGCAAAATTAGAGGAAAAAATCAAGACAATCTCGATGCGATTCTTACCAACAATTTCAACACAGAACTCTCAAGCGTCAGGAAGTGAACCTGAGATAGACGAGGATGACTTGACCACTACGGAAAGCAAAAGACATGAAGCATCTCGAGGAGCACTCAGAAGCCATCATTGTCCACTACGAAAAGCAGGAGACAAGAAGCATCTCAAGGAAGCACTCAGAAGATAATGCGCTTAATGCGCTTGTAATTATCAAGAGCCTGGTGGAATTAATTTGTTAAAAGAAATAAATTTTACTAAGAAAAATTTTCAAGACTAAATTGAGTTCGTATTTTTATAAACAAACTATTTTGATTTCTTTTTTTAGTTCTAAGTATTTAGTAATCATGAGTGTTTCGCCGGTCTCGTATCTAGGAAGTAAGTCCCGAAAGAGTAGGGCTATATAACCTAGAGTTTAGTCTGGATTGTAAGGAAAACTAATCTTTTAAATCAATAGGATTTCAAGATGAGTTCGTATTTTAAGAATACGCTAGATAGGTCTGAATCAACTTCATCTTCACGAATTAGATCTTCAAAAGAATCTAAAAAGATTATAAATAGTCATGAAACTACTATAGATGATTTCCAAGGATCAATTGACAATTGAGAAATCCCAAGAGTCCATAGAGACCAAATATACCAAATATCAAGAATAAATTTCTTAAAAACAAATTTTTCAATTAAAACAGAAGAACGTGATATTCAATTAACTAAACCTTTTGAAACAATTTACTTGTTTTCAGAAAATGCTTTGCGAAAGCATAAAGAATTTTTTTTTAAATATATACATATTGGATTAGTCCAAGTCGGTATTAAACCGTTTTCAAAAGAAGGTCTTAACACTTCAATTCTAGCTATCTTAAGAGATACTAGATTTAAATTATTTGAAGATTCTTTGCTTAGCTCTATAGAATCGAGTTTATGTGCTGGTCCAATATCATTCGATTGTTATCCAAATTTTACTGTTTCTCTAAATGATAAAAACATTTTAAAATCTTTAGTTTTACAAGTTAAAACACATAATTATGAAATGATTGAAGGATCAATCCCGATTGCCTTGGTTTTTAGATTACATTATAAAGCCATGACAAGTGCCTTTTCTTCAAAAGTAAAACTATCGAGTAAAAAAGGTGAAACCCTCTTACTCCAAACTGATCTTTCAAAATCAAACTCCGTTATTCCAAGATCAATTCAATGGAAAGATATAAATCTTCCAGATGAATGGATCCTTGAAGGACTCACCCAACCAAAGCCTCAAAAACCCGTAGAACCAATAGAGCCAAACACGCGTCTAAAAAATATTGAACAATCTAACGATGGAAAAGTGAAACTTTCCTTCATCAGGCCTAATGATAAAAATACCGAAGATGATTTATCTTGTGAATCCTCTTCAGCCATGGGAACTATAGACTTAGGAAGAATCTCCCAAATAGGTCGTAGTATTCCAATTCAAGAACCTAGATATCAACCACGATTCTCAACTTCTGATATTCCAAATTCGATTTTAAGAAATGTTGATTTTCAGACACAAATTCCAAAACCTGTTTATACATCAAGATCTAGTTTTGAACAAAATGAATTTGTTACCAAATCTGAGCCAACTAGCCCGACATTTTTGGCTATAACTGATAATATGGCAAATGAACTAAATATCCTAGAAAAAGACTTTGAAATAAATAAAAAATTCCTACGAGAAGATTTCTATTCAAAAAATAATTTACAAAAAAGAAATTGGTTTTTCAAAAAATTCTCAAAAAACAAAGAAAAGATACAAGAAGAATATTATGAATATCTTAAAAAACATAAAGTTCAAGTTTTATTTTTCAATTGGCTTGAAGATTATACAAAAGAAAATAACATTTATTTTCCTTATTCAAAATCAGCAAATCCTATCACACATCGAAATAAATTTCCTGAGTGGGAAACACTTGCTAATGGAAAATTACTTCGTTCAAAACACCCCCCTCAACAAGGAATAAAGTTTGAATTATTGGGGAAACCAATTGAAGTAATCCCTTTTAAACTCCCTCAAGAAGATGATAAGACAAATGTCAAAAAACATCATTCTTCAAAACAATTTTTCAAACACAAACCTTGGTACGATAAGCAAACAACTTGATAGAATTGAAAAAACGATTTTAAAACAACCGAACCTTCCAAATGAAACTTCAACCAGCAAAAAACTAAAACTTCCAATTTTCGAACTTTTCCAAATCTCAGAAACTAGTGTCAAAACTTACCAAAACACAAATATAGAATTCATTCACGCCCTTCAAAGCCAACTAAGCCACATAGAAATAGGAGAAAGTAGTAAACACCAAACTTATGATGCCCCTGACACTCCGACTTCTAAGATCCAAAAAAAAAAATTAGGCTCATCCAAACACCTAATAATCCTGAAACACAAATCTCAAATATTCAAATAAATACTCTATATCACGAATCAGATTCTGATAAAATCCTACACCAATTCCAAAACAATAAAATAAACCGTCTTGATTGGAAAAACAGTCATGAAAACCAAATAATAACAGCACCAGACCTAGGACAAATTCAACCAGTAGAACAATCTAGGTTTAACTCCTCTTTGGTCTATGACTGGAATCTAGATGGAATATCTGAATATAATATCTTAAATTTCCTCCAAAAAATGACGATGGCTGCAAATGCCTATAGAACACAAATAGGAAATGAAGATAAAACTGTAGCTGAACTCCTTATAGCTGGTTTTTCGGGACAGCTTAAAGGATGGTGGGATAACTATCTTACTAATCAGCAACGAGGAGAAATCCTTGACGCTATAAAAGTAGATGAAGAAGGCATGCCAATTCTAGACAATTTCGGAAATCCCCAACAAAATGCCGTAGCAACTCTAGTCTTAGCTATAACCCTTCATTTCATAGGACATCCTTCAGTCCTTAGGGACAAAAACGCAGAACTCCTTTCAAATCTTAAATGTAAAAAACTAAGTGATTTCCAATGGTACAAAAACACATTCCTCACTAGGGTCCTTCTCCGACAAGATTCAAACCGACCTTTTTGGAAAGAAAAATTTCTTGCAGGACTACCAACACTCTTAGGAGAAAAGGTTAGAACAAAGATTAGAGAATCTAGTGGCATCCAAATAATTGATTACGATGATTTCACTTACGGAGAATTAGTTAGTCTTGTCCAACAAGAAGGTCTGGGGGGCGTTCCGAGAATTTTTCCTGGTGGAATTATAAGTTATGATGGAATTAAGAGAGATTTGAAAAGCTTTATGGAAATTTTATATTGTCATTGAGATCATAATCCCAATCTCTTGGAGAAATGATGTCATGGATTTTGAAAGTAGAGTAAGCAGGAGCCGTGTGATTTTCATCCAAAAAATTGTGTTTGAAAGTAACAGAACTCGTAATTTCCAGAATTGTTTGATAAAATAATACAGTTTTATCTGTATTGAATGGTTTATAAAACTGATTTTTCCCAAAAAACTTTTCGATGGTTAAAAACGGATCATTTTCCACAAAAAAAGTCTTTTTCAACTGTAATGACATTTTGATAAGTTGTTTTTTCAAAATACTCTGAAGGAGGACTTTGTGAAAATTCCTTTAAAACAATTTGTGAATTGTTCAAAGGTTTTGAAATTTGTTTCGAAGCCTGGTTTTGTGTTGAAATCATTTTTAAGGAGGCTTCAGGGATTTTGGAAATCTCAAGAGAAGAAGGCATTTTTGAAGAATTACCTTTCTCTTGTTTTGAAAAACTTTTTTCAAAAGCTTGTTGTAAAGTCCGAATCTGTTCCAAAATTTCGTCAGGCGTTTGGAGGGTTTTTTCTTCTTTCTCTGGTTTCCTTTTAGTAACCGTAATCCAGGGTTGTGTTTCGGGTTCTGGTTTTGGTTTGGAAGTGTTTGGAGTTTGTAATTTTTCTTGGTTTGAGCCTAAAGAAAGGCCTTTTCCTTTGTCAATCGTCTTTGGTGGCATCGTACCTGTTTTGGAGAAATTCACGAGTCAAGAAGTCTGGAATAAAATTTGTTTCTCCTTTAATATACTCTATATCAAAATCGAAAATACTTAGTAATGCCTGCCATCGGGCAAAAATTTGTTTTGAAGCAAGATTTTTAACATCTTTTTGTAAAACATCTTTAGCACTTTTGCAATCAATTCTTAGTAAGAACTTTTGATTTAGAAGATCACTTTGAAATTTTTGTATACATAAAACTATACTTAGTATTTCTTTTTTAATTGTCGAGTAATTTCTTTGGGTCTCATTCCAATGAGATGAAGTAAATTGGATTATTTTTTCACGACCTGTTGTTTCTTTTTGTTTCAGAATTCCTCCGTATCCAATATTAGAGGCATCCGTTTCTACAATTTTTTTGAAATTTGGATCTGCTATATGTAGACACGGGATTTCTAAAACTTGTTTTTTAATCTGTTGGACTACAGCGGTATGCTCTTCTGTCCAAGGGGTTGGGTTTTTCTTTAAACGGTCATGTAATGGTCTAGCTAATCTATTGATGTTTGGACAAAAATCTAAAACATAATTAAGGCTTCCTAAAAATCTTTGTAGTTGGGTTTTATCTAAGATTTTATCAGGAAATTTGTTCGCAAATTCTAATGATCTTTCTATTGGTTTTATCATACCTTTGGATATGTAATGACCAAGAAATCTGATTTTAGTTTGAAATAAAGCCATTTTTGATTTTGAAATAACAAGTCCATTTTTTCGTGCAACATAGTAAAATGTTTTTAAATGTTTAAAATGTTCCTCAAGAGAGTTTGAAAAGATAAGTATATCATCAATATATACTATACAAAATTTTGAATATTCTAAAAATATGTCATTCATTATCCTTTGAAATTCCGAAGGTGCATTTTTTAAACCAAAAGGCATTACATTCCATTGGTATTGCCCAAAAGGAACAATAAATGTTGTTTTATATCGATCATTTTCAGATATCTGGATTTACCAAAATCCTGATTTTAGATCGAATTTTGAAAATATGTGTGCAGAGTGGAGTTTTTGAAGAAGGTCTTTTTTATTTGGTATTGGATATCTAATCCATTTTAACGCCGTATTTAAAGGTTTGTAATTTATTACAAGTCTCGGAGTTCCTCTTTCTATTTCTGAATTTTTGTTCACATAGAAAGCTGCACAAGACCATGGAGATCTTGATTTCGAAATTAATTTTTTGTTTAGAAGTTCTGAAATTTCTTTCTTACAATGGCTCTCTAAATCAGAGTTCATCTGTATTGGACGAGCCTTTGTAGGAATTTCCCTTTCATCGAATTTTTCTTCATAGGGTAGATCAACTATGTGTTTTTTTCTATCCCAAAAGGCCGTTGGTAAATCCGAACATAATTGTTCTTCGAATAGTTTACTTAGTTTTGAAATTTTTTCTTTTGTAATTGGAGTTTCTAATGTTTCTTTTGTTTTTTCAACAAGAAATTATGTCTGTAAGTTTTCTAAATGGAATTTTTTGCTATTAATTAGAGAATTTATAGAGTTTTCTTGTATTGAGCATGCTTTTATTAAGTTTAGACTCCTTTTCTTTGGAGTTTCCATAAATTCGAAAGATAATTTTTTATCTTGTGTTTTGAAAGAAATTGAATCATCTTTAACTTTGTACGGAGTTATTAGGTTTATAAATGGTGTTCCGAGAATGATATTTTGGTATATATCATCTGTGAGAACAAAAACTGTTTTGAAAAGGATATTTTCTTTTAATATTGAAGCTTTTGTTTTTGAAGTTATGCTAAGTTTTGAATTATTTGCTGCCGAGAGTTTTTCATTTGTTTTGTGATGAAAACATCTTGGCACAAGACCTGTCTTTATGCAATTAAGGTCGGCACCAGTATCAAAGAGTGCAATTGTATCTATTTTGTTATTTTCTGAGAAAACAAGTGTAATTTTTTCTTTTATATTTCCGAGATGTGATTTCTCTTAATACAAAGAGGAAATCATTTGGCATGGTGTTTAGGGACTGTATTTGTTCTATTAGATCACCTTCTATATTTTCTGAACAAATGTTGTTTTGTTCCTCTGAACTGGATTCATCATGTATTTTAGAAGTTAATATTGAGTGAAAATACTCGGAATCCGTTTTTTGTTTTTCTTTTAAGTGTTTGAGTTCATTTTTTACGTCTTTGATCTCAATTTGAAGGGATTGTAGAGTAGTTTTGGAATTATTTTTTCTTCCTTGGTTGAGGATAGTGGTTAAGTTATACGAAGAGTTTGAAGTTGATGTCTCTTTGGTTTTTGGAAGATTTTCTATTTTTTGGTTCTCATTTAGGGTTGAAATAATTGTTTCAAGAAATTTTTGTTTTAGTTGGGGGTCTGAGATTGAATTCAAGATTTCTAATTGGAACTCTTGATCTTTTGTTAGGACTTGGAGTTTTTTATTATCTGAGTCCGAGCTAGACGACGAATTATTAAGTTCATCAACTTGCAAGGCCTTTTCAGAAGAGGGCTCAGAATCATAATCACTCGATGAGGAAGAGTAGTCTAGAAAAAGGTTTGATATTTTGGCTGAGATTTCTTCTCCAAGATCGAGTTCTTGGATTTTCTTATTTAGACGGCAAAATTTTGAAGTGTGGCCTTTCTTGTTGCATTTATAGCACGTTAGGTTTTTGTAAAAAGGTTTGTTTTGGGGTTCTTTTGGTCTAAATCTGTTTCGAGATTTATTCCAAGCGTTTTCTCGTGGCTTATATTCCTTAAAATTTCTTTTTGTAAATTTTGATTTTTTGGAATAGTATGTTGGCTTGCAATCACCTACACATGACTTTTTGTTACTAGGATCTATTTCAAATTGTTTGCAGAAAGATCCTAATTCTACTTTTGTTCTTCTAAGTTCCCATTTGAGATGTTTTTGGAGTTTTAAATCTTGACAGATTTTAAGACCTTCTTGTTGGACAAGACTAACTAATTCTCCGTAAGTGAAATCATCGTAATCAATTATTTGGATGCCACTAGATTCTCTAATCTTTGTTCTAACCTTTTCTCCTAAGAGTGTTGGTAGTCCTGCAAGAAATTTTTCTTTCCAAAAAGGTTGGTTTGAATCTTGTCGGAAAAGGATCCTAGTGAGGAATGTGTTTTTGTACCATTGGAAATCACTTAGTTTTTTACATTTAAGATTTGAAAGGAGTTCTGCGTTTTTGTCCCTAAGGACTGAAGGATCTCCTATGAAATGAAGGGTTATAGCTAAGACTAGAGTTGCTACGGCATTTTGTTGGGGATTTCCGAAATTGTCTAGAATTGGCATGCCTTCTTCATCTACTTTTATAGCGTCAAGGATTTCTCCTCGTTGCTGATTAGTAAGATAGTTATCCCACCATCCTTTAAGCTGTCCCGAAAAACCAGTTATAACGAGTTCAGCTACAATTTTATCTTCATTTCCTATTTGTGTTCTATAGGCATTTGCAGCCATCGTCATTTTTTGGAGGAAATTTAAGATATTATATTCAGATATTCCATCTAGATTCCAGTCATAGACCGAAGAGGAGTTAAACCTAGATTGTTCTACTGGTTGAATTTGTCCTAGGTCTGGTGCTGTTATTATTTGGTTTATATGACTGTTTTTCCAATCAAGACGGTTTATTTTATTGTTTTGGAATTGGTGTAGGGTTTTATCAGAATCTGATTCGTGATATAGAGTATTTATTTGAATATTTTAGCTTTGTGTTTCAGGATTATTAGGTGTTTGGATAAGCCTAATATTTTTTTGGATCTTAGAAGTCGGAGTGTCAGGGGCATCATAAGTTTGGTGTTTACTACTTTCTCCTATTTCTATGTGGCTTAGTTGGCTTTGAAGGGCGTGAATGAATTCTATATTTGTGTTTTGGTAAGTTTTGACACTAGTTTCTGAGATTTGGAAAGGTTCGAAAATTGGAAGTTTTAGTTTTTTGCTGGTTGAAGTTTCATTTGGAAGGTTCGGTTGTTTTAAAATCGTTTTTTCAATTCTATCAAGTTGTTTGCTTATCGTACCAAGGTTTGTGTTTGAAAATTTTTTTTGAAGAATGATGTTTTTGACATTTGTCTTATCATCTTCTTGAGGGAGTTTAAAAGGGATTGCTTCAATTGGTTTCCCCAATAATTCAAACTTTATTCCTTGTTGAGGGGGGTGATTTGAACGAAGTAATTTTCCATTAGCAAGTGTTTCCCACTCAGGAAATTTATTTCGATTTGTGATAGGATTTGCTGATTTTGAATAAGGAAAATAAATGTTATTTTCTTTTGTATAATCTTCAAGCCAATTGAAAAATAAAACTTGAACTTTATGGTTTTTAAGATATTCATAATATTCTTCTTGTATCTTTTTTTTTGTTTTTTGAGAATTTTTTGAAAAACCAATTTCTTTTTTATAAATTATTTTTTGAATAGAAATCTTCTCGTAGGAATTTTTTATTTATTTCAAAGTCTTTTTCTAGGATATTTAGTTCATTTGCCATATTATCAGTTATAGCCAAAAATGTCGGGCTAGTTGGCTCAGATTTGGTAACAAATTCAGTTTGTTCAAAACTAGATCTTGATGTATAAACAGGTTTTGGAATTTGTGTCTGAAAATCAACATTTCTTAAAATCGAATTTGGAATATCAGAAGTTGAGAATCGTGGTTGATATCTAGGTTCTTGAATTGGAATACTACGACCTATTTGGGAGATTCTTCCTAAGTCTATAGTTCCCATGGCTGAAGAGGATTCATAAGATAAATCATCTTTGGTATTTTTATCATTAGGTCTGATGAAGGAAAGTTTCACTTTTCCATCGTTAGATTGTTCAATATTTTTTAGACGCGTGTTTGGCTCTATTGGTTCTACGGGTTTTTGAGGCTTTGGTTGGGTGAGTCCTTCAAGGATCCATTCATCTGGAAGATTTATATCTTTCCATTGAATTGATCTTGGAATAACGGAGTTTGATTTTGAAAGATCAGTTTGGAGTAAGAGGGTTTCACCTTTTTTACTCGATAGTTTTACTTTTGAAGAAAAGGCACTTGTCATGGCTTTATAATGTAATCTAAAAACCAAGGCAATCGGGATTGATCCTTCAATCATTTCATAATTATGTGTTTTAACTTGTAAAACTAAAGATTTTAAAATGTTTTTATCATTTAGAAAAACAGTGAAATTTGGATAACAATTGAATGATATTGGACCAGCACATAAACTCGATTCTATAGAGCTAAGCAAAGAATCTTCAAATAATTTGAATCTAGTATCTCTTAAGATAGCTAGAATTGAAGTGTTAAGACCTTCTTTTGAAAGCGGTTTAATACCGACTTGGACTAATCCAATATGTATATATTTAAAATTCTTTTCTTTATGCTTTCGCAAAGCATTTTCTGAAAACAAGTAAATTGTTTCAAAAGGTTTACTTAATTGAATATCACGTTCTTCTGTTTTAATTGAAAAATTTGTTTTTAAGAAATTTATTCTTGAGATTTGGTATATTTGGTCTCTATGGACTCTTGGGATTTTCCAATTGTCAATTGATCCTTGGAAATCATCTATAGTAGTTTCATGACTATTTATAATCTTTTTAGATTCTTTTGAAGATGTAATTCGTGAAGATGAAGTTGATTCAGACCTATCTAGCGTATTTTTAAAATACGAACTCATCTTGAAATCCTATTGATTTAAAAGATTAGTTTTCCTTACAATCCAGACTAAACTCTAGGTTATATTGCCCTACTCTTTCGGGACTTACTTCCTAGATACGAGACCGGCGAAACACTCAGGATTACTAAATTCTTAGAACTAAAAAAGAAATCAAAATAGTTTGTTTATAAAAATACGAACTCAATTTAGTCTTGAAAATTTTTCTTAGTAAAATTTATTTCTTTTAACAAATTAATTCCACCAGGCTCTGATACCATAAGGGGATCCTGGTGGAATTAATTTGAGAGATTTGAAAATATAAATTATAACATGTTGGCTAAGTTTGTACATTTCCGTACCTAATTCTAAGTATGGTTAAAGATCCACTACTTTGATTTGTTAACCAAAAGCAAGTAATTACCGAGTAATTGTGTACTAAATGATTTTTTTTTGTTAAAGCAATAAATGAATGAACGAATGAAAATCATTACTATATCCATTAAATACACTCGTTAACGAAAAACTACACGTTAGTGTTATGTAAATATTGAAGAGAATTGTGTGTATTAATCTTTAAAATAAAATTTTAAAATATACAGTAATAAATTTGTAAATTTATAGCATGCTGATTCGAGTAAATCTTATAAGATCAAATGTAAATGATTTATATCCCAAAATTGAAGTTTTCTATAAAAAAAAAATAAATTGAGTAATCTGTAACTTCTTGATAGTTTTTAGAAGATTCAGTTTTTTTTTAAAAAAGAAAAAAAAAACTTAGATTTGTTGGTCAAATCCATGTTGATCACCAAGGAAACCATATTCGAGCTTTCTCATACATGAGTCTTCTCACGAGATTTTTATTCATTGGGTTTTTTTTTGAATAAATGTAAAAATATATTCAAAACAAATTATTTGTACATATGTGTGCTAACGTTTAGAAAAGATTTAAATGCATAAGCTCTTATAGTTGATCGAAAGCGGTGGCTTCGTTAAAACCCAAGGCTGGAAAACCCATTTGGGACAAAACTAGCTCCTGGGAAAAAGAGTACCTCCACCCTCAATCGAGCTGAAATCTAGATAACCAATTAAACTGAAAATTACAATAGAAAGTTAAACTCATGACCCAAACCATTGCTGCAATCCCTCCTGCCATATTCCTTGATTCTGTAGCGTTGAAAGTCAAAGCCGAACTTTCTTTTCCACTCCTCTAATTAGGCCTGCTATGCTCAATGGAACTTCCCCATGTCTGCACTGATTCTTTTCTTTCCATAAGAAGTAAATACAAGTTTGGAATACATACCTCTTTAGAAACATCTTGTGGTCTCCTCGTCTTGACGTTGATAGATGCGCTAGAATAGAAGTAAAACTGTCCGTGAAATCTTGATGGAACAGCCGGGAAGCTAAATTATTCCAGACCTGTATAGTGATAGGACAAGAGAAGAACAAGTGGTCCCTTGTTTCCATATGATTTGAACAGAAGATGCATCCCACAGCGGCATTACAGTTCTAGACTAGCATTCTATTGCCAGTTGATAAGCGATCCTGAGCCGCTAATCAAACAATGAACGAGTGCTTCGGGGTTTCATGCGAAAACCATACCGTTTTTGACCATGTCTTCTCCAAGGTGCTTTCTCTGATCTGATTCCATGTATCCTTTGATGAGAACCGATGTATATACTTATCTGCCCTGCTACGCCACAATGCAATGTCATCATCCAAAGATCTCTCATCCCGTACTCTTTTAATTTCCTCTTCAATCTGGGATAAGACCTGAAAACGTCTACATCGCGGTCTCTGATTTTTAAAGACATCCTCCAACGTGGCTGGTCCTGGGATACCCATGTCTATACTCCCACGACTGCTTAAATCCTCAAACAGTCTACCAAGAAGACTCCAATCGTCATGCCAGAACGACGTTTAAGCCCCTCCTCGGACTCTCACTTTATGAAAATATTTTGTTGAATCCCTATATTTAAGAAGCCTTCTCCTCATCCATGAACCTGCATTTGTGTTAGGATTTACCGACCAAAAAGAACCCCGTCGTATCAAATTCTTCTGAACCCAGTTTACCCAAAGACTCTTTTTTTGCTGAGACCACCCACCATATCAATTTGTAATAGCTCACCTTATTTTCTTCCACTAAGGATTTTATACCAAGACCTCCGTCTGCTTTCAGTTTGCATACGTCCACCCAAGCCACTTTCGCTTTCTTTGAATTTAGATTTGGTCCTAGCCACTTTCTCTATTTCTTGGATACAAGCTCGCGGGAGCCAAAATGCAGCCATCCAGAAATTCGTTATACTAGCTATCACCGAGGAGAGTAGCTGAAGGCGCCCTGCAAAAGAAAGAAAACGATTCTTCCAAGAGCCAATTCTTCCTTGGATCTTATCTATAAGCGGCTGCTAGTCTAAAATAGTCATCTTTTTCGTCAACAATGGCAGCCCCATGTATCTTACTGGGAGTTCTCCAAGGTTAAATGGAAACCCCGAAAGAGCTTGTCTCCCTGCATTCGATATCCCCGCCGCAAAAAGTGTTGTCTTTTCCAAACTTATTCTCAATCCTCAAACTCTCGCAAAATCATCAAAACATCAAGAATCCCGGGATGCAAGAGTTTAAATATCAGACATTTATGTTTTGCGGATGATATAATGGTATTTGCTGATGGACGATCCAAATCTTCCTTCCCTAGTTGCCTTATCAAGCATTGAAGATAAAACATTCATTGATATGACAAATAAATAAAGAGATAAGTTGCAGCCTTGACGCAGTCCGCACTCGCTCCTAAAAAACCCTACAAGCTCTCCATTTACCTAGACCGAGAACGATGGTGTCGTAACCCACAATTCAATCCAACAAATAAATTCAGCCGGTAGTTACATTACCCTCAAAACCATCATGAGAAACTGCCAATCTTCTGAGTTAAAAGCTTTCGAAATATCTATCTTCATAGCACTTCGGGAAGCTACATTTGACTTATGGTAGTCCTTCACAAGTTCAGATGCTAACAGCAAGTTTTCCATCATATAACGATCCTTGAAAAATGTTGACTGATTCGGCTTTATAAATTCAGGGAGGATCAACTTTAGACGATTAGCCAAGAGTTTAGAAATTACCTTATAGATAACATTGTAGCAAGATATTGGTATGTAATCCTTTATGCCTATTGTTCTTGTTTTCTTCGGTATCAAACTTGTATTGTTGTATTTATTCCTTTTGGAAGGAAACCATATCTGAAAAAGCTTGGATTGCCACTATAAATTCTTTCTCAACAATAGACCAAACCTCCTTGAAGAACTCCAAAGTGTATCCATCTGGACCTGGGGCCTTATTTACCGACATTGAAAACAAAACTCCCTTTATTTCTTCCGCCGGGACAGCCCTCAACAAACTCCCTTTGACCTGCTCTGAACATCGATAATCTAGCAGACAACTTATTTCATCCCGCAGAGCAGATTCCGGAATTGAGTCCCCCATCGTCCTACCTGAAAACAAATCTGAAAAAAATCTTACCGCCTCAGATTTGATTGCCTCTCTTCCCGTGAGAAGACCCCCTCCGCATCTCTAATCACATGAATCAAGTTTCGCATTTGTCTCTCCCTTATGGCATTGTAAAAAATGTGTTGTTTCTGTCCTCGACCTCCATCCAATGGAGTTTTGACCTTTGCTTTAGGAACTCCTCTTCCAAACCCGATATTTTATCCTATCTATCATAAGCCGACGCTTCACTCAAAATATTATTTGAATCTGGGTTCAAGAAAGTTTCTTCTTGCTTTTTACAGAGCTCCGCAAAAGCTTCTTTCATTGGTTCAAGTTTCAAAAGCACGCACTCTTCCATCTCATGGCATGTATCCTTGTGGAATTCACACTATTATTAGCTTTCACTAAGCTCTTATATCGGCTCTTTCTTCCAAGGTTGAGGTTACTCTACATATGATCCTGTTTTCTTTAGCACCATTATTAAGGGATATCTAAATCTAGTCCAAGTTTGTAAAAATATTTCTTCGACCAACATCACGTCTGTAATCTAACATTACTTATGGACCTCAAGATTCAAGAACTTTTGTTGAAAAATGAAACACTCTTTTTTAACATTTATTAGAAATTGCTTAAAATGATTACACACTTTTGTAAGTTTATTATGTTTTCGTAACTTGATTCGGAAGTCTCCAAATCTTCAAGATATCATCTCCATATCTTCACTTTCCAAACTGTTTTTATTCTCTAAATATTGAGTCTTTAAATGATGTTAAATGATTCACGTCATGACTCCTAACATGCCAATTTCAAGTCATATTGAGTCCACATTATCTTTTGGTTGACTAGTTGTAATGATCTTGGAAAAATTGCTTTTAATTCCCACAAGTTGTGACTTGATGGAGGTTACACTTTCAATATCTCCATTTTTTATTGTATTTGTCACTTCAAGCATTCCCTGTAAATACATTCACCAGCAAACTCTAGACAAGCATACATTATCACATCAGAGAGTGAATGATTCAAGAATAAACAAGGAAATTCACATTCACTTGAAAATATTCATTAGACAAATCAAGTTTAGCAATAAAAAACCAAGATTGATGCAATATGATCCAAGTACATCCCAAACTAAAAACATCCATTGTATAAACAAAAAAAACCTTAAACTCCCCTTGAAACCAAACTCTCCCATAGATCATAAACAGGCTTCCCAAAATTAAATGGAATTATCTACTCTATCATATACAACATCTTACAACAATTAACTAATGCATTGGTGTTGTTAGGCGCACGTATCCAGTTGAGGCAACAAATCAAAGGTGTCTGAAATCCCTTTCATGTAGAGACCTTCCCTTGAGACAGATGCTTGGCCAAAGCATGACTATTCATAGATACTCTAGCAACCTCAGACTTCTTATGCCATGCCATAGGAGATGTACAAAAGACTTTATTAATCATTTGAGGAGAGAACTCGTACATTTTACCTCTCATAAATACCAGAGCTTTCTTGGTGTGTGTTAGAATGTGAAAGTTTGTGTAGAAATCCAAGATCACCTCTCGCACAAACGGATCAATCTCAAACACTGTCTAATACATGTGACTGTCCTCAATGATCTTCATCAGCTCAATTGTATGAGGGCCATGATACATAACTCTCTGTTTAAACACTTGCACCTTGTTGCAGCTGGAGTGGTGAGAAATTGGCGAGACACATGTTTATAAGGAGGTTTCTATAGACTCAGATTATATTGATCTCAAACAGATTGTTCATATCGATAGATGCTGCAACGGTATAATGAATCATATGGAAGCTTACCTCGAGATGGATAGACACGAAAAAGAAGATCAGGTGTTGTGTCATTGATCAGTGCTCGGCAAACTCGTGGGGTCCTTGCAGCGGCTGAAAACGACGGAGAATATGCCGACAGAGGTACAATTCGATTAGGTGGATCTATTGGAACAGATCGCACGATGTTTAACTGAGTTGGAAGTGGTTAATCTGTTAGAACAGATTTCTCCGCACCTAGCTAAGACGGAGTTGATGCTAAAATTGGCACAAATCAAGGCGCCGGTTCACTAAGAGGCGACAGAGAGGCTGACAATGACTGGGTGGAGGAAGGGGATCCAGAAACTTGAGCCGCCATAGATTTTCCTTGTTTCTTGGATTTTGTGGAAACAAATCGAGTAGATGATCTAGAGGCCTTGAGAATCTCTTTTAGTGAGCTATCAAAATCAATGGGCTTGAGATTCTTTGTGGGCTATATCTGCTTCTTAGGGCCAAAGGTGCTCTCGTCATGGCGGACCGTGTGCAAATTGAAACCGGTGGTTGCTTACCTCTGCGAGTTCTCACCATAGCTTAGGGGTTTTTGTTTGTTTTTGATTGGAAGTGAAATCGGCAATTGAGGCGTATAAATATCATTCACTATTTTCTTTTTAAAATCCAAAACCTTATTTCTTTTCAAAACTTATGTGCCCAACATATTTTCTTTGTCAAATTTTTATGAAGAGCTGTGGAAATACTCGAGTTTTCATTCCAACCAAAGTAGTTATTTCTCATCTTTGAAGAGCTTTCAGACGTGTTGATTCACAAAGAGTATTCTTCACACTACATACCCTTAGGAGCTAGTGAGTCCCAAATATACATCCAGGAGTGTACCAGAACGTGAAAGCAAGATTCATGCTATCCGATCATCAAAGGATGAGACACTCACATAAGAGATTGATGTGCGAGTGTTCCTTCCTTTGAGAGATGCTTGTTATTGTTCCTTTCTGCATCAGGGAGGAACAAGATGTTGATATAAGCTTTGCATCCCTTTTGTTTTGTTTCTTTTGTTTCTTTTCTTAGACAAAGTTTCTCTTTTCTCTAGTCCTGAGATAACTTCAGGCTTCATCTTATGAAATAAGGTGTGTCTTACTACTTCTTTCTTCGCTTCCTTCATCTCCTTCCACATTCGATCTGATACATATTTTACTGACTGAACTGTTTGAAGGCATGAGGGTAGCTATCTCTCAAGGTGAACTTAACAACAAGAAGTTTTGATAAAACTCATATTTTCAGCCTTTTTAGTGACAAAACACAGGAATGAAAACAACAATCTTTGTATTGTACTTCAACCCCTGTCCATGTGTTGTCACTCATAAACAAAGAACATCAGAGAACACACACATCCAAAGATATTTTCAAGTTAATAATATTCTATGATCCAAGGGTTTTGTGAAAATATCAGCAAGTTGTAACTTTGTAGGTATATGTTTTATCACCACTTGTTTTTCCTCAACCAATTCTCTAACAAAGTGATGTCTCATAACTATGTGTTTGGTTTTAGAGTATTGTACATGATTTTTTATATATATAAATGATACTTTTGTTATCACACATAAAAAGCATAGGGTCATAAGAATTCATACCATAGTCCGACGCTATTTGTTTCATTCACAACAGTTGAATGCATCATTTTACTAGTGTGATGTATTCGGCCTCAACTGTGGATAAGAATGTGCAATTTTGTCTCTTGGTGTGTCATGATATGGGATTACTTCCAAGAAAGAAGCATCATCCAGTAGTGTTATTTTGATCATCCAAGTTACCGGTCCAGTCTGAGTCACTGTATCAAACCAAACTTTGATTCGTGTCGGTAGTGTAGGAGATACCGTAGTTCAAAGTTTCTTTAACATATTTTATTATCCTCTTAACCACTGCAAGATGTGACTCTCTGGGACTGGCTTGATGTCGTGCATATATCCCTACGGTAAGACCCAAATCTGATCTACTTAACTTCAAGTATAGCAGACTCCCAATCATTCTACAGTAAAAATTCTCATCAACCTTAGCACCATGTTCATTTTTGAAAAGATTCAGAGTAGTGCTCATTGGTGTTCAAGCAATCTTGCTAGAACACATCCCAAACTATTCCACTAGATTGATGCATAAATCCTCTCTGAGATGGTGATTCATGCATCATTTTGATTCACTTGCAAGCCCAGGAAATACTTGAGCTTACTAACCATACTCATTTCAAATTCATAGGTCATGGTCTTAACAAACTCATCAACTAGCCCACAAGATACTCCTCCAAAAGCAATGTCATCCACATATATTTGAACCACCAGCATACTTTTTTGTCTTCTTTGATGAAGAATGTTGTATCAATGCTTCCTTGTGAATACTTGTTTGTAACCACGAACACAATAAGACGATCATACCAGGCTCTGGGTGCTTGTTCGAAGCCATACATCACTTTTTGCAACTTGTGCACATATTTTGGATTCTTCGGATCTTTAAATCCCTTGGGTTGTTCCACATTGACTTCTTCTTGAATGTTCGTGTTCAAAAAGACACTTTTAATATCCATTTGATGTAACTTAAAGCCTAACTCATATGACATCCCAAGCAAAAAATAAACAGATTCAAGCTTTGCCACTAGTGCGAAAGTCTCGTCAAAATCTACCCCTTTAATTTGAGTGTACCCTTTTTAGCAACCAATATTTTCTTGTCTCATACCACATTTTCTTCTTCACCAATCTTATTTTTCTAAATTCAATTGGTTCCTATGATCTTGACTTCTTTAAGCCTAGGTACAAGGGACCATACTTTATTATACACAAATTTTTCAACTTCTTCCTCCATTGATAAGATCCAGAAGTCATTGAGAATGACCTCGTTGATGTTCTTTGGTTCAACCATTGACACAAAGCATGTCAACATTAACATTTCTCTATACTTGGTTTGAATCCCTCTTGTTACACATTCATTCAAGTCACCAATGATATCTCCAGCTGAGTGATTTTTGTAGCGTTGAACTGACTTACTCGGCTGAACTTCATGATCTTGTTCTTGTTGTTCTTTTTCAACATCATCGGCTATGGGAACATTCTAAAATTTTTTCCGACACTTCTTTGTTTGTTCCTCTCCATCTATATTTTGAATCACAACTTATGGTGTGTAGCTGTACTCATCAAAAACTATATTTAATGATTGTTCAATCATCTTGGTTCTATTGTTATAAACTATGTAAGCAACACTGTTGATTGAGTACCCCAAGAACATGCCTTCATCACTTAATGCATCAAACTTTCTGAGTTGATACATGCCATTTAGGATGTAGAAAGTACAACCAAACATATGAAAGTATCCTAGATATGGTGTCTTGTTTATTCCTATACGCACATACAACATACTGGTCACATAGCAAGTTGTATTAATGTTCTCTCTCCAGAACTTCTCTAGAACTTGATTAACATGTATCATCGCCATTTCCATGTTTTGCAAAGTCCTATTCTTGCGCTCCACCAAACCATTTTGCTGAAGTGTCTTAGGACCAGAAAATTGATGCATGATACCATGTGTTTCACAGAACTTCCCAAAGATTGCATTTTAAAATTCACCACCATGGTCACTCTGGATATGCTTGATGGGTGCTTTAACATTTTGTAGTTGTAACGAGAGGATTCTGAAGCTCTCGAATGTCTCTAATTTTTCCCTGATAAAACAAACCTATGTGAATCAAGAAAAATCATCAACAAGAACAAAAAAGTATTTTTCCTGAGAAGTTATCCACTCGCATTGGACCCATCAAGCCAATATAGATAAGTTGACTTTATGCTCCACACACAAAGTTGTCAACTTTCTTTAGTTATGGAACCCCTCAAACCAGTTCTTGGTTCACAATTTGAGTCATGCTTCTAATGTTCATGTGACTAATTCTTTGATGCCATAGGTGGAAATTATCTTTCTCAGCCCTAAAACACTTGTTATGTTCTTCCCACATATAGCAATCATTATCGGTATGAACACCAGATAAAACTACTAGATTTGCTTTGTTGTAAGCCCATAAATTTTTATTGTTGAATATCACAGTCAACCCTTCATCACAAAATTGATTCACACTTATACTATTTGCTTGCAGTCCTTGCACATAGTAAAGTAAACTTTCATTAGCTGTGGAGTATCCGTCCAACCATCTTTCCTTTTCCCATTATTTTACCTAGAGCTCCACTACCAAATGTAAATTTCTTTCTTTCACTTAAGTATATTCTTCCAATACTCCTTGACTGCGTAGAACAACCGCTATCAAAATACCATGGACCACTCGTATTTCCACTTTGTGAAGCAAATCCTACAACTTGAGGTTCTTATATTTCGGATGCTACGCTGACATGTTCTGAAATTAGAGTTTCTTCTAGAAAGTTGAGTTCCAACCATTGATGTATAAGCCACAATTTATTGTTGTGCAGTCTTTGTTGATCGTTGGTTCAAGTCAAGTTTTCTTACCTAGACTTGAGACCGTCGATGGTAGTTTGGATAACACTTTTTCTACATCATTAAGCTTCTTACTCTGTTATTGAACTTTTAGCAGTACCTCCAGATATGCCCTTATTTTCCACAATAGTAACAGCTTCTCACCGGTTTAATCTTGATTTCAGCTCGAGTTTCATGTGTTGGAACATGACTAGAGTTGTTCCCTTTCACAAAATTTGTAACTTCTGAAAACACTCCTTGATATCCTAGACCAGAATTTGACTTTTCATTCCTTTCTGATGTCCAAATGTTGTTCAGATATTTTGTTACACTACTAATCATTAGTATCTTATTATTGGTTTCAACTGCTTCATATTCCAACACCTTTTTCAAAAAATATTTGCATTCAATTCCTCCTTAAGTCGGTCATTAAGATCCTTTAACATAATCTTCTTTTTTATGAGTAAGATATTCTTTTGACTTGTTTTTTTCTAGTTCTCATACATTGACTTAAACTCCTCTTATAAGTTGGTTACTTCCTATTCATATTCTTACTCACTTTCAGAAGTTTTCTTCAAAATGGTTTCTGTAGTGACTTCCGGTGCATCCTAATACTCACTCTCAAAGGAGTCTTCACCTATGAGTATCATGGCTGGGAAGGCACAATATCAAGTGATGAACGCACCTTCATTAGAATCACTGTTACTCATTCCGATGTAAAACTTATTATTTGCACCCTTACCACTCACTGACTCCTCTTTTGAATGTACATATCCTTTACAATCAAAGAATTGAATTCCATTCTTCTTAGTTTTAGGAAATTTATCTTTAAATTGGCCATAACTTTGAAATTCATGACATTTTTGATCAGATCTTCGTGATGTTTTGTCTAGCTTAACATATGGAGGCTTACAAAATGATTTTCTACTGCCACTCTTGCACTTATTCAGTGTTCTGACAAACTTATTCACCATTAAGCCAATGGTGCTTTCAAGTTCATGTAGTTTTTGTTTTTCCTTTGATAAAGCAATCCCCCTCAGAGCACTTGGTATAAGTGTCCTACGTTCAAGATCCATTTAATGAGCCTTGATCATTCCTACCATTTCTCCAAATGTCATGGTATCAATGTTTAAAGCAACATTCATAGCAGACAAATGAGATTCATACTGCTTTGGAAGGCAATTTAGAAACTTCTTGATTAGCATCAAGTTCTTGTATTTCTTGCTAAGAACATTTGCTTCACTTGCAATAACGCTAATATCTTTAAATTGAAAACAATCACATTTTTTTCTTCTTCCATTCGTAAGTGTTCAAATTTAGAAGCAAGTGAATTTAGATGACTTCTCTGAATATTGGTAGTGCCTTCATAGTAGATTTGTAAGGTATCCCATGCTCCACTTTCCAATACCCATAGTTCGTGTCGTCCAAAATATATTCAAGAAAGAGAATGTAATGCTCATGGGATGCCAAGGGAATAAAGTGTGGACAAAGGTCTTTTCTGAGTCTTAGGTTTTTTACATTAATCTCATTATCCTATTCCCTTGTTAGATTAGTTGAGTTTTTTTCAGAACAAGAGCATGGATCATTGAAGGGCTCAATCGTTGCCCCAAAACATCTCTCTCTAGCGAGCATCTTTTTGTTTCCTTCCGATCTAGATATAGATCTGTTTTTAGTCATCTTTAATGCACTTCATCGTCAGTTTCAAGTGATGCTCGGTGGTGGCAAAGGTTCTCAGTTTTCTCTGCGACTCGGAGGTGTGATCAAATAATCCGGCAAGGTGATGCAGAAGCTTGGTTGGCTCGGCAGAAGCGGTTGGTGGTGCTTCTATTATTTAAGCCTTGCTAGAGGACAATGAGGAAAAATGGTGGTGGGCTCTTGATGGTAGTCTGTGGGGCTTTGAGATTCGTCTTGTCTTGGGCTCGGTTCGGTGGGTTGCACCAATTTTTTAAGTGGTGGTGTGGTTCGTCGATGGTCCCACTAGAGGATGGCTGTTTGTTCCGTGGAGGTCGTTCGCTGGCTGCTCAGGCATATAGAACAGACTAAAGGTTTTGGCTCTTTCCCGGCAAGGTTGAGTAGGCCTGAAAGAGTGTTCTCGATTTTATGGCAGAAGAAAGGTTGTTGCATGTTTTCCTAAGATTCTTTCACATTTCGATCTAGTCACCGGTTTGGCCGTGGAGATTTGGCTCTCGATGTATTTGTCACCGAGAGAAGGTTATGCGGGTTAGATAAGTTGCATGGGCAATTTTGGTTACGGATCCAGATATCCAGAATTTTGGAGATATCCAGATCCACCAAATTCTCAATTTTATTATCCGGATCTGGTCTAAATAATAATTTTTTAAAATAAAAATTAGGTGTAAAAGTGGATATCTGCCGGATATCCGGAGGTAAAAAAGTGGATTATCCGGTAAAAACCTTTTTTTTTAACCGGATATGGATATTTGCGGATATCCATTCCGAAGTTTTTTAGTATCTCGATCCGAATCCGTTTTGGCCGGATATCTGTTTTTCGTATCTAGATCTGGATAATCATGTCCAGGCCTACCGAAGACGAATACTCTGGCTGTTTTGATCCTGTTTCCAGTGGCTCTATCTCGAAGATTTTTTCTCTTCTCCGCCGAATCTGTCAATTCAGTTGCTATACAATTTTTTTTAAAGCCTTTTATTGATGAAACAAATTTTTATACATTATCATAAAAAAAAAAACTCCGCAAGAACCTCGGAGGATAGAAATAAATATTAGAAATAACATGTTGATTATGTACTAATTTATCTAATTTATCTGCTACTTGGTTGCAGTGTCTTGGCACCAAAGTAAACGAGATTTTTGTGAATCGATCCGCCCAACTGCGGATATAATTCAAAAGTGGTTGTAAGAATGCATTTTGAACACGTGACTGAAGTATATTTGTTAAACCTTTACAATCTCCTTCCATGATGATATTACGGGATCCCCTACACCATATAGATTAAAGATCATGTAGGAGAGCCATTCCTTCTGCCTCTAAAGGATTGAAACCGTGTTTTAACTTTGTCGACTCAGAAGATATGTAACCTCCATACTCATTTTGTAGTATCCATCCTGGCCTAATCACATTATTATTGTAGAGGAAGCTAGCATCATAATTAAACTTATACGTTTCTGTCGGTGATGGTGTCCATCAGGCTGAGGAGATTTGGGCGAAGGATGTAGTGGTTATGGTAGACCTATTTGGTTTGCATACATTCATCCATTCTGATGTGTTATCTAAGGCACGACGAATCACCAAAAGAGGATCATGATGAAGCTTATTAAAAATTAGATCAGTGCGTGACTTCCAGATTTGCCATTGGATCCAAAATGTACTTTGACATATATCTTATGAGGATGCGGAATCATAAATGACGAGCAAGACTTCGATATTGTGTTCTATGGTGTGCGTCGGTTGAGTCATTATTTGTGTTGGTAAATTGGACAGTCTCCACACAGCTTTAGCATAATCACCTTGGAAGAGTATATGATTTGTAGTCTCAACATGTTGGCAACAATGCTTGCAAGTAGAATCTATTGGTATTCCCCTGTGATTAAGCTCCGCTCCAGAACCGATGGCAGAAGAAAGAACACCCCATAGGAAATGTTTGATTTTTGGTGAATTTTTTGTCTTCCAAATTTTGTTCTTGAGATCCGGATTTCCTAGAGGTCTGGGAGGAGGTGGAATTAAAGGATCCGGGTAATGAGTAGCCAACCAATATCTTGATTTAACCATATAAATCCCATCTTTCAATAATGCCAAAGTAGTCTATCCTCTGTATATGAATGTGGGATATATAATCTACGAGCCTGTTGTGCATTGTCCATTGAAAGATAATGCTGAAGTGAACTCTCATCCCATTGCTTTAAGTTTGCTTGCCATAAATCTTTTAGTTAGATATCGATAGCGTGAGTAATAATTGTTTCAGCCGAGCGTGGAGGGTGGGCAGGGATCTAGGGATCTGAATATAGATTAATAGTGCAACCATTACCGATACGGTACCTAAGGCCCTTGAGTAGTAGGTTTCTGCCACTAATTACTGATTTCCATCTATACGAAGATTTTCTGGGGACTACGGCCTCACGTATTGAAGTATTGGGGAAATAACGGCTTTTCATGATTCTAGCTAGAAGACAATGTGGCTCTTGTAGTATACGCCACACTTGTTTATCAAGTAAGAAGTCGTTGAAAATCTCGATATCTTTAAATAAAATCCCTCCTTCTTTCTTAGGTAAGCTTACCTTTTTCCAACTAACCCAAGCCATACGTTTTCTAGGAGCATTGGAACCCTACCAAAACTGTGATAATGCAGAATCTATCTCGTGAGACGTGGAGTGTGGTAGCTTAAAACAACTCATAGCATATGTAGGCTTTGATAATGCTATGGATTTTAAAAGTATCTCCTTTCCTCCTTCAGATAAGTATTTTTGATGTCAATTCGTTGTGCGCTCTTTGAATCTTTTGATAATAAAATCAAATAAATCAGATTTCTTCTGTGTAAATTCCTCGGGTAAACCAAGATATTTGCTGCATCCTCCTGATCCTTGTATGATAAGAATTTGTCAAACCTCTGATTTTTTCTCCTCATACACACGAGCTCCAAAATTAATAGAAGATTTATCAACGTTAAATTGTTGACCAGACAAAGCACCATATTGGTGAAAGACCTTGGCAAGGGTTATACTGTTTTGTCGATTGGCTTGACAGAAGAAAAAAGAGTCATCCGCAAACATAGTTGGCTAACTCTGGTTCCATTAATGCTAATAGATAAACCCTTAATGTTCCCTTGTTGTTCCTCCCAGTTAAGCTTTTGTGTAAGTATTTCCGTGCAGAAGAGAAAAATATATGGCGATAAAGGGTCACCTTGTCGAATACCACGAGATGATATTATGTCTCCATAAGGGCTACCATTGATAATTACCGAGTAGGAAACTGACTGAATACATGACATTATCCACCTTATCCATTTTCCATGAAAACCTAACTTCGCCATTGAAGCCTCGAGAAACTTCCATTCCATTTTATCATATGCCTTGGCGATGCCCATTTTAATTGCCATATAGGTTTTGGCCTATCGTCTTCTTTTCTATAGGAAATGTAAGAGTTCATGAGTGATGAGGACATTGTCAGTAATGTGTCTTCTCGGAAAAAAGCCTGTTTGTTGATCGGAGATAATTGATGACAAAAAAGTTTTCAACCATGAGATAAGTATCTTTGAAATAATTTTGTACGCCACATTGCATAGACTAATTGGTCGATACTCATTCATGGAGATGGGTGAGGTTGTCTTCAGGATGAGACAAATATTGGTTTGGTTAAGCCCGGGAGGAATAATGTCGTTGTTGAAAAATTCTTGTATTTCTTTTATCACACCATCACCAATTAGTCGTTAAAAATGATGGTAAAACGCTCCACTTAAACCATCCGGCCCCGGTGCTCTGTCACCTCCGATAGATTTAATGGCTCGTAAAACTTTTTCATTAGTAATCGTAGCCGTAAGTACTAAGTTCATTGTTTCCGTGACAGGAGATGAAACATGATCGAAAAAGTCCTCCCAATTGGTAGTACCATTACTACTAAATAGATCCTGAAAGTAGTCCACCGCCAGTCTAGAAATATCCTCCTCCTTTCTAAATTCAACACCATTGTTAGCGGTAATCAAAATAATACGGTCTTTTGCTTTTCGGAATTGAGCACATCCATAAAAATATTTGGTATTACAATCCCTTTCCTTTAACCATTTTATACGACTGTAACCTTTTCAATAGATCTCTTTTTGGTAGTTCGCTTCTGTAAGTTGCTATACAATTTTAATACCGAACCCAACTTCTTATTTTTTGTTGATTTTGTTGTTTTATTTTTTCTTCTTTGTCGGCGAACTTTTGGTCAGTCCTACGGTCCTAACCACCTTGTAACTGTGATCTTTTCTAATTTTTGGGGTTTTTAATTTTAACTTTTATTATTAAAAATAAAAAAATAAAATATTGAGTTTTTACATAGGATTACCAAAACCATGGTTCGGATCTATAGTTTGATTATTGACACGTTTTGCCTCACTGGCTTGGTTTGTGAGATCGTATTATAATAGATATTTGGATGCTCATGTATTTTTATGTATATTTTTCGACCAACATGAGCATCCAAATATCTAAATATTTATACGGTGATATCATGATCATGTTCACAAACTTATCTATTCTTTTCGAGCTAAGTTCAAATATTGTCGTTGCCGATTGGATTCTAGTGCGTGTAAAGAAAAAGTCTAGTATATTGTTAAATTACCTATTATAAGTTTACTACTTTATTTTGCAAACGTATATAAAGATCGTAAGTTTATTATTCCCACTATAAAATAATAAAGAGATACAAATTAGAAATTGCTTATAAGATGGAAGATGGTGGTAATAAAGAAACGAGAGAAGAAGGAAGAGTGGCCATCCAACCATCTGCATCAATGAAAGTTTTTGGTCCTATAAGAAAATTAATATCTTTAGCAGATAGATTTTTCTCCCATGTTACTCTTCCACTTTTATTCGCTCCTTCTCCTGTGCAGTTTACTTCCGCATATGTAAATTTATCCCTAATTTTATTTTTAATTCAAAATTATCGTTAAAATATGTCTGCCAAATATGTAAAAAATACATATATTGTAAGTTAAAGAGAAGAAACATCACATACTCTAGGCCTTTATAATTCCAAGCATCCCATCCTTGAGGAACTATAACATTAGACATGTTGGTTTCGTAGAAGACAACTCTAGAATAGCCTCGGTAAGCTCTTCCCAATGATGCCATACCATTTCCATTAATCACACAGTTCTTGAACACAAATCCACTTGTGTCTTGCTCACTTTCTCTCCCTTGCGCGGTTATGAAACCCGGTAACATTCTTCCTCCTTTTGATGTCATTCCTCTAACGTATATAACACAATTCTACATCCACACACAAATTTATCTTAATTGAAAAATATAAATACGATGTCTGTATCATAACATATGTATATACTTAGCCTTAATATGAGAGGAATATGAGATTACTTGGTATATAGATTGGCCACTTCCCCATATGAAATCGATAGCTCCTTCGATGTAACAGTTTTGGAAGTAGTGGCGGCCATGTTTATCAGCGAGTGTGTCTTGGACACTGATAAAGTTGCAATCATAGAACAATGCCTTGTCCGCCAATAATATAACTGATGGAGCTATCTTTATATCTTTATACTGTATTATTGGTGTACTCTTGGAACAATTAGCATTCTGCACAAACAATTAGTATTAGATTAGATGTTAATATATGATATCCACACGTATCTATGAAAATCAACCCGAATTATATCTCATCGTAAAATAACAAAAACTATATGTTTATATTTTAAAAATATTTCGACCAAAAAGAAAATTTTAAATATAACAAAACAATTTATTTTTCATTACTTCGAATTTTTCCATATTAAACATTCGAAAAAGTTCAAACTTTAGAAATGTTATACAAATTCGTACATTATTCTATTTGCAAAAGATGATTATATTGGTTAAATTGGTTTGAAAATGGTGAATTACAGTTTTTTAACAATATATCAGTAACGACGATGATTAATAGAAGTAGAAGATTTAATAGTAAATACATATATAAATTTTTGGACGTAACTACGCATATGAAATCCTAATTAACAAACAAAATTTACATATATACAAATCCTAACCTTGAATGTAATATTGATAGCGACGAAGTATTCAGCGTTTACTGTGATTGGACTACTCGAATTGGATAATCCATCGTTATATTGAATTATCACTTCGGATGCGCTACTTCCCTGCATTATTATCTTTTGCTTCTCTATTGGAATAACTATCTTCTCGCTGCATAACATAAACACATATACAATTTGGTAAACCAAACCAAATAAATAAAGAAGTTAATTGCGGGATTCGTGTTTGAGCTGTAATGCATCTCAAAAACTACATGAAGAAAGTGGAGACTAGCGGTGGGCCAAAAACCAAACCGAACCAAATCAAACCGAATGATGATCACCCGAGCCGAATTTAAAGGGTGAGCATGTATAAGTTTGGTTTGAGAATGGTGAAACCAAAACGAACTAAATTCGAATCGAACCAAATAAAAAATTTATGCTTTCTTTTGACATTTTTTTAAAAACAAAAATAATACCCCAAACCGAACCAAACTAATTTTTTCTTTATGAATGTGCAGGCTTAGTGGAGATGAGAGTCAGAGAGCTTACTTGTAGCTTCCGGGACTAAGAATTATCTTAATCCAATTGTTGTTACCGGAGGGAATGTAGTCGATGGCTGCTTGGATGGTTTTGAAATTAGCTGCACCATTAGGACTAACCACCACTGTTTTTACTACATCTTCGTTGAAATCTTTCAGTTCTAAACCATCAGAACATACAAGTGATGAAGTAGACGTCAAGAACAAAAATGAGAGAGCCAAAATACTTTTAAGAGATTTCATTGGTTAAAAGCAAAGTTTGTAATTTGAATTAAAAAAAAAAAAATTTCAACTTGAATTTATTGTTTTTGCTCTAGAGTTTATTTGAACGTCTATTTATATGAAGATTGTCTTCTCTCATTGGATTCCAAGTGTATTTACATTTAAAGATTGTCTTCTGTCCAGTTTAAATGTATTTACGTTTACTTACCTAGCTAATTCCAGAAATGGTTAAAATCCACCGACTCTTAACCAAAAGCAAGTAAATAAGCAGTAGTTGAGAGTGTAAACTAGTTTTTAAAAGATATAAGATACATATATAGCATCAACAAAAGAAAAATGATTATATCCACCAAAATAGATTCGTTAACCAAAAACTACAAGTTATACCAAAAAGTTATTTAAAATGTTAACGAGGATTGAGCGTATATTTTGTTTTGAAAGAAAATTGTCAAATACACAGTCAATAAGTTTGTAAATCTATAACTTGCTGACTCAAATGTCAATAAGTTTGTCTTGTAATCCACTGAAATATATTCGTTAACCAAAAAATTCAAGTTATACCAAAATGTTATGTAAATGTTAACGAGAATTGAGTGTATATTGTGTTTTAAAAGAAACTGGTGAAATCCACCGTCAATAAGTTTGTCAATTTATAACATGCTGACTCAAATGTAAATAAGTTTGTAAATTGATAACATGCTGACTCAAATTAATCTTGTAAGATCAAATTTAAATAATTAGTATATCCCAAAAATGGAGTTTATTCTGTAAAACAATATTAGATTGGGAAACCTGAACATGTAAATAATTCTTTTAAGAAGATTGAATATTTATAGATTTATTTGCCGAACCCTACAACTTTTTAATATACAAAATAGATCTTTAACAAAACAACGGTAGTCAAATAATCATAACTGTATTGCTTGCTGTCATGGATCGAAGCGTTTTGTCCATCATTATTGCGAAAATCACATGGCAATACAAGAGATCGGATGATTAGTTTAGAGTTCGACGAGGATTCCACAGATACATAAGAAAAATAAATTTTCAATATTCAATTTGTATAACACGTTTAATGTGCTAAGTATTTTAGGATCTCAAATTTGACAACTGGAAAATGATTAAAATAGTAAAAAATGAAACATAAGAAATTATAGTGGTTCATCTATATGTGAAAATTACGTCAACTTTGAATATTTTGTTCTCCAATTACAACTACTTAGAAAAACATGTACACTTTAAATGCATGTAAATTTCTTTACCTAATTTCGAGTATGCCTAAAGACGAGAACTGAATGTATACTATGTTCTAAAAGAAATTTGTAAAATACACCGTCAATAATTTTGTAAATTTATAACATGCTGACTCAAAATTATCTTAAGAAATCAAATGTCAATAAGTTTATAAATTTCTAACATGCTGACTCCAATTTATCACTGTATCAAATGTCAATAAGTTTGTAAATTTATAACATGCTGACTTAAATTTATATTGTAAGATAATGTGTAAATAATTAGTATATCCCAAAAATGTTGTTTCTTTTGTAAGAAAATATTATATTGGGTAATTTGAACTTGTAAATATATTTTTTAAACTATTTCTAGATTTATTCACTACAAGAAAAAGTGTCTGTGGCGTCACTTATATAGTGTCACAAAAAAAATTGACATTAATTAGCAGTACTATATAACAGATGACACAGTATATGTGATTTTACATCAATTAATGTAATTGATGTCAAAATCTATTTGTTTAATATCATTTAAGTAAAACTGATACAAATTCATATTAATTTACATCATTTAAAAGAACTGACCCAAAAATATGATTTTACAAGTCTTAAATAACTGATGCATTTCCTTATTTTTTCTTAACATCAATTAAATAATAGATGCAATGGGGGGGGGATTGGTATGTTGAATCCGGTTATCAAACAAAATATTTAGGGAAAGGAATTGGGAGATTCTTATATTAATGAAGTGTTTGATCAATTATTACAAGAAAAGAATAGCTAGATTTCAAGATGAAAAACTAGTTTATAGTAAAGAAAACCAAAGATCTAGAGTTCTAGGATTTCTAGTTCTTAGGTCTTCTGGCGGAAATTTCGAATCCATTCTTTCAGAGGAGATTTTTCTATATTTATACCCTTCCTCCCATTTTAGGGCTTCCTTTGCTTGCTATTTATGTTTTTTCCTTTCCATGAAAGTTTCTCATTTCGACCTTAATGTTCTTGGAAAGTTTCCTCTTTGCCATTCCAAGTCAGCACCAAACTGACTAGGCCAAGACTAATGGGCTTTTAACATTTTATTTTTTTTATTTGGATCGTGTTATGTTTATGATCTTAAACTCGTTACCAACAATAACTAATCAGCTTAACTTAATCAAACGAAATATTGGCTGTCTAATTAGTTAAGCTGAATAGAGATTAATTGATTAATCAAATCGTAGACTGAAACTATTTCATAACTCTAGCCGCATGGTGGAGAATTTTTTTTGGTGATTTCGTTTTAGTCTCCTTGTCTGCCTGGCTTCACACATGAGTTGTGGGAGGGCTGTAGATCATTGTAGTTCTTTATTTGGTTTTCTTTAGTTGCCTCCGCTGGATTGGTAGTGTTTCTTCGCTTTTGGTGTTGGAGATTGTGATCACTGGGAGTCGCTGAGACAAAGGGTTTGTCGTTGTTGGCTTGGGTCTTTGGCTAGTTAAGGTGAAAGCTTGATGGTAAGGAGGGATGACGGAGCTCTGGTGGTCCCGGCTCGGGTGAGTGACGGAACAATTTTGTCACTAATATCACTTGTTCTCGCCGACTCTTCCTTCCCTTTCGCAAGATCATGTTATCTTCGTCTGTTAATAGATCTTTGTTGTCTTCGTTATGTATCCCATTTATTGGTTCATTAGTACAACCTACGTTGCTCTGGGGTGAAAATTTATTCGATCTAGATGTATGTTTAGCTCTTCTTTTGACAATCTTTTGGCTAATTGATTCATCAACATAGCCCTACTGGTGTGCATGGATATTTTCCTTCTGAAGGACTTTCATGGCTAAATGAGTTCATCATTGTTGAGTCAAACATGGATACGACATGATAATTTTTGACTAATTTATAATTTGGTGGTTTCTCTTTGTGTAAACGAGTTTATTTTTTCTTCGAGGTCCATATGTTCTTGAGCCTTTCTATTTAGATACCTATTGGTATCGTCTATTGGTATCTTGTTTCAAAACTATGTACTATTTTTTCTTTGATTAATGAGAATAATTGCAGAATAAAAGAATATAGATTAATTGCGGAAGCTAGTTACACATAGTATCTGGACGGTCGTCCAGGCTGGTAGGTGGTTGCATTTTAGAACAAGAAGATGAAATAATAATTTTAAAAATATTTTAAAATAAAAAATATTAATGAAAGAATTTAATATTTTAAGTTTACATTCTTGTGTAATTTGGCAACTCTTGCAATCACTTATAAAACTGGAACTAATTTTAACATCACTTATTAAATTGTTATAATTATTACATAAACTAAAAACCTGATATAAATAATTAGAGTCATTTTGGATTACAGAGTTCATGCACATTATAAAATCATTAAATCTAACCCTAGTCTCTTCTCCAATATATAAAATAGAATAACTCATGACTTTCAAAGCCAGAGACAAAGGACATGGTGAAGTCCTGCTTGATTTGTTCATAGAACCACAAATCGTAACCGTCATCTTGTGAGATTTTTTTCCAAAACGCCGTGAGGAACCACATGACCTATAACATATCAATCAAAAACCCCAAATTCTTATCTTTCTCGAAAGTCTAACTTCGTCCTGATTAGAGGTACGTGGTAAAAGATATCAATGTTTTTTCTTGTCTGTAAAAATATGTCTGAATCTCTAACCACTGCATATCTAATTAGCTCTTGGAGAATAGACATACGAAAGGGCAAACGGATTTTTCTTTTGACAAAACTTTGTGGAGATATATACAACACTTATATCTAGCCACAGTCGAAAGCGGATCTACAATTGGAGTTATGATCTGAACGCTATGTTCATTTTCCCGAGTCAGTTCTTTGCAGATCGAACCTCACGAAAACCATCTTTAGAATCACTTTCTCTATCTACCACTACAAGAAAGCAGACTGTAACTAACAGATGTCCGACGGATAATGTCGTTAGGAAAATCCGTCAGAAATCCGTCGAAATGCCGTCGGAATAGTGTCCGACGGCATTCTAACGGCATTTGCTGTCAGAACAGTCGTCAGAATCCATCAGAAACAAGATCATCGGAAATCCATTGGAAACAGTTTCTGACGGATTTCTGACGGTTTAAAAAAGTGACGGATTTCTGACGGAAATTATATGTATATTTTAAATAAAATTAATTAGATAATATAATTTATATTCAATAATTTATAAATTTTAATAAAGAAATTTATCATACAATTATCGATGCTCACATCTATCATTTGATATGGCAACCCAAGACCAGGTACAAGCTTCTGAATCTCGTAGTATGATGTTGGTGAAAGATTATCTTCCTACAAAATATCTTTCACAAAATCTGCTATCGCATCAACACATCCTTCCGCCAAATTGTAATCCGTCTTAATTGTCATCATTCTACTTGTAGATGATAAAGGCGAATGACCTTCTCTACAACCTGAATATAGTGGTTGCTTCACTGCATCTAACATATGAAAAAAATTTGTGCTTCTAAATTAGGTTCGTCAACCTTATCTCCATCAACAGCGGCCGATGGCATATTCTCTTTAAACACATCGTTCACCATCTCAACGGTACCTACACCAAAATCTACTTCTGTTATATGTTCTCCTAATGTTTATGGAATATATAGTTCACTAGTATTACCATAATCATAATTTGTCTCCCCATGTAAATATCAAATCTTGTAACCCGGCATAAACTCATTCATATACAAGTGGTTCAAAACAATCTCTATCTTAATATTATGCGAATTCCGACAATTAGAACATGGACATTTCAACTTACGACTTTTTAGCGCTACTTGTTGATTTGTTGTCAATTCCATGAATTCGAATATACCTCGTGCATATTCTTCTTTCTATAAGTTCGACTTCGGATCCATCATCGGTTCGTCCATCCATGATCGAAAATATCTAAAAAAGACATCTATTTCTGATTTTAATTTTTTTACTAATGTGGAGTTGTGAATGAATGTAGGAGTTGTGAATGAATGTGGGAGTGTGAAAACATATTTATAAACACGCAGTCCATCGGAAATCCATCAAAAATCCATCACATAACGTATACATAAACGTATATAATTCCGATGGGTGTTGGAAAAACCGTTGGAAATCTGTTGGGCATATAACGGTTATATTAACGTTTATAATTTCCGACAGGCCTTAAAAAGTCAGAAATCCGTTGGTTAGCCGTCAGAAATTATGTCTGTTTCCCACTTTCTTTCTTATAGTGTAAACACCATTGGAAACCCCTTGTTATCAACTTTCTAGAAATTTTTACAGATCCAAATTACGAGGTAAGTTCCGGTTGTAATATGAGTTTGAAAATTACAACGATTGTAACCTAGTTTTAGAAAACTCTAGTGCCCCTAATTCATAAACCATAGTTACTATTTTTGAAGTTCCTATTATTAGAGAGTTTCTAATTTGGAAAAGTTTTTCTTTTATGAAAGTTCTAAGTTGATTTTCTTGTAACACATTTGTGAACGTCCATGCACAATAAGCATGTCCCATGGAAAGAAAGAAAGAAAAACATGAGTTGTCGCTGTCATCTAGTAGCTAAGGTGAGGGTATGACCTGTGGATGTGCAGTGATATATTTCCTTTCTTATTCTTTAAGAATTTCTGAGTATAGACTGAGAATTTTTTGTGCATTAAATGGTATTATTTTCTATGATTACTTGTGAATGCATGAAAAGTTAGATTGCTTAGTTTATGAAAGTTGCATGATATGTTATAACGCATGATGACATGTTTTAGTGAAAGTTGATAATGAGATTATTTGATGATGATAATGACATTAAATACGATGATACGTAGAGTGTAAAGCTTATGATGGCTAGAGTATAAAGAAAGGATGACTAGAGAAAAGAGCCAAGATTGCTAGAGTAAAGCGCTAGGATGGTTGGGGTTCTGAGCCAGGATGGCAAGAGAATATGTTTAGACTTTAGAGTTTTGTGCCAGGATGGGCGGATGCTATGGGTTCACACCATCATGGTTGGACCGCAATATATTCATATTGAGATGTTTGAATTTCAAGATAGTAAACCAGATAAATAGATGAGCATGTGCATGAAAAGTTAATATTTGCATATTGGTTATGATGTTAATGTATTGTTTGTTTGAGTTTATGACGTTCTGATTCAATGCTAAGTAATGAATGAAAAATATGTTTGGAATGTGTTTACTGTATCTCAAGTGGGCATAAATGATATTTTCACTGAGTAATTCATTACTCTCTTCTTTTTCCTTTTTTCCCCAGGATACTAAGTTCCAGGAACTGCAGTTTGAAGTTGTTCATTGGTAAATGTTTTAGTAAGAAGGACTATTTTTGGCGAGAACAAATGTTAATACGCTGCCTTGGCCTGTGTGGCGGGACGAGTATTATACATTTGGCATAATCAATTTAAATATTAATTGATGTAAATTTTAAATTTACTTTTACAAGTGACACAAATTAACATCAATTAGAACAAATGATAAAAATAGTTATATCACTTGTTAAAATTGACACAAAATATTAGAGTCGCCACTTTCAAAGTCAGTTATATAAGTGATATATTAAAAAACGATGTAAACATATTAAACAAAATATATTGTGTTATTTATTATTATCTCCGTTTCCCAAAGAGTGTGTTTGTAGAATTTTATTTTTGTTTCACAACAAAGTGTTTTATGTTTTTAATGTGATTTTTCATTCGATTTTTTTAATTTACTATTAACTCAAAGCTACTTTCCTTTGAATTTAAATTATTAACCACTTATTAAATAGGAGCATATATGTATAAATTAAAATTTTCTAAATTTATGTGAAATGTGTCAAAACCATACTCTTTGCAAAATGGAGGAAATGTTTGGTAATGCTAATTAGTGTCAATTGTATTTGTGACACTGTATAAGTAATGTTATAACAAAGGTCTCCGATTTCTCACATAATATAAATTTTGTAATTTTTTTGCTGTTCTTGGATACCTAATTTAGCAAACACAGTGTAGCATTAGCTCAAAGTCAAACCAGTCGATTAGGTTATGCTAGATAGATCATAGATCAGCCAAATTTGGGTACAGATTAGAGGAGAAACCAGCCGTCCATGTGAACAACCTAGCATTCGATATGTATAGATAGGTAGTGGAGAAACTTTCCCATCAATTATTAGTAGCTACTTGCGATTTTATAATTTACTTGAAGAGCTAACTATGAACTGTCAAGATGCTTCTTTCCGAACGAAAACAATTACATACTGTGAAATTATCGGGTATGTTGTTTATGAACTATTGATTTATTGATACATCGGCTACAAATCACATGATTTGGTCCTTGAATTATATGTCTAAGGTACGCTCTATGCATCCGATTCTGATTAAAATTTCTGATGGTCGATTTACTCAGTCGACACAGCAAGGCACAATTTTTCTAGGCCCTCATCTTAGTCTTCAAGAAGGTTTTTTTGGTGGATAGTTTGCAGTGTTATTTGATTTCTGTCTCACAGCTGAAAAGAGATAGAGTGTGTGTCTTCCTGATAACTGACAAGTTGTGTGTGATTCAAGACCGCATCATGAGGACGCTGATAGGAGCGGCTGAGAAAAATGAGGGGTTATATTTTTTTCAAAGCACGAAGACAGTTGCGGTGTTGCATATCTCAGATCGCTTAGCCTCGGAAGTATGGCACCAATGGTGGGGACACCCATCTTTGAAGACTCTTAGTTTACTACCTATTTTTGGATTTAGTAGTTCTAGTGGTTTTGATAATAAGGTTTGTGACATTTGTATGCATGCCAAGCAAACAAAAGATGTGTTTCCTACTAGTTTGAATAAAATGATGGATATTTTTCAACTTATGCATTGCGACCTTTAGGGTCCATATTGAACTATTTCCAACTATGGCTTTAGGTACTTTTTAACGATTGTCGGTGAATTCTCCAGAGCACTATAGTTATACTTTTTGCCATATAAAAATGAAGCTCCTACTCAGCTCAAAATTTTTGTTGCATTGGTTGAACGACAATTTGAAAAAAAAATCAAAATAATACGGAGTGAAAACAGTAGTGAACTTGTTTGTCTACACAATTATTTTCAGCAAAACAGAATCACCCATGAAACTTCTTGCGTAGGCACACCACAAAAAAATGGTCGAGTTGAAAGAAACCATAGACACATATTAAATGTCGGTAAAGCTCTTCGCTTTCAAGCATCTCTTCCCTTAGAAATGTGGGATGAATGTGTTCTAATAACCAATTATTTGATCAATCGAACACCATCTTTGGTACTTGATGGAAATACTCCATTTGAAATGTTGTACAAATGTCCTCTGCCTTTGAACCATCTCAGAGTATTCGGATGTTTATACTATTTGCACAATCAAAATCTTGGCGAAAACAAATTCGCTCCACGAAGCCAGAAATATATATTTTTTGGCTATCCAAATGGTAAAAAGGGTTGGCGCGTCTACAACTTGAAAACTGGCAAAATTTATGTCTCACGCTATGTCATTTTATGTGAAAAGGATTTTCCGTTTGCTCTGTTGTCCACTAGTCATGAACCAAAAATTTCTTCCTCTTCGGCGTAGTTATTCATTGATCCACTTACGACTGAGATAGAAATTCATGACTTTCCTAGAGTTGACTTTGTTCCTCATCTCCTGCCTCTTGCTTCATGAGTCGAGTCCACCAGAAACGAGGTTCTTGATTCATCACGAATTGAAACTCGTATTGCTGCTCCACGTGGAACAGAGCCTATCACTCTGTCCACCACTAATTCTAAACACCAATGACACCGTTGATTCCACCTACAACACCAACTCTGCTATTGAACAATTCAGATACATTATCCTCTGACGACGACGAGTTTCCTCAACCGACTCCTTCTTCGTGTAACGTTTCTGATGCTATATCTGAAGCCACTCTTTCACAGTCCGACAAAGATACAAAACCAGATATAGAGGAAATGGGTGTAGGAAAACGGAAGAGACGACCTCCTACTCGTCTTGCCGTTTATATACTCCATATAACTAATTCTCTTGGCTTGAAGAGTAGTGACTGTAAGTATCCAATTTTTTTATTATACTACTACGACGATATTTTCATAAAAACATAAAGATATGTGCTCACTATTACCATAGTCATGAACTTTAACACTACTCACCAGTTTTTCTTGATGAGCATTGAAGAAACGGGATAAGGAGTGAGATTGATGCATTAAAAGTACATGGACCATCGAAATATTGCCTCCTGGGAAGAAAGCCATAGGTTGTAAATGGGTTTTTTGATTGAAATTCAAAGCTGACAGTACACTTGAACAATACAAAGCAAGGTTAGTAGTTCTCGGCAATAATCAAGTCGAAAGAACTGATTTCACTGACACATTTTCTCCAATAGTCAAAATGACTATTGTTCGAACTTTATTAGATGTTGCTGCTGCTAAAGATTGGCCGGTACATTAAATGGATGTATAGAACACTTTCTTGCACGGTGACTTAGACAAGGATGCAGTTGTCTCCTAGGTTCTACACAGCTGATAAGTCACATGTATGTCGCTTGCATAAATCACTCTACAGACCACGAAAAGCTCCTCGATGTTGGTTTGCAAAAATGAGATCTGCAATCAAGGATTATCTATTTACTTAATCCGTTGTTGATTACTCGCTTTTTACCTATGCTCGCAATACACAGGATTTACGTGTTATACAAATGATCTTATCCTCTCGACCCATTCAGTGACTTTACTTGGTGAGTTCAAAGCATATCTCAGTGCTTGCTTTCATATGAAAAATCTTTTTGAAATATTTTTTTGGAATTGGTGCTAGGATCCTATTGGGTTTTTACTTGTGTCAACAAAAATACGCCATGGATATTATCACCAAAACATGTGTTATGGGCGTAAAACCGGTGGCTTTTCTGCTAGATCAAAATCACAAGCTTGCTCTGTCTAAAGGTTGATTTCTCTTGGCACTACTCGTCTTGATATCAGTTCTTCCATTCACATATTGACTCAATTCAAGAAAGCACCGAGGGAAGAACATTGGGATGTCGTACTCAGAGTGGTTTAGTATCTTAAACACAATCTAGGCCAAGGTATTCTATTGTGTTCTGACTCGTCTTTGAATCTTAAGATTTGGTGTGATGCTGATTAGGGAGGGTACCCCATTAATAAACGATCCTTGACTGGCTGGCTCATTCAATTGGGAAGTCACCTATTTCTTGAAAGACAAGTAAGAAATAAAATGTCTCGATGTCATCAGCTGAAACAGAATATTAGGCATTATCACTAACAGTTCGTGAAGTTCTATGGTTGAAAAATCTTCTATTCTCCTTTGATATTGATCACACAGAGCCGATTGTAGTTCATTGGCCAAGATGGTTGCGATTCATCTTACTGCTAATCCAGTCTTTCACGAGAGAACAAAACATGTCAAACGTGATTGTCATTTTGTTAGAGATGAAATTACTCGAGGCACGATTGCCACACGCCATGTCTCTAGCAAGAATCAGCTTGTTGACATCATGACCAAAACGTTAGGAAGAAAGGAGTTTGAGGATTTCAAAGTCAAGTTATGCATTTGTGACCTCTATGCTCCAACGTGAAGGGAGTATTAAGATATAATAAAATAATCATATCTATCATATCTAGATATTTTACTTTTCGTGTATATCGGTTTATATTGATAAAGGAATCTGTACAAATTGGTTAAGTAGCTAGATTAAAACTCTCTTTGTATAAATATTAGCCAAGGGCCTTTGCTAATAAACAAGAAGAAAACCTTTTTATGTTATGTTTTCCGGCAAGAAGCAAGCTAAATCCAATGGAGGAAGAAGCAGTCAGATCTAGATAAGGAGATCGAAGCAAAGCTGACCATAGAAGGAAAAAAAAAAGGAGAACCCACATGGAAGAGAAAGCCGAGCTAAAGAAAAGAGAGAAAGTATCACCACCGGAGCCACCGCTTGCCACCATCATTCACATGTTCACCACATTTATCAGAGTGAGATCGGAGCTACCGTTCATTGTTGTCGTTAAAGTTTGATTGGATGGACAAGTGAAGAAAAAAAGAAAAAGAACATATGTGGGTAAGGGTTTTAGGGAGCAAGTTGAGCCAGACATTAGAGATTTGGGTCACGTTCTTTGTGGTTTTGAGTAGATCTTGCTGCAAAGAAGTCATAGCACTTGACGGTTCGTAAATCTGATGTATAGTCCGTTCACAATGCATCTCGAAAGTTGATGAAAAATCATTGGTTTCTGATTTAGAAAAACTCAAAAAGTAACACTTATATATAGTTTCCAGTTTCGAATTAGGTTTTTGGAGGAAAATTGTGGCCATATGTGAGCACGTGAGGCCACATCGACAGTGGTTCCAGACAGAGGACGTGTAAGAAAAACAGTCGGAGCCGTCATTATTGCTAGAAAAGGTAAACTCTAACCGCCACTTCCTTTGCTTTTTGTGCAATAATCATCTATGTCTGTCGAAATCAAGAAAACCCTAATCAGATTTTTGAACTATTTCTTGAGATGGAAGTTACCAAGTCCCTTGTGCAGTTCTAGTCATTTGAAATTTATAGTCGTCATTTTCAGCCAAGAGAGAGAAAGTATCTCCATGTATTTGGATTGTGAATTTTTTGGATTTGGTTGTGAATTTGGGTTTGGATTGTGAATTTCCATGTATGCTCTATATTTGGATTGTGAATTTTTTATTTGGAATTAGATTTGGATTTGGATTTAAATGTATGTTATATGTAAAAACTCAGGTCTGCAATGAGTTGCTGATGGTTTTTCGACGCTAAAGCAGAAAACAAACCACATGACTTGTCAGAAAATGAGAATATGGTGAGATAAAGTATGATAAAAAGATTTAGGGCAAGTTAAGAGTAATATATGACGCTTTTGGGATTTGTGAACTCTGTATGAGAGAAAAGAATATCTTCAGGACACGAATAGAATGCTTATGGGATGTCAAGGGAATAAAGTGTCGACAAACGTCCTTCCTGAGTCTTAGGTGTTTTACCTTAATGTCGTGATCCTCTTCCCTTGTTAGATAAATTGAGCTTTTCATATGATTTATCAACACCATGCGTGTGGGTCCGATCTCTCGTTTGATTGACCAGTCTTGCCTTGCTGGCTTGGTTTGTGAGACCAAATCATGATATTTTTGACATAGCCGGAGATTCTCTTTTGCCAAGTTACACTTGTTTTGTTAGATGGCGGTCTTGTTGTTTCTTCCATACTCTTGCAGTTAATCAGATGCAGTTTGGACAGGTTCTTTTTTGTTTTGTGGAACAGTACCAAACTATACCCTAATCCTAACTACCAAAGGTAATGCGGTTTACTGGAGTTGAACTCCAGTGGACATACAATTTAATAACTTTTATCATGGGTGTTAACATGTCTATCGTTCAAGCGTTTTCCAAAGCGTTATATTTCAAAAGCTCGTTAGCAACTCTTTCCTTTCCTCGTGCAGTAGATATTTGGATGCTCATGTTTGAATCTACTTTTTTCCAGTTAAGTCAGCTGAGTTCATGTATCGTGGTTGTGTATAAATATAACAATCTACTTTATATTGTAAATTACCTATGATAAGTTTACTACTTTATTTATAAACATATATATATATATAGATCGTAAGTTTATTATTCCCATTATAAAGTAATAAGGAAATGGAGTCCAAATTTTATAAAATAAATACAAATTATGAATCGCTTAAAATGGAAGATGGTGATAATAAAGAAACGAGAGAAAAAGGAAGAGATCCAACCATCTTCATTAATGAAAGTTTATGGTTCTATAAGAAAATCAATATCTTTAGCAGATAGATTTTTCTCCCACATAACTTTTCCACTTTTATTTGCTCCTTCTCCTATGCAGTTTACTTCCGCATATGTAAATTTATCCCTAATTTATTTCATAAATCAAAATATCGTTAAAATATGTCAAGCAAATATGTAAAACAAATGCATATATTGGAAGTAAAAGAGAAGAATCATTACGTACGTTACTCTTGGCCTTTATAATCCCAAGGTTCCCATCCGATCAGTTCAAATCGGTTCGGGTAGTTCGTTTATCGGGTCGGTTAAGAAAAAAATAGCAAAATTAACCGAACAAAATTTTGGTTCAGATTAGTTTGGTTATTGGCTAATTCGGTTAGATGATGTGATTAAAATCCATACAAAAAACTAGTTCGGTTATTGGTTAGGTTCATGTACTAATTTAAATGGAAATTCGGTATAAAATCGGTTTAACCCTGTTAAAATTGATTAAAAGGATTGAAAAAACCGGTTAAATGTTTGGTTCATCGAATCGAACCAAACCAACTGATAACCAAAGCTAATTCAAAATATTGCCGATTGGTTCCCTCTTCTTAACCGTTCCATTAACCAAACCCTCGAATTTTAGTTCGGTTTGATTCAGAAAAATTGGTCGGTTTATTATTCCAGACCTTAAAAATACAAATACGATGTCTACAGATTGACCATTTCCCCGATTTCACACTGATGAAGTTACATTCATAGAACCATGCCTTGTCCGCCATAAGTATAATTGATGGAGCTACCTTTATCTCTTCATACGGTATTATTGATGTACTTTTGGAACAATTATGATTATGCACAAACAATTTGTACTATATTAGATGTTAATGATATGAAAACCACACGTACCTCTGAAAATCAACCCGAATTATCTATATATCATCATAAAATAACAAAAAACTATATTTATTTTTTAAAAAATTGGACCAAAAATAAATGTTTAAATATAGAAAACAATTTATTTTTCATTACATCGGAGTTTTCCATAGGCTTTAGACATTCGAATAAGTTCAAACTTTAGTTATGTCATAAAAATTAGTACATTATTCTATTTGCAAAAGTTGATTATATAAGTTTAATTGGTTTGAAAATGGTGAATTGCTTTTTTTTAAAAGAATATATCGTTAACGACGATGATTAATAGAAGTATGTAGACGATTTAATAGTAAATACATATAAACCTTTGGAAGTAACATAACTACGTATATAAATCCTAATTAACAAAAAAAACAATTACATGTATAAACCCTAACCTTGAATTAGCGACGAAGTATTCGGCGTTTACTGTGATTGGACCACTCGAATTGGATATTCCTGCATCGTTATACTGAATTATCACTTCAGATGCGTTATTTCCCTGCATTATTATCTTTTGCTTCTCCTTTGGAATCACTATCTTTTCGCTGCATCAATATAAACACATATACAATTTGGTAAACAAAAAAATAAATAAAGAGGGCAATTGCTTGATTCATTTTTGAGCTCTAATGCATCTCAAAAACTACATGAAAAAAGTGGAGATATAAGCGCTGGGCCAAAAATCAAACCAAACCAAATAAAACGGAATGGTGAACCCGAAACGAATTTTAGGGGTGGTATATAACTTTTGTTTGAGAATAGTGAAACCAAAACTTAAATAAATTCAAACCAAACCGAAATAAAATATTACAAGAAAACAACGTGAAACTGACGGTCTTATCTATTGGAAATGGTTGTTTCCGATGGATTTCCAACGGATATATCTGTCTGTTCTAAATAGTTGGAAACGAAGTCATCATCGAAAATCCGTTGGTATTTCCAACGATTTCCAATGAATTTTGGATATCTTAAATCCGTCGGATATCTAATATCTGGAATCCGTCAGAAAAAACATGTCGGTTATTAGATGGAAAACTGTCGATTTTCATTCCGACGAAATAACTGATGGATTTATGACAGATTATACTCCGACAGATTTTTGACGAATTCTAGATATCGGATTTCCGACAGCTTTTCGACGGATTTCCAATATCGGAAAACCGACATAATTCCGACGGATTTCCAATATCGGAGATCCGATAGATTTTCGACGGAATGTGTTCCGACGGATTTAAAATAAATGTTTTTAGTATATATATATATATAATTATGAATATGAAATAAATTTAAATTTAAATTATTCTAAACAAAATAAAAATTACTCAAAATTAAAAAAACATGAAAAACTAGAAATGTAAAAATTTCTAATTCTAAGGAGGCGGTTGGAAGGAACGGAATAAGGCATACATCTAATCATTCATTGCTTTAAGTTGTGCAACCTTGTTTTCTTCAATACTTTCAATCTTGTTGTTGAGAGTTTCGATATCGGTTAACTTTTTTTTCAGTTGCACTCTAAGATAAAGATCTTTGTAATATCTCGAAGTTGTCGAAGATGGCGATGATTACTCCTCTGGAAATCCAAAAATACAGCATTTGGAGTTTAAAGTGACCTACGCAACAAAAGATAGTAAATCATTAGGAAAAAAAGAAATTGATAAATTTCAAAAAAATAAAAAAACAAATGTTACTTACTTCATAGGTGTATCTGTTGAGCTTTTCGATCGGAACTTCAGTGCACATAGGAGTTCTTTCAACAATTGGTTGTGACTGGAGAAACTCATCTCCTATCTTTGTCATGTTTTTCACAATCTTCCGAGCAACCGGATCTTGAATTTGTCCTGTCTTGCGGTTGGTGTGGGCATTTTGTAGTAAAAAAGGATGCGAAGACCGGACACTTTTTTGACGAAACTGAAAATTTCTTTAAACTGTTATAAGTTTTATAAGTTTAAAAACGGATGTGGTATCAATAAAATTTATAAGTTTTATTTTCTTATAAACAGATGTGATATTTACCATTAACATAGAGGTTGAAGAGGTTTTATCAATCTCAGCGTATAGCATAGGCAATGAGATGGCATGAAGAACATCGTCAAGATGGAGAGATTATGCATCCTTCAGACGTAGAAATGTGGAAATAATTTCAATCAATGTATCCAGATTTTGCGTATGAGAAACGAAATGTATACCTCGGGTTATGTAAAGATGGTTTCAATCTATTTGGAAAACATGGAAGACAATATTTGTAACACCTTACTATTTTTCACCATATTTGTGCATGCGTAAATATTTTTTGTTCCTCTTCGTGCTAGTTCCAGGCCCAGAGCATCCAAGGAGGTCACTTGATGTATTCCTCCAGCCATTGATCTATGAGCTACAAATGTTATGGAAACATAGGAGTGAAGCATTTTATGTTTCATTGCAGCATAATTTCAATATGTGTACGGTTTTTATGTGAACCATAAACGATTTTCTAGTATATGCTATCTTATCTGGATGGACAACTCATGGAAGACTATCATACCCGTATTGCCAAGACAACACTGATGCATTTCAATTAAAGCACCGAAGAAAGACGTGTTGGTTTGATTGCCACATATGGTTTCTACCAAGTGATCATCCTTAACGTTGGTCTAGAACATTGTTTACCAAAAACAAGCAAGTGTTTGACTGTGCATATCTGAAGATTGATGGACGTTGTATATTGGAGCATTTAAGAGATTTTGGCACTGAGAGAACTCTTTACTGTGGGGGTAATGGGTATGATCCTATTGACGGTGTCGGTGAATTTTATAACTGACATAAAAAGAGTTTTTTTTTCTGGAATTTACATTATTGCAAAGATCATTTGTTGTGGCACAATATGGATTTTATGCACGTTGAGAAAAACTTTTTGACAACATCATGAACAATTTTTTAAACGTGCAAGAGAAGAAGAAAGACAATATGAAATCTAGATTATACTTGCCACTTATTTGTTCTCGGGATTTTTTTCATGTTATGTCTATTGCCTCATTTTATTCTGATTGTGACAGTAACAACACTTGGTAAATTTAATTTTCATATTTTTTATTTAATTTATTTATTCTTTAACAATTTACAACTATTTTTGTTTTATAGGTTCTATATATCCCACAATGGGATAACAGAGTCCATCAATCGTATCTTCAACGAAATGCTACAGCGTCCGTATGCGACATAATCCCTTATGCCGTTGTCTGAGTGTGATCTATGGTTTTGTCAATTACAGTATGTTTTACTTTTCATTTTAACATTAAAATTTCAAGTTTTTAGATTTATGATAATAAATTTTCTGGTAAATTTTTATGTTTAACCATTTCGTTTTGCAGAAAATTTTCACTTGGGATAGAGACCTCACGTCTCGGGTTAGACGTGAGTTCTATACTAAGCCATCAAAGGTATACTCCAGGAATCAGAATGACACTTCTCGGGGAGTTGCATTGAAATCCAGAGCTCTAGAACGGGTTGGTTGAGTATTAGAGGATTGACAAAACTCAGGCAACATTGGCTACTCAATCAACCAACCGAAAGAGTGACCGGAAGGGCAAAAGAATTACCACTCACAATTTGGAAGCAACGAGCAAGGCTTCCCGGGAACAACAACTGGTAAGTTTCTTAAAATCTAAACTTTTATATAACTTTATTAACCTACTGAAAGTTTTAAATTTTTTTCAGTTTCGTCAAGAAAGTGTCCGACCTTTGCATCTTGTTTTGCTTTGCATCTTGTTTTGCTACAAGATGTGCACATTAACCCAAAACGGGACAAATCCAAGATCATGTTGCTTGAGAAATCGTGGAGAACGTGACAAGGCTAGGAGTTCCAATCATAGCCCATTGTTGAAAGAACTCTTTCGTGCACCGAAGTTCCGATAGATAAGGTCAACGAATTTGTCTACAAAATAAGTAACAATTGTTTTTTTTTTTTTTGAAATTTATCAATTTAATTTTTTTCTAAATGATATACTATTTTTTTCATAGGTCACTACAAAGTACAAAGACCATATTTTTGGATTCCCAGAGGAGTACTCGTTGCTATCTTCGACAATTTCGAGGTAGATCCTCAGTTTAGAGCGCAACTGGAAGAAAAGTCAGCCGAGATCAAAGTTCTCAACAACAAGATTGAGACTATCGAAGAAAACACAGCTGCACAGCTCAAACCAATGTAGGATCAGATGGATGTCTTCTTCCGTTCTTTCCAACCCTCTTCTCAGATTGTAGAAAATTGATTACTTCCCTCTCTTCAAATTGAAGGCCCAGATGAGAGATAGTGTATGAAATTGATGATTGTCGATAATTTTGGAAGACAATAATAATATTTTCTTCGAACGATTTTTTGGAATCAGTCTATGTTGCTTCAAAGGATTTCTACAATCAGTTTTATGTTTGTCAATTTCTTGTTGTTGTTGTTGTAATTTTCCCTTGTCTTTCGCTTCCGTTTGGAATAATTTTTCTGATCCTACATTTTTATGGGATTAATCCAATTTTCAAGCAGAATTTCTAAGTTATAAAAGAGCGGATTGAAGTCTCCTTTGGTGGATGAATGGTTGTTAGAATTGCTTCCGCGAAAAAGGAGTTTTTCGTCAAATTCTTTTGAATCAGTGTTTGGTGGATGAAGTGGTTTCATAGAGAACCATCAAGACTTGTGTAAGCAAAGAGATGAAGACCATTATAATGGACATATATGTGGTAGATCAACTTATGATTGAGCTGTGTATGGTTCTCCTTTTTCTATTAATAAAATCATATGACAACAAAAATGTTTGATGATATTAAATTCCACTAAAATCCATTGTTATTCATTTTTTAAATTGCAATCAAATCAGAGGCTTACAAATGAAATCAGTGGAGACTGTGGGAGAGGGAACAGCTGATTGAGCAAATCGCAATCGTTGGGAGTGGGGTGGGGGTGGGGTGGAGAAAGAAAATCGTAAAAAGGGAGAGAGCGACACCAGGCTTTCTTCAATAGGATTAGGTTTAAGTTTTTGTTGTAACCCCAAACTTGAAAAAGTATTTTAGTCTAATTGCACAAGTAATTCTGGTTGCAACGGAATGCTAAAGGCAAGTGCTCTCATCATTGAATTGGATTGGCTATAAATCTCAAGAACAAGCAAATCGAGTAGTTCACATGCAAACATCCAACTAAAACAAAAAAGAGTCTTGCAAATTGTTATAAATATTGCATGCACATTCTTGCCGTTATACGTAAGATATACAATGATTTAGCTGATTCAGGAATTCTTTCATATGTATGAATATGTAGAGAGTATATCTACACTCCTCTGTCTTGCTAAGGACAAAAAACCAATAAAGAATCTCGTTACATTCAAGATGGTGCATGATTATAAAGAAGATGTTCCAAAGTCAAGCACAATATCCAATTGTGGGATCTTTATCCTCAAAATGATAGAGTGTCACTCCTTGCTGATAGAAGACTTCTTAAGGATTTGTGCTGAGGTTATTCAGGAAATCAAGACCAATCTAAGACGGAAAATATTTGAGCTTTTTGTTAACAATAGAATTTAGAATTTTATTGTTAATGCTAACATGGTTGATGTTTTTAATTATGCATTTAGACGACGTATTTTCTAAGACATGGTAGGGATGTTTGATTTTCAATGAAACTTATCATTGTTTTTGTTGCAATGTTTTATGGCTATTATTAATGTTCCGAAATTTCTATTTATGGACATGTTTCGGAATCAGTTGTGCCTTTTTAGGAAGAATTTCTTAAATGTGAAAAATTGATTTTGAATGTTTGTCGTGTTAATTAATAAAAAAAAAATTCGTTGTATCTGTATACATAACTTAAATTTTTGTTTATCAACCTTAAACTTAGAAAAAACAGGAAACACTGAGAATTAGATTGATAAACATAAATTTAAGGACTTCATTTGTCAATATATTTCAAAGTATTAGGAATATCTTTTACTGTTTTAAGAAGGCTTTCTTAAACGTGCGAAAAATTTTATTGTCTTCATAACTAAAAGAAAAGTACAAACTGAAACATACATATTGTCTTCAAAACTAAAAGAAAAGCACAAACTGAAACAAAAACACATGTTCTGTAACATCACAATGTATTACATAAAAGCTATCCCAAACATTAAGGTTTTGGATTATACATCTTACGTCTACTTGAACGAAATGTAACATAGATCTTGTCCATTTTTATCCTTGAGACTTTGAACCAGGCACACCAAATTCTCCAACCTCTCTCTTCCTCTTCTTAGGTGGCCTTCCACTACTCTGCTTCATGGTTGGAGGACGACAAAGCCAATCAAACACACCGTTGGAATAAGAATATGTCACTAGATCACCACAAAGATGTATGCTCTCAGGATAAGCATTATCCCATGTTTCTCTTGTGTAAAAATCATACACAAGCTTGTATTCATTATTCGTTGTGCGTTTAGCAACATCTATTGCGTGGATACATGGGATCATGTCTATGTAAAAGATGTTGCAAGTGCAATGCTTGTTCTCCAAATGAACTACATACTTGTGGGTGTCGTCTTTGACCTCAAACTCGAACTCATCAACTTGGTATACATCAAGAACCATTGCTTTAGCATACCTTTCATCAGTCATCTATGTTACCTTCAGTGTTGCATAATTCTAAAGTTTGGAAGCCTTCCCCCTGCGTTTATGAAACCATTTGGTGAGGGTAAACCTTATTGTCTCAAGCAGAAATATAACCAGCATCTCCCTTGGAATGTTTAACATCGAATTCAGTGACTTGGCTATTTTTGTTGTCATGATGTTGTATATGTTGGCTGGTGCATAATATCTAGCCCATTTAGGAAAATCTACTTCCTCCAAGTACGTAGCAAGCCTCGAATTCCTAATCTTCAAATCTAAGAAATCCAATGGAACTCAAATTGAGTGTAAGCATCATGAGCAACTTCTACTATCGGGATCAAACCTTCTTCCCGAAATAGGATTTTATATTTATCAACAGATAGACTCTACAAATACCATGGTGTATGAGGAGATATATCGTTGATAGAGCTGTAGCGATTGATAGAGCACCGATAGACAAAAAATGTCTTTTCCATCAGGGATCACGGTCTTCAAACCTCTAAAGAACCAAGTCTAGGCATCATCATTTTTGGAATTCACATTCCCGAATGCTAAGGATAAAGGTGGAAGTCTTCATATTGTGCAGAAGCTCCTAGAAGATTTCCCTTGAACTTGACTTTGAGGAATGTACCATCAACAACAATCACTCTCCTCATGTATTTAAATCTTCTCAATGATTACCCCAACACAAGAAAAGTGTACTTGAATTTTGCATCATCGTCTATCTCTAGGAAAACCTTTGATCCTAGATTCTTCTCTTGAACCTCGAACAACCACTTCGAGAGGTTGTGATAACTATCTTTAGGGATTCCTCTAACCAAAATCTGAGCATATATTTTTTCAATGCTTATTATGTACACCATGTGTCATTCTAACTAAATCAATGATTTTTTTGTTTGTCTCAGACAATCCTTCTTCTCAACATAACAACTGCATATAAGAGATCGGGATTTTCGTAGTAACTTGCCTATTGTTTGACATTCCTATGTGTTGTATCACATGTGTGTTCATGCACATAATTTCTCACCACAAAGAAATTGGTATGAGGTAGAACTGTTTCACACAACCTCCAAGTGCATTTATCATCAATGCATCCTAATACCATTCTTAGCTTGTTTGGCCATAGAGAGTTGAACTAAATTTTTTTTTTTTGTTTTTGATATATCTATTGACATATATGTCATCAGTCCCTCCGGTGGAATGAGAAAGACCTATAGGAACATGAGGAAGATCTAGAACATAATCCAATAGACTTGAATAGTCTCCTTTATCAGCAGTCGAGAATAAGCATGTGTCACTTACAGTACATCTCTGATTGACCTGAATGATTCATGAAAGCTATCCTAAATTGTCCTGATAACATTAAATGGACAATTGAAATTATGCAAGATTGTGTGAGACGAATTACCTGCTGTTGTTTATTCTCATGAGATACATCTAAATGTGAATCACCGCTTAAACTTTGCGTTATTCTTCTTTGAATAATCTCAACTTCACGAATCTCTTCATTACTTCCAACGTTCTCAACGGAAAAAATATTTTCCACTTCACACAACTGCATCAAAAATCAAACAAAAGTAAGAAATGTTATATTAGATTTAAGAAAATTATCTTAAATCATACATACACGACAAAAGGACACTGAGAACATCATGCAAAAAACTTTCTAAGAACCATACTGGTTGGTTTATGTGAGAATGAGATACACTTCACACAACTAGAACACAAATCAACGGAAAAGAGGTTTAAAAATAAGTTTTAAGAAGTCTTATATTAGATTTTGGAAAGCTATCCTAAATCATGTAGAAACGTTCACAAAACTTCATCAGAAGCATTACTAGTTGGTTTATGTGACAATGAGATACATCTTTGTGCCTTGAATGTTCTCCACTTGGATGTTTTCCTGAAGTTTTCTCCACTTTACAAATCTCTACATCCATTAAGAGGACTGATTGGATGTTAATACCTACATTCCCATGAGAAAAAGCTTTTCTTTGGTGCACACTTGAATAAGAACCAACGAAGATGTTGTAAATTGAATAATAGTGCAAATAATGTATAAAATATGTTTTAGTAAGGATTAGAAACAAATGAAAGAATGTTTAAAAAATGTTTTAGGAAGAATTTCTCACCATGAGACATAGGTGAACCTGTTTTGGATCTTCCTTAATCATGTTACTAAAATATCTAACTTGGCAATCATTACGTAAAAACACAAGCGCATAATCCTCTATAAACACTTTCATCTTTGGTGGAAGTCCATAGCTAACTTTAACTTCTCTATCTTTCATAGATAAGTCAATTTCAAAGCTTTCAATGAAAATTTCTATTCAAAATCCTCATCAACCTCAAAAAGTGATGCTCCTTTCTCAGAATCAACTAAAATTTGCCACTGGATGTTTTTATTTGATTACCAGTCTCCACATACACAACAGAGATTCACCATGTTTGAAAAACTCTATCAAAATTTATTTTCAATGAACAATATAGCTGAAAGAAAATGCCTACAATCACAATGTCCAATGAAACAAAAATACACTGACAAAATCTGAAGAAAATTGATACACAATAATTTAATTTTTCTCCCTAGCATATGATCGATTCTATAGATTACATGTTTCAGGAACCGTCATGCACATTTTTAACAGTTTTGATATGTTATTTTTCATGAAAAACATAGACGAAAATTTAAAAATATATGTGAATGGATTATTGAATTGAGAATCTCCTTCGTCTCTATTTCGATAATTGCATGATCAAAAATCAATCGATTTTCCTCTTCGATCTTTATCTTCGATTAGGGATTATTCATAACCCGAACACATTATTTGGGACTATTCTAAGATATTTCTCTTAATTAATTGTGTCATTAAATTAAATTTAATGATATGTATACTTTAATTCGGATTCAGATTGATGAATTATATAGTTTACGGTTGGGTAAAGGGTCTTTTTTACCTGTACAATCAGCAAAGTTTCATTTCTAACATGTACAATCAAATAGTGCTAATATATGTCCAAACACATAAATTAAAATTTTAGACTCAAACTAGTAATTTTATGGCTAATTCATAGTATTCGTTAACGAATGTTAGTTAACAGTTACCATTGCTGATTCAGGTGACACAAATTTGATGATTTGACATTAGACGATGTCGTTTTACTGTTTGGTGTTTAATTTTTTTAAAATAGGTTACCCGAGGCTCGGACCCTCGAAATTGAACATTTGAACACTCGATTTTTACCGGTTGTCTATAACCATCGTACGTATATAACTCTTTTTAATTTATAAACTTAACCCTTAACAAAATCAAATTTTGAAAAAAATTGTGTACCCAGGGTTCAAATCCTTGACTTTTAACCTTTTTTTAACTTGTCAATTACCAGTTGATCCAAAACCATAATCGAATATAACACAAACATTTATACCTTTAAACCGAAAACATTTTATGTCTTCGATTTTATAAATAAAATCTAGAGTTTCCCTCCATTTATTTTATTTTAATTATTTATTTTTTATTCACATATTATTTATTTATTATTTCTCGTAAATTAAATTAGTAAATGTGTTTTTAATATTATTATATTAAAATAAACCCAAACCGAGTAATGATGCGGTTTACATCGATTAAAATTGGATAAAATTCCAAAAACCAAAACAAAACCAACAATCTGAGAATGCTCATGTGCCACCACCAAACAAAGCCCAGCTCGTCGAGAATCAACCCTACCTTCAATCCGGTCATGAGAAGAAGGTTCAGCAAATCGACATGCAAAAGGAGGAGTGTTGTATCTAGGTTTAGAACAAAGAATTAGGGATTTGAGAACTATTTGTATTATTAAAGCTTTGAGATCGATGATTACAGGAGTAAAATTAGAGTTTTCTCTAATAAATAGACAAAAGATTTTAGAGAATAATGAATCGAAACTCTTAAATCTTCTGCAGAGATTTCTGGATTGTTGGATATGTGACTCTCTATTTTAATCGGAAAGCTTAATCAGAAGGCCTAGATAGCTCATGACGAAGTTCTGAAAGCTCAGAAATTAGATAAAGACATATTTGAAGCTAAACGATATTATAACTGGGAACATGAAAGAGCTGAACAACTCAAGCTTGAGCTTGATGAGGAAAAGAGGGACCAAGCTGAAAATATTGAGAAGTACAGCAAGATGGGTCTTAAGTATCATTGTCTGGAAGTCGAACATGAAACTTTAAAAAAGAAGTTTGGAGAAGAGTGTAGTCGTCTCAAGGCATCCCGAGGAGACAATACATGCTGTCAATATATCTTTGACAATGCTGAAACGGTCAAATCACTATACGGTCAAGCTCGAGGTACCAGGGAGACTTTGAAACTGCTGAGAGACGAGAAGATGATTGCCATCTCTAACGAAGTAATAGCCGACTTGGCTAACCGTGGGCTGAAGTAAAAGGAGTAAGCGTGAATCTCGATATGATCGAGCTTTCAGAAGCAGAGTTAGTTGCCTCGTTTGTGGTTGAAGGAGTTCCTTTGGAGGCTCAAGCTGAGGTCTACCCAGACGGATCCAATGACAAGATCATTAGCTAAGATGATGCAAAAGCAATGAAGATCCATCATCTTGTCCTCCTGCCAACCTTAGTTGATTGATATTGATTTTGTATTTGTTATGCTTTTGTTATTTTTTTCTTTTTTGTTATTATTTTAATAACATTGCTCGGAGGGGTTTTTACTCCTTTTTTAATGATATTGTTCATATTGGTTTTTCTTCTTCTTTTTTAACTCCTTTGAGAACGACTTGGTTTTTCTTTGACGCAAAGTGTAGAACGGCTTTGAAACTCGATGTAAGGCGTAGCTCGACTCTAGAAAACCAATGCGAGGAGGAAACAGATGCGGGGCGGAGCTCGACTTCAAGGACTTGATTGATTACTGTAGGTTATGTGTGATTCTGCAGATCGACTTACCATGTCTAAGTATGCGATTAAGAAACAATGTACAATATATGAGCTATTTGACATCAAAGAGACGAGTGCGATAGGCCATTTTGATGACTTGTGATTTAAGTATTCTTGAAGATCTTTGGTTTGGAGATTTGATGCGAGAAAGATCTCGACTTAGGTTTGATGATTATGAGGTCGACTTACGATGCAAAATTGGGTTCGACTTACTCTGCGGGACAAAGCTCGACTTACAATGTGAACTTAGTTTGGCTTATTCTGCGGGGCTGAGATCAATTTGGGTTTGCTTTAATACGATCGTTTTTACAAACTAAAATTGGCCAAGTTCATGACGTCTCCCGACTTATCTTGGGTGAACCTTTGAGGATGGAGCTCGGATTCTTGCGGGACTGGGCCTAGCTTATTTAAAGTTTTATGGTTTTTAGGATACAAGCTAAAGGTTGATTTACGAACTAAAAACTCGATTTACTCCTTCCCCTTTAATATGTCAAAGTCATGCTCCGATTATGCGAGATGTCGACTTATTTTTCTCATATGACTTTTCTGAGTGCGAGACTAGGCTCGACTTGTTATTTATTGGGATTTTAGGATACGAAGTAAAGGTTTATTTACGAAGTAAAAGCTCAATTTACACTTTTCCTTTTAATATGTCAAATTTAAGCTCTGATTTGGCTAAGCTTTGTTATTTTATGGTACGAGATTGGGCTCATTTTACCCGTCCTTCATGCGATATTGATCTCGACTTTGTCAGTTCACGTGCGAGACTGGGCTCAGCTTATCCTTGCTTCATGTGATACAAGGTTCGACTTTGTTATTTAACAATGCAAGACTAGACTCGACTTATCCGATCTTCGTGCGAGAATAAGCTCGGCTTCATCTTTTCTTAGTGTGAGACTGGGCTCAGCTTAGAAGATGTTTGTTGTTGTATACACATGGAATGTGAAAAGAATTGAACACCTGTCCAGACTGACGATTTTGACTTTGTGCGAGGTTCGAGTTCAGCTTAATTCAGAGATTGTTTTCTAAGCAAAAAAATATTATAAGGATAATAGTTGTATTTCTTTCGAGGTTGCCTACATACCCTTTATAAAGGATCAGTGCAATGCTCGTGGCGAGCTCTCTTTTTTTTTCTTTTTTGTGGCGAGGTCGCCTTATTAAAAAGTACAGGTGTCTAGAAGTGTTGCCATCGTTTGCGAGTTGGTTTTTTCTGACCTTTTTATGGGATTCATTCGGATGACCGGTTCGATGTCTGGAAATACTTTCATGTCGTTGTTGTATCTAGGTTTCATATAGCTTTTGTAACGTCTGTCGTTCTTCTTCGATATTAATGTAGATCGTCGCACGATGAAGGGCGTCTTCCAGTTTTGTTGGTGCGTGTTCCATTAGAATCTCGCGATAGCAGCATTTGAACCTTAACTCTTTCCAAAGAGGTTCAATAGCTTCGGTATCATCTATCGTTATGCGGGATTATGACTTTAAAACGATCTATATAACTTCTCGAACTTTCACCTTTTTCTGAGTGATCTTTCAAAGGTCAGCGCTTGATACTCCGTAGGGGATAAATATAGAGTACTATTTCATAAACGCTTGCGACAGATCGATGAACGAGTCAATCGTGAAAGACTTCATTTTAACGAACCTTTGAAGGACTGCTATACCCAGATATTCCACGAACAACTGATAGAGGACCGCGTTCATTTCTTCATTGGACAATATTGCTTGCCTTGTGGCAATCGTAAAAGCAGTATTATGGCCGTGTGGATCTGGTGCGTTCTGTGTGAAATATTAGCTCAGAAAGCTCACGGCCTGAACATTTTGGAAAGCTCAGAAATAGTAGCTCAGAAAGCTCACGGCCTGAACGTTTTTGAAGAAAATATTAGCTCGGAAAGCTCGGAAAGCTCACGGCCTGAATTGCGGCAATGTTGACCAAGTTCACCGGTTCATCTTCAAGTTTTTGGTGGACATTTTGTATTTTGGGTTTATATGCAAATTTTCTTATTTCGTTAAAATTTAAAACAAACTGGAGTAGTTAACTGATACAATAATAGTAATTGAATTTTTCCCAATTCAAAACCCTAGCTTTGATTTATAAAATCGAAGACATTAATTTTTTAGGTTTATAAGTATAAATGTTTGTACTATACTCAACGATGGTTGTGGATCGACCGGTAATTGGCATGATAAAAAGCGATAAAGGTCAATGGTTCGAACCATGGGTACACCTATTTTTTAAAATTTGATTTTCTTAAAGTTTAGGTTTAAAAATAAAAAAAATTGAATTATACACGTACGAATGTTGTAATCAACGGGTAAAAGTCAATCGTTAAAAGGTTCAAGTTCGAGAGTTCAACCCTCGAGTAACCAATTTAAAAAATAAAATAAACACCAAATAGTAAAACGACGTCGTGTAATTCTACATCATCAAATCCGTATCATCTGAGTTAGCAACCATAATGCTTGACTAACATATGTTAACGACGACTATAAATTAGACACAAAATCAATAGTTTGAGTCTAAATTTTGAATTTTGTGAATGTTTGGACATATATTAACACTATCTAATTGAACAAGTTGGATAAGAGACTTTTCGGATTGTACGGATAAAAAATCCTTTACCCATTTATGGTCCCAGTTAGGTTCGGGTTTTTTTACGTGTCAGTAATCATTAATGAAAATTTCACAAAGCACACACGTGGTAAACCGTTTTACCCTCGATTCAGTTTCTTCTTCTCATGTATTTTTCTTTAAGCGAAACAAAAAGATTACACGTCACATACAACTAAGACATTGCATGAGAAGTCGAGAACCACAGCTTGTACGAGTACGACCCCTTTCCTGAAAATCTAGGGTACGTTTTCACTATTCCTCCACAAAGAAATAGGAGAATCCTGTTAGCGGATCTCTCAAAGGCATTTTTCATCCACTATGACGTTTATGATAAAACCCTCAAAATCTTTTAGCGTATTATGACTTAGGGATATTTAACACACCAGCTATATTTCCGTTGGAGTTTCATTAGAATTTTCTCGGAAAATGTAACAGTTATGCTCCGTCGGTGAACTATTGGGATGTCGTCGAAATTTTTTTACCAGGATTTCAATGGTTTCTTTCTGGTCGGAAATTTCCAACAGAATTATGGCAGCATTCATTACGTTTTTCTCCCCATAAAAAATGGTCATAAATTTTTGTTTTTCGTTGGATCCACCATGTTCTTGTATTGGCCACTGCAGAGGTGAGACTAACATAGCTAACTACTCTTCAAAGAATTTAAATACGCTCTTCCACGGACGCACGTCCAGATTTCAACCTCTCCTATCTATGTTGTCCTAGTCCGGACACACGTCTCTTCAAAAAATTCTCAATGCCTATCCATGATGCGACGTCTACGTCCTATTGACAAAAAACTTCAATGCGTTTCTTAAGTTGGAAGCACAGTTTAAGTAACTCTCACAATTTTTCAAAGTTCGTGTGCATTGTGAAACCTAAATGCATTTTAGATCGTGACTAATAGATTAGAAAGTAATTATGTAGTCCTAACGTAATTTTGTTTAAGCTTTTATATGTCATTTCTCTTAGACCAGTGAGTTACAGATAAATTGATTGAATGGTCAGTCTTATCAGATGAAATAATCGTAAACCAAACATAGAAAATATGAAATATCGAAAAAGATCATGATATGCCAAAACATATGAGGATAAATTCGACCATTTTTGGGATAAATTAACACCCGCCACTAAAACCACACAAATATCAGTTTAAACAGATTTCCAAAAACAAACTAAGCAAAAAATGGCTTTGAAACTGTACTCACTCTCTTCTCCATCTTCAATTTTCTCACAATCGAAGAGATTATCTTCTTCGCTAATTCCAATAAGATCAAAATCCACATCAAGAGCATCTCCATTCGCCGGATTTTACTCGAAAACCGGAGTTTATTTGAGCAAAACGGCGCTTCCGGCGTCGTCCAAAGTAGGTGTAGCGGCGGAGAGTCCTCCGACAACAATAACGGAGGAAGATTGGGGGAAAGTATCGGCGGTGTTATTTGATATGGACGGTGTGCTTTGTAACAGTGAGGATCTTTCTAGACGCGCCGCCGTGGATGTATTCGCTGAGATGGGAGTTGAAGTCACAGTGGAGGATTTTGTGCCTTTCATGGGAACAGGTAAAAAGCTTTGAAGATTTTTATCCTATGAAACTGATGAAAGTTTTTGTTCGTTTGATTATGAAATTGATGAATTTTTGTTCGTTTGATTATGAAATTGGTGCAGAATTTGAATTGATTTATGGGGATGATTCCAAATTGCTCTCGAATTTGGCAAATTTGGAAAATCTTGTTCAATAATTGGTTACATTGAGCTTTAATCAATAAGTAAAGCTGGAAATTTAGTTAAGTTTTTTCCATAATTTTCTGATTTTTATTTCAATGTGTGTTTAGAATTATGGTGAAATGTTGCTATGAGGTGGTTGGTTTTGTTCACTTATTTGATTTGGCAATTTATAGGTGAAGCTAAGTTCTTAGGAGGTGTTGCTTCTGTAAAAGGAATAAAAGATTTTAATCCGGATGAAGCTAAAAAGAGGTTCTTCGAAATCTATCTCGATAAGGTGATGCTCTATTCATGCTTCTTATTAGAACACAATCAACTTTACATTAGCTCTTGATAAGAAGATTGTTGATGTTCTTGAAAAGAGAATGTGATCGACACTGAGGCTTCGTTGTGTTTGACTTTGCATAATTTCTTCTTGTTTTTTGGTCTACTAATTATAGTATGCAAAGCCGGAATCTGGGATTGGATTTCCAGGAGCACTCGAGCTTGTTGCTGAGGTGAGAAAAAAATTGACGTTGTAGAACAATTTTATAGTTTTGGTTGTAACGGTTTACTGTGAATTTACTGTGAAACTCTTGAAACAGTGTAAGAAAAGAGGCCTCAAAGTTGCTGTTGCATCTAGCGCTGATCGTATCAAGGTTGATGCAAACCTGACTGCTGCTGGCTTGTCTTTGACTATGTAAGACTAAAACATGGCTTGTTATTGAGTTTCTTATCCCCCTTTGTTTTACATTATTTTGATGTGTAATATCTTTTAATATGTCTCTGAGATGTTTCTACGCATTTAGGTTCCATGTCTAAAATAATGTCAGTGATGTTAACTTTCAGGTTTGATGCCATTGTTTCAGCTGACGCCTTTGAGAATTTGAAACCAGCTCCAGATATTTTCTTGGCTGCTGCCAAGATCTTGGGTGTGCCGACAAGCGAGGTAATAGTCAAAACTTTATTAAAAAGCTTCACACCCCTGACTTTTTATGAAATGATGAACATAACGGAAAGTATTGAGGGAAATCTGTATCTGAAGATTCAGATTTCACTCTCGCGAATCCATTTGTAGTCTCTAGGAAGTCTTGTGGAATAGATGAACAAAACCTGCCTTAAAGAACAGAACTGTGCATTGAAAAAGACTTCTTACTGCGCCAACAACATAGTTAGATTATAATTGCGCATTCTAGAAGCTGAAAGTCAAGTAAAGTTAAAGTGTACTTCATCTTATAGACTTAAAGATCTTATTTACTTGTTTGTTGATAAAGCTACTTCAGAAGTGGTCTATTTTGTACAATTTTGTAGTGTGTTGTTATTGAAGATGCGCTTGCAGGAGTCCAAGCTGCTCAAGCTGCAAAGATGAGGTACTTTACTTGTGTGGCAGAATGAGTCAAAACATGGCATGTGAAATGTTGTTATTTCTCGTTTCATTTTGAATACAAACAACTTGATTTGATACACAACATTAGTAACTCCAAGATGTCAAATCCATCCCTTTGCTCTATACATTTTGTTTCATCAAAAGTATCAATAAAATATCATCTGTGGAGTATAAAATGGTTTGGATAAATCAAAAGCTTGACAAATGTTGAACTTCTAGCTTCGTCATTGTTAAATCTATATAACAGCTTTTTAGCTCAGGATTTAGATCGTTTTTATTCATTTTCTAAATTTGCAGATGTATAGCTGTAAAAACTACTTTATCTGAAGCGATTCTTAAGGACGCTGGTCCTTCAATGATCCGAGACGATATTGGAAACATTTCAATCAATGACATTCTCACTGGTGGCTCAGATTCTACCAGTATGTAGTCTCAAAGACATTCTCTGCAAAACATTGTTCTTTTATAGTGTATCTATTTCTTGTTTAATCCTCTTGAAAAAATTCTGAGTTCTGAATAAAGTGGCTTTCATTGTAATGAGATTTCGTGTGCCATATCGAAGTAGACATTGAAAGTATTCTGTTCTACTGTAGTCATCTCTAGGCTATAGATTTATAATTTGCTAAATCCATGAATTTTTCTTTATCAAGTTCATAGTAGCTTATATACACAGTTTCAACCTTTACTTTTTACAAGCTTGAGTAATTACGCAGGAAATTCCGCAAATATACTTAAAGAGAACACGGCCAGCAACAAAACCAGTGAAGATGGGTAAGAAAGATTCCTTGTTTCATAAATGAATACCATGTAAAAGTCCTCTGGTTTGGGGTGAGCATTAAGTTTAGGGTTTGTCTATAATTTGCAAATAATCTCTTAGATCAACCCATGCAGAGAACATTTTTTGTTTAAAATGTTAATGCCTTGGCAGACTTTGTATATATCTCACGTGCTTCAATGTTTACTCATTGACTGTGTTTCATCATGCGAGAATGAAATAAATGATATGGCATGTGGAAATTTTATATACTTGAGATTGCAGATTCAATTTTCCAACAGGTTTCTGGGTTCTCGCCGAGATATGTTAAGGTACGGGAGTCTTGGCATTGCTCTTTCTTGTGTCTACTTCGCTGCCACCAACTGGAAGGTAAACCTGGAAACATACATTCAAGAATAATTTTTGTTTTCAAAGCTCTTTTTTTAAACCTTATGGAGTTGCTTTTTTATGTATAGGCAATGCAATATGCTTCTCCAAAAGCTTTGTGGAACGCATTGGTTGGAGCAAAAAGCCCTTCTTTTACACAGAATCAAGGTTTGGCCTTTATAATGTTAGCATATGAATATAGCTTTCGGGATTGATTGATAATAGACATGAATTATCTCATATCAAATGCGAAAACTGTAGATAAGGAAGAATGTTGTGTCATAAATAGACACTATGTCTTGTACAAGAAAGCTTTATATACAGCCAATCTCAGTTTGCTTCAATAATAATATGGTCTTTGCAGACTTATGAAAATCTGTTCGGTAGTTAGCTTTTATCACAATTGAATCAAGATGAACTAACCGACATGTTTAATACATTTTTGATAGTGCAAAATTTGCGGTGTAGATTTTTTTGTTGTATTAAAAAGTGTTTTTACTAGAGAAGTGTCTTATCTTGTAGGTGGAGGGAGAGTCCAACAGTTTGTCGATTACATTGCTGATCTAGATAGCAAGTAAGAATAAATATTTGATAATTATTCAATATCTTATAAATGGCAAGGCAAGAGTTCGATAATTGGGTAATTCCCTCATCTAAAAGAGACTATCATATATTAGTATTATATACTACATAAATTGGAAAGTACCACAAGCTAAAGAATAATTTGTGGATGATCTTCTATTATGACTTATCCCAAGCTAAATTATTTTCATATTTTACTTCTAGGCAAACAGCTACAACTGTGCCAGAATTCCCTTTTAAACTTGACTGGCTAAACACTGCCCCTCTCCAGTTTCGCAAGGTAAAATCTTATTTAAAGTTATGTGAAGAGCTGATAACATATATTTTTGTTGATTGAAGATGTATTGAGGATTAGTTTTTCGATGAATTAAGAGGCTGTTGGTTTCAATTCTCCGAAGACATTAGAAAAATTTATTGCTTTGCATCGGCATATACCAATTATATTTTTACATGTGAATTCTTACTAACTTATGACATTTTGTGAGCAGGACTTGAAAGGCAAAGTGGTTATACTTGATTTTTGGACCTACTGTTGCATAAACTGTATGCATGTATTACCGGATCTAGAGTTTCTTGAAAAGAAGTACAAGGACATGCCAGTGAGTCTTTTAGTATTGCTGTTCTCTTATATGTTATTTTGGATATTCAAGCAATTCAAACTTCATTAGGGATGACCAGAGCTTACCGATGAATTGCCATCTGTGCAGTTCACCGTTGTGGGTGTACACTCCGCTAAGTTTGACAATGAGAAGGATTTAGAAGCCATACGAAATGCAGTTCTACGCTATGAAATCACCCACCCGGTAATTTCAATGTTCAAAAATTTGAATTTTCTTACAAAATTTTTCTATTTGTTTGTGAAATTGCTTACTTACAAATCACCCAACCGTTAACTGTTCTGAAGAATTGTAGTGATGGAATCAGAATTTCTCATCGTTTTCACATTTTTTTGTGTAACAAGTGTAGATAGTCCTTTGTTTGTGAATTACATGGTTTAGTGTTTATTATTTCTCTTCTTTTATGTCTTTGTCATTTGCATTTCTCCTCAATGTCTTTGTCATTTGCATTTTTTTGGATGCTTTTTCATTGCAATGTAATAACACATGAATAAGGTTATTTGCTTAATTAGTTATTCCTCTCACTTTGAAGGTTGTGAATGATGGAGACATGTACTTGTGGAGAGAGCTCGGCATCAACTCGTGGCCTACATTTGCTGTTGTTTCTCCAAATGGTACAATTATTGCACAAATTGCCGGAGAAGGTCATCGCAAAGTAACATTTTTCAACTCCATATATGTTTTTTCCTCTCTTCCCTATAGATTTGTAGCAAATCAAGAACCTCAGGGTTACTAAAATTGTTGGTTTCACTTTGGAGTGCTAAAGAGTCAAAATTTCAAATAAATATTCTTCCCAAGGAAATAATTAATCAGTCAAATAAAAATTCCACCTGAAATATCACTCACTGTTCTTTCCTTTGAAGGATCTTGATGACTTGGTGGCGGCAGCTCTGATGTATTATGGTAGGAAGAATGTATTAGACAGTACTCCACTTCCAACACGCTTGGAGAAAGATAACGATCCACGCTTGGCCGCATCTCCATTGAAATTTCCGGGGAAGTTGGTTATAGATACTCTTAACAACCGGCTATTCATCTCAGACAGTAACCATAACCGTATTGTATGCCCTTACCTCTTTATGTAACCCTTGTTATCTCTTCTTGTGGTCTAATATCTGTATTTTCAGGTTGTAACTGATCTTGAAGGAAATTTCATCGTCCAAATTGGCAGCACCGGGGAAGAAGGTTTTCGTGATGGTTCCTTCGAAGATGCTGCATTTAATCGTCCTCAGGTTTATCTGATAGTCTCACTTTGTATTAGTTTTCCGTCAGCAGGTTTCAAACTACATCGTTGTTGTTACATACATGATTCTATTTTTTCAGGGACTCGCTTATAATGCTAAGAAGAATCTTCTTTATGTTGCTGACACCGAGAATCATGCTTTGAGGTATGTATGTCTCTATGATGATTTTAATGCAAACAAGAACCTCAATTTTTGTGGTTCGACATCTTATTTTGGAGCTTCATCGATTCTTTCCGTAGGGAGATTGATTTGGTCAACGAGACTGTGCGGACTCTGGCTGGTAACGGAACTAAAGGTTCAGACTACCAAGGCGGACGAAAAGGAACCACACAGGCAAGAGACTTGACTCGGCACATCGGTGTCTACATATCAGTCTATTCAGACTTGCTTAGAATAGTGTCTTGAACTTTGAATTTTTCAGCTTTTGAACTCTCCTTGGGACGTATGGTTTGAGTCCGTGAATGAGAAGGTATACATTGCAATGGCAGGTCAGCACCAGATTTGGGAATACAATATGCTTGATGGTATTACTCGAGTTTTCAGTGGAAACGGCTATGAAAGAAACCTCAACGGTTCTACGTATGTATACACTAATAACTTAAATTACTTGACGTGTGTCGGCTTTTCTTATACTATATTTTTGGTGTTGATGCAGCCCTCAGACAACATCATTTGCTCAGCCTTCAGGAATCTCATTAGGCCCTGGTAATTACTTTAAACTTGTCACTTCTATCACGAATTAGGATTGAGTTTGATGTGTAATGTGAGTGTAGGTTTGAAGGAAGCATATATTGCTGACAGCGAGAGCAGTTCTATCCGTGCCCTTGATCTTCAAACTGGAGGATCGAGATTGCTTGCTGGTGGCGATCCGTATTTCTCTGGGAATCTTTTCAAGGTAATGACTTTATTCGTTTTATACTAAAATCACTGGTATTGTAGCAATATTTGTATTATAGCAATATTTAAGCATCCTTGGCATTTTTAGTGTATCTACAAGCATGAATGTTCCATCTCTAACACAGGCCAAATCTTGAACAGTTTGGAGACAATGACGGTGTGGGAGCAGAAGTACTCCTGCAACATCCGTTAGGTGTATTATGCGCAAAAGACGGGCAAATATATCTAACTGATAGCTATAACCACAAGGTAATTTCATTTGGAAAGTCCAAGAAGGTTTGGGATTTATATGAACTTAGTTTTGAACAACTCTGTCACAAATATAATAATAGAGAAAGTCTTGACTGTTACAATATCTTAACTCTAAACTTTGGTGTGTAGATTAAGAAACTGGACCCTGTAAGCAAACGTGTTGTTACAATCGCTGGAACGGGAAAAGCCGGTTTCAAGGAAGGGAAGGTCAAGGTAGCTCAGGTCTGATCTGGGTTACTACAATCTCGTACGTTGATTATATAGACAGTCTGATTTGTTAGTTTGACACATTATTTTTTTGCCTGTTGCAGCTATCAGAGCCTGCAGGACTTGCTCTAACCGAAAACGGTAAGTTTCTGGTCCCTTAACAGTTATTAATGAGGGAATAATAAGTTCAGAGCCTACTGTCTTCAGGGAGGCTGTTCGTGGCGGATACAAACAATAGCCTTATCCGATACATAGATTTAAACAAAGGAGAAGAGGCAGAGATTCTTACATTGGAGTTAAAAGGCGTTCAACAGCCAATGCCAAAGGCAAAATCCTTGAAACGTTTGAGAAAACGTGCCTCGGCTGATACAAAGATTGTCAAAGTGAATTCTGTTACGTCTCGTGAGGGAGATTTGAATTTCAAAATCTCATTACCAGATGGATACCATTTCTCCAAGGTCGAGATCTCTTGCACTATCTCTTTTTCCCCTTCCTATTTTATCTCTCTCTAGCTTTATCAATTATAAAACATATTGCTCGTTGTGCACAGGAAGCTCAGAGTAAGTTTGTGGTTGATGTGGAGCCTGAAAACGCAGTAGTGGTGGATATGATGGAAGGAAATCTCAGCCCTGACGGTTCAACGATGATTCATTTTAGACAATCTTCAACTTCAGCTTCTGTTGGGAAAATCAGTTGCAAGGTTTACTTCAATATCTTTGATAAAACTGAAACTAGTTGTCTAAAGATTAAATTGTTGCTTGCTTTTACATTTTGCAAAAATATTTTCTGAAAATTATAATTGCAGGTTTACTATTGCAAAGAAGACGAGGTTTGTTTGTACCAGTCCGTACAGTTTGAAGTCCCTTTCAAGGTGGAATCAGAATCTTCTGCTTCTTCGACGATCACATTTACCGTTAAACCAAGAGCATCGGATGCTGGTGGGTTACAGCTTCAAGCTACTCGCTGAACCACTTGATCATGATATGATTAAAGAGAACAGGTATATATGATATATGATCCATCAACATATATTTGTATTATGTGGAGGATTTGATCAAATAAACCCAAACTCAGAAAGCTAAAGTAAAAGTAACAACAAACATTGGTGAGCATGTAAACATACCAACAACAAACATTGGTGAGCATGTAAACATACCAACAACAAACATTTGGATTGGATGCTCACGACGATTGAGAAGTTTTCCAGATATTCCTACCAACATCATTAGTCTCTCTGTAACAGAGACGGCGGTAGAAGAAGCCCATGAATCAATTAGGCATTGCTCTCGTCTTAAGCATAAGTGACAGTGGAAATCTCAAGACCTCCTTAACACATCTCCCCACGAGTGTAAAAAGTCTAGTCCTTAGCAATAGTGGTATTGAAAGGATTATTGATTGCATCAAAGATCTTCGTAATCTACAACTGTTTGATCTATCAAGCTGGAAAAGACTCGCGTTGGTTATAACTCATTCAGATACTTTACAACTTTAATCTGTTACCTAGCTATATATATGTTAAGCTTCGTATAGTAAAACTTTGATATGTCAACATAATCTTGGTTAAATCTATTTCAAGCTTAGAAACGAAGTTAGTAGCTACTAGAGCTGAGCGCAAGTCTTGAAAGTTTAACATATCCACACAACATTTAGTAGCGTACGAGATGAGACTCAGTTTATAATGTTATGAATCCGTAGAGAACATTAGTCTTTATCAAAGAAACTGATATGGCTCTAAATCTTTAAATCTTCTTTGGAATACCTTTTTCAAACTAATTAAGAAGTTAATAACTAACAAATATGGTTGTAGTTTGCTGTAAATTCCAAAAAGTCTTAAAAAAAGTCTTGAACATGAAACAAAGAAACCATTCATCTCTTCGAAATTACTAAGAAAAGATGTGTGTGTTTTTCCTCTCATTACGCGTTTATATTTGTTTGTTGATGTTTACAGCTTCCCATTTCTCTCTGAATTTTCTTTATTTCTTCTCTCTTTTTTTAACGTCTGCTTCATTGATTATAACGATCTAACATAATTAAAGAGCATTTGTTATCAAAGAAGGAACTAAAGGTTAGAGTACATAAGACATATTATTTGGAATCCTAGACTTTGCCAAAATATCTGCAGGAACATTGTAATTCCAAGATGTCCATGGAAATTGAACATCATCAAACTTCAACCTCCATTTATGTATATCTCTTAACCAGTTAAAAACATCAAAATTCACTTTTTTCTTTTGAATAAGCTCCAACATCTCTTGATTATCACCTTCAAAACAAACTTTCCTAAATCCTTTACTCCAACAATTCTGCATAGCAATTAGAAGAGCTTGTAATTCACTTCCCATAACACACGCTGCATTCTTTCCTATTGCTTGACCTGAACCCACATAAACCCCATTACTGTTTCTGATCACCCAACCTGCATTTGAGGCAAAAGTTCACTTATGAAAGAACCATCAAAGTTACATTTCATCCATCATACTTCAGCTAGTTTCCAATACCCTTCATGATGACGTTGACGAAGAAAATGATCTCGACTATTAGTACTTGATAAGATTTCTGTTACCTTTGTCAATTCTTAGTGTCCATAACTACAGAGTTTAGCATTGTTTGCCAATGAATATGCTTATGCTGATAATATAGCGATTTTCTACTTTTCCAGAGTCTCCAAAGTATCCAAAATGTTAAATGATGAAAAGGTTGAGTGTGTACCGAATTGTTAATAAGGAAATCGCCTTGAATTTGTCCTCTATTGTCAGAGTTGAATCTGATAATGCCGGAACAGGAATGTCTGATGCTCTCCACATTGCTTTAGCATACTCACAATCAAAACACATATGATGTGTAGTTTCTTATTCGTTACAACAACGTCGACATAGAGAATCTTGACTTATATGTCTTCGCTTCAAAGCTTCACTTGTAGGAAGAGCACCCAAAATTAATTTCAAAAGGAAATGTTTAATTTTTGGTGCACTTCGTGTTCGCTAAATTTGTCTTTTAATGTTCAAATCTCCTGGCGGTGGTGTCGCCATTGTTTTCTGTGTTAAATGTGTAGCTAGCCAGTAGGTGGATTTGCAGTGTAGATTCCTTCTTTGGTGTAATGCCAGCCAAGAAATCTCCTATAGAGTTAGAACTAACCTTTAAAGCTAATACTCCGCATTCTAATCTGTCCCCAAATCATTTAGAAGCTCATTAACCATATAAGCCTAAGTATCGTCATCCTTCTTAGATGGCGGTCTGGGAGATTGGTTAAAAGCCAAGGATCTAGCCAAGGATCTAGCCAAGCATTTACCATCATACCATCTCCAACCACATATCGAAGACCCTGTTTCATCAGATTTATCCCATGTAAAATTGATTCCAGATAAAAGAAGACTTGTTAACCTTCCTAGCATTAAGGAAATTTGTATTAGCGAAATATCTTCCTTTTAATACTCTTACCATTAGACACTGTGGTTTTGAAGAATCCGCCAACCTTGTTTCCCAAGAAAAGCTTGATTGAAACTTTCTAATTCACAAAAACCTAATCCACCTTCACGCTTACGAAAACTTAATCTGCTCCAAGCAAAACAATGCATTCCTTTTCTATCATCTCCCTTATTCCACCAAAATCGATTAAATATACCATCAATCTCCTTACAGATTTCTCTAGTAATCTTATAAACATTCACCGAATAAATGGGCATCGCTAAAGCCACAGATTCAAGTAATACCTCCTTCCCACCCTGCGATAAGAACTTCTTACTCCAGCCTTGTGTTTTTTCTTTAACTTTGTCAATAATGTATTGAAACATCTCAACTTTCTTCTTATCAAACTATTCTGGAAGCCCCAGATATTTATTGTTCCCTCCTTCGTTATGAATACTAAAAATATGTCGCATCTTACGTTTAACTACATGATTAACTTTACTCCTAAAAGTGATAGCAGATTTTTTCACATTTACTAACTGACCCGAAACTTCTTCATACCTTGAAAGAATATCCTTAATAGCTTTACACGATTTCTCGTTTGCAAGCGTGAAAAACAAAGAATCATCATCAACTAGAAGGTATGTTATTGTCGGGCTTGAGTTACATATACCTTCAAGCTGTCGTTGTAAACCAGCTTGATTCATCATATGGGATATGACTTCAGCACATAGGATAAATAAATAAGGAAATCGGGGATTTCCATGTGCTGTAACATTAATCAAAACAGAGAAACTTATAGATGTTACGCATTTCATAATCCAACAAATCCATTGATCTGCAAACCCCATTTTCTTCATTGTTTCTTCAATAAATTTCCATTCAAGACAATCATAGGCCTTTGTTATGTCAGTCTTCAGGGTCATATAAGATGTTGCTTATCTTTTCCTGACTTTAAGGGCATGAAGAATTTCATGAGCGAAGATAACATTATCGGTGATTATTCTACCTAGTATAAAAGCAGCTTGTTATTCAGAAATAATCCCGGAGATATGAGGCTTCGGCATGTTGACTAAAATTTTGGAAATGATCTTGTAACTAACATTACAAAGGGCTATTGGTCGAAATTCTGCCATTGTTGATGGAGCTTCAACCTTGGGAATTAGACAGATGTTTATATGGTTATGGCGTTGGTCTAAAACATTGTTAGCAAAAAAATTATGAACTTCTGTAATCATTGTTGCATTAACCTCTTCCCAAAAATGCTGATAAAAGCTCCCCGTGAAACCATCTGGACCCGATGCCCGATGAGATCCTGTGGAGAAAACAACCTCTTTTATCTCATTTACTGATACTGAAGTATAAAGATCTTTGAAATAGCTTGTACCAACATCTGCAAATCTGTAAATTTCCACGCCGATACTCACCCAAATAATCTATAACATAGACTATCCTATTCTTGACACTTCTAGCTTTTGTACTGTTGTGAAATATTGTGTATTACGATCAACTGACATAAGCCAGTTGTTTCGACTCTTTTGTTTCCAAAACATTTCTTCATGAATATAGGCTTTGTGAAGTTCCTGTTTTAATCTTGCTTTTTCTGTTGTAGAAACAAAATCATAAGATATTGCTTTATCGAGTTTAAAATGAATAACCTTGATTCTCTCTGTAGCATTATATCTATTGTTTCTCTTCCAATTTGAAATTCCTTTCCTGCAAGAGATTATTATATTAACTAGAGATGACTGATTCGGATTACCCCTTTGATTATTCCATCCTCGAATTACAACTTCTTTAAACCCTTCTTTACCAATAAATCTGCAATCATAGTGAAAGCTTCTCTAAAATCATATGTTCCATCTGCCATATAAGTAACAAGAGGCTGATGATTCGACTCACCAAATTCCAAAAATCCTGTTTCATATTGGAGAAATAAAGAGTGCCACTCAGTATTTGCCATTGAATGATCCAGACAACATAACACATTATGTACACCACACTTATCCGCCCACGAAAACCTAGTACTGATTAACTTAACATCTGTGAATCCACAAGTACGAACCATTTGTCTCATAGACTGGAAAGAACTCTCAGGTCTTATCCTCCCACCTTTTTTCTCATGGTTCCCTAAAATTTCATTAAAGTCGCCAAGGATGAACCAAGATTTTCCTCTCCTAGTAATAACAATACGTTCTAATTTCTCCCAAAGATTTCTTCGATAACTTGGATTCAGGTGACCATATACAAAGGACAAATAGAAACCCAATTCATTACTTTTAACATAACAATTTACAAGGTTTGACGATTGAAAAGAAACTAAAATGTCTAACAAAGACTTCCAAAGAACAACTAAGCCCCAGTTAAACCTACAGGAGGTACTATCACATAGTTACTAAAATTTAATTCACAAGCCTTGTCACGCACGAAGTCATCCTGCTGTTTTATTTCTGAAAGGCAGATTATGTTCGAGAGATACTTACGATTTACCTCTTTTAGGCATCAAACTGTCAAGCCATTGCCTAAACCTTGATAGTTCAAGCAGGTTGTTCTCATGGCTGCAATGGTAGATTCGGGCCCACCGTGCCTCTAGTCAAGTCATGCTCTATTGCACTGGAACCACTTCCTTCTCCTTTCTCATTTAGAAAAATAAATTGGTTCCCAGAATCTTCCAATACATCCAACTGATCTTTTCGCTTCCTCTTGTCTCGGTCATTGATAATAATTCCATTTGGTAGAGCCCTGATTTCAGAAATCATCAAAGCCAGAGGGAAAATACTACCTGCAATCACTCTGTGTTCAGAACTTCCAGGGATATCATCAGTCAAGTTCTCAAAAGGTGGTATTGGGTTAAAAAGCTTGTTATCATTCAGCTCCTCCTCATACATGTCATAAGGCCCTTCATAATCCAGAAGATTTGCGAGAGCATCATGATTTGGGTCGATATCAGAGAACTCTGGTTCCTCATCATTAGCCAATGTTTCATCCTCACCAGGATTTTCAACATTCTGGTCTTGTACATTCTCTCTGATTATGACCTCATTACCACCATTCTGCCCAACATTGTCCAAATCATCATCACCTTCAAGTTCCCGAATAATTACACCATGATTCTGAATGCCTCCAGGAGGAAGCTCATCATCATCATCCACTATCTGCTCTTCACCTCCATTTTGGATAATACATGCCCCAGTATCATGTGTGATCAGACCGCACACCTCACAGAAACCCTGAAGCCTTTCACACCAAAAGCGTAAAAGGGTATTGACATCGCTAGTGAATTGAAAATTCCTTTGAAACCGCATCGGATGAGTGATGTCCCAATGGAGTAAAACTCGCACACAATCAATTCGTGCTGCCACTTCCGCCTCAAAATCAACCTCTAATACCTGAACCATCGCACGACCATTATGCTCCACAACACTCCGGTTAAGAAATTGGAAAGGAATTCCCCTTATCTGGACCCAGAAAGGGATAAAATCAAGTAACTGCATGAGTGGATCCTATCGTTGGAGAATCAGCATTCTATCATTGAAAGCCCAAGGTTCTCGACGAAGCACCAATGCCATTGAATATTCATTGGGAAAATGAATTGAAACTGATTTCCTTCAACAATTCGACCACGAACCAAACCCGCTTGACCCCAAATTCGAGGCATTGAGGCGATGATAGAGTCTTCATGGAACCACCGGACGCCCAAAAAGAATGAATCGATTGTCTGCCAAAGCCTGATTAACAATCTTCTCTGGAATTGCAATGGGTTCATTGTCCGCTCCAAGATTGATATCTTGAACTGCTCGCCTCAAATTGTCAGCCATTTTCTTCAATACTTGATAAAATCGAAGAGGGTAAAAACTTGAAGAAAAACAATTGAGATGATTTGAGTGATTCCCGAACCGGAAAATCGATTATATAGAGCACCATAAGAAACTATTAAACGTGCATCACGTTGAATCATGGATCCAAACGTGGAGATAACCGCCTGGGAGAAAGTGGATTGAGGACCATCCACGTCGCCGGCAAACTGAAACACCGTTACCAAATTGGAAAAGAAACATCATTTGGGGAAGTTACAAAAAATCGCCACAAAATTCTTTAGTTGATTACAAAATACATATAAAAACGTTGTAGTTTTGCTATAACATGAAAACAAAGAAACCATTCATTCTCTTGGAAATCTCTTTTCTTATTACGCGTTTTCATTAATACATCGGAGCCCACTTGTTTGTCATGTTTACAGCTTTTTCATTTCTCGCTAATATTCTTTTTTTTTTTAGTTTTGTCCGTAATAATAATTTCACTCGTTTTGAAATTTCGTTTACGTAGCAAAGTTAAGGTAACGAAAGAGCAAAGAAAAAATCTCATTTCTCTCAGAATAAGCTTTGCCATGATCTCCTCCATAAAAGGCTTACCCAAACACTTTTTTTTTTGGCCATTATCTCCTCCAATAAAAGGCTTATCAAATCCTCTTTGAATCATACGATTTTGAACCACTCACAAATCCTCTTTCATGGCTTCTTCTTCTTCTTCGCCTCGCACCTGGGAGGTCTTCACGAGCTTCCATGGAGCTGACGTCTGTAAGACATTTCTCAGTCATTTACGTAAACAGTTAACCTACAATGGGATCACCATGTTCGATGATAGCACGATCGAGAGAAGCCAAACCATAGGCCCTTCTCTCACAGAAGCAATTAGAGAATCAAGGATCTCAGTCGTTATTCTCTCGAAGAAGTATGCGTCATCGAGCTGGTGTCTTGATGAGTTATTGGAGATTCTGAAGTGCAAAGAAGATGCAGGGCAAATAGTGATGACTGTATTCCACGGAGTAGATCCATCTCATGTGAGGAAACAGATTGGTGAATTTGGGATCGCTTTCGATAAAACCTGTGCTAGTAGAACAGAGGAGGAGAAGAGAAAATGGAGCGAAGCTTTGAGTGATGTGGCAAGCATAGCCGGAGAAGACTTCAAAAACTGGTTTGTGTTTTAATTAATTACACTTTATCTTCTTATAATGAGTAATGGTGTCTTATGATGAATGAGATGAGGAATTACACTGAAATAGAATAGAATTGAATTGAAATTATGGTGTTCTATGATGAATAATGGTGTGTAAGATAGTTTAACTAATTACACTTTATCTTCTTATGATAATTATGGTGTTTTATGATGAATGAGAGGAGGAATTACAGTGAATAGAATAGAATTGAAGTAATTCTTCTTGATTTGATGAGGTTCATATAGTTTCTTATTTTGTAAGGCCCAAATTTTTCTCACAAAGATTGTATCCCTTCTTTAAATTTAATTGAAAACCTTATCATAAATAATTGAAATCGTTAAGGGAATGTTATCTTTATTGTTTTTTCTTTCCTCAAGACTATTTGATAGGAAACATTTGCTTTTTGTTTTCTTTCTCTTTTGGTAGGAAAAATGAAGCTGAAATGATTGAGAAGATTGCAAGAGATGTTTCAGATAAGCTGACTATTACACCATCAAGAGATTTTGAAGGCATGGTGAGACTTGTAGCTCTTTTGAAAAAAGTTGAGTCTATTCTTGATTTAGATAATAATGGAGTTAAGATTGTTCGAGTCTCAGGTCCTGCAGGCATTGGTAAGAGTACCATTGCTAGAGGTTTGCGTAGCCGAATCTCTAGAAGTTTTCCTCTTAGTTGTTTTATGCACAACGTTGGGGGAATCTATCACAGTGGCTCTGATGAATATAGTTCAAAGTTGCAGTTACAAGAGGAGCTTCTTTCAAAGATTTTGAACTTAAATGGTATGACGATAAGCCATTTAGGTGCTATAGAGGATAGGCTACGGAAGCAGAAGGTTTTTATTATTCTTGATGATGTGGAGAGTCTAGATCAACTTGAGGCTTTGGCTAATATCGAGTGGTTTGGTCATGGAAGTAGGATCATAGTGACCATTGAAAACAAAGAGATTTTGCAGCAACATGGTATCAATGATATATACCATGTGGGTTTTCCATCAGGGGACGATGCTCTAAAGATCTTTTGTCTATCTGCATTTAGACAAACCTCTCCACCTGATGGGTTTATGGATCTTGCGGATGAAGTTGTAAGGATTTGTAGCAATCTTCCATTGGGTCTGCATGTTTTGGGGTCGTCGTTGCGGGACAAGAGCAAGGATGACTGGATAGAAGAACTACCAAGGTTGGAAAAGTGTCTTGATGGAAGAATTGAGAGTGTATTGAAAGTGGGATATGAGACTTTACATGAGAACGACAAAGTTCTATTTCTCTTCATTGCAGTCTTCTTCAATTATGAACATGTTGATCATGTGACATCCATGCTGGCAAAAAGTAACTGGGAATTTAGACTTGGGTTGAAAACCCTAGCTAATAAACATCTCATACATATAGAAGATGACCCTGAAAGTAAAGAGGTAATGCACCATTTGCTACAAGTAATGGCTAGACAAGAGTCTTCGAAACACCAGATTCTTGTAGATCCCCATGAAATTTGTACTGTTCTGGAAAATGAAGAAGTAAGTTTTCTGTTTGAGGGGTTTTTGCATTATCATATTTATTCGTTGTTGTTTAAGTAAATGATCATCTTGCCACTAACAAGTTCTGGTTTGAAATATTTTGTTAGGGTATCAACTGTAGGTGTATCATTTGACGTAGCAGAGATCAACGATTTAATGATAAGCCCGAAGGCTTTTGTAAAAATGTTTAATCTTTTCTTCCTGCAAGTCTAGAATAGCCAAGAAATACAGTTGGATATTCCAGACAGTTTTGAGTTTCCATGTCGCCTACGATTATTACATTGGGAGGCATACCCGCAAAAGAGTCTTACTCATAGATTTTTCCAAGTAAATCTCATGGAACTCAACATGCCGTATAGCGAGCTCAAGAAGCTATGGGAAGGAACTCAGGTTAGTTAGTTATATGAAACGAGATAGCTGATATTTTATATTCACATAAAATAAGATGAAAAAGCACATTCTCATTATGTTCTGATTTTTACTTTCAGCTGCTTCCAAATCTCAAGAAGATCAATCTCTTTAGGTCATCTCGTTTGAAGGAACTTCCAGATCTTTCACATGCTACAAATCTGGAGAAATTGGATACGACTTTTTGCTCTGCTTTGGTAGAGCTTCCATCCTAAATCTCGAATCTTAATAAACTAGATGAGTTATGTATGCGCTACTGGAAAAGTCTAGAAGTAATTCCATGGCTCATCAACATGGGATCTACATCTATCACCATAATGGAATGCTCAAGATTGAGAAGTTTTCCAGATCTTCCTACCAAAATCAGGCGTCTCTATGTAAAAGGGGCATTGATAGAAAAATTGCCTGCATCACTTACGTATTACTCTCGTCTTGAGATTGTTGATCTAAGTGATAATGGAAATCTCAAGGCCTTCTTAACAGATCTCCCCACGAGTGTAAGAAGTCTAAGCCTACGCAGAAGTGGTATTCAGAGGATTACAGATTCCATCAAAGGTCTTCATAATCTAGAAAGCCTTCGACTATCAAGCTGCAAAAAAGTCGTGTCATTGCCAGAGCTCCCCTGTTCGCTCAAATACCTATATGCAGATAATTGCGAAGCACTAGAGAAAGTAAGTGGACCCTTCAACACTCCAAATGCAGTACTCGATTTCAGCAACTGCTTCAAATTGGATCGACAAGCGATTATTCAACAATCGTTTGTTAGAGCGATGGCTCTCTTACCTGCAAAGTTCAATAACCGAGCCAGAGAAAATTCCTTAACAAATCCTTATTCTGCTTTCAGCAGATTGAAGGTTTTCATCGTGATTTCACCTACCCAAGCCGCAAATTGGTTTCTGGGAGACTATTTACGTGTGAGCACAGTCATCGGCGACTCAGTAAACTACATTGGGTTCAACTTATCATACAGACTTCAAAGGGAACATCTATGTATATTTCACATTGATTTGCCATTTATCGACCCCTTTGAAGTGAGGAGAAATATAGTCCTCGAATTCAGAAACAAATCAGGAATTATTGATTGTGGTGTCCAGATCTTGACTGACGAAAACCAACAGATCAAGGAAGAGGAAGATGACAAGTGATACTACAGATCTCTGGAAGGAAATCCAAAGACCAGGTTTCAAAAAGAAAAAGAAACGAATACTGAATCATATGTCCTATCATTTTTCAAGAAGTTTCGGCATTGCATCAGTACTTTGGCAGAAGAAGGCCAAGATGGCTAAACAGTTATACGATTTAGAAGAGACAACGAAGAAGAAGAAGAAGAGTGAGTTTTTGGTGAAGAACTGTGGTTTAGAAGAAACAATCGGTCGGCTGTGGTTTCAAGCCTTGAGAAGAGGACTGTCCCAAATCTGAAATGGGACATCCAAAGACGACAACGCATTTGTGAAAAATAAATATAAATCGTATAGGTCTCTCTCTGCTCTGATCTTTTCTATATTTTTTATTTTATTTATGGTTTTTGTTTCTGAAACGACAGTATATGGTCACCTTTTAGAATATTGTGATAATGTTTTGAGGTAAGTGTATGCTGTATGATGAATAAATACTTCAGTTTGCATGATCTAACGTTGTATTCTTGCTTTTCTCTTTGTGTTCATTGCTTTGATTAGACTAGCTACTTAGGTACTATTAAACTATTTTCAAATTCGACTAAGAAGTGAGACTTTTATGCATTCGGTATGACTTTTTCAAACTCATTTTCAGAACACAGAGTTTAAATATACAAACCCCTTTCAAAGCATTAAAAAAACTGAGAACGTTATCTAGAAGTATTCATCGGATTTGTGTTGCTTGTGATGTTTTCTGTAGTGAAGATTTTTTGTTTCGTTTTTGGTGTGTGAAAATGTGATTCTAGCTTATGATCATTGTAATAGGATATGGACGTTACCCAAAGATAGAGGCATACCAAGAATCTGATGTCTAAATAAATGTCAATGATGTTAACTTTCAGGTTTGATGCCATTCTTTCAGCAGACACCTTTTGAGAATTTGAAACAGCTCCAGATATTTTGTTGGCTGCTGCAAAGATCTTGCATGTTCCTACAAGAGAGGTACTAGTAAAAACTGATTAATAACTTCTATATTTCACACCCCTGACTTTTTATGAAATCATGAACATAACAGACAAAATCCGAGATCAATATGTATCTCAAGATTCAGATTGTAGTCTCCTAAATCCATTTGTAGTCTCTAGGAAGTCTTGAGGAAGAGACAAAGAAAGCGCGCCTTAGAGAACAGAACTGAATCTTTAAAAAGACGTGTTATTGCATCAACTTGTAGCTTCGTTATTGTTAAATCTATCTACTCGCTTTCTTAGTTCTGGATTTAGATAATTTATATATATTTTCTAAATTTGCAGATATATAGCTGTAAAAAACTACTTTTTTCTGAAGCAATTCTTAAGGAAACTGGTCTGTCAATGATCCAAGACGATACTGGAAACATTTCAATCAGTGACATTCTCACTGGTGGCTCAGATTCTACCAGTATGTAGTCTCAAAGACATTCGCTGTGAAGCATTGTTCTTTTATAATGTATTTATTACTTGTTTACTCCTCTTGAAAAAATTCTGAGTTCTGAATAGAAGGGCTTTCATTGTAATGAGATTACGTTTGCTATATTGGATTAGCAACGAAAGTTTTATTTTCTTCTGTAGTCATCTCTAGGCTATAGATTTATAATTCGCTAAATCCATGAGTTTTTTTTCATCAAGTTCATAGTAGCTTACGTATTCAGTTTCAACCTTTTATTTTTACATGCTTGAGTACTTACGTAGGAAATTCCGCAAAATATACTTAAAGAGAACACTGCCAGCGACAAAACCAACAAAGACGGGTAAGAAAGGTCCCTTAATCCAAGTAAAAGTCATCTGATTATCAGTCATATCTCATGGACTTCAAGATTAAGAATTGTTATGTGTTTCAACATTTGGGAATGAAACAGTGCCATGTGGAAAATTTCATATACTTGAGATTGCAGATGCAATTTTCCAACAGGTTTTAGGTTTCTCGCCGAGTTATATTGAGTTACGGGAGTCTTGGCATTGCTCTTTCTTGTGTCTACTTCGCGGCCACCAACTGGAAGGTAAATCTGAAAACATACATTCGAGAATATTTTTTTGCTGTCAAAGCTTTTTCTTATGGAGTTGCTGTTTACGTATAGGCTATGCAATATGCTTCTCCAAAAGCTTCGTGGAACGCATTGGTTGGAGCAAAAAGCCCTTCGTTTACACAGAACCAAGGTTTGGCTCTTTTTCAAAATTTCCATAATATTCGTAGTATGTTAGCATATAAGATAGCTTTCTGGATTGGTTATCATCGCCATTCTGTAGATTTATTTAATATCAAATGGTAAAACTATAGGGAAGGAGGAATCTTGTGTCATAAATAGACAAAATGTGTTAATTGATGATAAGTTTTGCACACGAAAGTTTATATACAGCCGGCTTATAACTATCTCAGTTTGCTTCAATAATAATATATATGGATTTACACAAATCTGTTCAGTAGTTATTTTATCGCAATCACGTTAAAGATGAATTAATGCAAAATTTGCGTTGCTTTTTCTGTTTTGTTTTAAAGCATGTCTACGTAGTGTTTTTACTAGAGAAGCTGGCGAAAGATGTAAAGGATTACATTGTCTTACCTTATAGGTGTAGGGAGAGTCCTACAGTTCGTGGATTACATTGCTGAGCCAGAGAGCAACTAAGAATAATATTTTGATAAATATTCAGTCTAATATAAATGGCAAGCCAAAGAGTTGATAAATATTCAGTCTAACTTTTTGAAAATATGTTGAGGATTAGTTGGTTTCAACTCTCAGAAAACATTAGATAAATTTATTGCTTTGAATCGGCATATACAAAATTATAATTTTGCATGTGAATACTCTTAGTAATTTTTTGTGAGCAGGATTTAAAAGGGAAAGTGGTCATACTTGATTTCAGGACCTACTGTTGCATAAACTGTATGCACGTATTACCGGATCTAGAGTTTCTTGAAAAGAAGTACAAGGACATGCCAGTGAGTATTTTATTATTGCTGCTCTCTGATATCTCACTAGGGATGACCAAAGCTTCAACCTATGAATTGCCATCTGTGTGTAGTTCACCGTTGTGGGTGTGCACTCAGCTAAGTTCGACAATGAGAAGGATTTAGAAGCAATACGAAATGCAGTTCTACGCTATGAAATCAACCACCCGGTAGTTTCCATGTTCAAATTTTCAAATTTCTTATAAAATTTTCCTAATTGTTTGTGAAATTGGTTACCTAAGCCAATTCCAGGATTTGTTTGTTTGTTTTTGAAGAAATGTAGAGGTGGAATCACATTTCCTTATTGGAAAGATTATAGCTGGTCAGAATTTCACATTTTCGCATATTCTGTGTAGATATTCCTTTCTTTGTGAATTATTACATGGTTTAGCTTTTAGTATTTCGCTTCTTTGTTGACTTTATCATTTGTATTTCTCCTTATGTTCTCTGTTTGGATGATTTTTCAGTGCTATGTTATAACTATTTTTCATAATTTACCCGCGTATTTGCTTAATCAGTTATTCGTCTCACATTAAAGGTTGTGAACGATGGAGACATGTATATGTGGAGAGAGATCAGTATCAACTCGTGGCTTACATTTGCTGTTGTATCTCCAAATGGTGTACCTTAATTTGGACCAAGAATCCATCCCGGGTACGGTATGAGTACAGATACACCACGGGGACACCGTCGAAACATCCCTTACATGTCTCAAACTAAACGGGAACAACCACTAAACGGGGACACGACAACGTTGGGGATGAAATGTCTCCGATACGTTTTGGCACCAAAAACATATGAGATCTCTTCAATGATGTGTTTGTAAGTCTCAATCCCTTCCGACTTAAATCATTTTGAATCCTAAAGATAAACAACCTCTAGTGTTGGTCATTAATCTTGTGTTTTTAATATTTTTTTACATGATTTTGATGTTGGGGATGGTACAAGTCACATCTGAAAGCTTATTGAATTGGTATCTCTGGTTTTTTTTCCTTCAAAAAAGGTGTGATGGAGTAATTAGAGGTTTAATTTCTATGTAACGAGTCTTTCTTCCTTTATTTTTTTTCGTTACTCTATTTAAAAACATTTTATTACTATTTTGAGCCATTCTTTTTATCTTCATTAGCGTATCAACACTCTTGAAATTTGATTAGATGGAGAAAGTTAAATTTTTGGAGTTTCCTACTTTTTTGTTGGATAAACCAGATTTTGAAGATATTTATTCGTTAATTAGCTTGTTTTTGTTGTTTTATCAAGAAATTATGTTTTTTAAGTATTAAGATTTATGTGTGCTATTTTTTATATTTTAAATTATGGATATTTCTTTTATATTATTATTGATGTATTTATACGGTACTCGTCTCTATAAATTTTAAATTTGCTGTTTTCCGTAATTGTTCTCGTCCCCGTTTCCAGATCCCGTACCCGTTTCAGTGCAACCTAGAAAGTCACTGCACAAATCACCGGAGAAGGTAATCGCAATGTCACATTTTTAACTCCTTCCTATATTTTTTCATCTCTTCCGTATAAATTTGTAGCAGATCAAGAATCTCACGTTGTTACTAAAATTGTTGATTTAACTTTGGAGTGCTAACGAGTGAAAAATTCAATACTATGTTTCTTCAGAATAATCTTTCCGAGGAAATATATATTTGGTCAAATAAAAACTCCACCTGAAATTTCACTGTTCTTTCCTTTGAAGGATCTTAATGAATTGGTGGCGGCAGCTCTGATGTATTATAGTGGGAAGAATGCATTAAACAGTACTCCGCTTCCAACACATTTGGAGAAAGATAACGATCCACGCTTGGCCGCATCTCCATTGAAATTTCCGGGGAAGTTGGCTATAGATACTCTTAACAACCAGCTATCCATCCCAGACAGTAACCATAACCATATTGTATGCCCTTGCCTCTTTATGTAAACCTTGTTGTCTAATACCTATATTTTCAGGTTGTAACTGATCTTGAAGGATATTTCATCGTCCAAATTGGCAGCTCTGGGGAAGAAGGTTTCCGTGATGGTTCCTTCGAAGATGCTGCATTTAATCGTCCTCAGGTACATCTGATACTCTCACTTTGTATTAGTTGTTCAACATTAGGTTTCAAACTACATCGTTGTTGTTACATACATGATTGTATATGTTTCAGGGGCTCGCTTATAATGCCAAGAAGAATCTTCTTTATGTTGCTGACACCGAGAATGATCATGCTTTGAGGTATGTATGTCTTTATGTTGCCTCTATTGCAAACAAGAATCTGATTTTTTGGTGTTTGACTTCTTATTTTCGACTCTCATTGATTGTTTCAGAATCATTTGCTTCTTCGATGATCACATTTACTGTTAAACCGAGAGCATTTGATGCCGGTGGTTTACAGCTTCAAGCTACTCGCTAGACCAGATGATCATGGTATGATTAAAGACCACAGGTATATATGGTATATGATCCACCAACATATATTTGTGTTATGTGGATGATTTGATCAAGAAAACCCAAACTCAGAAAGCTAAAGTAAAAGTAAATACAAACATTAGGATTGGATGCTCACGATTAAAAAGTTTTCCAGATATTTCTCTCGGCTTAAGTCTTAAGAATCTACAATACCTTTAACTACGAAGCTGTAAAATACTCGCGTTGGTTATAACTCATTAAGATTCTTAACTTTAATCTGTTACCTTGCGTATATGTTAAACTTCATATCGTAAAACTTAAATAGATACTAACATATGTTAAATCTATTTCAGGCTTAGAAATGAAACTAAATCTTTTTCAAGCCGAGACTCAGTTTTGAAAGTTTAACATATTCACACGGCATTTAGTAGCCGATGAGACAAGATTCAGTTTGAGCAATGTCAAGAAGAAAGTTGTTGTTTGAATATTTTTGTGTATTGATTATGAACGTAAGATTATATATAAAAAAGACTTGGGCCAAACTTCTAATAGGTTTAGGACATATCTAATCCATATTTAAACAAGATCCAATCTCTAACATATACCAAATTTATATCTAAATAGGATCTTTATTTTTAACACTTCTCCTCACGTTGGAGCGTGTAGATTTAACATGGCTAACTTGGACACTAAGAACTCAAACTGTGATCTTCCTAACGCCTTGGTGAGAAAATCCATAACTTGCTCATTAGTCTGAACATGAATCGTAACAAGATGTTCAGCTTGCACCGCGTCTCAAACAATATGACAATCAATTTCAACATGCTTCTTACGCTCGTGGAAAACTGGATTGACCGCGATTTGAATTTCAGCTTGACTATCACAATATATTTTAACCAGATCAATCTTAGTAAACTCTGCTCACCAAGAAATTGTCGAACCCAATGATATGTTGTGTTTTTAACGCTTTTTAACTTAGGTTTAATAGGTTTTATAGTCTTTTCTTTGTTTATAGAGTCTTTTCACATACAAACATGGTTAGGAGAGCCCTACTGCATTTGTAATGAGGTTTGGAGCAAAAGAGCAAGAAGAAGGCAGTTTATGCACCCAGATCGATCGATCCTAACTTGGATCCATCGATCTGACAATCTATGGATTTGGCTGTGAATATCCAGATCGATCGATCTCCATTTGGATCGATCGATCCGTCATCCGAAGAATGGGCTGTGTATTTCCCAATTGATCGATCCTATCTTGGAACGATCGATCCATCATCTTTAGGTTTCACCGTAAAGTTCTAGATCGACTTGAAGAGTTCAGATCAATCGATCCATCATCAAGATCTACTAATCCAGTTTGCCGTAAGAATTCAGATTGATATGGCCTTGGATAGATCTATCCGGACCAGATCGACCTGGCTGAGAAAAGTGAAATCTTTGCCTCTTTTCCTTTTGTGATTAGATTACGATCTACACGTGTTTAGGAGTATAAATACTTATTTTTAGCCACTATTTAGGCTCCAGAGTTTCTTATTATCAGACTTTTGGATTTTGGAACTTGTAAGCTTTTGGGAGAGAAGAAATCTCTCATTCTACATCTCTTGAGAAGATTTCTGAACCACTTTGGAATTCTTATTATTATGATTATGAGAATAAGATCTTTGTTCTAAAAAGCTATACAGGCTCTGATGTTCATCTTTCTCCATGTCTGAGTAATCAATTAGTTAGGGTTTAGGGTTTTCAAAAGAATGAAGAATCATTGAATCAGACACAAATATGGTTTTATCTTCTGTTATCTAGATCTATAGTAGTTCTTATTGTTTAGGTTGAACTGTTCAATTCGACTATGATCTAGGGTTTAACTTTTTCATCAAAAAGTGTTATAGGTTGCTGGATACAACATAGGTGAGCGGATGTCCCTTAGCCAATGACAACTGATGCTAAAGAGGTTTATGAACATATCAAACCCGCTTGTTAATGCTTGTCTAGGATTTTAAGTTCAAACGACAGTTTAGATACTTAGGTGGCTATATAGAGTAGTCGGTACCACGATAGTGGATTGATTATAGATTTATGTTTAAGTTCTAGATAATTCTTATTAGTGCCCTAAATAGTTGTCTGGTTTGTGATCTCTGATTGCCCGCGAATATTCCTAAATCCTAAATATTTTCATCCATAAGTTTACATCTACTATTTACTTTTGTCATTTACTTTATTGCATTTACAAACAACAAACTCCATATTTTGTCTTAGGTTACCATTCATTAATTAATATTTGAAGTGTAATACTTGGTCTTTGTGGATTCGATCCCTAGAATACTATAACATTTGTTGTGCACTTGCAGTAGTTATAATAGGGTTAAAACTCGTAGTATAAAGTTTTTGGTGCCAAAGCTACAAAAGCAAAGTCGAAGCTAACCAACATGGGGATGATTTCGACAACCACGACCGTAGCTGCTTAGCTCTAGGACTTACAAAAGCAGTCGTAGCAGAACAAGCGCAACAACACGCTATTGGGGACATTGACACACCACACACGTTTTATCAGAACATAACTGCAATTTTCCCACCAGAGATTGCCTGGCAAGACTATGAGATCAAGCCGCAGATGATCGCACTAGTGAAGCAGCATACATTCCATGTGTTACCTGCCGAGAACCCAATGGACCACATTGAGCACTTTGAAGAGATTTGCAGCACCACTAAGTCCAATAGGTACATGTTGACTACCTCAAGTGCAATCTCTTCCCTTTCTCTTTGAAGGAAAAGGCACTGAGGTGGCTTAAGTCACTACCTGCAGGGGCATTGAGGTCTTTGGCTGAATGCAGAGCTGCCTTCCTTGATCACTTATACACTAAGTCCAAGACAACTTCTTTGAGGAATAAGATCACTACCTTTGGTCAACATTTAGAGAAATCATTTTTGCGAAACTTGGGAACGGTTCAAAGAATACCATAGAGAGTATCTTCATCATGGGACTCTGAAGAGTAGTCCACTTTTTTATTTTACAACATGAACATTTTATTTTACCACTTTTTTTCTGCTCGTTGTTTTCCGGCCAATCCCATGAACTCGCATATACCTCGTGTATACTCGTCTTTCAGTAAATTCGACTCCGGATCCATCATAAGTTCATCCATCCATGACCAAAAGTAGTTAGTAAAAGACATATATTTCAAAAATTTGTGGTTAATGAATATTAGTGTGATTTATGAAGAAGTGGTGTGATTGAATGAACAAGTGTGAAACCATATATAGAAGATCATAACCATCAAAAATTTGTTGAAAATCCGTCATAATGTACGAAATTCAAACGGCTATAACAAAAAATAGATTTAACTGTAATATTTTTAACTCATTTCATACGGATTTCTGACGGATGTGCTAGTTTCTGACGGATGTGCTAGTTTCCGTCGAAAATCCATCAGAAATATTCTATGGATTTCCAATGATTGATGATAGCCGGAAATAGCCAGAAACTCTCACTAAACTGTCAGAAATTTTCGATAAGATACATTAAGATTTAGAATGATGGTGAAATGGTGATACAAGGTGATTTTTTTTCACCAATTTATTTGGTTTGGCGATTTATAGGTGAAGCTAAGTTCTTAGGAGGTGTTGCTTCTGAAAAAGGAGAAAAATATTGTAATCCGGATGAAGCTAAAAAGAGGTTCTTTGAAATCTATCTCGATAAGGTGATGCTCTATTGTTAATCAGAATAGAAGATTGTTAAGTTTCAGGAAGGATAATATATATCTGCTTCTTGATTAGAACACAGTAGGAGGGAAATTATCTTTACATTAATTATGGCTTGATAAGAAAATTGTTGATGTCCTTGGAAGAGAATGTGACTGAATCTCAGGCTTCTTTGTCTTTTACTTTCCGTAACTTATTTTTCTATACAAATTATAGTACACAAAGCCAGAATCTGGGATTGGATTTCCAGGAGCACTGGAGCTTGTTACTGAGGTGAGGAAAAGTAAAGGTTTAGAACACTTCTAGATCAGGAATCACTTTTGTATAAATTTGTGATTTGCTGTGAAACGCTTGAAACAGTGTAAGAAAAGAGGCCTCAAAGTTGCTGTTGCATCTAGCGCTGACCGTATCAAAGTTGATGCAAACCTGACAGCTGCTGGCTTGTCTTTGACAATGTAAGACTAAAGCAACCTTTGATATCTTGAGTTATGTTTTAAAGATGTTTCTTTGTCGTCTATGTGATTTGCCCTAGGCACAAATTTGAACCCTTATGTTCTTTATTTTTCTTCACTGACTGTAATAGATGATCTCTTTGTTGAGTTTGAACTGGTCTTCAGTCAAGTAGTGGTTTCAAATAAGGCTCCGAGTATGTTGGAGTCAAAGTTTGTTCTTTAATTCGTGCTCTGTTTCCTTTATTTTAGGTTTGCTTCCGTAAGTTTTTCATTCCAGTATTATGTAGAAGACTTTGTCTTCCTTTTAGGCTATTTAAGCCATTTGCTCTGCATCAATAAAGTCATCGAAGCTTTCAGCTTTTGTTTAAGTGTGACTTATAGTTCTTGAACCAACACTCTTTGTTATTGGGTCTTTCACATTTATTTTGGTGTCTAATTTCTTTCAATATGTCTTTGACCATGTAAGACTAAAACTTGGCTTGTTATTGAGTGTCTTATCTCCCCTCCCCCCCTTTTTTTTACATTATTTTGCTGTGTATTATCTTTAAAAATATCTTCGAGATGTCTAGGCATTCAGGTTCCATATCTTAATATTTGTCAGTGATGTTAACTTTCAGGTTTGATGGTATTGTTTCAGCTGATGCCTTCGAGAACAGAACTGTGTCTAAAAAAGGACTTATTATTATGCCAACAACATAGTTAACTTAGATGTATAATTGCGCATTATAGAAACTGAAAATCAAGTAAAGTTAAAGTTTACTTCCTTTAATAGACATAACGATCTTATTTACTTGTTTGTCGATAAAGCTACTGCAGAAGTGGTTTCTTTTGTACAGTTTGTAGTGTGTTGTTCCTGAAGATGCGCCTTCTGGACTCCAGGCTGCTCTAGCAGCAAACATGAGGTACTTTACTTGTGTGGCAGAATGAGTCAAAACGTGGCATGTGAAATTTGTTATTACTCGTTTCATTTTGAATACAAACAGTTTTTTTTTTAATATGTAAAATTATATTCAAAGAAAAATCCTTTTCACAACAAGTGCTAAAAGTTTCTAAATCATTTCCGAAGGGATCGAAGCTCTAATATGTGAGAGTCGATAGTGGTAGCCTCGTTAAAACCTAAACCGAAAAACCGATTTAGGACAAAACTAGTTTGGGAAAAAAAATAGCACCACTTTCGATAGAGATTGAAAACATGGAAATTGGTACAAAAGCTGAAAAAACATACAAAGTTAAACTCTTGAAGCAAACCAATACTGCAGCCCTCCCACTCATAATGCCTCGAGTCTGCAAAGTTGAAAGACGATTATGAACTGTCCTTTCCACGTTATGAACCAGCTTGGCCATAACTTCCAAAACCGGTCAATAAATGCAGCCGATAATTCCATAGCTTCCAAAACCGTGAAAAGGAACTGTCATTCTACAGAGTCAAAAGCTTTTGAGATATCTATCTTTATACACATCGAGAAGCGATATTAAACTTATGATAATCCTTTATCAGTTCAGACGCTAAAAGAATATTTTCCATCAAATAACGTTCCTTAATATACGCAGACTGATTTGGAGTTATAAACTCAGAGAGGATAACCTTAAGATGATTGGTCAAGATCTTAGAGATAACCTTCTAAAGGACATTAAAACAGGATATTGGTCGATAGTCCTTTATACCGATAGTGTCCGTCTTCTTAGGGATCAGGGCAAGAATTGTTTATTAATACCTTTTGGGAGAAAACCGTACCGGAAAAAGATTGAATTGCGACAACAAAGTCCTTCTCAACAATTGACCAGATTTCTTTGAAAAACTCCACTGTGTAGCCATCCAGGCTTGGAGATTTATTAACCGGCATCGAAAATAATACCCCCTTAATCTCAGGCGCCGAAACCTCCATCGTTAGTCTCGCCTTATTTTGTTCTGAACACAGACAGTCCAAAAAAAACTTATCCTCTCCAAAGAAAAGTTAAGGGAAAGACGAGAGTGAGAAAGAGTAAACACAGGGAGATTGAGATGAGTGATTCTGGTAATTTTACGCAACCAAATATACCTAGGTTTGATGGGGATTATGATCATTGGAGTCTCCTGATGGAAAATCTTTTGAGATCAAAAGAGTATTTTGGTGTAGTGAAAGAAGGATTTGTCGAACCAGCCAATGAAGAAATTTTGTCCGATGCTCAAAAGAAGACGCTTGCTGAAGCAAGATTGAAAGATCTTAAGGCAAAGAACTATCTATTCAGCGTGATTGACAAATCGATTCTAAAAAAAATTACGTTGAAGGATACCTCGAAAAAACTATGGGATTCCATGAAGACAAAATATCTGGGCAATGCACGGGTAAAGCGTGCACAGTTGCAGACGTTGAGAAGGACGTTTGAGCTGCTTGAGATGAAGAATGGGGAATCAGTCTCTGATTATTTCACGAGAGTAATTATGGTAGCAAATGACATGATAAACTGTGGAGATGACATGCAAGATGTCAAGATTGTGGAGAAGATTTTACGCACCTTAACAGAGAACTTCAACTACATCGTCTGCTCCATTGAAGAATCCAAAGATATCGACACCATGTCAGTGGATACGTTGCAGAGTTCACTTCTTGTACATGATCAGAATATGAAACGTCCAGTAATGGAGAAGAAGAGCAGTTACTTAAGGTGTCGTATGAAGAAAGAGGAGGCAGAGGCAGAGGAAGAGGTTTTGGAAGAGGGAGAGGGAGAGGTAGATTCAACAAGGCAACAGTGAGTGTTTTAAATGCCATAAGCTGGGGCATTTCCAGTATTAATGTCAAGAAATAAATAAAGCAAATTATGCTGAAGCAGATGAAGATGAAGGAGATGTTCTTCTGATGGCTTTTTCACCAATAAAAGAAGAGAATGAAGAAGCTTGTTATTTAGACTCTGGTTGCTCCAACCACATGTGCAGTGATAAAGGTTGGTTTTCAATGCTTGATGAATCCTTTAGATGCTTAGTGAAACTAGAAAACAACTGTATGCTGTCTGTAGTTGGGAAAAGAAATGTGAACATGTCAGTAAATGGAAGATCACACATCATCTCAGATGTATACTTGGTTCCATAACTCACGAGCAACTTGGTGAGTCTAGGACAGCTCGTGCAGAAAGGGTGTGAGATCCTGTTCCAGAATAAAACTTGCAAAATCTATCATTTAGAGTTTGGACTTATCATACAGTCTAGATGACAGTAAATAAATTGTTTAAAATCATGGCAACCAGACACAACAAGGATAAAGCAGAGACATGTTTATAAACCACCTCAATTGATGAGCTGTAGCTTTGGCACCACAGGTATGGGCACTTAAATTACAAAGGTATCAGAACTTTAAAGCATCAAAACATGGTGAGAGGAATGCCGTATCTCAGCACAGAGGAAGCAGAAAAGTGCTTGGTAGGAAAACAACACAGAGAAAGTATTCCGAAGAAAAGTTTATGGCGTTCAACTCGGAAACTGCAACTGGTTCACTCAGATATCTGCAGACCAATTTCTCCAACTTCAAGCAGTGATAAGCGATATCTTCTCACATTCATTGACGACTACAGCAGAAAGGTGTGGATATATTTTTTATCTTTGAAAATTGAAGCCTTTTCTTTCTTTACAAGATTTAAAAGTCATGTAGAGTGAGAGGTTGGAGAATCTCTAGTTTTTCTAAGGACTAATAGGGGTGGAGAGTATACATCAGACGAGTTCAAGGAATTTTGTGAAGAAGCGGGAATAAGTAGACAACTCACCACTTCATTCACTCCGCAACAAAAAGGAGTAGCAGAGCGTAAGAATCAAACTATAATGAATATGGTACGTTGTATGTTGAATGATAAGGGAGTCCCCCAAGAAGTTCTGGCCTGAAGCAGCTAGGTGGGCTGTTCATGTGCTAAATAGAAGCCCCACAACTGTGACACAAAACAAAACACCTGAGGAGATGTGAAGCAGTGTGAAGCCTATGGTTGATTATTTTAGAGTTTTTGGGTGCATTGCACATGTTCACGTTCCAGACCAGAAAAGAAAGAAACTTGATAAATCAACCATATGTGTGTTTATTGGTGTCAGCAATGAATCAAAAGGGTATCGTTTATATAATCCGGTAACTGGAAAGGTGATAAAAAGTAGAGATGTGATTTTTGAAGAAGAAAAAGGATGGGATTGGGGACAGAAAAATGAAAGTTCAGAAGATGAAAAATTGTTCTGGGAAGACGACAATTCAGAAGGAGAAGAAAATGATGAAAATAAGACTCAGGAACCTGAAATAGAGTAGCTTGTCAAACCTGAAACAGAGCAGACTGGTGGAGGAAATACAGAGTCGCTTCAGACTAATCCATTTCTGGTGATCCAGAGAATCAGAAGATGATCGAATTACCTTAATGATTACGAAACTGGTGAAGGAATAGAAGGAGAAGATGAAGTTTGTTTCGTAATGTTTGCAGCAGATGATGATCCTCTAACGTTTGATCAGGCGAATAAAGAAGAAAAATGGGTCAAAGCCATGGAGACAGAGCTAAAGTCGATTGAGAAAAATGGCACCTGGTTTCTTACAGAGCTTCCATCAAATGCAAAAAAGATTGCGGTGAAATGGGTATATAAAACGAAGCTAAACGATAAAGGAGAAGTCGACAAATACAAAGCCAGACTTGTCGTTAAGGGTTATGCACAGGAAGAGGGAATAGACTATGATGAAGTCTTTGCTCCAGTTTCAAGATGGGATACCATCCGTATGATCTTAGCAGTAGCAGCTCAAGAGAACTGGTGTGTATATCAACTGGACGTGAAATCTCCGTTCTTATACGGAGAGCTAATAGAGGATGTTTTTGTGGATCAACCACAAGGTTATGTAAAGAAAGGGGAAGAACACAAAGTCTACAAACTAGTGAAGGCGCTGTACGGCTTGAAACAAGCTCCTAGAGCTTGGTACAGCCGCATAGAAACCTATTTTGCAAGAGAAGGCTTCCATAGATGTTAGTATGAGCATACACTCTTTGTCAAAAATGGAGAAGGTAACAAGATTCTCATTGTTTCTCTTTACGTTGATGATCTAATATTTACTGGAAATGATGAATCAATGCTTGAGAAGTTTAAATCATCAATGAAAGAGGAATTCGAGATGATAGACTTGGAAAAAATGAAGTATTTCTTGGGAGTTGAGGTAACACAAGATGAAGAAGGAATCTTTATTCATCAGAGGAAATATGCACCTGGAATTCTAGAAAGATTCAACTTAAGAGACAGTAATGAAGTTAAAAATCCAATTGTGCTAGGAGTGAAGTTATCAAAAGAAGGAGATGGAGACAAGGTTGATTCTACGCTATACAAACGGCTCATGGGAAGTTTGATATACATCACTACCACAAGACCAGATTTGATGTATGTGGTGTGTCTCTTGAGTAGGTTTATGGCGGATCCAAGAGGGCAACATATGCAGGCTGCAAAGTGAGTACTTCGCTACATCAAAGGAACTATGGGGTTTGGTGTATTTTATAAGAAAAGAGCTGAAGGGAAGTTAACTGTCTACACAGACAGTGATTATGCTGGAGACGTTGATGATAGGCAAAGTACAAGTGGTTTCGTTTTTTTGCTGAGTGGAGGAGCTGTTGCTTGGGCATCAAAGAAGCAACATGTTGTGACTTTGTCTACAACTGAAGCGGAGTTTATTGCAGCAGTATTTTGTACTTGTCAATGTGTGTGGATGAGGAGAATTTTAGAAGAGTTTGGATCAGTGCAGTCAACATGTACTACAAGCTATCAAGAAATCCAGTTCTACACGGTCTCAGATAACGTAGACGTAAGGTTCCATTTTCTACGTGATCTCACCAAAGACGAAGTTGTTAAGCTGATTCACTGTGGGACTAATGATCAAGCTGCAGACATTCTAACTAAACCATTGAAGTTGGAAGTGTTTGCTCGGCTTAGAGAGAAGCTTGGTGTCTGTGTGGGAGTAAAATGAAGCTACCTCTTTCAGTTTAGGGGAAGCATTGTTGAGTTTGAACTGGTCTTCAGTCAAGTAGTGGTTTCAAATAAGGCTCCGAGTATGTTGGAGTCAAAGTTTGTTCTTTAATTCGTGCTCTGTTTCCTTTATTTTAGGTTTGCTTCCGTAAGTTTTTCATTCCAGTATTATGTAGAAGACTTGTCTTCCTTTTAGGCTATTTAAGCCATTTGCTCTGCATCAATAAAGTCATCGAAGCTTTCAGCTTTTGTTTAAGTGTGACTTATAGTTCTTGAACCAACACTCTTTGTTATTGGGTCTTTCACATTTATTTTGGTGTCTAATTTCTTTCAATATGTCTTTGACCATGTAAGACTAAAACTTGGCTTGTTATTGAGTGTCTTATCCCCCCCCCCTTTTTTTACATTGTTTTGCTGTGTATTGTCTTTAAAAATGTCTTCGAGATGTCTAGGCATTCAGGTTCCATATCTTAATATTTGTCAGTGATGTTAACTTTCAGGTTTGATGGTATTGTTTCAGCTGATGCCTTCGAGAACAGAACTGTGTCTAAAAAAGGACTTGTTATTATGCCAACAACATAGTTAACTTAGATGTATAATTGCGCATTATAGAAACTGAAAATCAAGTAAAGTTAAAGTTTACTTCCTTTAATAGACATAACGATCTTATTTACTTGTTTGTCGATAAAGCTACTGCAGAAGTGGTTTCTTTTGTACAATTTTGTAGTGTGTTGTTACTGAAGATGCGCCTTCTGGACTCCAGGCTGCTCTAGCAGCAAACATGAGGTACTTTACTTGTGTGGCAGAATGAGTCAAAACGTGGCATGTGAAATTTGTTATTACTCGTTTCATTTTGAATACAAACAGTTTTTTTTTTAATATGTAAAATTATATTCAAAGAAAAATCCTTTTCACAGCAAGTGCTAAAAGTTTCTAAATCATTTCCGAAGGGATCGAAGCTCTAATATGTGAGAGTCGATAGTGGTAGCCTCGTTAAAACCTAAACCGAAAAACCGATTTAGGACAAAACTAGTTTGGGAAAAAAAATACCACCACTTTCGATAGAGATTGAAAACATGGAAATTGGTACAAAAGCTGAAAAAACATACAAAGTTAAACTCTTGAAGCAAACCAATACTGCAGCCCTCCCACTCATAATGCCTCGAGTCTGCAAAGTTGAAAGACGATTATGAACTGTCCTTTCCACGTTATGAACCAGCTTGGCCATAACTTCCAAAACCGGTCAATAAATGCAGCCGATAATTCCATAGCTTCCAAACTGTGAAAAGGAACTGTCATTCTACAGAGTCAAAAGCTTTTGAGATATCTATCTTTATACACATCGAGAAGCGATATTAAACTTATGATAATCCTTTATCAGTTCAGACACTAAAAGAATATTTTCCATCAAATAACGTTCCTTAATATACGCAGACTGATTTGGAGTTATAAACTCAGAGAGGATAACCTTAAGATGATTGGTCAAGATCTTAGAGATAACCTTCTAAAGGACATTAAAACAGGATATTGGTCGATAGTCCTTTATACCGATAGTGTCCGTCTTCTTAGGGATCAGGGCAAGAATTGTTTATTAATACCTTTTGGGAGAAAACCGTACCGGAAAAAGATTGAATTGCGACAACAAAGTCCTTCTCAACAATTGACCAGATTTCTTTGAAAAACTCCACTGTGTAGCCATCCAGGCTTGGAGATTTATTAACCGGCATCGAAAATAATACCCCCTTAATCTCAGGAGCCGAAACCTCCATCGTTAGTCTCGCCTTATTCTGTTCTGAACACAGACAGTCCAAAAAAAAACTTATCCCCTCTAAAGACAAATTAGGATCAGCTTTGCTTTGCCTTGAAAATAAGTCAGAAAAGAATCTCACCGCCTCATATTTAATATCCTCCTTTGTTGTTTGTAAACGCCCATTAAAATTCCTCACCGCATTAATCTAGTTGCAAGCTTCTCTCTCCTTTTACTGCATTATGGAAAAAACGGTTATTTCCATCACCAACTTCCATCCAGTGAACCTTTACCTTTTGTTTCAGAAACTCTTCTTTTAATCATGCCACCTTTTCACACCTTTCATAGGCCATCGATTCTAATAACATTTATTGAGCATCATGATTACTCACAGTGGCTTTTTGCTTCTCACATAGATCAACAAAAGCTTCCTCAGCTCTCCGAGATAATTGCTTTACCTTTTGTTGGCCTAGAGATCGAATGATTGGTTTGAGGAGCTTGAGATTCTTTGATAATCAAAATAAAGTTGACGTTGAAAATAACAAAGACTCAGTGGTATTCCAAAAAGCCTCAATCATAGACTTAAACTCCTCCATCTTGACCAATGCATTTACCACCTTTAAAGAGCACTTCGGTTTATGAGGATTTTTAGTAGGAGAGATAATACCACATAGATGATCTGAAAATCCTTTAGCCTCAAAGAAACAATAAGAAGTACCACTATGCTGCAGCCAAATGTTGTTTACAAGAACACGATCTAACTTCTTACATATTAGCCCTTCTTCCCTTATGTTACACCAAGTAAAATTTGGACCGTGATAAGCCATATCCACCAAAGAGCAATATCGAACAACATCTTGGAAATCAAGCATACCTGGTAGCGATACATGAGAGGTTGAATGACTTGAGTGCTCAGCTAAAACCCAAGATTTCATTGAAGTGTCCAACACACATCCATTTCTTTCACCGAAACTGAGTTAAATCTTGATGCCTTTGTAGGTCTAGCCATAACTCACGACGCTCTTCCATAGAATTTGAGGCATAAACAAAAGTACATATAAATTCCTCCACTGACTTCTCTAGCTTGATTAAAGACGATATAAGCTGACCTGACTTGAAAACCACTGTTAATACCACCTCTTTACTCCACACGACCCAGATTCTTCCCAACGGATTGTACTCATAATTTGAAACCATTGAACAATCACCTAAATTGGCTTTAGCGATTTGCAGACTTTTTACAGCCTGAATGCGCCATTGTAGACCACTTATTTATCCCCCCCCCTCTTCAACCTCCATATCCCCATTTTTCCTACCTTCCGAGCTGTACAATGCTGTTTTATCCCTCCATTGAACATCCTATAATTTTTCATATTTTGATTCCTCATTCTTTGTAGGAATATTAGCTACATCCTTCAACACTGTAACAGCCTATAATTTTCCAGATTTTGATTGGACTATTAGATACAACCTTAGCCACTGTAATAGCAGCTGTTTCCCCCTGTTTCTCACCTAACTCAATCACAACAGTTTTTAAACACGTCCCTGGTTCAACTAGATCGTTAGACTGGTATGACGTCTGTAACCCTTTCGTGAATTTTTCCAAACATCCTTCATCTAAATGCCCCCACTTCCAACAAGTGTGACATCGAAGAGGAAGCCAAGCGAACTCATAACTGACCCTAATCTCCTCTCCTTTCACAGAAAAATAATAGCACTCCAGCAGCTTCTTCGTAAGATCCACATCAACAAACACTTTCACTTCGTCGAAGTTTGTAACCAACTCAGTTTCTCGATGCAGCTGGATAGGACTGCCTATAGGACTCGCGAGAAAACTAAGACCCTTCCATGAAAACATGGAGTATGGGACGTTCTTCATCATAACCCACATTGGCATTGAAATTATCTCCGGTTGGGCCTCCTTCGTAATAGAAGTCCACTTTGAGACTATCAACAGAATGTCTTATATGTTCCACATACCATGTCAAAGTTCACGCCTCCTTGCATCAGAATTTTGGATTCAGAACTTGATGTTGAATCGTCAACTTCAAACACGTCAATCTTAATAGACTTGTCTCCCAAGTTCCAAATCTTATTGATGATGACTTGCACTTTCGCAATGTGTGGAGCTTTTGATATAAACCGGCCAATTAGAAACTGCTCCCAAAGAGGCGGAGCATCCATCAAAACCTCTTCCGGGACAGAGACCACTTCTCTTCCTTCTATTGATGAAACTTCACAATTGAATTTTGATAAACCAGGTCGATTGGCAACTTGTGCCCAAGATTTCTTCCTCGGAGAAGCCACCAGCGGTTGGCTTTTTAGTCAAAACAACTTTCTTTGGAACCTTATCCCTAACAGAGCCTGACACCACGTCACTTTCAGCGACGAAACCATTGAAAAAATTACCAACCAAAACAGAGTCAACACCAACAAGAGCCTTATTGATGTATCCCAAGGGACTGATCCAAAGATCTGTCACGGATACTTGTCGGCAACCAGGCTGTGACTCGACACGAAACGGTTGCGACTCGGGATAGAAGGAGGGAGTGAAGAATCGAGGATCACTCAACCCGGTTCTTCACGAAATAAAGGGAGTGGAACGAAATGTGACACAAGGGATATGGATCGTTCCTTGATATGGCAAGCCGGTCACGAGTTCGAGCCCGACTCAAAGAAACGTTACCGGAAAGAGGTTCAAGAGAATTGACTTGATTGAACTTTGAAAGAGAAAACTCTAAGTATTTTTGTGAAAATTCTAACCATTTAATGAAAGGGTTCGATGCCTTTTATAGGCTACAAGGAAGGGATACGTGTCCCATATAAGGCCGCTTAAAGAACAAGCTCTTTAGCAGGCCGCTTAACGACAAACAAAACAAAAGAAAATAAAGTTAAGGGAAAAGAGGTCCAAAACGCGGGTGGGCCTCTCGGATAAAGATCACGTCTTTTTCTATCTTGCTTGGCCTGGACATTTCCAAAAAGATTGATAATGTTGAGGCGTGATGCGCCAAGTCTCCTATCCTTGTTAAAAACCCATTCGGCAAACAACTTGGGATAAATCCGAAGAGGGAAAAAGAGTGCGACTCTCTTGACGTCTTAGGTGCGTCATCACCTAGAGATGGTGAAGACACTGAATGCTTGAGCGTCAGTGGGGGTGCAGGTCAGCTTGGTCTTTGTCGTGTCTTGGTCCATGAGTCTTTGTATGACTTGGACGAACTTGTCCCTATAGAGCTTGGTCTTTCTCTTCTTGATGGGTCCAGGTGGAAGAATGGAACCTCCACTACGTCGTCTTGATCGGGTGATGCCAAGTCTAGGTGCTCGGCATCACTTGGCTGTGACTTGTCTGTAGATGGGTGGAACTTGTCTGTAGACAGGTAGAACTTGTCTGTGGAATGGGTGGCGCTCGGGTAAAACTTGTCTGCGGATCCGTTAGCGATCAGGTGGAGCTCATCTGTGGACCTGTCGGGGATCGGGCAAGACTCGTCTGCGATCGGGTGAAATTTGTTTGCGGACTTGGCAGCGATCAGGCAAGACTTGTCTTCGGTTCTGTTTGTGGACTGGTTAGCCGGCTGTCCGGTACGTAGGTTCCTGTCATCCCCTCCGTCTTGTTGAGGTTTTGTCCTCAAAACTGATTCATCTTCTGCATGAAAAGGAGCTAAGTCAGCAATGTTGAACGTAGAAGAGACATTGTACTTATGCGGGAGTTCGATGCGGTAGGCGTTGTCATTGATGCGCTCTAGCACTCATAACGGTCTGTCACCTCGGGGATTGAGCTTGCTTTTCCTTTACTGGGGGAACATTTCTGCCCGGGAGTGAAGCCAAACCTAGTCTTCGGCTTGGAACACCATCCCTTGTTGGCTTGCCAGGGGTAGTGCTCAGTACGCTTTTCTATGTTTGCTCCGACCGTCTCGTGAAGCTTCTTGACGTAGTCCGCCTTGTCAGCTCCTTCTTGGTTCTCGACCTGACCCGAGGGTAAACAAAGTAGGTCTAGCGGGGTTAAAGGGTTAAATCTGTAGACCACCTCGAAGGGTGATTTCCTAGTCGCCGAGTGAATGGCCCGATTGTAAGCGAACTCGACCAGCGGTAGAACGTCGAACAACGCCATCTTGTTGTCGCCAAGGGTAGCTCGTAGGAGGGCTCCGAGTGTCCGGTTCATGACCTCTGTTTGTCTGTCGGTTTGTGGGTGGCAAGTGGTGGAATAGAGGAGTTTTGTTTCGAGTTACCGCTATAAGGTTCGGGGCATTCTATGTATTCGTACGATCTCGTGGAAGAAGAACTTGGCTATCTTTGTTGCGTCGTGGGACTTGGAGCAAGGGATGAAGTGCGCCATCTTGGAGAAGCGGTCTACGACCACCATGATAGTATGCTTGCGGTCGTTGAAGGGTAAGCCGAGGACAAAGTCAATAGATAGATCGACCCATGGTGCATTCGGTATAGGTAGTGGCGTGTACAATCCTTGCGTCTGGCTTCGGGACTTGGCCCTGTTCCACCCAAGCACTTAGAACAAAATTCTTCAACTTGGCGCTTCATACTTGGTCAATAGAAGTGACTCTGGAGGATGGAAAGGGTTTTGAGGGAACCGAAGTGACCCATCAATCCTCCACTGTGAGCTTCTCGGGTCAAGAGCTCCCGGATCGATCCTTCGGGGATGCATAGCTTCCGTCCTTTAAAGAGGAAGCCCTCATGGAGATAGAACTTTTGGTAGGGATGGGTTCTGTGGCCTCAGAAGCAGTCGCCTAGTTTTGGGTCTTGGTCATATCGATCTTTGATGCTTTCAAATCCCAAAACTTTGGCGTCCATGGCCGTTATCAAAGCGTAGCGTCAGGATATGGCATCGACAACAAAATTATCCTTGGCTTTCTTGTACTTATCACATATGAGAAGATTTCTATGAACTCGAGCCACTTGACGTGACAGTTCTTTAGGTTGGTCTGGCCCCGTAGATGTTTCAAAGTCTCATGATCCGTATGGATCACGCACTCCTTGGCGAGAAGGTAATGCTGCCATGTTTTGAGGGCACGAACCAAGGCGTAGAGTTCCTTGTCGTACGTTGAGTAGTTGAGGGAAGTGCCGCTAAGCTTCTCGCTGAAGTAAGCGACCGGTCTGCCTTCTTGGGTTAGAACCGCTACAATGCCTATCCCGGAGGCATCACACTTGACCTCAAACGTCTTGTCAAAATCCGGTAGGATAAGCAAGGGGTCCTGGATGAGGCGCTGCTTGAGCTCGCGGAACGCTCGGTCTTGATCGGGTCCCCATTGAAACTCAGTGCTCTTCTTGATGATGGCGTTAAGGGGAGCCACGATGGTGCTGAAGTCGCGAACAAACCCTCGATAGAAACTGGCCAGTCCGTGGAAACTCCGGACTTGGCTGATGATTGCGGGAGTTGGCCAATCTTAGATTGCCTTGATCTTCTCTTCGTCGACCTTGAGACCTTGCAAACTCACGACAAAACCTAGGAAACAAAGCTCATTAGCGCCAAAAATGCACTTCTTAAGGTTGGCATAAAGGCCTTCTTTTCGAAGCGTTTCTAGACCGTTTCAAGGTGGCCAAGGTGTTCACTAAGGCTATGGCTATAGAAAGGATATCATCGAAATAAACAACTACAAAACGATTAATGAAAAGACAAAGGACGTGATTCATTAACCGCATAAACATCTATGGAGCGTTTGAGAGGCCGAAGTGCATGACAAGCCACTCGTAGAGGCCTTTCTTGGTCTTGAAGGGGGTCTTCCATTCGTCGCCTTCCTTCATTCAGACTTGGTGGTAGCCGCTCTTGAGATCGATCTTGGATAAGATCGTTAATCCTCTTAACTCGTCTAGCATGTCATCATGGCATGGGATCGGATGCCGGTACTTGATGGTTATGTTGTTGATGGCTCGGCAGTCCACACACATCCTCCTCAGAAACGAGTAAGATGGGTACGGCACAGGGGCTGAGGCTCTTTCGGACATAGCCCTGATTCATGAGGTCGGCTACTTGGTGCTCAAGTTCCTTAGCCTCCTTGGGGTTTACTCGGTATGCGGCTCTGTTTGGGAAGAGTGGTCCCGGCATGAAGTCAATTTGATGCTCGATGCCTAGGAGAGGAGGTAGGCCGGGTGGCGTTCCAAGACCTCTTTTAGGGCTCGGGGTAGGGGCCGGTCCGTGGGGGTCTCGCTCGGGCATTCATTGGGAATCATGAGGATGACTCTGTGGTTGATGGACTTCCTCACAGTACTAGAGTTGATGAGGAAGTTAGACTTGTCCGGGGGTCCCTTGGAGAGCTTAGCTTGAAGCTCATTCACTTGGGTGGGTGAGAGCGGGGCAAGACTCACACGCTTGCTCTCGTGGGTGGCTCGCTTGGATTGGCACCACGTCGCACAAGACTTGACCCTGGTATAAGCCGATGTTGAATTGGATCGAGACTTGCTCCGCTACTTGGATGACGGATTGGTCGTTGAGCCACTTAATTTTGTATGACCGTGGGTGTTTGGTGGTGGATAGCATGAGTTTCTTCACCATGTGTGAACTGGCTATGTTGGTTCATGATCCGCTGTCTATGATCAGACTGCAGGTCCTTCCGCTGACAGTGCACCGGGTGTGTAATATATTTTCCCGTTGGCTCGGATCTTCCAGAGTTGGGGTGGTGCTGTAGATACACCGGATCACGAGTAACTCACCTTCGTCCGGGTATTTGACTTCTTTAGCCGGGTGACCTTCGTCTTTGGTTGGTGCCGGTTCCTCGTTTTCGGACTCGTAATCACCCTCGGGAGTGAGGATCATGACCTGCTGGTTGGGGCAGTTCTGCGCATAGTGTCTGTGGCCTTGACACTTGAAGCATACGATGTCTTGGGCCCGGACAGCTCTCGGTCAAAACCAGGATTCGACTATGGCCGGTTGGATTTATCTTGTCCACGGACAGCTTGATTGCTCGGGGAAGCACTCAGAGACCAAGTAGGAGTTCCTTGGGGTCGGCTCCGGTTCAGGCTTGCGGCTTTCTTCTTGACTTGATGTTCAACTTGGATGGCCAAGTGAAGCAATTCCTCGAACCCTCCATACGTTTATCGTTCGACCTTTCGCACGATCCGGTCTTCTAATTCGCCGAGGAACTGGGCCATGAGCGTTTCCTCGGATTCCTCAAGCTGGAGGCGGTTTTGGACGTACTCGAACTCTTCATAATACTCTTCGACCGTTTTGCTTCCTTGGGTGAGTCTTCGGAAAATTTTTTGGAGTTCCCGGTGATATAGTGGAGGCACATATCGTCGCCTCATTACGGACTTCATGACCTCCTAGGTAGGGATAGGTCCTTCTCGGCTCTGACGCCTATCGGCTGTGTCACGGTCCCACCAAGTGAGGGCATGGTCCGTGAGTTGAGAAGTTGCGTAAGCGATCTTTCTCTGCTCGTCGTAGGCGTAGAAGTCAAAGATGTAGTCCATTCGCCGCTCCTAATCGAGGTAGGCTTCGGGATCCACTTGTCCGATAAAGGTAGGTGCCACGAGCTTGAGGCTTGGGACGTGTGGTCGGAGGATAGGTTCCTCGGGACCATCTTCTGGAAGACTGGCTTGTTGCCTGGGTCTCATTCTTCTCAGGAGATGTGGATCCATCTCGTCGTCAGACATGTGCTCTCGGTCGAGCTCATGCTGGTGCCGCATGGCCGAGTTAGCCCATGGTCGTTGCTAGGGTGGATTCTCGACCTGGTTCAACCTTTCTTTAATGTTTTGAAGCTGGTTCTGAATGGCAGTGAGGATCGCTCCGATCTCTGGTGGCTCATGTGGTGGATCCATGGCTCGGGTAAGGAACGAGTCACGGACTGTTGATGACTGAACAGAACGGGTGACGTAACAGATGAAACGGGTGACGGAACGGGACAGAATGGTCTGTCGAGTGCCGGAACGATGAGACAGGTGACCGAACGGGGATTCGGATGATGGAACGGGACCGAACGGATCTGTCAGGTGTCAGAATGGATGAGACAGGTGTTAACCCTGGGTACCTTGCAAGAAAGAACAAACAACAAGGTCGGGTAAAAGTACAAAGGTAAATTAAAAGCAAGAGAGAGAAAGCGTGAAAAATAAGATAACGACAAGCTTGTACAAAAAAGGACATGCGGCTTGGCCTCTTTCCATATGAACGGATGGGTCCAAATGCGGTAACCTTGTCTCGATAAGATGCGCTAAGGACAGACTAATAGGGAACAAGGAGAATAAAAGGACAACTAGGGGATAAAGGACAAGGACTGCTCATGTACGGTTCAAATCAGCAGCTAGCGCTTCAGGACCATTCACACGCGGTGTTCCTCGTGCAATCCGAACGATGCGGTCAAGACTTGGGACCACATGGGGAAACGTGTCAATTTCTCGAACCAAAACGTGGCTTGGTCGAGAAAAAAGACGTTTCTTCCCCAAACAAACTAGTAAACCTCGAGAAAAATGGAGGGAGCCGAATTTAAACACCTTGTTCAAACTCAACCCGTTCTTCTGGCTAAACTTGTAAAAGACGTGGTCAGACTTGGGACCTCTCGGAGAACATACCCTACCACTCGACCAGAACGAGTCTGAGATAAGTAACAAGAACGTTACTCCCTAACGACAAATAAAAGTATTGAAACAAGGAGATAAGCCGAGAGTCTAAAACTTGGTCAGATCTCAGCCGATCTTGTCCAGAAAAAGATTTGGTAACACGGAGCTGAAGCTTGACAATTGGTCAAGACTCAGTTCAACGTTTCCGAGAAAAGGAGAAGAAGATAAGAGAAAGGAAGAAAAATACCTAGTGGAGCGTTTAGCTCTAATACTAGTTGATGTATCCCAAGGGACTGATCCAAGGATCTGTCACAGATATTTCATCGGCAACCAGGCTGTGACTCGACACGGAACGGTTGCGACTCGGGATAGAAGGATGGAGTGAAGAATAGAGGATGACTCGACCCGGTTCTTCACAAAAGAAAGGGAGTGGAACAAAATGCGACACAAGGGGTATGGATTGTCCCTTGATACGGCAAGCCGGTCACGAATCCGATCCCGACTCAAGGAAACGTTACCGGAAAGAGGTTCAAGAGAATTGACTTGATTGAACTTTGAAAGAGAAAACTCTAAGTATTTGCATGAAAAGTCTAACCATTTAATGAAAGGGGTCGATGCCTTTTGTAGGCTACAAGGAAGGGATACATGTCCGAAATAAGGCCGCTTAAAGAACAAGCTCTTTAGCGGGCCGCTTAGCGACAACAAAAACAAAATAAAATAAAGCTAAGGAAAAAGAGGTCCAAAATGCGGATGGGCCTCTCGGATAAAGATCATGCCTCTATAAAAACCCATTCGGCAAACCACTTGGGATAAATCCGAACAGGGAAAAAAAGTGTGACTCTCTTAACGTCTTAGGTGCGTCTTCACCTAGAGATGGTGAAGACGCTAAATGCTTAAGCGTCAGTGGGGGTGAGGGTTGGCTCGGTCATTGTCGTCTCTTGGTCCATGAGTCTTTGTACGACTTGGACGAATTTGTCCCTATAGATCTTGGTCTTGCTCCTCTTGATGGGTCCAGGTGGAAGGATGGGAACCTCCACTACGTCGTCTTGATCGGGTGATGCCAAGTCTGGGTGCTCAGCATCACTTGGATGTGACTTGTCTATAGACGGGTGGAACTTGTTTATAGATAGGTGGGACTTGTCCGTGGAACGGGTGGCGCTCGGGTGAAACCTGTATGCGGATCCATCAGCGATCGACAAAATTACCAACCAAAATTACCAACCAAAATAGAGGCAATACCGACAGGAACCTTCTCGGTGGTCCGACTAGCCTCACTAGGCTTTTCCGACTCCCCCTGGCTCCTGCGTCTCCACAGAAGTATCACTCTGACCCTTCCTCTCGCTCACGCTAACACGATCCGGATCACTAAATATCTCCAAAACAGAACTAACACCATCGGGGGTCCCCTCATCACGCTGGAGCACATTCTCTGTCGCCACCGTTGGCGGCCCTGGCGACTTTGCCGACATCATGGGCTACACGAAAGGCTTAAAATCTAGACGATTCAAAATCGCTTGTCTCCCTCTCTTAGAAAAAGGGTGCGTTTTTCATTTTTATTGCTTCTACCAATACAAACAAACAGTTTCATTTGATACATCCAACATTAATAATTTCAAAATGTCAAAGTCCATCCGTGTGCTCTGCTCATATCGTTTCATCAAAAGTATCAATAAAATATCATCTTTAGAGTTCAAAATGCTTTGGATAAATGCAGAAGTTCTAACTACATGTTTGGATGCTATTTCAATGCTATAACATAACTATTTTTCATAAATTACCAGTGTATTGCTTAATCAGTTATTCGTCTCACTTTAAAGGTTGTGAACGATGGAGACATGTATATGTGGAGAAAGCTTGGCATTAACTCCTGGCCTACATTTGCAGTTGTTTCTCCAAATGGTAAAGTTATTGCACAAATCACCAGAGAAGGTCATCGCAAATTAACATTTTTAGCTCCTTCCTACGCGATTTTTCTCCTCTGTTTCCTATAACATTTTTTAGTTCAAGAATCTCACGTTGTTGCTAAAATTGTTGATTTCACTTTGGACTGCTAAAGAGTGAAAATTTTAATACTATGTTTCTCCAAAATGTTATTCAAATAAATATTTAGTCAAATCAAAATTCCACCTGAAAATCACTAACCGTTCTTTCCTTTGAAGGATCTTGATGACTTGGTGGCGGCAGCTATGATTTATTATGGTGGGAAGAATGTATTAGACAGTACCCCACTTCCAACACGTTACAACGATCCACGCTTGGCCGCGTCTCCATTGAAATTTCCAGGAAAGTTGGCGATTGATACACTTAACAATCGTTATTCATCTCAGACAGTAACCATAACCGTATTGTATGTCCTTGCCTCTTTATATTATCCTTGTTATCTCTTTTGGTTATCTCATATCAGTGTTATGCATGATTTTCAGATTGTAACTGATCTTGAAGGAAATTTCATCATTCAAATGGGCAGCTAGGTTTTCGTGATGGTTCCTTCGAACATGCTGCATTCAATCGCTCTCAGGTTAAAGAGGTTTTTACATTGGGTCTATCAAATAATCCAAGTATGTTGGGATCAATCACAGAGATTACGTATAAACGCAATTACAACTATAGGATCTAAATCCAATCTAAGGCAATCAAACGATTTTTAGTTTCGAAATCCAAATTCAAATATGCAAATAAAGCGGGAAAACACTAAAATCAGTTTTAAGAATCAAATAGAAAAGTGAAATCTTGGGTTAAAAATATGATGCCAAGACACTAGATTGCTAACTAATGGAATTTCATTCTATTTCAATGAGCTAATCTTTCGATTTAAAGTCACTAAACTCGACTAATCCACTTTGGTGTCACTAATCTCTACCTTAATCACCAAATCATCAATAAATTTTATTAGCAATTAGGAGATCAAAGAGCATTAATTATAATCTTAACTAACCACAATTCATCCTAATCAACTACTTGTGTAGGTTAGGAACAAAAAGCTCTTAATAATCTTCATTCAAACATTTCATCAAACACCTTGCGGGTATGAAATTACTTAAGTTCTAAAATACAGATCTTTTAGCTAATCTAGCATTAAAAACCATCATTAAGCAATGATCTATCCTAATCTAAAGCTAAACTCCACTAATCAACAACCTAGCATCCTAGATCTATCTAATCCCAAGAGTTCAAAGGTGACTACTCACTAATCAGCATGAAAACTCAAAACCAAATGATTGATCTATGAATAATGTTGAAATGGTAAACACACAAAAGATTTAAGAAGAGAAAGAGTTTTGATATTTTGAAACAAAGAAAATTCATACAAAGTCTTAATGAAACCCTTCAAAGAGGCTAACAGAAAATCTCACAACAAATGATAAGTCTCCTAATTAGGTTTAGAAACTATTTATAGTAAAAGATAAAAGTTGGTTCAACATAAAATCAGATTGGTTTGGACTTGGTTTAGAAACAAAATTCAGAAATCAAATCCGGTCCAGCGGTGTCGTGATCCCACTAAAAAAAAACAACTCAAGTCATGCGGTGTTGTGATCCCGCTCATGTTGGCCGCTGGTTCCTCCGGTGAGTTTTGGCACTTCTTCAGCGGTCACATGAAGCCGCTGGGTCATACTGCTCTTCAGTAAATAGACCATATTTCCTTAACCACCGATCCAAATCACTCTAGACCATCTCCATTGGAGAGATAGCTCAATTTTCTATAAATTTCTTCCAGGGGTCTCGAGTTAAATCTCAAGTAAAACTTTCATCTGAGTAGATTTTTGAGACACTTTTTATTGGTTTTGGTTTATCATTTCTCTTATTTGCTTCCAAATGATTTCTCTTGATACATAACTCACTCCAATACCTAGAAAACAAGAAATACATAAATATGAAATACAAACACAAGAAACTAATGACACCGAGAATCATGCTTTGAGGTATGTATGTCTTTATGTTGCCTATATTGCAAACAATAATCTGAATTTTTGGTGTTTGACATTGTATTTTGGACTTTGATTGATTTTTTTGCGTAGGGAGATTGATTTTGTCCATAAAGACTGTGCGGAATCTGGCTGGTAACAGAACAAAAGGTTCAGAGTACCAAGGCGGCCAAAAAGGAACCACACAAGCAAGAGACTTGACTCGGAACATCGGTTTCTACATATCAGTCAATTCAGACTTGCTTAGAACTGTTAACTTTATCAAGAGTAACAGAGTCTTGGACTTTGAATTTTTCAGCTTTTGAATTATCCTTGGGACGTATGCTTTGAGCCGGTGAATGAGAAGGTATACATTAAAATGGCAGGTCAGCACCAGATTTTGGAATACAATGTGCTTGACGGTTTTACTCGAGTTTTCAGTGCAAATGGCTATGAAAGAACCCTCAATGGTTCTACGTGTGCATACACTAATTACTTAAATTACTTGACGTCTGTTGGCTTTTCTTATGCTATATCATTTTCCCAGCCTTCAGGAATCTCATTAGGCAGTGGTAATTCCTTCAAAATTTCTCTTCTATCCCGAGTTAGGATTGAGTTTGATGTGTAATGTTGTAGATTTGAAGGAAGGATATATTGCTGATTGCGAGAGTAGTTCTATTCGTGCCCTTGATCTTCAAACTGGAGGATCGAGATTGCTTGCTGGTGGTGATCTGTATTTTTCTAGAGAATCTTTTCAAGGTAATGACTTGATTCGTCTTGTCCGACAATCCTTGGTATTCGGAGGTACTGTAGCAATATTTAAGTATCCATGCGTAACTCTTCCTTGGCTCTATGTTCAAGTTTGAATGTTCCATCTCTAGGTACATCGGTCGCTAACACGGGCTAAATCTTGAACAGTTTGAAGACAATGACGGTGTGGGAGCAGAAGTTTTCCTGCAACATCCGTTAGGTGTATTATGAGCAAAAGACGGTCAAATATATTTAACTGATAGCTTTAACCACAAGGTAATTTCATTTGGAAAGTCCAAGGAAACACCTATCAATATGAATGTGAACCAAAGAAGGTTTGGCATTTATATGAACGTAGTTCTGAACAACTGTTACAAATATAACAATAGAAAAATTCTTGACAGTTACAAGTTCTTAAATCTAAACTTTCATGTGTAGATAAAGAAGCTGGACCCTGTAACGAAACCTGTTGTTACTGTTGCTGGAACGGGAAAAGCCGATTTCCAGGATGGGAAGGTCAAGGTTGCTCAGGTCAGATCTAGGTTACTACAATCTTGTACGTTGATTAAATAGACAGTCTGATTTTTTAGTTTGACACATTATGTTTCCATTGTCTGTTGTAGCTTTCAGACCCTGCAAGACTTGCATTAACTGAAAACGGTGACATTGGAATGGTCCCTTCAACCATTTTTGATGATGGAACAGTTGAGTGCAAATTTCATATCCTATCTTGTACTCAGGGAGGCTGTTCGTGGCGGATACAAACAATAACCTTATCAGATACATAGATTCGAAAAAAGGAGAAGACGCAGAGATTCTTACATTTGAGTTAAAGATGTTCAACGGCGAATGCCAAAGGCAAAATTCTTAAAATGTTTGAGAAAACGTGCCAAGATTGTTCACCTTTCCCCTATCTTTTCGTGATTTGTATGAACTGTTTATCTCGGTTATTAGATAGGGGTACGATTAATGGAAATTTTGGATTCAATCTGGGCTGCAAGACTTTGAACCTTACTCATCTCTGTTTTGCCGATGATATAATATTTTTTACTGATGGGAGGGTTCGTTCAATCCAAGGTAATCTTAAAGTTTTTGATGATTTTGCTTATCGATCTGGTCTAACCATTAGCTTGCAGAAGAGGTCATTGTTTATAGCGGGAGTCTCCTCGAATACTCGCTCCTCTTTGTCTGGCTTTCTTTTTAATCTAGGTACCTTTCCGGTGAGATACTTGGGGCTACCTTTGCTCACCAAGCGTATGACTACCTCAGATTACTAGTCTTTTATAGAGAAAATTTGAGCGCATATAGGTTCCTGGAAAAACTGTTTTTTGTCTATCTACGGGAGATCATACGGTTTTGTGGAACTCAAATGCTCTTCATAGTTGTGTTTTATGTTCTAACTCGATGTAGACGAGAGACAATCTTTTTTTCTCTTGTCCTTTTGCTTCTCAGGTTTGGCGAAGGCTAGTTGCAGGACTCATCCTCCACAAGTACACAGAGAACTTTCAACATATCCTTGTATCGGTTTTGTCTTTAGGTAGCAGGGATCCTCGGGATTTTATAACTAAATACGTGTTCCAAGTAGCAGTTTATTCACTATGGAGAGAACGCAACAAGAGGAGGCACGGTACGTAATCATCGTTCTACGATGCAAAGTCAAGGGATAAGGGATAATGAAGTTAGGTCTACAAGTTTGGTTCGCCACCAGAATTTAAATTCATCATGGTTGAAGTCCTCTGTTTCTATTTCTATTTTTTTCATCAATATTTTTTTCATCTCAATCGAAAGTGGGTGTACTCTTTTTTCCACGAGCTTGTTTTATCCCAATTGGGTTTTCCAGCTCGGGATTTTAATGAGACAACCACTTTCCATACATCTGTTTTTTAAGCATTTCCATTTCTTTTCTGATTTAAATAAATTCTAAAAATATTTGTAAAAAAAAATTTTCTTAAATATAATTCTACATAATATTCAAAACAAAACGTGCCTCGGCTGATACAAAGATTGTCAAAGTGAATTCTGTTACGTCTCGTGAAGGAGATTTGAATTTCAAAATCTCATTACCAGATGGTTACCACTTCTCTAAGGTTGAGATCTCTTGCACTCGATCTCTCTCTTTTTCCCCTTCCAATTTTTTCTCTCTCTAGCTTTATCAATTATAAAACATATTGCTCCTTGTGCACAGGAACTTCGGAGTAAGTTTGTGGTTGATGTGGAGCCTGAAAACGGAGTAGTGGTGAATATGGTGGAAGGAAATCTCAGCCCGGACGGTTCAACGATGATTCATTTTAGCTGTTGGGAAAATCAGTTGCAAGGTTTACTTCAATATTTTTGATAAAACTGAAACTAGTTGTCTAAAGAATAAATTGTTGCTTGTTTTTACATTTTGCACAAATATTTTCTAAAAATTGTAATTGCAGGTTTACTATTGCAAAGAAGACGAGGTTTGTTTGTAACAGTCCGTCCAGTTTGAAGTCCCTTTCCAGGTGGAATCAGAATCATCTGCTTCTTCGACGATCACATTTACCGTTAAACCAAGAGCATCGGATGCTGGTGGGTTACAGCGTCAAGCTACTTGCTGAACCACATGATCATGATATGATTAAAGAGAACAGGTATATATGATATATGATCCATCAACATATATTTGTATTATGTGGAGGATTTGATCAAATAAAACCAAACTCAGAAAGCTATAGTAAAAGTAACAACAAAAATTGGTGAGCATGTAAACATATTTGGATTGAATGCTCACAACGATTGAGAAGTTTTCCAGATATTCCTACCTTCATCGTTAGTCTCTCTGTAACAGAGACAGCGGTAGAAGAAGCCCATGAAACAATTTGGCATTCCTCTCGTCTTAAGTATAAGTGGCAATGGAAATCTCAAGACCTCCTTAAGACATCTCCCCACGAGGGTAAAAAGTCTAGTCCTTAGCAATAGTGGCATTGAGAGGATTATTGATTGCATCAACGATCTTCGTAATCTACAAGTGTTTGATCTATCAAGCTGGAAAAGACTCGCGTTGGTGATAACTCGTTCAGATACTTTACAACTTTAATCTGTTACCTAGCTATAAATGTTAAGCTTCGTATAGTAAAACTTTGATATGTCAACATAATCTTGGTTAAATCTATTTCAAGCTTAGAAATGAAGTGAGTAGCTGCTAGGGCTGAGAGCGAGTCTTGAAAGTTTAACATATCCACACAACATTTAGTAGCGTACGAGATTAGACTCAGTTTATAATGTTCTGAATCTGTAGAGAACATTAGTCTTTAAACTGATAAGGCTCTAAATCTTTCTTTATAATGTTCTTTGTAATAACTTTTTCAAACTAATTAAGAAGTTAATAACTAACAAATATGGTTGTACTCTATAATGTTCAAACTAATTGAGAAGTTAAGACCTCACATGCTACTTTCTTTATAATGTCTTTGTAATACCTTTTTCAAACGTTGTAGTTTTGCCGTAACATGAAAACAACGAAAGAAACCATTCATTCTCTTGGAAATTTCTTCTTTCATTAATACATCGGAGCCCACTTGTGTATTCATGTTCAAAGCTTTTTCATTTCTCTCTGACTTTTCTTTTCTTGTTATCGAAGTTTTTCCATAATAATATTTTCACTCGTTTTGAAATTTCGTTGACTTAGCAAAGATAATGTAACGAAAGAGTAAAGAAACTTCCCATTTGGTCGAAACCTTTTGAGGAGAGCGCGACTTTCCTTATTTGAATTTAGGACGATTTTAGAGGAGATTGTGTAACCCTCTTTGTCTTGCCGCCGCTCTTCATTGGTGGAGGCCTCCACCGCCGTCACGGTGGATGGTGCCTCTATCGGGGGGATCCCCTGTTATGTCTCACCAGTTCAGAAGTTGAAGGAGGGACATGAGCAAGGTCCGTTACTAACGGAAGCTACACCGGCTGCGACATCATGGGCTGACGTGACTAGGAAGGGAAGTTCATAGGGTTTGAAAAGGTTTGACTGCAAAGTGAATTCCATTGATGGCCGGAGTGTATACTTTGTTCAAGCATATGTGTTAGAATCGGAGCCACTATGGTAAGAGTTCCTAGTTGGAAGGTTTACATCTACGGCTGCACACGTTGCTAAAGTCCACGTAATTGTCAATAAAATTTGGAATTTAGGAAATAAAACAACCAAAGTCGATGCATTCGAGATAAATGACACAACTATCAAATTCCGATTGAGAAATCTAGAAGCTAAACAATGAGTTTTACGCCGCGGGATGTGGAACATATGTGACATTTCCATGATTGTGTCCAAGTGGTCCACACGCGGAAGAGGGCCATCCGTCAATACGTTCAATGCGATGTGGGTAGTAATGAAGTAGGTTCCAGCTTCTATGTTCACTTGGAAGGGGCTGAGCTTCCTCTCAAGTCCCCTAGGTTCCCCCGTACGACTTCATAGGGAAACAGAACTAGTCACTAGCTTTGACGAGGCGAAGGTGTTTGTTGATGTGGATCTATCGTCTACATTACAGGATCACTACTCTTTCAATATAAATGGAGAGGAAATATGAGTTCCCTTGGTTACCGCCTCGGTGCTCTGGGTGTAGAAAATGGGGACATACCGTTGCGTATCTCCACCTACGCCTACATTACCCCATGATGATCGAAACATTGAAACTACAGGGAATCTAGACACTAGGATTGTAGGATCAGAATCGACTGCTGTAGTTAATAGGGATCTACAACAGACATCACTTGAAGTTGGGGCCCAGACACTACATGCAACAGTTGGATCGGCTCAAGAGCAGACAAAGGATCATACTGTTTCAAGGGGTTTAACTTTGCAGAACTCACTTGCAAACTCAGGTAAGGATACGGTACATGTTCTGTTGGTTTTAAGAAATGTTGAGATGCAAAGTACTATGGTGCAGATGGGTCGCACGGGTTCAACACATGTTTCCAGAGTGGATCAGAGTAGTTTCAAAAATGTAGCTGCAAATGGCGATAAGGTCAAGAGCAAAAAGGGTTTACTATTCGCCACAAGCGGTTTCGATTATAGATCACACCTAAACACCACCAACAGATGGATCGAATCATACGCAGGGTCTGAGTCACAACAGTTCATGGGCTTTTGAGTTTCCGGTGGCTTCTGGTCTAACTGTTATCACAGAGAAGAAGCAGGGGCAGAATCAGATTAGTCCGGTAGGAAAATCTCACCCTGATACAGAGGTTGAAGAGGGTGAAATTAGCCTTTCCTCTCTAGTGATTACTTTTACAGATGCATATTGGTCTATGGTAACTAGTTCAGGGGGAAAAAATCCAAAACACCCAACCTAATCTTCGATCGATTTCTTCACCAACTCGATATGAGGTACTTTGTCATCCAGAAGCTGATGTTAATGAGGGTCTAGTGAAAAATTCATCTTCGGTAAGAACAGAGCCTTCTCACGTCGAGATGACTAGTGCCATCTCCTTTTCCGCAGCCTCAGAGAATACCTCTACAGCGTCTGATACATCAGGCCTTGAAAAATCTAAGTCTGGTCAGGATTATTCCGATTCACCGGAGCAAAAAACACGCCCACAGCTGCCTCGATCATCCAAGGTGTCTCATTAATATTTCGTAAAATAATCACAGAGAGTAGGGACCACTCAACCTGGGGGAGTCGGAAAATAGACCTCAAACAAGAAAAATTAATGTCATGCTTCTCATGGAATATTACAGGGTTTAATAAACCAAGGAAGCAGTCCATCGTGAAAAATTTAATTCAGTCGAAGTCATTGGTTTTTGATTGTTTGTTGGAAATGCGTGTCGCGGAGAGTAAGGTCCAGTGTATTGCTCAATCTGCTTTTGGGAGTTGGTTAATGGTCTTGAACTATGAGCACAACCCTCTTGGTAGGATTGGGGTAGTGTGGAGTGCGTCAGTGAAGCTAGAGGTAGTTATTAAAACTGCTCAGCAGATAACTTGTTTAATTAAGATTGAGGATGACTCAGATGACTTCTTATGCACCTTTGTTTATGTGTCTAATGCCATGGATGAGCGTCGAGAGCTCCAACACATTCAGGACCTCTCTCAGTTCTGGGGTAATTCTTTGATTTGTCTTAGTGATTTCAATCAAGTACTAGATATTTCGGAACACTCGTTATCGTCGTCTACCCATGTTGATTTTCTGGGTATGGGGGATTGCAAGATGCATTTAGATACTGTTCGTTCATCGATATGGCCTACCATGGTGCTCTTTACACTTGGTGCAATAAAAAAGACGATGGCTTGGTCTGTAAGAAACTGGACAAAGTGTTGGTTAACTCTCATTGGCTTCACCAATCTATGAATTCTTATTGCCTCTTCGAAGCAAAAGGTTGTTCTGATCACTTTTGTGCGCTTGTCTTGCTTGCTGGAGCACCGCCAAAGCCTAAATGTCCTTTTAAGGTTTTTAGTGCAATTCTTACGATGGCAAACTTCAAGCCAATGCTGGAACCTTACTGGGATTCCACGGTCCCACTGTTCCGTTCGACCTCAGCACTATATCGGTTTTCCAAGAAGCTAAAGTTCCTCAAGCCTAGGATCTGTGCTCTAAGTCTTCAGAAATTCATCATTTGACTAAGCGAGCTACTACGGCTTTCCAGAACTTATGTACAAAGCAGCACACAACTTTAGAGGCGCCATATGCTTTGAGAATGCAAGAAGAATCACAAGCTTTTGCGGTTTGGGAATCAATATCGAGTTTGGAGATGAGTTTTTTTCGGCAGAAGGCTAAACTTCATTGGATTAATGTGGGGGACAAGAATAATAAGTATTTCCAGAATGCTGTCAAGGAGAGGGAAGTGCGTAATGCGATCAATATAGTTAAGTCTGAAGAGGGGATGCTGCTTGCTGATTGTGAGGAGATTTAAGCGGAGGTGATAAGGTATTATTCAGATCTTTTTTCTTTGCAGGTACACGCCACAACGAGGAGCTCGGTGGAGGGGGTGGCAGCATTACTCAATTATACATGTACAGGAGGTAACAGAGTTGGAAATTAAGCGTGTTCTATTTTCTATGCCTTTGAATAAATCTCCAGATCCAGATTGCTTTACGGTGGAGTTCTTTAGGGACGCATGGCAAACCATTGGTAAGGATTTTGTGGTGGCTATTCAGTCTTTTTTTACTTTTGGTTTCTTGCTGAAAGGGACGAACACAACAATTCTGGCCTTGATACCAAAGAAGACGGGAACAATTGGTATGAAGGACTAACGGCCTATATTGTGTTGTAATGTGATATACAAAGTGATTTCAAAGATTTTGGTAAATAGGCTCATGACTATTCTCCCGGGCTTCATTACACAAAATTAATCGGCTTTTATCAAGGACCTATATATGATGGAGAACCTTCTCCTTACCTCCAAATTAGTTAAGGATTATCACAAGACTAACATAGCTTCGCTCTGTGCAATGAATATTGACTTAACGAAAGCTTTTGACTCGATGAATTGGGGCTTTATGATAAATGTCTTGACAGCGTTGCAGCTCCCGCCTATATTCATCCGCTGGATTGAGGTTTGTGTCACTACTCCGTCGTTCTCTATTCAGCTCAATGGTGAGTTGGCCAGGTTTTTTGGAAGTCATAGAGGTCTTCGACAAGGTTGTTCTCTCTCCCCTATCTATTTGTTATATGCATGAACGTTTTATCTTGTATGTTAGACAAAGAAGCAGCGGCGGGCCTCTTTGGATATCATCCGGGCTGTAAAAGTCTAGATATCACTCACATATGTTTTACAGACGATATTATGGTTTTTTCGGATGGGAGAGTTTGATCAATACAAGGTATTATGCACGTTTTAGACGATTTTTCTGTCATCTCAGCCCTCACAATCAGTTTAGAAAAAACATCACTCTTCATTACGGGTATCACTCCGGAAACTCAAGCTTCTAGGTGCTTTGCCGCTCAAATATTTAGGGCTTCTGGTACTAGCAAAGCAGATGACAAATTTAGACTTTCAACCACTCATTGAAAAGATTCGTGCTCGCATTGGTTCCTAGAAAAATAGGTCTTTATCCTTTGCAGGTCAGTTACAACTTTTATCCTTGGTGATTGCTAGCTTGACGAATTTCTGGATGTCAGCATTGAAACTGCCTAGTGCGTGCATTAAAGAGGTTGAGAGGATTTTTTCGGTTTTCTTATGGTCGGGTACATCGCTAAATTCGAACAAGACTGAAGTTTCATGGCAAGGGGTTTGTAAGCCCAAGGTTGAAGGGGGCCTCGGTCTGAGAGCTTTAGTTGATGTGAATAAGGTTTGCTGTTTTAAGTTGATTACAGCTCGGAAGTCTCTTTGGGTCAATTGGGTCTACAAGTATCTTATTAGGGAAAGTTCGTTCTGGTCAATAAACATAACAACGAGTGCTGGCTTTTGGATGTGGCCTATGCTTCGAAGTACCGTGCTCTGGCTAAGGAGTTTCACTAGGTAGAGGTGAGGAGTGGTTCTTATACGTCTTTTTGGTTTGAAGACTGGAGTACATTGGGTTGGCTATTTAATTTACTAGGAGACCGAGGATGCATTGACTTAGGGATTCCTTCTTCAGTGACATTGGCGGATGTTTTTGTCATGCATAGACCTAGGCACCATAGAACTCCCATCCTTTCACTAATTGATGCTGAAATAATTAAGCTCAAAGACATGGCTTCCTCTAACCTGGATATCCTCCTTTGGCGAGGGAAAGAGAGTAAGTTTAAACCGAGGTTCTCATCTAGGGAAACCTGGAACCAAGTTCGAGAGACGTCTCAGAGTATGACATGGTATAAGGGTGTCTGGTTCACCCATGAAACCCCGAAATTCTCATTATTGTTTGGTTGGTTGCCCTTAATCAATTGTCTACAGGTGATAGGATGCTCCTTTGGAGTCTGAATGTTAATTCAGGATGCACCTTTTGCTCAGCACCACTAGAGTCTTTGGAGCACTTTTTCTTTTCTTGTTCATTTAATTCTCAAATATGGCATCGCATGGTCTTCAGTTTACTACAACACATGTATACAACTTGTTTACACATTATCCTCACTAATGTTTTGATTTCTTGAGGTAGGGACACCCTGACATTTCTAGTCAAATATGCATTTCAAGTGGCGGTATACTCCTTATGGCGGGAGCGAAATCAAAGGCGCCATGGTGAGACTCCTTTATCGGCGGATAGATTGATGCACAACATGGATAGAATGGTTCGAAATAGTCTTTCAACTTTGCAAACGAAAGGGATATTAATGGACAACCTCCAAGTCTTTGTTTAGATTGTTCAATCATGCCAGCTCTCTTGAAAGTTGGTTTGTACTCTTTTTTCCAACTTCTGGTTTTGTCCCAATTGAGTTTTCCGGAGTTGGATTTTAATGAGGCAACCACTTTCAATATCCTTTGTTGAGCTTTATCAATTTTTTACGATAAGAACTTTCAGCCACATTCGTTGTAAAAAAATTATTTTTCTTTGAGTATAATTTTACATAATATTCAAAACAAAAACTTCCCATTTCTCTCTCTCTTCTCTTTAAATAAGCTTTGCCATTATCTCCTCCATAAAGGCTTTTCTAAGCATATCTCTTTGAATCATACGATTTTGAAACAATCACAAATCATCTTTCATGGCTTCTTCTTCTTCTTCTCCGCCTCGCATCTAGAAATACGTCTTCATGAGCTTCCATGGACTTGACGTCCGTAAAAAATTTCTAAGTCATTTACGTAAACAGTTTAACAATAATGGTGTCTTGATGAGCTATTGGAGATCCTCAAGTGCAAAGAAGATGCAGGGAAAATTGTGATGACTGTCCTCTACGAAGTAGATCCCTCTAATGTGCGGAAACAAACCGGAAAATTTGGGATCACTTTCGATGAAACTTGTGCTCATAAAACAGAGGAGAAGAAGAGAAAATGGAGCCAAGCGATTACCTATGTGGGCAACATAGCCAGAAAACACTTCAAAAACTGGTTTGTGATTTAATTAATTATAGTTCATCTTCTTATAATGAATAATGGTGTCTTATGATGAATGAGATGAGGAATTACAATGAAATAGAATAGAATTGAAAGTATGGTGTTTTATGATGAATAATGGTGTTTAAGACAGTTGACCTAATTACAGTTCATCTTCTTATGATAATTATGGTGTTTTATGATGAATGAGAGGAGGAATTACAGTGAATAGAATAAATTGAAGTAATTATGTTCATATAGTTTATTCTTTTGTAAGGCCCAAAATTTTCTCACAAAGATTGTATCCATTCTTTAAATTTAATTGAAAACCTTATCATAAATAATTGAAATCGTTAAGGGAATGTTATCTTTATTTTTTTCCCTCAAGACTATTTGATAGGAAACATTTGCTTTTTGTTTTCTTTCTCTTTTGGTAGGAAAAATGATGCTGAAATGATCGAGAAGATTGCAAGAGATATTTCAGATACGCTGACTATTACACAGTCAAGAGATTTTGAGGAATGGTGGGACTTGAAGTTCATTTGAAAAAAGTTGAGTCTATGCTTGATTTAGATTATGATGGAGTTAAGATTGTTGGAATCTCAGGTCCTGCAGGCATTGGTAAGAGTACCAATGCCAGACTTTACATAATCAACTCTCTAGCAGTTTTCCTCTTGAATGTTTTATGGACAACCTTAGGGGACGCGATCACAGGGGCTTTGATGAATATAGTACAAAGGTTTGGTTACAAGAGCAGCTCGGTTCAAAGATTGTGAACCTAAATTGTATGATGATACCCCATTTAGGCGTGATAGAGGATAGGTTACACAAGAAGAAGGTTTTCTTTATCATTCTTGATGATGTGGAGCATTTAGATCAACTTGAGGTTTTGGCTAATATCAGGTGGTTTGGTCATGGAAGTAGGGCCATAGTGACCACTGAAAACAAAGAGATTTTGGAGCAACATGGTATCAATAATATATACCATGTGGGTTTTCCATCAGGAGACGATGCTCCAAAGATCTTTTGTCTGTCAGCACTTAGACAAACCTCTCCACCAGATGGGTTTATGGATCTTCTGGATGAAGATGTAAGGATTTGTAGCAAGCTTCCATTGGGTCTTCATGTTTTGGGGTCGTCGTTGTGGGACAAGAGCAACGATGACTGGATAGAAGAACTACCAAGGTTGAAAAAGTGTCTTGATGGAAGAATTGAGAGTGTATTGAATGTGGGATATGAGAGTTTACATGTGAACGACCAAGTTCTATTTCTCTTCATTGCAGTCTTCTTCAATTATGAAAATGTTGATCATGTGACATCCATGCTGGAAAAAAGTAATTGGGAATTTAGACTTGGTTGAAAACCCTAGCTAATAAATATCTCATAAATATAGAGCATGACCCTGAAAGTAAAGTGGTAATGCACCATTTGCTACAAGTAATGGCGAGTCTTCGAAACACCAGATTCTTGTAGATCCCCAGGAGATTTGTACTGTTCTGTAAAATGAAGAAGTAAGTTTTCTGTTTGAGGGGTTTTTGCATTATCATATTTATTCGTTGTTGTTTAAGTAAATCATCTTGCCACTAACAAGCTTTGGTTTGAAATATTTTGTTAGGGTACTGGAAGATCAACTGTAGGTGTATCATTTGACGTAGCAGAGATCAACGATTTAATGATAAGCCCGAAGGCTTTGGTAAAAATGCGCAATCTTTTCTTCCTGCAACTCAACAATAGCCAAGAAATACAGTTGGATATTCCAGACGGTTATTACATTAGGAGACATACTCGCAAAAGAGTCTTCGTCATAGATTTTGCCCAGAAAATTTCGTTGAACTCAACATGGAATACAGCCAGCTCGAGAAGCTATGGGAAAGAACTCTAGTAAGTTAGTTATATGAAACGATAGCTGATATTTTATATTCACATAGAAAATACATAAAATAAGATGAAAAAGCACATTCTCATTATGTTCTGATTTTTACATTCAGCTGCGTCCAAATCTCAAGAAGATCAATCTCTCTTGGTCATCTCGTTTGAAGGAACTTCCAGATCTTTCACATGCTACAAATCTGGAGAAATTGGATATGAGTTATTGCACTGCTTTGGTAGAGCTTCCATCCTCAATCTCGAATCTTAATAAACTAGATGAGTTATGTATGTGATGCTACGAAAGTCTAGAAGTAATTCCAAGGCTCATCAACATGGCATCTACATCTATCATCATACACGAATGCTCAAGATTGAGTAGTTTTCCAGATCTTCCTACCAAAATCCGGCGTCTCTGGGTAATAGGAACATTGATAGAAAATTTGTCTGCATCACTTACGTATTACTCTCGTCTTGAACTTGTTGATCTAAGTGACAATGGAAATCTCAAGGCCTTCTTAACAGATCTCTCGACGAGTGTAAGAAGTCTAAGCCTACGCAGAAGTGGTATTGAGAGGGTTACAAAGTCCATCAAAGGTCTTCATAATCTAGAAAGCCTTCAACTATCAAGCTGCAAAAAACTTGTGTCATTGCCAGAGATCCCCAGTTCGCTCAAATACCTATATGCAGATAATTGTGAATCACTAGAGAAATTAAGTGGACCTTTCAACACTGCAAATGTAGAACTCGATTTCAGCAAATGCTTTAAATTGGATCGACAAGCACGACAAGCGATTATTCAACAATTGTTTGTTAGTGGGATAGCTCTCTCTACCAGTAATAAAATTACCTGCAAAGTTCAATAACCGAGCCAGAGGAAATTCCTTAACAATTCCTTATTCTAATTTCAGCTGATTAAAGGTTTGCATCGTGATTTCACCTACCCAAGCCGCTAATTGGTTTCTGGGAGACGATTTGAGTTTGAGCATAGTCATCGGCGACTCAGTAAACTACATTGAGTTCTCCTTATCATACAGACTTCAAAGGGAACATCTATGTATATTTCACATTGATTTGCCATTTATCGACCCCTTTGAAGTGAGGAGAAAGGTAGTCCTAGAATTCCGAACCAAATCAGGAATTATGGATTGTGGTGTCCAGATCTTGACAGACAAAAACCAACAGATCAAGGAAGAGGAAGATGACAAGTGTTACTACAGACCTCATAAAGGAAATCCAAAGACCAGGTTTCAAAAAGAAAAAGAAAAGAAAACTGAATCATATGTCCTATCATTTTTCAAGAAGTTTCGGCATTACATCGGTACTTTGGGCAGAAGAAGGCCAAGACGGCTACACAGTTATTGTAATAAAATCTTCTACACCTTGCTTATATTTCCTACAAAAATGTAATTCGTATAAATCCTATGGTTTGTATCAAAAACATAATATTAAGTCTTTATGTAAATTATGCGGTTATAGTGGTGGTTATTTACAAACGGTTTCTATTGATGAAACATCTTTTGGTATAGATGTAACCATTGGTGTAACATACCCTTTCATACAATATAAAATCGAGTCCATGTAACAATATTGTATAACAACAACACATATACGATTCATCAATAAAGCAATAAGAATCGAATTTTACTTCTCTTATCTTAACATTTGATCGATCCTCTCATACTTTAACATGGTATCAGAGATACACGATTGAAAGCGGACTAAGAGAAACGAAAATAGAAGCAAGACTATCGCATACATTTACATTGGAAGATTAAGTCAAAACTATGCAAGGCTCCTCTCAACATGTGATTCCTCTTTTTGATGGGAAAAAGTGTGACTTTTGGAGCATCAAGATGGCAACAATACTTAGGGCTAGGAATTTATGGTCTGTAGTTGAGCAAGGAATACCAGAACCAATGGTACTTGTGGAAGCAACTGCTGAAGCGGTTACATTATGTACAAGACGTGAAAAAGAAGCAAAAGTGAATGATGAGTTTTGTTTCTTAAACTCTGTTCAATATAAAGTAATGACTGCAAGAGAACAAGGAGGAATGGAGATATGACACAAAAGACTTGGCCATGTTGGTAGCAAGTGACTACAACAAATACAAGAAAATGATTTGATAAATGGATTACCAAAATTCATAGTACACAAAGAAATATGCGAGGCGTGTAACCTTGGGAAACAAGTAAGGAAAGTTTCCCAAAAGAATCTCTAACTAACACCAAAGAAAAGTTAGAGATTGTACACACGAATGTGTATGGTCCAATGCAAAACGAATCATTAGTTGGGAGTCGGTACTTCATTCTATTTTGGTTTGATTACACTCATATGTGTTGGGATATTTTCTCAACTAGAAGTCGGAGTCATTCTTACTATTCAAGAATTTTAAAGCATTGGTCGAGAAACAATCAAAATGCTCGATCAAAATATTAAGATCGGATGGAGGAGAGTTTACTTCACAAGAGTTTAAACGGTTTTTCCAATAGGATAGAATTGGAAGAGAAGTCACTCTAACCTATTCTCCACAACAGAATGGAGTAGCCGAACGCAGAAACCGGTCTTTGGTTGAAATGGCGAGAACTATGTTGGTAGAACAAGCACTACCACTTAAGCTATGGGTGGAGGCAGTGTACGCTTCAGTCTATATTCAAAATCGCTTAAAATCTAAAGCGATTAAGGATGATAAACAGCAATGGAGAAATGGTTTGGACACAAGCCTAATGTGTCTCATTTGATGGTGTTTGGAAGCCTATGCTATGTGCATATTGCTGATGAAAAGAGAAGGAAATTGGATGCAAACTCAGAGTGTGGCATTTTCATTGGATATAGTAATCAATCAAAGGGTTATAGAATATTTATCATGGAAGATGAGAAGATACAAGTATCAAGAGATATGGTGCTCGAAGAGAATAAGAAATGGAATTGGCAAGAAAGGAAAGAACTAAAGAAGGAAATGATCTTACCAATCGATCATTTAAAACTACAACCACAAGAACATGTTTCACAACCGTAAGAAGAACAAAGGCAAGAAACTCAAAGAGAGATGAGTCCTATATCATCTCATGGTGATAGAGTATCAACAATGGAAAAGAAAACAGAGGTGAAACTTTGGACATGATACCAAGGAGGTTTAAGTCCGTGAATGAGATCATTCAATCTACACCAAGAGTAGCTATTGAAGAAAAAGCCCAAGTTATCGAATCATGTGTTCTAATTCATGAGAACCGCAATTCTTTGAAGATGCTTGTGGTGTAAAGGAGTGGAATAAAGCAATGGATGAAGAGAATTTTTCCCCAGTCTCACACCATGATACAATAAAAGCATTTCTTGCTTATTCAGCTCAAACGCATGGAAATTGTATCAAATGGATGTTAAGTCAACCTTCCTAAATGGCGACCTTGAGGAGGAGATCTATGTGACTCAACCGCCTGGCTACATTGTAAAAAAAGAGGAGGAGAAAGTCTTAAGACTTTATAAAGCCTTATATGGCTTGAAACAGGCCCCAAGAGCTTTGTATGGGAGGATCGATGCATACTTCACTCAAAATGGATTCAAGAAAAGTTCAAATGATGCAACTTTAGATATAATGAAGCAAGATGAGGATATCTTAATCATTAGTCACTACGTTGATGACATTATCATCACAGGAAGCAGTGATAGACTTGTTAACTCATTCAAAGAAAGCATGAAGAATGAGTTTGAGATGACCAATCTAGGTTTACTAAGTTACTTCCTTGGGATGGAAGTAAGTCAAGATGATGATGGATTATTTCTTTCTCTAGAGAAATATTCAAGGAAACTTATTGAGAAGTTTGGAATGAAGACTACTAAGAGTATTAATACGCCATTAACACCACAAGGTAAGTGAATAGAAGAAGATAAGCCATATGCAAATCCGACAAGATATAGAAGCATTGTTGGCAGTTTACTATATTTGTGTGCATCAAGGCCAGACATAATATTTGCATGCGCTTATCTTTCAAGGTATATGGCTTCACCAAATGAAGGACATTATCAAGAGGCCAAGAGAGTATTAAGGTATGTTAAAGGAACATCAAGTTATGGTTTAAAATTTTGATGTGTTGAAGCTTCGAGATTAGTTGGACAGTGGTTGGGGAGGATGCATTGAAGATAAGAAGATCCAGACTGGCTATGTGTTTAGTCTAGGATCAGCCATGTTCTTCTGGCAGTCAAGTAAGCAACAAATAGTTGCTCAATCAACTGTGGAGGCAGAGTATATGACGTTTATGTGCCGCGGTAAACTCAAGCAATATGGTTACAATGTCTTATGGAAGGTTTTGGTATGAAGATCGTTGAGGGAGTTCAAATTCATTGCGACAACAAGTCTGCAACTGCCACAGGACGAAATCCAGTACAACACAAGAAAATGAAACATATTGAAATTAAATATCACTTCGTTCGTGAAGCTCCAGATATTTTCTTGGCTGCTGCAAAGATCTTGGGTGTGCCTACAAGATAGGTACTAGTCAAAACTCATTAATAACTTTCATATTTTACACCCTTGACTTTTTATGAAATCATGAACATAACAGACAAAAATCGAGATCAATATGTATCTCAAGATTCAGATTATAATCTCCTAACTCCATTTGTAGTCTCAAGGAAGTCTTTAGGAAGAGACGAAGAAAGCACGCCTTAGTGAAGAGAACTGAATCTTTAAAAAGACGTGTTATTGCACCAACTAATAGCGTCGTTATTGTTAAATCTATCTACTTCGCTTTCTTAGTTCTGGATTTAGATATATAGCTGTAAAAAACTACTTTTATCTGAAGCAATTCTTGAGGACACTAGTCCGTCAATGATTCAAGATGATACTGTAAACATTTCAATCAGTAACATTCTCACCGGTGGCTCAGATTCTACCAGTATGTAGACTCAAAGACATTCGCTGTAAAGCATTGTTCTTTTATAATGTATTTATTACTTGTTTAATCCTCTTGAAAAAATTCTGAGTTCTGAATAGAAGGGCTTTCTTTGTAATGAGATTACGCTTGCTATATTGGATTTGACAACGAAAGTTTTATTTTCTTCTGTAGTCATCTCTAGGCTATAGATTTATAATTCGCTAAATCCATGAGTTTTTTTCATCAAGTTCATAGTAGTTTACGTATACCGTTTCAACCTTTTATTTTTACATGCTTGAGTACTACGCAGGAAATTCCACGAATATACGTAAAGAGAACATTGCCAGTGACAAAACCAACAAAGACGGGTAAGAAAGGTTCCTTAATCCAAGTAAAAGTCATCTGATTATCTGTCATATCTCATGGACTTCAAGAATAAGAATTGTTATGTGTTTCCACATTTGGGAATGAAACAGTGACGTGTGGAAAATTTCATATACTTGAGATTGCAGATGCAATTTTCCAACAAGTTTCAGGGTTCTTGCCGAGATATATTGAGGAACGGGATTCTTGGCATTGCTCTTTTTTATGTCTACTTCATGGCCACCAACTGGAAGGTAAATCTGAAAACATACATTCGAGTTGTTTATGTTTATGTATAGGCTATGCAATATGCTTCTCCAAAAGCTTTGTGGAACGCATTGGTTGGAGCAAAAAGCCTTTCGTTTACACGGAACCAAGGTTTGGCTCTCTTTCAAAATTTCCATAATATTTCGTAGTATGTTTGCATATAAGATAGCTTTCTGGATTGGTTTATTATCGACATTCAGCAGATTTATTTAATATCAAATGGTAAAACTATAGGGAAGGAGATATTGATGGACATATTGATATCACATGCGACAAAATTTGTTCTGTTAGGGCTTCGCTAATTTGAGATTTATGTCATAAATATATCTCTTTAGTTTAGTGGTTAAAATTTTTTCTTTGATATAACACTTTTAAGGTTTTTAAGAAGGTGGTTTTTTCGGAGCTAACAACAGGCGATCGTGAAGGTGATTTTTAGGTTTGAAAACTGGATGTGCCGCCAGGCTCTCCGGACGATCCGTCTTGCCGAGGAAATACGCAGAACATAGGAGTCGGAGTTATGAAATAGAGCAGTGATTCAGGTTCAGGGGTTGCGTCAATGGAAGCGACAGCTATTACAGGTACTGGAGCGGAGGAAGGTGGAAGCAAGGGTTCTCTATGGGGTTAGGGGTTGCGGGGAACAAGGACAGGTTGGCATCTGATCTGAAGGGAGTCATAGAAGAGGGACTGGTTAACTGTGTCGAAGACCAGATCGGAAACATTGAAGCTGGAAAAGATTTGGGCGCTGTCATCGTAGAAGGAATGGAGACTCAGGATAAATCTACATATCAGATACCATCGAAGAGATCTTGGGCAACAGTAGTCCGTAGGCCTGCTCTCATAAAGTATGATTACTCGATAACAGAGGTTGACGGAAGGTTGGTGGTTACAGTTCCAGAAGATGTGTTTGAGGACGCTCATCCCCTCTGGGAGGATTTCGTAATTGGAAACTTCGCTTCTACTGCACCACATGTGGCTAAAGTCCATGTAATTGTCAACAAAATCTGGAATTTGGGAGATAAGAGCATTAAAATTGATGCTTATGTAGTGAATGAAACATCTATCAAGTTTCGTATTTGGAATGCAAGTGCATGGAATAGAGTTTTACGACGAGGCAAGTGGAACATCTGTGAGGTTCCCATGTTAGTCTCCAAGTGGACGCCGTTCAAAGAGGAGGCGCAACCTACGTTGAAATCAATGCCAATGTGGGTCACTCTAAAGAATGTCCCACCGACTCTGTTCACATGGAAAGGGCTCAATTTTGTGGCTAGTCCGGTGGGCACCCTCCTTCGACTCCACCAAGACACTGAATGCTAGTTTTGATGAAGCGAAAATATTCATTGACGTGAATCTGAAAACAGATATTCCATCGAGCCATAGATTCAATGTTCAGGGAGAAGAAGTTGAGGTGGTGTTTGAGTGTCCTTGGCTTCCTATGAGGTGTGGTTGTTGTCGAAAATGGGGTCTTAGAGGCAGGCTGCCTAGAAAAGTTCCAATCGAGCCCTTCAAGGGTGTCAGTGATCGAGAAGGAGAGAGTTACTTCTCCAAGGAAAGCTCCTTCGGTGGGGGCAGAAAAAGAGGGAAGAGGTTCAGAATGTGAGAATATGGAGGCTCGGCCTGGGGTAGAAGCTGAATGGTCTGCGGATCCAAACTCGAAAAAACGATTGGGGAAGAGAAGCTTGGTATATGGTGAAGTTAAGATTACCACACCATCCAGATATGAGGTTCTTAGTACTTTAGACATGGCTGAGGAGGGTTCTGGCCCATCAGAAACAACCCAAGTACAGCCTGAAAATTCAAGTTCTCCAACCCCTATTTCAGTTCGGGAAATTGATCAAGTGCTGCTGCCGGAAAACATTGAAAGTCTGAATTGAATTTTTTCAAAAAAGCAGAAGAAAAAAGAGAAAAGTTCTACTAAGGTATCAGCATTGGCTGGTCTGTCAATGGATGTTGAAGCAAAAGTTGGGCCGCGTTCGAAAACAAAGACAATAAAGATGAAGATACGAGACTCTGAGTTTAACACAGGAAATTCTCAACTGGGGGAAGAGAACAGCTTGGCGGAGCAGACTAAGGGGGAAAAACCAGGCTTTAAAAATTTTGAAGGGCAAGAAGATGAAGTACCAGGGGAGGTGAATATTGTGGGAGACTCTGGATTGGAACTGAAGCTAGCGAAGAGTTCTGCTTCAGGCGGAAAACTGGAAGTTGGGATTGCAGAGTTGGTTGCAGAGTCGGCTGATCAGTCCGGAATATTAACATCGCAACCTGTTGACAAAGCTAGTCAAGGCACGTCAAACAAGGAACGGCTCTCATTGAGGGTGCCTCTAATGCGATCTGTGAAACAAACATTGAAACCAAACTCACTTCAACTTGTAGGGGATAAAATCCTTGGTACTGCAAGATGTAAAACCCAAAGAAGAAAGTAATAATGTCGATCTTTTTCTGGAACATATGAGGCTTCAACAAAAAAAAAAAAAGCATTCAGCTGTAAAGAATTTGGTAAGGGAAAAGTCGTTGGTTCTTGGTGCGTTGCTGGAAACAAGAGTGGTTGAAAGTAAGGCAGAACAGATTATTAAGTCAACTTTTCTGGGTTGGACACGGGTCTCTAACTACGAGTTCAGCACGCTAGGGAGAATTAGTGTGGAACAATTTAGTAACTCTGAGGGTACTAAAAAGATGAGTCAAATGATGTCATGTAGGGTGAGGTTCCAAGGACAAACGGAGGAGTTTATTTGCTCATTTATATACGCATCTTACTATCTCAATGAGAGAAGAGTGCTATGGATGGATCTTAAAGACCACAAAAATGACCTACTTGTTCGTGATTTACCTTGGTTCTGCGCAGGGGACTTCAATAAAATTCTGGATAACTCGGAACACTTAATGGGGACAGTTACGCCTGCAGCAAATCTGGGAATGATGGAGTTCAGGAATGTAGTAAGCCACTGTTCCTTTGTGGACATGGCGTTTCATGGCCCTCTGTTTACTTGGTACAATAAACGAGAGGAGGGGCTGATATGCAAAAAGTTGGATCGAGTTCTTGTGAACCCAAATTGGCTGCAGAGATCACACAGCTCATACTGTACCTTTGAAGCCCAAGGTTGTACCGATCATGTGAGTAGAATAGTCTTACCCTATGGATCAGTCTACAAGCCGAAGGCGCCTTTTAAAGTGGTGAATGCAATAGTAACCGAACCAGAATTTAAAAATTTTGTGGAGAATTATTGGCTCAGCACGGATACTCTTTACTCATCAACCTCAGCCTTGTATCGTTTTTCGAAGAAACTCAAGCATCTAAAACCGAAAATCAGAGCTTTTGGTAAGCAGAGGGTTCATCTTTTGACAAAGCGTAAGGAAGATGCTTTTAAGGAGCTTTGCGAAAAGCAAGCCCTGAACCTTACAAACCCAACTGAAAGGAATTTGAGTGAAGAAAGCCAAGCCTATGCGAACTAGGAGAGAATAGCTGACTTGGAGGAGAAATTTTTAAGTCAAAAAGCTAAACTCCATTGGATCCAAGTGGGAGACAAGAACAGCCGGTATTTTCACAACGCGATAAAAGAAAGGGAACAGAGAAATGCGATAAATGTGATAAGAGGTCCAGAGGGGAGGGATATAACATCGCTGGAGGACATAAAAACCGAAGGTATCAGGTATTTCTCAAGCTTGTTCAAGGAACCACCGCCAGTTGCCGGAACCACGTTCTCCGTCTCGGATTTAAACCAGTTTTTGGAGTTTCAGTGTAGTGAAACTGAGAGCAGGGACTTAATAACAGAGGTGACTGGTCTGGAGATCAAGAATGTACTCTTCTATATGCCGTCGAACAAATCACCGGGACTAGACAGGTTCACAGTAGATTTTAACAAAGAGATGTGGACAGTGATTGGAAATGATTTTATAGTGGTTGTCAAGTCTTTCTTCACTTATGGGTACCAAAGGGGATAAACTCAACCATCCTAGCCTTAATCCCCAAGAAGACGGGTACTATAGAGATGAAGGATTACCGTCCAATATCGTGCTGCAACGTAATTTATAAGGTAATCTCAAAGGTCCTACCAAACCGGCTAAAATTGTTACGCCCGAGTTTTATCACAAAAAATCAGACTGCCTTCATCAAGAACCGCTACTTGATGGAGAACCTCCTTCTTGCGTCTGAGTTAGTCAAGGACTATCATAAACCGGATGTATCTTCAAGAAGCGCAATGAAGATAGATATAAAGAAAGCTTTCGATTCCGTAAACTGGGGTTTTCTTGGGAGGCTTTTCAGAGTAATGAATTTTCCGGATAAATTTATCTCCTGGATCGAGCTTTGTGTCACCACTCCGTCTTTCTCAGTTCAAATCAATGGGGAGCTGGTGGGTTTCTTCCATAGTGAGAGAGGTCTACGCCAAGATTGTTCCCTATCTCCATATCTCTTTGTAATGTGCACGAATCTTTTGTCTAAAATGCTTGATAAAGCTGCAAAAGATGGAGGTTTTGGATATCATCCAAGCTGCAGGTCCTTGAGAGTCACCCACCTTTGCTTTGCGGACGATATGATGGTTTTTACGGATGGAAAATCTGGTCAATTGAAGGAATCCTCTCAGTGTTTGAAAGGTTTTCCTCTGTCTCGGGTCTTAATACTAGTTTGGAGAAGTCCACCTTGTTCATTACAGGAATTACGGCTGAACGATTTTCCAATGGAGAAAGGGAACCTTCCGGTGAAGTATCTAGGTCTCCCGCTCTTAACTAAAAGGATGCAAAGAGCAGACTATCAGCCTTTAATTGATAAAATTTGGAGTCGTATAAGTGCATGGAAGAACTGGTTCCTTTCATTTGCGAGTAGGCTCCAACTCTTGTCTTTGGTAATTGTAAGTCTAACGAACTTTTGGATTGCAGCATTCAGATTACCAAAAGCTTGCATCAGGGAGATCAAAAGATTAAGTGCGGCTTTCTTATGGGATGGTCCAAGTTTAAATACGTAAAAATCAAAGGTTTCATGGATTGACGTATGCAAGCCAAAATCTGAGGGTGGTCTGGGTCTGAAATTATTGACAGAGGCAAACAAGGTTAGCTGCTCTTTGGCGGATCTTATCATCAAGGGAATCTCTTTGGGTATGTTGGATAAAAAGAAACTTGATTCGAAAAGGTTCTTTCTGGTCGACGAAAGATACCAAGACGGGAGGGTCATGGATGTGGCGAAAAATTCTAAAATACCGTGACTCCGCAAAAAGCTTTCACAAGATCGAGGTACGTATTGGCTCTCATACCTCTTTCTGGTTTGATGATTGGTGTCCGCTGGGCAGGCTGATTGAAACCCTAGGGGAGAGAGGCTTCATAGACATGGGTATCAAGGCTGAAAGTACATTGGAAGAAGTTCTCATGAACCATAGATAGAGAAGGCAGAGGCACGGTAGCACACCTCTCACCTCCGGAAAATTGATCAGCAAAGTAGGACAATTGGTAAAGAATAAACTTTCAACCCTCCAACAGCAAGGTATTATGACAAATGGACTACAGACTTGTTTCGCCTCAAGAGGAAACCATCACTTTCGTACATTTAGCTCTTCAATAATTGGTTAGTACTCTTTTTCCCGGAGGTGGTTTTGTCCCACTGGGTTTTTCATCTTCGGGTTTTAACGAGGCTACCAATTATTGATCTTCAACTAAGCTATCTCTTCATCTTTTATTTCTATTCAAAGTTGCACTTGTTGTAAAAACGGTTTATTTTTTTTTTAATTTAATTTTACATACTATTCAAAAAAAAAAAACTATAGAGAAGGAGGAATCTTGTGTCATAAATAGACAAAATGTGTTCATTGATGATAAGTTTTGCACACGAAAGTTTATATACAGCCGGCTTATAACCAATATCAGTTTGCTTCAATAATAATATATATGGATTTACACAAATCTGTTCAGTAGCTATTTTATCGCACTCGCGTTAAAGAACTAATGCAAAATTTGCGTTACTTTTTTGTTTTTTGTTTTGTTTAAAGCATGTCTTCATAGTGTGTTTACTAGAGAAGTTGTCGAAAGATATAAAGGATTACATAGTCTTACCGTAAAGGTGGAGGTAGAGTCCAACAGTTCGTGGATTACATTGCTGAGCTAGAGAGCAAATAAGAATAACTTTTTGATAAATATTCGGTCTAATATAAATGGCAAGCCAATAGTTCGATAATTCGGTAATTCCCTCATCAGAAAGAGTATCATTTATTATTATTATAAATTACGTAAATTGGAATAAATATATTGTGGATAATCTTCTATTGTGACTTGTGTGGATGTTCTAATTTTCTTATTTTATTTCTAGGCAAACCGCTACAGCTGTGCCAGAATTCCCCTCTCCAGTGTCGCCGGGTAAATTCTCATTTAAAGTTATGCGAAGAGTTGATAACATATATATTTGTTTATTGAAAATGTGTTGAGGATTAGTTGGTTTCAACTGTCAGAAAACATTAAATAAATTTAGTGCTTTGAATCTGCGTATACTAAATTATATTTTTGTGAACACTCTTAGTAACTTTTATTATTTCGTTTCTTTGTTGACTTTATCATTTGTATTTTTTTTATAATAATATATAAAATTATATTTAAAAAACAAATATTTTTACAACAAATATTTCCGATTTTTGAAAAATAAAAGAAAGAAAGAATAACTGAGAGAGTTCAAAAGAGATATAAAAAATGGTGGTCTCGTTAAAACCCAAACCTGGAAATCTCAATTGGAACAAAATCGATATTTGGAAAAAGAGTACACACCATTAATAATAGAGCTGAAAAATAGAATTCAAAGACATCTAACAATTAAACTTCTCTATCTCCGAACCAATCACATAAGATGTCGGGAAATCGTCCTTGACGTTGTATGGTGGAGAGACGATTTCGCACAATTTATCAGTTTTTAATGAGAGAAGCTAGAGCCGTTGGTTGTTCGCCATGTTTGCAACGATTTCGCTCATGCCATAAGATATAAATCATCAATTGGAAAGCATACATCAATATGAACCTACGATAATCAACAAACATAGAGGCGGAGATAATAGAGATGATATCGTCAAACCTAACGATATATCTCATCTGGAATAGAGCAGAAATGAGTTTAGCCCATATGGGAAACGTAAACCTGCATTCAAAAAAGAGATGATAACATATATATTTGTTTATTGAAAATATGTCGAGGATAAGTTGGTTACATAAATTTATTGCTTTGAATCGGCGTATACTAAATTATATTTTTGCATGTGAACACTCTTAGTAACTTTTATTATTTCGCTTCTTTGTTGACTTTATCATTTGTATTTCTGCATCAATAATCTCTGTTTGGATGATTTTTCAGTGCTATGTTATAACTATTTTTCATAATTTACTCGCGTATTTGCTTAATCAGTTATTCGTCTCACATTAAAGGTTGTGAACGGTGGAGACATGTATATGTGGAGAGAGCTTGGCATCAACTCGTGGCCTACATTTGCTGTTGTTTCTCCAAATGCTAAAGTCACTGCACAAATCGCCGGAGAAGGTCATCGCAAAGTAACATTTGTAACTCCTATATTTTTTCCTTTCTTCCCTATAAGTTTGTAGCAAATGAAGAAGCTCACATTGTTACTAAAATTGTTGATTTCACTTTGGAGTGCTAACGAGTGAAAAACTCAATACTATGTTTCTTTAAAATAATCATTCCGACGAAACAAATATTTAGTGAAATAAAAATTTCACCAGAAATATCACTGTTCTTTCCTCTGAAGGATCTTGATGACTTGGTGGCGGCAGCTCTGATGTATTATGGTGGGAAGAATGCATTAGACAATACTCCGCTTCCAACTCGTTTGGAGAAAGATAATGATCCACGCTTGGCCGCATCTTCATTGAAATTTCTGGGGAAGTTGGCTATAGATACTCTTAACAACGGGCTATTCATCCTAGACAATAACCATAACCGTATTGTATGCCCTTGCCTCTTTATGTAAACCTTGTTATATCTTCTTGATGTCTAATATCTATATTTTCAGGTTGTAACTGATCTTGAAGGAAATTTCATCGTCCAAATTGGCAGCACCGGGGAAGATGGTTCCTTCAAAGATGCTGCATTTAATCGTCCTCGGGTTTCAAACTACATCGTTGTTGTTACATACATAAATGTAATTTTTCAGGGACTCGCTTAAAATGCTAAGAAGAATCCTCTTTATGTTGCTAACACCGAGAATCATGCTTTGAGGTATGTATCTCTTTATGTTGCCTCTATTTCAAACATGAATCGGATATCTTGGTGTTTGACTTCTTATTTTCGACTTTCATTGATTGTTTCAGATTCATCTGCTTCTTCGATGATCATATTTACCGTTAAACCGAGAGCATCTGATGCTGGTGGTTTACAGCTTCAAGCTACTCCAGTTTGCCGTAAGAATCAAGATTGACCTGCCCGAGAAAAATGGAAATTTTGTCTCTTTCCTTTTGTGATTTGATTTCAACGTACACGTGTTTCAGAGGAGAAATACTTATTTTTAACCATTTTTTAGACTCCAGAATTTCTTATTATCTAACTTTTGGCTTTTGGAACTTGTAAGCTTTTGAGAGAGAAGACATCTTTGACTTTACATATCTAGAGAAGATTTCTGAACCCTTTTGGAATTTGTATTATTATGATTATGAATTTATATTCATCTCTCTGCTGTTCATCTTTCTTCATGTGTGAGTAATCCATTAGTTTGGGTTTAGGGTTTTCAAAGGAATGAAAATCATTGAATCAAACACAAATAAGGATCTATCTTCTGTTATCTTCATCTATAGTTGTTATATTGCTTAGGCTGATCTAGGGTTTAACTTATTCATCAAAAGTTTTATACGTTGCTGGATAGAACATAGGTGAATGGACTGTTCTTAACCAACGAAAGTTGATGTTAAGGCGGTTTGTTATGTTCATGTTCTTAGCCATGAACATATTGAAGTCGTTTGTTAATGCTTGTCTAGAATTTTAAGTTCAAACGACAGCTTAGATACTTAGGTGGCTAGATAAAGTAGTCGATACCACGACAGTGGATTAATGATAGATTTATGTTTGAGTTCTAGATAGTTCTTATTAGTGCCCTGAATAGTTGTCTGGTTCGTGATCTCAGATTTTTGGCGAATATCCCTAAAACCTAACACTTTTAATCCATAAGTCTACATCTTCTATTTACTTTTGTCATTTAGTTTATTGCATTTCCAAACAACCAACTCCATATTTTGTCTTACCTTAGCATTCATTCATTAAGATTTGAAGTGTAATACTTGGTCTTTGTGGATTCGATCCATAGAGTATTATAACATTTGTTGTGCACTTGCAGTAGTTATAATAGGGTTATACTCATAGCATCAAGTTTTTGGCGCCATTGTCGGGGACCAATTTTGTTACCTTCGAATCTAAGACTGAAGCTTAGTCTCAAGATTTACTAATTAAGTTTTATTTTTGTTTGCTTGTGTGTTTTAGGTGCATGCAAAGAAGAAGTCAAGGGTCTAACAAACTCATGCAACTCACCAATTCAGAGCTAGCAAGAACAGAAAGAACTAACACCAAAGCTACAAAAGCAAAGTCGAAGCTAACCAACATGGGTGATAATTTTTAAAAACACGATCGTGCTCTCGCTGAAGCTCAAGCTGCTGCAGCTGCTCAGCTCTAGGAATTACAATAGCGGTTGCAGCAGCGCGCTATTGGGGACACTGACACACCCCACACGTTCTATCGGAATAAAGCTGCAATTTGCCCGCCAGAGATTGTGAGGCAAGACTATGAGATGAAGCCGTAGATGATCGCACTACTGAAGTAGCATACATTCCATGGTTATTTGCCGAGAAGCCGATGGACCACATTGATAACATTTAAGAGATTTGCAGCACCACTAAGTCTAATGGGTTACATGCTGACTACCTCAAGTGAAAGATCTTCCCTTTGTCTTTGGAGGACAAGGCACTAAGGTGGTTTAAGTCACTACCTACAGGGTCATTGAGGTCTTGGGTTGAATGCAGAGACACCTTCCTTGATCACTTCTACACTAATTCCAAGACAACTTCTCTAAGGAACAAGAACACTACCTTTGGTCAACATTCAGGGGAATCATTTTGTGAAGCTTGGGAATGGTTCAAAGAATACCGCAGAGAACGTCCTCACTATGGGTACTCCAAAGAGCAGATTCTTAGCATCTTCTTTGATGGGGTTGATTGGGATTACAAGAATGCTCTCAATGCTGCAAGTAATGGGGACTTCATGACCAAGTGTGTGACAGGAGCCTACCAATTGATAGAGAACCTTGCTGCAAGTTCCCACAGTTGATGTGCAGAGTGTGATAGCTCTAGGAGGGTTAACAGTGTGGACTCTCAGAATATCGAGGAGCTGAATGCGAAAGTGAGTATGTTGATGAAAGCAAATCAGAGAGGGGTTCATCTTTGTGAAGATGGTTTTGATGCTAATTATTATCCAGAGATTATTGAGGATGAGAATGATGAGTATTAGGAAGTAAACTATGTGAATGGACATGGGTTTGTGCAAAACAGGGGATTCAACTCTAATTACAGAAACCACCCCAACTTGTCCTAACAGAATACAAATGTTGAGAATGTGCAGGAAGAGGTGGTCGCTCAGGGTCAACAATCTTAGGAAAAAACGTTCGTACAAAATTTGGGTGTCACTGAAATTTCTTAGGGAAAACAGTTCGTATAAAATCCTGACGTGCAAAACCAGGGCTTCCAAAAGAAAATTTCTCAAGGTTTTCAGGAGAGACAGTTTGTGCAAAATCCGGGCGTGAAAATTTTTCGGTTTTCAAAACAATCTTCAGGGTGGATACCAGCAAAAGCAACCATTCAACAACTTCCAAGCACCAACTTCTTAGAACCCTCAAGACGAACCCAAGGTCATAATGTAGCAAATCCTCCTCTAACAACATAAATTTGCTTCTAAGATCAATGTGAAAGTCGACAGCATGTACACCGATCTAAATGGTAAGTTTGAGGCTGTCTCAACACATTTGAAGCTGTTGGATAATCAGGTCGCTCAGAGTGTAGAAGCAGTAAAAAGATAACAAGGAGTCATTCCAGCAAAGAGTTAGCAAAACCCGAGAAAGAGTGTGTTAATGCTATTACACCGAGGAGTGGAAAAGTGATTGAATCTACAGTAGAGACAGACAACAATGCTGAAGTAGTCATCAATCTCGAAGATATGGATGAGACTGAGAATGAGAGTGCTATTACACCGCATGTGCGTGTGTATGCTCCACGGATCCCGTACCCTACTCGTCCTAAGAAGTCACAAAAGGACTTGGAAGAGGCACAGTGCAAGGAGATGCTGAATGATTTGACAGTGAAGTTGCCTCTTGTTGATACAATCCACATGATACCTGCTCTAAAAAGGTACATGAAAGGCCTTGTTACAAGTAAAGTGTCCAGTGAAGAGGATTTTGTGAAGGTTACTAAGGACTGCAGTGTTGTTCTTCAGAACTGGGGACTCACGAAGCTTGGAGATCCGGGACGTTTTGTTCTTTATGTGCAGATTCAAGTGATGACTTTTGCTTTCTCTTTGTGTGATCTAGGTTCCAGCGTCAACTTGATGCCATACTCTGTGGCTAAGCGACTTGGATTCACAAAATTCAAACCTACCAAGATCTCCTTGGTGTTCGCTGATCGTTCTATGAAGCTACCGATTGGAATTCCAGAGGATCTACAAGTGAGGATTGCAAATGTGCTTGTGCATGCAGATTTTATGGTTCTAGATCTAGAAGAAGAGCCAAAGGATCCTCTCATTTTGGGAAGAGTGTTCTTATGCACTGCAGAGGCCATGATAGGTGTCGAACATTGACGTATTGATCTCCACCTGGGAGATATTATCATAAATTTTTAGATAGACAAGATGTTGAAGAAACCAATGCTAGATGGGCAGACATTCTCGTTCGACGAATCGCTAGAAGTCTCTGACGAAGTGGCTGAAGAGATCTTGATGGATAACCCACTAGAGAGCTTTGACGAAGGCTCAAGGTGAATTTGGTTTTCTGAGTGAGGACACAAGTTTGTATGTTCAAATGCTGAAATCAAGAAAATTCATTGGGAAAATAAAGGCTTACACAAGCTTGATGAAGCTTTCGAGAAAATTTTTACGCCAAGCTCCTCCACGTCTTCTCGCGCCACCAGCAACAACCCATGGAACGAGCTAAAAAGCCAAAAGTTAAGCTCAAAACACTCCCCGTTGGGCTAAAGTACGCTTTTCTTGGTCCTATCTCTACTTACCCTGTCATCATCAATGCTACTTTTAACAATGCTGAGACTGCTTTATTTCTTTGCAAACTTTGAAAGTGTCGTAGGGCCTTAGGCTATTCGTTTGATGATATTACTAGAATTTTGCCTAATCTTTGCATGCATAGGATATATCTAGAAGATGAATCGATGACTTTTATAGAACATCAGAGGAGGTTAAATCCAAATCTAAATGATGTTGTAAAGAAAAAGCTAATGAAACTTCTAGAAGCGGGCATCATCTGTGTTATTTATGATAGTGCTTGGGTGAGTCCGGTCCATGTTGTTCCGAAGAAAGTGGAGTAACAATGTTTAGGAATGATAAGAATGAGTTGATTCTCAGTACAACGGTTACATGCAATAGGATGTGCATTGATTATAGGAAGTTGAACGCTGCTACTCACAAAGATAATTTTCCTTGACCTTTTATTGATCAAATGCTTGAGAGATTGGCTAACCATCCTTACTATGTTTCCTAGATAGTCATTCTGGTTTCTTTCAAATTCCAATTCATCCAGATGATCAGGAGAAGCCAACATTCACATGTGCTTATGGCACATTTGCCTATCATAGAATGCCATTCGGTTTGGGTAATGCCCGAACGACATTTCAGCGTTGCATGATGTCAATTTTCACTGCCTTATTGAGGACATAATGGAGGTTATCACGGACGGATATTCTATCTATGGATCCTCTTTCTCTGTTTGTCTTTCTAATTTGTGTAGGGTATTACAACATTACAAGGAGAAGCATCTTATGCTGAACTGGGAGAAGTGTCACTTCATGGTCAGATACGGAATTGTTCTAGGACACAAGATCTTGGAACATGGTATTAAAGTAGACAATTCGGTCAAGGGAATCCACAGTTTTATGGGGCATGCTCGCTTTTACATAAGGTTCATCAAGGATTTCTCTAAGATTGCTAGATCATTAACTGAGATGTTGTGTAAAAACTTGAAGTTTGACTTTGACAACACCTATCTTGAGGCTTTTCACACGATCAAAGGCGCACTCGTTAGTGCCCCAATCATTTAACCACGGGATTGGGAACTCCCTTTTGAGGTAATGATTGATGCTAGTGATTATGCATTGGGTGCTGTTTTGGGACAGAGACAAGACAAGAAGCTTCATGTCATTTGCTACGCTAGTCGGACCTTAGACGATACACAATGTAGGTATTCTACTACTAAGAAAGAGCTTTTTGCTCTTGTGTTTGCTTTTGAGAAGTTCAAGTTTTATCTTGTGGGGTCTAAATTGATTGTGCACACCGACCATGCTGCTTTAAGGTATCTTCTAACCAAAAAGGATGCCAAGCCTAGATTGTGGTGCTGGATACTCTTGCTGTAGGAATATGATTTTGAGATCAAGGACAAAAAGGGATTGAAAATGGTGTTGCTGATCCTTTGTCTAGACTACGTATCGAGGAACATATCCCTTTAGATGATAGCCTCCCTGAGGAGAATGTTATGCAATCAGTGTTGGCAATGCGTATGACACACCTCTACGTACCACCATGCTTCCTGAGATATCTTGGTTTGGTGACATTGCTAATTACTTAGCAACGGAGAAAGAGCCCGACAACTTTGTGGGATACAAAAAGAAAAAGTCCTTGAGAGACATAAGGCGTTACTTCTAGGATGAGCCTTATTTGTACAAGCAGTGTTAGACGGTGTCTTCTAGCGATGGGTCACAGAGGAAGAGGTTCCATGTATTCTCTTTCATTGTCATGGTTCGAATTTTTCTGGGAACTTTACTACATTCAAGACAGTGTCTAAGGCTCAACACGCTGGCTTCTGGTGGCCAACCATGTTAAAGGATGCCCAAGCTTTTGTTTCTAAGTGAGATTCCTATCAACGGCAAGGAAACATCAACAAGCGGAATGAGATGCCTGAAAACTTCATCTTCATGGGTCCTTTCCTATCATTCTATGGTAATGAATACATGCTTGTGGCAGTTGAGGCGTCGGCTTCTCTTACCAATGATGCCAAGGTAGTTCTAAAAATGTTTGTCTGTAATCTCCCCAAGGTTTGGTGTGCCTAGAGTTGTGATAAGTGATGGTGGATCTCACTTAATCAATAAATTCTTTGACGGTTTATTCAAGAAGCATAAATTTGAACACAAGGTCACCACCGATTACCATTCGCAGACGAGTGGAAACTCGAGATTTCAAATAGAGAGATCAAGAGCATTCTACAGATGACCGTGAACCCAACACAGAAGGATTAGTCTCTCAAACACGATGATGCTCTTTTGTCTTACATGACTGCTTACAAGACACCATTGGGCACAACTCCATTTCACCTGGTCTATGGGAAAGTATGTCACCTTCCAGTGGAGTTGGAATACAAGGCATCATGGGCTGTAAAGCTGATGAACTTCGACATTAAGTTGGTTTCTTAAAGAAAGATGATGCAACTCAACGAGCTAGATGAAATTCATCACATGGCCTATGAGAATTCAAAGATTTACAAGGAATGGGCTAAGGTTTATCATGACAAGAGGTTCATTGCTAGGAACTTTGCTCCAGAAGATCAGGTTCTAATGTTAACTCTTGTTTGAAGCTTTTTCCTCGAAAGTTAAGGTCTACATGGTCTGGTCCATTCACTATCAAAAAGGTAAGACCATATGGTATTCTAGTGTTGTTGGACTCTACAAGAGGTGAATTTGTGGTTAACGGTCAACGAATAAAGCCATAATTTGTGAAAATGATATTGCTAAAGGGGACGCCATTCCTCTCAGTGGTCCACCTCAAGCCTAAACGACATCAAAGTCAAGCTAATGATGTTAAAAAAACGCTTGGTGGGAGGAAACCCATTAGTAAGTGTATATAATTTTGTTTTTCTTTTTTTCTAACTTTTAGTTTTATTTTCGTGTTGTTTTTAAAAAGGGAGAAACATGAAGTAAGCAGCAGATCGATCGATCCAGTCCAAATGCCAAGTACCATTCAAAAATAAATCAATCGATCGGTCCAATCTCAGATCGTTTGATCATATCCCTGATTGATCAATCCACGTAAGCTTGAGGATCGCTCGATCTAAATAAGCTTGAGGATTGCTGTCTACAACCAGATCGATTGATCCACCTGGGATCGATCGATCCTCCCAAGCCAAGAAAAAGTCTTGTGGAAGTTGATCCTTTGATATAACATAGATTGATTGATCCAACACAACAGCATAAATACAGTAAAAAATCAGATCGATCGTTCCAAACATTTGACCAATCGATCTCGGGCCCAGGTAAGTCCCCTTTCTCGATTTTTGGTTTACTTTGGTTCAGCTTCGTTCACTTTCACTTAATTTGAACCGGAAACACATATTAAATTTTACAACTTACTTTTAAAAGATCAACGAACACATTTTTGACATCTCTTTCTCCCCTTGTGCAATTTTTTGGTGTTCTTGAGAGGAAAATTTTTCCAAACCCCTAACTTCCTTAGATCTTAACGGATTTTGAAATTTTTGGGTCTATTCTACTTGGATTTTTTTCCTTTTTCTGTTTCTAGAACTCTTTCTCTCGATTTGCAAAGGTATGTGCTTCAATCTCCACTTTCTCATTTCAAACCTTTTGTGTTTAGTTTTAGAATTGGGGTTTGTTTGGTTGATTCGGGATTCTATCATCAATTGCTAGTGATTACTAGGTTAGATGAGAACACCCCTAGTCCTTGATTCATTGATTTTTGCAATAAGATTGAACAGTGTAAATTTGGGAACAAAAATCGCGAAACTGGGCTAGATCCGTTGATAAGAACAGTTCCCGTAAATTCCTGGATCGATCGATTCCGAGGTCGAAGCAAATTTCCCTAAATTGCCAGATTGATCGATTAGAACATCTGGAAAGGAGAAAAATGCCACGATTTTCTGGATCGATCAATCCATTTTTCCAAATCGATCGATCCAATTGTTATTGGTTTACTATGATTAAGATTTGGATAAATATGGTTTGTTTTTTATTTTGCAGATAATGGCACGGATGGGTAATGACAGAGGCAACCAGAGATAACCATCCCGAGGTACAAAAAACAAGGCAAATGGGACTACAAGTAAAAAGGCTACGCAACAGAAAGACAAAGTGATACCCTAGGGAGCTTTCAACAATACATTCTACAATGGTTTGCTGCGTGTTCAGATGCTTCCAACAAAGTTTATAGGTGGTTAGACTTTGCAAAAACTGGGTATTACCGAAGATGTGCATGAAATTTTTGTTAAGATGGGTCTTAGTACATTCGCATCCGGCACATATCCCTATATCCAGAGTTAGTTCAACAGTTTCTCTCTTCCGCTAAGCTCAAATACGCAGATAAGGAGTTTTCTATAGCAAACGAGGGTACACTTTCTTACTTATTTAGTGGTATTCTTTACGAGATCTCCATTCAAGACTTGTGTGATCTTTACGGGTTTGACAAGAACAGAGAGAGCTGTGTTTTTTCTCCTTCTGAGGCCTTCTTGAAATTTTACAAGTTATGGTTGTAATTGGTTCAGAGCCATGTAACTCGCGGGAGAACCCTGTGGTTCGAATTGTGGCTAAGATCCTTGGGCTTACGCTATTTTCTAAGGAAGAGACAAGTTCATTGAGGTTTGATGAGCTAATGATGATACATTTTGGGCTTCTGCCGTTTGCTCATGACATTTACACAGAGCCACCTCCACCTATACTTGACATTAATCTTGAGGTGATCTTTGCTTCTATCCTAGTTCAGAAGAAGTTTCGCGGTCTGAACACTTCACGACCAAACACTGAAGTTGTTTGGAGTCTTTTGACTCCAATTTTCACGTTTCATCAGATCAACCTCTCTTTAATACCGTGTTTGGATATGTTCACTCTTATTGATGAGGATTGCCTCAAGAACAAACTCATCCTAAAGCCTGGCTACAAATATAGGTTCTATGATCGCGAAGGCAACACTAGCTAATGCTAGCTACCGCCCCCTGCTCTGACTTTTCTCACGTCTATGGCGAATTTGGAGTTTTTACCTGCTCCAGAGCACTTGTGTGCCATTAACTCCACGTCAGCTGCATCTCGGCGGAAGGGTAGCTTTTCTAGAGCAAGTGTCAGCCAGCCTTATCTCGAGGACGATAGTGTTTCCGATCACTTCCCACCACAGCCCAGTCCACATTCCCGGCCTCAGATACAATGGAGCAACTTCTTCCTACATACACTGTTGAGTATGGTCTCCCTCCATTTCCTATGGGTGTGTTTGATGAGGAGCATTGGGCATTGATGGCCGATTCCCAGAGGAAGAACAACTCGATGATGCAACAGATTTGGGGTGCGCACGCAAAACTTCACCATCCAAGACCCCTTCCTGTTTTAGAGGTGTTGAGCCTTCAAAGAGAGCAGACTTTGCCACTGATACTCTTCCCGACGTTGCTGGACACGGGATGGATTTTGCTACTTATACTCTTCCTGACGTTGTTGGACACTTGACAGATTTTGCTGCTGCTACTTCTCCCAGTGTTGCTGGATGCGGGATTGCAGAAGATTCTAACTCTGATGATCACATACATATGCGTAGGCGCTAGAGAGTATCATGCCATAGTTAGAGTGCGACTTCTGACATTGATTCCTTCTAGTACCATTTTCTTTCCTCATGATATTATTTCACTATGTTATATTTTCTATTTTATCTTTGTGTTTGTCGTATCCTTCTTAAGATTTACTTTCACTCAGAGAGGGTGTGAAGTAAGTTTGGGAGAGGGTACTTGTTGGGACTAACTTTGTTTCTTTGTTTTTTTTTTTTTTGAGTATTTTTTGTTGTTTTATTGAGTCAAAATTTGGGAATATTATTATGTTGTTCTTGGATTTCATCTGGTGTTGGCTAAATTTCTAACAGTAATTGTTCTCAGAACAGGAAGACTACAAACACCATCAGTGGATCAAACTACCTGAAGTTCCCTTTCATTTGAAAGTCTGAATGATCTAACATTGACTTTATCTTACAAGACCTTTAACATGACTTAATTTCTTATTCAAGAGCTTGATATCGCACAAGGATCACAACATTCATAGTTCTATTCCACCTTTTCTACCACCTTTTTTAGAACTCTGAATGACCAATCTCATCTTTAGTTTGGTACCACACCTTATCCGTTCATTCAAAGCACAACTCTTCTATTTCATCATTTTTATGTGCAATCAAGTGCAAAAGTTACGGAGTATACAGACCGACAACCTTTCTGTTCCGAAGATCTGTTATAAGTCTTATGCCCTTTTTACTTAGAAAATTCGTGATTAAGTTGTTTTTGGTGCAATTATTATATGACTAGAACTAGTTCTGGCTTCTCCTTCTTGAAAAGAAACAAAAAAAATTTAGAAAAAGTCGAGAAGCGTAAGAAGAAAAAGAAAGAAGCAGGATAAAGTCTTTTATGAGTTTAAGTATCATCTTAGGCACCATTGCAACTCAGTAGGACATTTACAGAGTTTTCCAGAGACTCCAAGGTTTGAGAGGTTTTGTATTAACATTTGGTCTTCGTCTCATATTGATTTTGTGCCATGATTTGCATACATCTTCATCAACAAAATTTAAAACACTTCAACCACCATCAAACTAGCCTTCCAAACATTTGTTATGAATGATAATCCCTTTGTGAGACTTCACTTTATAGAGAAATCAATGAATGTTAAAGGGTCGACAATTAAGATTTCAGAGGTTCCCTAGGATTTCGGGGACTAGAGTAAGATATTAATTGCTATGCTTATGGTAAAGTACATGTAGTACTAACTGATTCTTTGATCTGTTTTAAGTTTTCGAGGATTGGAAGTTAAGCACGGTTGAATCTAAAGGAGTGCATAAGTTCCCATTTTCAAACCTTTCTTTTGAATTTGTCTTTATTTATTTTTTCTTACTTGAGAGCAAGCAAAGATTCAAGTATGGGGGAATTGATATGTTGTATTTTTAACGCATTTTAACATAGATTTAATAGGCTTTATAGAGTATTTTCTTTGTTTATAGAGTCTTTTCAAGTACAAACATGCTTAGGAGAGTCCTACTGCATTTGGAATGAGGTTTGGATCAAAAGAGCAAGAAGAAGGCAGTTTGTGCAGCCAGATTGATCGATCCGAAAATCTACGGATTTAGCCATGAATATCCAGATCGATGAAACCTCATTTGGATCGATTGATCCGTCATCCAAGAAATGGGCCATGTATTTCCAAATCGATTGATCCTATCTTGGAACGATCGATCCATCATCTTAAGGTTTCACTGTAAAGTTCTAGATTCAAGGCTGGATATATCTATCCATCATCAAGATCGACCAATCAAGTTTACCGTAAGAATCCAGATCGATCCAGCCTTGGATGATGGATCCAAACAAGATCAACCTGCCTGAGAAAAATGGAAATTTTGCCTTTTATCCTTTTGTGATTAGATTTCTACCTACACATGTTTAGGATTATAAATAAATATTTTTAACCACTGTTTAGGCTACTAAAATTTCTTATTATCAGACTTTTGGCTTTTGGAATTTGTAAGCTTTTTGGGGAGAAGATATTTTTGACTCTACATCTCTTGAGAAGATTTCTGAACCCTTTTGAAATTATAATTATTATTATTATGAGTTTATATTCTTCTCTTTTCTGTTCATCTTTCTCTATTTCTGAGTAATCCATTAGTGAGGGTTCACGCAACCATGACATCTTTAAAGTAATAAACCCCTTCATGTTCTTCACCTGCTCCAATCACGGTCCTCATTAAATGGTCTTGTAAAGTACAAAAAGTATCGGTTAATAAAGCATAGCAATTTGTTTGTGGAAGAAGTTTCAAAACCGAGATGAGGGAACAATTTAAATTAGGAACATATAAGACATCCACCAGGGTAATCTTTCCCGATATAGGAAGAATTCTCAAGTGTGTTGCAAATGCCATATTTCAATCCGCAAAACCCACTGGGCATGGTGGGATACCAATTTACTGTTTAGGCAACGAGAGATATCCTGTCATGTGGTGAGAAGCTCTCGTGTACAAAACAGTTCGCTGCTCTCTTTATTACCAGAAATTTTGTATGGATTTTCCTTGTTGCGGTCGGTTAGCATTTGTGAAAGGGCATTCCATTGTTCCTGGGAAAACTTCGGAAGGATGAAGAGTTTGATGTGGTGGTGTGGGCACTGTGTACTTGAGTACCGCCGCCATGTCCAAGTTTGCTAGAAGACTCTCCAAAGAACATGCCTCGACTCCTACCACCAGTTCAGCTGCAACCTGTTCTTCCACTTGAGGCACATTCTGTCCACCATTTCGGGAAACCAATAAGTGACCAGTATCCAGAATTTTTTTATGACCTGTTCTCCCACAATGAGTGCACTGCATCTTTGTCGAGAAATCAGGCTTTCTTTTGAAGTCAACCACATGTCGCTGCTCTTTTTCTATGGAGAGGAGAGGGGTTATTCCTCTCGTACAATTTTCAAGTAAGTCGTACCTAAGTCCGGAAGAGATTTCGTGACGATGATCTTGGTGTAAACATTCCTAAACCAAGATTCATCTAATCTCATGATAAACTAATGAACCTTTTCTTCTTCTCTTTCTTTTTCATATTGTGGAACAGCATCACAAGAACATGCAAGGCAAAATTTATAGTTTTCAAGCTTTTCCCACATTTAGACAATAGTCCAAAATACCCATCACACTTTGTCCGTTTTGTCGACAAGCAGCAAGTTGAGATTTAAGTTGATAAACTTGAACTTTGTTACCTATAAAAAACATCACCTAATGTTTTCCCACAACTTGTGAGCATCAGCTACAAACGACACCGTATAACAGATGTTAGGATCAATAGAGGTCCGTATCCAAATGATAATCTTTGAGGTGATAGAACGCTATGCCTCAAGATCATTACTCCCATCGGTAAGTCTTACTAACGTACCATTGATGAATCATGTTTTACTTATTTCTAACGTGCAACATGAATGACACAAAGTTATAAGACTGCTTACTCATTTTCTTGAATTTTAATTGTTCTTTGTCAAAATTTTAAACTTTTTTAATTTTAAAATCTAGAGGAAGAGAAAGGCATCATTGTACGCTTTGTTATAGGTCTGAGGTAGATATTTGATATATAGAGAGAGATTGATCTTTATCAAAGAAATTGATATAGCTCTAAATCTTTTTAACATTCTTTTTAAGACTGTACTAAATCAATCTATACAATTTGATAGAATATGTTGGTACCGGGTTTATCACCTTTAACATAAACCCGACTCAAAATCAAGAATAACCTCGTTTAGAAGCCAATTTAACTCAGTCCAGGAAGATCGACGTTGGCTTACCTGCAAAAAGGAAGACTCTACAAAAAAAAGTTTTATTTAGAAAAAGATATAAACTTAGAAAAGGAAAGTTTTGACTAAATCCGACTATACAATTTGATAGAATATGTTGGTACCGGGTTTACCACCCTTAAACAAACCCAAACCAAAATCAAGAATAACCTCGTTTTGACGCCCAATTAACTCAGTCCAGGAAGGAAGACTCTGCAAAAAATGTTTTATTTAGAAAAGGATATAAACTCAGAAAAGGAAACTTTCGACAAAAAGCCAACCTCAACTAGAGAAGGATAAGGAAATTACTACCCTCCTCAAGTCACTATAACTAAGGAGCTACCTCCTCTTCACAAATCATGCACACAATATCTACAAAAGACATAAGCGCTTAGATTCATTATTCTCTAAAACTCTTTTGTGTCTTTACTCAAGCAAACCCTAAATTTCCTTCTGTAACCATCGATCTAAAAGCTGCAATCATAAAAATGAGTTCAAAAAGTCCTAGTTATTTCTTTGATCTAAACCTAGATTCAACAATTGGCACCGCCTATGGAGAATTAGAAATTTTTTTGCAAATAAAGCTTTCTGATCAAACCAATGGCAGGGAACGGAGCAACCAACCCACAAAGAATTCAAGACCCAACAAACCCAACCAACCTTCTTCCCACTGATTGTAGTCAGTTGACCCAACAAACATCATCGATCTAACGCGACAGAATGACCCTACCCATCAAAACAATCACACCCGTTAGAACGATCACACCTGTATCCTAAATAACATGGAGAGTGCCGCACACTCCCCACCACCGATCCAGCACACCACACTAGCACAACAAGCCAAACCTTATACTCTTTTAAGGTAGCTAACAGGCCGATATGCCAGAAAAGATGCAGCAACACCCGCCACAACTCAGGGACACACCACGATCACTAGAGGATGAGCCCCGGTAGGCATAGCTAGTGACCTTCAGATGCATGTTATGCATGATCCTTTACAAAGAAACCTATTGAGAGCCGTAAATCAAGTTGCGACACCTGCTACCTCCAAAAGACATGTGCAAAGAGCTCACCAATACTCGAGATCGAGATGCGGAACTATACAAAACTATTAAAAATATGAAATCACAGATGTATTGCACGACAAATTTTACCCCTAACGTCCTTGAAGAAGCTCAACAAACCCCCTTTACGGCCAAAATATCAAGAGTTGATATGAGACACGTTGAAAAACTAAAGTTACCAACCTATGACGGAAAGGCAGATCCACACAGCCATATGACTGCTTTCACAAATGCAATTGGGCGAGCACGATTTTCCAATATGCGGTCCTGTGCTAATTGTTCGTAGAAAATTTGAGCGAAGCAGCGCTTCACTGGTTCGCCAACATGAAGCCATACACCATTGATTCTTTCGCCGACATATTGCAAGCTTTTATGAAGCAATACTCTATATTTATTCTCTGGGGAGAATCAAGCGCCAACGTATGGAATATGACTCATAAGAAGGGTTAAAGTCTTTGAAGCTATATAGATCTTTTCAAAGCAATAACAGCTCGCATAACGATACATGAAAGTGCAACTATTGACACTTTTTGGAAAGGATTATGGTTTGAGTGTCGATATCATGAAACATTAATAGAAAACATGCCCACAATACTATATAACGCCCTTCATCGTGCGATGATTTACATAAACATTGAAGAAGAACGCGAGGCATTACACAAACTACATTCTCCTACAAAGGTATCAAGCTTCTCTAGGATAAGCCAAAATAATCATGCCATGAACCTCGAAAACAGTACAATAGCTACTAAGATGAAAAAGGTAAAAAATAATAGCTCCATACTACGTTACTGAAAAAATATGCCCATTTGTACCTTGGAATAAGTACATTCGACATGAAAGATAAGTCTGACCTGAGGGATATATTTGACAGGATTTCCGACCTAAGGTATATGTTCATCCTGAGGGTTACTTTCGATCTGATACCAAAGGTTATGTTCCATTTGAGGGATACGATAGAAAAGAAGCAACCACTTCATACTATGACTTCCATGTAAGGCCCGAACATTCCAAATACGAATGCCGACAACTTCAAGATTTCTTAGGCAAAAAATACGAACGAGGAGAAGTTCTGGACGTTGTGCACTGCCCATATGCAGGGCACATAATTAAGTTGGGATAACATGGTCCTAAGATCGGCAGAAGCACCTAGATATGTTCACCAACAACGACCTGATAATACTGCTACACGAAAAAATTAACCTGATCATCTGAATGCATCGCCCAAAAGGGTTTAGAGAAGATCAACCTAGAAACGATGGCAACACTTCCAGATGTCGGGTCTTTGTAATCATGGGAAGATTAACAACATCAAAGGATTATTTCATATTGTTAAAGGAGCACTAGAGAGGCAAAAACATCAAAAACAAAATGGAGCCAACCAGTTAGAGTTAATCTCATCAGGTTAAACCTCCCAAGTATCTTCTTGGAATCTGACACCAAAGGTTTGGACATGCCTCATAATGATCCTCTCGTTTTAATTTGGATATCAGCAAATGTTGCATAACCAAAGTTCTAATTAACACTGGAAGCTTGGTCGACTTGATTTACGATGAAACATTGAAGAATATAAAACCTCTCACACATCCACTTATCGGTTTCGATAGCAAACAAGTAATGACAGTCAACACTATCAAGCTCCCAATGCACACATGAAACATAGTGAAGGTCATTAAATTTGTTATCATTGACCAACCTACTATGTACATTGTTATCATGGGCACTCCATGGCTCCATGCAATAAAAACAATAATATCAAGTTATTACTAATGCTTGTGTATCCCTTCTGGACCTGTTTCATAGCTGAAAAGAAGCTGAGAGCATCACCTACAACATTATTCTCGATAATAGATAAGACAACCAAGAAGGACCCGCCTTTTGGTACCAGCAAGTTTGAACAAAGAGCTAGTCGACATGGTGAGTATTGATCCTAACAATCATGATCGACAGATCGTAATTGGAGCCCCATTGTAAGTCAACATCCAAAGAAAACTTGAAGAATTCCTGCCAGAAAATGTATCTACTTTTGCATTGTCAATAGAGGATATGATCGGAATCAACCATAAGGTCACGATACATGAGCTTAACGTTGATCCAACATTTAAACCAATACGACAAAAGCGAAGGGAGCTTGATGTCAAATGCGTAAAAAATAGTTAATGAAGAGGTTGACAAACTCCTTAAAGCCAGATCAATCGAAGAGGTAAAATATCTTGAGTGTAACCCTGCATTCGTTAAGAAATAAAATTGAAAATTGAGTGTTTGCGTAGATTTTACCAACATCAACAAAGTAGGCCCCAAGGATTATTACCCGCTTCCTTACATAGATCAGCTTGTCGAAGATACTTCTAGAAATAAACTCTTATCTTTCATGGACGCCTCTTCCGGTTACAATTAGATCCAAATGCATCATGGTGATTAGGAGAAAATTGCTTTCATCACTGATCATAAAATATTTGTTCAAAGGTGATGCCCTTCGGCTTGAAAAACGCATGAGCAACATATCAAACATTGGTCAACAAGATGTTTTCTAATCAGCTAGGAAAATCCATGGAAGTATACATCGACAATTCTTTTGTAAAATTTCTCCAAGCAGAAGATCCTGTCGACCATTTACAAACCTGTTTTGAGATACATTGTCACCAAAAATATTTGGAGTCAGCAAAATGCACATTTGGAGTCACATCTCGGGAATTCTAGTCTACATTTTCACCAAGCAAGGAATTGAACTCTAAGAAAATCTCAGCCATTCTCGAGCTCCCATAGCCGAGGAACAAATGGGAAGTCTAACGACCCAAAGGTCTGATTACAGCCCTCAACCGCTTTATCTCCAACTCGAACGATGAATATCTTCCATTTTATCAACTTCTTCGAGGTAACAAGAATTTTGAGTGGGACAAACAATGTGAGAACGATTTTTAAGAATGAAATAATATACCTTTTGACCCCTCTAATACTAGCGAAACCCAACGAAGGAGAAAAATTTATACTTATACGTCGCCAATTCAGAGTCCGCTGTCAGTGGCGTACTTTTTAAGGATGAACACGGAGAACAAAGGCTGATTTCTATATAAGTAAAACAATGGAATGAGCAGAGTCTCAATACTCAAATTCGGAAAAAATTTCCCTTGCAGTGGTCACGTTAGCATGGACAAGAAGAACACATGGATGTGGATGACGATGCAGTCATTTTGGCAGGCGAGCTCTAGCATTAAAAACTCAAAAGCACAAACATTACTGGCCAAGAATGGTCACCGATTGTGAAAGGTTTGCAGCCCAGAGAAGTGCTGCTAATAGTTGGGGAAACACCATACGCATTTATACGCTGGGCTATGGACGTCATCAAACCTTTACTGACCTCTAATTAGATGCAATATATTCTCATTCTTACAGACTATTTCACAAAGTGGGAAGCAATAACGTATAAATCCATAACTAAAAACGAGGTCCAAAAGTTTTCATGGGAAAATATCATTTGCCGGCACGGTTTGCCATATGAGATCATCACTAACAATAGAACCAACTTAACTTCTATGAAGATCGAAGGGTTCTATGAAAAATGGAAGATCAAATTGTGAAAATCTATCCCTCGTTATCCTCAAGGAAACAGCCAAGCTGAAGCAACTAACAAAACCATTTTGAACGACCATAAAAAACGACTTGGCAAGGAGAAAGATAATTGGGAAAACAAACTGGATGGAGTATTGTGGTCATACCGGAGTAGATCACCTTTCTCCTTAGGTCACGGAGTAGAACCGCTTGCACCTACATAAGCAAATGTTTAGATGTTGTGACGATCTAAGGTGCCCGAGAATGCCGACCTCAATGACGAAATGCTCATCAACAGCTTGGATGAAGTTCAAGAGCTATGCGAACAAGCATTACTCTGCATACAAAATTTTCAATCATCAGCATTACTCTCCACTTTTCATAGAGATCATCCTCCTCCATAAGCTCCAAAGGAGACAAGGTACGACCAAGATCACCCGTAAGCCTAAAAAGAGCGGTACACACTTTTCAATCATTAGCTAAGATGTGTTATATGTTGTATTTGAATATGAAAGAGTTGTTCTCTTTGCGCTCTTAGAAACCGGAGGTTGAGCATCACGCCGGTCAGCTTGGCGTGTTTGGCAGATCATTTCTTCAGGTAATTTTCGGTGACCAAAGGATCTTTGGTCGACGCCAAAGATTCGTCCGACGCCCTAACCTTTTTATTTCCTTCTGCAACCTCAATAACAAAAGGTCTGGCCTTTCGAATCTTGGACGTGGCAGCTTTCTATTTGGTCAAATGAGCAGCACCAACCTTAGAATTGGACAATCCTCCTTTACCCTTGCCAACCTGGGGATTTGATTTTTCAACTGCATCAGGAGCAGTTGCAGCCACTTTAGAAGTGGCGACTTCGTCTTGAGATCGGATGGCTTAACCTCATTTTGCATTTCATCAGCAAGGCTAGAGATGTCAAGCAAGATAGGATTCTTGTTGTCTTATAGAGAATCCTGAACTGGTTTAAAGGGAGATGAATTCCACCGACCTGCAAGAAGAAGCAAACGAGAAGTTTAGAAATTTACCTAAAGATATACACGAGAGAGGTGAAAGAAACAAAAAGTACCAGAAGCTACTCTTGCTATGTACTCATTAACATTTGACTGATGAACTTCAGTCCACTTATGGATTCTGAGCTGCTCCAACGTATTAACGTATGCTAAAAAAATTCCCTGGAGGAGGTTTGCAGAACTGATGAAGCACTGCGAAATAAGTTAAAAATTACGATTAGGATAGCAAAATCTAGAATAAGAAGAAATATCGAGCTAATATCTAGCATATTTCTCAGTCTATCTCCTATAAAAGGTTGACGAAGGAAGAGGGGAGGTCAGTTCGTCAATTTTCACAAAGAATTAAAATCTCTCCTGGGCATTTATGTTCTGTCCATTGTCATGCGTAATTAGACAGAACTTCGTTTTTGTGCTGATATAATAGGACTCATATAAGCAGACGTAACCTCGAGGGAATTTCCAAGGACGGATGTCTGGCTCAGGAATGATGATCTCAACTTGATCGGAAATTCCATAGGTCAACCTCATGTTGTTAATCGACTCATTAGTGCACCAGGTCCAATAAATTTCATAGTCGTTGTCACATAGAAAGTATTTAGGCCCCCTTTTTACCAATTTCCTCCTCGGATCCCGTTGTGTCTTCCCACTCGTGGGGTTAGTAGAGGAGCTTGGTACTGGATATGCACCAAGGTCGTCTTCACCGATCGAGTGAGAGCTCGACACAACATCTTCAGCCTTCTCCGACTCAGAAGTTTAGTGAGTAGAGGACTCTTCGGATGACCAATCTTCATCCACCAAGACAAAAATAGTTGAAGAGCCAACATCATCTCCTTAAGGAACGGCCGAATCTCCTAGCTGATTACAGCGAGAAAAAGTTTTGGGAAGAAGGGTCAAACTTCTAGAAGATCCTGAAGACGAAGCAATAAGTGGAGTCTTTTTTGGCTCTTTCTGATTAATCGCGGAGTAACTTAGGTGATATGAATGACGGCTTGACGTAATTTTTGAAGGTTGATTGGGAAAAACAGTAAAAATTTACCTATTTACAAAGGACATCTACTTGAAAATAAATTGACAAGACAGTAAAATAAATTACTTAAGATCAGAGCAAGAGGGTTACCTTTCTCGGATGAAGAAGTGAGGAATTGGCGATGCAAGTCTATTATTTATAAAGGAAATACGACTCTTTGACTTCCAACTTACGCGACTCTTTGATTTCTAAACCAAGAAACCCTTAAGTATATTCATTTTCCCTAAATCACGGCAAAAGATGTAACAAAATATTATTTAAAAATTCTCTGGAATATTCAAAGCCGAACTTAGTTTCGCATTATAAACCGACCTAAGCTACTCAGAGTAAGTCGAACCCAGTTTCGCAATGTAAGCCGAATTAAGCTACTCATTTTAAGCCAAACTCAAATTCGCAGCCGATCTAACCAATATATCTTAAGTCAAGCATAAAATATCACATCATCAGTCAAAGTCGAGCTCAGCCTTGCGTCATAGGGCTAAACCAGTCATTCTCCATTTACGCCAAGTTGTTTTTCTTAAAATTCATTGAACTGGAGCAAGCACTTATTCAAACAAACTAGGGGGCTTACTATTGGTACCAGGTTTAGCATCCTTACCATAAAACCCGACCCAAAATCAAGAATCAACTCGTTTGTAATCCTAATTAGCTCGGCCCATCAAGATTGATGTTGTCTTAATTGCAAAAATGAATACTCTGCAAATTTGGAAGTTTTATTCAGAAAATAAAATAAGTTCGGAAAAAGAAAGTTTCGGTGAAAAGGTAACATCAACTCGAGAACGGTAAGGAAATTACTAACCTCCTCAAGTCATTATAAACAAAGAGTTACCCCTCTTCAAAAATTGTCCACAAATCTTTACAAAATATTTAAGAGTTTAGATTTATTATTTTTGAAAAGTCTTTTGTGTCTTTACTCGAGCAAACCCTAAATTTCCTTCTATAAAAATCGTTATGAAAACTTCAATAATAATAAAAAGTTCAAAAATTCCTACTTATTTGTTTGATCTAAATTTAGATTCAACTTATTATATTTTCGAAACTAATTAAGAGTTATTAACTAATAAATATGGTTGTATTTTTCTGCAAATGCAAAATACTCTTCAAAACAAGTCTTGAACATGAAAACAAAGGAACCATTTATCTCTTCGAAATTACCAAAAAGAATATGTATATTTTTTTCTCAATACGTGCTTAAATTTTTTGTTAATGTTTATAGCTTTCCATTTCCATTTCCCTCTGACATTTTTTGTTTTTTCTCTATTTTTGTTTGTAATATAAATACTTTGTAGTTTGCTGTAACATGAAAAAAACAAACCATTGATTATCTTGGAAATTTTCTTTACCAGTAAAAAAAGAGCACGGTTCATTTTTTTGCATATCAATCCTTCTTCTTGTTTATTACACCAAGTAAATGCGGGTCTATGAAAAGTCATATCCATAAGGTCACACCTTCGCACTGCTTCTCGGAAATCCAACATACCTGGATACTGTGCATGTGGTATAGTGGCTGCCGAGTGCTCTGAATTATCAAAAATTTTGTTGAAGTCCCCCGCGCATAGCCAAGGTAAATCTTTATTTTTGAAATTTTTCACAATGAACCTTTAAGTCAGTCCAGAGCTCACGCCTTTCCTCCAATGAATTCGATGCATAAACGAAAGTGCATAGTATTTCCTCCGAGTGGCCATGGATCTTGATAAGACATGATATCAACTGAATTTTTTTGTAAACCAATGTCAAAGAAACTTCCTTGCTCCACACTACCCAGATTCTCCCAAGTGGATTGAACTCATAATTCGATTCCATGGACCAGTCCTTAAAAGTGGCTTTTACAATCGCTTCCGCCTTGTCTTTCACTACTCTTGTTTCTAATAAAGCTCCAAAAATCAACGAGTTTTTATTTATCAACTCTTTGAATATTGAATGTTTTCTCTTCTTGTTGAAACCTTGGATGTTCTAAAAAAACACGACATTATTGTTTTTTCCTTTGATTCCTTCTTCCTAATGTACTCGGGATTTTGTCCCCGGCTTGTTGAGATGAGGTTTGGGTCTGCTTCTGCATCTTCGCCGATCTGGGTATGGGTATTCTCTGCGTCGTAGTTTCAGGAGATACCCGCAAATTCACCTTATCCTCTTCATTTACGATTTGTCCAACTTCTGTTGTCATATGATTACTTACTTGTTTCGACTTCTGTTGACGTTTAAACCCTCCATCGCAGGATCTATAGTAGGTAATCCCACATTGTTTTCCTCCTCAGACCTTGAAGCGATTCCCCCAGCTGAGAGTTCTATACCATTTGTATCTATTATATTTTCACTAACCTGAATTTCTGAGCTCATATCATTCCCTGTCTTCATTTCAGTCTCATTTGATATTGGCACCTGCATCACCATCCTTCCCTTCTCTACAGTTTCACCCAAGATAGCAGATTCCTCTGGTTTTTCAATCGAAGCTCTCTGAGGGGCTATCATCCCAGCAGACCTTGATTTCTCCAGCTTTTTCTTATCCGAACGTTCCAGCCCCAAGTTCTCTGATCGTGTCTGCTCCCTCTTTTTTCCCGATCCTCGACTTGGGGATGCATAAGTTTTATCTACTCCTGGGTTCTGCACTTCATCTTGAGTCGGTAGTTCTCCCAAGCCTCCAGACCTCTCCTCTTCCAGTTCCAGCGACTTGAGAACCTCAAACCGTAATGGTGTGGCTATCTTTACCTCGCCATAAACCAGGCTTCTCTTCCCTGTCCTTTTACTCTGAGTTTTTGAAACAGAATTTCATTCTTTCTCCGAGTTAACATTTAAAATGTCTTCACTTTTTTCTCTCTCTAAATTCCCAGCTGTTATTGTCTCTGGAACTGATACAGTTGCCGGCTCTGTTACTTCCATTTCTGTCACACCCTCACTTCCATTTGCCATCACTTCTGATGCTTGAGTTTGAAATTTTTCTAGACATCCTGCTTCCATATGTCTCTATTTCCGGCAGCTTCCACATCGCATAGGAAGCCAGAGTAAATAAATTTCACCTCGAACTCCTCCCCTTTAACATTAAACCCGTAGCTTGTGGGTAGATCCTTTTTGAGATTCACATCAATGAAAATTTTAGCTTCGTTAAAATTTGCGACCAGCTCCAATTCTTGGTGCATTCTTAGTGGAATGCCAACCGGACTTGCAACAAAGCTCAGACCCTTCTAGGAGAATAGAGCTGGTGGTACATTCTTCAATGTTATCCACATAGGCATCGAAGTTAGCATGGATTGTGCCTCCTCCTTAGTCGGTGTCCACTTTGAGGCTATCTTAGAAATTTACTTTACCAGTAAAAAAAGAATAAAATGTTTCTTCCCTCATTGCTTACAGCTTTCCATTTCTCTCTGACTTTTCATTCTCTTCTCTATTTTGTTCTTAATTAATAATTTAATTATTTCAACTTGAAGTTTCGTTTCCTTTTGCAAAGATAAATAATGTCCACTTGAAGTTTCGTTTACTTTCCAAAGATAAATGAACGAAAGAGCAAAGAGCAAAGATAAATATTTATATCTCTCAATATATAAGCTTTGCCATTTTCTCCTCCATTTTCTGTTGTAAATTGTTGTAGAAAAAGTGGCAACGCAACGTTGAGCACCAGGTCCTTGTGATTACGAACGGGTTTAAACAGGATCGATATTATCCGTGAAACCAGAGGTCTTGGTCTTGTTGGTTTGTTCAGGGAAGTTTCAAAGTATTGTGCAAAGAAAATACATATGAATTTCTTCGGACGTGAGTTTAAGCATTAAAAAGTGGACGTTATTGGCATCATGGCATTATAATATTAATCAAGAATGAACTTGTTTAGAAGACTAATTAGCTCGGGCAATCAAGATCGATGCCGACTTATCTGCAAAATGGAAGACTGCAAAAATAAAAATTTTAATCAGAAAAAAATCAGTTCGAAAAAAAAAGTTTCGACGAAAAGGCTACATCAACTCCAGAATGATAAGAATATTACTAACCTCCTCAAATTATTATAAATAAAAAGTTATCCTTCTTCACAAATCATTCACAAATATTTACAAAATATTTATGAGTTTAGATTCATTATTCTCTAAAAGTGTTTTGTGTCTTTAATCGAGCAAACCCTAAATTTTCTTACGTAACCATCGATCTGAAAGCTTTAATTATAAAAGAGTTCAAAATCCCTAATTATTTGTTTAATCTAAACTTAGATTCAACAAAATACCTTTTCCAAACTAATTATGAGTTAGTAACTAATAAATATGGTTGTAATTTGCTGCAAATGCAAAAAAACTCTTCAAAATAAAGTCTTGAACATGAAAACAAAGGAGCCTTTCAAATCTTCGAAATTACCAAAAAACTATATATATATATATATATATATATATATAGTTTCTCATTACGTGTTTACATTTGTTTGTTAATGTTTACAGCTTTCCATTTTCCCCTTCTTTGTTTCTTCTCTAGTTTTGTTTGTAACATAAATACTTTGTAGTTTGCTGTAACATGAAAAAACAAACCATTCATTATCTTGGAAATTTACTTTACCAATAAAAAAAGAATAAAATGTTTCTTCCCTCATTGTTTACAGATTTCCATTTCTCTGGGACTTTTCTTTTTCTCTTCGCTATTTAGTTCTTAATAATAATTTAATAATTTCAACTTGAAGTTTCGTTTCCTTTGCGAAGATAAATAACTTCCACTTGAAATTTCGTTTACTTTTGCAAAGATAAATAATGTCAACTTGAAGTTTAGTTTAGTTTCCAAAATAAATGAACGAAAGAGCAAAGAAAAAAATCCCTATCAAAGAGCAAAGAGCAAAGATAAATATTTATATCTCTCTATTTTTTGAATAATATTTAAAATTATAGTCAAAGAAAAAAATCTTTTTACAATAAGTGTGTCCGAGGTTTAATTAAAAATAGTAGAAAACAAAGCTTAGAAGTGAATCAATAATGGTGGTTTCGTAAAACCCAATCCCAGAAAACCCATTTAGGACAAAACCGGGACTTGGGAAAAAGAGTACACACTATTAATGATAGAGCCGAAAAAAAAAAACCCTCGAATAAAACAAAATAATCATCAGAGGATTAAATATCCCTAACACCAAACCAGTCGCATAAGATGCCGCCGAAACGTCCTTTTCGTTGGATGGTTGAAAGCCGGTTTCACACTATTCTGTCAATGTCTTTGAGAAGACGAGCTTGGTCCTTAAACTGTGCCCCATGTCTGCGCTGCTTGCACTCTTGCCATAATACATAGACTGTCGCTTGAAAAACATATCTCAATAGGAACCTGTGATTACCTACAAGCACAGAACCAAATATAATAGCAAGGATCTCTCTAAATTGATCGACATACCTTGTCTGGAGGAGAGTGGAAGTAAGTTTGGCCCAAATTAATTACGAAAACCTGCACCCAAAAAAAGATGATCTCGAATTTCAAAAGATTCCTGACACAACACACAGCCAGAGTTGGCCCCCGGAGCCCAACCAGCATCCTATCTCCCGTTGATAACCTATTGTGAACTGCAAGCCAAACCATGAAAAAATATTTTCGGGTAGCGAGAGAGAACCAAACACCTTTGTACCAGTCTGTGATCGCATGAATCATCCGCACCTGATTCCATGTATTTTTTGACGAGAAGACATGTTTGTACACACCCGAGGCATGTCGCCAAAGAGATACATCCGATGCTATACTACCCATGGTTCTCTTCCTTATTATTTCTTCCTCAATAGTGTTCAGCAAAGGAGACCACCTCTGTCTCGTTCTATGAGTAGAAAAAACGTCAGCCAGTGTGGACGCTAAAGGAATCCCAATGTTAATACATCCCCTGTCTCCTAAGAGGTCGTGTAACCAACCTAGAGCGCTCCAAGTATCAAACCAAAAGGAAGTATCCTGACCATTCCAAACCTCCATTTTGTGGAAAACCTTACCCCGATCTTGGTACTTAATCAACTTCCACCAAATCCAAGAACCCACTGAAGAGGCCATATTTACTGACCAAAAGGAGCTAGCACGAATCAAGTTTTTCTTAACCTAGTTTACCCACAGAGAAGACCGAGCTGAAGTAAGTCTCCAGATAAGCTTAAAGCAGCTGACTTTATTTGCGTCCTTTATCGATTCAATACCTAAACCTCCCTCCTTCTTTGGACGACAAACATCTTTCTAAACCATCTTAGCTTTCCTAGGGTTAAGATATGGCCCCGACCGAAGAAAAGCGGCACTAATTCGTTCAATTTCCCTGATACAAGCACTCGGTAAACGAAACGCAGAGATCCAAAAATTTGTTATACATTCAATAACCAAAGTAAGAAGTTGAAGCCTACCCGCAAAAGAGAGAAACCGATGCTTCTGGGAATAAATCCGAGTCATGATCTTGTCAATCAGATTTTGGTAGTCCATCCTTGACATCCTCTTCGTGAGTAAAGACAACCCTAAGTACTTAACCGGAAGACTGCCCATGGTGAACGAAAACCGAGAGGTGATAAGAGATCTAGCTGCGTCTGATGTCCCTGCTAGGAAGAGAGTGGATTTCTCTAAGCTTATTTGGAGTCCCGAGTACCTACAAAATTCTGAAAAAACACCCAAGATACCTTCAATGGAGCGAGGATTACCATTTGAGAACACCAGAATATCATATGCAAAACAAAGGTGACTAATAGAAAGGCTACGACAGCCCGGATGATACCCAATCATCCGTGCGGCTTCTGCCCTATTAAGCATCATCGAGAGAACATTCATACAAACAACAAAGAGATAAGGAGATAATGAGCTGCCCTGTCTCAAACCTCTGGTACTCTGAAAAAAACCCGCAAGCTCACCATTTACCTTAACCGAGAAGGAGGGCATAGCAATGCACAGTCGAATCCAATGGATAAAGAGATCTGGGAGCTGAATAGTGTTGAGCACTTCGAGAAGAAAAATCCATTGGACCAAGTCAAATGCTTTGGAGATGTCTATCTTCACCGCAGAATGGGCCGCAATGTCAACCTTATGATAGTCCTTAACCAGTTCCGAGGCTCAGAAGAGGTTCTCCATAAGGTACTGATCCTTAATGAAAGCCGATTGATTAGGAGCAATGAAACCATCCAAAATATCCTTTAGTCCATTGGCCAGAATCTTCGAGATCACTTTATAAAGCACATTACAACAGGATATGGGGCGATAGTCATTCATAACCTTCACATCCGTCTTCATTGGAATTAAAGCCAGAATCGTCGTGTTGATCCCCTTTGGGAGGAAACCATGAGCAAAGAAAGATTAAACTGCTACCACAAAATCATTACCCACAATAGACCAAATATCCTTGAAAAACTCCACTGCATACCCATCAGGACCCGGGGATTTATTAGACGGCATGGAAAAGAGGACTCATTTGATTTCTGCTGGGGTAACTACCGAGCAAAGGCTAACCTTCTCTTCCGCAGAACAACAAAACTCGAGAAGCAAATCCAAGGTAGAAGGCGTAACTCCTGTAAAATCTAACGGAATGTGAGTAAAAATTTCTGTGAAATACCTTATCGCCTCGGACTTGATCTCCTTGGGTTGCGAAAGGGTGACTCCATCTTGGTCCAAGATTTCTTTGATTGAGTTTCTAGCCTGAGGTTCCTTGACCGCATTGTGAAAATAGCGATTATTCTTGTCCCCAACCTCCAGCCAATATAACTTGGCCTTTTGGCAAAGAAAGAGCTCCTCTAAGTGAGAGACCTTCTCCCATACTCGAAAGCAGAAGCCTCTAGGGCCGATAAGGATGAATCCGGGTGAGCGAGGTTGTCCTCTTGGCGTGCGCAGAGCTCTGCATAGGCCTTATCTACGCGCCTATAAAGATGATGGAGCTTTACACGGCTCAAATCTCGAATAATAGGCTTCAGAGACTTCAGCTTCTTCGAAAACCAAAAAAAGAGAGGACGTAGAGATGAATAGCTCCTCAGTATTGTGCAAGTGGTCCTCCACCATTGGAAAAAATTCCTCCACATGAAAAAGAACATTAGATAATTTGAAAGGAGTTTTAGGGTTAAATATTGTACCATAAATATGGATATGGCTGCGGAGATGATCTGAACAGCCACCTGCCTCAAACTTGCAGAAGGAGTTTGGGTAGGTGTGCCTCCAATCATCGTTAATTAGAACCCTGTCAAGCTTCTTGCATATCAGTTCATTCTCTATTTTGTTGCACCAGGTGAATAGTGCACCATGGAAAACCATATCAACTAATAAACATCCTCGAACAGTCTCTCTGAAATGCCAACATACTAGGCATCGCAGCCGGAGGAAGGCCGCCAGAGTGCTCATCCACAACTAGAGTATCATTAAAAGCTCCCATGCAAATCCATGTTGGCATACCGCTAAAAGATGTCGAGGCTTTGACCGCTAGAAGCTCTGACCACAATCCCTCCTCTCCTCCCTTGAGTTAGAAATGTAAATAAAAGAGCAAAGAAAATCCAACCCATCGTCCAGAGTGATCAGACAAGAAATCATGTCGACCCCACTCGAAGAGAAACCTGATTACACAAGAGAACCCAAATACGACCTAGCGGGCTGTAGTCATAGTTGGAAGCCATAGACCAAGTAGGAAGGATAGAGGAAATAATCTGCACCGTTTTAGGCTCTTGCACCCTTGTTTCCAACACACTGCCAAATAACATGTTCTTCGACGTAATCCAATTCCTAACAACCGAATGCTTACGCTTCTTATTGAAACTCTGAATATTCCATAAAAAGCAGACATTAATAAGTTTTATGAGAACTTATTTTACCGAAAGCACTCGGTGCTAGCTATTTTGGCTTCTTGACACCCTCCGTTTTGCCCTTAGTCTTGGACGATCTGGGCAAATAGGCCCGAACCATAGAACCTTCAGGGACCAAGCCGGTGTTTGCAATCAATTTAGTGGTATCAGATTGTTGATCCTGCACAGCAGATTTAGAGGATACCTCCAAGCCCGAAGAGCACTGTTTGGAGGGAGACTCCCGCATCTTCCAAGGAAGTATGTGCAATGTCGTGAGTCGTAGTTGCTTTACCAACGTGTAAGATGTTTGGTAACGTAGAAGCAGGGTCCATCAAGAGTGGGGAAACAGCTGAGTCACCCATAATGAAGAGAGGATCACTCTGAGCCCTAACAACTATGGTCGTAGCGGCTGGACTGAGGCAGGGCTGAGGGTCGGGCGACTGGCTGGTATAGGGACCAACAACATGGCTCGTGGGATTTATGCTAGGGAGAAGCATTGCATGAATTTTGGCGTTCTGATCTCTAACTGAAACGGTTGTTTCAGGCAAGACAGAGGTAGCAGTTACAGGGAGAGATGCGAAGAGAGAAACAACTGTGGCCGAAACCGAGGAGAGAGGAGCTGTTGTGAGCGGAGTGGAGGAGAGAGAAGCAGTGGCAGGCACGGAGGTAAGAGCAATGATGGCTGAAGCAGAAGAATCAGAGGCCCGATGCACTTTTTTAGACGCAGAAGAGACCGGCTGAGCAGAGGTGAGCACCGTTATATTTTCCAAAACACGACCAAAACCAAAACCAGTCTCCTGAATCACTCGAGAAGCTGATTCTTCTTCTAAGTATAACGCTGCAAACCTCGACCCTGTTAGAATATCCCGATGAACTTGATTTTTTTCCCTGATTGTTTTTTAGAACGCGACGGGGAGACAAGAGTCCACTCAGTATGAGTAGACGTTTGAGACATGAGTGAGTAATCCTGGGTGCGCCTCTGTGACAGGCTTGTTTGTCGGGGAAGAAGCCAAAGGTGGGACGGAAGAAGGCTCCACAGGTCCCTGCACAAAACCGTGGCAAACATCCCTCCGCGAGGTGACCCCATTTCTAACAGATGCTGCATCGCATCGGGAGCCAAGGCTAGTCAAAAATAACAGTTCATTCCTCCGCTTTAATTTCAAACGTTAAGCTTGATGGCAGGTCCGAAGAGAGGTCGACATCAATAAACACCTTTTCTTCAGCAAACGACGTAACGAGCTCAGTGTTCTGATGCAAGCGAAGTGGAAGACCAACATGACTATCTAAGAAGCTAAGCCCTTCCCAAGTAAACATAGGTGGCGGAACATTTCGAATTGTTACCCACATAGGCATCAAGGTAAGCCGGGGCTGTGAATCTGCCAATAGCGGAGTCCACTTAGATACAAGCATGGGGAGCTCGCAAATATTCCACATCCATCTTCTTAAAACTTTTGTCCGAGCATTATGATTCTTGATAAGAAACTTTATTGTCGTTTAATCAATGACGAAAGCATCTATCTTGATAGATTTTTCACCCAAGTTCCAAATTTTGTTTACGATTACATGAATTTTGGCAATGTGGGGTGCGGGAGAGGTGAATCTGCCAACAAGGAAGTCATCCCATAGTGGAGCATCAAGGAGGATGGCCTCCGGGACTGAAAGGACGTTGCAACCCTCAACAGCATGGTCCTTTAGATCATATTTTGACAGCTTGGGTCTACTTGTAATCTGAGCCCATGATTTCTTCCTGGGAGATAAGGACGTGTCTGCAATAGTGGAAACCGGATTTGCGTTTGAATCTGTCACAGCCTCTGCCGAGACACGAGGACAGGGACCTGAGAGGGAAGACAACGGGTTCACCAGATCAGGGATATCGGAGACATATCTCTAAATAAATAAGCTTTGCTATTTTCTCCTCCATTTTCTGTAGTAAATTGTTGTAGAAAAAGTGGTAACGCAACTTTCAGCACCAGGTCCTTGTGATTACGTAACGGGTTTAAACATGATCGATATTATCCGTGAAATCAGAGGTCTTGGTCTTGTTGGTTTGTTTCAGGGATGTTTCAAAGTATTGTGCAAAGAAAATACATATGAATTTCTGCCAACGTGAGTTTAAGCATTAAAAAGTGGACGTTATTGGCATCATGGCATTATAATATTAATTATGTGAAACTAGGTACTGTTCCTGGATTTGAAATTAATGCAATAAAATATATATTGAAATATGTTTAGCTAGTTTTAACTAAATATAGATTTCTTTTTATTATATGGATAGTTCGAAAATAAATCTCAAGACCTTTGAAACACATCTCCCCACGAGTGTAACAAGTATTGAGAGGATTATTGATTGCATCAAAGGCCTTCATAATCTACAACTTTTTGATCTACCATGCTGTAAAAGACTCGTCGGTTATAACTCATTCAGATACTTTACAACTTGAATCAGCTACCTAGCTATATATGTTAAGCTTTGTATAGTAAAGACTTGGTTTGTGCTTACTCGTTTTCTTGAATGTTAAGTTTAATCCTCTTACGCAACTTATATAAGAGTTTAGTCAAAGTCTGTTGTGGGAATAAGCACATAACTGTTTTTCTCGACCTCTGTTTTTTTCTGTTTTTCTTTTGTTACTTTGTGTAATTCTATGATCGAAGTTTGCTTTTATTTGTTTATGAACAATACACTGGATACTTTATTGATTAATGATGAGAGTATATATACATAATGAAGAGACACAAATTAAAGGATGTCTCTACAACATAACCAACTAGCTGTTATGCTTCATGTAACCAACTAGCAGTTACATGATTTACATAATTAGTAATTACATAAACAACCCACGAAACTCTAGTTATAATCAAACATTCTCCCTTAATTGAGTTTTTTTTTCAAACCTAACTTCTCCCTTAAGTCTTTGAACCTTGAAGTGTTCAAGGGATTTGTTTGAATATCCGCAACTTGAGTTTCTCGGGACAATACTCGAACTTCATTAGTCCCTTTTTCTCTGCTTCTTACACGAAATGATACTTAATATCAATGTGCTTTGTCCTCATATGTTGAACCGAATTCTTGCCAATAGCTATGGCAGATTTGTTGTCACAAAATATCTTCACTCTTTCTTCACTTTTGAATCCGATTTCCTTTACCAACCTTTGTAACCAAATGGCTTGGTTTGGTGTTGAACATACCACAATGTACTCTGCTTCGGCTATTGATTGTGCCACGGTTTTCTGCTTGCTTGATTGCCAACAAAATACCGCTGATCCTAGTGTGAATACATACCACAACGTACTCTTCTTGTGTTCAATTGATCCACCCCAATCACTATCCGAATACCATAAAGTTGTGGTTCTTTTACCTTCTTGAATTGAACTCCAAACTTGGTTGTCCCTTTGATGTACCTTAGAACACGATTTGCTTCTTGGTTGTCCCTTTGATAGTTTGATGTACCTTAGAACACAATTTGCTTCTTGGTTGTCTCTTGAGAGAGAAACACTCCATCTTCATCTTGGATAATCTCATTCCAAGAAACTAGTTAAACTCTCCTAAATCCGTCATCTCAAACTCTTTCTTCATATCAACCTTAAACTTGTTGATCAACTCCAAGTTGTTTCCAGCGATGATTATATCGTCTATGTATCTTGAGCTACAACCGGTTACTCACTACCAAAACATCTTCTAATATTTTCATCACGTACAATGCAACGTCATTGATGCATCAATATGTCCATACCATGCTCTAGGTGCTTGTTTCAAGCCGTAGAGTGCCTTGTGCAACCTTAGCACCTTATCTTCTTCTCCATCTCGTATGAAACCAGGTGGTTGTACAACATATATTTCTTCTTGCAATTCTCCATTCAAAAACGCCGACTTCACATCCATTTGGTAAAGTCTCCACTTCTCTTGAGCCGCAACCGTCAATAGAGTTTGGATTGTGTCATGCCTTGAAAGGAGAGCAAATGTTTCATGATAATCCACTCCATACTCTTGAGTGAACCCTCTGGCCACTAGTCTCTCCTTATGCTTGATAGGCTCTCCATTTGCATTTGTCTTTAAGCGATAGATCCACTTCACGCTTATGACATTTTTGTCTTTCAGTTTCTTGACCATTTCCCAAGTATCATGTTTCTCTATCATCTGAATCTCTTCTTCTATGGCTTCTCTCCATGCTTTATCTTTTATGAATTTTTCAAACACTTGAGGTTCTTCAGCCATCATTAAACACATCTCATGTGTTTGAGTCATCTCCTTTATTTCATCAGAGCATTGTAGAATTTCATTGAGAGATCTACATACTCTCGGTCATCTTGGAGATTCTTCTTCTTTTCCATCTTGTGGGAACATGTTGAGACATGTTCCTTGATCTTGTTTATCATCTTGAGAGTTGGTTTTGATTTGCGGGTGAACAACTGTATTCACTTCTTTCTTCTCCTAATCTCAACTTTTTTCCTCATTGAATATCACATCCCTTGATATCTCCATCTTTTCTTTGTTTAACAAGAGTATTCTATACCGTTTAGACTCACTACTATAGCCAATGAGTATTCCATGCTTGGCCTTCAAGTCAACCTTCTTCCTTTTCTCAACCAGTATATGCACATAGCATAAACACCCCAACACTTTTAAATGTTATACACTCGGCCTCTTTCCACTCCACTTCTCCCATGGAGTCAAGTCTTCTTCTAAAGACTTTGTAGGCAAAAAATTCTGTATATAGGATGATGTTGCCACCGCTTCAGCCCATAACTTTTTTGGAAGGATTTGATCCGCAAGAATTGATCGAGCTATCTCCACTATTATTCTATTCTTCCTCTCCAAAACACCATTATGTTGTGGGGAGTATGGTGTTGTGAATTTTCTTTGGATCCCAGCCTCTTGACAAGCCTTGATGAGTTCCTTGGATATGAATTCACCCCTACCATCCGTTCTAAGTTGCTTGGTCCCTTTTCCGGATTGATTCTCCACTAGCGATTTGAATACTTTGAATTTGGAGAGGACTTCACTTTTTTTTTTATGAACTACACCTAACTCATCCATGTATAGTCATCAACAAATAACACAAAGTACTTACTTCCATACATTGATTCCATTTGCATAGGACCACAAACATCTGAGTGTACCAACTCCAACACTCCGTTAGTTTTAGTTTAAGACTTCTTCGGGAAACTCTTCCTTGCTTGCTTTTCCATCTCACACGAGTCACATATCTCCTTTGTGACTTCAAACCTTGGAATTTTATATACAATCTTCAATCTCTCCATCTTCTCCCAACCGGCATGACCCAATCTTCTATGCCATAACTTGGTTTTCTCGGCCTTTTCTTCTTGTGCAAGTAAGGCGCTTTCTTTTGAGTTACTCCATATAATTGGAAAAATCTTATTCTTCATCTTGATGTTAAAAATCCTCTTCCTTTAAGGATTGTTGATGAGACATCTATTGACTTCAAATGAGACTCGGTATCCACTTTATACCATTTGAGAAACACTCAATAAGTTTTTTGCTAAGTCGGGCACTAGGAACAATTCTTTGAATGTTTTGCTCTCCTTGTCTTGCCAACACTCGAATGTTTGCTTTTTCTGCTATCATCATACTCTGAATATTCCCCACTTTGATTAGAACCGTTACACTCTGATCAAGAGTGATAAAGTATTTCACTTCCTTGGTCATGTGGTTAGTCGACCGCTGTCAACTAGCCACATATTATCATTCACATTTGATGATGATTCTTCCACCGCACTAAACATCATGTGACTTTCCTCGTCATCATCTGTTTCTTCTAGACTTAGGTTTGCTCTCTCGGCCTTCCTAAGCTTGTAGTCTTTCGCAAAATGTCCCGGTTTTTTACACACCTTTGTTGTTCCAACAATCACTCTTATTGTGATTATCTTTCTTACAAACACCACACCATCCCTTGGCATTACTTTGACATTTTTCACCACGTTTGTTTCCATTCTTTGAAACAAACCATTCTCCATTCGATCGAACATAGAATGCTCTTTCCATTGTTTGTTCTTCTCGGAGTTCCACATGCTTCTCATGTGCCTTTATTGTGCCTATCAATTCTGTTATTGATAGCATCAGTAGGTCCTTCGTTCGTTCTAACACTGTTATAATGCTGTCAAACAGCACGGGAAGAGAAATCAAAACCTTTTGGACCGTTTGATAGTCCAATTTTTCTTCTCCGTGAATCCTAAGTTGATTGCCTATCTCAATCAAATTTGTTGTGAAAGTATGAACGTTGTCACTCTCCTCCATCTTCAAATTCTCATACTTTCTTCGTAGGGATTGAATTTTTATCATCCTCACTTGAGGAATTCCTTGGAATTTTATTTCTAATGCATCCCATGTACCATTCGCACTAGTTTTTGGTGCTATGCATGGAAAGATCGCATCTGAAACCTCCATTCGGAGTATTTTCAGTGCCCCTAAATCCCGCATGTCTTGATCCTCTTGATCCTTTTTCATCTCTGGTGTGTTTTCCCTTGAAAAAACGATCGATGGCATTCCTTTCTCAACCACATCCTAATGTTTCTTCGTCTTTAGGATTGTCTTCATTTTGATGCTCCAAAACCAGTAGGCTTCTCCATTGAAGATCATAATCGCTTGTTGTAATAATGTCTCCATAACCCTATACCATATAAGACTTTACTCAAAGTCTGTTGTGGGAACAAGAACATAACTGTTATGCTTGACCTCTGTTTCTCTCTTGTTATTTTGTGTAACTCTATGATCGAATCTTGCTCTTATTTGTTTATGAACAACACACCGGTACTTTATTGTTTCATGATGAGAATATATAACATAATGAAAAGACACAAATAAAAAGATATCTTTACAACATAACCAACTAACGGTTACATGATTTACATAATTAATAATTACATAAACAATCTACGAAACTCTAATTATAGTCTAACAACTTACAGCACCAGGTCCTTGTGATTACGTAACGGGTTTAAAAAGAATCGATATTATCTGTGAAACCAGAGGCCTAGGTCTTGTTGGTTTGTTTCAGAGAAGTTTCAACGTATTGTGCAGAGAAAATACATATAAATTTCTGCGAACGTGAGTTTAAGCATTAAAAAGTGGTGTCATGGCATTATAATATTATTCTCCACTGAATTTTTCTTCGAAATAATATTTATGTAAATAAAATATTCATGGTATTTGGTAATTCTATTACATTATTTTAAGCTTTCTAAAAGTTTTAAAGATTTATATGGGTTTCAACCTATGCTTTACTCTAGTTATAGAAAATCAAAAAAATTATGTGTTTCAAAAAAAACTTAATTATATCTACTTAAAAGGGAAAATAAAATAAAAATGTTACTAATTTGTTGCAAAACTATACCAAATGAATAATAGAAAAAAACTTAAAAAGAGGGAATTGAGGGATGGTGGTGGCATGTTTTCTTTAGGAGAAATTCATTATATAGGAGAATTTTCAAAAAATTTGTCCATCTAAACCTTTTCTGAAAAAATTTGTTGATTTAATCCTTTTGAAATATTTAATCCTATCTTGCCCTCCAAAATTTTTTAACTAAAATAAAACAAATCAAAACTTCTAATTTAAAAAGAGGTTTTGATTTAAAAAAAATATTTTTCATTAATTTTAGGTGATATAATTAATAATTTTAGATTTAGCCATTACTTTTGATATTCTTTTAAATACTTTTAAAATTCAGTTATTATCTTTTTGGTATTCTATATTTACAGAATACATATTCTAAAATTCTCATAATACGTATTCTACTTGCTAGAAAGCGTAATCTAAATTTTCTATATTATGTACAACTGTTAGAATAAGTATTCTAAAAACATCATAATGTGTATTCTAAATATTTCAGAATAGTTATTCTAATATTTCCATTCTAAAAATCTTAGAACATGAACGATTGCTAGAATACGTAATATAATATTTTCAAACCATGAACAAATGGTAGAATATGTAATTTAATAATTTTATCTTGCAAAAATACATATTCTAGAATTTTCATAACAACTTTCATCAAACTAAAAACCTATTTAAAACTGTTTAAAATAAAAAAAAATGCTCTTTCAAATCTTGTTAATAGGTATGTATCTACATATTTTTATGATTTTCTTTGCAAAAATGGTATTAATCTAATAATATGAATAGTTATGAAAAATTTACAATTTAAAAAAAGTGTAAATAAACAAAATAATTTTGGTAATTCTCTTGTATAATAAATTTCTTAAAGGCTCGGGCCAAAAGTAAAGCACGTGGGTCCCATCAGGATACGTCCAAAAGTATCACTGTCACGAGATAAGTGACGATTTGATGAAGTTACGTGCCCATCAGGATACGTCCAAAAGTCTCACTGTCACGAGATAAGTGACGCTTTGATGAAGTTACGTGCCCATCAGGATACGTCCAAAAGTCTCACTGTCACGAGATAACTGACGCTTTGATGAAGCTCACTCCTAACTTCCCAATATTAATTATTATTTTATATATATATTGCCAATCGGGAGAGACTTGATTATTTGTCTCGTATCCACTTGTCTTGTAACGAAAGAGCCAAGAAACTTCCCATTTCTCTTCTCTGTCAATAAGCTTTGATATTATCCAAATACATCTCTTTGAATCATACGATTTTGATAACCATTCACAAATCCTCTTTCATGGCTTCTTCTTCTTCGCTTGGCACCTGGAAATACAACGTCTTCACGAGCTTCCATGGACCAGACGTCCGTCAATCCTTTCTCAGTCATTTACGCAAACAGTTTAATGACAATGGAATAACGATGTTCGACGATCAAGACATCGAAAGAAGTCAACTTATCGCTCCTGCTCTCACAGGAGCAATTAGAGAATCGATGATGTCGATCGTAGTGCTCTCGGAGAAGTATGCGTCATCGAGCTGGTGTCTTAATGAGCTATTGGAGATTCTGAACTGCAAAAAAGATGCAGGGCAAATTGTGATGCCTGTCTTCTATAGAGTAGATCCTTCTGATGTGCGGAAACAAGCTGGAGATTTCGGTATTGCTTTCAATGAAACCTGTGCTCGTAAAACAGAGGAGGAGAAGAGAAAATGGAGCAAAGCATTGACCGATGTGGGCAATATAGCCGGAGAACACTTCGAAAACTGGTTTGTTTTATAATTAATTACAGTTTATCTTCTTTAAATGAATAATGGTGTTTTGTGATGAATAACGGTGTCTTATGATGAATGAGATGAGTAATTACAATAAAACATAATAGAATTGAAACTATGGTGTTTTATGTTGAATAATGGTGTTTAAGAGAGTTTAACTAATTACAGTTCATCTTATTATGATGAATATAATGGTCTTTTGTGATGAATGAGTGGAGGAATTACAGTGAAAAGAAAAGAATTGAAGTAATCCTTCTTGCTTTGATGAGGTTCATATACTTTCTTCTTTTGTGAGGCCAAAATTTTTCTCACAAAAATTGTATCCATTCTTTAAATGTGAAAACCTTATAAAAAAAAATGAAATCATTAAGGGAATGTTTTTGTTGAATGAGTATTGAAATCGTTAAGGGAATGTTATCTTTATGGTTTTTCTTTCTCATGACTTTTTGATAGGAAACATTGCTTTTTGTTTTTTTTTCTCTTTTGGTAGGAAAAATGAAGCCAAAATGATGGAACAGATTGCAAGATTTGTTTCAGATAAGCTGAATGTTACACCATCAAAAGCTCTTCATGCAAGATTGCAAGATTGTACAAATGTTGATTTTACGAAATTGGATTATTCAAATGTTGATTATTCAAAGGTTGATTATTCAAATGTTGATTATTCAAAGGTTGATTTTACGAAAGTGGATTATTCACATTTAAAGTGGTAATGCACCATTTGCTGACAAAGAAGATGATGGGGTTCAAGAAGTGCCGGTTGAAGTGCCATTTGCTGTAATCTTCTACTTAAATCAAAGAGAAAAAGTCAAAAATAGGCAGTTTTAATCTGCCAACAAAATCGTTTTTGTTCTCTTCTTGTTTTAGGTATCGAAGATGAATCTATTTTGATAGAATTGCACAAGTATCATCTTTTTTTCATATGGTTTTGTTTATGAAACGATAATAAATTGTCTCGTGTGTGTTTAGTTGTTGTCAATTTTTTTTGTAAAGCACAAAGTATATTCAGTGAAGTTCCTCATATCGACGTAACTTGATTCAGTTTGCTCTGTGTATTGAATAGATTAATAGTTTGTTATGGATGATGTATTCGCTGAGATGGGAGGTGAAGTCACTGTGGATTTTAAGGATTTTGTTTTATTAAATTGATGAATTTTTGTTCGTTTGGTTATGAAATTGCTGCGGAGTATGAACTGATTTATGTGGATGATTCCAAATTGCTATCAAGTTTTATCTTCAAGCAAAATATATTTTACAAAATCTGCTATGCATCAACACATTCTTCAGTCAAATTATGATCCGTCTTTATGGTCATCATTCTACTAGCAGATGATAACGGTGAATGACTTTCTCTACAACCGCTATATAGTGGCTACTTCGCTGCATCTAACATATCAAAAAATATTTGCGCTTCTAAATTTGGTTTTTCAACCTTATCTGCATATTCTCTCTAAACGTGTCATCCACCATCTCAACCGTACCTACATCTATATCTGCTTTCGTTCTATCTCCTAAGCTATCTGTAACATTTGGTTTACTAGTACTACCACAATCATATTTTTTTTCCATGTAAATAAAAAATCTTATAACTCGGCATAATCCCATTATTGTACAAATGATGCCAAACTAACTCAACTTTAACATTATGAGAATTCCGGCAATTACAACATGAACATTTTATCTTACCATTTTTTTTTGTTGCCTGTTGATTTTCGGCCAATCCCATAAACTTGCATATACCTTGTGCATACTCGTCTTTCAGTAAATTAGACTCCAAATCAATCATAAGTTCATCCATCCATGACCAAAAATAGTTAGTAGAAGACATATATTTCAAAAATTTGCAGTTAATGAAGAAGTTGTGTGATTGTATGAAGAAGTAGTGTGATTGTTTAAAGAAGTGGTGTGATTGAATGAACAAGTGTGAAACCATATATAGAAGATCGTGGCCATCGGAAATCCGTCACAATGTACGAAATTTAAATGGGTATAACAAAAAATATATTAACGGTAATATTATTAACATATTTTCTACGGATTTCTGACAGATGTGCTAGTTTCCGTCGAAAATCCATCAAAAATATTTTACGGATTTCCGACGATTGATGATAGCCGAAAATAACCAGAAACTCTCACTAAACCGTCAGAAATTTCCGATGATAAGATACATTGAGCTTTAGAATGATGGTGAAATGGTGATACGAGGTGATTGTTTTTCATCAATTTATTTGGTTTCGCGATTTATAGGTGAAGCTAAGTTCTTAGGAGGTGTTGCTTCTGAGAAAGGAGAAAAAGAGGTTCTTCTAAATCTATCTCGATAAGGTGATGCTCTATTGTTGATCAGAATAGAAGATTGTTAAGTTTCAGGAAGGATAAAATATTTCTGTTTCTTGATTAGAACACAGTAGGAGGGAAATTATCTTTACATTAATTATGGCTTGATAAGAAAATGATTGATGTTCTTGAAAGAGAATGTGACTGAATCTCAGGCTTCTTTGTCTTTTACTTTCCGTAATTTATTTTTCTATACAAATTATAGTACACAATATAGATCAGGTGTAGGAAAAGTAAAGGTGTAGAACACTTATAGATCAGGAATCATTTTTGTATAAATTTGTGATTTGCTGTGAAACGCTTGAAACAGTGTAAGAAAAGAGGCCTCAAAGTTGATGTTGCATCTAGCGCTGACCGTATCAAAGTTGATGCAAACCTGACAGCTGCTGGCTTGTCTTTGACAATGTAAGACTAAAGCAACCTTTCATATCTTGAGTTATGTTTTAAAGATGTTTCTTTGTCGTCTATGTGATTTGCCCTAGGCACAAATTTGAACCATTATGTTCTTTATTTTTTTCATTGACTGTAATAGATGATCTCATTGTTTATTGGGTCTTTCACATATATTTTGGTGTCTAATTTCTTTCAATATGTCTTTGACCATGTAAGACTAAAACTTGGCTTGTTATTGAGTTTCTTATCCCCCTCCCCCTTTTTTTACATTTTTTTGCTGTGTGATATCTTTTAAAATGTCTTCTTGATGTCTAGGCATTCAGGTTCCATGTCTAAATATTTGTCAGTGATGTTAACTTTCAGGTTTGATGCCGTTGTTTCAGCTGAGAATTTGAAACCAGCTCCAGATATTTTCTTGTCTGATGCAAAGATCTTGGGTGTGCCTACAAGCGAGGTACTTGTCAAAACTTTATTAAAAAGCTGCTCGCTCACGAGATTGGATAAAAGCATGAACATAACAGAAAATATCAAGGGCAATCTGTGTCTTAAGATTCAGATTTTACTCTCTTAAATCCATTTGTAGTCTCTAGAAAGTCTCGTGGAACAGATGAACAAAACCTGCCTTAGAGAACAGAACTGTGTCTAAAAAAGGACTTGTCATTATGCCAGCAACATAGTTAACTTAGATGTATAATTGCGCATTATAGAAGCTGAAAATCAAGTAAAGTTAAAGTTTACTTCCTTTAATAGACCTAACGATCTTATTTACTTGTTTGTCGATAAAACTATGCAGAAGTGGTTTCTTTTGTACAATTTTGTAGTGTGTTGTTACTGAAGATGCGCTTGCTGGACTTCAGGCTGCTCAAGCTGCAAACATGAGGTACTTTACTTGTGTGGCAGAATGAGTCAAAACGTGGCATGTGAAATTTGTTATTACACGTTTCATTTTGAATACAAACAGTTTTTTTTTAATATGTAAAATATATTCAAAGAAAAACTTTTTTACAACAAATGCTAAAAGTTTATAAATCTTTTCTGAAGGGACCGAAGCTCTAATATTTGAGAATCGATAAGTGGTAACCTCGTTAAAACCCAAACTGGAAAACCCATTTAGGATAAAACAAGTTTGGAAAAAAATGTACCACTGCTTTCGACAAAGATTGAAAACATGGAAATTGGTACAAAAGCTCAAAAACATACAAAATTAAACTCTTGAAGCAAACCAATATTGCAGCCCCCCCCCCCCTCCCCCCACCTCATAATGCCTCGAGTCTGCAAACTCGAAAGACGATTCTGAATTGTCCTTTCCACGTTATGAACCAGGTTGGCCATAAGACTTGGGAATTTTCCATGTTTCTGCTCATTTCTTTCACGCCATAACAAATAAATAGAAACTTGGAACACATGCCTCAAGATGAATAGCTGATGACCCTTACTTTTGGAAGTAGACAGTGCTGAAATTATATTGGTGAACTGGTTTGTATACCCTTGATTTAGTAGACCGAGAGCAAGCTTATGCAAAAGTTGCGATGTGAATGGACAAGAGAAGAATAAGTGAAACACACATCCCGATGAAACACCACCATTCCAAGTTAGCATTCGGTTCCCCATAGAAAGTTTATCCTTAGCCGCTAACCAAACGATGAAGGAGAACTATAGCATGAGAAAACCAGACAGCTCTATGCCAAAGTTTCTTAGACGATGCGGACCTGACCTGATTCCAAGTGTCATTAGAAGAAAGTCTGGGAGTAAACTTATCTATCTGATGTCGCCATAAACCTATATCCTCGTCTAAAGAAGCACAATCCTTTATTTTTTTTAATTTCATCTGAATCTGAGAAAGAATCTGAAACCATCTACGCATCAGCCACATCCGCCAAAGTATCTGAAAGTTTAATTCCCATGTTGATACTTCCACGATCACCCAACACATTATAAATTATACCAAGTGGACTCCAATGGTCAAACCAGAAACACGTTTGAAGACCACATCTTGATATTTTAGAAGTTTCTTCCACATCCACGAGCCAGCACTAGTGTTTGATTTTACCGACCAAAAGGAGTCCTTTCTTATCAAATTCTTTTTCATCAAGTTTACCCAAAGAGAAGCCTTAGAAGAAACCAATCACCAAATAAACTTATAACAACTCATCTTGTTTACTTCTTCTAAAGATTTGAGGCCAATACCCCCCCCTCTAACTTCACTTTACAAATATCAGACGAAGCCACTTTTGCCTTTCTTGGATTTAGATCTGGCCCTGACCAAAGGAAACCTGAGCTTATCTTCTCAATTTCTTGAATGCAAGCTCGAGGGAGTCTAAAGGAAGCTATCCAAAATTTTGTCAAACTATCAATCACCAGAGAAAGTAATTGTAATCGACCTACAAAAGAAAGAAAACGATTCTTCCAATAACCAATTCTGGAGTGAATCTTCTCAATAAGAGGCTGAAAATCCGAACTAGACATTCTTCTCATCATCAAGGGCAGCCCCAAATATTTCACCGATAAGGTTTCTAGATTAAAGGGAAATACTGAGAGAGAATCTTGCGCAATAGAGGAAATCCTAGTAATGAATAAGGAGGTATTTTCTTAGCTGATTTTCAAACCGGAATCTGAAAGGATGGAGTGGTAACACACAGCTTTATCCAATGAATAAATACAGCCGGTAATTCCATAGCTTCCAAAACCGTGAAAAAGAACAGCCATTCTACAAAGTCAAAAGCTTTTGAGATATCTATCTTTATACGCATTGAGAAGCGATATTAAACGTATGATAATCTTTTATCAGTTCAGATGCTGAAAGATGATTTTCCATCAAATAACGGTCCTTAATAAATGCAGACTAATTTGGATTATAAACTCAGGGAGGATAACCTTAAGATGATTGGCCAAGATCTTAGACATAACCTTCTAAAGGACATTGCAACAGAATATTGGTCGATAGTCCTTTATACCGATAGCGCCCGTCGTCTTAGGGATCAGAGCAAGAATTGTTGTATTAATACCTTTTGGTATAAAACCGTACCGGAAAAAGGTTGAATTGCGACAACAAATCCATCTCAACAATTGACCAGATTTCTTTGAAAAACTCCACTTTGTAGCCATTTGGGCCTGGAGATTTATTAATCGGTATCAAAAATAATACCACCTTAATCTCGGACGCCGAAACCTCCATCGTTAGTCTAGCCTTATTCTGTTCTGAACACTGATAGTCCAGAAAAAGACTTATCCCCTCCAAAGACAAATTAGGATCAGCTTGGCTCTACCTTGAAAATAAGTCGAAAAAGAATCTCACCACCTCAGATTTAATATCCTCCTTTGTTGTTAGTAAACGCCCTTTAGAATCCCTCACCGCGTTAATCAAGTTGCGAGCTTCTCTCTCCTTTATTGTATAATGGAAAAACCGGTTATTCCCATCACCAACTTCCATCGAGTGAAGCTTTGCCTTTTGTTTCAGAAACTCTTCTTCTAATCATGCCACCTTTTCCCACCTTTCATAGGCTGTCAATTCTAATAACATTGATTGAGCATCATGATTACTCATAGTGGCTTTTTGCTTCTCACAGAGATCAACAAAACCTTCCTCAGCTCTCTGAGATAATTGCTTCATCTTTTGTTGGCCTAGAGGTCGAATGATTGTTTTGATGAGTTCTTTGATAATCAAAATAAAGCTAATGTTTAACAAAGACTCGGTGGTATTCCAAAAAGCCTCAATCGCAGACTTCAACTTCTCCATCTCGACCACTGCATTCACCACCTTAAAAGAGCACTTTGGTTTATGAGGATTTCCAGCAGGAGAGATAATACCACATAGATGATCCGAACATCCTTTAGCCTCAAAGACACAATAAGAAATACCATTATCCTGCAGCCAAATGTTGTTTACAAAAACGCGATCTAAGTTTTTACATATGAGCCCTTTTTCCCTCTTGTTACACCATGTAAAATTTGGACCGTGATAAGCCATATCCACCAAAGAGAAATATCAAACAACATCTTGGAACTCAAGCATACCTGGCAGCGATACATGAGAGGTTCAATGACTTGAGTGCTCAGCTAAATCCAAGATTTCATTGAAGTCTCCAACATACATCCATTTCTTTCCTCGAAACTGAGTTAAATCTTGATGACTTTGTAGGTCTCGCCATAACTCACGACGTTCTTCCATAGAATTTGAGGCATAAACAAAAGTACATAAAAATTCCTCCGCTGACTCCTCTAGCTTGATTAAACATGATATAAGCTGACCCGACTTGAAAACCACTCTTAATGCCACCTCTTTGCGCCACACAACCCAGATTCTTCCCTACGGATCGTACTCGTAATTTGAAACCAATGCCCAATCACCTAAAATGGCTTTAGAGATTTGGCCAGCCTTGTGTTCCTTTACTCTCATTTCTTTTAAATCTCCAAAAATCATAGAATTTGAAGGGATCAAGTCCCTAACCACTGAATGTTTTTAAGATTTGTTTAATCCCCGAATGTTCCAAGAGAAACTCGACATTAATGTTTCTTTCCTTGGTTCCTTCTTCCAAAACCACTTGAAGTTTTCCCCCAGCTTTCTGATTTGGCTTCAAGAAGTACTTATGAGCCACCTTTGATGAACGAGCTAAGGGTGCTCTGATCCCCATCTCCACCTTACTCGTCTCGGCCTTTACACGGACTGAGTCAGTTTCGTCCGAAAAAGACCCTCCTAACAGCATCGAGTCGCTAATATCCGAACCAACCTGTAGTTTAGTTCCCAAAACAGAGCATGTGTTTAAGTCCTCCACCGCAGAAGGTTCCTCTGTTGTCACCAGCTGCGCTGAAACTTCCCCTGTGACACAGCCCTCAAGCTCCTCAACATGATTACTTAAGACAGCATACCATGATGGTGAAGCAATGACAACTTGGCCATACACTAGACCGGTGGATTTCTTTGCATAATTTTTACAGCCTGAATGTGCCATTGTAGACCACTTATTTATCTCTCCCTCTTCAACCTCCATATCCCAATTTTTCCTACCTTCCGAGCGGTACAATGCTGTTTTATCCCTCCTTTGAACAGCCTGTAATTTTTCAGATTTTGATTCCTCATTCTTGGTAGGACTATTAGATACATCCTTCAACACTATAACAGCCTGTAATTTTCCAGATTTTGATTGGACTATTAGATACAACCTTCACCATTGTAATAGCAGCTGTTTCCCCCTGTTTCTCACCTAACTCAATCACATCAGTTTTTCTCACCTAACTCAATCAAAGCAGTTTTTAAACGCGTCCTTGTTTCAACTAGATCGTTAGACTGGTATGAAGTCTGTAACCCTTTCGTGAATTTTTTCAAACATCCTTCATCCAAATGCCCCCACTTCCAACAAGTGTGACACCAAGGAGGAAGCCAAGGGAACTCATAACTGATCCTAATCTCCTCTCCTTTCACGAAAAATAATAGCACTCCAGCAGCTTCTTAGTAAGATTCACATCAACAACACTTTTGCTTTGTTGAAGTTTGTAACCAACTCATTTTCTCGATGCAGGCGGATAGGACTGCCTATAGGACTCACGAGAAAACTAACCCCCTTCCATGAAAACATGGAGTATGGGATGTTCTTCATCACAACCCACATTGGCATTGAAGTTATCTCCGGTTGGGCCTCCTTCGCAATATGAGTCCACTTTGAGACTATCAACGGGATGTCACATATGTTCCATATACTGCATCGAAGTACATGCCTCCTTGCATCAGAATTTCAGATTTCGAACTTGATCGTTGAATCGTCAACTTCAAACACATTAATCTTAATGGACTTGTCTCCCAAGTTCCAAATCTTATTGAAGATAAAAAGCACTTTCGCAATGTGTGGAGCTTTTAATACAAACCTGCCAATTAGAAAATCCTCCCAAAAAGGCGGAGTATCCATCAAAACCTCCTCCGGGACAGAGACCACTTCTCTTCCTTCTATTGATGAAAGTTCACAATTGAATTTTGATGAACCAGGTCGACTTGCAACTTGCACCGGCGGTTGGCTTTTAATAAAAACAGCTTGCTTTGGAACCTTTTCCCCAACAGAGCCTGACACCACGTCACTTTCAGCGACGGAAGCATTGAAAAAATTACCGACTAAAACAGAGTCAACACCGACAAGAGCCTTATCCCCAACAGAGCCAGACACCACGTCATTTTCAGCTACAGAACCACTGACAAAATTACTAACCAAAACAAAGTCAACACCGAGAGGAACCTTATCCCCAACAGAGCCCGACACCACGTCACTTTCAGCGACAGAAACATTGAAAAAATTACCAACCAAAACAGAGGCAACACCGACAGGAACCTTCTCAGTGGTCCGACTTCCCCTGGCTCATGTGCCTCCACAGAAGTATTACTCTGACCCTTCCTCTCGCTCACGCTAACACGAACAATATCAGTAAATATCTCCAAAAAAGAACTAACACCATCGGAGGGCCTCATCACGTCGGAGTACATTCTCTGTCGGCACCATCGGTGGCGGCTTTGCCAATATCTTGGCCTACACAAAATACCTAAATCTAGAGGATTCAAAATCGCCTGTCTCCCTCTCTTAAAAAAATGGTGCGTTTTTCATTTTTATTGCTTCTTCCAATACAAACAAACAATTTCATTTGATACATCCAACATTAATAATTTCAAAATGTTAAAGTCCAACCCTTTGCTCTGCTCATATCGTTTGATCAAAAGTATTAATAAAATATCATCTTTGGAGTTCAAAATGCTTTGGATAAATGTAGAACTTCTAGCTTCATCATTGTTAAATTTATCTAATCGCTTTCTTAACTCTGGATTTAGATCATTTTTAGGATCAATGGATGAAGTGACACTCTGAGATTTAAAAATTTTCATAATAACCTCCACCTAAAATTGAATTTATTTAACTTTAATTTTTAAAGCCAAAAATACAGAAATTACCAAACCCAACCGAAATAAAACTAATTACAAATCCAACTATGTGATCCACCCGATTCAGAAGATCCACCCGAATTTCTTTATCAAAATCGGGTCATGGATTGAAAGTTGGAGGTTTCTGCGGTAGTTTCAAATTTATTTCCTCTTTTCCTCTTTCGTTTTTTCTTATCTTCTCCTTTTTTTATTACTTCTTCTCCTTTTTTTATTTCTTCTTCTCCTTCTTCTTTGGTCTCTTCGATTTCGGTCTTTAAATCGCCAAAAATCAAAGATATTGTTCTTCGATTTTGGAAAAGACTTCAAAGATCTTCTTCAATTTTGGTTAAACTGAAGTTAAACTTCATCATCTTCTTCGATTTTGGGTAAACAATTTTTCAATTTCGAGTTAGGATTTCAGTTAAACTAACCCTTGTTTCTTCGATTTTGGGTTAAGGTTTCGTTATTTTTTAATTTAGGGTTTAATAGTGATTGACACAATTTATGTTCTTATGTTGGATAGGAGAATGGCAAGAACCAAAATTGCTACTTTTCAAGATCCAGAAGATGGAGAAGCTTTGATTAACACAGACGAAGCATGAAATCCTTCCTGTTCCAACAAACAAATCAAACGGTATGATCATTTGGAATATTTGATTAGGAATTGGTTAAAATATGTTAAACTAGATTAAAATCGTTCTAGTTGCAGGCTTCTCTGGAATTAGGCCCTTCACATACAAACACCACCAAACTAGGGAATCGGCGTTCAAACCAAAAGAGGATAGCCCAAAAACAAACAAATGAAACGGTAGGCCCTTCTCGTACATATACTGGTGGTGCTGACGAAGAAATGGTAAGTATTTTAAAATTCAATGAAGCCTACATCCGAACATACAAGTAACATGTTTAAGTAAGTTTAAATTAAGTTAAACTAAATTTAAACTAAAGTTAAACTAAAGTTAAACTAAAGTTAAACTAAGTTTAAACTACTGTTAAAATACTGTTAAACTAACAATAAACTAATGCTAAAATACTTGATTTAATGTTTTTAAATGTAGGTATATGTACAACCGTTGAAATTCCTTTTTTCTGAGCTTACCCTATTTGATAAGTTTCCCAAGATTGGTACAAGATGTGATACCCATAAGTGCGTCACATATATTACGGATCTTGGCGCATATGAACGCAACTGATTCATGAAACATCTGCAGTTCTAGCACATCTTCCATATGCATCTCGAGAAGAACCAGAAGGTCATGGGTGCTTGGAACTTGATTGTACTTTTGGCAAAGACGGAAAAGGCAAACCAACTGTGGTTTGTTGTAAATGGAGTCCCTATAAGGTACTCTCTCAGGAGCATGGATTAATCTCAGGGTTGTATTGCCACCACTACCCGGAAGACTACGAGAATCTCGGTGGTAACCGATTTGTGCAAAAACATTTTGGGAAGAATGATAATCCTTGGGTGGATCACGTGTTTGAGAAGTTGGGCTCGATGAGTGCGTCAACAGATAGACTCAAGATGGCTATTTTTTGGTTTCTGGCGACAATGATTAGGGGCAAGACGAAGGTTGCAGGACCAATGGATCCTTTCCTTCTAAGGGTTGTTGATGATTTTGACCTTTGTGAGAGGTTCCCATGGGGATGTCTCACATTGGATGATTTTGCAACCAAGATCCGAAAGATTTGTGAGCGGATGAATGGTACAGTGAGCCCAAATACTACCATTCCTGGATTCATAATACCATTAGAGGTAAATTGTAATTTGTTAAACTAGTTAAGATAAATGTTTTTAGTAGTTGGACTGGATCAATTAAGTTAAACTTTATTATATGTACAACTACTAGCATTTGAAGTCATTCCCAATCTGAAGAATAATTTCAGAGAGAATATTATATGCGAGGATCAATGCCATAGGATGTGTAAGGAAAAGTACAAGCAATTGAACACAAAGGGTTTTGGACTAGGAGACATTTATAAATCTCTCGGCATTTCAACGGTTAGAATAAGTGCATGTTTTGTTTAACAATAGTTTACATGTAGTTTAACATTAGTTTACCTGTAGTTCAACAATAGTTTAACATTAGTTTACATGTATTTTAACAATATTTTAACATTAGTTTACCTGTAGTTTAACATTATTATATATCACAGGAAATTTCAAGCATATTGGTGGCTGAAGGTGAGGAGCGGCGTTTGATGGCGCAAATCATGGATGAGGAGGATGATGGAGGGTATGATATGATAGTTGATGGTTGGAACACCATTATAGCGAATGGTGGGACTTTATTGTGGGCGGATCTCTTGGAAAGGGATCTGGCTTCTAGAACGATCCTACTATTGCTCCAGCTCGTATTGCTATTGATGCTTCAGCTCCTATTTTTGAAAAAATTACAAAAATGTCTGAGGCAATGAAGGAAGGTTTCAAAACCATGAATGATAAGGTTGATGGTTTAACAACACGGATTGAAAACATAGAGAAATCCAACTGTGTTAACCCCTTATGGATTGAGGAAAAGTATCACAATGAGAGTCCTTGCAGATATAAGTTGTTTTATTCAAATTAACTGTATTTTGAATTATTTTATCTGAATTATAACCAGATAAAATGGACTAACTCGCTCACCTATTTCTAGATGAGGAGGAAGAGATGGGAAATGATGCAGAGGAGGTAGGGGAATGGTAAATGTTGCAGTAGAGGCAGGGGAACTGTAAATGTTGCAGGGGAGGTTGATGAGGAGGATGATACGGATGAGTAAGGTGATACAGATGAGGAGGATGATACGGATGAGCCAGTCAATGCTGCAAAGGAGGTAGGAGAACGGTAAATGCTGCAGCAGAGGCAGAGGGAACTGTAAATGATGAAGGAGAGGTTTATGAAGAGGATGATATGGATGAGGAAGGTGATATGGATGAGGCAGTCACTGCTGCAAAGGAGGCAGGGGGAACAGTAAATGCTACAGTAGAGGCAGGGGGAACTGTAAATGATGCATGGGAGGTTGATGAGGAGGATGATACGGATGAGGAAGGTGATACATATGAGGAGGAGGATACGGATGAGGCAGTCACTGCTTCAGATATTTTGGTAAATGTTGTAAAGAGGCACGAGCAACGGCTGAGGCGAATGAGACAGTCATTGCTGTAGTGAATTTGGTAAATGTTTTAGAGGAGGCGGGGGCAACGACTGAGGCCGATAAGGAGGATGAGGAGGCTGATACGGATGAGGAAGAGGATGAAGATGAAGAGACTGATACGGATGAGGAAAAGGCTAAGGAGAAGGCTGAGGAGGCAGGGGCAACGATTGAGGAAAAGGATGAGGAGGAGGCTGAGGAGGCAGGGGCAACGGCTAAGGAAAAGGATGAGGAAGAGGCTGAGGAGAAGGATGAGGAGAAGGACGAGGAGAAGGATGAGGAGGCTGATGATGAGGAGACTTAAGATGAGGTTGATGATGAGGAGTCTTAGGAAAAGGATGAGGAGAAGGATGAGGGGAAAGCTGAGGAGAAGGCTGAGGAGACTGAAGTGCATGGGGACAATCCTCCTGAGGAGGAGAATGAAGGTGATGGCAAGAAGAGGAAGAGGAAGCATTCCAGATACTTTATCACTCCTTATACATTAGAAACTTGGGGAAGTAAAGGAGAAACATGAGGAACAGAAGAAACAAGAGGAAGAGGAGGAAGAGGCGGAAGAGGCGGAAGAGGAGGAAGAGGAGGAAGAGGTGGAAGAGGTGGAAGAGGCGGAAGAGGAGGAAGAGGAGGAAAAAGAGGAAAAGGCGGAAGAGGAGGAACAAGGCGGAAGAGGAGGAAGAGGCGGGCAAGCTACTAAGAACCAAAGAATGTAATTGGTTTCTATGTTTTTATGCTTTGATTTTCAAACTTGGTTATGTTATTATGCTTTGATTTTCGAACTTGGTTATGTTATTATGCTTTGATTTTCAAACTTGGTTATGTTATTATGCTTTGATTTTTGAACTTGGTAATGTTGTGTTTGAATTTGAACGTTAGTTTAAATTAAGTGGACATATTAAAGTAACCTCCACGTCTTTGGGATCTCCTTCGTCGATGTCTCCAATTGACGGAAACCTAGCCTCTTGATTTCTAGCAAGACGCATCTATCATCAATATCAGTAGGAACTTTCCATGAACATTGATGGGGTACTGAATAGATGGTCTTACAGTAAGCCATCACCCAATACTCAGTAAACTAATACCGTGAGAAGCACTCGTGCATATCAACCTCTGCCGTTTTTGCGTGGAACATAGTTGCAGCAATCCCATGTTCACATGGATATTTTTCAATATCATAACACCTACAACTACAATTATTTCTTCTCAAATCAACCATGTAAGGTTTCCCATCTTCTCAAATCACCGTGTATTCAAGCATATAACTGTTTAGCTCATTTACCGATAAATTCTTTGCAATCTCACATCTCTTGTGAAATATGTTATAGACAAAAGGTACTAGCTTTTGTGTATCTGCTACCTCTGCGGCAGCCTTCCTATGCTTGTTGAACCATTCAGAAATCTTGGCAATAATCGAATCAAACAGTGGTAGCAATGAGTATTTCCTTTGATCTTCGAACACACTATTGATAGATTCAGCGGAATTGGTGGTACCTTTCTTTTGGAAAATAGCATCTTGTCCACTTATTCTCCTCAACACTTTCATCCAGATACTCACCACATCTAGGATACCTTCCCCTAAATTCAACATAACGTCAAAGAAACTCAGCCTCTGTGTAACTCCGACCGCATTCTCTAAACTGGTTTGCAACTTCTTTTTTGTTAATGCCATAAGCATACGATTTCACATTCTGAGAAATATGCTACAAACAATATTCATGCTTAGAATGGGATACACCTCCCCTACAGTCAATATGATGATTTTATTTATGTCAGAAACGAACACAAGATCAGGCCGATTTGGCACTAATGTTTTCAACGTTTGGAGAAACCACCTCCAACTTGCACCGTTTTCACTATCTACTACCGCAAAATCCAGAGGATAATGGTGATGCTCTTGATCTTGAGTAGTAGCAACAATAAGAACTCCACCATAAACAGTCTTAAGAAAAGTTCCATCAATAATGATAACTTTTCGCATTACTTGAAATCCTTCTATGCTAGCACCCAATGCAAAGAATACATACTTAAACTTGTCTCCTTCACCACATTCCAGCCGTGTTAACGTACCATAATTCATCGTCTCCAACATGTGCAAATAAGAAGACATCATCTTATAACAATCTTCTGGGCTGCAGCGCACATCAGCTAAGACTAGTTTTTTCCTCTCAAAGCGTAACTATATGACACCTGACAACCTAGCCTTCTTTATACCAAACCAATCAAATTTTTTGCGGATGGAGTATCGAATTGACCCGGATAATCATCATGCAGAACTGATGCAACTAATCGCGGTGTTCCCTTTTTTTAGTGTTGCTTGTACTCGTAGTTAGCCGAGAGCATGTATGCATATTGTTGTATGTTCTAATAAACCAACGATATGAACCCTTACCAGTCACAACTCGGACAGACCATTTGCAACCTATACCTCGACATTTCAACACATATAACTTAGTTGTCGACTTGATCGTAACGACCTCAAAAAAATGCTCATGTACAGCTCTATCAACTAAATCTTGGACTTCATGCTTACTATCAAATTATTGCTTTACCCTCACATCAATGCCATCATCCCATTCAACCTTTGAAACTTCCCCAACCACATCTGGTTCTACAATAGGTGAACCTTGATAGTAATCAAAACCCACATCAGCACATGTACCTCTACAGTCATCGACATCCAAATCAGCAGGTGTACCTTGACAATCATCGACACATAATTCATTGTTTCCCTTATCTGCATTATAAGGAACAATATCCAATCCCGCTAAACATTGAGATGATTCTCCAATTTCTAGCAAATAACCAACTCTATCTACCTTATCTCCACCATCATTCTGAACATCCTCACAACATTCCCAAACTCTACTTGATTTACCGGATGCTATCTCCTGTCTTGAAGCTTGTGAACTATGTCGAGTTCGTTCAACAACTTCCACTACCTCCACCTGCAAACAACAGGCACTTTATTTTCACACAACCATATGTATCCGAAGACATCATTTTCATCGTATATATATGCTACTCTCTGCAATACTCCATGAATATAACTTATTTTCAGCATTGTCGATTCATCTACATTCACTTTTTTGCGTATTTTCCCAACCAACGATGAGTAATTGAATTCCTCCGCACCACCATACATAAATAAAGAATACATTTGAAGTTCTTTTGGATTCCATTTAACAACATCTTCCCTATTTGAATAATGTCCACCATAATCACAATATATGAGCGTCATTGTCCTTTGCAAAGAAATCATAAACAACAATGTTATATAATAGTTGTACCAGATGTACATAGTTTAACTAACGTAACATAGTTTACCTTGTTAAACAGTAAGCTAAAATCAAACTTAGTTTTACGTACTTAAACTTCGTTTAACTACCACATCATAATTTACCTGGCTGAATAGTTAGCTAAACTCTAGTTTAACAAAGTTTATCTTAGTTTAACTTAGTTTACCTAACTACCATATCATAGTTATACCGTGTCATAGTTTAACCTTGTGTATCTAAGTTTAACTTTTCTATCCTACTTTACCAACAGTAACTGCGATTCTACCCAGATCCTATCCACTAATTCCAAACCAAGATTTGACAATGAGCTAAAATCCAAAATCGAATTGAAACTATTACTGATATATAAAATACTTCAATTGAAGAGATTAAAGCTAATTATCTTTACATTGAAGAGATTTTCACCTCCAAATTCGTCGGAGGTTTGCCCAGATTTGTCGGAGGTTGCAGAGCTTCATCGGAGGTTGTAAAGCTTTGTCGGAGGTTGCAGAGATTCGTCGGAGGTTACAGAGGCCGATCGAAGAAGAAGATCGAGCTTCCAGCCCAGCTTCCATCGAATCCAACAAAAAAAAATTAATTTTTTTATTTTTCTTTAATAATTAATTTTAATATTTAATGCAAGGGTAAAGTTGAACCTTCAATTTTGTTATATTAATGAAAGTTATGTAGATCATTTTTTCTCAATAAGGCTAGTTTGGCACTTTGCCCTCATTTTTATCCATTTTCTGAATTTGCAGATATATAGCTGTAAAAACTACTTTATCTGAAGCAATTCTTAAGGACGCTGGTCCGTCCATGATCCAAGACGATATTGAAAACATTTCAATCAATGACATTCTCACTGGTGGCTCAGATTCTACCAGTATGTAGTCTCAAAGACATTCACTGCAAAATATTGTTCTTTTATAGTGTATTTCTATCTTGTTTAATCCTCTTGAAAAACTTCTGAGTTCTGAATAAAGTGTTTTCTTTGTAATGAGATTACGTTTGCCATATGGAATTAGACAGTGAAAACATTATTTTCGACTGTATTTATCTCTAGGCTATAGATTTCTAATTCGCTAAATCCATGAATTTTTCTTCATCAAGTTCGTAGTAGCTTATATATACAGTTTCAACCTTTTCCTTTTACATGGTTGACTACTTACGCACGAGATTCTGCAAATATACTTAAAGATAACAGTGCCAGCGACAAAACCAAAACCGACAGGTAAGAAAGGTTACTTACTCCCAGTAAAAGTCATCTGGTTATCAATCATATCTCATGGACTTCAAGAATAATAATTGTTACTCATTGACTGTGTTTCAACATTTGAGAATGAAACGAATGATATGGCAAGTGGAGAATTTTATAAACTTGAGATTGCAGATGCAATTTTCCAACAGGTTTCAGGGTTCTTGCCGAGATATATTGATGTACGGGAGTCTTGGCATTGCTCTCTCTTGTGTCTTCTTTGCGGCCACCGACTGGAATATCAACCTGAAAACATTCATTCGAGAATATTTTTGTTGTCAAAGCTTTTTCTTTTTATCTTCTGGAGTTGTTGTTTTATGTATAGGCCATGCAATATGCTTCTCCAAAAACTTTGTGGAATGCATTGGTTGGAGCAAAAAGCCTTTCTTTTAGTCAGAACCAAGGTTTGTACCAAGATTATGAAATTCGTTAGACGTTAATCAGACATCGAGGATGGGATTAATCGGGAACTAATTTTTTATATTAATTTATTTTTATTGTTAAAAACTAAATATTATGTAATATATATATATATATATATATATATATATTCTTTTATGTATTATTTTATTTTAATTTAATATTAAATTAAGTATATTATGTTGTATATATACATATATTGAAGTTATTATGCATTTATATATATATACAAAAAAAATTAAAAATTAAAATTTTTGTTAGTTAAAAAAAAAACAATTAGTCAGCAGGTTAATTGGCAACTCGGGTTCAATGCGGGTCAAACTCGTTTGACCGCTTACCTCAGCCAAATTCGACCAAAACGGTTCGGAAAACTACCACGGAACGTCTAGACAGCCGCCTAGGCATCTAGCCACCCGTGTTTTAGAACCTGGATGTTAGCAATAAGATAGCTTTCTGGATTTTTTAATTATCGACATACAGTAGATTTATTTCATATTAGATGGTAAAACTATAGGGAAGGAGCAATCTAGTTTCATAAATAGACAAAATGTTTTAATTGATGATATGTTTTGAGCAAGAATTTTTATATGCCGGCTTATAACCAATCACATTTTGCTTCAATAATAATATGGACTTACACAAATCTGTTCAGTAGCTAGTTTTACCGCAACTGCATTAATTAAAGATGAACATGTGTTATCAAAAGTGGTTGCCTCGTTAAAACCCCCGAGCTGAAAAACCCATTTGGGACAAAAACAACTCGTTGGAAAAAGAGTACACCCACTTTCGATCGAGCTGAAAATAAATATAGAAAATATGGAAAAATCGTCAACAATGTGGCGATCATAGTCTTGTGGCGAACCACTCTTGGAATCCTAGCATCATGATGCCTTGGCTTTGAAGTGTAGATAGTCGGTTACGAACTTTCCTTCCTATGTCGCGTATCAAATGGTCAATCAATGATGGGTTATCTCCATGTCTTCGCTTGTTTTGCTCTCTCCACATAAAATAGACCGCGACTTGGAACATGTATTTTGCAATGAAGTCACATGTATCCCTTCCACCTAAGGACATAAACATTTGTAATATATCATGAAAACAATCCGTATACCTGTGATTGAAGATGCGCGCCATTAATTGCCACCACACCTGCGAAGCAAACGAACAAGAGAAGAAAAGATGGTCTCGAGTCTCCATCGCATTAGAGCATAAAACACAACCAGAAGGAGTATTAGAATTCCATAAAACCATACGATCTCTTGTAGATAACCTATTCAATATAGCCAACCAAGCGATAAACGAGAACTTTGGAGTGGCATGGGGAAACCACACTCCTTTAGACCAGGCCTGTTCTGGCGAGTGAACTCGAAAATGGGCGTAGGTGTCCTTTGAAGAGAAGAGTGGCCTGAATTTGTCCCTATTGCCCCGCCAAAGAGAGATGTCCATGGCTGATGACCGCTTATCCCTGAGCATGTCAATCTCATCCTCTAACTGAGAGTGTATATCCGTGCGATGGCGACGACGATGATGATTATCGAAAACCTCTCCTAATGTATCTGTTGACTTAATGCCCATGTCTATACAGCCCCTATCCCCTAGAAGATCAGCCAATCTCCCAAACCTACTCCAATGATCATGCCAAAAGGATGTTTGACAACCATTATGAATCTGTACCTTATGGAAGTCCTTAGCCAAGTCACGATATTTTAAAAGCTTGCGCCACATCCAAGAGCCTGCTTGCGTTATTGACTTCACCGACCAAAATGACGCCTTCCGAATGAGATGTTTTTGTATCCAACGAACCCAAAGGGATGTCCTCGAAGTAACCAACCTCCATATCAGCTTGAGGCAACTAACCTTGTTTGAAAGTTCCAAAGACCTGAGGCCTAGCCCCCCTTCCTTTTTTGGTTTGCAAACATCCTCCCATGCGACTTTGGCTTTTTTTTGTTTTTGTATTAAAGCATTTGCTAAAAAGTTTTTGCACTAGAGAAGTTGTCTAAATATGTAAAGGATTACATTGTCTTACCTATATAATTTCATCGTTACTGAATCCTGATGTAAGGGATTACTTTGTCTTACCTTATAGGTGGAGAGAGAGTCCAACAGTTTATGGATTACATTGCTGATATAGAGAGCAAGTAAGAATAACCATTTGATAAATATTCAGTCCAATATAAATGGCAAGGCAAGAGTTTGATAATTCGATAATTCCCTCATCAAAATAGATTATCATGTATTAGTATAATAGACTACATAAATTGGAATAAATTGTGAATAATCATCTATTGTGACCTGTGTGGGGGCTTTAATTTTCTTATTTTACTGTGCCAGAATTCCCGTCTAAGCTCGACTGGCTAAACACTGCCCCTCTCCAGTTTCACAGGGTAAATTCTCATTTAAAGTTATGTGAAGAGTTGATAACATATATTTTTATGCATTGAAAATGTGTTGAGGATTAGTTTTTCGATGAATTAAGAGATGATTGGTTTCAACTCTTGGAAAACATTAGATAAATTATTGCTTTGCTACCAAGTTATATTTTTGCATGCGAGTTCTTAGTAACTTCTGACATTTTGTGACAGGAATTAAAAGGGAAATTGGTTATACTTGATTTTTGGACCTACTGTTACATAAACTATATGCACGTATAACCGGATGTAGAGTTTCTTGAGAAGAAGTACAAGGACATGCTAGTGAGTATTATATTATTGCTCCTCTCTTATATGAAATTTCAGTAGGGTTGATCAAAGCTTCAACTATGAATTGCCATCAGTGTGTAGTTCACCATTGTGGGTGTGCACTCAACTAAGTTCGACAGCGAGAAGGATTTAGAATCAATTCGAAATGCAGTTCTACACTATGAAATCACCCACCTGGTAGTTTCCATGCTCAAATTTTGAAATTTCTTATAAATTTTTCCTAATTGTTTGTGAAATTGGTTACCAATGCCACTTCCTGGATTTTTTTGTTGTTTTTAAACTGGCTGTTTGTTAAGACATGTAATAAGGTCTGGCCAAAAAACCGTATTCGTTTATCCGAACCGAACCTGATCCGTAAAGTTGTACCTGAACCCCTTCTATACTGGAACAAATTATTCCATTGGGTACTAAATCTCTAAACCCAAAAACCCGTACCCGAAACTTGAAACCCGAAAGTATATACTATCCATAAAAAATACCCTAATTCGAGGATCCTATCCTATAAATGTAAATTTTTTTTATGTGTAATATAAAAATACCCAAAAACCCGAATCCGAACCCGAAAACCCAAAAAATACCCAAAAACCCGAATCCGAACCCAAACCGGATCAAAACCCGAATTTTTCGGGTTTTTTCAGGGTTTCATCTTTGAAACCCGAACCCAACAAATTATTCCATTGGGTATTAAATTTCTAAATCCGAAAACCAAAATCCGATAGAGCTTTACCCGAATGCCCACCCACTACATGTAATGATGGAATCACATTTCCTTATTGGAAAGATTATAGCTGGTCAAAAGTTTCACATTTTTGCATATTCTGTAAATTACTACATTGTTTAGCTTTTATTATTTCGCATCTTTGTCGACTTTATCATTTGTTTTCTCCTTCAGTGTTCAACTAATACATGTTTGGATGCTTTTTCAATGCTATAACATAACTATTTTTCATAAATTACCAGCGTATTGCTTAATTAGTTATTCGTCTCACTTTAAAGGTTGTGAACGATGGAGACATGTATATGGAGACATGTTTCTCCAAATGGTAAAGTTATTGCACAAATCGCCAGAGAAGGTCATCGAAAAATAACAATATTTAGCACCTTCCTACGCGTTTTTTCTCCTCTGTTTCCTTTAACATTTTTAAGTTCAAGAATCTCTTGTTGTTGCTAAAATTGTTGATTTCACTTTGGACTGCTAAAGAGTGGAAATTTTAATACTATGTTTCTCCAAAATGTTATTTCCGAGAAAATAAATATTTAGTCAAATCAAAATTCCACCTGAAATATCACTCACTGTTCTTTCCTTTGAAGGATCTTGATGACTTGGTGGCGGCAGCTATGATTTATTATGGTAGGAAGAATGTATTAGACAGTACTCCACTTCCAACACGTTACAACGATCCACGCTTGGCCGCGTCACCATTGAAATTTCCGGGAAAGTTGACGATTGATACACTTAACAATCGTTATTCATCTCAGACAGTAACCATAACTGTATCGTATGTCCTTGCCTCATATTACCCTTGTTATCTCTTTTGGTTGTCTCATATCAATGTTATGCATGATTTTCAGATTGTAACTGATCTTGAAGGAAATTTTATCGTTCAAATAGGCAGCACCGGGGAGGAAGGTTTCCGTGATGGTTCCTTCGAACATGCTGCATTCAATCGCCCTCATGTACTGATAAAGAGGTTTTTACACCGGGTCTATCAAATAATCCAAGTACATTATAGTACGTTGGGATTGATCCACGAAGATTATGTATTAACGCATTACAACTATAGGATATAAATCCAATCTAAGGCAAATCAAAAGATTTTTAGTTTTAAAATCCAAATTCAAATATGCAAATAAAGCGGGAAAACACTAAAATCGGTTTTAAGAATCAAATAGAAAAGTGAACTCTCAGGTTAAAGATATGATGTTAAGACACTTGATTGCTAACTAATGGAGTTTCATTCTACTTTAATAAGCTAATCTTTCGGTCTAAAGTCACTAAAGTTGACTAATTCACTTATGTGCCACTAATCTTTATCTTATTCACCAAATCATCAATAACTTTTATTAGCAATAAGAGATCAAAGTTCATTAATTACAAGCTTAACTAACCATAATTCATCCTAATCAACTACTTCTGTAGGTTAGGAACAAAAAGCTCTTAATAATCTTCATTTAGACATTTCATCAAACAGCTTGCGGGTATGAAATTACCTAAGTTCTAAACTACAAATTCCTTGGCTAATCTAGCATTAAAAACCATCATTAAGCAAGGATCTATCCTAATCTAAACCTAAACTCCACTAATCAATAACTTATCATCCTAGATCTACCTAATCCCAAGAGTTCAAAGGTGACTGACTACTCACTAATCAAATGATTGATCTATGACCAATGTTAAAATGGTAAATACACAAAAGATTTAAGAAGAGAAAGAGTTTTGATATTTTGAAACCAAGAAATTCATACAAAGTCTTAATGAAAACCTTCAAAGAGGCTAACAGAAAATCTCATAAACAAACGATAAGTCTCTTAATTAGATTTAGAGACTATTTATAGTGAAATATAAAAGTTGGTTCAACATAAAATCAGATTGGTTTGGACTCGGTTTAGAAACAAAATTCAGAAATCAAATCTGGTCCAGCGGTGTCGTGATCCCGCTAAAACAAACCGCTCAAGTCCCGCAGTGTCGTGATCCCGTTAAAATAACCCGCTGGTGTCCCGTGGTGTTGTGATCCCGCTCATATTGGCCGCTGGTTCCTCCGGTGAGTTTTGTCACTTCTCGAGCGGTCACATGAAGCCGCTGGGTTATACTGGTCTTCAATAAATGGGTCATATCTCCTTCACCACTGATCCAAATCACTCTAGACCACCTCCATTGAAAAGCTAACTAAATTTCCTATAACTTTATCCAGGGTTCTGGAGTTAAATCTCAAATAAAACTTGCATCTGAGTCGATTTTTTGAGACATTGGTTATGCTTCATCATTTCTCTTATTTACTAATCCCTCTTGATGCATTGCTCACTCCAATACCTATAAAATAAGAAATATTTGAAAACATGCATCTAACTACCTAAATATGAAATACAAACACAAGAATATAATGACACCGAGAATCATGCTTTGAGGTATGTACGTCTTTATGTTGCCTCTATTGCAAACAAGAATCTGAATTTTAGGTGTTTGGCATCGTATTTTGGACTTTGATTGATTTTTTTGCGTAGGGAGATTGATTTTGTCCAAAAAGACTGTGCGGACTCTGGCTGGTAACTGAACAAAAGGTTCAGAGTACCAAGGCGGCCGAAAAGGAACCACACAGGCAAGAGACTTGACTCGGAACATCGGTTTCTACATATTAGTCAATTCAGACTTGCTTAGAACTGTTAACTTTCTCAAGAGTAACAGTGTCCTGGACTTTGAATTTTTCAGCTTTTGAATTATCCTTGGGATGTATGCTTTGAGCCGGTGAATGAGAAGGTATACATTGCAATGGCAGGTCAGCACCAGATTTTTGAATACAATGTGCTTGATGGTTTTACTCGAGTTTTCAGTGCAAATGGCTATGAAAGAACCCTCAATGGTTCTACGTGTGCATACACTAATTACTTAAAATACTTGATCTCTGTTGGCTTTTCTTATGCTATATCATTTTCTCAGCCTTCAGGAATCTCATTAGGCCGTGGTAATTACTTCAAACTTTCTCTTCTATCCCGAATTAGGATTGAGTTTGATGTGTAATGTAAGTATAGATTTGAAGGAAGCATATATTGCTGATAGCGAGAGTAGTTCTATTCGTGCCCTTGATCTTCAAACTGGAGGATCGAGATTGCTTGCTAGTGGTGATCTGTATTTTTCTAAGAATCTTTTCAAGGTAATGACTTGATTCGTCTTGTCCGACAGTCATTGGTATTCGGAGGAACTGTAACAATATTTAAGTATCCATGCTTAACTCTTCCTTGGCTCTATGTTCAAGTTTGAATGTTCCATCTCTAGGTACATCAGTCGCTAACACTGGCTAAATCTTGAACAGTTTGGAACAATGACGGTGTGGGAGCAGAAGTTTTCCAGCAACATCCGTTAGGTGTATTATGCGCAAAAGACGGTCAAATATATCTAATTGATAGCTATAACCACAAGGTAATTTCATTTGGAAAGTCGAAGGAAACACCTATTAATATGAATATAAACCAAAGAAGGTTTGGAATTTATATGAATGTAGTTTCGAACAACTCTGTTACAAATATAACAATTGAAAAATTCTTGATAGTTACAAGATCTTAAATCTAAACTTTCATGTGTAGATTAAAAAGTTGGACCCTGTAACGAAACCTGTCGTTACTGTTGCTGGAACGGGAAAAGCCGATTTCAAGGATGGGCAAGTCAAGGTTGCTCAGGTCAAGGTTGCTCAGGTCTGATCTAGGTTGCTACAATCTTGTACGTTGATTAAATAGACAATCTGATTTGTTAGTTTGACACATTATGTTTTCATTCTCTGTTGTAGCTTTCAAACCCTGTAGGACTTGCATTAACTGAAAACGGTAACATTGGAATGGTCCCTTCAACCATTTTTGATGATGGAACAATTGAGTGCAAATTTCATAGCCTATCTTGTATTCATGGAGGCTGTTCGTGGCGGATACAAACAATAACCTTATCAGATACGTAGGGTCTGTTTGTTTGCCAGCCGTAGGAGGCTGTGTCATGCGGCCAAACAATGTTCGTTTGTCAGCCGCAACCTCCTGCAGCCAAATGCTTTGATCAGACTCAAATCGCTGCGTCAAGAAATTTCATCCGTGGGAAAATATGGCGGTGCGTCTCACACTGTTGCGTCTAATATCGGTAAAAGTCAAAAGCCCTTAAATTTATCTGTGAACTACACAAAAATTGCCATTAACCATGATTCTCAGATCTTTCACGCGACCTTCTTCTTACTTAGCTGAGATGAGCTGAGTTTGAGATCCTCGTCATCATAGCTTCACCATCTTCAAAGATTTGGTAAATTCATATGTAATTGTGCTCAGTACTTAGAGCGATGTGGGTTTTGTTTGAGAGATTCTCTGACTCATTTAGGGTTTTTCAATTCAACCTGTATTTTGAATGTTCATTGTGGATCTTTCTTCTTACTCCGCCATAATTTAATAAAGTTGGGATATTTTTGGTTGTTAGGTATTTGTGAAGTCCCACAAGTCAAATTCTTATTTCAAGAGGTACCAAGTGAAGTTCACGAGAAGAAGAGGTATAGATTCTGACTTAAAATCTGTAGCCTGAGTCATTTGTTTTTGGCTCTCTGGTTTGTTTGCAGTGACTTGACATGACTTACTTGTGAGTCATTTGCTAATTACTCGTGTGCTTCATCTCTTTGGTTCCCATTTTTATCTAATATTTGCTTCATCAAGGATCCTGTCATTTGTATTGTTTTCTTTTTGAGCTCTAATTAGTAATTAGAAGCTTGAGGTAAAACAATAGAATCAAGGGTTTTTGGATGCCTGATGCATCAATGATCGATGGACTGATTGTTTTAAAGAACCTATTTTGCTTTGTGCTTTTGTGCTTTGCATCAATGATTCCGATTGCAAAGGAACATGTTTAGCTTTGTGCTTTGGTTTTGCTTTGGTATTACAGAATAAGCTCAATTGAAGAATCAGCTCGCTTTGTTCTTTTGTGCTTTGATTTTGAACATAACGTGTTTACTTGTTACATGTTTTACATGGTATGATTTCAGTTTGCTGTGTTTTCTTTGAAATGATTTTAGGTTGCTTTCATATGAGTTTTTTACTCTGTATTTTTACTTGAATGATCTCTGTATTTTCAGTTGTATTTGCTTGGTGTTTATGGATCACTGTGATGGTTACAGTTCTCACTTTTTATTTGACTCAATTGTAATCATCCCAGTTCTGTCACAAATTGATAATGTCTTCTTGGTTTGGTTAAGAGGGTTTTTTAGAAAAATCATCTTTTAACTATTCCCTAGGTCGCAGAATCTATACCATTAGAAAGATGCATCAGTTGATGCAGTTATTACAAGTCTTGTTATGTGTTCTGTCACAAATGTCACTCAAACACTCAATGGTAATTGTATACTTTTTTGAAAAATATAACATCTTTGTTAAGTTTATAAACATTTGAATATTATAGAGATAAAGTGGATTCTAAGACCAAGAGGGCTTTACCTCTTTATGGAACATGTGCAGCTGAAGGTATCTCTTTTGATCATTCACCCAAATTTTGATTGTTGAAGAGAGTTTTTTACTTAAATAATTTCGTTTAATATTTATGTTTTAATTTCGTTTATGATTTATCACAAAAAATATTATATAAAAATTATTACTGTGATTGTTAACCATACAAAAAAAATTTAGAATAAATGTAATATTATTTAAACTATATAGTAATCATAAAAAAATTTATAACAAATTTATAAAAATTAAATTTTGAATTAAATGAAAATCATATGCGCAGCTGTTAAAAGAACAAACTTGCGGTCAGACGCTGCGACCAGATGCGCGGCTGTTAAACAATCAGATTTGAGGTGTGGTGTGTAACAGAGACAGCGGTAGAAGAAGAGCCTGAATCAATTAGGCATTGCTCTCGTCTTAAGTAAGCTAATATAAGTATATAAGTGACAATGGAAAACACAAGACCTTTCAAACACATATCTCCCCACAAGTGTAAAAAGTTTAGACCTAAGAAATAGTGGTATTGAGAGGATTATTGATGGCATAAAAGGTCTTCATAATCTTCAACTTTTTTTATCTATAAAGCTGTAAAAGACTCGCGTTAGCTATATAACTCATTCAGATACTTTACAACTTTTTCTTATGCTATATTTTTGGTGTTGATGCAGCCCTCAGACAACACAATTTGCTCAGCCTTCAGGAATCTCGTTAGGCCCTGGTAATTACTTTAAACTTCTCACTTCTATCAAGAATTAGGATTGAGTTTGATGTGTAATGTGAGTGTAGGTTTAAAGGAAGCATATATTGCTGACAGCGAGAGCAGTTCTATTCGTGCCCTTGATCTTCAAACTGGAGGATCGAGATTGCTCGCTGGTGACGATCCGTATTTCTCTGAGAATCTTTCCAAGGTAATGACTATTCGGTTTATACTAAAATCATTGGTATTGTAGCAATATTTGTATTATAGCAATATTTAAGTATCCTTGGCAGTTTTAGAGTATCTACAAGTTTGAATGTTCCATCTCTAACACAGGCCAAATCTTGAACAGTTTGGAGACAATGACGGTGTCGGAGCAGAAGTACTCCTGCAACATCCGTTAAGTGTATTATTCGCAAAAGACGGTCAAATATATCTAACTGATATCTATAACCACAAGGTAATTTCATTTGAACAACTCTGTGACAAATATAATAATAGAGAAAGTCTTGACTGTTACAAGATCTTAACTCTAAACTTTGATGTGTAGATTAAGAAACTGGACCCTGTAAGCAAACGTGTTGTTACTATTGCTGGAACGGGAAAAGCCGGTTTCAAGGAAGGGAAGGTCAAGGTAACTCAGGTCTGATCTGGGTTACTACAATCTCGTACGTTGATTATATAGACGGTCTGATTTGTTAGTTTGACACATTATTTTTTTGCCTGTTGCAGCTATCAGAGCCTGCAGGACTTGCTCTAACTGAAAACGGTAAGTTTCTGGTCCCTGAATAGTTATTAATGAGGGAATAATATGTAGAAAACGGTAAGTTCAGAGCCTACTGTTTTCAGGGAGGCTGTTCGTGGCGGATACAAACAATAGCCTTATCCGATACATAGATTTAAACAAAGGAGAAGGGGCAGAGATTCTTGCATTGGAGTTAAAAGGCGTTCAACCGCCAATGCCAAAGGCAAAATCCTTGAAACGTTTGAGAAAACGTGCCTCGGCTGATAAAAAGATTGTCAAAGTGAATTCTGTTACGTCTCGTGAAGGAGATTTGAATTTCAAAATCTCATTACTAGATGGACACCCATTTCTCCAAGGTCGAGATCTCTTGCACTGTCTCTTTTGGCCCTTCCTATTTTATCTCCCTCTAGCTTTATCAATTATAAAACATATTGCTCGTTGTGCACAGGAAGCTCGGAGTAATTTTGTGGTTGATGTGGAGCCTGAAAACGCAGTAGCGGTGGATATGGTGGACGGAAATCTCAGCCCGGACGGTTCAACGATGATTCATTTTAGACAATCTTCAACTTCAGCTTCTGTTGGGAAAATCAGTTGCAAGGTTTACTTCAATATCTTTGATAAAACTGAAACTAGTTGTCTAAAGATTACATTGTTGCTTGCTTTTACATTTTGCAAAAATATTTTCTGAAAATTATAATTGCAGGTTTACTATTGCAAAGAAGACGAGGTTTGTTTGTACCAGTCCGTACAGTTTGAAGTCCCTTTCAAGGTGGAATCAGAATCATCTGTTTCTTCGACGATCACATTTACGTTAAACCAAGAGCATCTGATGCTGGTGGGTTACAGCTTCAAGCTGTTGGAACTTAATCATTCTCGTTTAACTTAAGATCGGTTGAATAAGTTGGTTACAAAATCAAAAGTTATGTCAAACGGTTGTGTCTTTTAAATTTCACAAGTTATGTTGTTTCATTGTAATGTTTCGATTACAGAAATCGAAACCCAAGTCTTTGTAATGTGTGTCAGATATCAAAAAGGTAATTAATAAAACAAGTCAAGTTCATCATAGTTAACCATTAAACACATGCTCTGTTTTTGTTCTTAAAAACAGAGTACTTCCATAAACTCAAAAACCCCATTTCAACATGGTATTAGAGCAATTTCGATTCTAGGCCAAGTTAAACTTAAAAAACAGTTCCGCTAAGAGTTCAACCAAGAGAAAAGAGTTATGGAGACAACGGCGCATCAAATTATACCAATCTTCAAAGGCGATGATTACAGCTTTTGGAAGATAAAAATGATGACAATCCTAAAGACGATAAAGCTTTGGGAGGTGACTAAAAGCAGATTACCGACGAGTATAAACACACCAGACATGGCTAAAATCAAGAGGAAATAGTCATGAAGGATATGATGGCGTTACAACTAATTCAAATGGCGGTAGCAGATGTTATCTTTCCGAGAATTGCACCAGCGACAAGTGCAAAGGAAGCGTGGAGTGCACTAGAAATGGAGTTCCAATGAAATCCTCAAGTGAGGATGATAAAACTTCAAACTCTACGGAGAGAGTATGGGAACTTAAAGATGGAGGAAAGTGACAACATCAACACTTTCACAACAAATTTGATCGAGATCGGGAATCAACTTAGATTGCACGGAGAAGAGAAAATGGACTATCAAATGGTCCATAAGATATTGATTTTTCTCCCCCAAAATTTCGATAGCATTGTCGCCGTGTTGGAACAAACAAAGGATTTGTCGACATTATCAATTACGGAATTGATTGGTATGTTGAAGGCGCATGAGAAGTACATAGAACTCCGAGAAAAGCGATCAACAGAAGGAGCATTCTACGGAGAAAGATTTGTTTCGAGAGGAAGAAACAAACGAGATGACAAATGTCAAGAGAAAACCAATAGGTGGTGTGGCGTTTGTAGAAGAAACAATCACAATGAGAGTGATTGTTGGAGAGAGCAACACACATATGTTAGCTTGACTACAGGTGTAAGGAGAGACGCAAAATGTTTCGTGTGTAAAAAACCAGGACATATAGTGCGAAACTGCAAGGTAAGGAAGGTCGAGAGAGAGCACATAAGCCTAGAAGAAACAAACAAGGATAGTGACAACGATCACGAGCTGTTCAGTGCAGTTGAAGAAGAATCATCATCAAACGTGAATGATGAGACGTGGTTAGTTGACAGCGGTTGTACTAATCACATGACCAACGAAGTTAAATACTTTATTACGCTCGATCGGAGTATAATGGTTCCGATCAAGGTGGACATCCTCAAGGAAGAAGGATATTGAGAATCAAGATGGAGCATAAAAGTTTTCCAATTAAGTTGAGAAACTCAGAGATGAGCGTTTTCCTTACAAGAGAAGAAGATACAGTTCTGAAGAATGGTGATTGTAAGATTAATCTTACAATTGAGATAAAGTTTAAATGCCGTAAGATATTTGCAATTCAGGATTTTCCACCGGGTCATGGATCCCTTGCTATGCGAACTAGACTGGATACGAAGATTATGAAGAACGGGAATATTGCTGCTAAAAAGAAGATAATAAAAATAAGTCTTATTCAGCTTTGAAGAACTTTGAAGGAAGATTAGCGTGAAACCGAGATATGATTAAGGGGGAGTGTTGGAACTTAAACATTCTCGTTTAAGTTAAGGTCGGTTGAATAAGTTGGTTACAAAATCAAAAGTTATGTTAAACGGTTGTCTTTTAAATTTCACAAGTTATGTTGTTTCATTGTAATGTTTCGATTATAGAAATCGAAACCCAAGTCTTTGTAATGTGTGTTAGATATCAAAAAGGTGATTAATAAAACAAGTCAAGTTCATCATCGTTAACAATTAAACACATCCTCTGTTTTTGTTCTTAAAAACAGAGTACTTCCGTAAACTCAAAAACCCCATTTCAACACAAGCTACACGCTGAACCACATGATCACGTTATGATTAAAGAGAACAGGTATGTATGATATATGATCCATCAGCATATATCTGTATTATGTGGAGGATTTTGATCAAATAAACCCATACTCAGAAAGCTAAAGTAAAAGTAACAATAAACATTGGTGAGCATGTAAACATACCAACAACAAACATTTGGATTGGATGCTCACGACGATTGAGAAGTTTTCTAGATATTCCTACCAACATCATTAGTCTCTCTGTAACAGAGACGGCGGTAGAAGAAGCCCATGAATCAATTAGGCATTGCTCTCGTCTTAAGCATAAGTGACAGTGGAAATCTCAAGACCTCCTTAACACATCTCCCCACGAGTGTAAAAAGTCTAGTCCTTAGCAATAGTGGTATTGAAAGGATTATTGATTGCATCAAAGGTCTTCGTAATCTACAACTGTTTGATCTATCAAGCTGGAAAAGACTCGCGTTGGTTATAACTCGTTCAGATATTTTACAACTTTAATCTGTTACCTAGCTATAAATGTTAATGGCTAGACAAGTCATTTTCCAAACAAGAGTCTTGGAAACGCCAGGTTCTTGTCGACGCCCAGCATATTTTTCATGTTCTAGAAAATGCAGAAGTAAGCTTTCTATTTGAGGGTTTTCTGCATTATCATGTTTATTCGTTATTATAATTGTAATCATCTTGCTACTAACAAGATCTGCTTTGGAATATTTTTTGTTAGGGTAATGGATCAATTGTTAGGTATATCATTTGACGTAGCAGAGATCAACGAATTAAAAATAAACACGAGGGCCTTTGAAAAAATGTACAATCTTTTCTTCCTTGAAGTCTATGATCGGAGTTGGTGGCATAGCGGAAAAAGAAAAATACACAGTTTAGAGGAGATGGAGTTTCTACCTCGCCTAATGTTACTACGTTGGAGTGCATACCTGGGAATGAGTCTTCCTTGTAGATTTTGTCCAGAAGCTATGGGAAGGAACTCAGGTTAGTTATTTATGCGTGTTGATATAAAACGAGATAGCTAATATTTGGTATTAGCAATATTCACGTAGAAAAATAGATAAAATAAGATGAAAAAGTCCTTTCTCATCATTAGTTGATTGTTGAATTTTTGATTCAGCCGCTTGCAAATCTCAAGAAGATGGATCTCCAGTTTTCATCTCGTTTGAAGGAAGTCCCAGATCTTTCAAACGCAACAAATCTGGAGAAGTTAAATCTGTATGCTTGCACTGCTTTGGTAGAGCTTCCATCCTCATTTTCGAATCTTCATAAACTAGAAGTTAAAAATGTTGACTTGTACTTGTGGCGCTGCAAAAGTCTAGAAGTCATTCCAAGTCTCATAAACTTGGTATCTCTTCAAAATATCCACATGGGGGAATGCTCACGATTGAGAAGTTTTCCAAATATTGGCATCACGAATCTCATATTGAGATATATTGATATAAGTGACAATGTAAATCTCAAGACCTTCTTAACAGATCTCCCCACTGAATGTTAAAATTCTATACCTAAACAGGAGCGGTATTGAGAGGATTACAGGTTGCATCAAAGATCTTCATAATCTTGAACTGTCAAGATGCAAAAGACTCGTGTCATTGCCAGAGCTCCCCAGTTCGCTCAAATTTCTATGTGCAGACGATTGTGAATCACTAGAAAGAGTAAGTGGCCCTTTAAACACCCCAAATGCAGATCTCAATTTCTCCAACTGCTTCAAATTGGATGGAGAAGCACGACGAACGATTATTCAAGGATCGTTTGTTAACGGGTGTGCTCTCTTACCCGGAAGAGAAGTACCTGCAGATTTCAATCACCGAGCCAGAGGAAATTCCTTAACAATTCCTCATTCTGCTTTCAACAGATTTAAGGTTTGCGTCGTTATTTTACCTTACTACCTTCATGAATATCAATATGACGAAAGTGACGACAGTGACGACAATGAATTTAAAGTTCCAAAACGATTGCATCGTTGCATAATTGACGTACCACTTCCCGACGCCTATGAAGGTACAAAATCGGAACATCTATTGATATTTCACTCAAGCTTGCCATTGATCGACCCCTCTGAAGTGAGCAGAAAGATAGTGCTCCAATTCAGCTCCAGATCTTGAGAGACGAAACTGACGGAAACAATAATGGGGGATCTGGCAATGAAGATGAAGACAGGGACCTCTCTGATACACATGAATCCGATGAAGAATCAGACGAAGAAGAAGCGTCTGATAAAGAAGACTATGAATATGAATCTGCCCAAGCGTCTGAAAGAGAAGATGAAGAAGAGGTTACAACTTTAATTTGTTACCTAGCTACACATGTTAAGCTTCGTATAGTAAAACTTTGATATGTCAACAAAATCTTGGTTAAATCTATTTCAAGCTTAGAAATGAAGTTAGTAGCTGCTAGAGCTGAGCACGAGTCTTGATAGTTTAACAAATCTACACGGCATTTAGTAGCCATATAAGACAAGACTCAGGTTTTGCTTACTCGTTTTCTTGACTGTCAATTTAAAACTTGGTCTTTCTCAAAGAAACTGATATGTCTCTAAATCTTTATAATGTTCTTTGTAATACCTTTTTTAAAACTAATTAAGAAGTTAATAACTAACAAATATGGTTGTATTTTGCTGTAATATAAATACGTTGTAGTTTAATGTAATATGTAAACAAAGACACCATTCATTCTCTTGGAAATTTCTTCTCTCATTACGCGTTTCATTAATACATTGGAGCCCACTTGTTTTGTATGTGATAATAATTTCACTCGTTTTCAAATTTCGTTTACGTAGCAAAAGTAGAGTAAACAAAGAGCAAAGAAACTTCCCATTTCTCTCTCACACGAGCAATCAGAGAATCGAGGATCTCCATCTTACTTCTCTCGAAGCACTATGCGTCATCAAGTTGGTTCTCTTGATGAGCTATTGGAGATTCTAAAGTGAAAAGAAGATGCAGGGCAAATGTGATGATTGTCTTCTACGGAGTAGATCCTTCTCATGTGCGGAAACAAATTGGAGATTTCGGTATTGCCTTCAATGAAACTTGTGCTCGTAAAACAGATGAGGAGAAGAGAAAATGGAGCCAAGCTGGAGATTTCGGTATTGATTTCAGTGAAACTTGTGCTCGTAAAACAGAGGAGAAGAGAAAATGGAACCAAGCGTTGACCTATGTGGGCAACATAGCTGGAGAAGACTTCAAAAACTAGCTTGTGTTTTAATTAATTACAGTATATCTTCTTATAATGAATAATGGTGTCTTATGATGAATGAGATGAAGAATTACAATGAAATAGAAAAGAATTGAAATAATGGTGTTTAAGACAGTTTAACTAATTACAGTTCATTTTTTAATGATAATTATGGTGTTTTATGATGAATGAGAGGAGGAATTACAGTAAATAGAATAAAATTGAAGTAATTCTTCTTGATTTGATGAGGTTCTTATAGTTTCTTCTTTTGTAAGGCATAAAATTTTCTCACAAAGGTTTTTTTTTTTTTTAATATTATGTTAAATTATACTCAAGAAAAAACAACTTTTTACAGCAATTGTGGCTGAAGTTTTAAATAAAGAAGTAGATAAAGTTCAACAAAAGATTTTGAAAGTAGTTACCTCATTAAAACCCATCTCCGAAAAATCCAATTGGGACAAAACCGGAAGATGGAAAAAAGAGTACAAACCAACTTTCAAGAGAGCTGACAGAGAGTATAAATCAAAACCGAGAATGAGAAAATTAAAATCTGGTGGAGAACCAAACTTGTAGACCATCTGAATGTATCCCTTTGGCTTGTAAAGTTGAGAGCCTATTTCGGACCATTAGATCCATACTCCTCAGTAATCTGTCCTCCGGTAAAGAAGCCTCACCATGACGCCTTCGATTACGCTCCCTCCATAAGGAGTAGACCGCCACTTGGAATGCATATTTTACTAGGAAAGAGGAGATGTCTCTAGCTCCTGAAACCAAAACATTAGTAGGCATAGTGTGTAGGCAAGTGGTGTACATGTGGCGAAGTAACCCGTATGACAAGCGATGCCATATGCAAGAGCTAAATGGGCAGGAGAGAAGAGATGATCCACCGACTCAAGTGGTGACAAACAGAAAATGCAATCTGAATTCGAATTGGGATTCCAAAGGCTCATCCTGTCACCTGTAGACAACCGATTGAGAGCAACCAACCAAACTATAAACGAAAATTTCGAAGTTGTCATGAGTAAACCAAATACCCTTGTACCATATCACACGCTGGGTAGGCTCACGAACATGGTCCCAAGTCTCCTTAGACAAGAACCAAGACTTAAACTTACCTGCCGAACCTCGCCAAAGAGGAATGTCCGGGACAAGGGAAACATTTTTCTTCAACCGCATTATTTCAGCATCAATCAGAGCGAGGATGTGAGATCGACGGTGCCGGGGTCGATGTGTAGCAAAGACGTCTGCCAATGTCGCTGAGGGGGAAACCCCTAGGTCTATACTACCTAAATCACTCCAAACAGCCTACCTAAATCACTCCAAACATCAAACCAGAATGATGCGAAAGAGCCACTCCTCACCTCTACTTTGTGAAATGCCTTGGCCTGAGCACGGTACTTCAGAAGCTTACGCCATATCCAAGAGCCAGCGCTCGTGGTTAGGTTTATAGACCAGAAAGAACCCTCTCGAATAAGGTGCTTATAAATCCAATTAACCCAAAGGGACTTAAAACAACAAACCTTGTTTACATCACCCAAAGCTCTTAGACCAAGCCCCCCTTCAGTTTTGGGTTTACAAACCCCCTCCCATGAAACTTTGGCCTTATTTGAGTTAAGAGATGGACCAGACCATATGAACGCCAAACAAATCTGCTCCACCTCTTTAATGCAAGCACTAGGTAAGCCGACATCCAGAAGGTAGTAAGACTAACAATAACCGGTGATAGGAGTTGTAGCCGACCCGCGAAGGATAAGAATATGTTCTTCCAAGAGCTAAAGCGTCCACGAATCTTCTCAATAAGCGGTTGATAGTCAGAGGCCATCATCCTCTTGGTTAGTAACGGGAGACCTAGATGTGCGAACGGCCTGAGAGATACCCGTGATGAATAGAGTTGATTTCTCCAAGCTAATGGTGAAACCTGAAAAAGATGCAAAACAATCAAAAACCTGCAAAATTCCCTGAATAGATATGATCCTACCATCCGAAAAAACCATAATGTCATCAGCAAAGTATAGATGAGTGATAGACAGACTTTTACACCCCGGATGATAACCTACTTGACCTGCCACCGCTGCTTTTTCAAGCATACAAGATAAGACATTCATACATATAACAAAAAGATACAGAGAAAGGGAACAACCTTGTCGAAGTCCTCGCTGACTACCAAAGAAACCGACCAACTCACCATTAAGCTGAATAGAAAGGGACGGAGTAGTGACACAAACCTCGATCCAGCGAATGAATAAAGGAAGGAGCTGTAGCACTTTAAGAATATTAATCAGAAAGTCCCAATTCACCGAGTCAAAAGCTTTTGATAGGTTGATCTTCATTGTGCAGCGCGAGGCAATATTAGGCTTGTGATAGTCCTTAACTAGCTCGGAGGCAAGGAGGAGGTTCTCCATCATATACTGGTCCTTAATAAAAGAGGATTGATTTTGCGTAATGAAACCCAGAAGAACAGTCTTTAACCTGTTAGCCAGAGCTTGGAAATAATCTTGTAAAGCACATTACAACACGATATAGGCCTATAATCCTTCATACCAATCATTCCCAACTTCTTGGGGATCAAAGCAAGAATTGTAGCATTCAAACCTTTTGGCAAAAAACCAAATATAAAAAATGATTGAATTGCCACCACTAAATCCTTGCCAATGATTGGCCAAGTCTCCCTAAAGAACTCCACCGTGAACCCGTCTGGACCTGGAGATTTATTCAAAGGCATAGAAAAAAGAGTACGCTTAATTTCTACCTCCGTTACCTCCTGTAGTACGGCTGTCTTTTCCTCCTCCGAGCAGGTGTAGTTAAGGACTGCTGCCACTTCCTCGGCCGAGCTCCTCGTTGAGGCATGTACCTGCACGGAAAATAAATTGGAATAATACCGTATAGCCTCTGCATGAATGTCCTTCTTGTCAGTGAGCTGCCTCCCCTCCAGGGACTGAACTACGTTTATCGTATTACGCACTTCCCTCCCCTTGACTGCATTATAGAAGACCTTATTGTTCTTATCCCCCATATTAAGCCAATGGAGCTTAGCCTTTTGTCGCAGATAGTTCTCCTCCAACCTCGAAATGGAATCCCAAACCGCAAAAGGTTGCGATTCCTTATGCATTCGAATCTCATCCGACTCCTCTAAAGTGGCGAGCTGCTTAGTGCGAAAAACCTGAAAGGCGGCTTCAGTTCTGGCGGTCAAGTGATGGATTCTATGACGACTGAACTCTCGAATTCTCAGCTTAAAGAGCTTCATCTTTTTAGAAAACCGGTATAATGCAGATGTCGAGTGGAATAACGGGATGGTGGCATCCCAATATCCTTCAATCATTGGCTTGAAGTCAGCCATCGTGAGGATTGCATTAACAACCTTAAATGGAACCTTAGGCCTTGGATGTGCACCTGAAAGCGAGACAATAGCACAGAGGTGGTCAGAGCAGCCGTGAGCTTCAAAGAGACAAAACGAAGTCATAGGGCTGTGGAGCCAGCAAGAATTAACCAACATCCTGTCCAATTTCTTACAAACCAAAATGTCCTCCCTTTTATTACACCACGTGTAAAGCGAACCATGATAAGCCATATCGCTGAAAGAATCGAACCGAACAAGCTCCTGAAAATCCCCCATACCCGGCAGCTCAACATGAGTTAACGAAGCTAATGAGTGCTCCGAAGTAGCTAAAATCTCATTAAAGTCACCAAGACACATCCAAGCCTTACCACAAAAGCGAGAGAGATTTTGAACACCTTGGATATCACGCCAAAGCCCTCTATGCTCGTCTAGAGCATTTGATGCATAAACAAAGGTACACAAGAATTCATCCGAACCATCATCAAGCTGATTAAACAGGACAAATGTTGAAAAGATTTAAGAACTACCTCAAGCTTTACGGTTGGACTCCACATGACCCAAATCCAACCAAGAGGGTTATGTTCATAATTAGAAGCCAGGACCAGTTCCCAAAAGTTGATTTAGCCAGACGAAGAGCCTTACTCTCCGCTACACGCGTTTCTAACAAACAACCAAACTTTAACGACTTTGATTGAATAAGTTTTTTAACAACAAAATGCTTCCTTGACTGATTAAAACCTCGAATATTCCAAGAGAAACACGACACTAATATTTCTTATGTGAAGACCTTTTTCCGACTCCCACAGGTTGAGAAGTTCCCGCTTTTTGAGAATTCTTTGCAAAATATTTATGAGTTACGTTAGATGAACGGGGAAGCTGAGGCCACTTTGGCTGTTCCGGGGAAGCAGCGCAAGTAACGGGTATCGATTTTGCTTTTTGAAGCTCCATAGTTTCAAGGACAGATCCGGAAGTAACAATGGGACTAACAGCACGTGACAGTTCTGAGCTTACCGTAGCTGAGCGTTCCACCAAAACCTCATCTGAATCATGAAGAATCTCAAACCTCGTTGGCGATGCAATCGAGACTTGACCAAAGATCAGATTTAGGGATTTTGATTTTTTCCCACTGGAAGGAGGAACCATTGACCAATCAGCATCCATAGACGAAATGACGGGAGATGAAATACTGATTTCACCGTCCTCAACCTCTGTTACAGAGTGCGATATCAATCCTGGGTCGAGCTTACTCTGTTTATTCTTCAGTTCTGGAATAACTATAAGAGCAGACACTGCCTGAAGCTCAGAAGTTGTTGTCTTATATGGTTACTGATCTATTACAGATCTCAATGTGGCGGTAGAGCTGAGAACCAGTTGCGATGGAGGCGAAACTCCGGGGTCCTGCTGAGACTCAGAACTCCTCTTATTACTAACCTGGACCTGATCTTCTGAATTATGAAGCAAAACACTTCTTCGAGCAGACTGCATCTTCTTCTTACCTGTACTGGAGATCGGAGACTGCAAATTTAAATCCCTGGTGATAGATTGAATTTTCCCCTGAGCTTGTGACACACTAGCCTCTCTAGCCTCCGTCACCATTTTCAGGGGGGTCTGCTCCAAGCACAACGGGTCCTGGAGCGTCTTTGGACTGGAGAGTGTCTGCAAGGAATTCTCCAAACCAGCCTGAACCTCTGACTGCACAGCCCCAGCTTCATATAACTTCTCCTGAACCTCCGAACAGACAAAACCAGAGCTCTGTTTCCTCCAACTCTTAAATCTGAAATCTCTGAAGTGGCAGCTAGAAGCTCAACAGTAGATGCAGGATTTTTTGGAGGTGCTAAACACCAGTTTAGAGTATGTCCCCACTTCCGACACCCAGAACATCGAGGAGGCAACCAAAGAAACTCGTAAGTAACTCGCAGCTCTTCCCCGTTGATAATGAAGTAGATGTGATCTTTAAAAGTAGACGATAGATCAACGTCAACAAACACTTTGGCCTCGTTAAAACTAGTAACTAATTCTTTGTCTCTATGAAGCCGAATTGGAGTACCAAGAGGACTAGAGAGAAAACTCAAACCCTCCCACGTAAACATAGAAGCCGGAACCTGTTTCAGAACAATCCACCTCGGCATCGAACGGAGTGAAGGCTGAGCTTCTTCAACATATGGCGACCATTTTGATACAATCATGGGCACATCGCATATGTTTCACATCCCCCGGTGCAAGACGTGCTTCCTAGCTTCAAAATTTTTGAGACGGAATTTGATGGTTGTGTCATTTATCTCAGACGCATCGACTTTGATATCCTTATTGCCGAGATTCCAAATCTTATTGACAATTACATGTACTTTGGTGATTTGCGGAGCTTTCGACGTAAACCTTCCAACCAAAAAATCCTCCCAAAGAGGTTCCGAGTTTAAAACAACTACAGGAATAGAGTATACACTTTGTCCTTCAATGGAATTAACCGCACAGTCGAACCGCTTCAAACTGTGAGAGCTGCCCTTCCGAGTCACATCAGCCCATGAAGTTGCGACCGGTGTAACTGTTGGCGAAGATTTCTTTAGAGGTTGCCCTCTTCAGAAGTTTGACAACGTTTTGAATCAGACGGCATAAGAAGAACAGAGACCGTGTTGTCAATGGCCACTACCACTCCCTCCGGTACTGTCTCCGGAGTATTTGAAACACCGGTGATGTCGCTGGCTATGGTCGATAAAGGCGCAGGAAGCCCTGTTTCTGCTCTAGCCGCAGGAAGCCATGTTTCTGCTCTAGGCGCAGGAAGACTTTTGTCATCAGAAGCTTTGTGTCTGCGAATTTCAGGGACGAGGAGCTGGTGATCTGTGCGAGTCGGAGATGGTGATGTACCGCCGGCCACCTCTGTGGAGACCGAAGGCAGCAGCGGCGCCTCCATCTCGAGGATCCCTAGGGAGCTTCCAAATCGCCCATAATCAAATAAGGAAAGTTTTGAGAGCGTTTTTTATTGAAAGCATATTCACAAAGATTGTATCCATTCTTTAAAGTTAATAGAAAACCTGATCAAAAATAATTGAAATCGTTAAGGGAATGTTATCTTTATTGTTTTTTTTTTCCTCAAGACTATTTGATAGGTAACATTTGCTTTTTGTTTTCTTTCTCTTTTAGTAGAAAAAATGAAACCGAAATGATTGAGAAGATTGCAAGAGATGTCAAGAGATTTTGAAGGCATGGTGGGACTTGATGCTCATTTGAAAAAAGTTGAGTCTATGCTTGATTTAGATAATGGAGTAGGCATTGGTAAGAGTACCACTGCCAGAGCTTCACGTAATCAACTCTCTAGCAGTTTTCCTCTTGAATTTTTTATGGCCAACCTTCAGGGACACGATCACAGGGGTTTTGATGAATATCATTCGAAGTTTTGGTTACAAGAGCAGCTCCTTTCAAAGATTTTGAACCTAAATCGTATCACGATACGCCATTTAGGTGCGATAGAGGATAGGCTACTCGCCCAGAAGCTTTTTATCATTCTTGATGACGTGGAGCGTTTAGATCAACTTGAGGCTTTGGCTAATATCGGGTGGTTTGGTCATGGAAGTAGGGTCATAGTGACCACTGAAAAATAAAAAGAGATTTTGCAGCAACATGGTATCAATGATATATCCCATGTGGGTTTTCCATCAGGAGACGATGCTCTAAAGATCTTTTGTCTATATGCATTTAGACAAACCTCTCCATCTGATGGGTTTATGGATCTTGCGGATGAAGTTGTAAGATTTGTAGCAAGCTTCCATTGGGTCTGCATGTTTTGGGGTCGTCGTTGCGGGACAAGAGCAAGGATGACTGGATAGAAGAATTGAGTGTACTAAAAGTGGGGTATGAGAGTTTACATGAGAACGACAAAGTTCTATTTCTCTTCATTGCAGTTTTCTTCAATTATGAACCTGTTGTTAAGTATTTTCTCATGAAAAAGTATTTTCTCATTATGTTATGATTTAAAAATCACATAGAAAAATATATACGATAAGATGAAAAAGTATTTTCTCATTATGTTATGATTTTTACCTTCAGCCGCTTGCAAATCTCAAGAAGATGAATCTCTCAAAGTCATCTCAGTTGAAAGAACTTCCTAATCTTTCAAATGCTACGAATCTGGAGAGTTTGAGTCTGATTTCTTGCACTTCTTTGGAGGAGCTTCTATCCTCAATTTCTAATCTTCATAAACTATATGAAATAAAGATGCATTGGTGCAAAAGTATAGAAGTCATTCCAACTCTCATCAACTTGGCATCTCTTCGATTGATCGCTCAATGTAGCAGGGACATTGATAGAAGAAGTTCCTGCATCACTTAGGCATTGCTCTCATCTTGAGTCTGTTGATATAAGTGGCAGTGTAAATCTCAAGACCTTCTTAACAGATCTCCCCACGAGTGTAAGACTTATATTCCTATGCAATAGCGGTATTGAGAGGATTACAGATTGTGTCAAAGATCTTCATAATCTACTAGTCTTTGATATATCAGATTGCAAAAGAGTCGCATCATTGCCAGAGCTCCCTTGTTCGCTCAAACATCTACAAGCAGTCTATGGTGAATCACTAGAGAGAGTAAGCGACCCTTTAACATTCCACTTGCAGATCTCTTTTTCACCAACTGCTTCAAATTGGATCCATAAGCACGACAAGTGATTATTCAACGATCGTTTGCCATCGGGTTATCTCTTTTACCAGGAAGAGAAATACCTGCAGAGTTCGATCACCAAGCCAGAAGAAATTCTTTATTAATTCCTCATTCTGCTTTCAACAGATTTAAGGTTTGCGTTGTGATTTCACGTAAACTTGATGAAGCTACAAATCAAGATGATGACAATGACCTTGATGAAGCTACAGATCAAGAAGAAGACAATGACCTTGACGAAGCTACAGATCAAGAAGACGACAATGACCACAATGAATTTATTCATCCAGAACTGATGGGTTATTCCCTACACATTTAAGAGCGGAACATCTAATGATATTTCGCTCAAGCTTGCCATTTATCGACCCCTCTGAAGTGAGCAAAATGATATTGCACCAATTCTGCAGCAACCAAGATTTGGACATTACTAAATGTGGTATCCAAATCTTAACGGACAAGACAAAGATGAGGATATTGCCGAGGATGGTGACTACAAATCCGTATCAAGGAAGAGGATTGTGATCACAAGTCTGAAGTGGGACTCCAAAAGACCACGCTTTTGAGAAATCAGATATGTATTTCTCTCAGTTTTGATCTTTTCTCATATATTTTTTTCATATATGTTTATGAAACGACAATATATGGTTCCGTTTTAGAATATTGTGAGTTTGTGATAATGTGTATGCTTAATTCATTTCGATCTAATGATGGAACTATAATTTTCCCCAAATCTGTTTCCATCTCTCATTGATTGATTGCTTACTTTGAGCTTTAATCAGTTAAGAATGAAGTTTTAGTCAGACTTTACATTTATTTTGGTAAATTTTGGAATGCTTTCTGGTTAGGAAATTTCATGATTTATGATTTTACTTTAATGTGCACTTGCGTATGATAGTTCAATTAATGGTGATATGAGCCTATCGATTTCATGCTTATTTTATTGGCTTGGGAGTTCACAGGTGAAGCAAAGTTCTTAGGAGGTGTTGCTTCCGTCAAAGGACTTCGCATTATTAACAGGTGTACGCAAAGCCAGAATATAGGATTGGATTTTCCGGGAGCACTCTGCTTCTCTCTATTAATTATGATTTGTGCTCACTGAAACAATAACCATCTTTACCAAAAGTTGCAGCGCTTTTGAATGTGCTGAAAGAAAATCTAAAGTAGAAAATCGGTAACTCATCAGAGAGGGACTGCAGCATGAAGCCAAGAAGATAGCTTAGAGAATTTTCCGAATAGATCATTCCCAATCAAGACCAGCCGAGGTTAGAAGGCCAATTAAATCATTCCAACATGTAGAAAATCTTGAACCAAGGAGCCCTATTCTCATAGAAGCCCAGATCGGAGCAGCAAATTGGCAAGAGAAAGAGATGATCACCTGAATTCACGTGAATCCTGTGCATAGCTGCATAAACTACAAACTGTAGACTTATATGGACTCCATTTCACCAGATGATCTAGCCTAGATAGTTGATCCTTAATCGCAAGCCAAGCGAGAAATGCAAATTTAGGAACAGCATATTTAAACCAAATACCTTTACTCCAATTGACTTGTGGTTGTCTAGCTCTAATCTGCTCCCAAGTGAGGTTTGATGAAAAACATGAAATTAGCCTTTCCGACTTAAATGCCTCTTAAGCCAGTTAACCCAAAGAGAAGAATCCAGAGATGGAATTTTCTAGATAATCCAAAAACCACAGACTGTATTTGTTTCCTCTAAAGGTCTGAACCCCAAGGCACCTTCAGCCTTCACAAAACACACTTCATCCCAGGAGACCCTTGTTTCTCGAGGATTGAATTCCGGACCAGACCATAATTACATACATAAATAAGTGAATCAATTTCTTGCAGACATCGACGAGGTAGAGGAAATGCAGCAGACCAGAATTGTGTAATACCCAAAAAACTGAACTGATCAATTGGTAGCGCCCTGCAAAGGATAAAATCCTCACAGACCAATTATTAATCTTTTGTCTAATTTTTTTCTAAAAGAGGGAGATAATCTGAATAATCATTAGTTTAGTCATTAAAGGTAATCCAAGATACCGGACTGGAAGCGCTCCAAGCGTGAATGGAAAGTGGTCTCTAATGAGCTTGCTTAAGTTGTTTGAAGCCTCCTCCAAAAACAGACTTGTCTTCTCCAAATTAATTTTCAAACCAGACATTCTAGCAAATGTATCAAAGATTTTAATCACACCTTCAATACACCAAAAAGTTCCATATGTGAAGACTATAATGTCGTCCGCGAAACATAGATGAGTTATGCCCAAGTTACAACAGTTAAGGTGATAACCAAACTCTCCTAAAACTGCATATTTATCAAGTAGTGCTGAAAGAACATTGGTACATATCACAAACAAATATGGTACAAAGAACAATCTTACCGTATACCTCTTTTGCTTGGGAAGAAGCAAGCCAATTCTCCATTTACTTGAGTAGATAAAGATGATTTTGGAAGTGTAGAGCTCTCAAAGTATTCAAAATGAATGACCAACGGACAGAATCAAATGCCTTAGATATGTCAAATTTAATTGCACATAGAGCAGAAACCGAGTCCAGATGATATCCCTCAACCAGTTCACAAGCTAAGAATAGGTTCTCAAGAAGAAGATGATTTTTTATAAAAGCGCTTTGATTCGGAGCAACAAAATTTAGGAGCATCTCCTTAAGCCGGTTGGCTAAAATCTTCTATATCACTTTGCAAAGAACATTACAACAAGCAATAGGTCTGTAGTCTCTCATTTCTAAAATTTCATTCTTCTTCGGAAGTAGAGTGGGAATAGTAGTATTAACCACCTTCGGTAAAATCCCTTGATGAAAAAAGATTGAACTGCCCCAATAAAATCTGCACCAATTACTGGCTATGCTGCCTTAAAAAATTCAGGCATATAACCATCAGAAACCGGAGAATTATTTGTAGACATAGCGAATGAAATTGATTGAATCTCCTCAGAAATTACCTCACAAATCAGACGACCCTGAGTTTCCAGAGAACAGCGATAACCCAATAAATTCTGAATATCGTCCACTGAATTTTCTTCAAACCCCGATGGAGAATATTGCAGAAGTTCCGTTTAAAACGTCACTGCCTTGCCTTTGATTTCTGTCCGTTCCGTTACCCGAGAACCATTATGAAGTTGAATCGTACTCTTAGATTTTCAAGCTCAACAACTTTATGAAAAGATTTATTATTTTGATCACTAATATTCAACCAATGGATCTTAACTTTTTGTTTAAGAAAGCTTCTTCCAAAGAGGCAACAACTTGCCAACGAGATGAAGCTTCTGATTCTGTTTCAAAGGTGGTTTGAGAAGGATTTGCGAGAGCTAAGTTCTGCTTTTCACAAAGATCTTTGGATGCTTCCTTAGCCAGGCTAATAGAAAATGGACTTTTAAGATTCCCAGTCTCCGAAGAAATAAATTGTCCAATGCAAAATTCAGTCCCTTCGCTTCGCGACAGCCAATTGCTGGCTCTGAATAACCAGCCCAACAAGATGTTTTGGTAAATCACCTAATTTTTCTTGGTTTATGATACAAATGTGGGTAAAATATCCCACATTAGATATGAAGAGAATAAATCAATGCTATATAAAGATCTAAGGGTATCCAAACTCACGAGCTACCTTTTGGGAATGTTCTATCCAAATGTTTTGTGGCCTTGATTTAAGCACATTCCTATCAATTGGTCCAACTTGCCGGAATATACCAAGCCCGACATGTGACGGTGGGCTGGAAAGGAGCATCTAATTGGCTACTGCCCAATTGGGATAATGCCCAATAGGAAAGGACCCTAAGAGAATGCAAACCGCCTATGGACTAGCCGCCAACCCCGTGGACGTCGCTGTATGAAGGAGCGAGTGCTGATACAGATGTGGGTAAAATATCCCACATCAAATGGAAAGAAAATAAATCAAAGTTATATAAAAATTTAAGGGCACTCAAACTCCTGAGCTACCTTTTGAGAATATTTTACCCAAAAGTCTTTTCGGCTTGATTTAGGCCTACTTTTATCAGTTTAACTCTTTTATCTTAAACTTCATCCCTTTTAGCTTCTTTGTAAAATGATATAGCGCTGATGTTGAGTGAAACAAAGCCGGTGACTCAGCCCAATGATTCTCTACAAGAGGCAAACAAATTTCATGAGAAGCTAAAAGGTTCAAAAAATTGAAGGGCTTACGACATGAGCTGATTGAAGAAGTTAAATGGACTTCACAACGAGCGTGATCAGAACAACCTCCACCTTGATAAATTTTTAGAACGAAGAATTTCTAGCTTCGTCATTGTCAAATCCATCTACTCCATTTCTTAGCTCTGGATTTAGCAATTCTTAAGGACGCTGGTCCATCAATGATCCGAGACGATATTGGAAACCACTCAAAACCTCTTCAGTATCTTTTAAACTGAGAGCATCTGATGCCTGTGTGTACATGAGACTTTGTGTGTACATGAGATTTTTGATAAGCTTAATGGATGCTCTGTGTGTACATGAGATTTTTGATAATCTTCAATCTTGTAACTGACGAGTCGATATTCTAAGTTCCAGGAACTTGAAAGTTGATCTCTGCATAGAACTGATGAGAAATCAGTGTTTTAATTGTCAAAGATAGAGTCAAAATGATTATGTGGTAACAAGTAAAGAAATATGAGTCAGTTTGGTACAATGTTGGTTTGAGAGTTAATAGAGTTAGAGCCAATATGTAACGTATCCAGGTTTCCTCTTTACTTCCATTTCGTTTAAGAAAGATAAAGAGGGTTTGGAAAGAAGAGAAAAAGAGTGTCTGCAGAAAAGAAAATAACAGATGTCGAAATTCTGGAGGACAAGTGGCAGCCTTTTAAAACTTAAATTTTAAGGAAACTCTAAATTATGAAAGAGAAATGGAGAAAACATACTTTCACTATTAAAAAAATTAATTTTTTAAAGAGTAATGAAAATGCAATTATTCTTAAAGAAGGCTAGAAACATGTAGGAAAATAGAGGAAATATACGAGGCAAACAAAGTAAATTTGTAAAAAAGAAAAGATGAAATAAAAACAAGTGGGTATCGAACAACGGTGTGGGGATATTGATCATTGACCAAATCATTTAATACTTATTAATATAAATTTATTTGATACTTATTAATATAAATTTAATCTCATGCATATCGTAGGACAATGTCTAGTTTTATTTTACACATGAGTTAAGACTCATTATTATTTCTACGAAACTACATATAAAATAAAGTTTTCTTACTACAGATCCAATATGTGGTCATTGATTTTTGCTTAAACCTGAATCCTTTCTCAGAATCGATTTCAATGGTTTAAGAGACATAAATTCATGCTCGTCGAAGGAACTAAAACTTCCTTTCGATGTCCTCCTCTTAATTCTCCTTGAACTTATTCCTATCTCATCAACGTCGTCCTTTATGCTCACAATTTTTCTTGGAGCCTTTTCTTTTGCTAGACGTAACTCTACTTGTTCTCCATCAACTGATAACATTTCATTTTTTTCCATGTTTTCTCCATTATTACATATGATATTGGAGCCAATATCAGAATTTTGTCCTTTTGTTTCGACTATACCAAATGCTAGTGGGTGGCCAAGAGCTACTTTCTTCAAGGCGTGTGTGGCTAATAACTTCACCAAGAAATCATAGAATCGTCGGCATATACTGGGAGGACGTTGAAGTTCTGGCTCTTTGCTTTCCATTTTTCGGAGTAAAGAGAAAAGCATGTTTTTTTTTTTGGGGACGTTTTTGTTTGGCTCAAAATGTAAGGAAACAAAAAGAAGAAGCAATAATCCATCGTCGATGATCCAGATACGGTTAACTTGTAAGAGTGGACGACTTTGGGGAGGAGAAAAAGATCAAGAATCAGATGAAGAAACAAGTTTGGTATAAAAGATTTAGTAATCTGATTCTGATTCTGATTCTTTGATTTAACATGAAGATATATTAATGTGATATTAATTTATATTTAATTTGTAAAATCTTTCACTCCATATGTTGATGTGTATACTAATTTCAATGCCGTGGAAGATGACGTGGATTTTTGATGCTATGGGAGAGGCCCTGGGAAAACCTACTCGGAAAAAAAGAAGCAAGGAGTTGGAATTTATATTTCAAGATGAGAGGTTTCCAAGGAGTCAATCGGTGAAAGAAGTTGAAAAAATTTAGACCAAGATTTATTGGACCCTACTACATCATGAAAATGATTGGGTTGGGTCTGTGGCCTATAGCCACTGCCTCGGGAGTTGAGAGGCTTCTATGATGTGTTTCATATCTCCGTAGTACAAAAAGTAGCAAGAGGACCGGAGTTGATCATCACAAAAACCCCCCATAGGACCTGGGGAAGAACCTAGTGGTGCAAAGAAACTCAGTAAAGATCATTAAGCATCAAGATACCACGGTCAATGGAAAGACTCTGTGAAGTTAGTTTTGGTGTAGTGGGAGACGGACAAGATTCAGGAGGAGACTAGGGAGCCAGAAAAGCATATGCGGATAGACTTTTCTGAGCTCGTTAAGGGAAAAAAAGGAGGAGAAATGTGACGGCCCCAACCCGAAGTCCAAGGAGAAGAGTTTAGAAACCCAAGTCGCATGCATGAAAGATAGAGTCGTCATCGCCTCAGCTCCAGCAAGATCTCGTTTCTGCCGCCTCCATTTTGTCAGAGTCGCCACTGTTCATCAAGAAGAATAGGAAGCTCGTGTCATGGAAAACGAAACCAAGCCGCGAGAGAGAGGAGAGGGAAGAGAAGGTTTGGCTGAGAGAGGGGAAGAGAAGAAAGGAAAGTTTTAGGCCGATAGCGAGGAGAAAGGGAAGGGAGGAGAGAGTAAAAGTTATCATGCGGGAGAAGAGAGAAAGATCCAAGGCTAAGGAAGAGAAAGAGAGACCCGTGAGTAGCCGGGAAGAGAGCCGAACAGCCGAAACTCTAGACTTCCAATCCAATATCCTAAGGTGAGTACAGTGAATTGTGGATTTATAATTTTAGATATGGTTCCATGCTTTTATTGTTTAGATGTGGAATAAGTTGAATGTTGATGATGTGTTGAAATGATGATATGCATGGTGACGTGATGATATGATGTGTTTATATGATATGAACGAGATGATATGATGATAGATTGTTAGATGTGGTAATAAAAGTTGATGAGGTATGGTCGTTAGTCTATGAACATAGGCTATGTTACATAGCCACAGCATATATGTTGCAGATTTCTGTGTCGTATGAGCATAGACAGAGGAGCTATATGTTGTAGCTCAGAAATGGTGACGAGCCATAGGAAATAGAGGTAATGGCACACAGGGAAGAAGCTAAGATGGAGTCTTTGACTTCTTCTATTCATGCACCTGAAACACTCAACGCATCAAAGAAAACAAATTGGTAACAAGTAGAAGAATTTTTTAAAAACAAAACTTATTCTAAAACTTAAAGGCAGTGTATTAGTCCCTGCCAGTTTAGCCAAAAAACTTGATACACTGATTTTTAACCCAAAAATATTATGGCAAGTAAAGACAATAATCAATGTATTATAGAAGGGATAAACCCATAGAGACCACACGGCAAATATGTTAGAATGTATTCAAGTTAAGATGCACACTATGCATCTCACGAAACATGGAATGCAAATCAAGATTATCAAAAACTCGAATCAGGAGTATATAGTTAATCTACTCTTGTAGCATCAACTACTGTGAATAACAACCTAAAACTTGAAAATCTCTTTTGAATTCAGAGTATTAATCTTGTGTTGATTATCAAATTCGATGTGTTCAAAAAGTATTTTATCACCAACTATCGTTGTGATAAAAACATATGTTCATGTATATTCTTTCTAGATGCCCCATAACAACGCTTTTTATGCGTATCTTTAACGTAAGATTATTGCTAGGTGATCAGTAAAATCTCATGCATTAAAACAACCATAGATGAAGAATCCAATTGATAAATTTCCATATCTAACTAGCTATCCTAATATAAAATATCATGAATTTCTGTTGAAATTTCAATATCTACTAGCTATCATTATATAAAATATCATGAAGTTCTAAACCGTAAAACCTAACTAAAAAACTATTCATAAATAATTAAAAAATACAATAATATAAATGAATAAAAATAATTGAATAATTTAACTAACAAAATAAAATTCAAGTTCAAAAATATTTTCAATATATATAAATTCAGAGATTTGTCTCCCAGAAACTTACAAAGTTCTAAAAGTAAAAATTTGAGAAATAAAATAATGTGTTGCTTAACAAGTGGCTGAAAAATTAGTATTTATAGACACATGTGGGATTATATAAAAACAGGACGGTTTCTAAAGTAAATATGAAAAATCAGGATCTTTTTCTTTTTCTACTATGAGGCTATCGATTAACACTAGAGGGAGGGTGTCACTCGATTTGATTGTCAATGATTTATGGCCGTATTTTTTTGAAATGTCAATTGATTTCTGTTTTTACCTAATCCGATATGTTGTCTATAAATACTAATTTTCAGCCACCTTTTAGGTAACACATTACTTTTTTTCTCAAATTTCTGTCTTTAGAACTTTGTAAATTTCTGCGAGACCAGACGAATCTCTCACATTATATCTTTTGAAAATATTTTGAACTCGAGTTTTATTTTATTAATTTAATTATGTAATTATTTTTATTGATTTGTTTAACATACTTTCATTTATTTATGATTAGTTTTTTAGTTAGGATTTATGGTTTCAACGAAAATTCATGATATTTTATATTAGGATAGGTAGATGTGAAATTTATCAATTAGATTCTTCATATATGGTTGTTTTTATTGCATGAGATTTGACGGATCACCTAGCCATAATCTTAGGTTAAAAGTACTCAAAAAATGTTGTTAGGAGGCAGCTAGAAAGAATATAGATGAACATGTGTTTTTATCGCAACGTTGGTTGCAGATAGAACACTTTTTGAAGACATTGAACTTGATATTTAATACATGATTAATAGCCTGAATTCAAAAGAGATTTTCAAGTTTTAGGTAGTTATTCACAGTAGTTGATGCTGCAAGAGTAGATTAACTATATACTCCTGATTCGAATTTTTGATCATCTTGATTCATCTTGATTTGCATTCCATGTTTCCATGAGATGATCTATATTGCTTAATGCCTTTATTCTTATAAGTTTACACTGTTAGTCTAATTTTGCATCACGTATGCATTTAAAAACAAACAAAGCATAGTGTGCATCTTAACTTGAATTCATTCTAACATATTTGACGTGTGGTCTCTATGGATTTGATAGTTTCTACGATCAATTAACTTATGAATTATTTTTATATTCTATATAAGAAATCAAATCAATATATTAATTTTTTCTATTTTAAATAATTTTTTATTTTTCTTTATGGATAAACAATTCGTTTCAAAATTTTATAAATTATTAGAGAAGTTTAATTTACATAATTATATCTCAAAATAAACATATTAAATAAAATATAAATTTTAAATATGTATAAAAAAGTCCGCGTATATGCACAAAAATTAGTCTTAGTATTTAATAAAGGCAAAATGATACATAATTTTAATAGCAAAATTCTGCAGTTCTGGATGATGGCTCGCTTTTTGAGTCAGCCAATCAGCTGCAAAGAGATTCAAAAATGACCCAAAAAAAAACTCAAATCTCTGCAAAAATAATTATATCGAAAGTCAAGAAATTCACTCACCTTGAAAGATTCCATAGATCTAATCAAATTAACTTACTTCATTGAAGCAATCTTTACTAAAGTTGTGCGGCACTTTTAACTTCAATGTGAGTTTTTTTTTACCATATGAAGCAGCGAGAAGGTAGGACATGTGACATCTTCTGAATCAAATGGAAATCAGTTTAGTAGAAAGTAGACATATTCAAATAATAACCAACAACATGAAAAGATTAATTACGACGATGATTGTTCTAGACATTATCTATCTCATACCAACAAAATGTGTACAGCCGTTATGGGATGTGATAGATAATGTTTGGAACAGTCACCTTTACAAATCCTCTTCATGGTGTCGGTTACTCTATGAATATGACTACATTCTACTCAAATGACTTCTATCTTGATCTAAGTTGCCAGCAGTCTTACCTTCTCTGCTTCATATGGTAAAAGAATCTCACATTCAAGTTAAGATTGCCACACAGCTTCATACAAACATACTCAGTAGAGATTTGCATCAATGAATCTAGTCAAGCATATCAGATCAATGGAATGTTTCCAGATGAGTGAACTTCTTGACTTTCGATATAATTGTTTTGTTTGCAGAAATTTTGACTTTTGTCTGGTTGTTTTTATTTTTTTGCAGCTGATTGGTGCATTCATAAGAAAACTCAGAACCCAGAACTGCTGATTTTGCCATTAAAATTCTATACTAGACATGTGAAGGTGTTTTAGGGAACAAGATTAAGAGAAGTTAGTAGAAAAATTGTTGCTCACCGAAGGAATTAACCATTGTGAACAACAACATTTGCAAGAGTTGGCATTTGTTCATTACAATCTTCATCTATTAAATTCCAAAACCGAACTATGTGCAGAGTACAGTGCAGCACAATCTCTTCACTGCTCTTCGCTTAGTTTGGCTTTGCAATTTGATAGATGAAGATTGTAGTGAACGAACGTCAACTTTTCCAAATGTTGCTGTTCACAATGGCTAATTCCTTTAGTGAGCAACAACTTCTCTTAAATTTGGAGATACACTAGAAAGAGTTGGGGAATAACTAGGTTGAAATATCGCAGGACATGAAACTTTTCTTTTTACTAATTAATATTAAATAGGGTGATATATAGCAATATATATAATAAATCTTCTCTTTTCTACCAACCAAAGAAATCTTCTTAAAACGACTTTTATGAAGTTTAAATGATTTTTAAGTTTCACCAGACATGTTTTTATTTTTCAATATAAAATCTCAAGAATCAATTCTAAACAACTAACCATGTTTACAAAAGAGCCTCCCAAGGAAAGAAAAATGGAAAAAAAAAAAGATGTAGTCACAATGAGCACAGAGAAATATTAAATTTTAAAATCTTTGTATGAGAATAAATAGAAAAAAATTTATATAAAAGAAATAAACATACCATTTTATTGTATTATATATTGACTCCGAGATCTTGTCCTTGATGCCGTTGAAATATCATGCGAATTTTTATAAACTATAATCGCTGATTGTTCAAAAGTTCTGGTACGGCTTAAATGAATTTTTTTCATGAATATTATATAAAGCAAGGTTAACTTAGATAAATAACAAATTAAAATACATCAAACGAAATTCTGTAAAATAGTAGAGTTAATATGTGGTGTCGAACTTTAACGATAAATAGAATACTATTTTTAAATGTAGAAAAAAATGCATTGACTAATTGATACCTTTTGTTTTTTCAAGGTATGTGTTTATTTAATGAGTATGAATCATCATAATTCCGAGTATAAATCTAACTTGAACTATGAAAGATCTATAATTTGATTGATGTTAACACAATAAAAAGAAAAAAAGAACATTGAGACTTTGTAGTCAAACTGAAAATCTCTCGTACACATTTTAAATGAAAGTTATCAAATTAAGCTTTTTATTCTATGAAATAAATCTGAAATTATTGAGAAATTTAGCGAATCACCACCTAATACAAAAGTGGATATATCAAAGTAAATATGTTATGAAACATTACAAATATCTTTAATACCATATTTAAGAATAAATTTAAGAAAAATTAGGAAACACATTGAAAAATTATTCTCCTAATTATTTAAACTTAGAGATTTGCATTTTTCACTGTGAACGAGAGGGTTTTGCAATAAAAATTCGGTAATGATAATACCTTTTCATATATATAGGTACAACAATAATAAACCTTCTTTTATTTTGTTTTATTGGTCAACGAAATAAAATTTCTTTAAAGTAGTTCATATCTTATTTACCAAACTTTTCTTTTAATCTGTCAGTATGTGAAAGTATCAAATCTAACCCTAAGAAACTAAAAACAAAATTTATAAAAGAACCTTCCAGAAAAGAAATATAATCATAGTGATCATATGAACACAAATGGTGTGAATGGTGACTCATTTAAATAAGGCCGATGAGGGTTTAGTAAACAAGGTGGTTGTAAACTCACATAATTTTAGACGGTTTACAATCACATTGTTTGAACTTCAAATTGCCTCTTTCAATCATCTTTTCCAATCACTTATTTTATTTGTCTGTTTTATCTGTTCGTCCTATTGGTAATCAAATTAGCATTGAATTTCTAACCGCCTCAAATTTTGCTATCAATCAAAGCCAAAACGTTATTCAAATCTTTGAAAACTTAGCATGAAATCAAATAAATAGATAAATCTTTTAAAATATATATTCAAGTATATCTTTTGAATGTATAACTGGTATTTGATATCTCTTCTTTGATATAATCAAAATCTCATTTATATTTTCATTGAGCATATTGATGGATGCGAAAGAGGTTTTTTTGTTTAAAAGGTTGTGGCGCTGCTAAAATTGGAATTTTTTTAGAGTTCAAGAACCTTACCTTGATATATTGAACAAGTTTTAACCTAGATAAAAAAACTATGTCTGGTCCAACAAAACTAAAAGTCTTAAGCCCAAAAAATTTGGACCTTATTGAATTTGCATTATAATATTATGTTCTTTGGGCTCTTATTGACATTTGACACTACAATTTAATTCTAAAACCTTAGTATAGTTATTTTGTAGGAAAATGATATAATCAACTAAAATAAAATTTATCGTGTATTTTTTATATACCAACTATATCTTCATATAGAATAAAACATATAAATAAAATAAAAATTTAAATTAAGTACATAACTAACATTGATTCAAACAATATGATCAACTCATAAGCATGTGCTGACTCAAATGTCATGTTTTACAATAAAAACGTTTTTTACTAAAACGATATCAAATTCTATTAGAAAACAACATCATCTTAATATTAAAGAATTTATTTTTAAATAAAACAAAAGAAAGCATAGTTTTCAACCAATAAAAAAGAGTTGAAAGGTTGTAAGTTGTAACCTTCCGCAAAGTTTTAGTTAAGTCTGTAACCTCATGAAAGTTGTGCTTCAGGATGTACCTACACAATCAAAATTTTAACAGTATATTTCCACATAAATTTAATGAATTTTGTAATCCCATATTCTAAGTAGAGCTACACAATTGAAATTTCGACAGTTTATCTCTAGTGTAGCTACACCATCGATTTTTGAAAATTGAGTTATGTCACTTTCATCGTTATTCATTAACAATTTCCGTCTAATCATTTTATAAACCAGATTAAAACTGGAAATATAGTTCTAAACCCAAAAACCAATCCGATTTCAGATTTTTAATTAAAAAGTTAAATCAGCCGTTGATGATCTTTTCGACCTTCCCTTTTGGAATTCCACCAATACATTCCAGCTTTTTCTAATGTCAATGGACTTTGATTCGATAGTTGACACTATAAAATCGTTTTTTTCTGTATGTATTGACAAGTGCGCTTCAACGCAACATAATTATCATCATAATCATCAGCCACCGTCCAATACACAAAACCAAGATCTTTGTCTCTTGTTTTAGTCTTTCCAAAATGGTCCACCTTTTGCTATTACATATGAGCATATTCTCTTCACTGGCCAGAACAGTCCATTAGGATTTGACTCCTCAACGACAAGTTAGGACCACCAGCCACTGGAATTTGGAAAGATATGGACACTGGTGATATGGAACATCAGTAGAGCAGTTGAAAGAGGTGGAGGAGGGTTTGTGTTAATTCTTTGTCGTTGTTTCATTTAGTTATTAACCAAAGTCATCATTTATCTCATAGGGGTACTCTTCATCATCATCATCATCGTTGTCGTCCATTACCGTTGGTGATTTTCATCATCATCATTATCACCATCACCATCCTTACCATATCTTTTGGGATTCACCAATAAGCAATTCCAAGCATTACGTTTTCTTCAACTGGTGAATTCTCCGGTTTTTGAAATGCGTTGGTTTTTTGGTTTAAAATCAAATTTTCAATTTTAATCTTGTTTAGAGAATAATTAGATCTAAATCATTAATGAATAACAATGAATATGATATAACTCGATTGTTAAAATTGGTGAGAATATACACCGTAAAGTTTTGATTGTGTAGGTACACCCAGAGGTAAATTGTCAAAGTTTCGATTATGTAGCTATGCCAAAAAAAATAACTTTCTTGAGGTTATAAACTTCATTCAGAGTTTTTGTGGGGGTATACACTGTCAAAGTTTTGATTGTGTACCTACACCTTGAAGCAAATTTTTTTGGGCCAAAACATGGCTTTGGCCGGAGAAATCTTCTGATTTGGTATTTCTCCAAACAGAGAAGATCAACAAAAGCGGATAAGTTATTCTGAGAAAACATGGATATGTACCACGGAATCTTTGGCCCAAAACTGCTCAATTATGGCACACAAAAAAAATTTATATTTCAAAATTTTCATGATAAAAAAATTCTTCCAAAAATGCCCTTACATTGACAAGGTAAAAATAATCATTGATTTTACATGTTATATGTCTAAAAAAGTATGATAGCACAAAAAAAGTTGTTGATGATTGACAAGTTCATTCGTAAATATTATATAATTTAGATCTAACATATATTTGAAAGTTATGTCGTCGACAAAACAATTGCACTCGTCCATGAAAAAGTGTTGTTATGGAACAACTAATCGTACTTGATAACTTATGAAAGTGTTGTTGTGTGGCAACAATGACAAAAAAAAATAGTGGACATGTTAATTTTGTAAATAGTAGAAAATTTAGATCCAACATATATTTGAAAATGATGCCATCGGCAAACCAACCGTACTCATCCATGGAGAAAGTGCTGATGTGGACAAATCAATCGTACTTGATAACTTGTTAAAATGTTGTTGTATGACAAAATGACAAAAAAATGGTGGACAAGTTAATTTTTTGAAAGATAACTTAGATCCAACACATATAGAAAAATGTATGACGTGGACAAATCAGTTGCGTTTATCCACATAATTGTATATAGTTTGGTTCTAGAATTTGAAAGGGAAAAAAAAGTAAAGAGAGGAAGAAGAAGAGTTCCATAGGAAAAGTGAAAATAAGAAAGAAAATTAATTGTGGGTGTGAGAGAGAAAAAATAAACGTGTGCATGAAAGAGATGTCCAATAAATCACAAGAAAAAGGACAAATATATTTTTTTACTCAAAAAAATAACATGGATTGAAAGAAATTTTACATATGGCATAACAGAAAATAAAAACATAAAATATGAGATTTTAGTTAAAAATCTCTAGTTATTATATACTTACATCACTTTAGTAATAAAAATTGTTACATTACTTAATGTTATTATATTATTAATTATTTTTATTTTATTATTTTATATTTATTTAATTTTAAATTTATTTTAAAAATAAATGAATAGTAAAATTTGTTGTAAATAGTATTGCAGCAAATTTGTTCTGAAATTGTACTAAAAGAAAAATACTGTAATTTTTAGCATCTAATTGGTGAGGTTATGGTGTAAAAATAACATTAAAATAACATTTTACAGTTCCATTAGAGATGACTTTAAGAATCATTATAAATAATAGTACATGAGATATGAAATACAAACCAGAAATTATATCTTTTTATATATTTGAGCGTTATCAATTTACCTATTATTGTCTTTTTAAATCTACTATAACATAACATATACTTCAATTATCCGAAAGATGAACTCGACAAGAAGATTGCTTGAGTTAATGGACATTTTTATCAAATTATTAAGAACTTACAAAAGAGTCATAAATTATAGGAAATTTTAACACTATTGTTCATATAAATAAGACTTTCAAACAAAATATAAAAAACCTCACTATCAATTAATGTTTTATTGAATGTTCATGAATTTTACCATTATATAATGTAGTTAGTAACTTTGCTCTAATAAAAAACATTAAAAAATCTAAAAATAAATTTAATCAGTAAACCTATATATCTATTTATAAAAAGAAACATGCAAGTAAATTTATGAAAATTTACCGACATTAATGTAAATGAAAGTAGTGGATAGATAAAAATTTGTATATATTGTAGGATGCATGATAAGAATTTTTTTTTTCTATTTGTAGATATTATTTTGAATGTGATATAAAGTTATGAAAATGGTATGTGTATAGATATTTATATACACACATTATAAAGTAATTTCAATAGAGAAAGCATACTTGGATTGCTAAAATCGTCAAAAACACATTAAGAAACACAATTTTACCTAAATGATTTTTATTATTTGTCTATAGTATTTTTACAGCAAACCAAAAATTATATACAAATAGTGCATATAAATACAACGTTTATTTGTTGGTTTCTATATATACGTACGAATTTGTGACTGATAAGAAAATGTGTACTAATCCGACTTATTTCACAAACCATTCACAACTTAGATCTAAAAAAACCTTATAAATCGGTATAAAAGTAAACCGGTGAGATTCGTCTTTCCCAAAAAGGAAACTATATCATCTACCTTCTCCCTCCATCCCAAAATTTAACCTAAACGCCATGATTGTTCTCAATTGAATATTCTCTTTCCAAAATCTCCATATCTTCTTCTTCATCTTTAATTGATCGAAAAGAAAATCCAAAATTATAAACCCTAATTCTTCATTTTGATTCTTCTTCCATTTCGTCCATTTCGAATTCTCGTCTCTAACCATGAGTACAATCTGTTTTATCCGCAAATTCACCATGAAAACTCCTTCTAGGTTCCACAGAAGACTCTTCTTCTCCACTTTCTCCAAAGAATCATCTCCAGATTTAGCGCGAAACTCTTTAATTCGCCAGAGGTTTTTTTCTTCACCCGTTTGGTGTTTTCCCCAATCAAATTGGATTTCAGAGAAGACGACAAGTATTAACGTTTTCTCAATAAGAAAATTTTCCACATCTGTTGAAACCAATGCTACTGAAAAAAGTTTCGAGAGGATTCAAGTTCAAAGTGGTTTAAATTCGAATCCATTGGCTGTTGAAAGGATACACAAAGACGAATCAGTTTCTAGAGTAGATGGGGTTAAGGAGGTTGAGAACTCTGGTGATGAAATTGTGGAAACTATTGGTGAGAAAGTGAGAGAAGAGAGTGAAGCTGAGAAGAAGCTTGGAGGATTTTGGAAAATGCGGTGGTTTGGTATTGTGGTTCTCCGGTAGGGACGGTGGCGGCGAATGATCCTGGAGATAAATTGCTTTTGAATTATGATCAAGTGTTTTTAAGAGATTTTGTTCCTTTGGCTTTGGCTTTTTTGCTTAAAGGAGATGGTGATATTGTTAGGAACTTTCTACTTCATACATTACAGCTTCAGGTATTTATGAATCTCTCATTAATGTTTTTGATAAGAAACATGATTTGGAACCAAGTGGCTCGTAGTCTAGTGGCTTCGTTGAAAGAGATTAGGACATTGCCTAGGAGGTTCTTAGTTCGAGTTAAGAGAATAGTCTAAAGGCTGCCTCTGGGCCCATGGAGATTGGAGATTAAGACCTTGGTCCCAACATTGAGGTTATCGAAAAAGAAAACATGATTTGAAACATTTTAGAATGTATAGTGGTTATGTGGTTTCTATGGTTTGATTGTATCTGTAGTATGGTTTGTTATTGACGTTATTGACGTTATTGACATGTGTTAGAAGTTGTATGTAGTGTTGATTATTGATGCTGTTGGTTTGGTTATTGATATAGCTTTTGTTTGTTTTTTTAAGAGTTGGGAGAAAACTGTAGATTGTTACAGTCCTGGCCAGGGTTTGATGCCTGCAAGTTTCAAAGTTAGAACAGTGGCGCTTGATGAGAACACTACAGAAGAGGTTTTGGATCAATGGTAAATCAGCTATTGGTCGTGTTGCTCCTGTGGATTCTGGTCAGTAGATTTGCTTTGGCTATAATATGCGATTGTTCTCGAATGGGAGTTTGTTGCTGATTGTTTCTTTCATCTTTTATAGGTTTGTGGTGGATTATTCTCTTAAGGGCATATGGAAAGATAACAGGAGATTTAACATTACAAGAGAGGATAGATGTTCAGACAGGGATAAAGCTCATTATGAATTTGTGTTTAGCAGATGGATTTGATATGTTTCCAACACTTCTGGTCACTGACGGTTCTTGTATGATTGATCGCCGAATGGGTATCCATGGCCACCCCCTTGAAATACAAGTACGTTCAACACCATTGTCTTTTGACAGCATTGATATTCATGTATATTTGTTTGTGAGACTTAAAACATTTTTTTTCTCTCTTGATACGTTTGCAGTCGTTATTTTACTCGGCACTCAGATGCTCCCGTGAGATGCTTTCTGTTAATGACAGCTCCAAGAATCTTGTAAGAGCCATTAACAATAGATTAAGTGCGTTGTCATTTCATATCAGAGAATACTACTGGGTGGACATAAAATAGATCAATGAGATATACCGTTACAAGACAGAAGAGTATTCCACGGATGTGACTAACAAGTTCAACATCTATCCTGAGCAAATTCCTCCATGGCTTATGGACTGGATTCCTGAGCAAGGTGGGTATCTCCTCGGAAACTTACAACCTGCGCACATGGATTTTAGATTCTTCACACTCGGAAACTTTTGGTCTATTGTTTCCTCTTTGGGTACACCAAAGCAGAATGAAGCTATATTGAACTTAGTTGAAGCTAAATGGGATGACATTATTGGGAATATACCTATTAAGATCTGTTACCCTGCATTAGAGTACGATGATTGGTGTATAATTACCGGAAGCGATCCAAAAAACACATGAGTTTCGTCTACTCTTTACTTTCTCCTTTCGGACAACAATATGCATTTGCGTTAAAACTTTTTTGGGCGAACCAACCCTGAAAACATCTGTTAAAAACTTTGCAGGCCTTGGTCATATCACAACAGTGGATCCTGGCCAACACTTCTTTGGCAGGTACGCAGATATATATTGGGAAATTTAGATTATTTAAATAGTATTTACAATCCTAAACTTCCTAGATAATGCCAATGAGACCACAAAAATCAGCTGGCTACATTTTCAGAGTTTTCATCGATAAACATCTCTAGATTTCTAGTTTGTAATAGACTTTATGTGTTTGTATTTTCATGACAGTTCACATTAGCATGTATGAAGATGGGCAGACCAGAGCTAGCTGAGAAAGCTCTTGCAGTAGCTGAGAAGAGACTGATGGCGGATCGTTGGCCAGAGTATTACGATACCCGATCTGGTAAAACAGTCCCGGGTTTACCAGACATGGACAGTCGCCGGATTCTTGACTTCTAAACTCCTCCAAGAGAGATGGCGTCGCTCTTGTTCTGGGAAGAAGATTACGAACTTCTGGATATTTGTGCTTGTGGTCTCAGAAAATCTGACCGGAGAAAATGCGAAGACTCAGATTCTTGTTCGATGAGTGCAAAACAGACTATTTGCTTCTCTGAACATTCAAAACGCAATAAGCTTTTTAGGCTATAGATCTTACAGGAATTGAAAATTCACAGAAACTTGACTGTTATATTATTGATCTCTGTTTGTGTGAGTATATATATATATGATTGCAACAGTTTTTTCTATCGTTGCAGCTTCGTGTAGATGGCAAAGAAACTGTTACCTACGCACGGATACGCAATACACGTTTTTTGGTTCGGTTCGGTAAAATATCTGATTGGTTCTTTTTAATAATTTTTATTTTTCGGTTCGGCCGGATATTATCCAAATAACCCGAATTAAAATTGAAAACCCTTAGTTTAATTATGTCCAATCCTGATTTTTGAGTTCTGACTTCTTACTGTTATTAAATCCAGTTTGACCATTTACATTTTAGCAAACCAAATTTCATGGAAATTGAACCGACATTTATCAAAATTAACCAAATGTTATCAAAATAGAACCGCAATTTCATATCTGAAAATATGAAACCCAAACACTATACATGTAATTAGATCTTTTTTACAAATTACAATACTTAAACCCGAACTGAACTGATTTTTCCGGTTACAATTTGGACCTTTTTCTTACGTAACCGAATTACCCGAAATCCGATTCAAATACCCAAAATGCCTTGGGCTAAACAACGCGCCTTATTAACTCGGAACGATTACAACTCGCGAGATTTATTCGTTCTGACAATGGTGAAATTACAGTACTACAAAAGTAACAGTACCAATGGAGTTAAACTATGAATGTGTTCAAACATAGTTGGACTCCAAAGACAAGAAATGAGCATAACGAAACTTGTACGTTCCAATGGGTTTAAACAAATCCCAAACTTTGTCAGAAGCTCTCTACGCAACGCTTGCATTGAGTCAACTCAAAACACAGAGTCTCCTTATAAACCCAAGAAGCATCACATTTTAGCAACAAACCTCATCGTTTCATATTTCGAAAAAGGCTTGATCGAAGAAGCACGCTCATTGTTCGACGAAATGCCTGAGAGAGATGTAGTGACTTGGACCACAATGATCACTGGTTACGCTTCTTCCAACTACAACGCTCGTGCTTGGGAGTGTTTTAACGAGATGGTTAGACAAGGAACGAGCCCGAATGAGTTCACACTCTCAAGCGTTCTCAAGTCATGTAGAAACATGAAGGTTTTGGCTTATGGTTGTTTGGTTCATGGTTTTGTGGTTAAACTTGGTATGGAAGGTTCTCTATACGTTGACAATGTGTTAATGAATATGTACGCTACTTGTTCGATAACAATGGAGGCTGCTTGTTTGGTATTTAGAGATATCAAGGTGAAAAATGATGTTACCTGGACTACTCTAATAACCGGGTTTACGCATTTGGGTGATGGCATTGGTGGTTTAAAGATGTATAAGCAGATGCTGCTGGTAATTTTTGCCACATTCCTCGCGTTTTTGGTGAATTTCTTACTTATGTTTTGGATTGATGTTGTTATAACATTTTGGATCTGTCTTGTGTGTTCAGGAGAGTACAGATGTGACGCCTTACTGTATAACAATTGCGGTTAGAGCTTCAGCTTCAATTGATTCTGTTACAACCGGAAAGCAAATTCATTCGTCAGTGATTAAACGTGGGTTTCAGTCTAATCTTCCAGTGATGAACTCAATATTGGACTTGTATTGTAGGTGTGGGTATTTATCAGAGGCGAAACACTATTTCCATGAGATGGAAGATAGAGATTTGATCACATGGAACACTTTAATATCCGAGCTTGAGCGATCAGACAGTTGTGAAGCTCTGCTCGTGTTTCAGCGGTTTGAATCGCAAGGCTTTGTGCCAAATTGTTACACTTTCACAAGCTTAGTTGCTGCTTGCGCCAATATAGCGGCATTGAACTGTGGTCAGCAACTTCATGGAAAGATTTATAGAAGAGGGTTTGGTAAGAACGTTGAGTTAGCTAATGCTTTGATTGATATGTACGCTAAATGCGGTAACATACCGGATTCTCAAAGAGTATTTGGCGAAATCGCAGAGAGGAGGAATCTAGTATCTTGGACTTCAATGATGATTGGGTACGGTTCACACGGTTATGGAGTAGAAGCTGCTGAGCTTTTCGACAAAATGGTTAGTTCGGGTATTAGACCAGACCGTATTGTGTTTATGGCGGTTCTGAGCGCTTGCCGCCATGCTGGTTTAGTGGAGAAAGGATTGAAGTACTTTAATGTAATGGAAAGCGAGTACGGCATAAATCCAGACCGAGATATATACAACTGTGTGGTTGATTTGCTTGGAAGAGCTGGGAAAATAGTTGAGGCTTATGAATTGGTTGAGAGGATGCCGTTTAAGCCAGATGAATCCACATGGGGAGCGATTCTTGGGGCTTGTAAAACGCATAAACACACGGGATTGATAAGTAGATTAGCTGCAAGAAAAGTTATGGAGTTGAAACCGAGAATGGTGGGGACTTATGTAATGCTTTCATACATTTATGCAGCAGAAGGGAAGTGGGGAGATTTCGCGAGCATAAGGAAGATGATGAGGGTGATGGGGAACAAAAAAGAAGCCGGTATGAGCTGGATCCAGATCGAAAATCAGGTTTATAGCTTCGCTGTGAACGATAAAATGTGTCCTAATGCGAATTCCGTGTATTCAGTCTTGGTGTTACTGATAGAAGAGACCAAAGAAGCTGGCTATGTTCCTGACTTAGACTCCTTAGTTCATGATCAAGAAGTCGGAACTTTAACATGAATCACAAAGATGCAAAATCTGGTTTCTGATTTCGCCTATTCAATCACGCGAGAAACAGCTAATGAAGATCAAGAAAGTAATGATGAATGACAACAAATGAGTGTTGAAGAACACAGAATCTGAAGTGGCTGAGACAAATCTCTTTTAGGTGTGGCTTTATGGATAGATATAGTATTGGAGACCATCAGACTTATTAAAGAACAATGATCACCATTCCTTGTTTTAGATCAGGTAATGGCTAAGTTTGGTGTCAGGAAAATCTTAACACGCCTCAATAGATCAGATCTTGTTGGCCTATTTATAGTACTTCTGGTATTCATGTGAATTGTGAATAGCTTACAAGAAACTTAAAGAAAATTGTTGGCTATGAAGTAACCTCTTGAGTCTCCTTCAGATCTAGATTATTAGATAATTAATCTTTGATTGTTCATAGGTTTTTATTATCTAGATTATTATCTGGAAAATAGAATCTGACATCTTATTGATAAAGAAAATTTAAACAGAAAGCAATGCATAATTTGAAGGATAAAGAGAGATTAAGCAAATTCAAGCATCTGTGACTGCAACAGCTTCTTTAACCTCAGTGTTCTTCTTCTCAATTGCAGGCTTCTCAACTTCTGGAACCACAAAAGCAGACACTGGGAAAGTCCTAGACAAACCAGTCGGTGTCCTGAAATTGATCTTCCCTGAACTTGTCGGTTGCTCCAAGACAAGTTCATTGAGAGTGACCCAAATAAGAAGCTCCTTAGCCTTAACGCCAGTGAGCTTCTTGATCTTTCCAACCTCCACTTGGGCAGTGACTTCAGTGGCGTAAGAGACAAGTTTCCCAATAGCTTCAAATTTGTGGGTGATGCTCTTCTTCTGCTTCAACCAGACAATACCTGTCTCTCTGTCGTAACCAACCTCTTCTATGTCCTTTAATGGTAATAACCCATTAGGCATAGAAACTTCTCTGAGAAACTCCTTTGTCTTCTCACGGCATAACTCATCTCCGGTGTATTTCTCTGCCCTAGCTCTCACTTCATCTGTAACCAAACCCATCCCTTTCTTTTTTTTTGATGTTTGCTTTGTTTTGTGTTAAGATCTTTGTGTTTTGGGTTTCTTAGTGAAATCTTTGCCGTTTCATTTATAGTTGGTGTGGTATAGCTTCACCCTTGGATTCTCTATTTAATTACGGAAATTGCCACTATTTGAAAATTAATGACATTTGTCAAGGTAGGACTATGAAAATACTCCTACAACGGTTCTAAAGTCAAAAGAGATTAAAAGGCCTTGGGATATGAAAAAAACACACAATTTGAGAAACAAAGTAGTTGATCCATTGCCTTAAGTGTGAGTCTTTATATTTTTAACTTTAATCTGCAAAAATATATTTACTACAAATGGCTACACATTTATATCAAGATAATCCAATGAATAATATCGTCCATTTTAATGTATTATTCTTGACTTTTACTAGTAATGTTTGATAAAATGTGTAAATTAATTCATTAGGTGTAAATAAGGGTGAATTGAATTTTGGGATGTTGGATTAAAAAGGGAAAACAATGTGGGAAATAATGTGATGCAATGTATAGGTCTTTAATGGTTACAGTTGGGCAGATTCACTGGCCTAAATTAAAGTGACTTGGGTGAGAAGACAAAGACTACAATATACTTCCAATAATTTACCGACACGTGACAATCGTATTTTCATATGTTAGTAGGCCGGTCACCTTATTAAAATCGCATTATGAGGTTACAACTTGCATATAAGAGGAAAATTTAAAACAAACAACAGGAAGATGAATCATGGTCTCATAAAATAAACTTTTTCCTGAAATTCAGATCCTCCTGCCATAAACTGTTCAGATATCTCTTTATTTATTCAACTAGTCTTGAAAAATCTTACATGAATTAATGGTAGATTCATGTTTTTATAAATGGATATAATAATATCTCAAGATACCATACCATACATTACTATTTGATTTGTTGAATGGTACTGCAATATACTTACTATTTCACAGTATTCTAAAACGCGGTCTATGCTGTGACCTCTATATTTTATTTTATATGGTGATTTATGCGGTTGAAATAATTTGAATGCATAATAGTGACTAGATGTTCGATTATGCGATTTACGCCTATGTCTAAATAGATTCTAGGCAAAAATTTTAATTTTTAATAAAAATTATATAATTATATATTTTTTAGGTAATTTTTTTTAAATAATATGTTTTCTTTGTTTTATAAGTTTACTGAATTTTATTCATTTCAAAAATAATATTTAAACACTATATATTTATCCAAATTTACATAATTATAAATATATATATATATATATTTCTAAAAATATTTAATCTGTTTAGCTTTTGTGGTAGACGTTCATCCACCACCTAACAAGTGTTTAGCATGTTTTAGAACCTTGCTATACCGTATACGGTAAACTGTTTATTATTTCAAAGGTAAATTAGGTTGATAATCTTTTTTAGAAGACTTATTTGAAAAAACGACGTGATGGCAAAATCATAATAAGTGGTCGTTTTGTATATGATATAAAATAATGTGTTTTCGAATCAATTAACATAATTCTTGTTTAAATATGATATAAGCCTACAATATATGCATTTTAAAACATTATAAATAATCAATTTATTTACAAAGTTTAAATGTATTTTTGTTAATAAGGTGTAGAAGTTAAATATATCTGGTATATACTCTTCTTTTAACTATGAAAGAAAATCAGTATAAAGATAATTTGTGGTTGTTAAAAGAAAAAGACTCTTATAATTGAGATAGATATATAAACTTCCAATTGTTGATTCTTTTGGTGGTCGAATTAAAAACGGGCTCAACACTTGTAACACATGGCAATATGTTGATCGAATATATTTACCTCTATTCATCAGACATATTTCTATTTATTCAATTATTAACAAAGAAACTAACTAATTTTAGGTTCATGAATTTATAAATTGATAAAATCATATTCCAATATTCCAACTACTAATCAAATCATATAATAGAATGGCAGAAAAATTACATTCCATAGAATATAATGGCAGTATGATGGATTTTAGGGAAAACATTAGGATTTATAGAATATATATTCAGCACTTTTTTTTTGGTCAAATATATTTACCTATATTCTCAGATATATATATATATATATATATATTCAGTTATTAACAAAGAAACTAACTAATTTTAGGTACGCGCATTTATAAATTGATAAAATAATATTCCAATATAGCATAAACTACTAATTAAATCGCATAATAGAATAGCAGAAATTTTACATTTTTTAAATCATATAATAGAATGGCAATATGTTGGGGTTTAGGAAAAAATTACGATTTATAGAATATATATTTACCACATTTTTTGGTCAAATATAGTTACCTCTATTCACCAAATATATTTCTATCTATTCAATTATTAACAAAGAAATAAATAATTTTAGGTTCATGCATTTATAAGTTGATAAAATAATATCCCAATATACCATAAACTACTTATTAAATCACATAGTAGAATAGCAGAAATTTTACATTTTGTAAACCATAGAACAGACTGGCAATTTATTGGATTTTAGATCATCAAATTACGATTTATAGAATATATATTTACCACTTTTTGTCAAATATATTTACCTCTATTCACCAGATAGATTTATATTTCTTCAATTACTAACAAATAAACAAACTAATTTTTGGTTCATGCATTTATAAATTGAAAAAATAATATTCCAATATACCATAAACTATTAATTAAATCATATAATAGAATGACAAAAAAATTTGCATTCAGTAGTTCATAGATAAATTCAGTAAATCATAGAATAAAATGGCAATATGTTGGATTTTAGGAAACAATTAGGATTTATAAAATATATATTGAGGGAATTTCAGAAATAGCACAGTCGTGGTAAAAAATTTTAAAGTTACCATCGTCGTATGGTCATTTTCAAAACTATCTCTGGTAAAAGACAAAATGACAAACATGTCTTCATTATGAGTTAATCTAAACTATCATGATGACTCAGCCCCACCCCCCCCTTCATTTCAGAAATAGCACATTTGTTGTAAAAAAAAATTAAAACTACCATCCTCATGTGATCATTTTCAAACCTATCTCTACTAAAAGACAAAATGACAAATATGTCTTCATTATGAGTTAACATAAACTATCATGATGAGTCGCCCCCCCCCCCCCCTCCCCATTCTCAAATCCTAGAACTAATCCAAAAATTCTCCATCGTCTCTCTGTTCGTTATCATGACCACCATTGCCGCCATCGTCTCTATGTACCTTCCAACGATCATGTCTTTACAAATCCTTCCGGCGATTCCTGTCTTTCACTATCTTCAATCGGATTCTCGAAAAGCTCTAAAAGAGGAAAATTATATGAAGAAGAGGTTTGTGTTTTGTAGAATAGGTTTTTTTATAAACACTATCTTCAGTCCTTACTAATCATTTGTGTTTTGTAGAATAGGTTTTTACAAACACTATTATGGTCCAATGTTCTTATAAATCCTTATAAAGGTGTTTTATTGACATTCGATATGTTTTTATTCTTTGGGTAAGTTTTATAAGTTTTTTCAAAAAACTTTATAAAAACATGATGTGTTATCATATTTTTATAAAAAATGTGTTTATAGATTCAAGAAAAAGAAATGGAGGAAAAAAAAAACAAAGGTAAATATTCTTGACCTTATAAAACCTTAGAACCGAACCTCATAAAACATTTTTAAAACTTAAAAAACAATCTTAAAAAACCTTCTAAAAACTCTTATTCGGTATATATGGTGGAAAACCAATATGGGTTTGGAAGGATCCTAAGATACTATTTCTGAATGAGAAGTATCTTCGTGTATGTATCATTCCACTCTTAGATAACAACACCACATACCGTTTGAACTTTATATAACGTTAAAAATCAAGTTTAAACCTTATAAACCAAATTTATAAAATCTTAAAAATCTTATAAAAATGTTTTATTTAACTTTATAAAATCTTATAAGAAGTTTTATTTAGCTTACTTTATAAACTTCTATTTTGAATGAAGAGTTTTATAATATTTTATACACTTGTTATTACTAATCATTTGTGTTTTACGTAAAAAAAATTCTGTTAGATGGGTGATAGCAATGATCCATTATCACTTACTTTACCTATTTTAGTTGACATAATGGGCAATGGATTGAAGACCGTACTGCACCATCTACATTTTTCTATAGTACAGACAATGGCTAAAGAATTAGGTGATTTATAATTCAGTAAGATTGTCAATTTTCCACTGAACCCTATTGTGAATCTTGGACAGAGAGAAGATCTTCAGTTTTCTGTAAAAAAATCCCCTTTTAATGAAAAGGATGGTGGAGCTTAAAGAGGAAATCAGGTGGTTTACATTCGCGTCACAACCAATGAGATTTAGCATGAGAGTTACCTCACAACAGGTTTTCCTTTTGAGATTCAAGATGAGCATCCCGCTTATAATCTATCACGAGAAGAAACCTCATATAGTTGGATGATATGAGAGAAACAAACTCTAAAGGATTTGGTTAAACTCCTTCAAAATAAGGAGGAAAAGGAAATGACAAATTTGGAGAAGTTATCACTTGCTTTATCATATTAGTTGAAGGGTTAATTATTCTGACAACATAGGAAAGAAAATATCAGTTTCTAGATTAGTGGAATTTGAAAATTATATTAGGAAACTATGGGGGAGGATTGGTTTTTTCATACATAGGACAAACATTTTGAAGATGCTTGGTCAAAAATGGACAAAGGATCAGTATAATGTTGAAGAATTTTCTTGTGCTATCAACTTTTGCGTTCTATGTTCAAAACTTGACCTAAGTATTAGGTTTGGAAAAGAGTGTTATACAACTTCTCCTGAAGATTCTTACATGTTAAGGTGGATTTCAACTAGTATACTGATATCGTATTTTTACCTATTTTAACTATGTTTTTATTTGTGCTTAATAAGGATTTCAAGTGAAACTAATATTTTCTTAAGTATTTTTGGATATTTGTGCATGGTAATACTTCTTCTCAAATTACATGGAATGCAAATTTCAAAATTCATCTTCTAAGTCCATAAGAAAAAAACAGTTTTAACATTTTTGCGGTTAAACTAACAATTTTACTAAAATGTAAGTAAAAACAAAAAGAAAAGAGAAACCATTATGCAGTTAAAAAACAAAGAAAAAACTGATGTGCCTTTAAAAGAAAAAAGAGAAAGAGACTGCTCTTCCATTTCTTTGATTTAGAAACGAAACTTTTATGAAATAAAAAAAAGGAAACTTTACTCGTCACGAATGACACTTTAATCTTCGCATGGCTCAATTAGGGTTTGAAGCGAGCAAAGGATTTAGAGAAATTGTGCCGGTTACTTTGGGGGCATTGTATCATATGAAGCGTTCAAGGACAGTATTACTAAACTAGTTGCAAATTTTTTTACAAATCGTATATCTTATTCGGTTTCAACATCACATTTCAATTTTGGGTGATGTATTATGTAGAACAGCTTGGCATAAAACACAAGAGATCAACCAATGATAGCTAATCACCATATTACACTGCAGTTGCTGAAGCTGCAGAGATTGATGAGGTATTACTTGTTGCCTTATAAAAAGCCTTATAAAAACTTATAAAAAACGTATGAAATAACCTTATAAAACATTATAGAAACCTTATAAAACCTTCGTAAAATCCTTATAAAACCTTGAGAAGCCTTATAAGTTATAAAAATTCTTACAAAAACATATAAAAGAGCCTTATAAAACCTTATAAAATATTATAAAATTTTTATAAACTCTTGTAAAAATCTTTATAGAAACCTCATAGAAGCCTTATAAGTTATAAAAATACTTATAACAACGTATGAAAAAACTTTATTAAAAAGTATGAAATAACCTTATAAAACCTTATAGAAACCTTTGTTAAAATCCATATAGAAACCTTCTAGAGTTATTTACCAAACTTTATAAAAGGTTTATAAAAGTTGAGTTATAATTTTGCTTTATGATTCAATTTAACTTGTCAGGTTGAAGTTACTTGCAGACTTGGAGATAGATACTGATAAGCTTCAAAACTTGGACGAAGTTATTGATGCTGAACTGAAAAAAGTGATTAAACTGGTGCAAAGTGGTTATAGGATCAAGAGAGTTGATTGGGTGAACAAATACATCATTGTTCGATCAACAGAGACGGATGACCAGGACATGGAAAATATGTTTAGTGGTGATAAAGAAAATAGCGATCTTGAGTCAAAGGTGGAGAAACTAACTAAGATAGTGATGATGTTCCTAAAAAAGTAAATTATATACAAGAACTGCTCAAGATTAAGACCCATGTTGAAGAAAAAAAAAAGTACTAGTGAGACAAGAAACATAAAACAATAATAAAGAATTCTTATATGTTTGTTTAAGCAATGATGATATCTTTATGTTTATGTTGCAGGAAACAACTGAAAAAAGAAGAAGAAGAAACGAGCAAAGAAGAATAACAATGATACAACTGGGTATATTGTTATATATATATATATATATATATGTGGAATAGGGAAAATAATATTTTTAACCTCCAAAGTTACAAATGCTAGCATTTTAAACCGTGATAGTATTACACTAATATTTTAAACCTTCAAACTATTTTTGATAATACTTTAAACCTCTAAATTAGCTTTCGTATTTTTTCGGCCGTAAAATTAGACAGAACAGTTAACCCCACCTGAATCTCTCATTGATTTTATTTCTTTCAAGTTCGTTGATTCACCCTTTCTCTCTCTGCTATAACTCAATTTTTGGTTTTGGAGCACATTCTCTTCGAATTCACTCTTTAAAACTCATTTTCACTCTTCGTCTCTCATTTTCTTTCGACAAGGTTAACGACAGAAAAAATGTGGGGGCTAATTTTGAGGTACAAAAACGCGGAGGCTACTTTGAAAGTTTAAAGTGTTAGCAAAAATAGTTTAAAGGTTTAAAGTATTAATATAATATTACCAAGATTTAAAATTCTAGTCACTTTGGAAGTTTATATATTACTATAACTCAAGAAAGAGCAAAAAACACATTACTAAAAATTTTATTTTTTGTATACATTTATTTTTTTCCAAATGGTCCAAACACTTCTAAGAAACAAAAAAAAAACACTCAGAAAATAAAAACGCTAGAGAAAATTGTGATGAAGAGTTTATTGTTGTGTGTGATAGTGATAATAAAGAAGTTGTTTATGGAGACTTTGGAGATGAATTTCAATGTTTTTCCTGAAAAGTTTTGTAATGTTACTCTTGCACAGCTCTTAGCGCAACAGCAATCACTGAAACAAGATTCCTTTGAACCGATAGCTTAACCGATGCATTGTACTTGCATTGGTCACCAACGACCACCCCATGTATTCATCAAGTATATTTCTATTTATCTTGTTAACAAAAAAAACTAACTAATTTACGTTTATATATTTATAAATTGATAAAATAATATTCCAATATACCATAAACTACTAGTTAAATCATATAATAGAATGACAGAAAATTATATCCTGTAAATCATATAATAGAATGGCAATGTGTCTGATTTTAGGGAAGAATTACGATTTATAGAATATATATATTTACCACTTTTTTGGTCAAATATATTTACCTCTATTCATCAGATCTATTTTTATTTATTCAATTGTTAACAAATAAGCTAACTAATTTTAGGTTCATGCATTTATCAATTGATAAAATAAGATTCTAATATACCATAAACTACTAATTAAATCATAGAATAGAATGGAGAAACATTAAGTTTTATTTCTTATTTTAAGGGGTATAGTTGGATAGATATAAAACAAATGACAGCTACACACTAATATTAAAACAAAACTCCTTGAATGGTTGCCAAATCAGAAAGGATATATTTCTTGGTAGCTTAATTTCAAAAATGAAATGATGATAAAACTATAAATAAAATTATGTGTGCTTATGTGAGTTAAAGTAATTTTGTGATACCAAAAAAACTAACATATTATACAAGATAAAAAATGATATGATATTTGTTAAATACACGTTTAATTCTGTTATTAAAAAAATATGTGATAAATAAACCAACTTATTAAAGATTTTTGCATTTACATTTTGCAAACAAGAAAGTAGATATAAACTTCCAATTAATTTTTAGTATTGGATTATGTTGTAGCTTCAAAAATTTCGATCATAATTCGTAAAATGTTTTCTTAAAATCCAAATTCAATTTCCATATATTTAAAATCATATTATATAGATATATATATATATATCTATCTATCTATTTAACAATAAATAAGATGTGGTAGTAAAAGTATAAGGAAACGGTTTTTTTATATGAGCTAAATAAATAGTATCGTATTATAAAATAAAAAACTAAGTAACTTTAGTTATCTTATTGCGTAGACTCACAAGAAATATTCCTTACTTCGACGACTGGAGGCTGTTGTTGATGAAAATTTTTTGGGTTCACTCTTAGGGGTGAAACCCTCTATTCACTTTTCCTATGTTTAACCAATGAAAATATGTCAAATAATATTACATTTAAACCGAAATAATAAATTAAAATTAAAAAAATAAAACAAATTAAGAAAATAATGTGTTTATAGTATATATTCATTTATTTATAAATTTTTTTACGAAATAAATACTGTAAAATCACATGTTTTGGTTTCCCATTCTATGTGTGTATAGTATATTAACCTTATTTTGTAATTTTCTTACGTATAAATACTGTAAAATGGTATGTTTAGATTCTCTATTCCATATGGGTGTAAAGTATAGTATACTTCTTTTGTTTTGTTACGGAATAAATATTATAAAATCATAAATTCATGATAAAGATATAGTTTTTAGTCATTTATTTAACCATAATAACATCAAATTTTCTGCTTTTGTTTTTTCGTAATTTCTTTTATTTTTTTAATTTTATTTTAGTTTATTATTTCTGTTTAAATGTAATATTACCTGGCATATTCTTATTCTTTAAACATAGAAGAAGTGAATAAAGGGGTTCAACGCTAAGAGTGAACCAAAGAATTGTTAGTTGTCAATGTTGGACTTAAAATGCTAGAAAACATATAAAACCATAATCAAATATATAACTAACTTGGTTCTAATTTTCACTTTACGTTGGATCAAACTTTTGCCATATATATATGCTCAACTAAATCAGTTTTTAATTGTTGGTGTATATATGTATCACGAATTTTAAGTCGATTGCTAAGAATATTTCCCAGATTAGTGTATATATATATATGATTTAGTAATATCATATGAAAGAAAATAATAAATATACATAATTTTAATAATACCAAAATATTTTTAAAAAAATTTGAACCTCTGAATTGTTTTATAATATTTCATATTATTGTATTAACTAAAAAATATTAATTTAATATTATTGTAATTTTAACTAATATTAGTATATCATTTAAAACTCATGCATAATGAACCTTATTAGATATATAATTTAATTTATGATTTATAAAGAAATAAAAAAAATAAAAATAATAACATATAAACTATTTAATTAATTTTATAAACTATTGTGAATTTAATTTGTTATAATGAAATCTGAACCATTCATTAAAAGACATGTGTCCCAATAAGAGTCTCATCCACTTTTCATAAATAATATATTTTTTATTAATTTGAGAGACTCCCACAGAATATCACATACTACTCGATGGTTTCACGAGGATCAGGGTTAAGAAGACTTTTGATATAAAAGGGGAGGCGGCGAGTAACATATAAGAAGACAAAAATTAAGCAAGAGAAAGAGACTAACGAGAAATAAATCAATCAATTGTATCTTTAATTCTTGTTGTTTTGCTATTCATAATTGATCAGTAAAAAGTCTATTATACATCTAATTTCTCCGTAGATTCTAAACTAATCGGTTAATCTTTGCCCAAACAGAAGTTTTTTTTATTAATCATATAGCCAAAAGATCTAAAGCCAACACCTAATTCAATCCAAACATACAGAAAACTAAATATTCTTGTAAATTAATACGACCATAATGACTAACTTTGGTTAAAATCATAGTCGGAATAGTTAACCCAAAATTTTAAATTTATATGGTCATTTCTATTTATGAATTTTGCATGTCGAGATGCATTCTCCAGATTCTGAATCAAAATGTTGTTTGTTTCAACAGTTATGTTTTGCGTCCAGATGTTGCATTTTACATACAATTACGTTCGTTTTTTTAATTTATAAAAACATAAGAATATAATTTGTCTCAAAATAACTAAAATTGATAGGTTTTGTCAATAATCTTTTTTTTTTATGATCAAACTAATTTATCTTGTTAAACTCTTCAACTACTGACCGCCATAAATTAGGTTTTAAACTTATAAGAGATATATGAAATAGGAATGGTGTCACAGTCACACAACTCACAACATTTAACAAAGACTTCCAAAGTCGTTTAAAATACACTAGCTAATAAATTAACTCCTAAATTCCAAGTTGAATTGGTCTTTTCTTTGACTATTTAACATATTTCTTCCTAAATTCCCTATAAACAGAGAGAATCGAAGCACCCTCTTAATCGAAGCCCTCCTCCAGCGTAAAAGCATCGTACTGGTTCCCAGATGGTGAATCCCCAGCCACCGGCAGTGTAATCCCACAATCCTCAGCCGTGAAAATTGACTCAATTCTCTTCACTCACCTTTACTGCGCCTATGCCGATCTCGACCCTCAGACACACAGTGCTTTATCTCTGATGCGAACGAAAACGAATTCTCGACCTTCACTAACATCGTTCAGCAGAAAAACCCTCACGTGCAAACCCTCTTGTCGATCGGCGGAAGAAACGCAGACAAATCCGTGGTTGCGTCCATGGCAAGTAACCCCACTTCTCGGAAATCATTCATTTGGTCTTCAATCTCGATTGCTAGATCTTATAATAGATATCACGGCCTTGATCTGGCTTGGGAGTACCCAAAAAATGATGTTGAAATGAGCAACTTCGGAAACTACTTGAAGTATTGCGATCCGCGGTTCAGGATGAGGCTGAGCGCACCGAGAATAAGCCTTTGCTGTTGACAGCTGCGGTTTACTAATCCTCGGATTACTATTCGGTTTCCTACCCGATTTTAGAACAAAACTTGGATTGGGTTAACCTTATTGCCTATGATTTCTATGGTTCATCCACTATCATTGGTCCACCCCTGCTCTGTTTGATCCTTCAAACCCAGCAGGTATAACTATAATTTTAATTTACAATATTGTTAATTAGAATTTCGTCACGTGTCGAATTTTTGTTAGAGGATTAAAATTTATATAATAAGAATATGTTGCATAAAAATGTGAATACATAAATATCAACTAAACGAAACGAAAATGTGAATACATAAATATCAACTAAACGAAAAATATCATAAACATTAAAGATCAAATAAAATATTATATATATATATATATATATATATATATTTCAAGTTATTTATTTATTAAGTTTCCAAATTAAATAAAAATAAAAATTTCCATCGTGTTTCTGTATTATGATTTTTAAGAATTGTGTGCCGTCAAGTTTCTCCGCATTTTCATAAAATTTTGATTACTAAAAAAATTTCCAAAATGGAAAACAGAGTGCGAACTAAATTTTCATACAACCTAGAATAAGATTTAGTTTTATTTTTAAATCTAAAATCTGCATATCATACGGATCTTAATTTGGTTGATAGGTCCATGCGGCGACTCCGGTTTGAAACAATGGGTTAAGGCTAGACTTCCTGAGGATAAAATAGTATTAGGATTCCCATACGTTGGACAGACTTGGAGTCTCCAAGACGGTTATGATCCAGCCACCACCCGAGTAGCGATATCAGCTGATGGTTCTATAAACTACAATCAGATAAGAAGGTTCATAGTGGATAACGAAGCAACAACAATTTATGACTCAAAGGTGATCGGAGATTACAGCTTCTCCAGGACAAATTTTATCGGGTATGATGATAAATAGAGCGTTGTGACAAAAGTGAAATATGCTAAGCAGAGAGGTCTTCTTGGAACGTTGGAGCTGACGATAATTCGAATCTATCTCGTGCAGGTTTGTATTTTGTACTTTAAATATTCTTTTATTTTAAAAATCATACATTTCCACAACGGAAACCATCAGAAGTAACGAGTCTTATATATGGATTTTGGAATTTTACAGCACGGCAAGCATGGGATGCTAAAGAAACAACCATCAGAAAATAAATATCCAAGAGTTCCACAACAACAAATGAAGAAGTAAATTATGACGAGTGAAGAATAAACATGTTTGCTTATACTATTACTGTTTTTAACATGTTTGCTTATATCTTTAACCAAAAAAAAAAGAAGAAAAAAACATGTTTGCTTATATTATTATAAGGAATAAATGAAACACATTTGCTTTCTTAACATATATACCCAAAAAAAAACTATGTATAAAAAAACTAAATATATGTTACTTAAAACCAATTGACAATCAATGCAGTCGTACATGGACCTTATATACTAGTTAACAAATGTTTCAACTTTCCGATGTAAGAAATTTGAACATTCTAATAGGACTCCTCAAAATATGGGTGGGAAACGGGCTTACGAGAACAGCCCAAACCCATTAGGTTGAAAATACCATAGTAAGATGGGCCACTTATAGCAATTTGTTGGATATCACTACCTCCAATCAAGGAAATTACCTTCGTAGGGTTTGTTAACGATTTGAATGAGAGGGTAAAGAGAAGAGAGAGTTTAGGTAGTCTCATGACCTAAAACTCGATAGTAGCATTCGTTTTATTGCTGAAATGATCCAAGATAACCCACTTTTTTAAGGATAAAAATGATATATTTGGAAGTGAGAATACCGTAGCTTAGATCACAAAAGACATTTTTTTCTTTCTTTTGGTTGAAATGAAATCACAAAAACCACTTGATGTATAGATTTTTTAACGAATCTGGCACAAACACAATTCACAAGAGCCCAAAAGTCTCCAGATTTTTTAACCGGCAAAACAACCGTACCAGAAAGCTACAATCTGACATCGAACTCTCCAGCGCGTGTCTGAGCACGAAAACCTTTGTACAAACGAGGAGGGAGAGTTTGAAGATCAAGTTTCTCAATTCTTAGGCCAGAGAGAGCAATGCCCATTATCTTAAATCCAAGTTTGAATGTCGGAAAAACATGAAGCCGTTCTAAACCTGTTTCCAGCATTAGTGTCCCCGACAAACTCGGAGTCTTGTCCTTTGGGATTCGCCCGATCGTCCATGTACATGTCTGCGTATCATAGTTACTAATCAAAAGGAAAGTTTCCAAATTCGGAAACTGAACTCAAAGCAAAAGTTTGACAAACATAGTACCTTGTTAGAGAGGATTGTAACAGTTCCATGATTTGATGAGAGATCTGCAGATGAAACACAGTGAGGAAGCTGGAAACTCAAGGTTATCGACTCAATCGTCTTTCCTGGATCGCTTCTTATGCCCACTAATACGCTAATTCGACATGTACCCGAATCTGATGTTATTTGAGGCTTTACATATACAGGTGTGTTCTTCAGCTTCTTCACCCTAAATTTGCCAATCAGAGAAATTATGACATTAGAATACATCTTTTAAGAAACAAGCTAAGTTGTAAGATTAAATTTTGTCTGTGAAACAACGAACCTGTAACTCATGAGCTTGAACTCTCCATCTGGAGGGACAAAGGAGAGAACTTGATGAGATTCCCAAGGTCTGAAGCGGACACATGGGTGAAACCTCATGTCTTCTAGGATTGATGGATTCGCAAACGACAATGTCAAATCTGGAAAACCACTGAGCTGGGAATTCATTTGGACTTCGCCATAAATCTCGCATTTTACTAATTCCCCATCCCTGAATCAATAAGTGTTTTCAAAACTATGATTTGAATGAGATGAGTCTAGAAGTTTAAATGAAGATTTTGTGAATAGTCTTCAAACACAAACCTGTTTATAATTGCATCCATTTCTTCAACGAGGTCAACATAGACTTCGTTGCTAGAGTACTTTGGATCTGTTGGTCGCCATGGAACACAAGAGCCAGTCCCACTCGGGAGTGTGTCACTAACGTTGGAAGCATTTCCCGTTACAACACTCAACATTTTGCTGACTAGATTCGGTGGAGCTATCATTTCCCTCAGGATGCTTGGTTCTGTTGTGAGAGGGAAACCATTATCGATCATCTCATCCAAAAGCTACAAGTCACAAAAATTTTGTAACTTTTCAGTTTAAGGCAATCCAAGAAACAGTGAGGCAGACCACAGAAAAAAAAACAAACATTGACATACTCAAGGAAGCTATTAATCTCACATCGTTGATCTCTCAAATAATGCTAATTAACAAAACAAGTACACAGTAAACTTCAACAAAATGATGCAATTTCCATAACAAATCAGAAGCACATGGCCTCTTTGATTCTCAATCGCTAATAAAAGGTGGGAAATGTTACAATTTTCTACTTTGTCAAAAGCAATCCAAGAACAGTGCAACTGGAGAAATATGAAGACACTACGATATCAACATATAAAAACAAGAACAATGCAAGCTACAAACCTTTATGATTAACGTATATTCTCCAGCTCAATTAGAAGGAATCCACAACTAAAGAGTTGACTAAACACTGTAAATTTATCCCAAAATGTCTACTTTTTGTCACAAAACGCGTACAAATGGTAACTAAGAGTAACAAATGAGCCACAACAGAAACAAGACAGCACATAGGAGCTAGACTGATGAAGTGCAGAAACCATAATGGCTCGTATAACAAAGATACCTCATAGACAATGATGAAATTATCCTTGACGAGATCTTCATTTAGCCCACCAAGGTAATCAGATAGAACATCAGCAACTCTGCAAAGAAACTAACCACCAAGGTAATCAGATAGAACATCAGCAACTCTGCAAAGAAACTAAACTTCACCGGATCCGCATTCTACCCTTCACAATGACATTGGAATCTACAAAAGAGAGAAAGAGACAAAAAAATTCACCTCAATTGCCATCAATGGTGGCATTTCAACTTGACTGCAAGCTAAGAACGTAATACCGTCTCGAACGATTTGAAAAAGGTAATGTGTTGGTGAAGCAATCACTGGAAGTGACTATCCCAAAAAAAAATCCATAAGGACACACAGTAAGATAGTTAAAGATGGCAGCAAAATCAAGTTGAATCAAGACGACCCAGAAGTTAAAGTATTGAAATTTCGAGTAAAGTAAGGTCATTGAAAATGAAATGGTAAAAAAGATTGAAAATTTGACAAATCAAATAAATCCAAGAACCAACGAACTCATTAACATATGCAGATATGAGAAGAGAAGCTATAAAATTATACCTTAAAGGAATCGTCTTGAGAAATAGATTGATCCCAAAACCAAGCACATATGGATCGATCAACGCGGTGACCTGTAAGCTGCTTCTCAAGCATCACCTCTCTGTGAACATAAAACCAAAACAACACGAAATGAATTAAGTCCAATTTAAGACTGATCAATCAACGTCGATCTGAATCTTGAGAGAAAGGGTTAACATCTCACCCAGAATCGGAGAGGATAAATATACACTGAAGCATCTCTGCCTCCGATGCAAAAATCTGTGAAATCTCACGCTTTCTTCTTTGTTTCGATTTTGGTTTATTTGTTCATTGTATTCGGATTTGGTTTCGAACTAGAATACTCTGTTTAGACGGAGACTTTGAATACGATTGAAATAATAGATTAATGGGCTCATATTGGGCTTTAATAAGTAGTGGAATCTATGTAGTTTTTGATAGGTCTTTCTAAGGTATGGACTTTATGTAGTTTTTGTTAAACCTTTTTAAAGTTATGAACTTTTAGAGTTGTGGATGACTAACGAAATTATTCTGGGAATATTTCACAAATTTTTGGTTTTACAATCTTCACAAACTTGGACTCGAAGTTTTTAGGTTGAAAATCTAGGTCTCATTGGGAACTCGTGTTAACAGCTTTGATTACGAAATAAAAGAAAAACGCATTACCAGTTAGGCTTTATTCGGAAAAATTAGAACGCGTCTGTATTTTGTTTGTAGATTCTTTAGAATATTCTTCTCCTTTTTTTTGACAATAGAATATTCTTTCTTACACTAAAGGCTAAAGGATTAGTACAAAAAATTTGAAGTGATTTTACGTTTACCTCTACTCCATAAATTAACATTATCCAATTCTTTCGATTTTGTCCTCCTTATAGTCAGTAAAGTCGATCCACTAAAATTTTTGTAAAAGTATAAAAAACTGATGCACACAAAAATTGATGAAGTTCGGCAAAATATTTACGTATTCAAATCATTAATTAGATTTATTTAGAAAATTTTATAACAAGATTTTATTTTACCAGTTATCGTGTCCACGGTAAACCGCTGGGTAGCCAAATGCGGAGCAGAAAATATTTTTTACTTCATCATTAAACAATATCTAAGTACATACAGTTGTGGAACAATTAAACATGTGTTCCAATAAGTAACTCAACTTGCTTACAACTAATTAGAACTATCAAGTTTTTATCTTTTTGTTCAGTCAACCCTAACATCACACACTTCTTATATATACCTATAAGATATAATTCCTTATATTTTTTTTTAAAAATTATCTTATTTAAATAAAAAGAGTAAATTTTCAATAATATCTTGACTGTATGTTTCTTCTCCAAGAATATCTCCAAATATCTTTTTGACATTTATCTCAACTCCATGAACCACGTCAGCATCAATCGACTAATCCCAAGTTTGCTCCAACAAGGCGCATCTTGTTCCAACAAACTTTGCACTTTCATTCTCTATTTTTAAACTGAGTTTTACAACTCAAGCTCACCATATACAACACACATATCAAGTCCGAAGTCATGAATAAAAACTCCTCTTTAATCATATATCAACGTGATAAAATCATCTTCACAGATCTTACTTCCAAATTCTCCTCCTCCTGCTTAAGTGATAAAACTCTGTTAAAACTCCAAATGCACTATGAGCATAACCATACTTCTTGGAACAACCTTCTTGATCAGAATCGTCTTCCCCTTGGAGCTCTCCAATAACTCTCATTTATACTTCTGTGTGTCTTCCACTTAATCATTTCTTGACCACTTAACATGTGTTTCAAACGACCACATGTGCATCATATAGTATTCTTTGAAGCACTAGTTGATGAGTTACAAGATACACCATCATACAAATCAACATTTTTAATCCATACCTTTTGAGATCTCCTTGAATCTAGAACAAATTTGTTTTGTTTCAATGCACATCTCACCTTGTCAAGGAATTTGTACCAGTATACCTTGAGATATCATTTTCTTCCACAATAATAGCACCTTGACGTACAAAATACCTTTTGGTGATTTTTCTGGGTTTCTGTTCCAACATAATTCTTCTTGTTCCAGCTAATAGAATTTAGTGAACTTCTACTAAGACAAGAACCTGTCTTTTTCCATTCAACCATATGTGAAGTGTTTATGTTGACTTGAACAACACTCTCATCTAATGAGGTTGTGATGACACTCTTTGTTGTCGTTTCCAACAACTTTTCCTTTGTTTTAACAGGTTTCGACATTTGTTTTTAAGAAAAATGGTTTTTGAATTAGACGTACCTTCTTGATAACCAAGACCAAAATTTATTTTCTTTGTTTTTCCCATACTCTGTATTTGATCTAGATCTTTTGTTCTATTTTTTTTTGCATCTTCAAGTTCTTTTTGTGCTCCATGAGTTCAATCTCCACCCGCTTGGTTTTTTCTCTTTACGTTACAAGTTCCTCCTTCAGCTTCACCATGTGAACAAATTCGTGGTCCTCATTCATTAGAGCACAAGAATCCTTTTGATTTTCAGCAAGATCAATTTGCAATTTCTTTGATTCTTCTTTTTTTTTTGCTAGCTCTTTCTCCATATGCTCATCTTTTTTTCCATCAACATATTTTCTTCGATTAATACCATGTAGCATTTGCTAATCTTAAACTAACTCTCATAAAGAGTTATGAAATTATTTTGAAGGTCTCCTTCTTGATCTCTTTCTAAATCACTACTGTTGTAGGAGTAATCACTGTTATTGTGGAACAATCACTATTTATTCTAGCAACAGAGACAAAATCAGTGTTTTTGCTTTCTTTGTTAGGTTCCATGAATGCAAGTAGTGCTACAAAGTGAGTTACCTCCTCTTCATCATCAGTTTCACTTTTATTATAGTCTATATAGGAATTTCCTTTTCTCTTCAAAACGTTGCCACACTCTAATTTTGTGTGTCTATACCCCTTACAACCTAGACATTGAATCTTCTTCTTCTTCTTAATGCTATATGTCTAAATCCTCGACATTCATTGCATTGTCGTCCACCTCTTCTTTTTCCTACGTTCTTGTATAAGCCATGATCATCTACTAAGGATTTTTTATCCTTTTTCTAACTTCTTAAAAATTTTTGTCAAACATCTTCACAAGTGAAATCATTGATTCCTCTAAGTTTTCTATTCTCAACTTTTCATCACTCACATGTAGAACTGACCTATTGGGATTCTCTAGAATAACATCCTTACGATCCATCTCATATGCTTGTAGCCTCCCCACTATTTCATCAAATGGAGTCTTATTCGTGTTAAGAGCAACCCCCATACCCGCTTTTTGTGACTCAAATCTACTAGGTAAGCACCGCAATAACTTCTTAACAAGTTTCTTATCAATATATGTATTTCCGATCACGTGTGCTTCATTAGCAATAGCACAAAACTTAGCACTAAAATCTATAACACTTCATGTTCATCCATTTGTAGATTTTTAAACTGAGAAACTAACATGCCAGTTCTTGATCTCTTTATGCATGTGGTTTCTTCAAATACTTTTTCTAGTTTGTATCATGCCTCTTTGGCTGATGAACATCCTTGAATCAATTTGAATGGATTCTTGTTAGTAAAAACAGTAGATAAAGGTTTTGCATTATACCTTGGCATACTCTTCTTTTTTTTGTCCATTTACTCTTCGGTTTGGTGACTATGGAGACGTCTTCTTCAAGTTTTGGAACTTCATAACCATCTTCCACTGTTTTCCAATCATCCTAATCAATACCTTGTAGGATTGACTTAATATTCACCTTCCAATATCCATAATTTTCTGTGTATAGCATAAAACTCTTAACTGCAAGCCACTATCGAAATATACCATCCATCTCTTTTCTCAGGATCCTCACTCGTATGTTGAGTCAAACTCTCTATAGATGTCCGTTCTTATACCAATTGTAAAAGCAGAGAAGAATGATGCACACAAGAATTAACGAGGTTTAGCAAAGTGTCTACGTCCTCAAATCACCAACTAGATTCACTTAAATAATCTTACAACAAGAACTTGTCTAATTGGTAATGCACGACAATAAGACACCCTTTATCTCGTCACCAAACAATATCTAACCACACACAGTCGTGGAACAACCAGACATGTGTTCCAACAAGTAACTCAACTTGCCTACAACTCATCGAAACAAATAAATCGAGTTTCTATCCTTTTGTTCGGTCAACCTTAATATCACACACCTCACTTGTCATATCTTGCTTCAGAAGATTTAATAAAAAAATATCCTATTTAAATAAAAGAAATAAATCTTCAAAAATATCTTCTCCAAAAATATCTTGAATTGCACGTTTCATTTAGATCCAAATACTTTTATGAAATTTATCTCAATTACATGAACCACGCCAATATCAATCGATTAATCCTGAATTTGTTATAACAAACCGATTTTTGTTCCAATAAATTTTGCATTTTTAAAATTAACAGGAAAACTTTTCAAATTTTAATTCATTTTTACATTACTTGTTGAAATTGAATGTACTAAACTCTGGTGATGAATGCATCATACATCTACCCACCCGAAACACAACTAAAAATGAATAATCTAGCTCTCAAATCCAAGATTCTTTTCTTTCTCCTTTGCTAGTTTAACTCTACTCAAGAAAAATGATTTATGTAGTATTATTATCATGATCCCGAATATTGGAGAAGATTATAAATTAGGTTTATAGTTTGTAAAAAACAAAAAATTAATAATATACACGATTTTTTTTTTGATAAAGTATACAAGAATTTTATAATAGAACAATAACCAAGATGTAAAAATGAAAAAAGTATTACCAACTTTGGATTATATTTGACAAAACAAAAACTAAAATAAGGCTAATCTAAAATGACGAAAGATAAACTTTTGAGTCATACATTTGAATATTTAATTTAACGTAAGAAGGTAATCTATTTCCAAATTCTTCGACACACAGTCTTATTATAAGAAATGGAAAAGTATTTACGACTTTAGATTACAGGCCGATTACATTTAAAAGGTAAACTTTTTGAGTCGTACAATTAAATATTGGATAATAACGTAAGATAGACCGAAATAATCGGTCGGACGTAGATCGGACAAACTATACCATAACATAAGAAATTAACATGAAAATAGTAGACCAAAAGGTCAGTGGGACCCGACAATAGACTTTTACCTTGACACGTGGTGTCATCAACCGCCTAGTACGTTCCACATGGGCACACCCATTAGCCAATCCGAAAATCCCACACTAATACAGTATTAAAGACGCAGTAGTATCTGAGATGGAGCCCACTTTCAAGTGACCGATCAACCACCACGAAATCTATTTAAAACCTTGATGAGTCGAAAGATATAGACACGTGTCGTTATGTAACGTCGTTGCATCACCTGGATTAAGTAGGACCCACTTTCTCCAAATAGTTAATTCAAACGAAGCTTCGCGCGTGTATCTAAAACCGTTGGATTCCACAATCTTGCTTAATTGCCGTTAGATCAAAATCTTCTCTAGAAACGTTTAGTAGTTGGTCGTATTTAATTAACTAAAGGTATTAGTAAGTAATCTTTAATTAATTAATCATAATCACAGACGAAATCCTATATAAACCAACATTATGCTTCACCAACAAACTCAACACACACTACACACAAACGTTTTTCAAATTTTGAATTTTCTAAAGACAAGAAGATGGCACCTGGGATCAACACCAAAATCACCGGCTCTCTCGTCTCAACCACCGCTTACGGAGGAGAAAAGAGAGCTTACGTGACTTTCCTCGCCGGAAATGGAGACTACGTGAAAGGGGTGGTGGGTCTTACTAAGGGGCTAAGGAAAAGTAAGACAAAGTATCCACTTGTGGTGGCTGTATTGCCAGATGTACCGGAGGATCACCGGAAACAGCTGGTGGAGCAAGGCTGTGTCGTTAAAGTGATCCAGCCGGTTTACCCACCGGAGAATCAAACTGTGTTCGCCATGGCTTACTATGTCATCAACTACTCTAAGCTTCGTATATGGAAGGTGTGCATACAAATATGTATATATTTTTTTCTTATTTTATCTTCGCCTATATTCTTGGACTAAAACTCTAGTATCTCAATTTTTTACTATCAAAATTCAAAATACTTAGATAACGTGAGCATAAAATCATATCAAAATCTTTAGGTCTGAAGTACAAAAATTTCTTCCAAAATATATCCATTTTACAGGGTTTTTTTAATAAAAGAATTATTAAAGATAAAACACTTTACTATTCTTAATTGTACCAAAGTTATTGTTCTTTTTAGATTTCCACTATATAATAAAGACATATGGATGCAGTTTGTGGAGTACAGCAAGATGATATACTTGGACGGAGACATACAAGTGTTCGACAACATAGATCACTTGTTTGATCTTCCAGACGGCCAATTTTACGCAGTCAAAGACTGTTTTTGCGAGAAGACATGGAGCCACTCGCCACAATACAAGATCGGTTATTGTCAACAGTGTCCGGACAAGGTGACGTGGCCAGAGTCCGAGCTTGGTCCTAAGCCACCTTTGTATTTCAACGCTGGTATGTTCGTCTACGAGCCTAACCTCTCCACTTATCATAATCTCTTGGAGACTCTCAAAGTTGTACCTCCCACTCTTTTTGCTGAACAGGTAAATTAAATGGAAGAGATTAATAATTATATCATGGTTATTACAATCCAAACACATGTTATAATCATTTCATTTATATATATTTTTGTTACACAGGATTTCTTGAATATGTACTTCAAGGACATATACAAGCCAATACCATCAGTTTATAACTTGGTCTTGGCTATGCTTTGGAGGCATCCAGAGAATATTGAGCTTGACCAAGTCAAAGTTGTTCACTATTGTGCTGCTGGTGCTAAGCCTTGGAGGTAATATCATTACAATTTCAGCTAATTTCCAATCAAGCTATTTATATAACTAAAGCTACAAAACTATATTTAATTACATATATTTCATATTTTATTAAATAATATTTTTGTATAGATTTGGTCTATGATTTGAACTAAAAATAAGCTGGAAGGTTTTAAATTATGAAACCAATGTGTTATAAGTTTAATTGGAAGGTTTTTCAAAGTTTATAATTAGGAATATGAGCAATAACCAATAGTTATTAGAAGTGTCATTTTACTCACATATCTAAACATGTATACAATAGTTTTCTTTAACGTGATCTGTCTTAATTCCAGCCCAGATAAAATTCTCCAGACTTAATATTTTGTGAATTATCTGAAATGTTTTGGTTGTATATATTTGTATCAGATTCACTGGAGAAGAAGAGAACATGGAAAGAAAAGACATCAAGATGCTGGTCAAGAACTGGTGGGACATTTACAATGACGCGTCTCATAATTACAAGAACATTATTGGAGACGGCCACATGAAGCAACAGACATTTCAGCAGTTTCTCGATGCTTTCTCCGAAGCTGGTGTGCTTCAGTACGTCAAAGCTCCATCTGCAGCATAGACACCATATGATCATCATCAAGCTTGTTGCTGCGCTTCTTATGACTATAAGATTGCTTTAGTTTGAAACTTGTTTATAAAAATATATAGTTTTACTATATGAGGTTGTGTTACTATTTTGTTTTTATTGGTTTTGGAGGAGGTTTTAAATCTCCAAAGCCGTGTTTTACTTGCGATATTTAGCTTGTTGAGTATAATATACATGAGAGAATACTATTTATTTATAATTTATAAGTTTTTTATTTTATATTAATTAATCTTTTTCGTCCTTCTCCAAGAACGAGGTAATTTGGAGAATACATGGGAAAGAAAAAGAGGAGAAAATAAGATAAGATTACAAATAAGTAGTGGAACTAACACAGGAGAAGCAACTTGCACGTAGAGAAATAATTATAGGGCCCAACCAATCAGGAAGCAGTCAAAGGAAGAGTGGTGTTGAATTGAAAATAGGCAAACCAAGTCAATAGATAGGTGTAACCCGACGGGGCAGTGGCTGGGGTGATCTGTGGTGCTGATGATGAAGACTGACGACTCAAACTTGCAAGCCTACAGCGGCTGTTCCGTTCCTTCCACATACATGACGGCTTGGAGAACCATATTACAAATGGTATTAACCTTGGCCAGACTTGATGGAGGAGTCAAAGCAGAGTAGAATACACAATTTAGTGTTTAGTTATATTTAATATTGTTCTTTTAATGTCTTTATAGTCACCTCAAACCCTATGAAATGACTTTTGTAGAAATTCTTTCTCAACACGGACTTACATGACCCTAAGAATCTATTTTATTTCACCTACGATCTGTATTATTAATTTGTTGTGACTTAGAGATTTTTAATATCAGCTTGGTCACCAATCTCTACAAGAACAATTAGACTTTTTTTTTTTTGATAAAAACAATCACACGCTTGTTCTACAATACTCTTTATATCAGTCCAAATGAAAAGTTGGCAGTCAGATCTAACGGAATAACTCAGCTATATTAAGTTAGTAACATGAATAAATATAAAAATAAAAAACTGTTTTCATGAACAATTAGTCTGCTTTGAATACAAAAAGCATACTCCCTTGTTTCATTTTATTTGTAGTTTGAGGAAAACAAAATTGTTGCAAAATAAGTGATGTTCTCATTTTCCTAGATAAAATTGTAACTATTTTGTTTTTTTTTAATTGTGTGTTATATATGTATCTTTGCTAGTAAAAGATTGAAATAAAAGATGGAATATGAAAAGTATTTTATTTGCCTTTTAATTAGTGTGTAAAAATTTTAAAGTATAAATAAATTGAAACAGAGAGTATGAATTTACTAGTGCCACCACTCTCGGACCAACTTCAAGCAGTAGCTGCTCAGTTGTCGAGAAGGTGATGCCTTGCGAGATTTGGGAAAATAGAGCATTATGTATTGAGAGTTATTATCAAATTTACTTGAATGGTTGGTAAAAAAACTCTAACCTAAGCGGGACCTTGAACTATAATTCATCAATCTGAAGCCGAATTAAATTTTATAATAATCCATGATATTAAAATTTCTATGTTGAAATACTTAAACTGAATTTAAATTTTATGGCACCAAACTAAATTAACCGATTAACCAAAAGTTGCCACTTTGAGTTTCTTCGAAACCAAAAGTTCAATGGAGACTTTTGGGTTCTGAATATAGTTTTCTATTTTTCGAAATTTTATTATTTGAGTTAGAAAACTTTGTAAAAATTTCTAGTTTTTAGACCCATTCTTAAATATCCTTTATGGGATTTTAGATTAGTCTAGCCTTGTTAAGTATGTCATATAATCTTTATGAATCTTGATCCGTTAGTGAATTCTATAGTCAACAACAACAAGTCAAACCCTTTATCAAAATAACAACAAAAAGTCGTACTTCCTTTTTTTACTTTAGTTTTAGATTTACACACATTTTAAAATTTTATTTGCAATATCAAGTATAGTATCCATTTAGTAATTTAATTAAGATGTAACATAAATTAGAAAATAAACATTAGTTTTACATAAAAATAGAAAAATTCATCTTTATGAAATATATAAATAAAAACTCAAAACATGCATCTTCAAGAAAGAGAGAATATTTATTTATTTTGTTAACAAATCTATTTTAATGGATGTATCATTTGCAGTTGTAGTGGTGCTTTGTATCTGAATTAATTTCTTTTAATACTTAGCACAGTAATACTGGGTATTTACTTGCTTTTGGTTAAGATATCAAATCAATGGATCTTTAGGCATATTTGGAATTAGGTAAGAAATTTACATGCATTTAAAGGGAACATGTTCTTTTAAGTAATTGTAATTGGAATATTCAAAGTGGACGTAATTTTCACGTATTGATGAACCACAATAAATTCTTCTGTTTCATTTTTATTATTTTAATCCTTTTTCAATTTTCAAATTTGAGATCCTATGTACTTAGCACATAAAACGTGTTATATAATATTGAAAATTTATTTTTCCTATGTAATCCTCGTTGAACTCTAAACTAATCCTTGCAATCTCTCGTATTGCCATGTAATTTTTGCAATAATTATGGACAAAACGCACCCATCCATGACCACAAGCAATCCGGTTATAATTATTTGACTACTCATTGTTTTGTTAAAGATCTATTTGTATATAAAATAATTGTAGGGTTCCGCAAATAAATTTATAAATATTCAATCTTTTAAAAGAATTATTTACAAGTTCATATTACCCTATAATATTGTTTTACAAAAGAATTAAACTACATTTGATCTTACAAGATAAATTTGAATGATCAACATGTCATAATTTACGTGGCTAAGTAAACTTTTCACGTAGTAGCTTATACATTATGAAGAAAAAGAAATCAATAAAAATATTATAACGTCCCACTTCACTTCGCATAAGCTCTCGACTCTGCAAGTTCAAGAAATTATGACAGACGATTGGCATATTTGGTTTGCTTTGAAGCTTTGAGTTTTTTATTTTTCGGGTTTTAATGAGACCACCATTTATCAATTCATTTTTAGATCTTTATTTTCAGTTTTTTCTCGAATAATAGTTGTATTTGATGTAAAAACGGTTTTTCACATTTTTTTTTTTGATAAAATATTTGCTATTAAAATTTCTGATGGAAGTATTACAATATATATGGTGAAATTACATACATAAGAACAACTAATAAGTGAACTTATTAACAACCAACCAAACAAAGCTGTAGTAAAAGATACTAATAAGGATAAGTGTATTCAATCAGAGCACTAAACCCGTGAGAGATACCACCAACTTTTAGTGACATTTGATCTTACAAGAAAAATTTGAGTCAGTATGTTATAGATTTACAAACTTATTGACGGTGTATTTCACAAATTTCTTTTAAAACACAAAATACACTCAATTATCGTTAACATTTACATAAAATTTTGGTATAACTTGTAGTTTTGGTTAACGAATCCATTTATGGATATAATCATTTTGATTTGTTGATGCTATGTATCTTATTTATTTTTAAAACTAGTGTACACTCAACTACTGGTTATTTACTTTCTAATTGGTTAAGAAATCAAATCCGTGGATGTTAACCATATTTGGAATTAAGCAAGGAAATGTAAATACATTTAAACTGGACATGTCTTTTTACAAGTTAAAAAGACCATTGTAATTCCAATGAGAGAAGACAACCTTCAAATAAACAGAGGTTCAAATCAACTCTAGAGAAAAAACAAAAAGTCAAGTTGATAGTTTTTCTTTATTTTAATGATTCGAAGTGTTACAAACGTTTGCTTCTAACAAATGAAATCTCTTCAAAAGTATTTTGGCTCTTTCATTTTTGTTCTTGACGGCTACTACATCACTTGTATGTTCTGATGGTTTTAAACTGAAAGATTTCAATGAAGATGTAGTAAAAACAGTGATGGTTAGTTATAATGGTGCAGCTAATTTCAACACCATTCAAGAAGCCGACTACATTCCCTCCGGTAACAACAATTGGATTAAGATAATTCTTAGCCCCGGAATCTACAAGTAAGCTCTCTCATCTCAGCTTGGCGATAGTTGTGATTTTTAGACCTATTAATTAACCTAATATGCTATTGAACATATAGGGTATCAAATTCACAAGAAAACAAGAACAACTCATTAGAAATACAAATTATATTTTAATCTAAGAAAATAAAAGGTTTATGTTTTTGGAAATTAGATTAAAATCCAAATGAAACGGAAAAAGAGTAAAATCGGTGGTGAATTCAAATAAAGAAAAGCGATGAGTCAAAGAGATGACACTGATTTAGATAGGATGATGAATCTTTGATGATGTTACGAACATATTATGAACACTATTCTTGGTCAAAAATCGCTAATCAAAACTAATCCACTTCTATAGTACTAATCTATTCACTAATCATCTAATCATCATCAACTTTCGCTCGTAATTAACTAACCAGTGAGCATTAATAATCAAATCTAATTAAACCACTAATCACTTTAATCAATTATATTTATAGACTAAGGAAGAAAATCTCATTTAGATTCTTTCAAACATATTATCGAACACTTTTTGGCATGAAATCCTACTGATCTAGATTGCAAGTTACAAGTTTAAATCTATCTTATTTATCTACTATCAAACTAAATGAAGGATAACCTAATACCTAGTTCTAAACATCATCATTAACCCATCAAATCATCATAATCAACCAACCCTTAACTCATCTAAATGACTAATCACTCAAATCCATGAATACACAAAGCAATAAACTTGGTATTTACATAATCATGATTATTAAGATAAGTAGATAAAATATTTAAGAAGATAAAGAGGTTTGATACTTTGAAATTGAAAGATTCATACAACATCTTAGCAAAAAGGTTAAAGAGGCTAAGAGAAAAACTATTTTCACTTTTCTTTTCTTATTCATACTTGAGACTTAAAACTTTTTGGCTTATAACTTAATTTCTCTAGGGATTCCTTTTCACAACATTGATCAAGCTTTATTTTCACTTTTTTCTTTTCCAACACCCAAACCAACTACTCAATCTAACCATATTCCAAGTCTTTCATTCTCATCTTAATTTGCTAGTCGTACCATTGCTAGCTAAAATGAGAGTTAATCCTTTATCGTTCCTAATACTCTGAACTTTTTACAAAATTATAGCATTATCAACAAAAGGTCTCACTCATCAAGTCAACCAAAGGATTTGAAAGAAATGGTTAAGGTAAAGGTAAGGAAACTGTTGTAAATGTGAGAATGACCATTCAAGTTAGCACAAGAGTGGTAAAGTAGATAAAAAACCCAGATGTGACTTATAGTCAACCATGAGAACGTATTTAAATCACCCTAAGCAAGAATATTATATTCAAATTAAGTCCAACTTCATAGAGATGTTTTAAAAATCATGTGATCTTTACAAAAGTAAAAGTTGTATTTCGAAAGATGCAAATGTGTGAAATTAAAGAAGTAAAATCAAAACAAAACACAGCGTTAGATAACATGTCTCCCCTCCCAAACTTATTTCACACTGTTTTGGTGTGAGAATAAATCAAAGAAAGGACCAAAAAAAACATAAAAGGCAAAACTAGAAAAAGAAAACTATATACAAAAGAATGTAGTGTACCTTAGTTTGAAGAGAGGACTCGGGAGAATCCATTAATGGAAGGGAGAGTGGCGGATGATTTGTAGAACATGATCCATTCTTCGAGCTCGGTCCCTAATCAGTGAACTCGAGCATAAGCACCATTATCATGAACTCGTTGTTGAAGCATGGTTCTTTCTCCTTTAAATCTGGTGCTAAAATCACTCTTTTTGTGTCGAAAGTTCTGGGAACACCTTAGCTCTTGACTTGCCCTAAACCGTTCCATCAATATACCTCAAAGGTGTAAGGTCATTGAAGATGTAGGCATTGGTGAGTTGGAAAGGTGGGAGGGTTGGTTGCTTTCTTCCTCTTATGTTTTTAATGATTTGCTTAGATTTACCCAAATCCTCTTCTTTAGCAGATCCTTTATGCCCATCAAACAAGGAGTGTAAGATTTTACCATCCAAAATTTCCTCATTAAGCCTTAGTGTCTCTTGGTTATTCACATTCAAAACGTTGAGGTCTTCTTTCCTTTCAAATTCTTCATTGCTGATTGTTCCACAAAAATCTGTAGATGAAGCCTTGATTGGATAAGAGATCTTGGGATTCACAAGGGGAAGACTCACTCTCTTCTTTGGGAAGTCGATGCTTGCTCCTACGGTGTTGAGGAATGGAGTTCCAAAAATTAGAGGAAGCTTATTGGGTTTCCCTCTCTCCACAATCATGAAATCCGTTGGAACCAAGCAAACTCCAACCTTGAGAGGATAGTCCTCATTCAACCCAATTGGAGGTTTCAAAGAAGCATCGACATACATAATTGAAGAGGAGTATTTCTTCATCTCTTTGATCCCAAGACTCTTCACCATTTCAAGGACATCACATTCACGCTTGCTCCGGAGTCACACAAGGCATCATCAAGTTCTAAATCTCTTAGAGAGAAAGTTATGATGAATGTACTCGGATCTTTGAGTTTTGAAATTTTTTTGAGTTCAAACGGTGTTGCGCTTGGTAGTTTAAACACTTCCATCCCCTCTTCTACTTTTTATCGGTTCGCTAAAATGACTTCAACGAACCCTATGTGGAGAGGAACTTGGTGGAAGCTATTCACATGAGGCAAAGGGACTCCAATCTTGCTCATGCTAGCTTTGAAACTCGAGAGGACTTTCTTTTTAGCTTTGGTAAGAACTCTCCCTGGAAATGGAAGTAGAAGCTCATAAGAAGAGGGCTCAAATTTTGGTGCATCTCTCTTTTCAATCCTCATGGAAACCTTGTCTTTTTCCCTAGTGATCACCTCCAATTTAGATTCACTCTCACTAACCAAATCTTTATCATCCAAAACATAGAGAAGTTAGTAGATTTCATCTACATCTTTTTCGTGCTCATTAAGCATATCATCCCCTATTTATATCATATAGCTCTCATTCTCAACCACATCTGAATCACTCGAGAAGATGTCATTTCAAAACTCCTTGGGATTCACTTTGGTTTTACCGGGAAGTGAGCCCATGGGTTGTTTAAATGATGAAGCCACTTGAGAAACTCGGTTATCAAGGCTCTTGACATAAGAATATAAAATTTCAAATTTAGCATGCAAGTCGTTATACCCTTCATCCATCTTTGAGTTCATTCAATCTATTTGCTTGTTCATCTCTAAAACTCTTTTAGTTTGGGCTTGAATTAATTGCTTAAGAAGGATAATGTTGGGATCTTCTTTAATGGGTTGGTTTGGTGGTGGTGCTTGGTTTTGGTAGTTTTGGTAGTTTTGGTTTGGGAAGAAAGTTTGGTTAGGGTTGGTGTATTGAGTTCTAGGTTAGAAATTTTGGTTAGTCGTTTGGTTATTGTTTGGATAGTATTGGTTTGTGGTGTGGGCTTGGTTGAAGTTCCCTTGTTTGTAGGTTTGTCCTTGAGATTTAGCGGGATAGTTCGAGTTGAAGCCGTGTTGGTGGTAGACCAACAAAGTTTATTTCCTCTTGAATATCTTGACAAACTTCAATACAAACCTTTTTATAACACTTTTTCCCATCAAAATCTCCCACATAGTTCACTTTCCTTTGAGTGGCTTGCATTAGCTTGTCAAACTTCTCACTCAAAAACCTTTAACTCTCTTCTTGTTTGATCCTCATGACTTCCATATTTCCTAGTAGACCTATCATAGTCTTAACAATAACTTCTATCACTCATGATAATATTCTCAACCAAGGTCATGCCTTGATCTTCTTGTTGACCCAAGAAGTAACTATTACTCACGGTATCTAAAAACATCCTTATCTTTGGCAACACACCACGTTATAGAGTAGAAAGTAATGACTCTTTCAAAAACCACGAGGGTATTGTGATGTGTAGCCCTTGAAACTTTCTCATGCTTCACTAAAACTCTCATTCCTCTTTTGGGCAAATCCAGAAATCTCATTTCGAAGTGGAGCTGTTTTCAAACTAGAGAAGAACTTTCCCAAGAATATCTGCTTGCATTCATCCCAAGATGTGATGGAGTTGTGAGGGAAATGATTTTTCCATTGGTGTGCCTTATCACCAAGAGATAATGGGAAAATCCTTAGATTGAAAGCATCCTCGGAGATCCCATTGATCTTCACGGTTCCACAAAAACAATCAAATTGATCCAAATGGTCTAGAGGATCTTCTATGGACAACCCATGAAACTTGCTACCTTGGAACATGTTGATGAAGCTAGCCTTGATCTCAAAATTATTGTTCTCCACTGGTGGTGGACGGATACCAGCTTGGTTCCCATGAATGTTGGACTCATCATAAACACCAATTAGCTTTATCTCTGATACCTCAAACCCCGATGGATTTTTCCTTTGGTTATCCATTCCCAAGCGCCTTAATGTTCATCATCCTCTCTAGTTCTTCGCTCTCTCCCTTCCCTTCTATTCTCTCTCTCAAATTGACTCAAATCCTCGACAAAATCAAGAACTTCACCTTGTTGACTTCACCATTGCATAAATGTTGAAAGCACAAAAGAGAAAACTAAGAGACACATTAGTATCAAAATAAAGAAACTAACAATTTAGTCTTGAAACAAAATCAAATCCTAATGGCTATTGCATTTTTCCCCTGCAAATGCGCCAAATTGATAGTTGTGGTTTTGGCTTATCAAATGACCTAATATGCTATTAAGCATATAGGGTATCGAATCCATAATAAAACAAGAACAATTTACTAGGAATACAAATCATATTTCAATCTAAGCAAAAAAAGGGTTTGTGTGTTTGGAAACCAAAATTCAAATTTAAATGAAGCGGAAAAAGAGTAAAATTGGTTGTGAATTCAAATAAAAAAAAGTGATGAGTTAAAGGGATGACAATGATTTAGATGAAATGATGAATCTTTGATGATGGTAAAAACATATTATAAACATTATCCTTGGTTAAAAATCACCAATAAAGACTTATTCATTTTCATGATACTAATTCATTCACTAATCACTAATCATCATCAACTTCCGTTCGCAACTAAATGATCAATAAACATTAATAATCAAGTATGATCTAACCATTAATCAAACTAATTAACTATTTTCATAGATTACGGAAAAAAGCTCATTTACATTATTTCAACCATTTCATTGAACATCTTAATTGAAAACCGACGGTTATACACAAAATTTACTAAGTTGGTACGTGTGCCAAAATAATGTTTGTAAAAAAATGATTTAATATTTGATCTTAAAAATAATTTGTTAAAAATTTTAAATGGTGTTAAGAGTGGATTTTGTTACTTTTAGAATCTTATGATCAAAACTGTTTAATCTGCTTTTGGTTTGAATTATTTGTTTTTTTTGGATTTTCCATATATAAATCAAAGTATCCAAATAAAAAAACCTAACTATAATTTATGGCTGAATTCTCTATATTATAATATGTAATTATTTTATATGTAAACGTGATTCACTTCGATCCAACTCGATTTATTATATAAATCAAATAAACGAGATGAAACTTTTCTTTCGATCCAAGCTCGTCTAACTTCTTATTGTTTCACGTTCCCATTTAAATAATGATGTATTTGATATATTTTAATTTAATCTAACGGATAATATAATTGGTTGAGAATGAGTTTGATTTATATTTTATGATGTCAATATTTTAGCTGCAAATGGTTGCATTTTTGAGTTGAACAAAATAATTGAAAACTTTTTGAATTGAATCTTATTCAACTCTTTCAACTCCAAAATAGTATATGAATGAGTTGAAAACTTTTTCTTTATAAGCATTTGTTCAATTTTTTTAGCCGAAACGAATTGAATTCATTTTTCAATTTATTCATCTCAAATGGTAAAATATTAGATAAATGCTTATTCAACTCTTTCAACCTGTTAATTTAAGTCAACCATTTGCAGCCATTGTATAGTTTAGAATTTAAGTTAAGTATTTCATATTATATATGAATGCACAAAAAGTTCATAAATATAAAATATCTCGTCCACCAAATTATTAAAAAAAATATTAACCTTACTAAAATATCCATTACACATTATAACCAATCCACATTATTTGTGTAAAACTCCAAACTTGATTACGTAATATTGTTTACATAATACATGGTTTTTCTCTTAACTCGTACTCATATAGATTTTGATAATATTTTTTGTTAAAATATTTACATGTATAAGATCATTTAATTTATTTTAATAGATAAAATTAACTGATAGAGAATTATCAGTTTAAATATTTTATGTTTCCAACTTATGATAGTAAACATAAATTTAGAGAAATATTATTTTTTAGTTTTTATTTTATTTTAAAATTTAGTTAATATTAATTAATATATTTACTTCTTTTAATTATATTTTCGTGGTTGCTAATTAATTTTATTTAGGAAAATATAAATGGAGTTGAAAATAGATTTTGTGAAGGATTTTGTTACCAAATGTATATATTTTAAAATATAAAATAAAAAGATAATGTAGATTTATTTGGTTATATGAATAGCATGCTGAGATTTTCAGAATATGTTTGATAATCGGGATAATAGATCTAATTGTCTAGACATTTTTATCTTTAATAGATTTTTTCTATTTGTTCATTATACCAATAACATATGATGTAATAATCAAAAAACTTAATATTATTTTTTTAGATGAACTTCCATGATAATAATATTATCATAATCCAGAAACCAAATTTTCATCAGCATTCGATGAACTTACACTTAATCCAAAAACAAAATAAAATCACATGCATATATTACTTGGAAATGAATACACCAAGATATCAAATATATTACAAACTTTTCTTATACGATTCGGGTCCATAGATTCTATTCAGACATATATACATAGATCTCAACAACGAAAATTAAATTAAGTCGCTAATACAAAACAAAATGACAAGATCAGAGGGAAACAAATTACACTGGCTCCAAATAATTAATTCATAAATGAATAATATCGCTTACTCGTTCTAGCCCATTAATATAACAATTGATGAAGCCCAATAAAAGCATGTGTCACGACCAGGAACCTATGACAAATTGACCCACTGACAACACTTCCCTGAGATATGACTCATATCACCGTTCCGGTAGTAAATTATTTTGATTCTTTTCCTTTTTTTCCATTTTTGGATAAATATGATTTTTTTATTTGTTTCCTCTTTTATCTGTTTATTCTTTTTTTTTGGTCAGGTTGCCCTATATGATTTTGAACAACATTTATATATAAAACACCTCCTTATCTTTAATTTCACTAAGTTCTCTCTTAAGTTTCTTCTCATTTACAGTTTTTAATTCCTCTATTAATCTCTTTTAATATTCTTTTAAATTTCTTTCCATTTCAACATGTCTTCTAATATTCATTATGGCTCTCATCTCCAAGTTTATGTTGCCCTTGACGAGAGAAGACTGTATCGATCACGACGAAACACAAAATCAGTAATCATCTTCATTGAAAACAAATGGCACGAGATCTTTGACGAAGATCCAACCACCGGTTCTCGCACCCTAACCGAAACCAACCAAACTTCCCCACCGCTTCGGATTGAATTCAACCTCACTAGTTCCCAACCCCGTCACATCCGTTATCTTCTCCGTAACCATCTCACTAGCCTCTGTTGGTTATCTAGGAACTTAGCCCCGCGCATCTCAACGGGTGCAACAGAGATAGGTTTTGGTGGATTTATCATAAGAGTGTTCGTCACGCTAACTTATAAGAAAGTCTTGCTTACGTCTCTGTTGAATGAAGAAGAATCACGACAGGAAATGCTAACGAAGCTGGTTCTAGGAGGGGAGATTGAAGGAGAGGATTTGAACGATATGAATAGGACAACTGAGTCGGTTCGATTTGTCTCGAGAATTTTCTCCTCGGTTCAAACTTTACTTTCCCTACACGCATGAGTTGTTCGCATGTCTTTCATGAAGTGTGTCTCTTGGATTGGCTCGAACGCGAAAACACTTAGGTTTGTCTAGTCTAGAGATGATTGATCGCTCACAGTAATAAGCGTTTGCGGTTTCGAGGTATATTTTGTCGATTAGAATCATTGTTGGTGCGTCTGGTGAGATCGATATGGTTGATGGGATTGTGTGGAGAATGATCAAAGATGAGATCACCAAGGAGATTCGTTGAAGGAAAGCCATATTTGTTCTCGATAAAAAATTTATTGAGCAAAGAAAAGAAGAGACTTATATATAAGTATGATTATTGTTATCTTTTTTCAAAAATATTGAGTCGTGCAGTTTTAGAATTTGCCCTTTAAATACTTACTACGAAATTTGACTAGATCGACCATTGGTCATAAATCTTGTTTAAGTTATCCCTTTGTGACGAGGTTTTCTCAGGGGCGAATGTAGAAATGTTTTTTTGTCTGGACACAAATAATTAAAAATTTTTTTAATATAATAAAATTTAATTAAAATAATAATTGTATAATATATTTTAATTTTTAGGATAAAAGGAAACTAATAGATAAACTATTTCTATTGATTTTGAAGATCTTTTACATATATATAATATAATATAACATTTAAAATAAAACTATATAGATTATATAGTAAAACAATTTTATATTTAAAAGAATTAGATTCTAAAATATTTATATATTGAAACCAAATCACATAATGTACTAGATTTATTAAACGTTGTACGCTTATTAACGTATACATAGATTAAATAATAATGATTTTAAATTAATGACTTTGAACTATTCTGAATGTATAAAAAGAAACTAAGATTAAAAATAACATGTTTTAATAAAAATATAAAAGAAAAGATTGAAGTATAACATGCAAACCATTAGTAAGAAATGATAAAGAGAGAGAACTATGAGACAACAAGATAAAATTAGAAACATGGACAGATACAAAAGAAATCAACTTAAACTTGGTAAAGAAAAAAGAGGGAGACTCTTAAGCTTTCGGTATACATGGGGCATTCCTAACCGACTGAACTAAGGGGCAGGTCTAGGCATGACCAAAAAATAACCGTAACCGTATTTCGGACCGTAACCGTTCAGTTTTTAATCGTAATCTAACCGTAACCGTAATAAATTGTTAATAACCGTAACCATTAACCGTAAAAATATATTAGTTATGGTTAACCGTAAAATATTAACCGTAACCGTTAATTAACTATAACCGTATAGTGTAACCTTAATATTATAACCGTAACCGTTTTAAAAATAGAACAAAAGTATACATATAATTAATAATAACCGACTTTTTTATTTTATGTTTCATTTTTTCTTTCTCACTTTTTTCTCGTTTCATTTTATTTTCAGGTAAAAAGATTACTAACAAATAAAAATATTTGGTGTCTTAGGTTTATACCATGATCTGGTTAGGAGATTCCTAATTTGACATGTGAGTAAAATTTACATATTCAATTTATTTCTTTAAATTCTTGTAATTGAGTAATTTTCAAAAAAGAAATGCATTAATTAATTAATTCTGTCTACTTACTACTATTCACCTAAGAATTAATTATTTTATCTGCGACTTTTAAATATAGACGTTAGTAGCTCCGGTAAAGTTTTAAGTTTAACCAAATCACACTACTCAACTGTTTTAAGTTTTAACAACCACGTAACCACGTTATAGATTTTATAGATTTTAATTAAACTAGCCGTCTATTGTTATATATTTTATACATAACCTTTTAACTAAATATAAAATAATAGAATTGTTTGGTAAATAACTAACCTAAATAAGAGGAATTTTTGGAAAACTAACAAATAACAATTAGTAATAGTATTTAACAAAAAAAACAATTAGTAACAGTAACAAAAGAGCCGTTTGTTTAAATTTTGTTGAAAATTTCAAAGAATTTTTTCCATTTTTTTAGTAACCAGATTTTCTATAAATAGTTTTCTATATGTAAAATTATTTTTAAAACAAAGGCATCTTCTCTTCTCTCTCGTATTTGATTATCCAAAACTAAATCTTATTTTCTTTTGTTACAATTTTGTTCGGATGATGCTCATAACTCATTACCAACCATCTTCAATACTCAAGAAAGTGCAACTCAAGAACAAGCTACCACAAACTTGGGAAAGCAACGTGTGAATTCTTCTCATATTTTTAAAGTACATTTTCGAAAAGAAAAAATTAATGAAAAAATGAAAGCATGTTGTAGTTATTGCAATAAAAGTTTTTTTTGGAGATCGGATGCAGGATATGGATCATATAAATATCATTTGGAAAGAATTCATCCTGAAAAAGTTGGTGTAGAAACTCATAATGCTACTTCTTCTAATATTTCGTCTTTTCATTATTCCGAAAAAAAAATCGAGAAGAATTAGCCAAATGTGTTGCAGTTGACCATCTTTCATTTAGCTTTGGGGAAAAATTGGGTTTTAATAATTATTGCAAAAGAGCTTTAAATCCACAAGCTAAAAGAGTTCCTCGAACTACTCTTACCCGAACTCTAAAATCGCTTTATCGAAAAACTAAAAATGATTTACAAAATTTGTTTTCAAATTTTCATAGTAAAGTTTCAGTATGTTGTGATATTTGGAGTGATCATTGGCAAATACATCATTATATGGGTATTACATGTCATTGGGTTGATAGTGATTGGATCATTCAAAAGAGAATTATTGTTTTTCGAGTTTTTGATGAAAGACATATGGCTGATAGTATTTTTAAATTAATAAAAATGATTTTAGAAGAATATAATTTAACAAATAAAATATTTTCTATTTCATTTGATAATGCATCCGCCAATATTGCTTCTGTTTTTGTATTAATAAATAATTGTAGTCCTATTTTAGGTGGAAAATATTTTCATGTTTGATGTGTTTGTCATATTTTAAATTTATGCGTCCAAGATGGTTTGTTAGCTTCTCATAATAATCTTGTTTCACCAATTAAAAATGCTTTGAATTATTTATGGGGCTATCCAAAGTTAATGAAAAATGGTTTCAGTTTTATAAAATGCATAAGGTATTTCCCAAAAGATTTTTTCGTGATGTTCCTACTCGTTGGAATTCAACTTATGATATGCTTGTTGGTTCAATTGATTATAAAGATTTATTATGTAGTTTTATTCAAGAACATTGTAGCTTTTTAACTTTGTGGCCAACTCATTGGGATGATTGTAGTGCATTTTTAAAATTATTAAAATGTTTTAATGATGTTACATATTTATTATCCTACTAGCTATTTACTTTTATACGAATGTGTCAATATTGCTGATGTGATGCATGAAAATGAAAATAATATTATTTTGTTAACATGTGTTAAAAGTATGAAAAAAAAATGGATAAAATATTATGAGGAAATTCCACCTCTTAATTTGCTTGCATCTTTTTTGGATCCTCGAACTAAATTAGATGGTTTATCTGATTATCTCACCACATATTATGATTTGTTGCATTTATCCGATAGTGTTAATGTTCCAAGCATTGTTTCTAATTCAAAAAAAAGACATAGAAAATCTATATGATGAATATTTTAGATTATATATGCATAACCCACATGTAGTTGAATCATCTCCACAAAGTGATATGTCATCCACTTCTAAGTTGAGTCTTGCAGAAAGGATGCGACGACAAAAAAGATAACGACCATCTCAAGGTAATAATTCTGAACTTGAAAAATATTTATCTTTTAATTTTGAGTTTAGTGATGAAGATACAAGTAATAGCTTTCAAGTTATTGAATGGTGGAAGAGTCATCAATCTCACTACCCGATTTTAGCCATGATTGCAAAAGACGTTCTTTCTTCACCTGTTTCTACAGTTTCTGTTGAACGTGCTTTTAGTTCAGGAGGTCAAATTCTAGATGAAACTCGATCAAGGATGAGTCCAGATTCTCTTGAAACTCAAGCATGTCTTGACGATTGGACTAGAACAGAATATTGACAGCAAGAATACATTCGAGACAATGAAGAAGAGTTAGAAGATATAGATAATGATGTATCTACAACAAGATCTGAGGATAGTGATTAATATTTTTGTTTTGTTTTTAATATTGTAGTTAGCTTAATAAATATCATAATAATTAATAATATTTATTTTTTACATATTTTATTTTCTTATTTTTTACATATTTTTATGTATAATGTTCGGGTAAAGAAAAATGAACCAATGATCGAGACTGAGATTCAATAAGCTTTGATGCACTGCAACTCTAGCTTTGTTTCAAAGAGCGTTAGTTTGGAGGATGCAAGATGAGATGTATTAACATCATGAAAATTATTCATCCTCACACTTTCATCTTTAAGGAATTTAATTTTAATGTCATTAATGTTATTTGTTTGGTCCTTTGTATTTGTAGTCTAGAGTAATTGCGACTGATTACTCTTTTGCAATTTGCCTCGAAGACTTAAGGCTAATGGATGTGCAAGTTAGATAAATACTAGAAAAAGGAGAAAAATATCAGACGTCCCATAAAATTTGAATATTTTAAAACTACTATTCATAGGTTGGCATAATTAAATAAAATATATGGTATCTAGAATTTCATATTATAAAATTTAAGCATTATAGTAATAATTAATTAAGTATTCGTTGATATAAAATTAGTTTTTTTAATAGAGGTTAAACAAAATTTGTGAAAACACCATTGATATTATTTTTATCAAAATCATCAAATAATCAAATTATATTTAATTATATATAACCGTAACCGTTTTAACCGTATATATTCGTAACTCTATATAATTATAATCGTTTTAACTGTTTATTAAATGGTTAAGGTTAAGATTAAAAAAAATTCTAAACATAACCGATGGTTAATTAACTATAACCGTGGTCGTGGATTCGTCCATGAGTTTTCTTTAATTAGAATCTGATCTTTAATTAAAAGTCAAGTATTTGTATCATGTATTTCTGTTTTCTTACACGAAAATTTATGACGACGGTAACAGGCGAAATCTATCAAAAAGTAACTTTTCTTTCAATACTTAATTACAACAGTTGCGATTACAAATTAGTGATAAAATATTTATGTACTATGGTTTATTAGAAGTTGTATAGTCAAAATACATTATAAAAATTGTTCACAATCTTACCTACATTCTTACCATACACCTGCCACATATTTAATGATAATAATAACTTCAAAGAATAGTTTGTTGTAACTCCTAACAAAATACATTTAATATTACCATACTAAATTTTATTATCACAAAATTTTCGCCTCCATCTTTCGAATTATGAAAACAGAACCTCTTCTTTTATTTTTATTTTTTTCCCGACAAACCTCTACTTTTCGAGTTAAAATAAAACCTCTTTTCTTATCTATAATCCTAATTAATCGATTGTAAACTTTAAATTAGATATTAATCCTCTTTAATATAATCCTCTGGTCAATACTTAGTTAGTTTTACATAATCATCGTTCTAGTTTAACATATCTTAAGGTTATTTTTATTATTATTATTATTATTATTATATGATTTATGTTGTGTTATTTATGTTTTATGTTATTTGAGTTGTATATTGAGTATTATTGTTTACAATGGGTCAGGTTCACTTGAGACTAATTTGAAATCGCAGTGAATTATAATGCGGATTGGGCCAAGGAGAAATAAATTGAGTCCATAAACTCATAAAATTCACTTTGGGCACGTCCACTTATTTTCTGCAATTTCATTATTAATGTTTTCTGCAATTTCATTATATAATTAAGCATCTTGCTGTTAATACTTTAAAAGAACTATGTATATTGATCTATTTTTTTAAATAGTGGTCGAGAGATAGTCTTGAAGAAGAAGACGATTTGGTGTGTATAATTAAACATTTTTAACTGTTAAATATAATTAAGCATCTTCATATTTAAGCAATGGTTTTGATATATATAAACTATCTTAAGTAAGATATGTAGTACGAGAAAATATTTATTTCATATAATCATTTATTATTATTATTGTTTTAGATGAAATTTATTTTATATTTTTACCATCTTACTTATTTTATTTATTATTATTGTATATGATTTGTGTTGTATTAATTAAATTTACTAATATATAATTATGTATGTACGATTTCATGTTGTAGACAAATTTATATGATAAAGGTAAGTGGTGTTATGTATATATTTTCACATTATTCAAAAATATATAACAGTTTGATTAGTCTAATATCAATTATTATCAATTAGAAATTCGATATGAGATCCTTCAAGATCTGTCATGACTTGTCTTTATCTTTTATGACTCGTCTTGACCTATTATAAATTTGGTCGAAACCAGATCTATATACTTCTTGATCAATTTAAAAAAAAAAACTATATATATATATATTTTGACATATCTTAAATTTTTATAAGCTAAAAATATATACTTAAAGTTTAAGTTTTATAATATTTGAAACTAAGTATTTCAAACTTATTAATTTAACTAAAAATTCAGAATAAGCGAATAAATTTTTAAAATTTAGACGCCTAATTTGTCAAAATTCTTGCTCATTTATGTTTATTATCATTTTGGTTTTTTTTTTTTTATAATATGACTCAGAATCATTGCTCAAATTGTTTAACCGATATGAGAAGTTGAACATACATTTTTTTCTTCGTCGATTGAGAAATATATTTATGTTTGTAAAAATTCAATTCACAATATATGCAAAAATTATATATTTTTATTAACTATATGTATTATATTATAGTTCATAATAAATTAAAAATAATATCAAATAAATATGATAGAAGAATCATAATTTTAAATCTTAAAAAAATTTCAAATATTATAACTTAAAAAATAATATGATATAATTATATATCAAAATTTTTTTTTTAATTTTGATTAGTATTTTAAAAAAATTAATTTTAATTTTCTTCCATAACTAATAAGAGAGAGAATGTGAGTTTATTTTTTTGGAAACTAATAACTATTAGAATATTATTCATTATGTTTATTTAATTATATTGATTTTGTTATTATTAATATTATAGCTTTAATGACTCTACTTAAATACATTAAAAACTAATGATATTTACTGTAATATGCCACATCATAATTGGTTAATTTGTTATCAATATTGTTTAAATAATATTATAGAGATTCAAATAGAGAAAACTTACAAAATTTATATTAATATCTAATTAATTTTCTCCATAGGACCGGTTATCGTCCAATGCAATATATAAACCAAATTAACAACTCGCTTCTTCTTTTTCTTTTGTTTTCATGTTATGCCTAAACTGTCCCGAAACTAAATAAATATGAAACAGTATTATTACGTTGCAACCACTATAATCGTCATTAGGTTGCTGAAGTTTTTTTTGATAAAACTTCTGGTTTGTTTTGATAATGAAGGTTACAATAGGGGAATACAGGGATGACCGGGATTAGGTTGCTGAAGTTGAGTGTAGTTTAAGAGAACTGTTCCCGGTGGACAAAACCGAATAACATTTGATGAGAAAGAAGAGATCTGAACAGAGTTTTCCAAAGCAATGAATTACTATGGTTTAGTTTTAGACTAACATAACTAGCAATACGAATGTTGTTGGGGGGAAAGAATGAGGACCAGGAGGCATATCCATTGAAGCACATGCTAAGGTTAGAGAAGTTCTGATATCATAAAAGGAATTGATAATGAAGAGTAAAAACAAGATTTTTCTTATTAGGTTTTCTCATATGATTTACAAGATGAAGCTTAGGTTTTTTTTTTGTATAGAAATCTCTACACAATCATTGCTTATCCTTAGCACCTAGGGATTACAGAACATCAAATCTATTATGAAGACTGAGGTTTGAATTCTTTAAATTGTGACAACTCTTTCCTTTAACAACCATCCGTAACTCACATGCTTCTGGTTGGAAAGAGAGAAGAGACGTTGCAGCTGTTAATGTGCTTGTCTGAGTGGGCTTCATGATGGGTTTCTTGCTTTTCTTTGTTAAGTCCATATTCCGAGAGTGAGAGCTGTCGGTGAGCTGCATCTTCTCTGTTTCACTTGAGTTGTTCATTTCCAATGATCCTTCTGATGATAGTAGTCTAATACACATATCTTATCATTTTCAGAAAAAACTTGAGTGATCATGTGTACTAATGCTAGAGATAAAGACGTTAAAGACAGCTCATTGTAGGAAGCAATATAACATGGAAACAAGTGTAAAGAGCATTTACACTGATAAGTCTGTACATACTTGGGTTGAATTATTGAAATTACTACAGAGTCATAGATGATAGATCAAACCAAACCCGGAAGATTTACAACCTGTACTGAATTTGAAAACAAAGATTGCATTTGGGTCCTTGGCCTCATGCATCCTTGGTAGCTTCTCCTTTTGCTCAGCCTTGAAATTTAACTCATTTAAATATTTTATGTTTCAACATATGATAGTAAACATATATTTAGAAAAATATTATATCTTGATTTTTTAATTTTACAGATTATAAATGAGTCAATATTAATTAATATATTTACTGCTTTTAAATCTTATTTTCGTGGTTGCTAATAAATTTATGTAAAGAAAATTTAAATGGAGTTGAAACATAAATTTTAAAAAGGATTTTGTTTCGAAATGTATGTATTTTAAAATATAAAAAATGATAATGTATATTTTTTTTTAGTTATATGAATTGTATGGTAAGATTTTTTAGAGTATGTTTGATAGTAGGGATGGTAGATCTAATTGTCTAGCTATTTTTGTCCTTAAAATATTTTTGTTGTTTGTTAATTATACCAAATATCATATGATGTAGTATTCAAAAAATTTAATGTTAAAAAATTACTGTTGATTTTTTATAAATGTTCTTTTATAATAATAGTATTATCATGATAATTCAGAAACCAAGTTTTCATCCGCATTCCATGAACTTACATTTAATCCAAAAACAAAAAGAACTTACACTTAATCACATGCATAGATTACCAAGATATCAAATATATTACAAAAATTCCTTACGCAATTCAGGTCCACATATTATATTCAGACATACATAGATCTCAAAAAGGAGAACTAAATTGAGTCGTTAAGATAAAACATAACGACAAGATCAGATGAAAACAAATTACATTGGCTCCAAATAATTAATTCATGAATGTATATATCGCTTATTCGTTACAGCCCATTAATATAACAATTGATTAAGTCTAATAAAAAGATATATATTTGCTAGAGTCAAGATCAGATGAAAACTTGTTTGATTTGATTCCTTTTTTGGGTATATAATTTGTTTTTCTTCATTTGTTTCCTTTTTGTTATTTATTCTTTGTTTTGGGTCAGGTTGCACTATATGATTTTGAGCAGCAATGCTTATATATTAAAAACCTTATTATCTTCAATTTCACTCAGTTCTCTCTTTAATTTCTTCTCAATTATATTTTTAATTCTTTTATTATTATCTTTTATTATTATCTTTTAATATTCTTTTAAATTTCTTTCAGTTTCAAACATATCTTATGGATAGTTACATGGTCAAATTTGAATCCAAGAAGACAATAATGATGTTCATTAGTCATTCTTAAACTGTTAAGCAATTTTAATTTCTTACCTAAAGCAGATATTTATTTCCTAATTATCTACGAGACATAAATGTCAAAATTAGAAGATATTATTACTTACAAGAAATTATCAATTTTATCACGAATAAGCAACATGCTTCTTACGTCTCTCTCTTGCTTCGGGTTCCTTAAAGAAGATAATGATCGATTCTACACAGAAATATCTTGTTTATGAACTATTTTTTGTTAAGGAGAAGAGCTTTCCCAATTTTCGGAATGTAAACCAAACAAGCGCATTTGGATACACAAGTACAATATATAGATAAAGAATTTGTGATTTGGGGAGTTGTAATGTATGTCAAACACCCTCACTCGCCCAAAAAGTTTTATGTTGTTCCGGCACAATACTTGACCTTTTTAATAAGTTTCCATTTCAACCACTTTTCATATACATTTGCTATCTAACATCTGGCTTATGAAGGTGTTACTAAACAAAACTCACAACATATATTTACTTAATGAAAATTTCTATACATCATTATCTAACTAACATTTGTCTCATGAAAGATATCTTATAGAGATCTCAATACATGAATGTTATTCTTCAAGCTCATAAAAATAGAACATAAAGTGGTTTGGTGTTGAATTTTTTTAAGTTTTTTTCTTTTAATCTCATAACTAATTAGTGAAAATATTCATAAACTTTGCGATGCCATGGAAACAAATATGCGGTAGAAAATTTGCTGTAACATAGCTGCAACAAGTCTGCAGATACTATAAAAATATTCCAATAAGAAAATGTATACCGTAAAGATAATTAAAAATCCGTCGTAACTAATATTTTTTTTCTGAAAACAATAACTCTGCGATAATTTAAAACAAATTTGTGGTAACTAGTAGGTTAATCTAGTAATTAACCTTTCATAATCAAATATACAGCCACTAGTAGTTGAAAGAAGCTCTGCTATAAGTAAAAAAAAAATATTAGGTAAAAAATAAGTGTAAAACAAATATGCGATAAAAATTTAAATCTGTCGTACAAATTCAAACAGTTTAGAAAAATGAAAAATATATTTTTTCTATCACGATCTTCAGAAAATAAATCTACAGAGATAAAAAAAATTATGTGATGAATTAGAAAATCTACCACCACTAAGATATGTAAATCTGCGGTATAAATTAAATATGCAAAAAAACTGTAACAAAACTTAAAATCTGCGATAATCTAGAGCTATATATTTATGTCGCAGATTTATCTATCAGCGGTGGCAAAGTCGTAAATTTTTGCTTATTTTCTTCTCAAAAAACAGAAAAATACTGATGTGCTATTAATTGGTAATGACACTCTTGTAATTACCTTTTTCCTAACACATGATTTTAAATGTATTTTTGTGATAAAAAAATCACTTAACCTTATTTTTTCTTAAGTTTTGTTAGTAATTAAATCACTTTTTAAGATTATTCTAATAATTTTCTTAGTAAATAAACTAGTGGTTTATTACATTCAAAGAGAAAAAAAAGAAACAACAATAACTAGGTCTTGGCATGATTATTTGGATCCATCGGATATCCATATCCGGATCCGAAAAATGGATATCCGGACAAAACGGATTCGGATCTGGATACTAAAATTTCCAAAACGGATATCTGTATCCGGTTTAAAAATACTGGATATCCGGGGTTTGGATCCGTAAGATGATAATGACCAATTCTACACAGAAACATCTTGCTTATGAACTATCTTTGTTAACGACAAGAGCTTTCCTAGTTTTCAGAACGTAAACCAAACAAGCGCATTTGAGATACACAAGTACAATATATAGATAGAGAACTAGTGATTTGAGGAGTTGTAATGTATGTCAAATACCCTCACTCGCCCAAGAAGTTTCATGTTGTTCCGGCTCAACACTTGAGCTCGTTAATAAGCTTTCATTTCAACCACTCTTAGTATACATTTGTTATCTAACATCTGGCTTATGAAGGTGTTGCTAAACAAAACTCACAACATATATTTACTTACTAAAAATTTCTATACATAATTATCTAACTAACATATGTTTCATGAAAGATATCTCATAGAGATCTCAATACATGAATGTTATTCTTCAAGCTCGTAAAAATAGAACATAAAGTGGTTTGGTGTTGAATTTCTTAAGTTTTTTTTTTTTTGTCATTAATTAGTGAAAATATGCAGAAGCTCTGTGATGCCATTAAAACAAATATACGGTAGAAAGCTGCTGCAACATAGCAGCAATAAGTCTGCAGACACTAAAAAGATTATTCTAATAAGAAAATGTATGCCGTAAAGATAATTAAAAAGTCAGTTGTAATTAATGTTTGTTTTTCTGAAAACAATAATTCTGCGATAACTTAAAACAAATTTGTGGTAACTACAAGGTTAATCTAGCAATTAACCTTTCGTAATCAAATATATGGCCACTAGTAGTTGAAAAAAATTCTGCTACAACTAAAACAAAAAATATTAGGTGAAAAAATAAGTATGTAAAACAAATCTGCGATAAAACATTAAATCTGTCGTAAAAATTCTATGAGTTTATTGAAATGAAAAATATGTTGTCTCTATTACGATCTTCAAAAAATAAATCTACAGAGATAAAAAATTATGTGATGAATTAGAAAATGTACCACCACTAAGATATGTAAATCTACGGTATAAATTAAATATGCAAAAAAACTGCAACAAAACATTAAATCTGCCATACCAACAAAATCTGTGATAATCTAGAGCCACATATTTATGTCGTAGATTTATCTGTCAGCGGTGGTAAAATCGTAAATTTTTGCTTATTTTCTTTAAAAAAAAAAACATACTGATGTGCTATTAATTGATAATGACACTCTTGTAATTACTTTTTCCTAACACATAATTTTAAATGTAACTTTGTGATAAAAAATCACTTAGTAATTAAATCACTTTTAAGATTATTCTAATCATTTTTTCAGTAAATAAACCAGTGGTTTATTACATTCAAAAAAAGAGAACAAGAAAACAAACAACAATATATAGATCTCGGCATGATTATCCAAATCCAAAAACAGATATTCGGGCAAAACGAATCTAAATCTGAATACAAAACAATTTTGGAACGGATATTCTTATTCAGTTTTAAAAATGAATATATACCACTGGATATTCGTATCAGGTTCTGACCTCAAACTATAATAGTGTCGTTTTCACATCTAATTATTAAGTGTGAGAAACATCGTAATGTGTGCAGAATAAAAAGGTCTTAAAGAGGCCCTACATCAACTGAATTGAATTTTTTTAGTTAACTTATAACTCTTTTGCAGATACATGCTCTTAATCAAATGTCGGCTAAATTTTTTGAATCAGATGCAATCATACGCCTATTTTTTACAATACCTCAAATCCATCAAATAATAGTTCCTTAAACAACAAAGGAGGGTCTATTAAGGTAGGAGACGATAAACACAAGTTATTTTCATCAGATGCACAATACTAGAAGATCAATAAAGACAATCCACTCGATCAACTTACCAAATGGAGGAACTGTCACTGATCGTGACCTCATACAAGAGGAGGTCAATCTGTATTTTTTCTCGATAGAACCAGCTCTGTACTCATTCTTAACAGCCAAACTTCTGACTTCTGACTGATGACTGATACAGATTATGAAACCAGTCAACCATGAGGATATTAGAATAACATTATCTGACTTCTGTACTCATGTTGTTCTGGCTTACAATAGAATTTTACAAAGCAGGATCGAGGGTTTTTGGTGTTGAAACTATCCAAAAGAAAAAGGTGGACACATAGTGGATATCTTGAATATTTTTGGTGGTATTCATTATCCGTTTTGCTCCGTCCAGATCAATACTTTTTTGATCCATATCCATTTTACAACCAATTGAATATCAAATGTCTGGTTATCCGTTGAAATCCAGATCGTTAGCCGTATATACGATCTGTTTCATAAAATTATAAATACAAATAGAAAGTTAAAAAAAGCAGCATAAAAAATCATGTTCAAGGCAACTATCATTGCCAAGGCATATGATTCCATCATCTGGGATTTTCTCCATTTATGTGTTGTGCATATACATATGATACAACTGCATGAGCCGTTTCGTTTATGGATTTGTGCATAAAACCAATCAAAGAGTTCAAGTTTAATTAGTGTAGAAAAAGAAAAAAAATGTAAAATCCCCATTTTTCTTGTAAATATTATTTTTGAACTATGATGTAACAGATGAAAAAGTGGTTTAATTTTTTCCCTATATTTATATATTTCTCTGATCAAACATATCCAACCATGACTACATTTTTATGGTATGCAATCAAAGTTGAATATGTAATATGATAGGTGAAAATGAAATTATCTAAAAGAAAATTAAGTTTTATAACTTCTACTGGGATTTCTCTCAGTTTTGGTCCATTTGGATCTCTTTCTTATAAAAACTACTCTATAATTGAATTTAGTCTATGTTCATGCCTTTTTATTTTTTGGTTAAAAAGTTATGTTATGCATTTACTATGTGATGGAGTTGGATAAATACTTAGGCGGTGGGATAATAAACCGATCGAACTACCCAAACCAAACCGAATTGAAAATTTAGATTTTGGTTAACCGGTCGGTTAAGCAGTTTGGTTAATTTAGCAACATCTTGAAATAGGTTTGGTTATCGGTTCGGTTTGACGAACTGAATGATTAACCGTTTTTAATGATTTTGTTTTTTTTTCTATTTTAACCAATTTTAACCAGATTAAACAAACTATATACCAAAAATATTTTAAAATTGGTACTCGAACCGAACTAATTTTTTGTATGGATTTTAATCAAGTAACCAAACCGAAATAACTGATATCCAAACCAAATTTTCGTATGGATTTTAATCAAATAACCGATACCCGAATCAAACCGAACCAAAAATTTTGTTCGGTTAATTTTAGCAATCCAAACCCTTAACCGAAATATCCGATAACTGAGATTATCGAACCAATTTGAACTGATAGGTTATTTATCTCACCCCTATAATTTTTTATGTGGCTCAATAAACATAATTGGGTTAATTCTTGAAATTGATCATTTCACAATTTTTTTTTAAACGTTTTTATTAATTAAAAAACTGGTTTACAACAAAATAGATTAAATATGAAATAGGCATAGAGGTACAACGAAGAGACTCGTCTATAACCCGACCAAACACGGATATCACCGAGAACCTTGTACCACAACCGAAGATAGGGTTGTCATTGACTTCTACCAACGCATCATGTCTTGACCATTACGATGACAAAACATCTTGTCAATCTAAATCTGCATTTGAGGATATTGAATGTCATAAATACTAACAAACCGGTAGATCCACCATTAGGAAGAACACTGAACAAAGATCTACATACTTAATAAGAGATATACTGTAAATATAAATGATAAAATGTTATCTATTTTAAACCGTCAACATAGGAATTTCTTATTAAAATCTGGTTGAACCATCGACAAACTGTCGAGCAACCGACATGATTTTCGATGGGTGAAATAGGTTCGGTTATTGGTTCGGTTCAAAGAACCAAATGGTTAACCATTTTTAATGATTTTTGCTTCTTTTTTTTTCTATTGTAACCAATTTAAACCAGATTAAACAAAATATATACCAAAAATCTTTTAAAATTGATACCCGAACCAAACCAAAATAATCGAACCGATTTTTCGTATGGATTTTAATCAATAACCGATATCCGAATCGAACTGAACCGCAATTTTGTTCAATTAATTTTGGCAACCCAAACCTTTAACCGGATAAATGAGATTACCGAACCAATTTGAACCAATCGATTATTTATCCTGCCCCTATAAATTTTTATGTGGCTCAATAAACATAATTCGGTTAATTCTTGAAATTTATCATTTCACAATTTTATTGTCAAAAAAATTTTAGATTGTGAAATTAGAATTAAGGGATTTACTTTTAACAAATAAATTGTAAAAGGATCCATTTTCGAGATTTTTTCAAACATAATTATAGAAATTATGTTATTGAACAATGAGAAATGGAACAAAATGATTTCATTACATGGATAAATGAGAAATTAAAAACTCGTTTGGAGATGGTCAATTATTCATGTCTTGGAATAATCTTATTCCATCTCTCATTGTTCACCATATACATCATTTCAGATGGAAAAGAAGGAACATCTATAGTACCATGAATTTAAATTTCATGGATTGATTGAGCATTAAAAGTAGAACTTTCTAGATTCTTAGTAATTGTATTTTCTAGATAAAAATTGTTATACTTTTAATATATAGATTAACTATATATATTATGCTGGCATGCTATTTAGAAAATTATTTTTAAATTTTAAAAAGGAGACAACAATAATACAGTAGATGCATGCAATGCTTTAAACATATAATTATGTTTACTTTATTGATTAGATTAATAATCCAATTTTTTTGTTTTCTTGATTTGTTTCTATATATATTTTGTTCTATATATTTTACTTATAAATAAATGGCAATTTTGAATTAAATTTCAAATACTGAATTTTCTAGTCAAACAAATGGATAGGTATTAATTTTCATCTATTCCCATTAATGAAAGAGAGAAAATCGGTGAAAAAAACACTGATATTCTGCTAAAAAGTTTATGTGTGACCCATGACGGCAAAAAAATATAAAACGTGGCACCAACGCGTAGGCTCTCAGCGTCACCTACGTGTGACTCGTTTCGACAGCAAGTCATTTATCTTTCTTTTTCTTCTTCTTCTAGTCTTATATATACCCAAACCCATCTTAGATCATTTGCAGATCAGTTCGCTCGTCTTTCTCCAAAGAATCCAAACCCAACTACAACTTTTCAAGCTACAACTTCGGAGAAGCTAAGGTACATAAGCAGAGTCCTTCATTTTTATTTATTTTTCCCTTTTAGATCTCTTTTCCAAAGTAATTTATTTTGATGAATATTTCTTGAATTTTTAGTTTTCTTCTATCAGCCATTTTCTTGATAGATCTGAAATTTTGGGTTTCTTATGATTTTACTCTGCCGTTTCTTTGTAGAATTTTTGTTTGGTCTCAAGATTGATCTGGTCAATTAATCTAATCTGGAATCCTCGTTTTTATTGTACTAGGAGAAAAATAAGAAGAAAACAACATAATCTCTATTTGTAGTAGAACCATAGATGTAAAACAATATAGGAAATGGATATAAGAAAATGGAAATCCTAAATAACTTCTTAAATCAAGAAATCGAAAGAATACATATCATTTCTATCATGAATATCTTGTTTTGATAAAATTATTAATGCGGTTATATTAAATGTTTATATACTTATTTATCAAAAAAAAATTTGTTTTATACTTCGGTTGAATCAATTCGAGGTTTCTTGGAATTCTTGATTGGAGTATTGAGCATTCTTGTTCAGTTTTTTTTTTCAATGAATAGGCTTGGTTACTAGTATTGTGTATAGATAGAAACTCCCAAAGCACGAATAGACGATCATCGAATTCTATCTTTTTGACCAAAAAAAGTCTAAAATAAATTTGTGCTGTTTGTTCATCATGAATATTGTTATAACAAGAGTCTTTTTTTTTAGTCAGAGAATTATGTCATCGAATGAAGAAAATGTCAAAAAAGAGAAGCTTCATGTCAAAATGAAGACACAAGAATTGGATACAAACGAGAAGAAGGAGAACTTTGAGCTCGAGATGGAAGTGAAAGCCAAGTCAATTGAGAAGGTTAAATCAAAGAACGAAGAAGCGAGTGGAGAGAAGAAATCAAAGAAGGAGAAGGAAAATGAAAAGATCAAGGACAAGAAAGATGACTCCGAGGTAAAAGAAGATAAACATACAGAGAAGAAAGATAAGAAAATTGTTTCCAAGAAAGACGGGAAACATGAAAAAGGACATGAAGAGGAAGAGAAGCAACACAAAAACAAAAAGAAGGATGACTCAGAGGTAAAGGAAGATAAACATGAAGAGAAGAAAGGTAAGAAAATTGTTTCGAAAAAAGAAGAGCAAGAGAAGGAACACAAGAATAAAAAGAAGGATGAAGAGAAGAAACACGAGGATGTATCGCAGCGAAAAGAGGATTTAGAAGAAGAAGGTAAAAAGGAGAAAAAGAAGAAGAAAGAGAAGGATGAAGTAGGTGAAGAGGCAACTAAGAAGGAAGTTAAAGAGAAGAAACAGAAAGAAGAATCAAAGGGTAACGAAGAAAAGAAGATGAAAGGAAAGGATGTGGAATGGTGATGACAAGAAGAAGAAAAAAGGAGAAAAGGATGAGCATGAGGAAGAAGATGAAGGAACGAAGAAAAAAGAGAAGAAAGAGGAAGAAGAAGAAGATCATAAGGAAGGGAAGAAAAAGAAGAATAAAGATAAGGCGATATGCGAGAAAGAAACAGAGGATAAAGATGAGGATGAAGGAGAAATGAAGGACAAGAAGAATAAGAAAAAGGAGACGAAGAAGGAGAAAGACAAAAAAGATGACAGAGAAGATAAGAAGGAGGAGAAAAGCCTTGAAACTGAAGTGCTGCCTAAAGATAGTAAGGTAGAAAAACCAGAAACTGAGGAAGAGGAAAGCAAGCATAAAGACGCGGAGGAAAAAGATGGTAATGAAGAGAAGAAAAAATCTAAAGGAGAAGGTGATGAGGGTGAAGAGGGGAAGAAAAAGAAGAAGAAAGATACAAATGACAAGAAAAAGACAGAGGATGAAGAAGAGAAGAAGGCTCATGATGAGGTTGAAGCGAAGAACATCGAAATAGTAGGGTCAAAAGCTGAAGATGGTGATGAAGAAAAAGAGAAAAAAGTAAAGAAAGAAGAAGAAAAGAAAAACAAAGTTGTTAAGAAGAAGAAGAACAAGGGAAATGACATCGGTACGCTGAAATTGAAGATGGAGAAGATTGATGAAAAGATAAGAGCCTTAATGGAGAAAAAGGCAGAGATTTTGAATCAGATTAAAGAAGCAGAGGGAGAGCATCAGAGCAATGATGGGAAGACTCTGAATTAAAAACAAAATGGGAGCAGCTGAGAAATGTAATGTTAGTATGGACTTCGCATCATCCATTGATAATCCGAGGCTACATGTTTCTTGGTACAGTTTGTATTGTGACTTGTAACTTTTCCTATTCTTCTTTATGTTGAGTTGTGATCACTTAAAAATGTCTTTTCGGTATAATAACATTTTTCTTTTTTCTAAATATTTATGTGCCTTACTATCAACAAAATAAGTTATGTTTGTGACAAAAAACAAACAAACTAAACATGTGAACGTGTTTGAACGTGTGATTTTATTATATATCAGATGTTTACATGATTATAACCATAAACCTTCCGTAACATTGGAGGATAAAAGTAAATATTCGTTGTAATTTTTTGAGTATATGCTATTTTGGCCAGTTTATCGACAACTTGTTAGATTGTTTTGGCACAAAAGTAAACAAAATATTGGTATATTTATCCGTCCAACTGCGAATATTCTGTAGAATGGCCTCCATACGTTATGGGCCCTTGAGTTGATAAGATCATATATCACTTTACTATCTCCTTCCATCACTAGACTTCGGTATCCCCTACACCAAAGTGATTGAAGGGCATGCACTATAGCGATACCTTATGCTTCGAGAGGATTAGTGCCTTGTCGTAATTTAGTAGACGCCGCCAAGTGAAAATTTATGTTCTGATCCCGAAGTATCCAGCCAATTCCGATTGTCATTTGATCGTATTTAAAGCTTGCATCAACATTACATTTAAAGAAACCTGACGGTGGAGGCGACCAGTGGAAAACTCCATCTGTAGCATTTGATGGCTGACGTGCAGAGGTCGTGGTTTGAGGGTTAACATCCAACCATTCTGATACATTTTCCATCGCTCGATGTATTAGCGACAATGGCTCATGGAAAAATTTATTGAAGAGTAAGTCATTCCTTGATTTCCAAATTTGCCAAAGAATCTAGAATATACCATGTCGAATATCCAAAGACATGCTTGAATTATAGATATCTAAGAGACCTTTAATATTTTCTTCAATCGTACCAGATGGATTAGGAATCAGCGAAGCCGGTAGATTAGAAGATCGCCAAACTGATGTAGCATAATCACATTGGAAAAATATATGTGATGTTGTTTCAACATATTGGCAGCATTGTTTACATGTTGTATCCCCTATCGATTTAATTCAGCCCTCGTACTGAGTGCCGCAGAAAGTATTCGCCACAGAAAATATTTTATTTTTGGTGCTGTTTTAGCTTTCCAAATTTGGTCTTCAAGTCTGACACAACCTGGAGGAGGATTGATAGGCTGGGACCCCAGGTAGTGGGTGGATAACCAGTAGCCTGATTTTACCGAATATACTCCATTTTTGGTATAATGCCATAAAATGCGATCCTCCCTTTGAGATTGCGGTATATAAATATGTCGTGCATATTGTGCATCCTCTATACTCAACTGTTGTTGAAGCTTTCTTTCATCCCATTGTCTTTCGTTTAGTTGCCATAGATCACGAAGACAACAAGATTAGGGTAGATCAATACATTCCGTCGCACTAGGTGGGTGAGTAGGCAACCATAGATCCTTTGACGGATTTATAGTCAGTCTATTTCCTATTTGAAAATGGATACCTTTAAATAACAAGTTGCGACCACTGATAATTGAACGCCACCCATAAGATGTCTTTCTCAGAATAATGGCATCACCAATAGTCGTATTTGAAAAATATCGACTTTTTATAATCTTCATTAATAGGCATTGTGGTTCTTGTAAAATTCGCCATGCTTGTTTAGCCAACAAAACAACATTAAATTTTTCAATATCTCTAGACCCAAACCCTCCTTCTCGTTTAGATAGATTTATTTTCTTCTAACTAAACATGTTGTTTTTATCTATAAATGTTACTTAAATCTGTGTACCCTATTTTCAATCTTAATGCGGTTGGCTCAACCAATTAGACGGATGTTATTAATAAGAGGTGGTCCTCAATTTCATTTTGCAAAGGAAATATGAGCATTGTGATCACCAAAGAGGAATCCTATTTCACGTTTGCCTCCCGTTCCTTGCGGCCAATGCATAAATACTTCACATATTTGGTATTTTCTATTTTTTTCTGTAACAATACTTTGTGCGGGTAAAGATTATATATAAGTTTTCTTAAAAGATTCTCGCCCTAAAAACAACAACAATTGACGATGGAATAACAATTTTGTCAGAGAGAATTAATTTGTAGAGATCTATACCACTATTATAATTTGGTATAAAATACCGACATTAAACTTCCATATTTATTTTAATAGCGTAACTTTAATCTAATGACAATACAGAAGATGCTATTTAAGTAATCTTAGATGATTTTATTTTCCGGTATCATTTGTTTATGTGGAAGTCTATTTTATTCAATCAAAGTTAGCGATCAAGATTCTGAACTCAAAAATTTAGTTTTGTCAAACATCAACTGAATAAATTAAACATTACAGAAAAATAGACGTCAGTTTGATAAATTAGACGGTACGTAACAAATTATATGATATACCAAAAAAATATGTTATAGAAAAAAATTTGTTTTCTGAAAGAATTAAACAAAAAATAAAAATAAAACTAATACAAAGTACATTATTCGATGACTATAAATTACATCATTACAATTATTATTATATATTTTTCAAATATTACCATCTACCTTATTCATCCATTCTAATATTATTGGACCACATTAGATAAAAAGTTTTCATTTTTTTAAAGCATACTGATATAAAAGTTACAGAGGTAACCTCTCTTCACACACTATCAAAGTTTCTCCAATGGCGACTCTCTTTCTTCACTCAAATACGTTTTCCTTCTTCTTTACTATATTCATATCACAGATTCTTCTGAGTCTCCGGCATCCCTCTGCGGCAGCAAGTTGTCAAGTTCCGCCGGTGATTTTTAACTTTGGAGATTCTAATTCCGACACAGGTGGACTCGCTGGACATGGTTATCCGATTGGCCTACCAAATGGACGTTTATTTTTCCGGCGTTCCACCGGCCGTTTGTGCGATGGACGTCTTCTCATTGATTTCCTCTGTAAGTTGAATCGAACAAAAGAAAAACTCTGTTTTGCTAGTGTACGTGTTAGATCCACCGTACGTTTGCGTCTGAAATGTACGGCCCGATTGCGTTAAGACATTAATTAATGTCGGTGCATCGCATGTGTGATCTATGAACACACAAATTCGGTCATTGAAATCTAGAGGAAAAAAGTAGGTCCCATGTAGAACATGTTAGAAGATAAATTAATTACTTTGACCAAAGTCAAGAGGCTCTAACCTACTTAGAGTTTAACAAAATAGCTCAAGTCTGTTCAATTATTATATCGAGGAAATTTGATAGACGAACAAGACTCAAATATTTATTTGTGTATATAATTATGTTTGATATACGAACCAGACTCATATTTATGTTCAATTATCATATAATGAAGTCAATTAATTACTCTGACCAAATTCAAAACTCTCTATTCTGCTTAAAAGTCTTAAAAGCTAACGTAGTTTAACAAAATAGAAAATTTTTGATAACCGAACCAGACCCGTATATATCTATGAGTGTGTATTGAGTTATGCTACATATGTGGCATTCATTTAGAATTGGTACATGGTTTTTCTAATTTTCAGGCCAGAGTTTGAATACAAGTCTATTGAAGCCATACATAGATTCATTGCGAGGAACAAGGTTCCAAAACGGTGCAAATTTCGCAATTGTTGGATCCTCTACTCTCCCTAAGAACGTCCATTTCTCACTCAACATTCAGGTCATGCAATTTCTCCATTTCAAATCCCAATCGCTTGAGCTCGCTTCTAGTTCAAGTAAACTTACCTCATCCAAAATTAACGTTGTATCTCTGTGTTTTGGTTTACTGATCTTGACTAAAATTCAGCATTATGAGTTTTGTAGATTCATTAAAGGGCATGTTCATAAATGAGGATGGATTCAGAAAAGCATTGTACATGATCGATATAGGACAGAACGACATTGCTCATTCTTTCGCTAAAGGCAGCTCATATTCTCAAACTGTCAAGCTGATTCCACAAATTATTTCCGAGATAAAAACCGGCATAAAGGTGAGATTTTTCGGCAATATAGAACTTTAGTACGCACAATGTAACTTTTTAAAACCAGTTTTTCGGTATGCAGAGATTGTATAATGAAGGTGGAAGGAGATTCTGGATTCACAACACTGGTCCATTGGGTTGTCTACCTCAAAAACTTTCAATGGTTAAGAGCAAATATCTTGACCAGCACGGTTGCTTAGCTAGTTACAACTCGGCTGCAAAAATGTTCAACCAAAGATTATATCATATGTGTGACGAGCTAAGGATCGAACTAAGAGACGCCAACATAATCTATGTCGACATATATGCTATCAAATACAGCCTCATTGCAAACTCCAACAAATACGGTAAAGCAGAATTACTCATTTCCCTTACCATCCGTGACCTAGTGGGATGGTTATATCTTAACTTAAGTTAGATTAATGCAGGTTTTGAGAGACCGTTAATGGGGTGTTGCGGATACGGAGGGCTTCCTTACAACTACAATGCGAACATAACATGTGGACACAAAGGCTCTAATGTATGTGACAAAGGGTCTCGTTTCATAAGCTGGGATGGGATTCATTACACCGAGATAGCTAATGCTATTGTGGCTATGAAAATTCTTTCATTGCATTACTCTAAGCCACCAACTCCGTTGCATTTCTTCTGCCGTCGCTGAGAAAGAAAGTCGTCTTTTTTTACGTTTTGAAACTTTGAAGGTTTTTTATTCCTCAAATTTTATATTTGTAATCAAATCATTAGGGAAAGTAAAAGAAGAGTTTGTAGTAATAGTTTCTTATTGACACTCAAACATTGGTTATGTGATCTTGTGCTTCGTCCTTGTCCCGAGAATGCTCTTGGCAATTTGGATACATGGTGAAAAACAAATTACAATAGTAAATGTTGTGAAAGGTTCTAAGGCGATAAAAGAGATGACAGTATGGTAAAAGAGAAGAATTGGTATTTAGTTGACATACGACGCAAGTTCGTCGGCCGTCGTTTTATGCATATTCGTTTGTTTATTTAAAAGTTTCATTTTGGATGAAAATGAGAATTGATGTTTTTATATGAGCAACATTCATATGGAGCATCTGAAATAGTTTTTATAATTTAGGTCAAATTTTCATATCCATCTGGATAAACCGAATTTGAACATTTAGATGAAATTGTCCAGTCAAAAATAACAGAAAAATATATTCTTCACTAATATTTTTTTTTCTTTTGTTGGTTTAAATTGTTTATAAAATATCTACGTCAACAACAATTTATAAAATTTGAATGGTCAAATTTTTTTAATATGTAAAATCATAACTAAAATTATATTATTTTTTAATTATATTTATAAATATTGATATAATTATTTATTAAATATATAAAACATAAATAATAGTATTTTATTTTTTGAATTATCTTTAAAAATATTAATATCATTATTTTCATAAATATTAATATAAATATTGGTATAATTGTTTTCATAAATATTGATATAATTATTTTCATAAATATTGATATAATTATTTTCATAAATATTGATATAATTATTTTCATAAATATTAATATAAATATTAGTATAATTATTTTCATAAATATTGATATAATTATTGATATAAATATTATTATAATTATTTTCATAAATATTAATATAAATATTGGTATAATTATTTTCATAAATATTAATATAATTATTTTCATAAATATTGAAATATTTTTTTTATAAATTTTATAAACATATTAGATATTACGTCTGTTGTTGCTAAAATATATATTTAAGTTTAGGCACTACAAAAAGATCATGGACCAAAAGAACCTCGTACCCATTTTCCCTGGATCCTCAATAGTGTCATGGAAATCCGTGTCACTTGAAGGGTTTTCAGTCTATTCTCCCACGAAATTTGTTACTTTATCTTCCACTTACTCAAAACTTTTCATCGTGCTTATAACTCCGTCTGAAATTTAAATTTGCACCATCAACTAACAATTTCTGTTTAAAACCAACAAACAACCAAACGGTATTACGATTTCGTTAGCAAGAGTTGATTAGGATGACAAGTCATCCGTGATACGACGCCATTTTGTGCTTCTCTTGTATCTCAAATCCAAATCACACACACCACGTCACAACGTCGTTTGATAATATCTTTGTTCTTTGTTGTTTTTGATCAACTTAAAATGTGGGTCTCTTATTGAATTGTTGTTTTTGTATGTTGGAGAGTGGTAATCACTTGTTCAAATGGACAGATGAATCAATGGTTGAAGAGACTGAAGATATGATTATGAGAATTGATGATCTAGAAGAAGCTTCATTGACTTTACAAAAAGGTATACAAGCTTGCAAATCGGACATGAAAACTCTTGTAATAGAAACTCGTGCAAAGCTGTGGTTTGCGAGTTCGAGAAAAAGTTAGAAGGTTTTGAGAAGGAGATTGAAGGCTGTAAGATGCAATTGCGTGTTATGAAGAACATTGTTGTGTGTCTTGTATTTATGGTTATTACTTATATGTTTATGTTCTACTCTTGATGTATGTGTTGCCGTCTTGATGTTTTTGTTCGTGGGGGAATGTGTCGATAACCATCTTTTGTTAAGATGTTAAACATTGTTTGTGTTGTAGTGTTAACATTAATCCAAAACCATTTAAAAAATGTTAAATGTTTCATAAGCACCTAAAACACTAAAACCATAAGTTCTTACATAAGAACTCAAAACACTAAAACCTCTCGTTTCACTCAAATCTCTCGTCTCACTCTAGCCTCTGATTGTGATGTTGCTGAACCCATAATTGATTTCCGCTTATGAACCCTAAATTAAATTTTTCCCTAAATCATCAAACAACGACGTGTGGTGGTTTGTGTGATTTGGATTTGAGATATGAGAGAAGCACAAAACGGCTTTGTATCCGGAATCGTAACACCATTTGGCTATTTGTTGGTTTAAAACGGAAATCGTTAGTTGATGGTGCAGATTCAAATTTCAGACAAATTTATAGGGTTATAAACACGACAAAATTTTTTGGATATATGAAAAATAAAGTAACAAAGTTCGTGGAGGAATTGACAGAAAAGTCTCACCCGAAAGTAAGAAGATATTAGGAAAAATACTAATTAAATATTAGAAAAAACTAATTAAACTAAACCAATCATTTTTATTTATACTTGTCTCAAGGAGAATCAGCGCCGGAGGGTTAAACTGCAGCATCCAAAAGTGATGACTCAGTGATCTCGGCCGTCTTTTTTTTCATTTGCTTATGAATGAATAATAAAAAAATATTTTAGTTAGTTAGAATATAGATTAATCAGCCCAAATAAAAATACAAGATAAATTTTAATTAACAATTTGAATTCCTCAAGGTTGCTCTTATCTTTTTTGTGGAAAGCTGTCACACGACCATGAGCATGGATCAAATCGAGCTCATAGTTAAGAGTCATCCTAAGAGCTCGGCTGATGTTACCAAAACCTGATTCGGTTTTTATACTCGTAGGTACGTAGAAATTCATTATTGGAATCCCATTATTATCTGAAGTGAGTGAAATATTTTAGTTTTTGGAAGTTTTTTATCCGTCAAATTTTATAATTGTAATCAAATCACTAGGGAAAGTAAAGAAGAGTTTGTAGTAATAGTTTCTTAACACTCAAACATCGGTTATGTGACCTCGTGCTTCACTTTTGTCCCGAGAATACCCTTAGCAATTTGTACCATGATGAAACAATTACACATTTACAATAGTAAGTTGTGAAAGGTTTTAAGGCGATGAAAGAGATGATGGTAAATTAAAGAGAAGAATTAATAATTAGTTGACATACCATGCAAGTTCGTTGGCCGTCGTTTTAGTCCATATTTCCTTCTCTTGTCGTTTAAAAGTATTTCGCACATATTAAAAATATATTAAAATTTATGTTATATTACTCATTAATACTTTACATAGTTTTATTCTTTTATTTATATATGAAAAGAAAATTTAAAACTAGAACTTTATCTAAAATACTGTATTAAAAATCTTAAACGACCCTTAATTTGAGTATTTGTGGAATGATATTTTAAAAATGATTTAATGTGGAAATAATTTTGAAAACTTAACTACGCCTTGTTTTTTAGAATAAGTCAATTATATGCTTTAACCAGTTTTTAAAAAGAACGAATTAGCATCATATGATGGAGAAAGTTCAACCTAAGATCCCCATTTCACCTTTATTTTAATTGGATATATTAACTGATAAGTTTTAATCGGAAGAAACATCTATTTTTATAATATATTTGCATATAATGTCATTTTTTCCCAATGTTATTTTATTTTATAAAAATCCTATTGTTTGTCTAAATTATTTGAAGATATTAATTAAAAGTAAATTACCTACTACATATTTTAACGTTTATTTAATATTATTAAATTTCACTATGATGTATTTTGGTTGAAATTTATATTTTTGAAATACTAAAATATTAGAAAATAATATTGATATAATAACTATTCTTCAAAAATGATATACTCTTGTAGTATAACTATATTTTTAGATTTTTATTAATAAAAATTTGTAATTTTGATATAAGGTAATAAAATAGTAAGTCTTTTTTTTTGTTTTTGATAATCTGAAAGTTATGGAAGATACATACATTTCCTAGAGGCAGAATGGTTTTAAATAAATTATCTCTCTTAACGAAAATCAAATTTGTGTCTTTTAATTCTAGATGCGTACATTTTTCCTTTATGTAGGTTCAATGACTAGCCCAACTCACATTAGTGATATTAAAATTTTACTGTGTGAGTGTTAATAATAATAATAATAATAATTAATGTTAATAAAAGAACACATACGTATACCGGACAAGAACAACACTTAAGGATTTTTTTTAATAAAGTAAAATGTTAACATATACATAACCTTTTTATCCTTTCGAGCACACGAAAATCATCGTTCGTTACCGCATAGTCGCATAGGAACTTTTAAGTCAATTAAAAATTAAAAAAATTTCAAATCAAACACAACAAATAGTATAAAAACCTTAAGCCTTTATTAGAAAAAAACATTCAGATCAAATAATTAGAGCTTTTTTTTCTTCCAAGTGTCCAAAAAATTTCGAGCTTTGGCGCCATACTGGATAAGATCCTAAACCATCTTGAAAGATATATGTCAAATTAATTCGTTAATGAAGAGTGTTCAGTTGATCATACATAGAAAGTACTGTACAACTACAACAGTCAATTATAGTTTTCAAATTGCTCGTCTCTCAAGGGCCGGTCAAATCAATGAAGCTCGGAAGCTTTTCGATTCGTTACACTTAAAAGAAATCGGTTCCTGGAACTCCATTGTTTCTGGGTGTTTTACAAACGGCTTGCCGAGAGAAGCACGCCATCTATTCGATGAAATGCCTGAGAGAAATATAGTTTCTTGGAACGGGTTGGTTTCAGGGTATATTAAGAATGGTATGATTGAAGAAGCGAGGAATGTGTTTGAGGTAATGCCTGAGAGGAATGTTGTGTCATGGACTGCATTGGTGAAAGGTTATGTTCAAGAAGGTATGGTTGCTGAAGCGGAATCTTTGTTTTGGAGAATGCCTGAGAAGAATGAGGTTTCTTGGACTGTAATGTTTGGTGGTATGATTGATGATGGGCGCATAGATGATGCAAGGAAGTTGTATGATATGATGCCTGTGAAAGATATTGTGGCGAGTACTAATATGATTGGTGGGTTGTGTAAAGAAGGAAGAGTGGCTGAGGCGAGGGAGATTTTTGACGAGATGCAAGATAGAAATGTGATTACTTGGACTACGATGATTACTGGGTACGGGCAGAATAACCGAGTGGATGTTGCTAGGAAGCTGTTTGAAGTAATGCCGGAGAAAACTGAAGTTTCCTGGACTTCTATGCTTTTGGGTTATACTTTGAGTGGGAGAATTGAGGACGCTGAGAAATTTTTTGCGGAGATGCCGATGAAGCCGGTTATCGCATATAATGCTATGATTGTTGGGTTAGGAGAGCAAGGAGAGATAGGAAAAGCTAGGAGGGTTTTCGATGAAATGAAAGATAGAGATAATGCGACTTGGCGAGGAATGATCAAAGCTTATGAAAGAAAAGGTTTTGAATTGGAGGCTCTTGATTTATTTGCTCAAATGCAGGGACAAGGAGTTAGACCATGTTTTCCGTCTTTGATCAGCATTCTTTCGGTCTGTGCCACTTTAGCAAGTCTTCAATATGGTAGACAGGTCCATGCTTACTTGGTGAGATGTCAATTTGATGTTGATGTATATGTTGCATCTGTTTTGATGACGATGTATGTCAAATGTGGTGAGCTTATGAAAGCAAAGCTTGTATTCGACCGGTTTCCTTCAAAGGATATTATCATGTGGAATTCAATAATTTCTGGTTATGCATCGCACGGTTTAGGAGAAGAAGCTCTTAAGGTTTTCCATGAGATGCCATCGTCTGGTACCATGCCAAACAAAGTGACCTTAATTTCAATTCTAACAGCATGTAGCTATGCCGGAAAAGTCGAGGAAGGGCTTGAGATATTTGAATCAATGGAATCAAGGTATTGCTTGACAGCAACGGTTGAGCATTATTCTTGCGCAGTAGATATGCTCGGTCGTGCAGGACAGGTAGATAAAGCAATGAAACTAATCGAAAGCATGACTATAAAGCCAGATGCTACGGTTTGGGGTGCTCTGTTAGGAGCATGTAGAACTCACTCACGACTAGATTTAGCTGAAGTTGCTGCAAATAAACTTTTCGAGTTAGAACCAGAAAACGCTGGTCCATACGTTTTACTATCAAGCATGAACGCATCTCAAGCTAAATGGGGAGATGTTGCAGAAGTAAGAAAAAACATGAGAACAAGAAATCTAAGTAAATTCCCTGGTTGTAGCTGGATTGAAGTAGACAAGAAAGTTCACATGTTCACTCGCGGAGGTATCAGAAACCATCCCGAGCAAACGATGATTTTAATGATGTTAGAGAAAACAGATGGTTTATTAAGAGAAGCTGGTTATAGTCCTGATTGTAGCCATGTTTTACATGATGTTGACGAAGAAGAGAAAGTAGATAGCTTGAGTCGTCATAGCGAGAGACTCGCGGTAGCATATGGACTCTTAAAGCTACCTAAAGGAGTACCGATTCGAGTCATGAAGAACCTTAGAGTCTGTGGAGATTGTCACTCAGCCATTAAACTTATTTCTAAAGTGACTGAAAGAGAGATTATTCTAAGAGATGCAAATAGATTTCATCATTTCAAGAATGGAGAGTGTTCTTGTAGAGACTATTGGTGAGATTGGTCTGGTCCGGTCCATTTTATTGGTTTAATCCGGTTCAACTTTTGTTCACGCATATCTATGTAGCTTGCAGGGATCATAACTCAATTATATGATCTTGCAATTATTCGTTTAATTGTTGTTGTTATCTATTTGGGAAGTGACCTACCACATTTGTTTGTTGGCTTTTTAAAATTATCAATAGAGGATAAAGAATACTAAATTAATGTTAAGTTGTCTTGTTTTGTGATTATGTAACTTCCGTCCAAAGTGGGAAATGATTAAAGTTAGGTTTTAATTGTTTGGATAAGGACAATTATTCTGGTTGTTGAGTCACATTTCCTCTATCTCTCTACCTCTCTACCTCTCAGATTTTACAGGCAAATCGATTTCACTCCAAGGACAAACAAAGCTTTGAATTGTGTTTCATCGTCTCTGGTTTTCAAAATCTGTTTCTCTGAGGTAAAAAAAAGTTACGATTTTTGATCAATTTCGCATCTTTTGAACTGGGTTTGATCCAGTTTTCTGAATTGGGTATTTCATATTCAGTTGTGATGATCCAACCTCTGAAAGTTTTGATCTTTCCATTGTCTGAACTCTGAATCAGTTGGGAATTAGAAAAAAGCTGCAAATTTTATTCTTTATGTCGAAAAAGTTATAAACTTTATGTTGTGAATCAAGTTAATCTTGTTGAGATCTGGCTTCGTTAGAGTGTTGTTTGCTTGTTCTAAATCTGGCTGGTATTTAGATTGCTCATATGGTAGAGTGACTGTTAGTGTTCTGTATCCAATGTATTTGACAGTAACAGCTTTTGTTTTCAGTTGTATTGATGGGTTCTGAAGGACCAACAGGTGTGACAATTCACATCACAGGATTCAAGAAGTTCCATGGAGTTGCTGAGAATCCTACAGAGAAAATGGCAAATAACTTGAAAGAGTATTTGGCGAAGAATAGTCAGTCGAAAGACTTGGTTCTTGGAAGCTGTACTGTGCTTGAGGCTGCTGGTCAAGGAGCTCTTGCTTCTCTTTATCAGTTGCTACAATCCGCGGTTAACACGAAAGAATCAGAGTCATTGACCTGTGGAAAAACCATTTGGGTTAGTTAGTTAAGGCAACTTATTGAGTAGCCGATTCGATTCTCTAAACTCATTTCTGATGTCTCTTTAGGTTCACTTTGGAGTTAATAGTGGCGCTACAAAATTTGCAATTGAACAACAAGCTGTGAATGAAGCGACTTTTCGTTGTCCGGATGAATTGGGTTGGAAACCTCAGGTTTTTGTTTTACTCTCCTTTGGTTGTGTTCTTGTTTGATTAGTTGTTTAGTTCTATGAAACATTCTTGTGGCTTGCAGAATTTTCCAATAGTTCCTTCTGATGGTCCAATCTCAACTGTTAGAAAGGTATATCGAAACTGTCTCCTCGCCTTTTGGTATGCAGAATTTTTCAAATCTGTTCCGAGGCTTCATTGGCCTTTCTTGTTTTTATGGTTGTGTGTATGATTTGCAGACGACTCTTCCTGTTGGAGAGATAACAAAGGCATTGGAGAACAAGGGCTTTGAAGTGATAACATCAGATGATGCAGGTCGATTTGTGTGCAACTATGTCTATTACCATTCTCTGAGATTTGCAGAGCAGAATAAATCAAAATCACTCTTTGTTCACGTGCCTCTTTTCGCCACTGTGGATGAGGAAACCCAGATGAGATTCACAGTTTCTCTGCTGGAGGTACTCGCTTCTATTTGCAAGTAATGTTATCCCAAATGTGGTTATTCTTGTTCATGGAATGCGCGTCATGGAGCGATTTGTCTCCCCGCGAATAATCGCCAATCAATAAATGGAATCTAATCTCTTCTACGTATATGCATCAATCATCATCTCTTCCATATTTCAGAAACTTGATCAATATCCTTCTTCAAAAAGTGTTAGCTTGATCAAACGATATATGCACCGAGAATTTGAAAAAGCTGCAATCTTTACTTTTCCAGTTCACTATATTAACGGCGTTTACGGTCTTCTTCTGTTTTATGTTCACAATATAACTTCTTTGCAAAGTATATTTTTATTATATATGATACAAAGTAAATTAACTTCTTTGAGCCTATCACAATTGAATGTATAGTGTATATATTCTAAAAAGTTGTAGACTTTGTGGACAAAGGCTAACCTCTAGACTAATTTCTTCGATACTCTTTACTGACATCGAATCCATCCTTGCATTTTTGTGTTCATATTTGTTCTGAATCTTATCCGAGTTGGTGAACAGCGATGAAAACATCTTCTTCTGTTACCAATCTGGAAGTTCCTCAAGCAAGCAATAAACAGGTAGGATTATAATCTCCGTACTTCTATACGCGTTCCAGCAGAACAGGTTTCCAAAAAAACTGGCCTTTTAAAAGGAAGCAGATCAATATCCGCAAGTCTCAGGTTAGTACAGGGAACAGAGTCGCTGCAACCAAAATGTATCGGTGGGCTTTTAATATCATAAGTTCCTTTGATATTTGAATACAGAGTATCGCTGATAATAACCGTGCTGGTTTGGTTGCATAGTTCTTGGTTTGGCAGTAGTATTGGTGTATTATTATAGGATTACGGACATTCACCATCAAAATGGTACTAAACACAATTCCTTAAACTGAACCCGACCCTCCTTGCCATGTCTTCCTCCGAGCACCGTTGTCTGAGTTCCATAGCGTGAGTTTGTCACGGTTATGTTTGAAACATAGGCTTGCGAGTTGTGGATTCCGAGGCTGCCTATACTGCATCATTATCCACAAGTTCGTTGTTCACACTTCAATCAAACCAGAAAACAAACAAAATATCTTCTCTTTCGAGTTAATTATTCAATTTGGCCAGATAAATCTACATAATCAATTTTTTTTGTGGAAAATGGCGGAACTGTTTCTTTTAGCGAAAATGCTTATTTCTCATTTTACAGATTTACATTTTGGTATGAGAAATACATAATTAAGTTTTTGGTGGGAAAATGACGAGGCTGTTTTCGGAAGAAAAATTGTAGAATTACATTTTGTTTGGAAAATTACGGAATCAAGTTTTTGGGGGAAAAATTGTTGATCTGTTTTTAGCGAAAAAATTGCAGATTTCTCATACTGACAGAAAAATTACATTTGGCGGAAAAATTGTGGATTTTTTTTTGCAAAAATTGCGGATTTCTCTATTTTGGCAAAAAAATGTAAATCATATTTTGGTTGGAAAATTGTGGATCCGTACTTTGGCGGGTAAATTGCATATATGCCTTTTGGTGACAAAATTGCACATTCATATTTTCGCGGAAAAATTGACAGAATGTGAAAATTAGTTAAGTTGGTTTGATTCAATTTTAAAAAATTGATGGGTCAAATGGTTAACTATCAACCCACTAAAATCAAACTTATTTGACTCATCAACCCATTTGATCCATCAACCTATCAGGGTCAAAATTTTTAACCTATTAAAATTTATGGATTGGATTGGATTGCTTCACATTCATAATTCATGATTCATGACCTATTTTGACACTCCTAATTATAGTACTTGCGAACTTTTTTTTACTTTGACGTAAATTTGTAGCCTAACACCAAATTTATTTTGCAAGGAAATAGATTATATATCGCCAATTTGGTAAGGTTGCAAATTTATTGTATCAAAAAAGGTTGCAAATAACGTTCTTAATTTTAGTTTTCTAGTGCTTATACCCTTAATTTTGTTAATATGGACTCGGAGAAAAGAATGATTATAGTTCTCTGCAAAGACTAATAGTTTAATAATATTTAGATTTATTGATTTAAGTTTTTATAATTTAGTCTTTTTTAAAGAGTTAACAAGAGAGCTTACTCTTTAAAAATAATTCAACAATATAACATCAAAACCAAAAAAAAAAAACAATTCAACAATAATGATGACTGATTGGCAAAATTGCGGAAGTAAGTTGGTTTTGTGAATATGTGAAATGTGGTCACAAGTATTGGATAATCTTTTGTGTGTATTAGGCTCTTTAGTCCCAACCTCTAAAACATATGATAAGTTTGTTAGCTTCTCTCTTCTCTTAATTTCAACTTGTCCTATAGGCGTGGTGTAGTCCCTCTTTTCCCATTCTCTGCCTCTGAAGTCCAAAAGTGCGGCTAATTAAATTGATTTTTTTGTTTGTTTATAATGCTAAAATTTGAGAATTTTTAAATAGAAACTAATGTTTTAATATTTTAAAGATTTTTTTTACATCTCTAAAAATTTCAAGTGTGATATTTTGAGTATAGTCGTCTTTCCTATGGTGCATCTAGACGCAAAGAAAAAAGTTAAACACCTTACTTTAAGTTAGATATCTTTGCTCCCCGGTCTGTGACATCCCCTCACTTATCACTTTTTGATAATTTATCATGCTGTTTATTTCCATTCATTTTATTTACTTTTTTGTTTTTTTTCATTTAACCTAAAGATCTATTAATTGGATGATATAAATAGGTGTATATATATATGTATGAATTAAATTAACATTTTAGATAAAACGTAATATAATTTTTTTAATTATAATTTGATAGGCTCTACGAACTATCTAATTATATATATGATGTGTTTGATGGTTGATAATTTTAACATGAAAAACTTAAAAAAGCTAGTGACAATTTGGCCCCAGCGGGGTTGAACCCGCGACCTTCAGCTCATAAGACCAACGCTCGAACCAAGTGATCTAGGGGACCAGATGCCCCAACATTTTTATTTCCCACTTGACCAATTTGAGATTGTCCCATGATTCCCATGTATATCACAAACTTCTTTTTCTCATTCAAAATCAATCTTTGTTCATCCTGCTACTCTAGGTTAGATTTGGCAAGCATCTAGAATACCTAGTGAATACAACTTTACTGTACCACAATTGGCGTTTTGGTCTTCGCAGCCTTAATGCTTTTTGCTGGTTGGTAAAGGTCTAGTAGGCACAAAAGAAAAGAAACTAGAGCCTTCACATTTGGTCTAGTGGGTAGTGTTGGTCCACATTTGGTGTTTGAAGTGAATGGATTATTTTGGGTAGTGAGATACTTTGCTTTCAATGGTTGCTATGTGACTTTGGTGTTGTATGGTAATGGTAGAATAGAGTATGGAGAGCTAATACAATAATCCTGTACACACCAATATATTATTTTTGATGTAGGAGCTCTAAAAAAAACCCAGTTCCATGTACAAACAATCCTCTATGCTCTACTCATCTCAATTCAAAACCCGAAAAATTAACAGAAAATGCGAAAAAAACAAGTTCAAGAATAGCTCATAATCATGAAAACGCGTTGAAAGCTTACACAGATTGATAGATTGTACTCAGATTATTGTCTTTTGCTATGTGATCTTGAAACTGGTGTACTCATGTCAGTATCTGAGCTTATCTCCATACTCCCCTCTCGCGTTTTAGGAGGCCTTCGGTCCTGAAAGAAACATTTATACAGTATCACCTTGTTATGTTCTATGTTTGAATCAACCCCTTGTTAGAACACTAACCTCTCTTGGAATTGGATATTCTTCAGACTCAAGCATACGTACAACTTGGCTCATTTTCGGCCGCTTATTAGAATCTGGATCAACGCATCTCAACGCCGTCAAAAGGGCTCGTTTCAGTGATCTTGTTGGTGGCCTTACCTCTATGTTTGGATCCACTACTTCCTCTGATCGTCTCGTTCCAACCATCATCTTCAACCAGTCCACTAGATTCACCTATAATGATTCGGTGTTGGTCCACAATGAAACTGATCAATCAAATGAAAATAGTTTATTACCTCATGAGCAGGACGGCCATAATCCACAGGGTCACGTCCTGTGATTGCTTCTAAGAGCACAACACCGAAGCTATAGACATCACTCTTTTCATTTAGTAGCCCTGTGTTTGCATATTCTGGAGCAACATACCTACAAAACACGAAAAAGGCATTTAGCTTTGATACTAAAGCCTTCTTGATTTCTTTCAATTTTATAAGCCTCTCACCCAAATGTTCCCATCACTCGAGTTGTTACATGGCTCTTCCCAGAACCAAGCAACTTAGCAAGACCAAAATCTGAAACCTTTGCATTGAATTCGTCGTTTATCAGTATGTTACTTGACTTGATGTCTCTATGCACTACCTTAGGCTCTATTGCTTCATGAAGATATGCAAGACTACACAGAGGATCAATGATTAGTATGCGAATAATCAGACATTGCGAAAAAAACGAAATGATCTTGCTTGCTTACGCTTTTGATGTGCCGATTAGAACCTTCATTCTAGCTTCCCAAGTTAAATATCCATGTTGTCTCATTGCTCCATGAAGCCATTGTTCTAAGTTTCCATTGTTCACATACTCGTAAACCAATATCCTAGTAGCAACTCCCATTGATCTCATTAGGTAACTCAAAGCTTTGGTTTCTTTCCCCTAAGTTAGTCAAGTATTCACTTACCTATGTGTGCCTTCAATGCAGTAACCAAGAAGACGAACCAAGTTCTTGTGCCGCACATGACCGATAGCATCAACCTCGACTCGAAATTCTTTCTCAGCTTGTCCCCTAAAAAATCAGTCAATCAACCAAAACTCAAACCATAAAAAGGTAAAAAGAAACTCAAATACTCACAACTGGTTCAGAATCTTTTTTATTGCAACAGGAGTTCCATTCTTCAACTCTCCTCTGTAGACAACACCGTAACCTCCTTCACCGATAACATTCTCCTTTGAGAATCTGTTAGTTGCTATTTCAAGATCTCTCAATGTAAACCAATGACCCCAGCCAAGGTGAGACTCAGGTAAACCAGACAATGGAGATGGAGTTGCAATGTTATACAATGATGATGAAGAAGCAGAAACTTCTTCAGCTGTCTCAGAATGTTTATCTATAATCTCTAAATGATGAAACGAGCTTGACCGGCCACCACTCTTTCTCTTCTTCCCCATATCTAAATGAACCATAACTTTTTCTGAGTCTTTACTGTTTTTGTCTTGAATTGTGAGAAGAATGCCTTCACCAGGAACAAAGTTATTTGCTGAGACATGCTCAACTCTCACTTCTCTGATCTCCTTAGAGACTGGAGGAATTTGGATAACCGGAAGACCGGTTTTCGAGCTTCTTGATTTCTTTTTCGATGTTAGACAAAACGAAAGAACCGAGAGTATAGTTATGATTAGCAATGCAACAGCTATACCAATAACTTCCCAAACCTTAAGTCCAAACACATGGCTCTCTCTAGATAGTTGGCTTTTCAAGTCACCTCCCATTTTTCCTTAAAATAGACATGATTTTCAAAAATCAGTCGCAACTGATACATGAAAAATGCTACGAGATTAACAGAGAGAGGCACCAATGTTGTTTTTGTGGCCCATTACAAAGAAATTTATTAACAGAAAGACAAAAATTTCCCAGAAATCCACAAAAGGACAACACAAGGAGCTGAAATCAAGGACATATTAAAGAACACAAGCAATAATGATGGTCCTAAATATAATAATCTGACAATAAGTACCAAAGTAGATGATAATTAACTAGTTAATTACCTGATCTTGATATTTCAGATCTTTGAAGATTTAACACCCATTTACAAATCTTGAAGAAGAAAGAATTCCAGATCCTAGACCAAAACAGAACCCAAATTTGAGAAAAGAGATAGACACTTGGAAAATTTCAGGAGATAAACTGTAAAGATGCGAATCCAAGATGCAAGAAATCAAGAAAATGAACAGTTCAGACAAAGAGACAAGACCTTTCTTTGGCCCCTTTCTTAAGGCAAGTGTCAAAGTGGAAGGAAGAGAACGATAGGACTGTGGGGATCTAAGCTTGTAAGGAGCTGTCATGTAACTACAACAACTATAGTAATAGTAAAAAAACATATCCACATAGACGATATGGCCCAGTGAATAGATGAACATGGAAATGTATGTCCTACAAAAAAACAATTGAATATAATAAGTTTGGGTTTAATATGAACAAGTAGAGGAAAGAAACAAAAATGGAGAAAACTTTAAAATGTGGGCAGTGGGACCTGGTAGAAGGTAACAAGTAAAGAAGAGGAGAGATGGAGATATCAAGTGGTAGGTAATGAAAGTTTTAAGTGTTTTATTATATTATATTTTTGTTTTCTTTAATTACAAAGGAGACATGTCTTGGCTTGCATTGCAATTACATTACACAGAACATCATGGGAATGTGTAATGTCCACATGTGAGGATGATGGGTGATGAATGATGATGATGTATTTAGGTACCAGAAGTAATCGTCATGTTTATTTATCACATGGTAAAAAAGCATAAAAGCAGAAGAAACTGTAGTGAATGATAAGTAAACACGAGCCTTAAATAGGGAATTATTATCAAGTAAAAAGGTACAAATTGTAAATACTCTATCCGTTCCACAAAGATGATGTTTTGAAATTTTTCACACATTTTAAAAAAATTAAAATATCAAAATATATATTCTGATTACAATTTTATTATTTCAAAACAATTTTTTTTATAACTACTTTATTGCATTTAGTTAGCAATAATAAAAATGGTAAACAACCAAACTTTTACATTGGAAACACAAAACTTTCATCTTTATGAGAAAAAATGTAAAACATCTATTTAAAAAAAATGGAGGAAGTATAACTCTAGTGTTTTTCTTAACAATGGTCATGCTATTTCGGATTTTTAACTAATCATATGCATGCTAACCCTAAAAGAAAAATGATATATATATATGTCTATATATATATAAAGTAAAATATTCTCTCAACTAATAATGCACATCATCAATTTTAGAAATTTGTCGGAAATTTCCCACGAGGACTTTTCGACGGACAAAACAAATTGCATGTAATTCTATTGGTTAGTCAACTTACAGTTTTTCGAGGGATTTAATCCATCAGAAACAGTTTTCCGACAAATTTCCAGCGATTTTAGGATTTCAATTTGAAAAGATCGACGCTATTAAGTTTATCCTACATATCCATTTTAGTAATAGATAACTAAAATGAGGCTTAATTTAAATCAGGAAGAGCAAACCAACAAATGATCCTCGTTATACAATTCCTTAAACTACATTATACATTAACAACACTTAGAGCTTGATAATATAAAATTATGTAAACATCGAATTTACTTCTTTATATGATTAGTTTATAAAATATGTTTATCAAATTAGTTGGCATCTATTTTTTTAAATTTTAAACCCTTAACCTTAAACCCATCAGAAATCTGTCGGATTTCTGACTGATTATATTGATCACGTGTTAAACATGTATTAGATGGATCATATATATATATATATACATATAGTTTTTTATTATGTAGAAAAGTGTTATGAGTATGTTATACATGGGAGTTGGATTAGAAGATGCTCTACAACATCAAAAAAGATGGGAGAAATATCATTTTGAGATAACAAAAGATTACCGGTATATTGTCTTCTAAATTTCAGATACCCTCAGTTGTATGTGTCTCGTGCATAAATCCCTAAAGAAAGCACCAACTCCAGCTTTTCAACAGTAAAATGAATTAATATATATATATATATATATATACGCATGATAAATTGTTAAAATTATGGAAATAAATATATATACCTGCAATTGTTTGGTGGACATGTTTTTGGAAGAAGATGGACAAAGACAAATGCAAGGACCCGCTGCATCATAACATGACAGTAATGAATCTTCATTCCGGTAAACTTTCATTCTCCATGATTTATGCAATTATGTAGATTAGATCTTCGCTAATCTAATTAAAAAATTATTCTTTCGCACATGCATTCAACTGGTAGATAGACATATGACATTTATCATTTGGCAGAACTTCAAGTACATCCCGAGAACAAATATCTTGGAAGTCTAACCTAGACTTCATATTGTCTTTCATCTTCCCTTGAACGTTTATAATAGTGTTCATGATGTTGTCAAAGAAGTTATTCTCAATGTGCATGACATCTAGATTGTGCTTTAACAACTGGTCTTTCCAATATGCCAAATCTCAAAAACATATTTTGTGCTAGTTATGATTTACATCGACATTGTCAAAAGAAACATGTCCATTACCCCCATAGTGAGGAGTCTTCTCAGCACCGAAATCGCTTAGTTTCTCAAGGTAAAACTGTCGTCTATTTCAAGAGGGGTTTCATCAATCACTCGCTTATTCTTTGTAAACAATGTAGTCGACCGACAATAAGGATGATCACTCGTAGGAACCTTCTATAGAAATCATACCAACATGTCTTTTTCTGTGATGGAATATATTCGTGTCATCTTGGCAATATGGGCACAATAATATTTCATGAGTTTTCCATCCATATAACATACCATATGCTTGAAAATCGCTTATGGTCCACATAAGAATCACACACATCTTAAAATTTTATTGACATGAAACATCAAACGCTTCGACACCATAATTCCATAGCATTTGTAATTAATAGATTACTGGCTGGAGGAATACATCGAGTGATCTCCTCAGATGCTCTGGCCGAGAACAATAATAGAGAGGAACAAAAACTTTCTATACATGCACATAAATGGAAGCAAACTGTTAGGTGTTACGATAACATGCCACAATGAATATTGCATTTCATGCTTTCTAAATGAGTTAAAACCATATGTAAATAACCAGCGGTATACATTTCTTCACTCAAACACAAAATTTGGATGATTGAAAATGTTTCTACGCTTCCGCGTCTGAAAGATGCGTAACCTCTCATTTTGACGATGTTTCGCATGTCATCTTATTGCCTTTGCGATGCTCTAAAATTGATATAACCTCTTCAACCTCTCTATTAACGGTAAATACAACATACATTAAATGAAATTAGAACTCTGCCAGTTTACAGAAACCGCGGTTTACGACATACTCAACATTTTTATGCGTTATCTTCTTTCCAATAAATCATATAATTATTGATGCACACATTTATCATCTAATACGAAAACTAATATCACCTTGTAATATGATGATAATGAAAGATTATCTTCAGACAAATTATTTTTTACAAAATCTGTTATCGCATCAACATATCCTCTACGAAATAGTAGTTCATTTTAATGGTCATCATTTTACTGGCAGATGATAACTACGAGTGGCCTTCTATACTACAACTATATAGCGGCTGTTTCACCGCGTCTAACATATAAAAGAACTTTGCGATTCTGAATTTGATTCTTCATCTATATCTCTATTTTCACTGACCGACTGTATAGTTTCTCTAAACTCATTATTCACCAGTTTAATAGCACGTACACCTACATCTACTTCTATTCTATCTCTTATACTACCCACACCATATACTTTACTAGTACTGGTATAATCATAAAAAATAAATTTTATATAGATACTAAATTTTGTAACCCAACAGAATCTAATACTAAAATCTATTCATTATCATTTGATCTTTATTAAACCATTATAATTGAGTTTTTATTTTATTTTATTGTTTAGCAACAACAAAGGATATATCTTGCTATTTAAAGGTTGTGCGATGTGCCTAAAAATTGTCAATTTTCTTATTCAAGGGTAGTGAAAAGACTAGACCACTTTCTTGCATGTTTTTTATTTGTAAATCTTTCAATAATTTAACAATCATATCCCAATATAAACAGTACGTACATGTATACATACATATCCCAATCTGGTACTCTCCAGACTCCAGCTGAGTGCCACATGGTCTTCCCTGTCCCTTTAAAAATTAAAAAAATCTAAAAGTCCAACTCTTGATCTTTATGGTAATGGGAACCTTACTTAATTTCATTCAATTCTTTTAATACCTTTGTATCCATACAGATTCTTCTACGGTTATTTCGCCCACCCGGCCAAATCACTCCACAAATACCTATATATTGTCAGAGATTATTTTGTTTGAAGGTGAAGCACCAGCCAGCGTAGCTGCTGTTGAAGCACAGCTTTTGGATAATGGTCTTCCGGTTTCAACCTTCGGCCCCGTGCAGTGGTAAGTCTTGTCTCTCAAACTACTACTACAAATTACCATTACGCTAACATTACAAGATTCTTAGATTCCAATGAACACTATGCATCACGAAACTGGCTCCTCTGAGTAACTGGTAAAAGGTGTCATGTTCGATCTAAACCCAAAGCAAGAAGGTAAGACTTTAACTATTCTTTATCTTCAGATTTAACCTCCACCTATGGTAGTTGTATCGTTTGGTCATTCTACCTATAACACCTTACTGTCTTTTCATAAACTAGATTTGGTGTTAAATTGCATTTGTAGATTGTTCTCACGTTTTACAAAAGGCCCTCTCCTCTAACTCTCAAATTCCAAAACTCAACTGCTGCGAGAATCTCCATCTCAGTGTCACAGATTCGTCGTTTTTTCGTGATTCTCATATCTCTTTAAATGTCAGTAGCTTTCCCATAAATCACTTTTCTACTTCAGTACTGTTGTACACCAGTTCATATAATCCATGTTGAAGGGTAAATATGGACAGGTCATGAACAATGTATTTACTGCATTCTTCACGTTTATAAACTACTGTTAATTGGTTTTGCTATAACATCCAAAAACACTACTAATCTCCTGAGGGTTGCACTCTATACCACTTCAATTTATCTCAAGCTCACATCTACTTCAACCAATCTATCCAGTAATAGAAACAGGTCAGTGGAACAGAAAACTACCTGTTACCTCCAAATATTATCAGTTGGTCTCATGAAGCTACTAACCACCCTCCTCTCTTTTCCTATGATTCAAAGCAGATAATAATTGAAGGCACTACTGAGGTGTCGTAGCTGTTGAAGTTTAATAATATTTCCCCAACTTTCTTTAACTTCTGTTTCTCACTTGAACTGCTTTGGTGGATCTGGAATTGCTTTCACAAGCTCTCTGTTTTGAAAGATCGAACAGGACATGACATATCTTTATGTATGATCTGGGGCGTGAGGTTGGTGTATTACATATCTCTTACATAGTGGAATTGCTTTCACAAGCTCACTGAGAGTTTATGTATTACATAATATATGTACTGATATCAAAACCGGCGAGAAGTATGCGTGGAAGTCTATATCAAAGAAGAAGCTTAGAAGAGCAGTGGAGAGGATGTTAGGAGGGAAGTTGAGATTATGAAGCATATGCCTAAGAATCCCAATATCTGTGTCGCTGAAGGATGCATTTGAGGATGATGATGCAGTGCATATAGTTAAGGAGTTGTGTGAAGGAGGTGAACTGTTTATCGGATTGCTGCTAGAGGTCATTATACTGAACGAGCTGCTGTTGCAGTAATGAAGACTATTCTTGAAGTTGTTCAGGTTCGTATATATATTTTTTCCTATCTGCACTCTGATTTTGTCAACTTTCTAGCTATTCAATTTTGTGTAACGATTACGTTTGCTTTCGAGAATTAATCAAATTTCACTATAAATCCATTTTTTTGTACTTATAAATCCTAAATATCATCTCATTAAATTAATCTTTAAATCCAGTTTTAAAATTTGGAAGATTACAGAATATGATATACACAAAATATTATATCCAAAATCTATTTATGGATACTTTTTCAACTTGGTAGGATTTTTGGTTGTTTCTCAAATTCTGTTATTATTACTTCTATTGAACAAATTTCAATTAAACCCGCACATCGCGCAGGTACGGATCTAGTATGATATAATTAACATAGGTTAATTAACATAAGTTATAAGTTAGATTTCCTTGTATCCCAAAAGATAACTAAAAAACATTATTTTCAAATTCAGACATTCTTTCGGTATTAAACAAATGTAAAATAGACATTAGGTTTATAGATTTTATCTTTTCCATTTAGTTGATAAATTATACGGAAACATGTTTTGACTAATTTTCATATCTGCATTTATCAGCATTTAGGATAAACAATAATATATAGATTTCTCTATATGAAATTATGGGTTCATCACGGCAAAGAGAACGCATCGGAGTGGTTATCGGGCATGACTAGAAATCATATGGGCTTTGCCCGCACAGGTTTGAATTCTGCTGTTCACGTTTTACATTGTCCTTTTCGTAAAAATTTTCAAATGTTAAATCTGTTCGAAAGGAAAATTTTCCTTAATACTATTCTTTTATTGGGTAAATGTAATATATACATATATTAGGGTAACTAGCCTCACAACAATATGTCATACAAGTGATTAACTCATCATTCTCTGTTCTCTCATATACATACTTATAAAATAAGTCAAATGTCTAATTTTCTACTCATCTACACTCATGAAGTGTTATGATACAAAACCGACCTTAGCTTAGTTGGTAGAGCGGAGGACTGTAGTAGACACAAAATATTCTTAGGACACTTGTTCGAATTCGGTAGGTCAGAACCGTTTTCCTAAAGCTTTTTGTTGTGTTTTATGTGTGTGTTGACATTAAGCTTTTATAATATTTTTTCCAAAAACGTTACGTGTTTGGAACATTTAAGAAGTGCATGGATATCGTCTGGATTAATACTCAAAATTTTGGCAGTTTTGTTTAAGAGAAAGCCAAGAACTTCTTTTTTCCCTCCAATTAAACAGTTTCAGAAATTTAAGATAGAAAAACACTGTGTAGTTATAATCTTTTGCAATTTTTAAACTGTTGTACATTTACTATCTTGAAGTTGTTTTCTTTTATGCTAAATTTGAATATTTGTATAGACAACAGTAATCCCTATCATTTCAGAATTCTACTATATAGAAACACTTAAAAGTGTGGAAGTGATTTAAAAAACATGGCTAATAAAATTACGAGGGTGATCCTCACAAGCTAAATATCCGAACGTTAACTTTTTTTCTTACCAACATATCCAAATATTTACGAGATTTAACCAAGAGAGTTTTCATTTAATCCTATATCTTGGATGTGCAGTCTACGTTTGTTAGCTAATTTGTAAAATGAATCGTTTTTAGAAACGTTCTTTTTTTCTAAATTGATGCAAATTACTTTTCTTTGACTGTCCATTGTAACACACAAGAATGAAGTATAGCATTATCCTACCTTAGCTCAGTTGGTAGAGCGGAAGACTGTAGTTGAATTCGGTAGGTAAGAATCTTTGCCCTCACTTTGTTTTGCATTTGATGGGTATATCAAGAATTTGAATATGTTGACTCGAATTGAAATTTGCGTGGAATACAATAGACTTAAGTACAATAAAGTTTGCTCAATTTTGTCATGCAATGTCTAGATCCAAAATATCTTAAGGGGGTAAAATATCATCTAATACTTAAATCTATTAGTTATAGTATGATCTTTCATTAAACCATTAATAATTGATTTTTTTTTCAGCAACAACAAAAGATATGTCTTGCTATTTAAAGGATAATGGGATGTGCCTATAAGTTGTCAACTTTCTTATTGAAGGTAAGTGAAAAGACTCGGCAACCTTCATGCATGATTTTTATTTGTAATACTTTCACTTAGTTAAAAATCATATCCCAATCTGAACAGTAGATGTATATGTAAAGCTTAATATGATATAATTAAACATAAGTTAGACTTCCTTGTATCCCAAAAGATAACTCATTATAAAATTTTATTATCGAATTCAGACATTCTTTCGGTATAAAACAAATGTTTTAAAAGTAAACTAGTCATTAGTTTTATAGTTTCTTTTTTTCCTTTTCTTAATATATAGATTGCTCTATATAGAATTATGGATTCATTTTGGCAAAGTAGACGTGCCAGAGTGGTTTTTGCACTATAAGAAACTATTATAAAATTGATAGAATTTTTGATGGATTTTTAATATATTGAAATTTTTTGACGGTTATGCTTGGATTTTTTATAATTATAAACTGTTAGATACTTACCGATGAATATTTGATGGAAAACATATATCTGTAAAAAATTCGTTGGAATATCCTAAATTCATACGACTATATTAATGTTCATATTATCCGACAGATTTCCGATAACTATGTGTCAAAATTCCGTTGGAAATATGTTGGTAAATACCAACATTAATATAGTCGTTGTTATAACCATTTGAATTTTGGATATTCTGACGGATTTCTGACGCAATGATCTTCTATATATATATTTCCATATTTCTTCATTCAATCACAACACAATTCATTATTAAAACCAAAAATTTGAATAGATATGTCTTATGATATATATTTTCGGTCATGGATGGACGAATTTATGATGGATCCGGAGTCGAACTTACATAAAGATGAGTATGCACGAGGTATATGTGAGTTCATAGAAATGACCGGAAATCAACGGGGAGGTAAAAAAGTGGTAAGACAAAATTTTCATGTTGAATTTTTCCGAAATTCTCATAATGTTAAGATTGAATTAGTTTGGCACCACTTGCACAACAATTTTTTTATGCCGGGTTAATTATAAGATTTGATATTTACATGGAGAAACAAAATTATGATTGTGGTAGTACTAATGAACCATATGTTGCGGATAAATTAGGAGATCGAAAGGAAAGATGTAGATGTATGTACGATTGAGATGGTGAACGATGCGTTTAGAGAGAATATGTAGTCGGCCGATTATGATGGAAATAAGGTTGAATAACCAAATATAGAAGCGCAAAGCTTTTTGATATGTCAGATGCAACGAAGCAGCCACTATATAGCGGTTGTAGAAAATATCATTCACCATTATTATATACTAATAGAATGATGACCATTAAACGAAATACAATTTGGCAAAGAGATGTATTGTTGCGATAGCTGATTTTGTGGAAGATATTTAGTATGAAGATAATCTTTCACAAGCATCATACTACAAGGTATAGAAAACTTGTAGCTGGTCATGGTTTGCAGTATCAGATGATAGATGTGTGCATCGCAACTGTATGATATATGGAGAGAAAATAAAAACCGCAAAAGATGTTGATTCTGTCATAAACTACAGTTTCAGGAAACAACTGACAAAGTTTCAATTCCATTTAACGGATGTGGTAGTTACCATTAAAGGAGATATTTAAGAAGCTCTATTAATCTTAGTGCATAACATAGGCAATGAGATGGCATGTAGAGCATCGTCAAGATTGAGAGATTACACATCCTTTAGACGCAAAAGTGTAGAAACATTCTCAATCATTGTATCTAAATTTTGCGTATGAGCGATGAAATGTATACCTAGTATTATGTATAGATGGTTTATATATACATTTGGAAAGCATGGAAGATAATAGTTTTTGTGGCCGGTAATTGTAACACCTTACAATTTGCCTCCATATTTGTGAATGTGTAGAGAGTTTTTGTTCATTTTCGCTCTAGTTTCCGGCCCAGAGCATCCAATGAGGTCACTTGATGTATTCCTCCGACAATTGATCTATGAGTACAAATGATATGGAATCATTGTGTTGAACCGTTTGATGTTTCATGGCAGCAAAATTTTAAGATGCGTGCGTTTCTTATATAGATCATAAGCAATTTCCCATCAAATAGTATGTTATCTAGATGGACAACTCATGTAAGATTATCATTCCCGCATCAAGACAACACTAATGCATTCCAATTACAACACGGAAAAAATACGAGTTGGTTTGATTGCAATAGAAGGTTTCTACAAGTGATCATCCTTATCATCTGTTTAGAACATTGTTTATGAATAATAAGCAAGTGTTTGACTGTGCACCTCCTAAGATAGATAAAGTTTTATATTAGAACAATTAAGAGATTTTGGTGCTGAGAAGACTTTTTACTATGGGGGTAATGAGCATGGTCCTATTGACGGTGTCGGTGAAGTTCATAATTGACACAAGAGTATTTTTTAGATTTACTTTATTGGAAAAACCATTTATTGAGGCACAATCTAGATGTTATGGACATTGAGAATAACTTATTTGACAACATCATGAACATTGTTTTAATCTAAGGGAAGAAGAAAGACAATAGTAAGTCTACATTAGACTTGCCACTGATTTTTTTGGGATTTTCTTGAAATTTTGTTGAATGATAGATGTCGTATGTCTGCCTAGCGGTTAACCGCATCTAAAAGAAGCTTTTATTGGATTCGATAAGATATAAAATTCACTTATGGATACACATCTAATTTGCATATATGTGTGGATTTCGTAGAAGGAAAACTTATTGGAATGAAGGGTCATGATTGTCATGTTGGTGCTTTCTTTCAAGATTTATGCATGAGATCACTTACAATTGAGGGCATCCGCAATTTAGAGAAAAATATACCGTTTATCCTTTGTAATGTTGAGAAGATATTTCTGTCGTCTTACTTTGATGTTATAGAACATCTTCCAATTCACCTCCCACGAGAAACAACACTTGGAGGCCCTCTTCAATATCGTTGGATGTATCTTTTTGAGCGTTATATGTTTTACCTCAAGAAAAAAAATAAAAAAAATAAAGCAAAATTGAGGGATCTGTTGTCACACAGAGCGTAGACGTACATCGCACCATGATGATAGATGTGAGAGAGCAATTTATTTCCATGTTTGTCCTTGAGTTGTTTGCCCAACCCAAGTTGGTAGAGTAAGTGAAAAAAGGAAAGAAATGCTAACTATCAAAGCAGGAGTTTGCATACTTACATATGTATATTCTCACAAATTGCAAAGATATTGTGGAGTATGAAAGGTATATAAGTTTTTTTTATGTCAATTACCAATTATTTGAAATTAATTAATATCTTATTATTAATTTTTCATAAAATTTTGGGTATCTTACAAGATTATATGGTGTTAGTATGCAGCTATTATCCGTATAAGACAGAACCCAAACTTGACCTCCTAGAAGAAAAAGAATTTTCACCATGATTGCGATTTTACGTAAGTGTTTGAATACTCGTACTAATTTGGAATTAAAATATTTATTGTATTTTAATTAATTGTTACTTATTTTCTAGGTTACTGAAGGTATACAAAGTGGTCAAACATTTCTCACCCTAGGTATTGCATTAGAGAATATGCATTACAACTTCACACCCTAGGTATTGCATTAGAGGATATGCATTTAGAATTTATGAGGAGGGAAAAACGAAGCCAACTTCAGAATATGGTGTTTCGGGTCAATCAAGTAATATATTTTAGTAAGGCATTCTCAATGAAATATTAGAAGTCTGCTACCCTAATTTGACCAATTCGGCGTGACATCGATACATTCAAAAGAGAAACTACTTAAATACTAGTATCTAAATTTGGTACATTAATTACCCTTGGGTTACTTATCACAAGCATACCAAGTCTGGTTCAATTTAAAATATTAATATATTTTACGTACTAATATTTATATATGTTAACAAATTATCATTATTTGATTTAGGTTTACTACATTCGTTATCCTCGGATTACTTATCGTTCAGACCATTGGATTAAAATGACTGCAATTAACCCAAGTTGAAAATATTGGAGTTCCAAAACACGATGCTATGTAGCCAACGAGAAATGTTCAAATGGATCATGTTGAACATTCGTTTGATATTGAAATTGTTGTTGATTTCACACAAATCGGTGATGATAAAGTTCATTCAGACTCAAAAGAATCACGTGGAGAATTCAATGACGATTCAGATTCAATTCCTTCTCAAGGATCATATGAAGATTCATAGTAGTTAGTTAAGTATTAATGTATTTTTTATTTTAATTTCTTGAATATTAATTATGTAATTTCACATGAAATACACATATATTTAGATATACGCATAAATTTATAAATTAAATTTAATTATATAAAAAATCCCAAAACCGTCAAAAATTTGTCAAAAATTTCTAACAAAAATTTTTGACGATTTTGGGGTTTTGAGTCTCTTTTTAAATAAGTATAATACGATATTATTTAAAAAAAATTGTAGCACTTACTTTAAAACATGTATGACAAAATAAACATTTAAACAAGTTATATGAAAAGTATAAAAAAATTACATGATTAAGATTACATGTTAAATAATGATACATATATTTAAGGGAACATGTATAACGATAACAAATTAAATTTTTATAAGTTTCTAAGTTATGTTTTCAGATTTAGGAATTTGGAATTTAGATTTGAGGATTTGGATCGTCAGATTAGTAATGTGATTGTTAGATTTAGGATTTATATTGTTAGATTTAAAATTTGGATTGTTAGATTGTAGACTTTAAATATATTATAGATTTTTTAAATTTAAATTATGATTTTTTCTACTAATGATTTTAAATTTTTAATTGTTATTTTTAAATTAATTGATTTGTTTTTAGAATTTTTAATAATAATTTTTTCGAGGGATTATGGTGCATTTCATCGGTCTATTTTCGGGGTGGGTGGTTTGGTCAAAGACAAGAGGCGAGTCATAGTCAAAACCGCTCGACTCATATTATGGAGATCCAATCACCGGTTTATGTGCCTATAGTGGCTTTAGCTCCCAACAGCTTGTTGAAGAAACTCCTATGTGTACTGAAGTTCCGTTCGAGAAGTTGAACAACTTAGTTTATGAAGTAAGTAACGTTTTTGGTTTTTTCTTTAACGTTCTATTTTACATTTTTACAATTTATCATTTAATTTGTTTTGCATGCAACTTCAAAGACCAAAGGTCGTATATTTGGACTTCTACAAGAGTATCATCTTCTGCATCTTCTGTTTCTTCAAGATTTTAAGGTGATCCTGATCTTAGGACGGAACTAGTGGAAAAACAGCCGAACTTGAAGGTTTGTAGATGAAAATTCAAACCATAGAAGAAAAGCAAGTATCGGATAAGGAACGAATCAAAGCAATAGAAAAAGAGCGACTATGAGATAAGGAACGACTGAAAGCAATGAAAATGCGGATGGACCAATCGCCACCGAAAAATGAGTTGTCTTTATTTATATGTTTTAAAATACTTTTTCTGTTTTTTATTTTGAATAATTTTAATTTTAATTTCCATAATTTCATTTTCTTCATTTTTAATTTAATTAAAATTTTAACTTCATATTAACTATATTTTTAATCAGATTCAAAATTTTATTTGTATTTTAAATTTTAATTTTTTAAAATTAAATAAAATGTGAATCTTCGGAAACATATCTATCGGAAATTCGTCAGTTTACCCTTCGCATACATTCCTGACGGATTTTTGGCAAATATCCGACAAACCTTTTTTGGATCGATTACCGACATATTATCGATATAGTAGTTGGAAATCCGTCAGAATTACCAATGGTTTTCCGACGTGTGTTTCATTTCTGACATTCTAGATCATACAATCAAATTCCTCATAAATCTATCAAAAATGGTAATTTCTAACAAATTTCCGACGAATTTGATCGTTTAATTGCAATTGTCTTCTTGTAATATCGGACATGATTAGAAATCATGTTGACTTTGCCCGATCCTGCCGTTCACGTTTTACTTTCTCTTTCTCGTAACAATATCGAAATGTTAAAATCTATTTGAAATTTTTTTTGCTTTGATACATTTCTTTTATTGGGTAAATATAATATATACATACATTAGTGTGACTAGCCTCATAATAACATGTCATCTAAGCAATTAACTCATCATTCTCTGATCTCTCATATACATACTTATAAAATAGGTCAAAATCTCTAATTTTCTAATCATTCACACGCATGAAGTGCTATGATACTTTCCAAAAATGAATCAATGTTCTTAGCAAACATCCATTCAACTCACCTTATCGAGCTTTAAACAACTTCAACAATGCTAGATAACGAGTTTAGATTACATAAGGAAGAAGAAAGAGTTACAAATTTTAGGAAAAATGATCGAATGAATCTAAATTGCCATCGAAGACTGTTTTAACAAACTTTGACCGTACCCAACTTCTTCCCGCTTGCACCAATCTGAACCGTCCACATGTCTGCTCTAATTCAGTCTTCATGAGCAACAGATGGTGATGTGTTTACTCCTGATTCATCCAAACTCCTCTACAGCTAAACTTCAGCTCAAAACCACTTGTCCTCTCCATTTCAAATCCATACCCCATTCTTATTTCCTGTAACAGGACGTTTACGTTTGCAGCTTTTCTCACCAAAAACAAAATGGCTCATTTTTGGCGAGATCGGGTCGTATTACATACTGACTTGGCAGGCTACAAAGTACAAAGCTACCCAAAGATCGTATTTGATTTTTGGAGTAAACGTCGTGGTTGCTCGTTTGGCAGTGATGCAGTCATTGGCGATTGCTACAGTGGCATAATTTAAACTAAATATCATTTAATTATTTAAACAATATATTTTGAAACTATATTATAAAAGTATTAAAGTGTTGCATAATATTTTCAAATTTTTAAAAGGAAAACTTAAAAATATTAACATGGAATTACATGCTAAAAATGGTTTGTTTTGATAATTATAAATTAACACTAGTAAAAAAAAGAGAAAAGAAAACTAATTGTATCAATATATTTGCAAGCATTTCAAAATAAGTAAACTGAATATAAAATTTTGAAGGAAAAAATAATCGTGGAGAACCGAAGAAGTGAGGAAAAAGGAGTAAATATGCAAAAAAATATAAATATGGTGTCATTCTATTGGATCGTGGGAAGGAAGTCAATGAGGGAGATGTTTACCAATTTGATGGATGATTGCATTATAATATTTTAAGGGGTGTCAGATGAACCCCTCCTCTTCAAATGGGTCTGTCACTGGACTGCTGCAACCTATTGTGACCAAACATTATTATTTTTGATGTTGTTACGGACTGCGGCAGCTCCTTTAGTATCAAAGCAACCAACGACCAAACGCGACGACAGGTCATAGCAAGAAGCTGCAAGCCTGCAACCACGAATGACTGAAATTTTTAGTCGCTCATTTTTTCATGATCCATTTAAGATTATGTGACAAGTTGCAGGAATAAATCGCAAAGACAAAAAAAACGAACAATAACATAGATTGATGGTCGCAATCGCTGATCGCAATCTCCAACAACTACCACACAAACCTACTTGGCCTTCACTGCAGCACAACGTACGTAGTTAGGTTCTGTTCTTCTCTTTCATTAATGATCAAGCACATTCCTGCTAATCTTCAACGAGTAAATATTTTCACAAAGTCCCCGTCTCATGGTTCCTTTTATGATCATTGCTTCAAACTAGGTATTGATAAAGCTTTATAAAGCTAATAACATCGAGTCATAAGAGTTTAAGGAAAACCAATTGGGCTTGCAAAAAGGAATGGCCAATTATAATATAACCTAAAGGCATATGAAATTAAAATACACACTTTAATTTAAAATAAAAATAAAAAGTGACAGAAAATTTTGGTAGTATTATTAATAGTTACTGCAATTTATTAGTACCAAAGAATGTACAAAAGATTGAAGTCCATACACATAGTAGATAAAGCCATAAACTGATTATTCAAGGCAGTGAAGCTTGAGTGGTTTTGGGGTGATCATAAGCAGCAATGTTTTGTGGTTCACATTCAGGACTGAAGAGACGGACAAGCGTTGCAGTTGATGTGCTCACAGACAAAGCACCACAACCAGCCCACCGCAGACTCCTTGGCACTGTGATCCTCGGACCTACACATTTCCCAAAACCAACATCCATGTAAAGATCGGGATAACATTTGCTTTTATAACTTTTCTGTCTCATATTTGTCTCAACTAATCTATGTTCTTTTGAATCTTAAATCGAAAAAAGGACACCAGCCATAATAATCATAGCCAAGGCTAATATCGATTCCTTCCTGAAACTTAGAAAGGTCCGATCATTCATGATTCACCACACTAATCTAATTATTCAACATAGAATGAGCAAGGTTTAAATGCTACTTTTGGATTCATTTTCAGCACAAGAAATTGATACTCCAGGGTATGGAAAATATGTAGTCCAGAACGATAAATATACGAAATCGAGTCTACCCAAGCAGACAAAAATCCTTTACTTACGCAGCTCTACCAGTGAGAAAATCTCCATAAGATCATATATTTCCTTATGCTCATCTTCTAGATAATGTTATCAAATTAAAGTTTCATCAATTTCTAACAATCATTTACGCAGAACACTGGTTTCAATAACTCTACGGACAAGAAACAGTTGATTGCATAATCTGTCAACAAACCTATCTATAAGCTTGGCAGATGTTTTTAAAGTCAAGCACTGATAAGAAAGGAGAGAACTTTTGTTACCATAGTGAAGTCTACAGAGAACCCAGAAACCAAGAGCTCCCCCAACAGTGAAAATGGCAGCTGTTTGTCTCATCAGCCTTGTACATGGCTTAGCATCTGATCTCATTAGATCTCCCTCTGACCATCCTAACTTCTGTCTCAACGCCATTTCCTTCTGTAAGAGCTACAACCCATCAAACGTCGGTGTTAAAAAAACGAACAAACGGTGTTTTGACAAAGATATTCATTGAGGTATTTCATCAAACAGTTTAGGGGCAACTTCCAAAATTAGATACTAAAATAAATCTCTGGGTTTAGATCCAATCAAGTAAAAAAAAAAAGAGAAAGACCAAACTTTGGGTAATTTTTCGTACATAAATAGACACAGAACTAGGACAATCTCTGTCGTTTCCGGTAATGCGTGTCTGTGTCGCCTTAGAGCCTGACGGAAGAAAATGGAGAGAGACTGACCACGCCTCTAATTGGGCCGATATGGGAAGCCCTTAATGGGCCAAAGTCAAAATAATGGTCCGATCCATGTGTACTCCTGGCTTGGGAGAGACCATTGGTTTTCTTATTTTCTTTTTCTCTTTTTTTTTTTTGTTAAATGACATTCTATTTAAAATATATATTTTTTTTAAAACACAGCTCTAGCAATTGTTTTTTGGCCTAGCCCATTACATTCAAATCAGTTTTAGTAATTATCAAAGAAACCCATTGAACCAAAATTGTAAATCGATTTAATGTCTCCTCCGACTAAGTCAGTTCGCATTGAAGATGAACCATCACGAAGCTTCCATTGTCGATGCCGATCAATTCCTGTGACAAAGTTAAAAAGGATTACGCAGAAGTTGCAAACCAGAGTTGAATCATCTCAGATGCTAGCCTCGGGTCTGAATCACGAAAGCTTGAAATTTTGTTTCAGTAAGATCGATGGAGGATAGAAGCGGGATTGATCGAAATAGTTGGTTGTGCACTCGCTGATTCCTTTTGAAAATGTAAAAGCTTGTTGGAACAAATTCGGAATTAGTCAATTCAAAATATTTTTGAATTTATTACATTATTAAATTTTTTGTTTTGTTTTGATTAAATATATGAAAACATATCTCATAGCTATATAAAGATATACACAAGGGAGATGTGTAATGTTAGGATTGGCCGAAAAGAAAAGTAGAAACTCAATTTATTTGTTTTGATTGTTCCACGACTACGTGTAGCTCCTAACACAGATGAGATCCCATTTCATGAAATAGTGGGAAGGTTACAAGCATATGAGATAGATCATAATAACATTGATTTAGAGAATCTTAGTAGGACATTTCTACATGTAAGTGATGAAAAGTTGAGGATACAAATCTTAGAAGAATCAATGGGTTCACTTGTGAAGATGTTTGGCAAACTTCTTTAAAAATTTGGAAAAAATTATAGGAAATCCTTAGTAGATGATCACGGCTTATACAAAAACGTGGGAAGAAAAAGAGGTCGATTACAATGCAATGAATGTCGAGGATTTGATCATATCAAGTACGAATGTCCAAGCATCAAAAAGAAGATTCAACGCCTAGTTTGTGGGTATGGACACACAAAATTAGAGTGTGTTAACGTTTTGAAGAGAAAAGGGAAGTCCTATATAGAATGTAGTAAGAGTGAAACTGATGATGAAAAAGAGGTAACTTACTTTGTAGCACTACCTACATTCATGGAGCCTAACGTAAAAAGCAAAAAAAATTGATTTTGTCTCTATTGCTGGAACAGACAGTTGACTGTCCCACAACAACCGTGATTGTTCCCACAACAGTAGTGATTTAAAAAGTGATCAAGAAGAATACCTCCAATCTAATTTCAGAACTCTTTATGAGAGTTGGGTTAAGATTAAAAAAGACTACATGGTATTAATCGAAGAAAAGATGTTGATGGAAAGCAAGATGAAACATATGGAGAAAGAGCTAGCTAATGAAAAAGAAGAATCAAAGAATTTTCAAATTAAGCTTGCTGAAAATCAAAAGATTTCTTGTTTTTTTTTATGAATGAGGATCACAAAGTTGTTCACACGGTGAAGTTTAAGGAGAAACTTGTAGCAGAAAGAGACAAAACTAAGCAGTTTGAGATTAAACTCATGGAGCACAAAAATAACCTGAAGATACTAAACAGTGGAACAAAGGATCTAGGTCAAATATTGAGCATGGGAATAACGGAGAAGACAAATTTTGGTCTTGGTTATCAAGGAGTTACGTCTAATTCAAAATTTATTATTGTTAAAAAAAAATGTCGAAACCTATTGGAACAAAGAAAAAGTTGTTGGAGAAGACAACAAAGATTATCATCACAAACTCGATGGATGAGGGTACGAGTTCTGGTTGAAAGGAAGAAGCCAAGTTTTGATACTCGAGACAACAAAAGTTCACCAAATCTAAGAGCATGTTCTGTTTGCTAGAACAAGACGAATCCTATTCGAATAGAAACCAAGAAAAATCACCAAAAGTTATTTTGTACGTCAGCATGCTTTATTGTGGAAGAAAATGACATATCAAGGCATACTGCTACAAATTCCTTGACAAGGTGATGTGTACATTGAAGCAAAATAAATATACTCCAGATTCAAGGAGATCTCAAAAGGTATAGATTAAATTTTTTTATTTTTATGGCGGTGTATCTTGTAACTCATCAACTAGTGCTTCAGAGAATACTTGATACTACACATGTGATTGTTTGAAACACATGTCAAATGGTCAATAAAGGATTGAGTGGAAGAAATACATAAGTATGAATGAGAGTTATTGGAGAGCTCCAAGAGGAAGACGATTCTGATAGAGAAGTTTGTTCCAAGAAGTATGGTTATGCTAACAGTGTATTTGAAGTTTTAATAGATTTTATCACCCAAGCAAGGGGGAATGTGGAAGGAAGTTTCATGAAGATGTTAATATCACGTTGATATATGACTAAGGGAGAGTTTTATCTCATGATTTCGTGCTTGGTGTGTGTGATATATATGGTGAGTTTGAATTGTAAAACTCAGTTAAAAAGGGGAGAATGAAAGTGCAAAGGTTATTGGAACAAGAAGCAGTTTGTTGGAACAAAATCGAAATTAGTCGATTGATGCTGGCATGGTTCATGAAATTGAAATAAATGTTAAAAAGATATTTAGATACATTTTTGGAGAAGAAACATGCAGTTTAAAATATTAGTGGAGAAGATATTTTTAAAAAGTTATTGCTTTTATTTTAAAAAGATAATTTTCTTTTTGATTAAATATAGAGAAAGATAATTCATAAATATATAGGTATATATACAAGGAAGGTGTGTGATGCTAGATTTGGTCGAAAGAGAAATAAAAACTCAATTCATTTGTTTCGGTAAATTGTAAATAAATTAAATTATTTATTAGAACATAAGTCTATTTGTTCCATGATTGTGTGTAACTGGATATTGTTTGGTGACAAGTTAAGATGTGTCTTAATATCGTATAATACTAATTAAACAAATTTTTATTATAAAATTATTTAAATAAATCTATTTAGTAGTTTAAGAATATAAACACTTTTCTGACTTCATTAAATTTGTGTGCATTATCTTTCTTACCTTTTCAATTTTCCTTTTTTTTATTTTCTTTCTATAGTGTGTAGATTACTGCCAAGCTAAAAGCATCAACCTAAGCTTCGATTTTGAGACCATTGGTTTTCACGAGAGATGTATAACGACAAGAGTTGGTGTCTTAATGAATTGATGTCTGTGCATCTTGGAATAAGTAATACCGGATAAGTGTTGAGAACGATTAATTCTGAACAAAACAAATTTGGATATTGGGTAAATTTCATATTTCAAATATTGAATTCTTGTTAGTTCGAGGTAGAGCCATGTACACGGAATCATATACGGTTTTGGAGAGTTTGGATATAAGCACTTGTAAATACTTTTGAGTGATTTTTAATATTTTGGAATTTAATTTAATTTCATTTACTTCAATAATCTATAATTAAACTTTCATTAGTTAAATGGTTGATAATCCACCTCTGTAATTTTTATTAGAGTTTGATTCAAATAGATTGCGATACTCCGTGAAATAGGATTTGGGTTATATAGATCAGTCTTTGTCAATTCAAACGACATCGCAATAAAAATTCTAGATAATTCCAATAGTATTGAAGAATTTTGGAAAGTTAGTAACTTTAAATAGTTTTAGATTAGTTTTAATATTTACAAATTTTAAATCCTATATACTATCCATTCGAGTACCTACGATGGAATCGTTATCCAGAATCCACTCTAATATGCTTCGAGTATTCGGATATTGAGATGGTGTAAATTTGGAAAATCTTGGATAAGTCAAAACCGGATTTGGATGATTTTAAAGTTTAGATATCTTATGTAAAATATAAAATATTTTTCAAATTTTAAATATTCAGCTCTATTTGTAGCTCTTGTATTGTATAAAACGGTCTCAAATGGATAAGCATGCTAAAGTGTCTTGCTACTGGAACAACAAACAAATGTGTCAATTGTCATTACCTTGTCATGTATAAAAGCAAACAAATGTGTGATTTTCACTAGACAAAGAAAATATCTACACATATAGTAAACGATATAAAACGGAGGAAAGAGATAAATCAGTACCTTAAGGATTGCTCCTCTTTAACAAAGTTCATGCAACATCCTAATTTTTGTATATGATGATACATATAAAGCGTTTAAAAGATTTGATTGGTATCTATGTTATTAAAAATGTATTTATTTTTTTCGTGAATTATCTAGAGAAATCTCCAGAATTAAGCGTGTTTGAATTAAACCAACATAAAGATGGATAATCTATTGGAAAATGATTTATGGTATTGTGCGAGTGAAGGTAAAACATAGAAAAATTATCATGTGGTGATTTATAAGGATAGTAACAAATTTTTCGAACCTCTTGGGATAACGTACCAGCCACCAGAAAAGACAGCTGCCAGACCAAGAAAAAATATGGGTGCTCAGAAAGTAGATGAGTGCATCGACAATTGTATGATATATTAAAAAGAAGATGAAAACCACAAAAGATGTTGATTCTGTCGTAAGGTCTGGTTTCAGAAGACTAGTGGAACAGTTCAAATTTCATATAAACGGAAGTAATATTTACCATTAACGGAGAGGTTGAAGAGGTTATATCAATCTCAGCGCATGGTAAAGGCAACGAAATAGCATGGAGATCATAGACAAGAAAGAGAGATTACACATCCTTTAGACGCAATGGCATAGATACATTTACAATCAATGTATCCAGATTTTATGTTCAATTAAATGAATGTATACATTGGATTATGTACATGTGGTTTCAACCCATTTGGAAAGCATGAATGCATCATTCATTGTGTTCCATAATCGTTACACCAAAATTCCTCCATCTTTGTGTCTGCGTAGAGAGTTTTTGTTTCTCTATGTTCTTGTTCCCGGCCCAGAGCATCCAAAGATATCACTCGATGTAGTCCTCCATCCACTGATTTATGAGTTACAAATGATATGGAGTCTGGTGTTGAAGCGTATGATGTGTCATGCCAACAGAATTTTAAAATGCATGTGGACCATAAGTGATTTCCCAGCATATGGTATGTTATATGGATGGCAAATTCATGGAAGATTATTGTGTCTGTATTGTCAAGATAACACTAATGCATTCCAATTGAAGCACAACAGAATGACTTCTTGGTTTGATTGCCATAGAATATTTATACCTAGTGATCATTTTTATCGTCGGTCTACGATAATTTTTATGAAGGATAAACACGTGTTTGAGGGTCCACCTCCTGAGATAGATGACAGTAATATATTGGAGCAGTTAAGAAATTTTGATGATGAGAGAACTCCTATTATGGGGGTAATGGGCATGTTCCTATTTACGGTGCCATTGAACAACATAATTGGCATTATAATATTTTTTGGGATTTGCCTTATTGGAAAGACCATTTATTGAAACATAATCTCTATGTTATGCACATTGAGAATAACTTCTTTGCCAACATCATGAACACTGTTTTAAACATCTAAGAAAAGACAAAATACAATTTGAAATCTAGACTAGACTTGTCATAGACTTTTTCTCGGAATATACTTGAAATTCTACCAAATGGTAAATGTGCTATGCATGCGTTCCAGTTGGATCCGGATAAGAAAAATATTTTTTGATTGGATTCGTGAAGATTTTAAATTCACCAATGGATTTGCATCAAATATGCGTAATTGCATACATACTAAGAGGAATCACACGACGAGTTTTCTGGAGATTCAGAATCAATTCTTTCTGATGGATCTTTCAGATTCAGAGTAGTTTATGAACAATGTGTGTTTATATATTTCTTCAATATTTAGGTATTTTTGTATCAAACTTATATTTCTGAAAATTTTGATATTTTAAATATATTTATATCACAAATTTCAAAATCAATTTTTAAAACGACAATCACCTTATTTTATTTTGATTAATCTTAATTTATCAAACACCTATTTCTAAAATCATTTAAAAAGTATATTTTTAAATCCATAGAAAATTTCTGACAGATTTTCGATGGAATGATAAAATTATATATAAACCTATATGCAACATATTTAACATGTCATGTGGTATCCGTCGGATTTATGGTTTATGGGGGAATTAAACAGTTTTTTACACGATGTACATTGAAACTCAATTCTAAACATTATTGAAAACATTAAAGACAAAATAACTATTTAAACAAGTTATAAAGCATGATTACAAATTTTCACATGTTTCAGAGTTAAGTATTAGATAACGAATCTTATATTTTTTGATGTATGTATGAAACCTGTTAGGAAAATTAGTTGTTTGATATTTTTGATATTGACGAAGATGATTCAAACATAATTTATGATACAAATGAATAATATATCATATATATATCTATATATATATATATCCATGTACAATTAATCCGATCGATTCCAGTACCGAAATCCATCAGAAATCTATCAAAAATCCATCAGAAATCCATCGGAGTTTATCGATGCTACACACAAAGGGAGTCTCACTTTTCTTCTAGCAAAGTTTGATGGACTACTCGGGTTAGGATTTCAAGAGATTTCAGTCCGGACTGTGGTGCCCATTTGGTACAACATGGTAGATCAAGGACTAGTGAGGGAGAAGGTTTACTAGTTCTGGCTAAACCGAGATACTGAACCTGATCAAATTGGAAGAGAGATTGTGTTTGGTGGTGTTGATCCCGCACACTTTAAAGGCAACCACACCTATGTCCTTGTCAGTAGAAAAGGCTATTGGCAGGTGAAAATACATTACCTTGTCCTTTTCTCTACTATGATGATTTCGAAGTGAAAAGTACAAATACTCAAATTTGCTGGGAAAACTATGTTACTTCAAAATCCACATTTATGATTTTTAGATTAGTGAAAATTTTCAAACACTATATATATTTATAAACTAATTCAAATGTACGAAACAGTAGTGGTCCTTAGAGATAAGGTATAAGGAAATATAGGTTTCTAAGTTAAAATTAATTGGCAATTACCGGATAGGTTCATATCTTTTTATATATTAGTGTTAGTCTCATCACATTTCTGATGTGGGATTCAAACATAACAACTCAACTGGTAGAAACTAGCTGATCAGCTAAACTACATATCCTGAATATTTTAGTCATATCTGGGGCATGAGCTCATGAAATCGAAAATTTGTTTTTTTGTGTAGATTTCTGTGAGCAACGTTGTGCAGCAATCATGGACTCAGGAACTTCACAACTTGCTGGACCAACTGTAAGAGAAACATTGCTTTTAATCTTCTAGTGTCCATTAAACTAAAAAAAAAAATACTATACTTGAAATTGATCTTTATTTCAGACTGTGATCGCCCAAATTAACCATGCAATAGGCGCAATAGGCGCTGAGGGCATTGTTAGTGCGGAGTGTAAGGACGTTGTTACTCAATACAGAGATATGATATGGTATCTGTTAGTCTCAGAGGTAAAATAATTTTCTCTTTGTACATTTCACTACATCATATATTTATAGCATTCTTATAATTCGAAAATTTCTGATGTTTACTTGCTGATGCTGCCTAGTCTAGTGTGTACAGAGCTCGGTCTATGCGTTTTCGGAAAAGAGTATGTGAACAATATCTTCAAAGAAAAAAAAAGCAACTATGTATCGGTATAACCTTCGATCTTGATATGTGTGCACGATGGGAATCAAAACAGTGGTGGAGAAAGAAGGATCATCAGTTCTATGTGAAGTCTGTGAGATGGCTGTTGTTTGGATTCAAAAAAAACTGAAACAAAAAGAAGCCAAAGGGAAAGTGTTTGAATATGTAAATTAGCTTTGTGAAAGCCTTCCTAGTCCTGCAGGCGAGTCAATTATCGACTGCGATAACATCGAAAAGATGCCAAATGTTACATTCACAATTGGTGGCAACCCCTTCTCTCTTTACCCTCAACAGGTAAAATACAATAAGATAAGATAGTCCTTATGTATGATTTCCATTACTCTGTAGATGTTAATAATGTTATACATTAACCATCATCTACCTTCCAAAACCGTTTGTAATCCCTAAAAGCATTTGTTTTTGGTTTAAAGCAAACTAGAATCGTCACATATTGGGAAATTTATGGAATCTACATATCTAACATAGCAAAAAAAGTTTGTTAGATTACAAAGAGATCAAAGATTACAACTGAGTACATAACGCAACATAAAAAAAAAACACAACATTGTTGAAAAGCAACTAAAAACCTAAAAAAAAAACTGATCCAGTGTTTTTGTTTGCTTATTCCTATTTGGTGAGAACGAAAATAGCATATATCATGCCAGGGACATAACCCAAGAACGTAGAAGCAAACAGAGCCAAAACTCCAACTGCAAAACATAAAGATAGAGAAGAAGAAAAAGAGAGATTTAATCATATTTAAACCATTAAATGTCAAATATTAAATTATGAAGTCATTATATTTATGAATAAACATTACCTCTCAGCCAAATCTGAGGAAAACACCAACAGGAGGTATGAGGACTGCACAAAGGATTTCAATGAAGCTAGCCATTCTTCATATTCTGTATTTTTTATTTCTCTAATCTAGTTTTTTTTTTATATTTCTTCTTTTGTTGTTCTTGTTAATAATAAACAAGAAAATAAAATCAATAGATCTGTTAAATAAGGGAAGAAACTGAGTCTGATTGTGTCACGTCCTCTGCTTATCTCTAAAATGAAGGAGCTCCACTTCAACACCAACAACGAACCTTTGCGTTTTTGACGCTAACACCTGTTGCTGGCCAGTGCAAAAAGAAAAAGGAATGAAAAAATCACAGAATTCAGAAATTGAATAAATATATAATTATGTTACAAATCAATCTATTTAGCGTAATGCTGTCCTCTTTTTGTATACTGTTGTTATTACTATAGAATTTAGAAAAATTTTAAACAAAATTATAAAGACTCGATTTTTATTCTTTTTGATAAACTTCTCAAAATTAAAGCTCTCACCAATATTTTAATTTTTCAAAACTTTATAAGTTATGCTACACTTTGAGATCTCCTTATATATTGAAAGATAAACTCAATTCCTAATTCTATTGGATCTCCTAAAATAGAATACATATTCCTAATTCACATAGGAAAGATCATAATCCTAAGTCTCTTAGTATTAGGTAGAATGCTTCTTCTCAAGCTATTTTAAGTTTAATCCAATATTGTCCCTTTTAAGCTTGAAACCACATTTTGAAACGTTTTGAACTCCCACGAGACTTCTCATCTCAATGAATTTGATTCTTCCAAGAGCTTTCGTCAAGATTTCTGCCTTTTTCTCATTCCGGGGCACATGCTCAACCTCAACTTACTTATTTTCAACACATTCCCTTATCAAGTGAAACCGAGTATGTATGTGCTTACTCCGACCGTGAAACACTAGATTTTTAGTAAGCACAATCGCTGATTTGTTATCAATTTGAATGATAACTCTTTCACGTGGTGATTCCGCACTAAGCAATTTTTATAACCAAATTTCTTGTTTAGCAGCCTTTGTAGCCGCCATGAACTCCGCTTTGCATGAAGACAATGCACTGTCTCTTGATTTTGTGAACACCACGTAATCAGAATTTCTCCAAGATAAAACACATGTCCAGTACTCTTTTCGAGATCTATGCTATGACTACTATCATTGTAGCCAGCCATCCTTACCACGCCATAATCTCCATTAAACCGATCTCGTTCAACCCTACTTACTTGACTCCCACGGCAAAATACAAGTCCCATAGAAGTTGTTCCTCTTAAATACCTTAGCACTTGCTTCATGGCAATTCCATGAAATTTATTAGGATTCGGCATATATCTACTCAAGACACCCATGACATAAGATAAGTCCGGCCTCGTGTGTAACAAATAGTGAAGGCAACCAACTAACTTCCGATAATTTGTTACATTGATTCCTGCATCCTTTTCCGCCTTGGAGAGCTTCAGTCCAGAATCCATTGGTGTTTGAGTAGCATTACAATATGTCATCTCTGCTTCTTCAAGAATTTTCATCGCATACCTTTCTTGTTTAAGTATAATTCCCTCATTGCTTTGAGCCACTTCAATACCAAGGTAATATGTTAATATCCCAAGATCACTCATTTTAAAAATTTGTTGACATCTCCTCCTTGAACTTGAGTATTGCCTTTGAACATGATCTTGTGACATGTAAATCATCAACATAGACTGCTACAAGAAGAGTAAACTTCCTTTCTTGTTTTCGATATAATGATGGCTCCTTGGAACATTTGATTAATTTTAGTTCCTTGAGTAGTTTATTCAGCTTATTGTTCCATGCCCTTGATGTTTGTCTTAGACCATAGAGTTTCCTTGTTTAGTTTTTATACCTTACTTTCGCTTCCCTTAGTCACAAAACCTTCTGGTCCTTCTGGTTGGCTTACGTATACTATCTCTTTCAACTCTCCATGAAGGAAAGTTGTCTTCACATAAGATGATGTACTTCCTAACCATAAGTAGTTGCCAAAGCAAGGATAAACCATATTGTCTCTATACGCGCCACCGGGGCGAACACCTCATCAAAGTCTGTGCCATGTCTTTGTTCTTTCTTTTTGTAATGTGCACTCTTCCTTTCATTTTTCTTTTCTTTATTACTCTCTTTGAGCTTTTTAGAAGAGTGGCACTAATATTTTTTTATATATATCTTAACTTAGAGCATTCTTTTATATCTTTCTTTGTTATCTAGTAATTTCTCCTCGATCAAGACCATTTTGGTTTTCCCATTTTTTTTCGGGTTTTAGTTTCACACAACCCCACCTTATGAAGATCACAAGTCTCATCCTAAACTAGACAATGACCCTCTAAAATACGGAAAAAAGACTTGTCGTTCCCCTTCTCTATAGATTTTGCAAATGCAAGCACAAGAAAGAGGTCTCACTCAAGAAAATCATATGTGGGTTTGAAAGGAAAGGTTTAGGTAAGGTTGTGATCCATTTTAAAGATGAAAATGATCATCTAGGTTAACAAAGGGTGGTATAAATTGGATAAGGAAACTTGGATGAATGTTTAAAACCATGATTATGCATTTCAAATCCCTAAGAGAGATAGTTAAGTTCAAATTAAAATCCAATAGATTAGAGTTGAAAGCAATCAATAAAGCATCAATAAAGAATCTAACTTTTGAGCGAAGAGATCAAAGTGCAAAGATTCAAAACTTTGAAGATCAATTAAGCAATACAAGGACATTATCAAGAGGATTACATTGCAAGCTAAGCATGGACCTTTACATGGTAGGCTCTCCCATATTCATATGAAATGCAAACCTAGATGCTTATAGACTTAATCCTATCATGCAAATGAAACTACATGCTTTGAATGAAAATTTTCAAAATTTTGTGGCTTTTTCAATGCAAGATGATTATGTATGATGCAAGACTCAACAAAGGCAAAACAAAACAACTAAAATTTAATTTAGCACACCATTTCCTCCCCCGGACTTACTTCTCACTGTCTCGGTGAGAAATGAGCCGTGAGAGGAAACAAAAAAAGACACAGGAAGGAAATAAACAAAAATATATACAAAGGTGAAGTCGATACCTTGGAGCTTTGTGGGAATGAGGAGTCTGGTTGCAACGCTTATTCAATCCTCCTTTATGCGGTGCATATTTTGTGTCACTAGATTGACAAGGGTAGGCTTGGGGGAGTTTCCAAGAGCACGTTTAACGTTGCTACCTTGACGGTTGCTTCTTCTCAATTACTTCGTCCTTGCATCTCTCATTTACTCCTAGTTGCACACCTAAGAGATCAAGATCACAAGAAATAAAGGAGAAACAATAGCAACAAAAGGAAATAAAAAGGCTCTACTCTCAACTCGAATCCTAACTCTAATGGCATCGTTTAGTCCCTGGCAACAACGCCAATTTGATAAAGAGGGTTTTTAAATCAGGTATGTTAAATAAAACAATGTATGTTGGGATCGATCAACAGAGACTAAATATTATACATTAGAGATGCGAGATTCTAGCTAATCTAGAGAAAAATAAAGATTTGCTTTATGAAAATCAAAGAGGAAAACAAGAGAAATGCAATGGACTAATGGGTTTACTATCAAATGAATGAACTAACAATCAACTAATAATTCGAAAGATTGATTAAACACCATCTTAGAACATGGAACTAACCAATTAGACTAATCCACTTTTGTGGTACTAATCCCTACCTTAATCATCCGATAATCATTAACTTCCGATTGCTATCTAAATGATCAAAGAGCATTACTAACAAGTTCGATAAGTTAATAAACACCCTAATCATCAACTTCTGTTTGCTAGGTATGTAAAACTTATCAAAAGTTTTGTTCTTGTGTAAAAGGCCTAAGTTCTTAGACTATCAATCCCTTCGCTAATCTACCATTAAAAACAATCTAAATGAAAGATTTAACATAAACAATCATCATCTAACCATCAATTCATCCTAATCTAACATGATCTATAATTCATCTAAAAGACTAACATCTTAAATGAAGAAAATGGAAAAGAAAAAGATAAAAAGATGGATTTACAAAGATAGAGTTGAAGAAATCTTCATTATAGTTGCATATTATTATGAAAATCAATTCAAATCATCCATAATAGAGTTTGGATGTCAAAACCAACTCTCTAAATTAGAAAACTTAGGGTTTTAGATGTTTTAGACAAGTATTTATAGGAGAAGGAAAATAAACTTGGTAAACTAAAATTAAACAAGAGTTGACTCGGTTTAGGAACAAAATTAGGAATCTCGGAGGCGGTTCAGTGGGGGCGTGAAACTGCTAGCTTCGGCCGCTGGAAGATAGCTGGTACAACATCCCGCTGCCAAGAACACGTTGGATCTTCTGGTAGTTTCTTCAAACTTCGCAGCGGTTACGTGATGCCGCTCGGTCATACCGTTCTTCACTAAATGGGTCATATCTCCTTAACCACTGATCCAAATCACTCGATTTCCTATTACGTTCATCAAGGGATCTGGAGCTAAATCTCAAGGAAAGATCTTCACCTTAGTCGATCTCTGAGACAATTCGGATTGGTTATGGATCATCATTTCTTGTATTTTCTTCCAAATGATTCCTTTTGATGCATACCTACTCCAATACACCTTTTTCCCCACTCCACTTCATGTACTTTCAGCATAAAATAAACATGCAAAGCATGCACTTAGGCACTAAAATGAATTAAATATGAGATCAATTTATGAGGAATGCAACTAAAATGAAGGTAAAAACCTAACCTATCATTGAACCAGCCATTAGGAGTTCAAATTCTACTGTCCTTTCTAACTAACAAGTCCGATAAAAAAGAAAGTTTAGAAAAATTGTCATTTTGGATCAAATTTAGTACAAATTGTCGAAAATGACCCAAAACTATTTGCTTTCTAATAGCACCTAGAGCTAAATCCGTTTGAGCAAATTATTGTGAAAACGATACTAGTTTGTAATAGTTTCACAAAAGAAAAAAACACGAGTCTCATGACTTAACTCTGAGTACGCTACGGTCCCACCTCAATACATCATATTGTTTCTTTTCTCTGAAAAGTAAATACAGAAAAAAGAAAACATAAAATTCAACAAGTCTTCTTTTTAAGGCTTTTTCTTTTCCGTCGGTTCTAGCCTTATTTATGCATTACTAGTCTTCGCTAATGTATTACTTCATTTTTTCAACCTCTCTCCTCCATCATTAAATTAACAAGAGACCATAGTTTCTTTCATTGTTCCTTTGCACAACATTGCAACATGGTGAGACATTCTTGTTGTTATAAACAAAAACTACGGAAATGTTTTGGGTCTCCCGAAGAAGATGAGAAACTTTTCAATTACTGAGATTTTTTAAAGACTAGATATCATAAATTGAAATACGGAAACGATTAAATAATAATGTAATAACGAGACAATACGAAATTTAATGAGATATCAGTTGATTCTCTTTCAAACAAATCACTGGTATTCGAGTGCAACAAGAATTTATTATATCACTTTAAAAAATACAAGATAAACTATAATTTTTACACAAATTCTAATACAACTATCTAAAAACATGAATTAAAATTAACAAGTAAATGCATTTTACTCCCCCTTAATTATATATGCATTTTTCTTGCGAAAATCCTTGCTTCGTGCTTTTCACAGGCGACATCAACCTCTTTCCAAGGTTCTCTTTCAAACTCCACAACCATACAAGTTTCACACAAACTTATAACAAATTCTGTCTTTTGGCTTATCTGTTTTAACAGTAATCTTATGTATCTCTCCAAAACTAAATACGTCTTCTTCAGATAGCTAACACGTCAACTTCTATTTCCTTTTTTCTAGTAAGGAATAAGATAATTCACAATCACAAAGTTAATGTTAGTGAATAAATCATTAAGCACATCTCCGTCAATTACTTAAGACCTGGTTTGAAAAGAGGAGCTTTCTCTTCAGAGGAACAAAATCTCATCATCGTGCTTCATGCTGTTCTTGGAAACAGGTAACATATACATAGATACTCTGTTTCAGAAACATAGTATTTTCTGAAATCCCCTGTTTTTAATATATGCTCTGCTTTTTGTATTAGATGGTCCCAAATTGCTGCGAGGCTTCCCAGAAGAACGGACAATGAGATCAAGAACTTGTGGAATTCGTGTATTAAGAAGAAGCTAAAGCAAAAAGGCATCGACCCTATTACACATAAACCTCTCTCTGAGTCTACAAGTTTCTCGTCAGGAACTAATCAAGACTTATTTGTCAAGGAACCATCTGATTTTTCAAGACTACATGGCATTTCAGAATCAAGACTCCAAGTCTGTTTCAATGGAAAATTCGCTTTGTTCCATCATTCCTACGCAATTCAACATCGATGGTCCAATCTCAAACGCGGGTTTCGAGACGCAAATATGCGTGAAACCCTCTATTATTCTTCTTCCTCTATCAGACAACACATCAAGCACTATATCCGGAGAAGATCATGTAAAAAATGACAGAGACTAATAGGGAACCAAACTGTGGAACAACGAGCCGCGACCTTGAATTGCAGACAATCAGTAATCCCGGATTCGAAGAAATGAAATGGTCCGACGAGTATATGAACGAAGCGTTCTTCAATGTACAGAACCAAAGCTCTAGCCCAATTTACGTGAAATCAGAGAATGCCTTCACTTGGAGCCAAAACCATACCTGTGACGTGTTCCCCAAGGATCTTCAGAGAATGGCCATTCTTTTGGTCAGACCCTTTAGTTTTTTTCTTAACAGATTTAGACGGAGAGATATGGATAGGTACAGCGGATCAAATGTTTTATCTGATCATAAGTCATAATAAAACAATATCCTTTTTCGGATAATATAAAAATCAATATCCTTTTTCTGAAAAGTTGTCAAATAAGTCTAAATTGTTTATTCTGTAAATTCCAGTTCGATACTCTGTATTATTTTTTCTGTTATGTTTGTTAATAAAGAGCATGATGTTGTCGACAAATCAAAAAGTTATGTATTTTGATAAATGTGTTAAAGGAGAAAGAAGAACACAAATGCATGCATTACTTATTTAACAAATTAGTTTCCTTAAACACATGGTGGTCCAAAGTCACTTCTTTCACCATTGTTTAGATTCCAGACCTCTAAATCGGTTAAAAGACAGAACAAAATATTTATAAAACGAGTATTCGAAATGATTTTGGTGAGTATGACACTATTTATCAACTACTGTGTTTTGGTACTATTGATAACCATTTTTACCATTTTAGTAATTGAATATCAACTTTTCCCCCAATTATATTAGAGACACTCTCTCTTTAGTCCTCACGTAAACTTTTTATTATTTTCTTAATCTGCTTCCTTTGGCTCCTCTCTCCTTTTCCTTTGTTTTTATAATAAAATAATAATAATAATAATAATTATGAGCTAATTTTGAAATAACTGGAACAATTATTAAAATAATAATTCATTTGGTCCACATGAAAATCTAAAGTCCATGAGGTTAATTTTGGAGATTCGTTCAGCAACAACGGGACAACCGGAGCGTTGCTATATTAAAAAAAAAATTATTTATCTAAAAGACAAGATGAAAATCACATATGAATGTATCGAAGGTTTATGATGAATGATTTATGTTATTACTATTCTTCAAATTCTAAATAAGAAATAAAGAATAAGATTATAGACAAGATTTTTCGTTGTATTTTTATACCTATTTATTGTTTAATCTATTTTGTTGTAAACCAGTTTTTATTAATGAAAATGTTAAAAAAAAAAGAAATTAAAATATAGGGACAAATTGCTGACTAAAATAAAATTATTAAATAATTACTTTATATATAGGTATTTGTCACATTAATTTTAACTTTTTTACAATTACTTACGATTCAATACACGTATAGTCTAATTTAATTTGAAAATCAGAGTTTGACGTGGATCTATATATAATTAGGAGTAAGAATCCGTCAATATAATTAAGGCATATTCAATTCACTACTAATGTTCAAAAGTTTTTGATTAATGAAAAATATATTTTTCTTCTTGACTCGATCTAAAACTTTTAAAATAGATAAATTCCTTAGAATAACCCTAAATTAAGTTTTCGGGTTAGGAATAATCTCATAAACATGAGTAGTTATTTATAGCATTTTCATGTGAGGTAAGACTATTTCATCCGTTCGTATACAATGTTCCATTTTTGAATCGACAATTGACGTATTGACAACGACGGCAGAGATTGACAGTGACGGAGATTAATGACGTCATCGTCCTCTCTAATTCCAAAAAAAGAACTCATTATTGACGTCGTCTCTCTCGATCTTCACCGTCGTCGTCTCTTGCAATCATTAAAGTGAGAGTTTCCAACATATTGAAACTTGTTTTTGGTAAGACTATGATTTAATTTCACTTTCAGCAGATCGTGACTACGATTTATGCTTTGAAGAATTGCAAATGAAGCTTTCGATTGTGGAACAATTAAATTAAAGTTGTGATTTGGACCTGACAAACTCGATTGTAATTTTCTGTTGAAGCACAAAATTATTGAATCTCTATTGAAACAAAGTATCATATTGCACTACACGAAAGCAAACCAGAAATAGATCAAATTTTTGACGGGTGAAGTAGTCGTAGAAAATTTTTGACTATTCATTATTTTTTGATGGATTTTTGACCGGCATTGAAAAACCATCAGAAGTCCGTAGGAAATTATTAACGTTAATATAGTTGCTATATTTCAGAAGAATTTTCGATGTTTTTTTAATGCCCTTTGAAAATCGGTCAAAAAATAGATATATTTATGTATCTATTATATACCCATTTGATATTTTCAAAATTTGTGACAGATTCCGACGGAATGTGAGTTTATAAATATGTATCCACACTCCCACATTCCTTCACAACTCAACACATTACTAAAAATTATTTGAAATCAGAAATATATATCTTCTTCTGGATATTTTCGATCATTGATGGACGAACCGATGATGGATCCGAAGTCAAATTTAATGAAAGAAGAATATGCACGAGGTATATGCAAGTTCATGGAATTGACAATAAATCAACAAGTCCCGATAAAAATCCTAAGTTGAAATGTCTGTTCTAAAATACGCTCCACTCATCCATGCCTCACAAGCTGACTTTTAAAGTACGATCCACTCATCCATGCATCACAAGCTGACCAAGTAAGTTAACATAGTTTGAGTAAAAGTTTTGAGCATTACCAATATTTTGGAAGTTCCAATCATTAATTTTTTAAAGATTGCTATATTTGTTATCCTCGCGTTAAGCTTGGAATGATCCATGGATTACAGTGACATCAATTAACGCAAGAGAAAATATATATGGAGTTTCTGAACACTATCTTTTCCAGCCAACTGAAAATGTTCCAATGGGTCAAGTTGAGCCTTCCTTTGATATTGAACTTGTGGTTGATTTACACAATTTGGAGATGATACAAATATGCATTATGATTTAGAGGAATCATTTGGAGAGTTTGATAACGATACATATACTATTGTTTTGGACGGATCATCTTCATAATCTGAGTAGTTAACTTTGTGTATCATAGAAATTTGGTGTGTACTCTTTTTCCCAATAATTGTTTTCTAGTTTTTGGGTTTTAACGAGACCACCACTTATTAATTTTCTATTATTATATCATTTTCAAAATTGTAAGAACTTGATATTGTGTGGATATCTTTGAAGAGAAGTTTATTAGAATGAAGAGTAATGATTGTCATGTTGTGATGCAACTTCTTCCATTTGCCTTTGCACATCTTCTTAAATAAAACGTCCACGAAACAATTACATGTATATATTGTTACTTTCATAATGTTAATTAACCATTTTTCTCGTTTTTACAGTTTTTTTATAAATTTATTAAAAAATTTTAAGAATTTTTTTTTATATTTTTATTAAATATTTTTAAATGTTTTATGTATTTGTATATATTTGAGATTATTAGTTTGATATGTTTTTAATAACATTTTTTTTTCATTTTCAGCTACTTTAGCTACTCATCAAGCGGTTTCTGCTCTGACCCAAATGAGCATAGAGGACTTTGTTTCTCAATTCAGCCAGAAAAGATTACCTCATCTTCATCCTAGTTGTGAAGGCAAGAACACTTGGTAAATTTAGTTTTCTTATTTTTTATTTAATTTGTTTATTATTTAACAATTTATAACTATTTTTGTTTTATAGGTTCCATATATCCCATAATGGGATAACGAAGTCCATCAACCGTGTGCTCAACGGAATGCTGTAGATTCCCTATGCGATATACTCTCTTATGTCGTTGCCTGAATGATTTTTGATAATAGATTTTCTGGCAAGATTTTACGTTTAACCTTTTCGTTTTGCAGCAATATTTCACTTGGGATAGAGACCTCACAGAGATATTTTCGATCATGGATGGATGAATCGATGATGGATCCGAAGTCAAACTCAATGAAAGAAGAATATGCACGAAGTATATGCGAGTTCATGAAATTGGCAACAAATCAACAAGTTGAATAAAAGTCCTAAGTTGAAATGTCCATGTTCTTATTGTCGGAATTTGTATAATGTTAAGATAGAGTTTGTTTGGAATCACTTGTATATGAATGGGTTATTCCGGGTTACAAGATTTGATATCTACATGGGAAAAAAATTATGATTATGGTAATACTAGTGAACCATATGTTGCAGAAACCTTAGGAGAACATATAACATAATTAGATTTTGGTGTCGGTACCATTGAGACGATGAACGATGCGTTTAGAGAGAATATGACATCGGCCGTTGTAGATGGAAAGAGGGTTTAAGAACCAAATTTAGAAGCACAATTTTTTTTTTGATTTGTTAGACACAACAAAACAACCACTATATAAGGGATGTAGAGAAGGTCATTCACATTTATCATCTGCAAGTAGAATGCTGACTATTAAGAAATACTACAATTTAGCAGAAGAATGTGTTGATGTGATATTAGATTTTGTGAAAGATATTTTGCCGGAAGATAATCTTTCACCAGTATCATACTACGAGGTTTAGAAGGTTGTACCTGGTCTTGGGTTGCCATGTCAGATGATAGATGTGTACATCGATAAGTGTATGATATATTGGAGAGAAAATGAAAATTGCAGAAGATGTAAATTTTGTCGTAAAGCGCGGTTTCAGAAAACAAGTTAAAGAGGTTATATCAATCACAGTGCACGACAGAGCCAATGAGACAGTTTGTTTTTAACTCACAATTTGCCTCAATCTATGTGAATGCGTAGAGAGTTTTTGTTTATCTTCTTGCTTGTTCTTGGCCCAAAGCATCCTAAGAGATCACTAGATGTATTTCTACAACCATTAAGCTATGAGTTACAAATGTTATGGAATCATGGTGTCGAAACATATGATGTTTTATGCCAACAAAATTTTTAGATGCGTGCGGTTCTTATGTGGACAATTGGTGTGTACTCTTTTTCCCAAGAACTGTTTTTTTCCTAAATGGGTTTTCAAGTTTTTGGCTTTTGACGAGAACACCACTTATAGATTTTCTAATATTAGAGCTTTTGCTCATTTCTAAAAAGGTTCAAAAACATTCTCACTTTGTTGTAAAAAGTTTTTTTTTTAAATATAATTTTACATATTATTCAAAAAAATAAGATTATATTTCTGTAAGGATCTTCTAAGGATTTTTGTAACTAACACATAGCCATAAAATTAGCTTGGCCGTCGGAAATTTCTAACATATTTGGGGTTTCGTGGTTATATTCCATAATTATCGATACTGACGATTGATATACATGATGTTATAACTTATTCAAGAGTCATAGTTCCCAAATTAACACTATATACATTATTTTATCATGTTTGACGGATTTAAATAGATTACGAGTGCATCGACTAATAACATTACATATACATTAACAACACACATACAAATAGATGAATCGAAAACAAAAATTTGGAATTTTATTATATTATTGTACATTAAGAACATATTCTAATGTAAATATTAAATGTAAATCACATGACATACTGATTCAAAGTGAAACAAAGTTGACTGGTGTCCGAAATCCCAAATTCGTCGAAATCCATTGAAAATTTCTGACGGATATAGAGATTACCCGTCGGAAAGTTTTGACGGATTTTTGACGGTTTAGGGTTTACACGTGCCTGTCATGCATTCATGTAACGTAACTGAGCCTTGATTTTCTCTTGGCCTCGGAAATTTATGACGGCCAAGCAAAAATCAAGGAGTGATTACGTTTTACCAAACGTTTTAAGTAAACCGCCATCAACTTTATGATTGGGGATGGAAATTTCTTGCCTATTACTCATGTTGGCTCAGGTAATCTGCCATCAACTTCATGTAATCTTCCTTTAAAAGATAATTTGGTATGCCTAGATATAGCAAAGTCTCTTTTGTCTATTTCAAAACTCACCACAAATTATCCTTACTCGGTTAAGTTTGATGCTAAAATGTTCATGTTAAGGACAAGGAAACAGTAATGGCTTGTACATATTGGAGGATCCAAAGCTTCAAGTTCTCTACTCAAATCAACAACAATCGGCAAGTTTTGAAGTGTGCCATAGAAGACTTGGCCATCCAAATGACAAGATTCTCTGACAAATTTCTCAAAATAAGTTCATTAGTATAAATAAACTAGCTCACAACATGTGTGAAGCATGTTAGCCAGGCAGGAGTAGTCGTCTCCCTTTTTATGCTTCAAGACCTCTAGAGAGAATTCACTGTGATCTCTGGGGTCTTCCACCAATAATATATGTTCAAGGATTTTGTTACTATGACATTCTCATAGATAACTTCTCCATATATAGCTGGTTCTACCCTTTAAAGAAAAAATCAGACTTCAATTCTAGTTTCATCATGTTTCAAAAGATGTGGAAGTACAATTTGATTCAAAGATTGGAACGTTCTAGTGTGATGGTGGTGGTGAATTCTTAAGTAAACAATTTCTTCAACATCTACAAGAACCAGGAATCAAACAGTTTGTGTCATGTCCATACACTCCTCAACAGAATGGACTAGCTGAACGAAAACACAGACATGTGACAGAACTGGGATTGTCCATGATGTTTCAGAGCAAGGTTCCTCAAAAATACTGGGTTGATGCATTCTTCACAGCAACCTTCCTGTTAAATATGTTGCCTTCTACTGTAATTGACAAGAACAAGAGTCCCTTTGAAGCACTTAACAAAAAGAATCTTGATTACACTTCATTGAGAACATTTGGTTGTTCATGTTTTCAAACCCTCAGTGATTATGCTGAGAATAAGTTTGATCCTAAGTCACTCAAGTGCGTTTTTCTTGGCTATACAAAAAAATATAAAGGGTACATATGCCTATATCCTCCTACTGGCAGAGTGTATGTGAGCAGACACATACTATTTGACGGAGAAAAGTTTCCATTTGAAGAAACATACAACTATCCACAACTCCAAAAACAAACAGGACTGGTTGAAGCATGGATCAAAGGCATGTTAACAACTTCAGTGTCTATGCAGACCTGTAGAGAAAATTCACTGCTACATGAATGTGCGTCAACTGTAGCAGAAACATCTATCTGTGTATAACCACCAACTTCAGAGCAAGTTCTGTCATCAAAAACAAGTTCAACAGAAAATCTAATATTAGCAACTAGAGAAGAGCCTGCAACTCAAACTACACCTGGATGTCTACAACAAGACAGAGAAGAATAGGTACCAATCATTAATAAGGATGAGAGTTCTGGGTGTACGACAAGCTTTGATCTTGAACCTATAGGCAATAGCTCTTTGTCACCATTACACGATCTTGGTATTTCTTCTGCATCTGTTCAATCAAGCCATCCGATGATCACTAGGCTAAACATGGGAATAAAAAAGCCAAATCCAAGATATGCTCTAATCACTAGTAGAGAATCATACACATAACCCAAAACTGTAACTAAAGCACTAAAGGACTTAAAATGGAAAGAAGCAACGAATGAGGAAACTGGAAACTGCTATGACACAAAAACTTGGTCCTTAGTCCCAACTACTTCAGACATGAACATACTGGGCAATAAGTGGGTTTTCCGGATAAAACTAAAAGCAGATGGTGGCCTGGATAAGATCCAAGCACGACTATTAGCACAAGAATTCAACGAAGAAGAAGGTATATATTACTTGGAAACCTATAGTCTTGTTGTCTGGTCTGCAACAGTTTGTCTAGTGCTACACATTGCAACTACCATGCAATGGGATGTAAAACAAATGGACATGAGAAACGCCTTTCTACAAGGTGATCTGAGTGAGACTGTCTACATGAAACAACCTATTGGATTCATAGACAAAGCCATACCTGATCATGTCTGCTTACTACACAAGTCACTATATGGTTTAAAATAGTCACCGCGAGCATGGTATGATAAGTTTACCAACTTTCTACTGGAATTTGGGTTTAAATGCAGCCACTATGATCCTTCTCTAGTTGTCTACATACATAACAAAGATGTTATTCTACTGCTCATTTATGTGGACGATATGGCAATAACGAGAAATGAGTATTCAGCCATAAAAAGAGATTGTTCCAAGAACTCAATCAACAGTTTCGTATGAAAGATATGGGAAAGTTTCATTACTTTCTGGGAATTCAAGCACATTTCCACTCTGAAAGTTTGTTTTTGTCTCAGGAAAAGTATGCAGAAGAGTTATTAACTGCTGCAACTATGAGAGATTGTCAACCAATTGCAACCACATTATCTCTTTAGCTGGACAGATTCACATAAGGAAAAGAAGAAACAAATTTTTTCCCTAATTCTACATATTTCATGAGTTTAGCTGGGAAACTCCAATACCTCATGCTAACACTACCATACATTCAGTTTTTAGTGAATTATGTGTGCCAAAAGATGCATGCTCCATCAGTTTCTGAATTCAAATTGCTAAAGAGGATCGTGAGGTATATGAAAGGTACAATTACAATGGGCATTAATTTCAACAAGAACACAAACTGTACATTAAGTGCATATAGTGACAGTGATTTTGCTGGTTGTAAAATTACAAGGAGATCAACCAGAGGATTCTGTACATATCTTGGAAATAATCTTGTCTCGTGGTCATCGAAAAAGCAGCCTATTATCTCAAAAATCTCTATAGAAGCTGTTTACAGAAGCTTGTCCGAGGTTGCTTCTGAGTTGAAATGGATTGGCTCAGCTCTTCGTGATATAGGTATCCCCCTCATTGATACTCTGGTGCTTTACTGCGAAAATCTCTCTGCGGTGTACCTTACTGCAAATCCAGCATTTCACGCTCGCACGAAACACTTTGACACTGACCATCATTATGTCAGAGTACGAGTTGCTATTGGAACCTTAGTGGTAAAACATATACCTGATTATCACCAAATTGCATACATATTCACCAAATCGCTGCAAAGTTTGAAAGGGGTTATCAAGACAGAGAACCCTACTACAAGTAAGATGAAACCTCTGCTTCAGAAAGAGTCTTCAAGTCTTCAGAAAGAGCCTGCAACTCTTCAACGTAAACCTGCAAAGAAAGAAAAAAAGCAAAACGGATTACAGATGGCAAGAGGCAGTACAAAATTCAGTATAGAGACAAAGAACATGTTTGATTCATTAAAGAAAAAAGATGAGTGACAAAGCACAATCCAAGCTGTAAACTTATCTCATTTTTGTAAAAACGCTTATAAAAGCAGAACCTGTAACTCTGTTTTACATAAGGTGAAATGAATCAATAAACAAAATAATCAATCATCTTCTTCAAGCTCTCAAGCTTCTTTCAGGTATTGTAGTAAGCCGTGTCATTGATATAAAGTTTATAATGGTGATTAGGGTTTTAAAATCAGATTGAGAGAGATTAGTAACAAGGGTTTATGAATAAATCTTTTTATTTAGGTCTCTAAAAGCCGTTGGAGAGTGGAGCTCAACTCTAATCAAGATGGAGTACTGAAAGTTTCTTGGTTTTCGTAGAGGCGAAAAACATCCGTGGATGACTCAATATGCGGAATATCATTGTGGAAGATGATGTCGTTTGTGTACGTCCTATGGTCAGGACTGCCTATGGTTCATCTTTAAAATATCTTCATCTTTGAAAATATGAACTGATTCCTTCTTTGTTTTGTAAAACTCTAGGTAGAAGTAGGATGTATTCACGACGATGGCAGCTTAGAGCTACAAGCTCCAAGTCACAAGTGTCACAAGTATGGCAAGGTTGGTGATTCTAATCTGGCACATAGTCTAAGTTATACATTTTTGCTAGTCTCTTCCTCTCTAAACAATGAATCCCTTCTACATCTAGACGAGGTAGTACTTCTCAAGGTTGATCCTTACTTGGTTAAGAGAAGTAATCATCACATTCATTACATAGAAAGTCTTGGAATCAATTTTATTCTCGGCCGTAATGGCTTTATTTGGGTTGGGGAACACGTTCTAGTCCAAGATCCTATGATTGTGAACACAGGAATAGAGCAAAGCCATACTACATTCCTGACTAGACTACGCACTATCAGAATTGGTAATGCGGTACGGGTTTTGTCTAATCTAGGTTTCACCATGAATCTAGAATTGATCATGGAAACTGTTAACTTAAGTAACACGGAGAATATCGACGTACATGACATGCTTGGATCAGATTTTCACGTTTTGGTCGCAGAGAATGAAGCTGAAAGAAAAATAAGAATTACATAGAGGAAAAATGTGAAAGCCCCCATAAAAGCTTGTGATGTTAGGGTAACAAGAATTTACCAACAGGTCAGATAAACTATCCAGTAAACCTAGATTACCTGTTTGAATTTTCAAAAGTCTTTTAAAAAGTTTAAAATTTCCCAACATTATTAGATATTGTCCAAAACTTTCTAAAACAATATCTAAATTTTCTAAAAGTTTCTACTATTACCTAAAATTATCCCTATAGTCTAATAAATCTTTTAAACGAAACTAATGTTGTTGAGGAAGATAAAGCCTTTGTTCAAATTGTTTATGTACGTGCAAGAGAACCAATAACCAACGAAAGAAGAAGAGTGTCATTGGAAAGATTTATCCGACATATTTATGATAATTTTTTTTGATGATTTATGCTGTCAAATTTCTCCGACATATTAGAGTTTCCAGTGCTTAACTTCCGACAAATTTTTTGTCGTTGGAATGAGACATATTTTTGGTAGAAGATCAGGAGAATGCTATAATGTGGATATATGTTAGAGATATGTATATATTTAATGAGATTGCATTAGTTGGATACTTGGTTTAATTTGTTCTCTATATATATTGTAATCTCGTACAATTATTCATATGAGATTAGCGTCAATTCTTCCAATTCATAAACTCAATATTTTGTCAACTAATGTATATGATCTACATGAGTCTATGTTGGTAATGAAAGAGTCATCCATTTCAGTTGTGGAGGCGGTCAAGAAACTAGAACATGGGACCTTCTTGGACAAAATCATTACTAGTTCTTCACCAAATCATGGAGTCAACCCATGTCCAACTTGCGGATATCCATCCTAGCCAGCTTAGAGGTGTCTTATCTTCTTGCCTCGATTGCTTCCTCGCTGGTGGTAGTCTCTACCGCTTCGAGTATAGTGCATCTTCCATTACCTTTCTTGCCAAACCTTGAGAAGATGCATGCACAACAGTGCCATAAGATCTCCCAAATGAAATAGTTTATCGTGTGAACTAACTCTTGCAAAATGGTTTTGATGTTTACAATCTTATCACTAATAATTGTGAAAGTTTTGTTGAGTACTGCAAAACATGTTTGGTTTTCAAAGATCAGGCTGCTACGAGCAGTCAAGTCTTGTTAGGGGCTTAGACTTTTAACAGTTACGCTACTGTGATAACAGGAGCAACAACAAGAACAGTTTTTGTTACGATAGCAGAAGTAAAGAGCAACTTTTGTTGCGACAGTAGGTTCAAAGTTGTTTTTCCTTGTTTCTTTGCCACGTTCTCCAATATTGGTCATCTGATTGGTGACAAAAGCATGAAACATCGCAGAAAGGTGCATATGGAGAGACTTGTTTCTATTGGTGCATGAAATGAGCTCATTTAAATTAGGAATGGGTTGATGTTGGTGCATGAAATGAGGTAATCTAAATTACCTTTTAATAATTTGTTATTCGTTGTTGACTAATTCAAATGCCGAGCCTCCTATATAAAATGTTGTCCTATGTTGCCTTAATGCTTATGCTATAAAAATTATGTCCCATGTTACCTTAATCAAATGCCTCAGTTTAATTCATGAACTAGAAGCGGATTGATGTTGGTGCATAAAACAAAATAATCCACATGACCACTTAATAAATTTTTATTCGGTGTTGCCTAATTCAAGTGCCTCCGCTCATGTATAAATGTTGTCATGTGTTGCCTTAATACCAAATGCCTCAAATTTGAGAAATGAGTTAATAAGATATGTTATGTGTTGCCAAAAAATTGCCTCTGTTCAATTCATGAACTAGAAACGGACTGATGGTGGTGCATGATATGAGGTAATCTAAATTACCTCTTGATAAATTTATGTCTGGTGTTGCCTAATACAAATGCCTCAGCTGGGGTATAAATGATGTCCCGCGTTGCCTTAATACAAAATGCCTTAACTTTGAGAAATGAATTCACAAATTTTGTCCCATGTTGCCTAAAACAATTGCCTCGTTCAATACATGAGCTAAAAACGGAATGATGGTGCATGAAATAAGCGATATAAATTATATGTTGATAAATTTCTATCCAATGTGACTTATTCAAATGCCTCGGTTTGGGTAAAATTTTGTCTCATGTTTGAAAGATAAGTTCATAAATTTTCCCTCGTGTTTCCTAAAACAAATGTCTTGGTTCAGTTCATAATCTAGAAACGAATTAATGATGGTGCATCAAATGAGGTAATCTTAATTACTTCTTGGTAAGTTATGTCTCGTGTTGCCTAATACAAATTTCTCGGCTCGAGTATAAATGTTGTCCCCTATTGCCTAAAAGAAATGTCTTGATTAATTAATAAACAACGGATTGATGCTGGTGCATAAAATGAGATAATCTTAATTACCTCTTTATGAGTTTTCTCCCATGTAGTATAATACAAATGTCTCGGTTATAAATGTTTTCATGTTTTGCCTTAATACCAAATGCCTCAGGTTTGAGAAATGAGTTAAAAAAATTTGTCATTTGTCGCCAAAAAATAAATGCCTTTGTTTCAGTTCATGAACAATGGACTGATGATGACACATGAAATGAGATAATCTTAGTTACTTCTTGATAATTTTTTGTCTTGGATTTCCTAAAAGAAATGCCTCAGTCAGTCTTTGAACAAAAGATTGATGGTTGTGCATAAAATAAGGTCATCTTAATTACCTCTTGATAAGTTATGTCATGTGTTGCCTAGTAAAAATGCCTCGACTCATGTGTAAAGGTTGTCCCGTGTTGCCTAAAATAAATGTTTCGGTTCAATTCATGAACAAAAGATTGATTGTGGTGCATGAAATAAGGTAATCTTAATTACCTCTTGCTAAGTTCTGTCATGTGTTACCTAATACAAATGCCTTGGGTGTAAATGTTGTCCCGTGTTACCTAAAAGAAATGCATTGGTTCAGTTCATGAACAACGAATTAATCATGGTGCATGAAATGAGGTAATCTTTATCACCTCTTGATAAGTTTTGTTCGGTGTTGCCTAATAAAAATGCTTTGCCTCGGCTATAAATGTTGTCATGTGTTGACTTAATACCAAATGCCTCTAGTACAAGAAATGAGTTAATAAATTATGTTTTCTGTTGACTAAGAAAATACCTCAATTCAGTTCATGAACGTGGTGCATGAAATGAAGTAACCTCTTGATAAATTTATGTCCGGTGTTGCCTAGTACAAATGCAATTGCTCAGGTACAAATAATGTCCCTCATTTCCTTAATACAAAAGTCTCAAGTTCGAGAAAGAATTCACAATTTTTGTCCCATGTTGCCTAATAAAAATGCCTCGGCTTGGGTATAAATGTTGTCACATATTTCCTTAATAAAAAGCCTTAGGTTTGAAAAATGAGTTTATAAATTACGTCCTGTTTTGCCTAAAAGAAATGTATCAGTTCAGTTGATGAATTAAAAACAGATTGATGGTGGTGCAATAATCTAAATCACTTCTTGAGAGACATAGCGTTTGCACCTACTTTGTAGTATTTTAAATATCAATAATCCTATTACTACAAGAAAACAGTGTTAAATTCACGGAAAATTCCATCAAATTTATGACGGGCTATTTTCCCACCATCTATGATGGACAGTTTTCTGACAAATTTTCGATGGATGATTTACCGAAAAATTTCCAGCTGATATATTATTATTTTTTTAACATCTTCATTAACTAATCATAATATTTATTCTGCAATACAAAAGTGATTACATATAGAACAAACAGATAGAAATGATAAGAAGTATTGTCCGGTATAACTTATTTTGCTAAAAAAGCTGCTGGTTTATTATATTCTCGTCTTTTCCAAATGAAGTGTGCTTCATCAAAATGGTTTTTCCAAACTTGTGCTTCTCTAATCCAATTAAGGGCTTCGAAATTTATCGTAACTCCATTAGTATTTCACTGACGTAAAATATGTCGTTGATACACCCTATTTTCCGTAGGTAAGGAATTGGCAAGAAGTCTCCATAAGAAGTGTTGAATCTTTGGTGTTGTTTTCAACTTCCACACTTCCTTTTTGAGCTCGATGTTTCCGTTTGTTGGTACTGGTTTGCGTGTCGTTGGTAGATGCGTCGCCAACCAATACGCCGATTTCACTGTATAAACTCCATCTTTTGTATAATGCCAATCCAAGATATCTTCCTTCGCGGTCGCTGTGATTTTTAATGACAGTACATGATTCACATCCTCTTCCGCAACCAGTTCCCAAACTAGTACCTCATTCCAGCCCGTTTTTGACATATTGAACCAATCACTAACCATACAATGTGTAACTGCACCATCTCTAGGTTTTGGCGGTCTTGGTGGATGCACATGTAACCATGGATCCACCCAAGAGCTTACTAGCGAACCATCACCAATAACAAACCTATTTCCTTGTCGTAAAAGATTTCTTCCTTGAATAATCGATTTCCATACATAAGAAGCTTGAACACCTTGTTTTGCATTCAGAATATTGGTATCATAGAAATACCGATTTTTTAACACCTTCGCCATTAGGAAATTAGGGTGTTGTAAAATTCTCCATACTTGTTTCCCAAGCAAAGCAAGATTAAAATGTTCTAAATCTCGAAAACCCAGGTCGCCTTCTTTCTTTGGCAAACTTAGTCTATCCCAAGCATACCAATGCATACCTCTTTTGTCATCACCAGAACTCCACCATGATCGAGCTAAGATACCATTAATCTCTGTACAAATCGCTTTAGGTAACTTGAAAATATTCATCGAATAAACCGGTAAGGCTAGGGCAACTGATTTCAAGAGGACCTCCTTGCCTGCTGGAGAAAGAAATTTTTTACTCCATCCTTGTGTTTGATCTTTAACCTTGTCTATAATATAGGTGAACAAATCAGCTTTGCTTCGACTAATATTCTCCCGAAGTCCCAACTATTTTGTACCACCACCATCGTTATGGATACCCAAAATATGGCACATTCTACTCTTAATCCTGTGATTTACTTTGCTCCCAAATGTTACTGACGATTTCCGTAAATTAACTACCTGACCCGACACAATTTCATATTTTGACAGAATAGTCTTTATAGCCTGGCATGATTTTTCATTCGCCATCGAGAAAAATAGTGAATCCTCCGCAAACAATAAGTGAGATACTGTTGGTCCTCGGGTACTTATCTTTATTCTTTGTATTTGTCGTTCTTGTTCAGCCTTAGTAATCATGTGTGACAATACTTCCGCACATAGAATGAAGGGATGTGGTGATAAAGGGTCTCCTTGACGTATACCTCTTCCTGGGTGTATAAGTCCATGTGGGTTTCCATTGACAAGTACTGATTAGCTTGCAATCTTGATAACACCACGATGTACATTACCATGAGAATCAGTGATCAAGAGTATCTATTTCTTATTTTCCTGGCCCTTGAAAAATTCTGGAAATACTTTGTGTTTCGATCTCCTGCTTGTAACCAAGTATTCCTGCTCTTTTGTTTCCAAAAACTTTCTTCATCAAGATAGGCTTCATTTAGTTCTTTCCTCATCTGATCCCTTTCAGTTGTGGAAACATCTCCTATAGCTATAACTTTATCAAGTCTGCGACGGAGGAGTGTTATTTTATCCTTTGCAGAGTATGATGGTTATTCTTCCATAATGAGATTTTTCGTCTACATTTTGAAAGGCATTGTGTTAAGGAAACTGCATTTGTTTCCGACGCATATGAACCAGACCAGTCCTGTAATACCGCTTCTTTAAAACCCTCGTGATTAAGGAATCGACCATCATATCGAAACAGACCTCTTCTACACTCTGTTTCAACTGAAATATGTGTAACAAGTGGTATGTGGTCTGATTCAAATATTCTAAGACTTATGTTTCTGAGTTAGGAAACAGAGTAATCCACTCCGGCGTTGCCATTGTACGATCTAGACAGCATGATACATAATGTGAACCTCATTGTCCAGCCCATGAATAACGATCTCCAACCGATTTTAGATCCATAATGTTGCAGCTTCTAATCATTCGTCGCATATCACTAAAAGAACTTTCAGGTCATCGATTTCCACCTTTCTTCTCGCCATTATTTAAAATCTCATTGAAGTCCCCCAAGAGTATCCAAAGCTGTTCCTTTCGTGTAGTTGAGATCCTTTCTAATCTCTCCCAGAGATTGTTACGCAAATGAGGTTTTGGGTTGCCATATATAAAAGAAAAGTAAAAATCCAAACCATTATATTGAACATAACAATCTACAAGGTTCAAAGATTGGAAATTAACTACTAAATTAACATACTCCTTCCAAAAGATAGCTAAACCACCACTAAGACCATTAGGTGAAACCGCCACATAAATCCATAAACCCAATTTACAACCTTTATCTCGGATATAATCATCTTTTTGTTTCGTTTCCGAGAAGCATATGATGTCCGGGAGATATCTTCGATTTATCTCCTTAAGGCGTCGAACTGTCGAGTCAATCGTAGACCTCAACAGTTCCAACAGGTTGTCCTCATGGCATATGTGGTGGTTCAGGGTCCACTGCGCCTCCATCAAGTCCTGACATAGCCTTATCTGTGTGTTCTCGAGTACTGTCTCCTAGTTCAAGGATTTGTGGTTTCTTAACGCCCATTGGATCGTGACTTAAACCAGGTAAAGCCAAAATCTTTCTCTTCCTGCCTCGTCGTGAGTCGTCTTCCACATAATCTTCAAAGAATTCATGATGATTTGTATTACTATCCAACACTGAAGTTGCATCTTCATTGAGTAGTTGCATCATATTCAAACGTGCTTTGTTTCTGTCTTCAGCTACAACAGGATCATAAATATCATTTGTTTCCCATTCACCTGCCCACATATCATGCCTACCTGGTTCCTCCTCTTCAGCAAAACCTTCATCTTCAACCAACTGGTTCTCAGTTTCATGATCATCGTCTCCCATTCGTTCTACATCATCAACAGTGTTGACATTGTTCAAAGTGACATTCTCTTCATTTGCTATAATGTCAGATCTCTCGCCAATTGATAAGAATTTCCATCCTCATCATTGTTGTCTGCAGCATCATGTGTCCCAATGGGAGCTTCAATAGGAATACGACATTCACTAATATCATGAGTTATCAATCCACACACTTCACAGAATCCCCTCAGACGTTCATAAGTCAGGCGTAGGATTGTATTAATTCTTGGAGTAAATTGGAGAGTTCGTCAAAAACGAAGAGGCATGTCAACATTCTAATTGATGCGTACCCTGACATAAGACATGTGAATCGCTGCTTCAGGGTTGAAATCCACCTCCATAAACTGCCCAATTCCTCTTCCTATATGTATCACCACTGCCTCAGTGAGATATTGAAAAGGAATGCCTCGAACTTGAATCCAAAATGGAATATAGCGCAGCAAGGATGTAGTCATCGATGGTGTCCAACATTGTAAGATAAGGATTCTTTCCGAGAATGCCCAAGGACCACAGCGCAAAACCAGTTCCATTTCTTCCTCAGTAGGAAAAACAAACTGAAATTGCCCTCTTTCAATTATTCGACCATGAATGATCCAAGCCTGATCCCAAAGACGAGGCATCACTGCTACAATTGATCGAAGATTCTATCTTCGAGGCATCACCGGACATCCCATGATAATGAATCTATTTTCTGCTGCCCCCTGATTGAGAACACTTGGCGGTATTGGATCGGGTCATCCTCAGTGCCCAGGTCGATGTCTTGCATTGCCCGATGAATGTTATCCGCCATGAGAAGTTGAAACTGATGAAATTGAGAATACAGAGAGTTCTCAGTGATGAGAATTCACCAATGAATATGACTGAAGAGCGGTAGCCAACCCTTTGATTTATATTGGAACCGTTTACTCCCAACCGCTGTATAACCGTCATCACAACAAAAAGGATCTGTTGTTGTGGAAATAACCTTTATGAATTGATCGTGGATTATGATTTGAATCACTACAATTCCGGAATCAAAGCAGATCGACTCCACTAAGAAGAGAAACTGTCGAACAGTTAACCAAAGGGAGATTGTCTTCAAAATCGCCGTAATAATTGCCTGTGTAATCGCCATTGTATAATCGCCTTTTGATATATTATTTTATTAGTTTTAATTAACAATATTAAATTTATTGTAATTAATATATTAAATTCTAACATTCCAATTCTTAAATCTAACATTTAAATCCCTAAATTTCACTATCTAAATCCTAAATCTATGAATCTAATTTCTAAAGTTTTAGAAAGTTACAAATTGTTGTTGGTATTGTCCATAGATGATTTTAGATGAGGTTGTTGATGTTGGTTGTGAGGATGAGTAAAAATAAGAAGCTTTTGACAAAATTTGGAAAATTTGAAAATTTCTCTCAAATGGCAATTGAACTCGCGAAGAAGATGAGGTGATATACAGAAATAGATTTCCGACGGATATATCTTGAAATCCGTGAGAAAAAGCAGAAAATTTAATATTTGGCACGGTCTTGGAAAATATTTTGAACATTCATGCCAACTTTATTGCGATCAATCGGAAATCCATTGGAACTTCCCACGGATTTTCAATGGATCGAACTTTTTTTTACAAATTTAATTCACGCGGGACACAAAAACTTTTCACATGGTCAAAATTCCACTATATGTTCGAAATTTTTGACAGACAGTAAATTTTGACCGCGTGATTTGATTTGTCTGTCAAACATCTGATTTCCGACGGATTACTGACGGATTTGGGGTTTAGGGTTTGAATACGATCCGTTTCACAGGAAATAGGTTTGTAATATGAAATATTATTAATTTTAATGATGTATAACTAAGAAGAAGTTTGTTTTATATCAAAAATTAACAAACCAACAATTTTAAATTATCAATGTTATAAAAATAACATAAATTATATAATGCGTTAACAAACACTTTACTCTTAATCATGATTTTTTTTTGTAAACATTAATTTTACTTGTTTATAGGGTTAATTTGTGCTGTATGTTTTTGAAATTAGTTATAGGATTGTATTTGTAATTAGTTAGTGTCGATATTGTTGAAAATTAAACCCTAAACATGTCAAAATTTTCTTATGGATTTCTGATGGCCGACAGAAATTTCTGACGAGTTTCCGATCGAATGGTTTAATCGGAAATCCATCAGAAATCCGTCAGTTTTTGTCGGAATTTTAGAAAGTTATTCATTCCGCCAGAAATTCCGTCAGTTTTCCGACAACTTTCTTGTAGTGTATATTATATATTTGATCATTTGGAGCACAAAAAGAAGGGGGAGTCTGTTTTCATCGGATGTGGTTGATGGTGATCCATAATTGTATGTATCTATGAGCCAGATGTTAGGTTGTGTCGTGTGTTAAGTGAGAATCTTAGCAGATTGATGTAATATCTATCTCAGTTGATTATAAACATTCTGAATTTTGACTGATGATTTCACTAGGCTGAGCATTATCGGATATCGAAAGTCTTTATGGAACATGAAGATCAACTAAGTTCTGTAATGGATCTTGGAGCAAGAACAAGCACAAGTGAGAAAATCGGAAGTAAGTACTCTTTTGCGCTCTTTCTTCGATTATTCCTATTTGTTGGTTTTTTCAGAATTTTTGTTTGGTTGTAAAGCCATAATTACAAAGAAAAAAAGAGTCAAGTTATTACAAAGGAAAATCAAAATGTAACCTTAGACCCGTTCGGGTGTCTAACTCACATTTCTTTGCAACCTGGTAGATGCACCAAGTCTTTGTATACTTTAAAATATCATTTTTTCTATAAATATTTTGCCTCATTCTGAAAGTGGAGCTGGTCTTTCATTCTATATATGAAGCATCCTCGTATGCTTCTTCGACGTTGGACAATCAAGAAAAGAATTGGTTGTTACCTTTCAATGTTGTGTTTATTTCCAGAAAAAAATAACATGAACACTATAAGATACTCTAAAACTGTGGAGAGGATAATCATTGTAATTGAATTTCAGGTTTGAAACAGATTGATCTCTTGGATCAACAACTACAAACAATTCAGATAAGCTATATCAGGTATGGCCAAAAAACCGGAACCAAAAAACCAGAACTGAACTAAACCGAAATTATGGGTTCATGTAGTATTCGGGTAAGCTTAAATAACCGAATAGATCTTCTATATTTTTGTTTGGTTATCGAGTAATATCAGGTAATACCCAATCCAAACCGATTTTTGAATTAGTACAAGAATGAAATAAACACTTAGATGACATAATACCTATATGCAGGTAATTTTAGGTAATTTTAGGTAATTTTGAGTAATGACGGTTACATTTGGTTAATTACGGGTAAATTTGGGTAATTTTGTGATTTTCGATTAAACGGATATTATGGATATAAAATAACTGAGCTGAACCGAAAATTACCGTGTTCAAAACTGGTTTCTACAATAAATACTCATATCCGAACCAAACCAATTTTTTATATATTTAAATGCAATAACCAAATTACCCAATACCTGAAAGTTCTGAATGTCCATCCCTGGACCTCAAGACCCTTTTTTGGTTTCATTTACTATATGAGGTTTTTAAAGAATGACATATCCTTCTTGGTGCTCTTAGATGCAGCAAGTTTCTCGTATACTTCGTAATATATGTTTCTTTTGCGTCATGCATAAAATGGAGCTGAAAATCCATGAATCATCATATTCGGAGCGACAAAATATGTACCACTTTGACGTGTTTGATACGCTTACGTGGTAGCTTTGCTTAGATCCGGTTCTATTTGTGGAAAGTCTTGACAGATCTTGTTCGAGAAATAACAGGTTCCAATAGATCTGAAACGAACTCTCTAGACTATACTCGTTCTGTCGTTTTCTCTCTAAACTTTTGAACACTTCGATTTACTTCCTAGAAAATTTTAACTCTTCGCTAAAATCTAGACTATAATCGTTCAAACGTTTTCTCTCTAAACTTTTGAACTACTAAAGTCTACCAGGATTTTTATAGTCAACCCTTATTTATTTGCCATGTAATTTATTTCTTTTTTGTGACTATCTGGCGTATGTTTCTAAGGCTAGACTAGCAGGATTAGTGATCTTCGACGAAAAGGGAAAGTGCAATCTGATTTCTTTATTGAGTTAATAGTCACAAGTTGGACCAATATTTTTTTGGTACTCGGAGTCCATCATTTCTCAAGGCGTGCTCTATTCTAATTAATCCTTCTTTTTTTTTTTACCAATGTTGGATTTTTAAGTTTTGCTTAATTTTATATTTTTATTTTTTTCGTCTATTACATCACTATTCTTAAATTTTTTTATATAATTCTATTATGATGCTCAACAATTTGAAATATACGCGATTACTTTGAACAACTTCTTCAAACAATGATTTCACGCTATAAATTTTTTTGACAAATGGTTCTGCATATACGATATTCTATGATGGACATGTTCTCTCTCCAACACTCGAGTCTACGACGTGATAGACATGCTCTTTCCGCAATATTTGGATATACGACAAACATATAGTTCTACATGTACGATATCCCCACGATGGACATGCTCTCTCTGCAACATGAGACCACGACGAACTATTTTATTTACAGCACTCTAAAACCTCTAAAAAAATTTGCATCTATTAATTTGTAAAAAATTGTATTCCCTAACAATCGAATCCTAGACCTGATGTATAAAGTTTTAAATCCTTGACTGATGGGCCAAAGCCCGAGGGTGCTTAGACTTTTATATCTTTCAATATTTTTAGGGAAAATTACTACAATAATACTATAATTACAATTAATGACTAGACTAACCAACAAAAAGTAAGGAAAATGAGTTTTCTTTAATCACAAAAGTGTCCTTCAAATCATGTGGTTAAAAATAATAATTACAAAAATGTCATTACTAATTAATTCCACATCAACATTATTTCTGTTTTTTTTAAATAACAAATATTTACAATTTTACCACCGCTACAAATAAATCTGCGGCTCTATGATATGGCAGATTTTTTGGAATGATATTTTTTTTGCCGTAAATATTTTTCGCAGATTTAATTTATGCCACATAGTTATGTATGACAGTGGTTGCAGATTTTGTAATTCATCACAGATTTTTTTCCTGTAGTAGATTTATTTTTCAAATTCATGATAGAAGTAGATTTTTTAATTTTTCGACACTGATTGAAAATCTCTCGCAGATTTTTTTTCCACCGTAGATTTTTTTTACGTTGGAGTAGAGTTTTTTCAACTACTAGTTACTGTAGATTTTATTTAAAAAAAAATAATTGCTAGACTAACATTATCGTTACTGCAGATTTTTTTTAATTATCGCAGATTTTTTTTTCAAAACTTAATTATCACAAAATGTGCAATTTCTTTTACAGCAGAGATTTAAATTTTTTTAGTGGCCGCAGACTTTTTGTCGCAAATTTTTTGCTGATATATTATAGTAGATTTGTTTGCTCGAATGTTATCGCAGAGTTTCTGATTATTGGCGGAAAAATAGAAAACAATATACGAAATCATAACTAAAAAATATGGAATATTTTGAAATATCATAGGATCTTTCGACCTAAAAAATAGGGTTTTATTATGAACCTTCTTTTTCTTTCTCAATCATTCGTTCCATTATATACCATCATTTTCAAAAAAATTCATGACTCTCTTTTCAAAATAAATTGGTTACGCAATAATACTATGTACCATGTAATCCTTGTATCTCAAGTAAAAATGGTTGTAAGTATATATATGAACTTGTTGCCGCTGGTAACGAGGCCAGACTAAAGGGTTGAATGCCATTATGAGTGGTTGATTTATGTGAAATTTAGAAGTAGATGTTTTGGAATTGTTGAATTCATGTCATGCTTAATTTTGTTATTCCTGTATACAATATTAACTTAATTTATTGATTGTTGAATTTTGCAGGGTATTTATGTGCGTTTATCATTGGTTTGTTTGACTATTGGAGTAGAAGACTTTCGGTTCTCATGGCCTCTTCTCACTTTAGTTAATTGAGAAAGATCATGGCTGATTAGGTTTGTTAGATATCATGAAATCATAAACATAAAGTGAGTATATATATTTTGTGTTTATGGGAATACCATCTCTAATTCATAAACACTAACTCCAAGTTATTGTCTTTTTTGCCTTCTTTCCACATCTTTATTGTCTTTTCTGTCTCGCATGTTACAAGCCTTGAACCCGTCTGATCATAACATGCTACATATATACCAGCTTCACGCTCTAGCGAACCTAACCATGTAAATAATATAAGAAAAAATTACTACTTGCAATCCCAGAGAGTAGAGACTAAAAACTCTTTTCACTACTTGAAACTTGAGAGCTTCCTTGGTTCCTTAGAACTAATCATAAACCTCAATGCCTTAAACTTCTTGCGAAGCACAAGAGCAAAGAATTAAGAAACAGTTTGAGAGCATACCAGGCTGTACAATAGTTTCTGCCTGTTGGAAATTGTGACCACTCTTCTAGTCCCAGAACCATAAGCTTCCTTTATCACCTACGATTGTACAAAGACGGGGACATTTTAGTTCAATATGAGGTTGGGTAGATGAAATGTGGAGGAAAGGCGGGTACAATATCAGTGCCTGCTGTAGTTATCAAATAAAGGATTTGGAAATGAAATAATACCTCAAATGACCATTACACCATCCTTGTTTACAGCAACTGCGTTAATTGTCTCTCTGCTGAGAACTGGTCAGTGGAGAAAGCTAAGATTAAAATACATCAGGAATCTAAAAGGTGTAAGAGAGTGGATTAAGACTCATATAACTAACTGCAAGGATTCCAAAAACTTAAAGCATATTGCAAAGCTCTAAGGTTGAAAAATAAAGACAATTACTCTTTTCGATGGAGAGCCATTGCTCGGACAGTCTTCTTATGATGTGTTAGAGTTGTCATCGTCCTGCGTGATTATAAATATATTTGTTAGCCCAACCCTGCATATAATGAAAAACTCGACAGGAAAGAAAAGAAAAAGTCCAAAACATTTCAGAATTGATGAACTTTGCTCAATGCACATCACAGGCAACTTGTGGACATATAATGAGAGGTAGAATTTTAGAGAATCCATGTAGAAAACCTTAAACAAGTATAAGGTAAGCAATTTGGTGTTATATAAGTCAAGAAAAATGCTATAAGATAGATAGGAATGTGGTTAAAGTATCATTTGATGACATGATTTAAATTATTGGTTTCTTGTTTAAGTAGGTCATAAATAGAATACAAACAAATAAATCTACTTTCGTTCTGGAATCAAAATAAACCTACCGTAAAGCAGTCACGACCTCTTTATGGCTATTCAAAACACTCTCATAGGTTCCTTTCTCACAATCCCATATTCTTATACTTCCATCTGGATATCCAACTGCCACCTGGTTCATTACAATAGAATCAAACAACAACAAACTCTAAGCACCGTGAATATTTACTAATATCATGGGAAGACTATGAAGAAACACACATAAGTTCATTGCTTTTCAGAAATTTAATCAAAGACACATCTTTTAAGAGGATGAAGTAAGCAAATTGCTTTCTTTATGTCATTGCTAAATCAAACAGTTTTTGCTCAAACATTTACTTCTTTGCCATAAGTCAGTAATTTTAGCTTAAATTCAAATTTTACAACATTATAGCTCTATTCATCTAACAAATAGACCATAAAGTTAACAAATTTCAAGGAACCAAATAAATCAAAAGTACCAAATTAGAAGCAAATTAGAAGCAAAGAGAGGAGATTTGAAAAATGGTTGTTGAAGTGAACGTAATTAGAAACTGAAATTGAGATAAAATTAAATATACGAAATCGTGATTATTTCTGATTTTTTTAATTAATTATATATTTTTTAAATAATTTTAATCTATAATAACATAAATATAAATATTATTTTTTATTTGGGTTTTCTTTTCTTTTAACAAAAGATTCATGTTAATTTTGTAAACTTTTTTCTAAAGTATTAATTTATTAATTAACTTAAATTATAGTATTATTCTAGACAAATAACACTATTTTATATACTTTTTTATATTAATGTTGGTACTACCACAGTAACTTAAGTCATGCATATCCAAACATCAGCAATTAAGGAGACGCAATTAAAGAGACAGTTGGTGTTGTTACAATATAAAATCAAAAGAATTAAATTCAACGGAAAAATGCAATTCTTGTGTAGATAAAAAAGATCGTAACCGACGACCACAAAAAACAAAGACCGAAACCAAGCGGCCCTTGTATAAGGCCGAAGAAGCTCATGCTTCGTACCAATAATTAATTACGAGTACTGAATATTAGAAGCAGATACAAACCCGGTCATACTTTTTTATTTTTTTCTTCAAAATGATAGTCCAATTTACAATATGATTTCACATTTTTTTTATTCTGACCAGAATGTGATTTCCTATTTATTTTTTATTTTTTTTACAACATGTGATACAATTTACAGAACAGAAAAATGGATATTTCATAGAAATAAAGAAATGGACTAATCAAATATGAGGTTTCTTGGTACAAAGTCAGAGAAATGTAGGGAGAAGTTATCAAATCGATCTTGTTTTATTTCATTGTTTGCATGAATAAATTTATGCTCCTTTAAAAAATAGCATTTTGATGCCAAAGAAAAAACTAAATTTATCATCTAAAGACCAAATTGTGGCAAGTCTTGTCACAAGGATAAGCACAGTCTATGAGCTTTGCTCCTCCTCTTTCGAAATACCAATCTCCCACAGCTACTGCAATACCCTGTTTTGGTATATAAAAGCATCAATAACATTTTTGCGTTAAACATGGCAACTTTTTTGACCACGAAAATAACATTACCAAATCGAACAAGAATTTTGTTTTGTTTTGACCAAAAATCTGTCTAAACATTTTTTTAATTATCAAGTCTAAAATATTTTAAGTATTAATTTCAAAAAAAAATTGCCATTTTTTGCCTTACTTTGTTCTTAACCGCAGGAGAGTTTTTGGAATACCATGTGTCATGCCTCTCAGTTTGGCAATGAGCAAAGCAAGAATTAAGGAACACACCATTCTTATTTGGCATAGCAAAACCCTTTACCAAATTCACCATACGTGTCCTGAAACCTATAAAGACAAATTTCAAAACAAAAAACATGATCTGAGATGTTTAGTTTAGTTTGGTTTATTCAAAAAATCAAGAACATTAATTAGCTCATGTTTCACCTTGCAAGAACTGGATCTGAGATGCAGTGCACTTAGCGTAATTAAGTTTACAGTCATTCCAACTTCCACTTGGATCTGCAGATTTGGGAGCTAAACTCTCTTGGATCTGCACAAAAATACAAAACATATCAAACACAGATTTTGCCTTTTGATGGTAAAGCTAAGGATCAAGAAAGTTAAATAACTAACCTGCCATGAATCATATGCAGCATTTAGAATAAACAACGGAGTCTTGATTTGGTTGATTAGGTTTTGTGGGAAAAAACACTGCAATATTGAAGAATGATGTACATTTTTTAGTAGATCAAGCTCACTACATTCGGTTCTGTTTCATTATAAAGATAGGCTAAAAGAAGTAAGATGAGAACAAATACCGAAGTTGGATTAAGACGGTTTATACAGTCTCGAGGAAGCATGGTTTGCAGATTCTGAAGGAAAAACAAATTGTTAGGTAGGAAGATAGAGTAATATATAAGAACGATCCACTCATTGTCAAGTGGTTTTGAGTTAAAAACTTGAGACACAGAATAACACATTGAAACATTCTGTGTTCTAACCTGTAATTTTACCACACTGGCGTATAACCGCCTAAGAGATCGACCTCCAGACACATCGATGCTTCAGTTACAGAAATCACAAAACCAGTCAATATATATATATACCAAAGTCATGACGTATACTTGTTATTCAAGGAAACTAGCAAAATCACTCACGCGTCAAGGAAAAAACCAGCATCACTCAAACATTTCACTCTGGTATGAGGAGGAAACAATTTTCCGAAATCATCACAGCGAAAAATCGCGGCAAGACCTCCAGCAGAACATCCAGAGAGCAGAGCCTGCTTAGCTTGACGCATTCCTTTTGATATCAATTCCTCCATGGCAGCTAGCCAAATTCTCTTTCCTCTAAACTGAAGTTTTGCAGCCTATTTTTCGCAAATGTACATATAAAAACAAATCAGTGTTACATAAGCAAGTTATCAAATTCAATAAATTATATGTTCTTAGGCTAAAGTTAAACCTTATTTTCACTGTCTCCGCTAAAGGATCCACCGTCACAATACCGAACTTTTACTCTATTCCAATTATAAAAATCTACAAGAAAACATTCAAAATGAGGTTAAACACATTATACAAAAGTGATTTATATTTATAAGACGAGGAGTTTAAGAGAAACACCTGGATTTTCCGCGGCGTTATCACTTAAAATTCCTATAAATGCTATCTCTTTCTCCATATATGAAGAAGATCCGCGGCGAGTAGTTTTACGGTATACACAATTTCTAATAGTATCACACCATCCACCTCCCTATCCAAACATAAAACAAGATCATGTTACTGACTAACAATGTACCCCAAATAATATTTGTGTTGCACAAACAAACCTCCAATTGAACAAGCCAATTGTTAGCTCCCGAACCAAACCCGCGATGCAAATGATATCCGGGCAAACTTCCATCCAAACACACTGCAAAAAAACGAAAATTGTGTAACAAGAAACATATATATTATCATAATATCGATATGTAATATGAAGAAGATCTTACCAGCAGCAGATTGAATGAGAGTGAGTCCTACCATTGGAAACTTAGCTTCAGAATAAATATTATTTTCAGTATGAAACATCTTTGTTCCATTAAAAACTGTGAACCACTCCATTTCATCAAACTCCATTATCCCATTCACAGGGATGTTTAGGAGAATGAGCCCAAAGAGACTATTCCAACTCCATAGAAGCGTCTTCATTTGCAACTTCTTGATCATGGTATGTTTCACACTTGATCACAAACCTTTGTTTATATGGAGAATAAGAGTGACTTGAGAGGAAAGAGAGATAGAGAGTGAGCATTAAATAAACAGACGTTTCTACTTAATATTAATTACCAGATTAAGGAGATTTAACTTAGATAGTTAAGTTTCCTTTGACAAAATTAGATTCCAGATCAAGATCTAGCCAACGTAAATATATAAATTTGGTTACCTTAGATCAGATCTTAGAATGTTGCAGACAGGTTGGAATTTTTCTAAACTAAACCAATCGTTAAGATATTTTAGAAAATTTAGATTTAGATTCTTAGGAAGCTGCCACATTTTTTGTCCTTATTGGTAATTATATTAATTTGGACCCTTGTGATAATTATTTGGTGTACCTTCCTTTTGACTATGTCACCACTTAATACAATTCCATTACGTAGAGACACGAAATTTCTATTAAGAGCCACATGATTAAAAAGCAGAGGTGTGTCTTAATCCTCATTTGTCTTGTCCCGACCTGTTTTTGTAGGGTAGGGAAGGGACAAATTTGTGACATTGGTGGTCTACTTCAATGGTCTCAATCGCATATATTCCTATCAAAGCCGGTGATGGAACTCGATCATCAATAGTCATACTCGGTTCCTTTTTTGCATTCGTTCGTTCTTTTCGTACAACTTCACCTTAAAGGGCTTCTCAATACTTGATTCTGTTGCTTGCACCTTTCCTAACTTGTCTGACCCATGCTGTTCTGATGAAATTCCTCAAAGAGGCTTGGTATCTGTCAAAGAGGCTTGATGAAATTAAAATCCAAATTAACCGCCACCGGCGGCGTCGGGATCGTGATCGTTGCCGGAATTGTGTTGTGTGTCTTCGTTGTTGATGCAAGATTCATCAACCAAACGACGTCGTTGATGGGTAATGACTCTAAACCAAAACAGTGTCGTTTTATTTGACATATAACAGGCTACTCTATTACCGGGCCTAAAACCTAAACGGTATATAAACGATTTATGAAAATAATTTTGTAACAAATTAATGATGCAGAAGTGACCAAAATTTTGAACAACCTATAGAAGGCCTATTAATGAGCGAAATGGACATCCATTCAAGAAAATAAAATTATATTAATTGGTTTTTCTTTGAATTTTAAAAACCTATGATTTTGATGTAAAGCAACGTTTATTCATAATTGAAAACTCAAATTTATTTAGAATTATATTAGTAATCATATATTATAATTTAATTTATTTGAATGGATAGTGGTTTACATATAGTTAACATTATATTGTATTATTAATAATATATTATCAATTGAATTATCGTAGAAGACAATTTATTTGCTTCTACGACAAGAAACAAAATTTATGAATTTGTGAGTCGATAAATTTTACGACTTTTTTAGAAATTAATAAAGCTATAATAACACTATTAGATAATGTCTTGACCCACACAACATTCACTACCACTAGAGATAGCCCACTCCATGTTGAATATTATGTCGATCTTACGCCATTGTGTTGCAGACATGAATACTCATGCGATTAATGATGCAAGTCTTTCTACTTTTTTTTTACAGTCGTATTGTGTTATAGTTTTCTTTATAAGCGGTTTGATGATTTCACTTTCTAGGTACTCTATTCCTTTTTTGTCAACTTCGTGTTCCATGCCTCCAGATCAATTGTGGTTATTACATTTGTGTTGATTGTATCACCGGTAATTTTAACTCTTCAAAAATGTTGTTTTATATCATTTATATGACAACAAATCTTTAAAAGTTAGCCTATTATAAAGTTCCATCAACTATATTTTATAGTACCAGTTTAATATTGTGTTTTAGATTGATCATGAAGTTATTCTATTATAAAGTACGTGAATTGTGCATTTGTTTTTCTAGAATATGTATCCATGAAGTTGGATTTAAGAGATGGAGTTTTAGATTGTACGTTTTGATATTTTATTATGTAATTAAAATTAAGAGTCTTGATTACATTTTAAGATTACTAGTTCAGATTTGATAATGAACGCAAACCTTGTGAAAATATTGTGTTTTTCGAGTTTTTAAAGATCAATTTAGATTTAATTTCATGCATTTACATTCTACATTTAAGATATTAGGTGCACGTATGCATACGCATTCATGTTTTGTAGGTTTTGAAGTCGAATGGATATATAAAAAAAGATCAAATGGGTTGAAGATGATCAAAATAGAGCAATAGACGAAATCTGGAAGTTTGGCGGGCAAGCCTAGCGGCCTCGCGTCGTCGATGGAGTGCAGCGGGCAAGCACCATCGATGGAGCTCCACGGCCTGATGTAGCGGCATTAAGACGCTGATGGAAGCTTGAATTTTTTTACCTGAAGAACTACTGAGCAAACACAGCGGCTTCATATGATCGCAGGACTACATCGGGCATCTGTAGCGACATCGTCACACCGATGGGATGCAACGGCCGGTTTTCTCGGCTTCATCACACTGCTGGACCGGACCAAGATTCCTAGTTTGATTCCTAAACCGGATTGATCGATTGGTTTAGTGTTAAACCATGCTTCCTCTATTTCTCATATAAATAGTACTTAAACCTAATTAGAGAGGGCATGATTTGTTTTAGAAATTCTTATTTGCCTCTTAAAGCTTTTGCTAAGAGTTTTGTATGAACTTGTTGAATCTAAATCATCAAATCTTCTTAAACCTTTGAGCTATCATAGTCACCAGCATAGCAAGCATCACTTTGAGATAGGTTCTCAATCAATTGCTCCTCTTGGTTTACATTCAAATTAGCAAAACTTCCATAACTTGCCATGTCTAGAGTTCTCCGGTACTTCTCAAGAAAGTCTCTATGATGCATGGGAAAAGCTTAAGGGTTACATAAGGAGTTGTCCTCATCATGGAGTCTCCAAAGATAACTTTTTGGCTATTTTTCATAAGGGAGTGCTTGAGAAGTACCGGAGACCTCTAGACACGGCAAGCTATGGAAGCTTTGCTAATTTGAATGTAAACCAATGGGAGCAATTGATTGAGAACCTAGTTTGAAGTGATCCTTGCTATGATGGTGAAGATGATAAGTATGAGAGAGACTAGCACTCAAGACCAAATGTTTAAGGAGTTTAATGAGAAGCTAGACAAGATGAGTAAATCGTTTCTCATAAGTCAAAATCCGGTCAACTATGTTGGAGAATTTGAAGGGTGTCAACAAAGATATCAACAAAGGCATCAAGAGATGGGTGTTGTTGTTGATGGTATTGAAGTGGTTCAGGAAGAAGTTCATTATTTGGGTAACTAAGGAGGGTTCCAAGGGAATTATTTCAACCAGAACTATAGGATCCACCCAAATATATCTTACCGGAGCACTAATGTGGAGAATCCTCAAGACCAAGTCTATCCTCCACTACAAGATAAAGTTTAAGGACACCAACCTAGGTCATTTGTCAACTAACAACAAGGAAGCTTTCAAGACAACATCCAAAAAGGGTTTCAATCAAAGCCCTAATTCACCAACCATGGAAACTTTTCTATTCAACTTCCTCCTTAGGACAATGAGATGAATGCAATGATGAAGAAACTTCTAGAGGGACAAACCAAAGGTTATGAGAATTTTGGTAAGAGGTTCGTTGAGATGTACAACAAGATGGATGAGATGTATAATGATCTTGATGGTAAGATCAATAGTTTAGCTTATCATATGAAAACCATTGATCTTAAGGTCGCTCAAGCCTCTTCAAGTTCCAAGAATCTATGTGGAGCATTACCGGCTAAAATCAAAACTAAGAAAGAATGGTATGATTAGTGAGCATGAAAGAGAGTGAGAGTAATTCTGATGTGGTTTAGAGTGAGAGCTACACACTATCAAGAGAGGATGACATGATTAGTGAGTATGAAAGAGATGTAGAGGAACTCTCTAGACTTCTCTATGATGGAAATGATGAGGATATGGTGAATAGAAATGATGAGAAGCTCAAGAGAGACACTAGAGAGAATGATGTGGTATCACTGATGGTTGAAAAGAAAGAAGCACCAAGTGTTGAGATTCCTTGTTATGAGCCTCCAATTCCATTTATCAAGAGAGTTTTCACCAAAGCTAAACATAGAGTCTTCTCAAGGTTCAAAGCTAACATGAGCAAGTGTAGAGTACATTTGCCTCCTATGAATAGGTTGCACCATGTTCATCTCCATGTAGAGTTCATTGAAGCCATTTTAGCAAACCGAGAGAAAATGGAAGAGGTTATGGAAGTGTTTAAACCACCAAGCGCAACACCGCTTGAACCCAAGGTAATTCCAAAGCTTAAAGATCTTGGTATATTCATCATAACTTGTTCTCTAGAATATTTGGAGCTTAATGATGCCTTGTGTGACTCCGAAGCTAGTGTGAATATGATGTCGCTTGAAATGATGAAAGTATTAAGATCCAAGAGATGGAGAAATATTCCTCTTTAATCACATATGTAGAGAATTATTAGAAACTTCCATTTGGGTTGATTGAGGACTATCCTCTTAAGGTTGGAGATTGCTTTGTTTCAACAAACTTCATGGTTGTGGACAGAGGGTAACCCGATAAGATTTCTCAAATTCTTGGAACTCCATTCCTCAACACCGCGGAAGCGAGCAGCAACTTCCCAAACAAGAGGCTGACTCTCCTCCATGTGAATCCCAAGGTCTCTTACCCAATCAAATATTCTTCTACAAAGTTTTGTGGAACAATCACACCTGAGTAAGTACAAGTGGAGAAGGTCAAGAATGAAAAAATTCTTCTTGTGCTCTAACCCAAGGATGTTGAGGTTTTGGATGGTGGTTTTTTAGGGCTTATATTCGAAGAATCAATGGAGAAAATTTTCAAGGTGAAGAAACTAAAATCAACCCATCCTCCCACTCTTGTGAATAACTTCAAAGATTTTTCTTTCTCTATGACCTTGCACCCTTGAAGATGTATTGATGGAGAGATTGAATACAAAATAAAATGCAAAAGCATGTAAAATCACTTTGCCATGGTTAAAGCAATCCTCACACCGGAGTTTAAGGGAAAATATTCAAAAGGCATTCAAGATGTAATAAAGGAAGTACTCACTTTCAACATTAAAGGTGGATCACGCTTCTTCAATGCTTTTTCCACCAATTCCACCGGTCTACAGAGTTCAACAACTCCACCAATCTACGGAGTTTCTGACTAGGGCTACTGTATGACTCTTTCCTCCCTTTTGTATTTTATGTTTTTTGTCTCTTTCTTGAATTTTGTTTCACACCGAGATGGTGTGAATTAAGTTTGGAGGAGCAATCTTGATTTTTTTATTGTACATATAACTTATACATTGAAAAATAACTGAAAATTTAAAAAACACACAAAAGAAGCATGTAGTCTCTTTGCATATGAAGATTGAGTCTAAAAGCATATAGGTTTGAATATGCATCTGGGATATTTTTCTTGTACAAGTTTATGATTAGGATTAAGGTCGTTGCCCTTAATCATGGTTATTTTTGGCTTGAGAATCTTTGGGAAAATGAAAAATCTATGTTTAGACCTTTGCATCTTTCGAAATACAAATTATGCTTATGTAAGGCTCACTTAATTTTTGAAGCATCTCTATGAACTTAAACTTAATTGAATATAATCTTTTTGCTTAGGGTGATATGAATGCATTCTCGTGGTAGACTATAAGTCAGATTCGGGTTTTCTTATCTAGTTTACCACATTTGTGTTAATCCGAATGGTCATTCTCACCTTTAGAGTGGTTCCCCTATCTTTAACCTTAACCATATCTTTCAAACCCTTTGATTGATTTGATGAGTGAGGTTTTTTATTGAAAATGCTATGATTTTACAAAAACTTAAGGGTATCAGGAACGACAAAGGATTAGCTCTTGTTTTAGCTAGCGATGGTAAGTCTAGAGGTTAGGTTGGGAATGAAAAACTTGTATGGTTAGATTATGTATTGATTTGGGTGTTGGAAAAAAAAGGCGAAAAGAAAAGCTTGAGCAATGTTAAGAAAAATTGTCCCTAGGAAAATTAAGTGATAAGCCAAAAAGCTCTAAGTTTCAAGTAGGAATAAAAAAAATAAAAATATAGGTTCCCTAAGATTGAGAAATAAGTGTAGGGAGCAAAAGAATGCAAATAAATTAGATAGAAAAAAAAGCTAAGTGCAAATGAAAAGGCTTCCCCTAGGAGACTGAGATAAGAAATTGATCATGAAGTTGAAGATTAAAGAGACCAAAGAGTCTATTGATATGGGGATTGAAAAGAGAATGTGAAAATGGTAGAAACTATGATGCATTGAGATGGGGTAGAATAACGAGAGTTGAACTTTGTATGCATCAATTGTATCATTTCTTAGATGAATTTTGCATTTGACTAGCATTCCTATGTTTGGAGAACAACCACCCAAAGAAAATTTTTTTTTCAACCATCTAAAAAAGCTTTAACCTAAAACGGATTGAAAATGATTTGATTTCCTTTACCAAGACTGCACTAAACATTTTAACGAATGTTAAAGAGATTTTTTTGATTTGATTGTGAGTTTTTGCTTAATTTTAGGGGTTGCATTAGAAATTTGCATTGAGATGAGCATCGAGAAATACGAAAGAGTAAAATGTTTGTTCTTCCACCATCTAACTATCTTTGAGGAAAATTTATTTAATCCTTCATGTGAAACTTTGTGGCATTAAAATCCCTATTTTACACTCTTCCTCGATGGGTCTCTTAATGTTTGCTGCGGACAAACAAGATATAAGTTTAGGAGAATTGATATATTGTGTTTTTAAAGTTTTTAAAGATTAATTTAACTTTAGTTTCATGCATTAACATTCCACATTTAAGATATTAGGTGCACATTTACATATGTATTAATGTTTTATAGGTTTTGAAGTGGAATGGACAAGAAGAGGGATCAAACAGGTTGAAGATGATCAAAGTGGAGCAATGGAAAAAATCTGGAAGTTTGGGGGGAAACCCTAGTGGCCATCTCTAGAGGGCAACCATCGTCGATGGAGATTTGCGGCCATATGTAGCAGTATCAAGACGCTGATGGAAGCTTGACGAAATTTACCCGAAGAACTAGCGAGCAAATGCAACGGCTTCATGTGATAACATGACTACATTAGGCATTTGCAATGGCATCGTCACACCGATGGGACGCAGGGGCTGGTTCTCTCAACTTCATCACACCGGTGGAACGGACAAGGATATCTAATTTGATTCCTAAACCGGATTGGTCCGATTGGTTTAGTGTTAAACCATGCTTCCTCTATTTCTCACTATAATTAGTCCCTAAACCTAAATAGAGAGGACATGATTTGTTTTAGGTATTCTTCTTTGCCTCTTAAAGTTTTGCTAAGAGTTTTGTATGAATTTCTTGAATCTAAGTCATCAAATCTGTTTATCTTCTTAACCTTTCACTAATTATTTTTTAATCATGATTAACCAATATAAGGCTTGTTGCTTTGTGTTTTCTTGGTTTCTAGTGAGTAGTCTTTTAGAGCAGTCTTTTAGAGCTTTTAGGAATGGTAGATTTAGGGTGATTGATAGTTGATTAGTGGAGTTTAGACTTGTAACTACTTAAATTAATGCTTGATAGGTGTTAACAATGTCATATTAGCCAAAGAATTGATAGTTTAAATCTTAGGTATTTTCATGCTCACAAGGTTTTTGATAAAATGTTTGAACCAAATATCAAAATGGTTAGAATACCTAGCGAACAGAAGTTGTTAATTAGGGTGTTAGGTGGTTAGTTAGATTTGACAGTAATGCTCGTTGATCTTTTGATAGCCAACATAAGTTATTGATTATTTGATGATTAGTGAAGATATTAGTACTATGAAAGTATATTAGTTGAGATTGATAATCTAAGATCGATAGATTAGCTCTAAAATATAGAATTAAGCTCTATTAGTTAGCATTTAATTGTTCTATTCATCTACCATTTCTCGAGAATTCGCATTTCTTTTATTTGATTTCAAACCGTTTTTACTTTTTTTCCATTTTGTTTGTTTTTATTATTTTCCAAAACACTTTAGTGCCTTATATTAATTGATTTTTTTGGTTGATTCTATTTTCTCTTGTATATTTGACCCTAAAATACACAACATATTTAGGTCAATTAATAAACCTAAAAACTCTTGAAAATCTTAACTATCACCTTGTCCAAAATGCAAGATCAAAACTTCAGAAGGCGGCGATTGTTTACATATGACATGTAAAATTAGAGGGTGGGTCTCCAACATTAGAGAATATGTCTTGTACTTCACTAGAGCTACCTGCAAAATTCAATGAGAGTCTCTCTTGTAACCACGATACTCTCCCCTTTCTATGTTTAGCATCAATCTCTCTTTTCCTTTCTTTCTTTCACGGATATGATTATTGTCTTTGATTCACCATAAAACAAAACTTTCTCGAAACTGGTATGTTTGGTGGCGGAGCCTGAGGCTGAGGAAGGTGATCTACAACCTGAACCATTGGTCTTTGTCATGAACTTGGACGTAGATAAAAATTTCAACGCTAGAGGATGACTATTTTATCAATCGAAATCGCAATGTCTTTCTTAACTCATACTTTGTTTTTTCTGCATTTGGGACTCTGGTTTTTTTCTTTTAATTTTAGAACCCTGACTTTTAGTTTCAACTATTTTGTATAAATTGGTGCATAACTAGACAACTATTTGGTATAAATATTAATAAACAACTATTGGTATAAGTAGACAACCATTTGGTACAAGTGGACATAATTATCATTTCGTGTATTTTAAAGTTGACCTTATCACTAAAACTGATTTGACCTTACCAATTAGAAGTAAGATGAACTCAGTACTGATGGACAGAAAATTATTGTAAACTATTGAGAGCCCTCAAAATTCACATTGTCCGGTTATTAAAAATGCCGAGTAAGCATGATGTAGTGATCAGAAGAAAGCAAGACTTTTGGATTTGCAGTAATTTATGGTTGGCTTTAAAAAAAATCAGACTTTTTATTGAATTTGGTGGTGTCTTAAAAATCCATTCTATTATGGTTGATTAGTTTTTCAAATGAATCGTTTTATTTTCTTGTATTTTGATAGGATCTAAATCTATAACTTTCTTTTGATTCGGTATAAGATTTTATGATTTTTTGTAGATAAATGTATTATTGGATTTAGTGTTTGTAAATACTTTAATAGTATAATTTTTTAATGATAAATTAAATAAACGCGTTGCAGTATTTTTTGGTGTTTATTAGTAATTGTTGAGTAGAAAATTAGAGCACTAAATTCAAGTTTTGTTATTACCATTTGAATAGAACTATAAGTAAATTAAATAAAAACTTTTTAAGACCTACAAATTTTATACGGCTATTTGTTTTTTTTTAGAGAAATTGTGTTGCATACCAAAAGACTACAAAACAATTAAATCAAAGGATATGTGGCATTTTTGTAATTGCGAAGAATTAGTCAGCAAACACAGAGACTTTATATGTTTGCGAGACTACAGCAGGCATCTGCAGCGACATTGCCACATCGATGAGACACAGCGGCCGGTTCTCTAGGCTTCATCACCCGTTGGACCAGACCAAGATTCCTAATTTGATTTTTAAACAGGATTGATCAAATTGGTTAAGTGTTAAACCATGATTCCTCTCTTTCTTACTATAAATAGCTCATAAACCTAATTAGAGATGACATGATTTGTTTTAGGGATTCTTCTTTGTCTCTTAAAGGTTTTGTTAAGAGTTTTGTATGAATTTCTTCAATCTAAATCATCAAATCTGCTTATCTTCTTAAATCTAAATTTTGTTTTATACGCACAGAGTAAAACGTATAATTGATATGAATATTAGGGCCATGTCTGCAAAACGGATAATTCTCACAGAGTAAAACGTAAAATAGTTTACCGATGCCTTCTATTACAGATTCAAGCAGGTTGCGAGAGTTATATATACAATATGAAGGTATGGGTAAACACATCGTCTTCTTCTCCCCTTGGCATGGTCGACCACGAGGTCCATGACGTCACTAATGGAAGCGATGGACGACATCTAGGATTAAGTGGTGGTTTCTCTAAGGTTTCAGCATTTTTCTCTCACTATTGCTCTTTCTTGTTTTCTCTATGGTTTTTAGGTTCAGGAGACTATGTCTTTATTTATATTAGTAGATTATAAGGTTTAGGCTAAGTGGATTATAAAGAGATTCTAGGATTTAGGAGAGTTTTCTAGACTTTACTCAAATCTAACCGGACCTACTTGTTGGGATGAGACCAGAGTGTTATATAAAAAATAGAAATTAGTAAACCACACATTACATTGTGGCAATTAGGAATGCTCCAACAGGAGCTATAGCACACCCAAATGCTACAATAAGAGTGGTTGAAGAGGGCTATCCCCAAAATTCAATGAGGGCAAGAAAACAAAAATAAGACAGGTCACTAAGGACGAAAAAAACTGGCGATGAAAATAAACAAAAATATACCATAAAAATATGATAATTTTATTATATAAATTTTGATTATATAAACTCATGAAATCTCGACACATGTCAAAGTTATAATTAACAGGATTGAGATACGTGTGTTAATTCAAAGCTCATATATTGCCACATATTAAATCCATATCTTATATAATAATATTTTAATATATTAACCTAATTATACTTTAAAATGATTTATTATTATATTCACAAAAACAAACAAAGTAAAACTTCTTTATTTAATGGAAAGTTTTTTAAATATTTTGTTGAGACAAGGAATTTTTATACAAATTTTAAACAAACTGAGACAAGGAATTTGTTAATATATTAAAAAATTTATATTTTAAAATTTATTTATACTATTAGAAAATGGAAATCAAATATTTGTTTATATATTCAAATTTGAAACAGATTTAACTAATTTTTAATGTAACCAACATATTAAGTTAACTATTTACCTGATTATATGGACAAATTATTTTTTATAATCAGAAAACAAAAACATAAAAATTTTAATGAACGACGTCGTGGCACATGTCTATTAGACGTTTAGATTTTGACAAAAGGATAAATTAAGAATTTACTCATATTTCTATATGAATTGAGTTTAATTTAAAAATTTATAATATTTCTCTTATATTATAAACTATTGCTCATATTTTTGTTTAAACTAAATTTATTTTTCAATTTTCATCATATTTTTTTTAATTGACATAATAAAACTAAATTGAGTTATCAAGTATTATTTGCAATAATATTTTCATTTTTCCAGCGTGGATATCAATAAAATAATGAATATATTAGTTTAAATAATAATATTTACTTGAATTGGATAATAACTATGTTTATCAATAAAACGTAGTATATCTTATTGATAAGTAAAAAAAATAATGATTAAATCCATGTCAAATAATTTACTTATTATTTAATAAGTAGAAATGACCATCAAAATTTTTGGGGCCAGTTGTGTCGATACTATCTTAACTTTTATCATGTTTGATAGACACAATAATTAAACAAATGTCAACCAAAACTGATATTGGCTTCGAGTGGAGGAAGCAAAAATTTCGCTTAATCAACTCACCAAAACTTCATAAGAAAGAAAAGATAAAAGATGCAATCCGACTAAGACAATGGAAAGCACTGACAAAAGAGGATTGTCGCAGTAGCAAAACAATTTTATAAAATAAACATCGCAACACATAAACCACATCAAAGATTCAGAAGAACCAAAAGCATCTAGATACTAAAAGCTAAATAATAAAGCCCTAAAATAAAATAGCTTTTCTATAGTATAGAAAGAAAAATTCTTAACATGAGACAAAGACAAAGACATATATGCAACTTGACATCGACTGGATAACCATCTAAGATAAATAATAGCGAGATCCATAAACTTCCGGCAAGAAAACAGAGATAGAAACAACGAGAAGTGAAGCATTTGCATCGTCTCCAAAGATAAAGTGCATTGTTGACCTTCTCATCTGGGACATCAGTTTTAAGACAACATTCAATTTATTAACCAACATATTTATTTTTAAGTTTCAGGGATGATAAACAAGTAAAAGAAGAAAGAAGAGAAAATGTAACTGATGTTAGCTATCGATCTGGGTTTCTGACCTCAAAAAGCTATATTTATGAATAATATGATTAATGGCGATTATGTCGAGAGAGAGACAGAGAATTAATGTTGACAGTTTATATCACTATATTTTAATACGTTAATAATATAATTATAATATTGATACGTTAATTAATTTTTTCACCTAGAAAAACAAAAAATATGTAAATAATTATATTTTCTAACTTAAAAAAAATTTCTAAAAGGATTAGATATATCACTTACAGTAAATTTTTAATATATTTTTTAATTTAAACTAAATTTATTTTAAGATACGGGTACTTTATAAAGAGTATTTAAATTTCACAAATTTGTATATTGACTAAAATTTTGAAATTGTTTATGATTATTTTTTTAATGAATGTGGTGTCGGTACTACTTCTCATAAATGTGTTTATGATTAACTCCTTGTCTTGGTCGTCATATCTCGGTTTAAAAAGCGTTAGAATTTGAGAAAATTGGCCGTAAACAAACATACAAATTTTAGTTTTTTAGTGAGAAATGACATATGGATTTCAATTTTAATTTATGTAGTAAAATCTTCAAATATTTCTTGGAGTCGAATCGTCTAAACGGATGTTTTGATTTTGTTGATTCTAACTAATTATTCCGGTTTTGGTTATTTAGCTTTTGGGATGGGATGTTACACGCTTTATCGATTATTTAATATCGATGGGTGGTGTAGTACCACAATGGCCTAAGACCATTTTTATGAGTGGACACGAGATTAAATTCGGAATTGTATATTCATCGACCCATTTGTTGGACATTAAATTCTCCACCTTTTAATTTTATTGTCGCATTATACCCTCAAAGGCATAAAGCCTTAAACCCTTAAAACAAAGGATTCAAAATGGGGGAAAAATTAACCATGTAAAAAAGTGTTAACAGCTCCAAGAATAATCTCTAAGTCATACTAAACATTAAACAAGACTACAAGACTATTATGATCCGAAAAAATCTTTTAACCATAGAAAAAGCTCAAGATTATCAAATAAAAATCTCCATGACTACTTGTATTCTTTGGAATCTTTTCAACACCAAAGAATCAAACTTGATTAAACCTCAAAAGAGAAGAAAATATGGTTAAAGAGTATAAAAACCAAAAGTAAAAATGGTTGGAAACCAATCAATCTCTGCGACTCTGCAAAGAATCCTCAAGATCAAGATCAACCCCAACACGATTCCGAATCGATGCATTCGCGTGACACGAAGAAGCCAAGTAAGAAGAAGAAGAAGAGCATGAAGAAGTCGTCATCTTCAACTTCCTCTCAAGTTCTTTAAACCTCTCAACATCAAACTTATGACACTTGAGTAACTTCCTCTGCCTAGAAAGAAACAGCCTTTTCATGAAATCTTGATACGTTGGGTCTCTTGAAGTCATCAAGAAATAAGCATAACCCACAATAATCCCAGTAGCTGTAGTGAAAAACGTAATTGGTTCCATAACATCCCATGAAAATTCCCAAAATGTTAGTCTTAAAAAAAGTCCAATTTGAACCATTGAGTAACCAAGACCACACCATAGAATCTTTCTCACTTGTTTATGAGCTAACACATCAATCTCTTCTTTCATAAACCTCAATTTATCAAACTCATCTCTAATTGGATCATCTTCTGAGTTAAGACCTAAAGGCACTGCTCTTCGAATCAAATCCACAACCTACAAAAAAAACGAAAAAAACAAAAATAAAGTTCAGATTTTTATAAAAACAGTTTTTCTATTTTTTGAAGAGTACAGATTTTCTCAATACCTTATCTGGATGAAGATAAACTTTATCACGAAAAATCAAGATCACACCAGCATCATCAAGAACACGAGCAAAAGCATGAGCTTCATCAAGAGATCTAGCGATACCTAAACCTTGAGATGCTTCAATAAGTGTAGTATAAGAAACCATTTCTTTATCTCCCATACCAATAAGTTTCTTCTTCATCTCTTCAACATTCACTAATCTCATTAGCTTCTTAGCTTCAGTTACAGTTATCTCATCTTTCGTTGGCTCTGTTATAAGACATCTACAACCACCACTGAGTAATGACCTTACCGGAGAAGCTCTATTCATAGAGGACATAGCCGTACGTCTCATCATACCCATCACTGACCACATCTCAAAATCGAGTTTTTAATGTAACCCTTGAAGAAGAAGGATTAAAAAAGGTTGAAGAATGGGTTAAGAGAAAGAAAAAAAAAAAAAAAAGTTTGAGATTTGATTTTGTCGAAGTGAGCAAAGAGAGTCAAAAATAGTAAGGCATTGCAATAAGAGGAGGATGAAGAAGCTGTGTATTGCTTTAGTTTCTGGAATTGGCAAAGTTAGGTCGCCATTGTTGACTACTTGCCAAGGCTTTTCGAAACCCCTAAATCCATTTTTTGGTTTATCTGGTTCTCTTAAATACAATAAAGGAGAGGTTGGAGACGCACTTCGGCTGGGGAAGAAAAGGAAAACTGGAAAAAGTATAATTGATTTGGTTCGGTTTAGCTAAACCAGGGAAATTTCTGGATATATTTTTATTTTTACATAAAATTGAACTTGATTTTTTCCTTTCTGAGGATTTATTCCTCTCTTTTTATAATGTTTTTCGTACAAAAGGAAAATTTTATATCAAATATACTCGTTTGAAAGAAAAAAAATAATTTGGTTCGGTTTTAGATAAACCGAAGAAATTGCTCCATAGATTTTTGACTTTTTACTCAAATCGAGCTTGTTTTTGCCGGTGAGATTTTACTCCTTTCTTTTATGCTTGTCGTACAAAGATAACAGTTTTTTAAGATACACTCCTTGGAAATAAAAACGGAAATTTGACTTGGTTCGGTTTTAACTAAACCGAAGAAATTGCTGAAATATATATATATATATATATATATATATATATATTTCTCTTTGTTCAACTAGCTGGATATATTTTTACCTTTTTTTTTCCTTAAAATCAAGCTTGGTTTTGCCTTTTTGAGGATTTATTCCTTTTTGTTCTTTTATATTTTTCGCACAAAGTAGTCATGGGCGTTTGGTATAAACTGACTAAACCGAATCGAACGAACTAAGAATTTTAGTTTTTACTGTCAATTTTTTTTTATCTAAACAGATTGACAACATTAATTATAGGTTTCGATTTTGTATCGGTTCAGTTCAGAATTCAATAACTGATTAAATTAAACATAAACAAAAAAAAACACAATTACTTCAATATTTCTCTTCTCTTTCGATTCATTCATCCACAGCACTTTCTAATTTTCTTCTTATTTTCTTTATTTGAGAACTAAGTGTGTCCTAAATGTCACAAACTCAGAAATTGATCTTTGGTGCCACAGAATAATGTGTGTGCAATTGTCCATGTGATAATCCATTTGTACACTTAATGAAAATTTGTTAATGTATTTTAGATTTAAAAACTAAAAGAAAAAACAAATAAAAGAAAAAGGAAAATAAAAAGAATAAAAAATCAAATTTGTTTGTTATCCTTCCCAACGTCGGATCTCTCTCTTCCTCATCTCAAACATTTACCTCGGGCCGCCCATCTCGCCGGCCGTCGCCTCGGGGGCCTCATCTATCTTATAATCGGTTTTTTTCCCCTCTTTCCTCTGCCATTTCTGAAACAAAGTAAATTCATTATTTGTTTTTCTTAGAAAATTGGAGATTTTTAAAAAAAAATTTAGGGATTTGATTTGAAAATTACTTGGTAATCATGTTTAATGATAATTTTCAAATTGTATTCTATAAGCGATATACATGCAAGCATCATCAAGACATTGGATAAAGAGGGACTTAAAATGTTTTTATATGTTTTTATAACGTCATTGGATAAAGAGAGACTTAAAATGTTTTGCATGTGGAGAGTTATTCAATGATTTAAAAAATAATCATAATGTAGGCATGAATATATTGAGCTTCCACGTCCTGTAGAAGTAAGTCAGTATGTTAAAGAATGGGAATATGGTACATGTATTGAAATATATCAAGAATTTAGTTCTAAGGAGGCAGTGCAAAATTTGGTTCACAGAGCTGCAAATAAGGATTGTTTTGGAGTCAAAACTATTAAGTTGGACACAGAGAAACTTATGCTAAGATGTCGTCAAGCTTCAAAATGATGCAAGTGGTATTTACGAGTTGCAAAAATTAAGAAATTGGATTTTTTAAGTGTCAGAGTACACAGAAATATGCATTCATGCTCTCGGTCTAAGACTACAAGCAATAATAAACAGAAAGACACACCACGATTAGTAGCATTTCTTTTGCATGAAGACTACCTAGGTTAATTGGAGATCCCGACTCCTAAAAACATCATGAGTATTGTTCAAGGAAGACTTGGTTTGCATTGTTCCTACTCTACCTTGAGAGGGAAAAAATAACATGTTAGTGATGTGTGAGGGAGTCCTAAAAAAAGCTACAAGATGTTGTATTCTTATATGTACATATTAGAGAAGGTAGATATTGGAATAGTAAAAAGTGTGGAATTGGATCCAGAAAAAAGTTCATATACTTATTCATCGCTTTGGACGCTAGCATTGAAGGGTTTAGGCAATGAAGAAAGTGATAGTTGTGGATGTAAATTTTTTTAAGATTGTATATGGTGGTTATGGTATAGACACACAAATACTTGTCTATATCAAAACATCTTCAAGAACAACTTTTCATTTTCAAGTCCACCAAATTATTCTTCCCATCGAGCCCAATAAAGTTGTATTCAAGCTGGAAATTGTTTAGCTCAATCACTGGTAAATGTGATGCAATTGCACATCGTGTGTACAATTTGTTGTTCACAAAAGGAACCACTTTCGTTGTGTCCGATACACCAGAAGATTCTTTTCTATGTTTGTTGAACCATTCGGAAAATTTCTCAAATATCACATCAATTATAGGTAATAGTGAGTATTTCCTAGCTTTCTTAAACACATTGTTCATTGATTATGCGAAATTGCTAGTGTCTATGTTGGACTTGGCTCCTTGAAAATGGCACATTTCCCATTTCTCCAGCCCTATACTCTTATATATATATATACTCACTAGCTTTAGGAATCATACTCCTAAAATCACTATACTCTCTGTTAAACTCACTCTTATTATAAACAAGAGTGCAATCCCTAAATGTCATTGTAGTTTGATCCTTGCCATTCTTCACATTTTCTCTCATATTTTTGAGATAAATGCCAAATACAATGTTCATGTAGTGCGCTCGGGTACACTTCAAAAAATGTCTTGATGATGCTTGCATGTATATCGCTTATAAAATTAATCCTGGAACATCCGGTATAATAATTTTTAACTAACATCTTTCTCACTATCAATTCCACACTTTTTACTGTTCCAAGATTGACCTTCTCTAATATGTACATATAAGAACACAACATCTTGTAGCTTTTTTCAGGACTCCCTCATTGTGTTAGGTGTACTCGCCAGTGATTGAGTTAAATACTTTCCAGCTTGAATACGACATTATTGGGCTCGATGGGAAGAATTATTTGGTGGACTTGAAAATGAAAAGTTGTTCTTGAAGATATTTTGATATAGACAAGTATTTGTGTGTCTATACAATAACCGCAGCCAGGAACCTAATGAAAAAGGAAGATAAAACAACGAATATCCAAATCTATGATCTTTACTCAAAATATTACTTTATTGAGATGTGGGCATTGACATATTATAGAAAAATTTATGTAGTATCGCACGAGTCTCAATGGAATATTTCTGCTGAAATTCAAGAACTGTTTGCCTTACCACCAGAGTACACCAAAAATGCGAGAAAAAAATTAAGAAACGGGGTTTCGATCCTCCGAAGAACATTGCCCAAAGAGGAGGAAGAACAAGCATGTTTCTGGCATAAATTTGGAAAAGTGGTTGCAACCCGAAAGTCCTGATAAAGAGACCTAATTTGTGTGTTTATATTTGTATTTCCAACTGTACACTTAGGGACAATTATGTTATAACGCACAAATTTTTATTAATATCCTGCCGCCAAAGCGAAAGGTACACCTTACCAGGGTCAACTATACAATAAGTATGATGATTTTGATACTTTTTAAAATTTAAAATATTGGAGATTTCCCCCAATTTCAAAATATGTTAAAATTAAAATTTAAAAATTTAATACTTTTTCTTTTTCTGTTTTTCGAGAGATAACCTAAGAGTTTGAGAGGGAGAGATAAGTGATTTATGGGTTTGCGAGTTCTGAGAGAGAGAGAGGTGATTTTTGAAGATATAGACGCGATTTCTGGGTTTATCTCAACAAGCAACAAAGGTAAATCTAGTTAGCAACTATCTCTAGTTCTAGGGTTTATAATTATGTGATTTCTAGTCTAGGGTTAATCGGTCTAGGAATTAGCGGGATCAAGTGCTGAAATGCCACTTTTCATGAAAATGAGTTCTGAAATGTCACCGTTATGTTGTTTATTTTCTTTAACAATTATTTTTAAATCAAAACTAAAGGAAAAGTCTAGAAAACCTAAGTCAAACCGTAATATTACTAACCCAACCACAAATATCCGATCCAAACCAATTGAGCAAACCCGACCCAGATGAATTTCGGATCTCATCAATAAGTATTTTTATTTTCGCGGTTTAAAATTAATTTGTAAAGAAAACTGAAAAAAACCTTCTTTGTCGAGAACTGTCTCTCGAACGAAATTGCGAAAGTAGAAGTTTGAGAAGTAAAGTTCTCGATCTGACAAACCCTCGCGTCGAAATCTGATTATGATCAACTCGAGTCCATCCATCTCCACCGCCGTGAAACTAGGCTTCAAACCCTAAGTCAGAACTCTGGCGTCATAACCCTCGCGTCGGAACCCCAAATCCGGTGTACTCCTCAATTCCGCCAATCGCTGGTCACACCATCGCGTAAGAATTTTCTTCCAACCCCTGTTCTCACTTTTACGTCATTGGAATTGGCATTTGAGAATGGGATTTCGTGTAATATTGTTCTTTTTCTTTAGTAATGGCTCGTGTAAGAGACAAACATGGTGTTTATGAGTCAACAAAAGGTCTCAAGGATGTTGATCCAAAGGAGAAAAACGAGAAAGAAAATGAAGAAGAGACTAGTTCGAATGGAGAGGAAGAAAGCAATGAAAAAGAGAGTCATTCAACTAGGGAGGAAGATAGCGATGAAGAAGAGGAAGAGACAAGTGGGGAGGAAGAAAGTGGTGAAGAAGAGGAAGAGACAAGTGGGGAGGAAGAAAGCAGTGAAGAAGAGGAAGAGAGAAATGAAGGTGATGGGGTGGAAGAGGAAGAAGAGAAAGAAGAGGACCAAGAGACAGAGACAAATAAAAGTGATGGGGAAGAGAAAGAAGGGGAAAAGGAGACAAACTCTAGTGAAGGTAATGGGGAGGATGAGGCTGAAGAGGATGCTCATGATCCAGCACCGACAGCATCATCGCAGGTATGTACATTAGATTGAGAATGGTGCAAGTTAAGAGAAATAATGAGGTGATTATGAATGGTGGTTTTGACACAACTAGTACAACTTAGGTCTGGTAACTTTAGTATAACTAGTATAACTAGTACAACTTAGGGGGTTTCTGGATAATTGGAACAACTTAGTAAGAACTAGTTATGAAATTAGGAATGGTGGTTTTAGTAATGGTGGAAATTAGGAACTAGTTACGAAATTAGGAAATTAGGAACTAGTTTAGGAATGGTCGTTTTAGTACAACTAGTACAACTTGGGGTCAGTTAGTGGTATCCGGATAACTGGAACAATTAGTACAACTTAGGATCATTTATGTATGAATTTGCAGGATGATGATGATGATGATGATACCCAACCATTGCAGCCAGAGAATATGTTTTTTGGTCCAAGCGAATACACCAAGGCTTGTAAGATAGGAACAAGGTGTAGTGTGACCCAGATAGTGGAGTACATAGAGGAACTTCCTGCAGAAGTTAAATGGTTCAGGAAGCATTCTCAATTCAAGCATATATTCCACATGCATAAGGAGCCAAACCACATGCTTCAAGGGATGTGGATGCTTCTCCTTCGAACATCATCTACGGAAAAGGAAAAAAAGTGCTGGTTTGTGGTCAATGGAGTGCCTATTTGGTATTCTCTGAGAGAGCACGTGTTGTTAACAGGATTGGACTGCCATGAATACCCCAACAACTGGAAAGAACTAGGGGTTTTGAAGTTTTTGGAAAAGATGTTTAAAAGGAGAAAGGGAATAAAAATCTCAGATGTGGAAGAGAAGCTGGAGGCAATGAAGAAGAAGATTTCAATGGACAGGAAGAAGATGATTATCTTGTATTTCTTATTCAAGGTAGTGAAAGCAAAGTCTAAGTCTGATTGGAACATATATCTCTTCCTTCTTAGTGTTGTTGATGATTTGGAAGCCTGTGAGACATTTACCTGGGGGCGTTTTACATTTGATGAGCTTATAAAGGAGATCATGCGCTTTATGAAGGGGTTTAAAGGCTCCGTGAAACCAAAACAACAAACCACCCTTTCTGGATTCATTCTTCCTCTTGAGGTAACTCTTTATTATTATTTTATGATTGTAAGTAATACTTATAGGATTACTTGAGATGTAACTCAATGTGTAGGTTTTGGCATTTGAGTGTATTCCACATCTTGGACGTAAATTTCGAGAAGATGTATCCGCAGAAAAGGACTGTCCAAGATTGTGCAAGCATAAGTTCTCCGAAAGCTGTATGAAAAGTTTTCCATTGGAAAACATAAATTTAGAGCTTGGAATTACTAAGGTTAGAGTTTGTGAACTTTTTGGTAATAATGTATTTGTTATGAGTTTGTTTTGAAGTTAATGTATTGATATTCATAGGATATCACGAGCATCTTGGAACCTGACTCTAATGAGAAAGCTCTGTTGGCACGTAGCTTAGATGATGGTTTTGATGATGGGATAGATTTTATCGATCCAATCGTTGAGAGTTGGATCGAGCATCTAACCATACAAAGGAAGAAGATATGGTGGAAAGATCTGTACGATTTGGACTTGGCTGCTCGAAGGGATGAATTCGTTGAGAATGTTGATGGAGTTCCTGAACGTACAAGGTTTTTTCAGTAGGGTTTGAGTGGGAACTTAAGGAGTCGATGGGAAAAGGGTTTGGAGATATCATGGTGAAGATTGATGACTTGGATATGAGATTGAAAGAGGTTGAAAACTTTGTGGAGTCCATGGCTTTCAAGTGGTTTAGAAATGCTTATTTGGGTTTATTAGGTACAACTGTTTATTTGGGGTTTTTTTGGTTGGACTTAAAACGATTTTTTGTAGCTGGACACATTATTTTAAGTTTGTAGATATAATTTTGGAGGTTTTCGTCATAAAAGATACATGAAATATTTATTTCAGCTATTTTCAGCATGAGAGGGTGACAAACAAACAAAAACCTCCTTATATTCTAAGGAGTTATTATGTCATAACAACATTATTAGTTTCAAAAATAATAAATTATGTTGTCCTGATTTTAAATTGTTTCTTCATCATTCAAGATGTTTTTTTATCTTATAAAATGTACTTTAATTTTTCAAAGTTATCGAACATAATTAAGAGAATCAGATATGGTCTTAGTTGTACCTAGTTGAACTTGGTTGTACAAATCCGAGAAATCTAAATAGAAACATAAATACCAACACACAAACACACAAATTAAGTTTCCTCTTCAGGCTGCAACCACCTCTCCAATTTTATTCCATGATTATCCTTGTTATTATTCATCCTTAACCTCTTTGAGCGCCTTTCTCCGGTGGATGGAAACTGTTTTTCTTGAATTATTCCCGAACGTTTGATGTAGGCCGGCGGTAAGGCAAACAATTCTTGAATTTCAGTAGGAATTTTCCACTTAAACTCATGCAGCACTACATAAATCGTCATGTAATAGGCTAATGCCCACGTCTCAATCGAGTAATATTTTGAGCAGAGATCATAGATTTGGATAGTCTCTGTTCTATCTTCCTTCTTCATGACATTACTAGTTGCGGCTATTGCATGGACACACAGATACTTGTCTATATCAAAACATCTGCAAGAACAACTTTTCATTTTCAAGTCCACCAAATAAGTCTTCCCATCGAGCCCAATAACGTTGTATTCAAGCTGAAAGCTGTTCAACTCAGATACCGTTAAACGTGATGCAATTACACATCTTTTGTGCAATTCGTTCTCCACAAAAGGCACCAATTTCTTTGTGTCCGATGCACCGGCAGCTTCATTCCTATGTTTGTTGAACCATTCAGATATAGGTAATAGGTTGTACTTCCTTGCTTTTTAAAACACACTATTCATTGATTCTGCGGAATTGCTGGTGTCTATGTTGTACTTGTCTCCTTCAAAATAAAACCGTGCTCATTTCTCCAGTCCTATACTCTTATCCAAATACGCATCGGCTTTTGGAAACCTACTCCTAAATTCACTATACTCTCTGTTGAACTCACTCTTAGTATAAACATGAGCACAATCTCTGAATTTCATCACAGCTTGATCTTTTTTATTCTTCACATGTCCTCTCACATTTTGAGACAAATGTCAGATGCAATGTCCATGCAGTGCGCTCGGGTACACCTCAAAGACTGTCTTGATGATGCTTGCATGTCTATCGCTTATAAAAACCAATCCAGGAACATCTGGTATAACAGTTTTCAACTTTTCGAAAAACCAGGTTCAGCTAACATCTTTCTCACTATCAATTACACCAAACGCAATTGGATAATGGTGATGATTAGGATCCTGAGCTGTTGCAAAAACTAACATATCACCATATATAGTCATAAGTAAATTTGCATCCACAACTATCACTTTTTTCATTGCCCTAAACCCTTCAATGCTAGCGTCCAAAGCGATGAAGATGTATTTGAACCTTTTTTGTCATCCAATTCCACACTTGCTACTGTCCCATGATTGACCTTTTCTAACATGTAAAGATAAGAAAATAACATCTTGTAGCTTTTTTAAGGACTCCCTCGCACATCACTAACATGTTGTTTTTTTCCTCTCATTGCAGTAGAGTAGGAACAATGCAAACCAAGTCTTCCTTCAACAATACTCACGATGTTCTTAGCATTCAAGGTCTCAAATTGACCTGGATAGTCTTCATGCAAAACCGATGCTACTAATCGTGGTGTGCCTCTCTGTCTACTATGTACTCTGACACTAAAAAAACCTGATTTCTTAATTTTTGCAACTCGTAAATAACATGTACAACCTTGTGCAGCTTGACGGCATCGTAGCATAAGTCGCTCGGTGTCTGACTTAACAGTTTGGACCCCAAAACAGTTTTTATTTGTAGCTTTGTTAACCAGATCTTGCACTGTCTCCTTATAACAAAATTCTTGATCTATTTCAAGACCCGTACCATCTTTCCATTCTTTAACATACTGACTTTCTTCTACATGACATAGAAGCTCAACATTTTCATGTCTACCATCCAAAACATCATCCACATGGTTATCTATCGGGCTATCTACAGCCACACTTTCATTATGTGAGACATTCTCAAAATCTTCATCAACAACATTTTCATTACCAGCATTCTGCATCATATCTTCAATAATCAGCTCATTTTGTTGTTCCTCTGTATCAATCTCTCTCAATATAGCAAGGATTCTTGGATTTTCATCTCTGCCTAGGATTCTTGGATTTTCATCTCTGCCATTTAAACCCAGCTCCCCATAATTCACACCAAATGAACTTCCTTCCTCCACTCTTGAAACTTGCTCCACTCTTGAAACTTGCTTCATCTTTTGATTATTTTCTAAATCCTTTAATAACTCCACATGCAAAACAGGTTTAAGTCCTTCTTTATCAAATGACGTTATAAAAACATATACGTCCTCATCATCTACAATATATGACTCCCTTCGAGATTTAGATAGACTGTAACTCGATTTTAACTTTCCCTAGGTTTCATCAATCATAATCTTCCTGCAGATCTTCTCTACTAACAACAATAAAGTTATCTCCTCCAAAGATGAGGTCTTAAACGCTATACCGTATATAGAATTTCTTGAAATCCAATCATGCTCTTCTGAATAGTACCATCCGTAGTCGAAATGTATGTTTGTGTGGATGTTCTTCTTCATCCTATAAATAAAATAAAATAAAACACAATTACGAATTTCACAAGTCACATCTCTTAGTTATACCATTTGTACCATTGGTCCCATTTTTACCAGTTGTCCCATTTGTACCAGTTGTCCTATGTTTGCAGATTTCTTGACTATGATTCTTATTTACCTCAAATTCAACTCGATTCAACACAATTAAACAGCTACACTAGATAAATTACCAATGCAAATACCTAATCATCACATTACTAACCAAATGTGCTTACCAAACAAGTAATTTTAGTATTAAATCCCTAATTTTATAAAATTCCTAAATCCTATAACAATGTATGATGAGAAAGGAGAACAAACTGAGTTACAGATGGACGGAGGCGGCGATGACAGATAAAAAATGGCCGGATCCAGCGGTCGGCGGTGGACACGCGAAGAAGAAAGATGTTCGGCGGGGAGGGAGCGCGGTGCAAGAAACGAGGAAAAGCTTCGAGGAGGGGCTGAATCAGTTTGATCTCAAATGCCACTCAAAAATTTTATTAAGGGCAAATCTGGGATTACACATTCTGGGTGGCACCCAGATTAATTTGTGGCATGCCAGATCATTTTTTGGCAAAAATGGTATTTGGGAACATTGCCCGAATTAGCGACTAGAATTGGATTTTTGTAGAGTTTTTAATTTCTTATTGCATTTTCCTTGATACAATGATAATGTCAATCAGTTAAACTGAAAGTTCTGACTCGGCACCAAGTTATGATAGTGGTTGCGTAGAGCGGATGGTGATTATGGTGACCCATTTTTTTATGGTCAATTTCTCCGACTCGAAGTGTCTACCGCTGTCAAGAATCAAGAAAAAAAATACTGCAAATGCTCAATGAGTAAGGTAAGGGTATCTTACAAATTTAACCGTGTGTGTACTGTTTGTGATATAATTATGTAGGAATTATTCGTAGGATGGTGGAGAACATCTATCTAAGTGATGGGATAACGCAGTTGACGAGGAGCTTACAATCATAAGGATTCGACTTAAAGAGTATGATGCACACCAAAAGAGCTTTCTCATCCGAGTTTGGTTCCAAGATGTTAGTAATATCATATGAATATCTTAATACTTACAAGCGCTTCATTTATGTCTTCTACTGGAATACATTTTATGCAACTTTTAGTAAACTTCTGCTTGCACATCCTTGGACATTCCTTCTTTATAGATACAACATCTCAAATTATGCGTCCAAGATGTGGAATACACTCAAATGCTAGAATCTAAACATAGAGTTACAATATCTCAGTGTTATAATCATAAAACTATTATTTTTAAGATTTAAAATCATAAAATAATCATAAAGAGTTACATTCAGAGGAAGAATGAATCCAGAAAAGCTAGTTTGCGCTTTTGGTTTCACGAAGCCTTTCAAGTTATTCATCAAGCATTGGATCCCTTTCATACACTCGTCGAATGTATAACGCCCCAGAGAAATTTCTCACAAGCATTCAAATCATCAACAACTCTTAGATGGAAGGAATCTATGTTTCCATCAGACATAAAATTTGCTTTCACTATCTTGCATAAGAAATACAAGATAGCCATCTTCTTCCTTTCTATAGAGCTCTTGCTCTTCATTTCCTCCAACTTCTCTTCCACATCTTTGATTTTATTCCTACACTCCTTCCAAACACCCTTCCTACAAATTTCAAATTCCCCAAATCCTTATATTTGTTGGAGTATTCATGGCAGTCAAATCCGGTTAGCAACGCGTGCTCTTTCATGTAATACCTAATAGGCACTACATTTACCACAAACCAACACTCCCTTTCCTTGTTCGTACATGTTGTGTAAAGCAGAAGCATCCACATGCCTTGAATCATGTTGATTGACCTTAGACATGTGAAATATATGTTTAAATTGAGAATGCTTTCTGAACCAATTCAGTTCTGCTGAAAATTTCTCTCTGGGTCACACTACATCTAGTTTTTATCTTACAACCCTTGGTATATTCATTTGGACCAAAGAACATCTTCTCTGGCTGCAGTGGTTGGGAAACATCACCGTCATCAACATCATCATCAGAAGCAGCAACAACATTTGTATCCTGCAAATTCAAACACATAAACTTACTTAGGTGTTCTAGTTATCCGGAATTGCAAGACCACAGAATAATCCTAAATTTTCCTAGTTCTACTAGTTGTTTCAGCACCATCAATTCTAATTTCCTAACTATTTCTCCTAACCTGCACCATTCACATCATTCTCAAACTAATGTATATACCTAAGCATCAAGTTTTTCTTCCTCCCCATTACCTTCAATTGAGTTTCTCTCTTCTTCATCTTCATCAAGGGTTTCTTCCTCTTTATCAAAGTTTTCTTCCTCCCCATCACCTTCAATTGAGCTTCTCTCTTCTTCCTCTTCATCACATTTTTCTTCCTCTCCATCAAGATTTTCTTCCTCCCCATCACCTTCAACTGAGTTTCTCTCTTCTTCCTCTTCATTAACGTTTTCTTCCTCCCCACTACCCTTATTTGAATTACTCACTTCTTCCTCTTCATTCACGTTTTCTGCAACATCTGGTGCTTTTGTGGGAGCTTTTGTTGGATTCATATACCCCACAAGCGTCTCTTACACGAGCCATCACTGACAACAACAAGAACAACAATTCAATTTTGCCGTGTTATAAGAATTCACAACTAAGCATAAAGAAGACATAGCAAACGACGAGGGAAAGTTTAATATTTGAGAACAACTCATTCTTTGAATCACAAATAAGTATTGGGATACCAATTCGAATTCAAACTAACCTAATGACGGAGACGGGAGACAATGGATCTTACGAAGAAGAAGAAGACAGAGTTCGTGAGTAGAGTCGCAATGACGGAGGAGGAGAGGCGGCGACAAAAGGATTAGCAGTGGCAAGAGGATTACTGGCGTAAAGAGACACGTCGGAGGAGAAAATTACATAATTTTTCAGTTTTACAATTTGGAAATTAGAGTAATTTGTGGAGTTGGGTCGGGTGATCTTTGTTGGGTTTGGGTCGGATCTTCAGGTTGGATTGATAATTTTCAGTTTGTTGAAAGGGTTATTCGATATTTATATTGATTTTGATTTAAAAAAAACATAACAGTGGCATTTCTTATTTTTTTTAGTTTTGGCATTTGTGCCATCGATCCTCGAGAACTCTCATCATCTACAACAAAATCGAGTCAAAACCTTGAAGAGAAATCATTATCACTTCATCACGAATCTTCCCCCTATTTATCTTTCTCTGATTCTCACAATTGTGTTGTAATAGAAGTTATATTTTCTCTGGTACGTTTGATTTTTCAAAGTTCAAAATCTAATTACAATTTCCGATTTTCAAAACTGGGGGTTTTCTAATTCTTATATCCTTTGGGCTTTCTAATTTTAATGGTTTGTAGCCCTTTTTATGTGATACATTTGATTTTTAAACCCTAATTGCAATTTTAGATTTTTAAAATTGGGGGTTTTCTAATTATTTGATTATTTTGGCTTTCTATGATTTTTAGATATCTTCTCAAGAACCAGTAACTGATGAAGTTATCGACACTAGAAACAAAAGTCCAGCACAAGTTGGAAACTTAGTGCAAATTTAGAAGAAGCTGAGTTCTTTAAATATATAGTTAAGTATAGTTAATTTTGTTTAAGTTAAATGGTGTAAATTCTCGGAATTCAATTGCAACACCTAATTGATTCTTGTTGGTATGGAAGGTGCAGAAGGTATAGAAGGTATAGATGTTTAATATATGTTTTGTTTTGTTTCTTTGAGTTATGGTTCTATGATTATTTTTATTGGTTTAGTTTTTGTTGTCTTTAAGATTATATTAAGGTTTAGTTTGTGATATTGGTTTTATTTTATTTTGTTTCTTTGAGACTTTGAGTTGTGGTTTTGTTTTAACTTTCACTGATTTAATGTATGTTTTATCTTGAATGTTTTGTTAAGGTTTAGTTTATTTTTTAACCAGCCTTCACAAAAAATTGAAAAACTCATCTTTTGTTGTTTTTAGTGCAGATTAGCAGCTTGTTAAGAGGTTATTAAGAGGTTACAAAAGCTAATGTCTTGTAATGAATACTTGTGGTTAGAGTTACAAACTACAAGTATTCATCTTGTGGATTGTTATTAGGTGAGAATGGAGGTAAAGGGTTTTTTTTCCAACCCAAACGTTTACCGGAAGTGCCAATTAATACTTGTACAATGGAATAGTGTTAAAACATACCTCCACACGCGGAAAATTTAAATTTTGTATCCGACGTTAAATTATAGTGCCAAAATTGTAGTCGTCGTTGAGGGGTGTTAGTCAACCGTTAACGACGCTAATTCAGCCGACACATGTGTAATGAAGTGGCCTAAACGACGTCGTATTGGGTTTGCAAGTTAATTTTTTTTTAAATGTGTTACATCCAGGACTCAAAACCGTCAAACCCGATTATTGCATGCCTTTTACCAGTTGATTCACAACCATCGTTATGTATTGCACTATCATTTTTAATTATAACATAGTTTTCAAGTTATCATGAATTAGGTTTAGAATTGGGGGAAAATTAAAATTAAAAGTTTCATCTCTCACTCTAATCAAATTAAAATTAAGATGAACTTTAATCAATCCGATGTTTTGGGTTTTGGGTTGATTATTTGTAGCATTCATCGAATTTTTGTTTGCAATTTCTGGATCGAGTTTTGGTTCAAGAACAACAATGAAGAAACTTATAAATGACGACAAGTATTTATATAGATATAAAGATTAGAGAAACTTATAAGAAACTGAGAATTTTATCTCAGGCAAACTGAAGAGGTAAACAATATGAATTCTGCTCTTCTGGATTAAACAATACTGAAGAGGTAAACAACCTAAAACACCGTCGTTTAGGCCACCTCATTACGAATTCTGTTCTTTTGGGTTATTTAACACCCGTTAACAATGACTACAATTTTGGCATTATAACTTAACCTCGGGTACAAAATTTTAAATTTACGCATGTTGGGGTATGTTTCACCACTATTTCAATGTATATCTATGAAATGGCACTTCCGGTCAAATTTTGGGTTGGAAAAAACTTTTACTCGTGAGAATGAAACCGTATAATCAAAATTTTAAAAGATTGGCTAGTAACAAGTTAAAAAAAAAGAGAATTATAATGTCATCGTTTGGATTCATGTTTGCTAATGTCATCTTAACATGTCAAAAAATTGTAATGAACCTGGTTAACAGGTCAAATTTTTAATCGTGGTTAGTAACACGTTATAAAAGCTAATGGTTAATGGCATTTTCGGTTTATTATTAGGTGAAATCGTTGGGATTGTATTTATGTTGGTTCAATTCAGTTTAAATCAACCAAAATAGAATAAATTTTGGTTCAATTCAGAATTGATTTTAAATCAGGTAATCGAACCGAACTGAATTCTGAACCGACCGAACCGAAATTTTTAATCAGTTCAATTCGGTAGATTTTATTCAAAACCGAATAACTGAAAATACCATTAAACCGTTTAAACCGTAAGCCGAGGGTTAGTACAAAGAGAACAAAAAATTTGATCGGAGGATATTCTACTCTTTATTATTCTATATCTCGTATATAGAATGTTTACATGTTCTTGTATCTAGGTTACTTGGTAGCAACTCTTTGTAAATGCATATATATGTGTAAACTCTTCTCCTTGAACATAATAAGAAAAACCTTCTCTCAATATCGGCTGCTCATATCATGTGTTAAACTATGATACCTTTTTAAATATACATATTTTAAAACCACATTTTACTTAAAAGATTTCAAAATTTTCCAAGGTAAAAAGATTTTGAAAGTGCTTTTCAAATTGTAAGTAAAATTAGTAACCAACATTATAAGTATGAAAGCGAATGAAATATTATATGATTAGAGGTGATTTTCCGACCGTCAATCCAACCATTATATACGTGGATTAAACTTTGTCGGAAATATGTATGAGCAAATTGACGAAATATCAGAAAAGTCAGTTTGCAATGAAATTCTCAAGATTCGACTAATAGAGTCTCTAAAGCCAAATCTATGAATCATTTCCCAAATTTCTGGCATGCGAAAGCTAACAAAACACTTAATACACTAGTACGAATTATGAAATAACTTTAGCATCACAACATTCTTTTTTCCCAACAAATGGTCATTCTGTTACTCAAACTTGAGGTGGTGTGGCAAGCCACATCTGAGTAGAACAACCTACAAAGAAACTACTCTATGAAAAGATCTGGCAAAGCGAGCCAAGTGGTCAATCTTCTGATTGGATACACGTAGAATAAAGAAAATAGAAAAGAGGTAAAACAACTCCAAAGGCGAGAGAATTCTTTAAGCTCTGTTGAGAAGTGCGTCCCAAAGGCTTAGTGCATGGGTATGAGGGATAAGACTTCGTATTGCACAAATGAGAACTTTGATCTCTGACTGTAGAGGTAAAACTTTTCTTGGTTAGTTCCACGTCTCAAGAAGACAGTATTCTCCTTCTGTACATTACCAAACACATTCGGAGCCATTATTTTGTGCATTTTGGTGCCAGAAACCATCAACAAGATTGATTTTCCGCAAGCTCATGACTTAGGATCAAGAATGGTTGACAGGTTAAGACAAGAGTCCAACTCTGGAGTTTGTTTCATGCCAAACATGACATTTTGCCGCGACATGTCGCACAATCTCAGCATCACAACATTCAAACTACGTTATTCTCACCATATGAGCATCAACCAAAAGAAAAAGAAAAACATTAAAAAACTCGACAAGACAGTTCAAGAGTCATTTCACCATTGTCCAAAGCAGATCCGACCCATTTCCATATTCCGGTTCTCTTGTAAAAAACTTATAATTTTGTCTTATTTTTGTTAAACCGGTTTAATTTCATTTAGATAATACTTTATGTTTTCAAGAGTCTTAGTTGATTTTGAATTGATGCAGAACCAGAAACGAGATCTGACTTCTACTTCTACTTCTACAAACGGAAAAAACTTAGAAAAAGCTCTGATGAAGAAGATGCATCGTAGCTTCCCAACAGCTCTCTTACTTTCACCTCTCATTTTCCGGAGCTAATTCCGATCTGTGAAGTCTTGTGGCTTAACATACCTCATACCGGATAAAAGTGCGTCTCAGAAGAAATCCAAACGAACGTCGTTGTTTTAGCTGATTACATCGTTATCTCCGATGAACATTCAATCTTCCCTACTGTCTCCGTTAAGGTAAGTATTTTGAATTCGAAATCATTTTGTCTGCTCGTAGATTTGAATATGGAACTATGTGCTTCGATCCGTTATTGTTTTAGGAAATTTCAGATATATGATCAATAGTTTCTAAAAATGGTTCTATCTCACATTGAATTGGGTAAAGCATTAACTGAATTGAAGCTCGATTCAAGTTTACTGTAATTAGAGAAGTACATAAATTGCTTATCTATTAGCTAAAGATTTGAGCTCTTTCAGCATCTTCATGGAGTGAAACTAAACCATTGCAAATAGCTGATTCATTGAACAAGAGATCTTTATGTTATGTGTATGTTTGTGAGCACTGTTCATCCACATATTTGTATATTTTAAGGAAGTGCGATCAAAGTGTAAAAATGTTTTGGAAGAGACGATTAGTTACGCGACCTTAAACTCTCGATTTGTTTGCAAAGATGTATCTTGTTGCCTTCCTATTACAATGGTTACATCTCATCTAAATCTCAATCTCCTATGTTTTATTAATTATATGGCAGCCTTTGACTCTTTTGGCTAGCCTACCACATAGTTTGATAGATTGTTGTCGAAAGTTTACTCGAATGTGTTTTACGTCAACATATTTCTCAGAGTCAATAGCTTGGTCTGTTAAGGAAGTGTAATCAAAGAGTAAAAATGTTTAGAACTGATGATTTACCTACAACCTTGAGTTCTCTATTTGCTTGTAAAGATGAATGATATCAGTTAACTTCTATGCTATATTAGTTAGATGGTAGCCATTGACTCTTCTGGCTACCATATAGCTTGATAAATTATTGTAGAAAGTTTTTAAATCACATGTGTTATGCATACATGTTTTATAGGTTTACGAGGAATCCGACCACAAAATTTCTATATCGTAATTGCAGGTTACATCACCCATGGAAGCGTTTTGCACCACAAGGAAAACACAACGAATGGTCAGTTTGCATTTACAACACAAAAATCAGGAACCTACTTGGCGTGTTTTGAGGCGGAAGGCAAAAGTCATGGTAACAAAGATATTAGCATCAACATTGATTGGTAAATTGGAATCGCAGCCAAAGGTTGGGACTCCATTGCTAGAAAAGAGAAGATCGAGGTCACCTGTCTACAGCATCAAGTTTAGAATTGTCTCTCTAAGAGTAGATTGTGCAATGAAAGAGGTTTAAAGTTAGTCTGTACGTAACACCTGATTAGGTCTTTAGTCGTAGGGTGTAGAACTGGAGCTTACAAAACTGTAGTTGAGGCCATCCATGAAAGTCTAGTTTACCTAAACAGGTAAAAAACTTAATTAACCGCAACAGTCTTTGTGAAAAGAAAATCAAAAACATTTTCTTTTTATGATTAAATTCTTTCTCACTAACGGTCACAAAGAAATATTTTCAAAATCTTCATTTTTAAATGGCTATAAACAGTGTTTTCAATCTATAAATACATTTATTTTCACTTTTTCATTGCATCAAAACATTTCATCTTCTTCCAAATTTTTCTCTGAAAAACTGTTTAGTTTTTATTTTGAAGAATGATTCACTTGCTTTTTATTTTTTATTTTATTTGTACTTCTTGCATCTATTTATAATCTCTTCATTGGAGAATTTATTCACGCAGAATTCACCATAAACACCAGTTTACTTTTTTATGCAATCATATTTTTGTAATCGCTTGTATTATTAATATAAATGGTTCATTTTATATATGTATATCATCTTATTAATAATATTTTTAATGGTTTTGTTTTATAAAATCATATGGCAATCATCGAGAAACTCAAGTTTCCGGTTTTACAAATAACTGAAAAAAATTATATAACGTGGACAACTAATGCAGAGCTCTACCTAGCATCGGAAAAATATATGAGATCTTTTTCACGGAAATGGAAAAAAAATACAAGCAGAAGAATCTCCAAGATAAATGCAAGAGAAATTTGTATCACATATATAGTGGAACAACCCACACTATTCTGAGACACAAAATATACTTCTCTCGTTTAAAACCAGCAAACATGAAAGTCAATACAATATTATGTTTTACGAACTTGATCAAAGGAAGTGGCAAGACCAACTTTGTATTGTCTAATGGAACAAAAATTTCGATAAATAATGTCTTATATTCTCTAAATTTTAAGAGGATTTTTTTGAGTTTCAAAGATATATATCTTCAAGGATGTGACACTCACTTTGCAACTTATGATGAAAAAAAATATATGTATAGAACTTCTGATAAATATTGGAAATGATGTATATTGGAAAAAGTTCCTTCTAGTTTGTATCATACTTATATAGATGTCATTGAATTACATCTCGTAATCAAAATAAATCTTGAAAAATTTTCATTATGTCATGATTCTGTTTTGGTCACTAAGACAGTATAATGATGCGAAAAATCATAAAGAACTCACATATTCAATTATTGAAAATCCATGAGATATAGCAAGAGAATAATACGATCTGTGCTGCATGTTCTCTTAAAAAATTTGATCATGAAACCATCGCCAATCAAACTTGACAAACAATCACCAAAATTTCTCGAACGAATGGAAAATGATATAAAAAATTTAATCATAAAATCACAAGGCTCACAAGATTTGAAAAGTCAACAGACTAAATTAAAGGACCGACAAATCAAGAATGGTGGGACCTACATGAAAGCTAAGGTTGTGGCTCTCATATATTCTACGAAAAGATAAAATTTTATTTTCAATAAGCTTAGTTTCCCTCTTGTCGGTGTGAGCTTTCTCAGTCAATGGAGTCAAAACTAAACATACAAAGCCTCTTTGTTAATCTTTACTCCCACATAGCTCTATTATTACATCTGTGATCTCACATCTTCTCTCCATCGATATCGTACTAATGGATTCTTCTTCTTCTTCTCATTCTTCTTACATGTCTCTTTCATTTCCTTCATCTTCTTCGTCTCAAGACTTGGAACACGATGTCTTTCCGAGCTTCCACGGGCCAGATGTACGCAAAACCTTTCTAAGTCATGTTCTGAAGGAGTTCAGAAGCAAAGGAATCAAACTGTTCATTGATAACGAGATAGAGAGAGGAAAATCCATCGGTCCTGAACTCATACGGGCGATCAGTGGATCTAAGATTGCGATCGTGTTTCTCTCCAAGAATTACGCTTCTTCGTCGTGGTGTCTTGACGAATTGGTGGAGATCATGAAGAGAGAGTTGGGTCAAATTGTGATTACCGTTTTCTATGAAGTAAATCCAACTGTTGTAAAGAAGCAGAGTGGAGATTTTGGGAAGGCCTTCGAAGAAACTTGTAAAGGTAAAACCGAGGAAAAGATTGAGACATGGAGAAAAACTTTGGAGGATGTGTCCACAATCGCCGGTTACCATTCAAACAGCTGGTTCGTCCTTTTTCTTTTAATACTTCTAACACGTCAAACTATCTATCTTTGTAGCATTTCTAACTGTACACAGCCAAGAGAGTTATAGCTTTTTAATGCGTATGTGAGTTATAAGTTATTATTTATTATAAATTTTTCTCAATCTTTGTTAGGGATGATGAAGCATCCATGATCGAAAACATCGCCGCTGAAATTTCGAAAAAGCTTAACCATTTGACACCATCACATGATTTTGACCATTTAATTGGGATGGGAGATCATATGGAAAGGATGAAACTGTTTTTATGCCTTGATTTGGACGAAGTGAGGATGATTGGGATCTGGGGTCCATCTGGAATTGGGAAAACCACCATTGTCAGGTTTATGTTTGACCAATTATCTAGAAATTACCAAAATAGCGCATTCATGGAGAATATCAAAAGAAACTATCCAAGACCTTGTTTTGATGAGTACAGTGCTCGATATCAACTCCAGAACCAAATGTTGTCTCAGATGACCAACCAGAAAGATATCGTGATTCCCCATTTAGGAGTCGCACAAGGACGGTTGAGAAACAAGACAGTGTTTCTCGTTCTTGATGATGTGGATCGGTCTGCACAACTAGATGCCTTGGCCAAAAATATTCAGTGGTTTGGTCCTAGAAGTCGGATTATCATCACAACACAAAATCTAAAGCTTTTGAAGGCACATGGGATCAGCCATATATACAGGGTGGATTTTCCATCAAATGAAGAGGCTCTTCAAATGTTCTGCATGTACGCTTTTGACCAAAAGACACCTAAAGATGGTTTCGTTGAACTTGCTTATAAAATTACATACCTTGTCGGTCAACTTCCTTTAGGACTAAAGGTTATGGGCTCCCACTTTCGAGGATTGCCCAAGCAGGAGTGGTCAATGGAAGTAGAAAGGTTAAGAGCTAACCTAGAAGGAGAAATTGAGAGCATTTTGAAGTTCAGTTATGATGCTTTATGTGATGAAGATAAAGATTTATTCCTTCATATAGCTTGCCTTTTCAACTATCACACTCTAGGAGAAGTTGAAGCATATCTTTAGGAAAGTTTCAAGAATGTGAGGCAAAGGCTTCACGTTTTAGTTGAGAAATCTCTCATATCGATTGAATGTAATAATGTAGTGATGCATAATTTGCTAGTCCAACTAGGTCAAGAAATTGTCCGTAAACAATCTATTCGTGAGCCTGGACAACGCCAATTTTTGGTCAATTATAAAGATATTTGTCAAGTACTCACTGACTATACAGCAGTAAGTTTTGCCATAATCTTTCGTTGCACTACTCATTACAACTTGAGTTTATTTTATCATCTCTACTTATTTCTGTGCTTTTTCCTTTTCAGATTACTAGAAGTGTTATAGGCATAAAGTACAACGACAAGTTAAATATTACTGACAAAGTCTTTGAAAGAATGTCTAATCTCCAGTTCTTAAGAGTTGGATCTAATGCTGGTGGTAAAAATATTATATCTTTGACGGGACCTCTGAACTATATATCTCCAAAGCTTCGATTACTACATTGGTCGCATGCGCCAATAACAAGTTTGCCTTTTTTAATTAACCTTGAGTTCCTTGTCAATTTAGATATGGATAATAGCAAGCTTGAGAAGTTGTGGGATGGAATTAAAGTAAGTCATTTAAATTTATTTCTTGTAAAAATTTAAGTTTTAAATTTTGTTTTGAATACATAATATCCCTTCATTTACAGTAAATTAACTTGAAAGATTATATTTAACTTGCCACTCCGTTTTTAGCATGGAAGTATATTTTAAAGAGTTTGATTGCAAAGTGTATCAACCTAATCACGTATTCTGACTTTATTTGTCTCTACAGTTGATTCAAAATCTCAAGTGGATGGTTTTGAATAATTCTAGAAATCTGAAGGAGCTTCCTAATCTCTCAACGGCCACTAGTCTTGAGTATTTAGCACTTAGTGGATGCACAAGTCTGGTGGAGCTCCCTTCCTCTATTGGGAATGCAACGAATCTCGAAGAGTTAGATCTCAGTGGATGTTCAAGTCTGGTGGAGCTCCCTTCCTCTATTGGGAATGCAACTAATCTCCAAAAATTAGATCTCAGTAGATGTTCAAGTCTGGTGGAGCTCCCTTCCTCTATTGGGAATGCAACTAATCTCCAAAAATTAGATCTCAGTGGATGTTCAAGTCTGGTGGAGCTCCCGTCCTCTATTTGGAATGCAACTAATCTCGAAGAGTTAGATCTCAATGGATGTTCAAGTCTGGTGGAGCTTCCTTCCTCTATTGGGAATGCAACTAATCTCAAAAGCTTAGATCTCAGTGGATTTTCAAGTCTAGTGGAGCTCCCTTCCTCTATTGGAAATGCAACTAATCTCAAATACTTAGATCTCAGTGGTTGTTCAAGTCTGGTGGAGATCCCTTCCTCTATTGGGAATGCAACTAATCTCGAATGGTTATGTCTCGGGGATTGTTCAAGTCTGGTGGAGCTCCCTTCCTCTATTGGGAATGCAACTAATCTCAAATACTTAAATCTCAATGGATGTTCAAGTCTTGTGGAGCTCCCTTCCTCTATTGGGAATGCAACTAATCTCAAAGAGTTAGATCTCAATGGATGTTCAAGTCTGGTGGAGCTTCCTTCCTCTATTGGGAATGCCACTAATCTCGAAGAGTTAGATCTCAGTGGATGTTCAAGTCTGGTGGAGCTCCCTTTCTCTATTGGGAATGCAAGTAAACTCAAATATTTAGATTTCAGTGGATGTTCAAGTCTGGTGGAGCTCCCTTCCTCTATTGGGAATGCAACTAATCTCAGATACTTACGTCTCAATGGATGTTCAAGTCTGGTGGAGCTCCCTTCCTCTATTGGGAATGCAACTAATCTCCAAAAATTAGATCTCAGTGGATGTTCAAGTCTGGTGGAACTCCCTTCCTCTATTTGGTATGCCACTAATCTCGAAGAGTTAGATCTCAGTGGATGTTCAAGTCTGGTGGAGCTCCCTTTCTCTATTGGGAATGCAAGTAAACTCAAATATTTAGATTTCAGTGGATGTTCAAGTCTGGTGGAGCTCCCTTCCTCTATTGGGAATGCAAAAAATGGTGCATCCCTGGAGAGACTAGATTGCTCCTTTTGTCATCCACATGTTAATCTCAACTTCGTTAACTGCTTCAAACTAAATCAAGAAGCAAGAGATCTCATCATCCAGACATCAACTCTTGAATCTGTGGTCTTACCAGGTGGAGAGATTCCTACGTGCTTCACTTACAGAGCTTCTGGGAGTTCCGTAACTGTGAAGTTAAATCAAAAGCCCCTTCGTACATCAAAAAAGTTTAAGGCTTGCATCTTGTTTGCTAACAAGGGTGAAACTGAAGCTCTTCACTTGGGACGAATTAGTGTGTCTGGCTTCACTTTCAAGCAAAATGTTCTCACTGCTCGTACCTTAGATCTAATTATAACGGAGCATTTATACATTTTCAACTTGGAAGCAGAGGAGTTGACTTCCACCGAGCTTGTTTTTAAGTTCGATCACAGCGGAGCCTGGGAGATAAAAGAATGTGGGATACTCCACCTCTGGGAGCATCATGTTGATAGCCACCAAGAGATCTGTGAAAGGAAATCTTCAACTTTGAATTTGAGGAGCTCTAAACGACGTCGGATGTGATAAGTAACTGAGCAGTGTCCAATTCTGCGAATACTCCCAACAGAACATCTTTGTAAGTACTCTGTTTTGTTTGGTGTTTGCGTTTCTTTTTCATAGCAGTGTCCACTTCTTTTTTCCTTTCTTCGAGTCCGTAACAAGAGAGAGATAAGTAACCTGGAAGATAAAATAATGTTGATGAACAGTTTTAGCGCTTTAAAAATGACAATGAAGATGGAGATATTGAGACCTGAGACAAACATTGAAACCCAAGTTACACAGAGAAATTGCAGGGACGAATGGTCAGTTTGCATTTACAACTCAAGACTTAGGAATTTACTTGTCGTGTTTTGAGGCAGAAGGCAAGAATCATGGTAACAAATTTTACAAGTTGCAAATTACAAATTTGATTGTAGAAACTTAAAGTTACAGATAATAAGCTACAAATTGCTTAATGTTAGTCTCTATATGACATTTGATTTTGTCTTCAATTGAAGGGTGTTGAGCTGGAGCTTTAAGAAACTTGAAGCTGCAGTTGAAGAGATCCATGAAAATCTACTTTACCTCAAAAACTTAATTAAACTGCTACATTCTTTGAAGAACTTGAAAAGAAATAAAACCATTTTCTCTTTTCACAATTGCAGAGAAGCAGAGATTAGGATTGAGTGGAAAAACAAACTCCAGAGTCCCATGGTCCATTATAATGTCACTGGCCATATGCATTGTGGTCTTTAGTTTACAGATTCTTTACTTGAAGGAATACTTTGAAAGGATCATTGATAGTTTGTTGTTGAAAAAATACTACAACCAACACTTTCCTCTGCTTTCTTTCTTTTTGAACTCTTAGTGTAAAATTTTGTTCACTCATTTAACTTGTAATTTGTTTCCTATATATAACTAGACTCTCATAATCTGAATCATAATTATTTAAATTTCACTTGGAGAAAGGAATTTGTTTTTTTCTTTGGAATTAGTTGGCAGAGCATTACTTTCCTAACTGAATTAGCTGAACTTAACCAAAGTTTGGTTTATTCGGTTAGTATTTGGTGAAACCAATCGGCAGAATTTTGTAAAAATTCGGAATTTCCAAAGTGGTCGGTTTCAATGAAATGACCCATAATTTTTCTTTCATTGTATTGAAAATTTGCCGCGAAAGCTGAAATTCAAAAATTCTTAATTTACTGAATTTATTAAAATCTACCAACTTTTACCAAAATATACAAAAAAATCAAACCGAAATTAACCAAAACACAAATTCTTTGTCAATTTTGGTTGTTAGAGCCAATATCATCACCATGAACCAAGCAGAAATTTATCCATTTCAAAGTCCGAACCAAACTAAACCGAACTTTTGTTTGGATTAAATCGTTGAGTTCATTTTTAAAACCGAAAGAAATCCAAAATCTCTGACCCAAAATTTCCCGAAGGCCCACCATATATACGAACTTTGTCTCCAAATCTCATAATCTGTAAGAATGTCATGGTTTTCTGTAATTAACAAAACAATTACCATATTAACAATGTAAGTTCAGTTCTAAAGCTTTACGCGATGAAGAAAAAAAATTGTTTCAACACATAGCTTGCTTTTTCAATCATGTAGCAATTAAGACATTGGAAACAGAAAAATTGTTAACCATATTAGGCCATTATTCAACTTCTCAATGTATGTATATCCCATTGTTCATCAGACCACACAGAGCACAACGTTGGATCTTTGTAAGCGTTGAATTTTCCATAAAACGATCTGAACATATGTCCTCAATACGAAGCGGATGCAGCATGTGTCTAGGGTGTCCAAATGCACCCATTGAACAATAATTATGCGGCCATTCAAGTTTTTCTTTCATTTACTTAGTTGAAATTGCTGCTGAGTTATTACTTCTTCGATAGGCGAGACTTGAAAGAGACGGTGGGGTATGAAAAGTCACTGACTAAACTTAGTGAAGTCGATCAATACATATCCCAACAATCTCATTAAATAGAAATCATACATAAATTAAAGTGTTGTGCAGATTCATACTTATAGATACCAAATATGGTATATTTATACAAATAGAGTGACTATGCATGTTAAATTACTGATGTGGATGACATGTCATAGTATACTGATGAAATGTCATCCATGCTATATGCTCATCATGAAACAAATAAAAGAAACCTTTGATCCGTATTACTTATTAAAAGCTTAAAACTTGACAAACCAACGTATATAATCCCTTAAATATAAATCATATAGTCATATAAAATAATTTTAAATTAATTATACACTTTTAATTTATATAAGACAAAACAAAAAATTAAAATGATATGAAATATATTAACAAATTCATAATATCTTAGAAAAAATAGAAATTTTTAGATTAATTTTGTACATAGCTATATGTCCAGTTTCCTATATATATATATATATATATATATTATTTAGTATAACTTTTTCTTAAATAAGATTTCAAGGAATTCTAGTTCTTAAACGAAAATCGAAAACTTGTACCATATGTGAATGTATTTTCATCTTGAACACAAATTCGGGACTAGGAATGGGACAAAACGGGATATGACGGGATAAGACAAGACTGGAATAGGAAAAGATGGAAATTATGCCCACCACTAAATTTTACTTCAAGATTTTGTAAAAAGACACATTCATGTGTCAATGACATGGATGATACGTAATCGGTTTACTATGACATGTCATCAGGTTAAATGTATAAATCACTCAATTTGTAAGAATAAATAACATTTTATAGTTGGTATATGAACTCTGCCAATTTGCTATCTTTAAATATGAATTCACACGACACTTTAATTTATGTATTATTTCGAATTAAATTGTTAGGGTATGAATTGACCGACTTTCCACTAAACTAGAGAGGGAAAATTTCTACAAAATATTGATTAAAAAGGAAATTTCATTGCAAATTAAAGAACCAATTAATTTCTGAGAGGAACCAATTACAGCTAAGGTTGTCAATAAACAACTTTACTTTCAGTAATCTAAACTTCTCTCATGCCGGTGTGAATCTTCTCAATTAATGGAGTCAACGTTCTATGTCATTAAGCATACAAAGCCTCTTTGTTAATCTTTGTATATTCACAACATCATCACAGAGCTTCCTTTTGTAATCCAGATACTTGTCTCAACTTCGTTAACTGCTTCAAATTAAATCAAGAAGCAAGAGATCTCATTATCTAGTAGTTTTGCGGTCTTACGCGGTGGAGAGTGCCTGCGTGCTTTACTGACAGAGCGTCTGGGAGTTCTGTAACAGTAAAGTTAAATCTAAGCACATCAACAAAATTTAAGGCTTGCGTCGTGTTTGTTAACAATGACGAAATAAAGCTAATGATTGCGGAGGAATAAATGTGTCTTGCTTCATTTCCAAGAAGAATGCTCTCACTGCTCGTAGATCATATGAACTATATCCAATTTTAATGGGGCATCTATATATTTTCAACTTTTAAGCAGAGGAGGTGACTTTCACTGAGCTTGTTTTTAAGAAACTGAGTAGTGTCAACTTCTGCGAATAGTCCCAACAGAACATCTTTGTAAGTACTCTGTTTTGTTTGGTGTTGCGTTTCTTTTTCCTAGAATCTTCTTTTTTTCTTTTTTTCGAGTCTGTAACAACAGAGAAATAGTAGTAACCTGGAAGATAAAATTATGTTGATGAACATTTTTTAGCGCTTCAAAGATGGAGAAATAACGGATTTTTCTTTATCTAGGTGTTAATTAGTTTTAGTTGTTAATTAGTTTTAGTAAAACTATAATTACACTGTAATAGTGGTGGAGTAGCGGAAGCTATGGACGAAATTTGATGAAACGAAGCGTGAAAGATAGGTTTGCGAAAGTACTCCTCTCAGTGCTAAGCAAGGCAAAGCTCTTATGGGAAACTTGAGTTTCCTCTTTTTGGTTTTCTTTTACTAATGTCAAAACTGAATGTAAACAAAAGCCTTGATTCCTTTATATAGCCACGAATATAATTGTAAGGCTAATGGGAATCAAAAATAGAGAAGGAAAACAATACCAACTGAAATAAGAAAAGCATGAAACAAAGAAATGACCAAACAAAGAAACGTGCCGAACACACAAAAACATCAACATTGACACTAGCATGTTCAACATAACTGGATAAGGATCCTCTGCATCCGGGGTAGAGAAAGATTAGCCCTCGAATCTGGAACATCATTGTCCCCATGGTATGGAAAAATGTGTTTAACATTGAATATATCTGCAGTGCTAATGTCCGGAGGAAGACGCAAACAGTAAGCATTTGTATTGATTCGCTCGAGTACTTCAATCGGACCAATTTTTCGAGGATGCAACTTGTTATATGTACCAGCCGGCATTCGTTCCTTCGTCAAGACGACCTAGACCAAATCACCGGGACAATACTCAACCTCTCGGCGCCGCTTATCAGCATCTTCTATGTACGAGGTAGTCACTGCTTGCAGATTCTTCCTGTGTCTCCTCATGAACAATATGAAATTTTCTTTATGTTATCTAACTTTTAAAATGCTCTAAACTCCAACCCATAAGAACTGAATCTTAATTTAGTAGAACGTTTATCATACTAGGAACATTGAACAGAATTGTGACTTGAGTAAAACAGATGAATCTATTGGGTATGAAGTCATATAAACAGAGGACTCTGTGTGAAACAGAGTTGTTGAAGTCATGATGTTGAAGCTCTTTGAAACTGCAAATGTGTGAATTCAGATTTTGGTGGAGACTTTCATTTACTTCGTCGAAATTGCTTCTTTTTTTCCATTGACCTCGATCAAATTTCCTGAAATACTTTCTGACCATCAGACCCACCTTTTCTTCCAAATCACTTGTCTGATTTTCAGCAGCCACAAGAGCAATTCCTTTTTCCTGATCTCTGATCCTTCTTCTTCAGTTGCAGCTCATAAGACTGCATCATTCCCACAACTTGATCAAACTTCAGTTCATCAGAGTTCAAGGCATCCTCAATAGCAGATTTGTGCAAATGAATTTAGAAGGTAAGCTCCTGAAATTTCTTGACAAGTTTCTTATTGTTGTCATTTTTTCCCTAGTAATATAGCTTATTAATGAATAGAACTCACGTTGCTACTGAAATCATCAACAGATTTTCCAGCGCTCATTGTTAGATTTTCGAACTCACACTCCAACAAATCGATTATGTTCCGCGTCACATTGCTAGTCCCTTCAAATAAAACTTGCAAAATATCTCATGCCTCCTTTGTTGATGTGCATCCTTGCACCCTGGTGAACTGATTCATCGGCAAAGAATTGAAGATAGCAGACAAAGCCTTGGCGTTGTGTTTGGCCTCTGTTTTCTCGTCAACAGTCCATGGTTGTTGGATTTGTTAAATGAATTGCAGGTTCCACAACACAAACAAGTTCCTTTGTTCTGTGATTCAAATGCAGCTATTCATATTTCCAATAATGTTGTGTTCCATGAAAGGAAAAATTATATCGATAGAGATTGCCACAAAACGATCAAGACCATGCACGTTAGAACGCATCATCAAATTGCATATATCTTCACCAAACCTCTGTTTCCTTCTCTGTTTCAGTTTCTTACAAGCAAGATGAGCTTATTGTCTATTTTTGGCTCATCTTGAGGGAGAATATCAAATTATGTGTTATAGAGTCTGTACCAGAGTCTAAACTGCAGTAAACTGGAGTAAACGTTCATTATATAAGTGAAGTGATTGTAACAGAAACAGATAAGAGAAATAACAAACTTTTCCCATTTCACCATCTTCTTCATCTCGATACTCTCTCTTGTGATAAGTTGCTTCAAAATCTCAAGCGGATGAATTTGTAATATTCTATAAATATGAAGGAGCTTCCTAATCTTTCAACGGCCACTAGTCTTGAGGATTAACATCTAATGGGATGTACAAGTCTCGTGGAACTCCCTCCCTTGATTGGGAATGCAACTAATCTCCAAAACTTATATCTCCATGATTGCTCAAGTCTGGTAGAGCTCCCATTCTCTATTAGAAACCTTCATAAATTGGAGAAATTATTTTTGTCAGGGTGCTTAAAGCTAAAGTCTCTTCCGATCAACATCAACTTGGAGTCTTTCGATGAACTACATCTCTTTGGTTGCTCGTCGTTAAAAAGTTTTCCTGAGATTTCCACAAACATCAGATATCTCAATCTCATTGGAATCTCAATCAAAGAAGTGTCTTTGTCAATTTGTCCGTGGTCACGTCTTGATGATTTGCTTATGTCATACTGTGAAAACCACAAGGATCACAGAACTTCATTTGAGTGATACAAAAATCCAAGAGCTTGGTCCATGGGTCAAGGGATTCTCTCGTCTTGATAAACTTGTACTAAAGGGAATGCAGAATCTAGTATCACTCCCACACCTTCCAGATTCTGTATCATGGATAGATGCAGAAATTTGTGAGTCCCTAGAGAAACTAGATTGCTCCTTTTGCAATCCAGATATTCGTCTCAACTTAATTAACTGCTTCAAACTAAATCAAGAAGCAAGAGATCTCATCATCTTGACATCAACTCTTCAACATGCGTTCTTACCAGGTGGAGAAGTGCCTGCGTGCTTCACTTACAGAGCTTCTTGGAGTTCCGTAACAGTGTAGTTGAATCAAAAGCCTCTTCGCATATCAACAAAATTTTTAAGGCTTGCTTCTTGTTAGTTGGCAAAAATGAACCTGCTTACTGGGAAAATTTTGTAACATCACTTCCAAGCAGAATGCTCTCACTGCTCGTAGATCATATAAAGGCCACGTACATTCACTTATAACAGAGTATCTATACATTTTCGATCACCGGGAAACATGGGAGTTAAAAGAATGTGGGATACTCCACCTCTTGGAGCATCATGTTGATGAAGATTATGAGAACTTGAGAGGTGGCGACGTAGAGATCTGTGAAAGGAGATCTTCAGATATGAGCTCAACCGGCGTCAGATTTGATAGTTAAATGGTCTGTGTCAACTTCTACGAATGGTCCCGACAAAAAATCTTCGTAAGTCTGTTATAATAAAAAGATTGTTTGGTATTTGCGTTTCTTCTTCATCCTTTCATTGATCTGTAACAAGAGAGATATAGTAACCTGGAAGATGAAAATATACGTCGGTGAACATTTTGAGCGCTTCAAAGGTGGTGATGAAGATTGAGACGTTGAGATATGTGCCAAATATTAAAATCCAAGTCAGACAGAGAAGCCACAGGAGGAAATTTCAGGGACGAAAGGTCAGTTTGCATCTACGACTCAAGAATCAGGAACCTACTTGGCGTGTTTTGAGGCAGAAGGCAAAAGTCATGGTAACAAATTTTACAATGTGCACATGACATGCCTCTGAGATAATAAACTACAAAATACTTAAAAATTTTAGCCTCTATATGACATTTGATTTTGTTGTCTTCAATCGTAGGGTGCAGAGCTGGAACTTTGAAGATGCAGTTGAAGCCATCCATGAAAGATCTACTATATTCAGAAACAGGTAAAAACTCAATTAACTGATATATTCTTGTAAGTTCTCACATTCAAATGGGTATTTATTTACAAATCGATGGCCCAACAAGCCCATTATAAGAAAACCCTAATTTACTTTATAAATTTCGTGCTTTTATCATCTCTCAACCTTTTCGAGGGTTTCAGCCACCAGACACAGAAGTAAGAGAGGAGTAAACTAAATGCCGGCGGGACACGGAGTAAGGGCGAGAACTAGGGATCTGTTCGCGAGACCGTTCAGGAAGAAGGGTTATATACCACTCTCTACTTACCTCAGAACCTTCAAGGTCGGCGATTACGTCGATGTCAAGGTCAATGGTGCTATTCACAAGGGTATGCCTCATAAGTTCTACCATGGCCGTACTGGTCGCGTCTGGAACGTCACTAAGCGTGCCGTTGGCGTTGAAGTCAACAAACAGGTCTGATTTTTCAATTTGATTCATGGCTATTTGAAATAGTGTTTGTTGTTGAAATTAGGGTTCAGAACGGATTTGTGATTTTTTTGTTATGTGTTAATTAGTATTTTTAGGTTAACTGATTAAATTCTGAAATTTGTGATTGTTGTATAGATTAATGTTATTTGTATCAATTATAATCAATTCATTGATGATTCTAATTATGTTTTTAAATTCACTATTCTTATTATAAATTATGATTCTTCTATTGTTTTGATGTTTGTCTTTGACTTTGTGAAAGTCTTCTCTTTTAAGCTCCTTCACGACCTTCTTGACAAACTTGGCCTCGGATTTGAAATTGAAGAGGAAAATTACTGTGGTATTTTCGAAGAAACAACACCCAACAATCGGGCTTCGCTTGTTTTCTTAATGGGCCTTTTAGCATATCTTGAGACCCGTTTGATATATGGTTTCAATAGAAACGTGGAAGATATATGTGCAAAAATTTTGAACAAAGTCTCGTAAAGTTTTTGTGAAAAAAATTCTCGTAAAGTTACTGTATATACTTGTTCGTTTCTTTATAAATAAGTATAGACTAAAAACAGTAACAGTTTTTGTTTCTCATATTTTTAATTTTAATTATACTAGTCTAGATAGAAAACAACTATAAATAAATTAGAGTAATTAAATACTACTTACTAATAAAAGCTTGAGCAGTGTTATTTTGTCCATGAGTTTAACCTCCGTACATTACAAATCAAAATTCAAACAAAAAAAAATTGTTACGGAGAAAAGTATATTCATAACTAGTTTTCAAGGATTAGTGGCGTAAACGTTTTCATTTTTTTGTGATTAAACTTAGTTTTTCTTTCGTATGTCAATATATTTCTTTTGGAAGAAGTTTATTGACGTCCTTTCAATAAAACTTGAGATTATTATAGCAAACTGTTAAGATAATTCCTATTTGATTAAGGAATAAGTTAACTCCTAAATAAAATAGGATTTAAGAGAAAAAGAAAATACAAATAAGTTTTAGCTTAAACTAGATAAGGTTTGTGTTTACTTATTTTATTAAGATTAGAGGTTGCTAATCCTATAAATAGAACTATAAGAAAAAAAGATTTAGTTTTTGAGAAGATTTCTAAATCAATAAAAATATTTATTTTTATAATATTTAAGCTTCTTGGATTTCAAAAACCAAAATCTAGAGACACATAAATTGGTTACAAAAAGTTTTTGAAAATGGTTATTGGATGAATGAATGTCTCTTGTTTATAAAAAAATGGTACAAAAAGTTATCAACATTCTAATCTAATTCAGTTTCTGTTGGAAAATAATCGGATCAACTAAAGCCATGATGCATTCATTGACTTTTATTTCTTTTTTTGGGAAAAGGGCAAAAGACAACAAAACATATATCACTCGGGAGAATAATTGTCAAACATTAAAATCCTTTATGAACCTTTCTGTTCCCAAACAAATTTTGGATATTGTCCGAAATATGTGGAAATGAACAAGAAAAGAGTTTACCTATTGTGATCCGACGTGAAGCCAATCTTGTTTGAAACAGCCTTTAAAGCCATTTGTTATTTCTCCATCTCTTCACGGCTGGATTCTTCAGCTCGTTTCCAAAACTTATCGCCGAACACTCCCTTCTGTTTTCTCACGTCTTCTGGTCTCACCTTGTAGAAGATTGGGATGACAATCATTCCCCTTTTCAGCTTGTTCCATGATTGTTGTCAGCTCTTCCAAACACCATTTTGATTCCCCATACCTATTCAAAATATTAATATCTTCACATTCTTGCTTTTTTTGCCATTTTTAGTCTTTAGAGCCATATGATTGGAACAATACCTTGTGGATAAGATGACTAGTGCAACAGTGGACTCTTCGATCCTTTTAAAGAGGTGTTTCAAGTCTCTGCCCTTTTCTTCATGCGTATTAATGAAGAACTTGATGTTGTGTCTTTCCAAGGCATCTATAAAGTGACTGGTGAAGCCATAGCGAAGATCTTTTCCTCGGAAGTTGATGAACACTTGATGGACAGGGAGAGATAGAGTGGCTATGATCTACACCAGTTTGGTACAAGATTGTTAAAAAAGATCCCAATGTTTCTTGGAGATGTTGGATTCAGTGCATAGGAGAAGACTTACGACTGGACAAGGAAGTATGGAACTGGTGAGAAAACTTGGCTTCTCGCCCTATACATATTTTATTATTATTTTATATATATATATATATAGAGAGAGAGAGAGAGGTTTATTCCCAAAGAATCATCAACTTGTTAAACAAACGGATGACTTATTTTGTTGACAAACACCTTTTGTTCACAAACTTTTTTCGTTTACTACACGAATGAATATTAGAATCTTAAAATCGTCAACAAATTAAATAAAAGGACGACCAGAACCAAACTTTTGTGTCATGAGTGTAATTCCATATAATCAAATAATCATGACCGGCCCAGCTTCCCTAAGGTAAATGTTGGAAGTGTCGAAGACCCTGAACCGAGCCTCCAACGGATCTTCTCTCGGTGGACTCAAACTGGACCACACAAAGAGCACTAATGGGTCAATATTAGTAAAATTAAATTTAAAAGAATTAAAGATCCAATTCATAATGGGAATAGGTGTGTGTATTTCTTGGCATGGAAGCTATCCTATTTCAAGTAGGAAAAAGAGTTGATAAACATTTTTCCTAATAGGAAACAGAGGTTCCAGCAAGTATAAATAGAGGTACAGGGTTAACACAATAATCCATCCACAAAAGAGAGAAGAAAAGAAGACAAGAGAGAGCTAGTCTTTCGGTAAAGAGAGTCTAGTTCCTAGAGGTCTTCAGTGAGTGTTTTCTTTTTAAGTTTCTTCTTGTTCTTTGTCTTGGGGTCAGGATTAGGAGTATGTGTCATACTTCCTAGACATAGCATCACATTGGAGCTCTTCTTGGTAAGGTACCTATCACAAGCAAGCAAGAGAGTTAGTGTAAGATAGAAACCAAAGATTAAATGTAATCAAAAGAAACTTACAAGTTGTTTTAGTAGAAGTTAGTAAGCTAGACTTACTCTAGACGTACTCTCAATTGAGAGGAACTCGTTAAATCTTGTTTTTGATTTGTTTAACTATCGGTTAAACTCTAAACTAACCTAAGATCAAATCGAACTCAAACTCAACAAGTGGTATCAGAGCGTAGGACAAAGCAGAAACGTGATTCAAATCCAAGTTCTGCAAGTGCCTAAAGTCATACGGATTTGAAGTTGTTAGTGATTAAACGTTTCTGGCTTAAAACAAGGAAATCATGGAGTCAACTTCAAGAAGATATGATGTGGAAAAGTTCGATGGAAAAAGAGACTTTGGGTTATGGAAGTACAAGATGTTGTGTCAGCTAGAGCTACTCGGTTTGAATTCATGTCTTAAAGAATCGAATCCATGTGCATCAGGTGATGGTGATCCCACTGGAAAAAGGAAAGAAGTCACGGAGACCTTGCCTGAAGTTAAGATAGAGATAGATCCGGCACAACAAAAAACCGAAAAGAAGGCCAAAAATACTATATGCATGAGCCTAAGAGATGTGGTTCTCCGGAAGGTTATGAAAGAGAAGTCAGAATTAGCGATATGACAGGCTCTCTCGAGAGATTATCAATCTAAGTCTCAAGCCAATCTCATATACTTGAAACATAAATTTTCAAGTTTGAAAAACATAAAAGTATTGATCACAATATAGATATGTTTTTGAAATTAATAAACGACTTGGCCAGCTTGAACATCAACATATCAGATGAAGATCAAGCCATTCAAATCTTGTTTGCACTACCAGACCCCTACGAGACACTAAAAGACACACTTAAGTATGGCACCGGCAAGACTCAAACCTTAATTATGGATGATGTCACAAGTGCGGATACAACACATTCTGAAGTTTGTATCGTGCTGGTTGATAAGGTTGAAGATGGGGCTGGTGCTGTAGGATCCTAGTGGCTACCTTCTGCTTTAACGAGGCATTTGTACACCTTTGAACTAGAAGTAGATATGACTCCCAACGACCTTTACTTTGAGCCATAAAAGATTGTGGTACATCAAATCTCTTAAATCTCTTCATGTCGGTGAAACCTCAGATTAGTTGATGTGCTTTTTAGTATGTTCTCTTTTTGTATGATTATATTTTTGATATTGGATTATGTGTAAATTGAATTCACAATATGATGAATTCCTTCTATGCATTCATTATCAAGCAAATAAGGTATTGCTCAGCATAAATCTAGACAGTCTTTAGTGTTCTGAGTACTTATGTACAACTCTATAAGGTTTATAAGTTGCCCCCATGAAGTAAGAAAAATGTTCAGACAAAGAAGAAAGACAAGCACCAACGATAAATTCTATAGATATATATATTCATTTCCATGACTTCCACATTAGGTAGGATTGATACTAAACTTTAAGAGAGTGTTGTATCAGAGGTAATCTAATGCGACAAAATTTAGGTGCAAAGGGAACCACAAATAGCATCCAAAATATCTATTGATTCAAGATATAGCCTTGGATTTGTTTCTGCTTTGATAAGCCATCAGTACAGTATCGCATCAAAAATACTAGTGTTCATCGCAAAGGGAGAAGCAAGAACTTCCTGAGTCTTACATCTCAAGCAATAAAACGGGTCCACTTACCACACTTGGATGTATTGAATCCTATATGAAGAGTTGTCACGAAGAGAAGCACCATGGAGCTTGTATTACATCACATACGCATGAGGAAGCTTCAGATGGTGTGATTCAATGAAACACTGCAGTGTGATAGTGCACCAAATAATAGACAGAACAAGAGAAAGTGCATGTGTATACTCCTTTACGCAAGCAGTTTCTCACCTGATGATTAGAAGCATTTCAATTCCAGACACTAATGATTAAAAGCATTTCAATACTAAGAACTAATCCACATATGTTATCGGCATTGCTAAGCTGGTCACCTACCAATGTAAGAAGCTGAAGAAGAAGAGTAACACATTATGAGATTGACATCATCAGGAGGATTATTTGATTATATAGATTTACAAGAGAATGTTTTTCGAAGTCTGTAACATATGCGTGCAGTTAGCAGCATCCTGAAAGCGGTGAAATCACTACTATATTTTTTTTAAAGTTTCTTCAAATTTTTGGTTGTTATCTACAAAGGACAAATCCTCTTCTTAAAATAATGAAGATCAGTTGGACTGGGCAAGCAAGGTGACATTAAAACGCTTCAACAGAGTTTCTCTTTTTACTTTTTTTTTTTATAGTTTCTGTTTGGATTTTGGTCCGAACTGTAAATTTCTCTTTTTAGTTTTTTTTTCTTCAAAGGGCATGACTAGAATTACATAATTTTAATACTATGAACATTCAACAGAGTTGTCTCTTGAGAAAAAACATATGAATCTATTGGTATGATAGTATAAATAGAGGACTCTGTGTGAGGCAGAGTTACAAAAAATCTTATAGAGTTGCGGGAACAGAGCATCTATGCATTGTACCGTTCCTGAATATCTGGGAGATAAAGGAATGCTGGATAGTCCACCTCTGGGAGCATCATGTTGATAGCCACCAAGAGATCTGTGAAAGGAAATCTTCATCTTTGACTTCAAGGAGCTCTAAACGACGTCGGATGTGATGAGTAACTGAGCAGTGTCCACTTCTGCAAGTCACACATTGCCACAGAGAAGCCACAGGAGAAAATTGCGGGGACGAATGCTCAGTTTGCATATACAACTCAAGAATCTACTTTAATCGTAGGGTGTAGATTTGGATCTTAAGAAACTTGAAGCTGCAGCTGAAGCCATCCATGAAAATCTACTTTATCTCAGACCAAATAACCAGGACGATACTCAACCTCTCGGCGCCGCTTATCAGCATCTTCTTTGTACGAGGTAGTCACTGCTTGCAGATTCTTTCGTATCTCCTCATGAACAATATGAAATTTTCATTCATCAAGGATGAACTCCACAGTTTACTTTATGTTATCTAAATTTTAAGATGCTCTAAACCCCAAATCATAAGAACTGAAACTTAATTTAGTAGAGCGTTTATCATACTATGAACATTGAACAGAATTGTGACTTATATATATTTTTTCAGTTCAGAAAATGATATTTTTGTTTTTAGTTAATAACTTAAAATTAAAAAAACAAAAACAAAATGTTTTGATTATTAATTTCGAGATAATAATTTAAATATAATAAATAAAAATTAAAAATTAAGTAATTATTTTTATAGATTTTTTGGATTTAATTAAGATTATAGATAATGATTTCCTTAAATATAATAATTATTTCAAAACTTAATTTGAATAATATTTTAAAAATAAATAACCCATGAAAATAAGCGGTAAATTAAAATTATATAGTAAAAAATATTTTAAATCAATGAACTGAAATTATATAATATAAAATTATATTCTAGATGCTTTTATTTATTCAACATAGTTAATTTTTTAATTAATTACGCGTTTAAGTTATATGATAAATAATATATGTATTTTTAAAATTTAGTTAACATTATATTTTTTTTGTTAATTTTCAGTTAAGTATTTTTAAAATAAATAACCTATGAAAAAAACATAAGTCCATGAACATAAAATAACAAGTCAACCGTTATAATAAATCAAGTTTTTTAAAAAAATCAACCAATCAAAATATAATTCAACTGTTATTAAATAAGTCGATTGAGTTTTGAGAAATGCCACACTTAAAATACCATTTTCATACTTAACACCTTCTCTTTTCCATTTTCATAAATACCATTATGGGGTATGTATTTTGACTAAATTCCCTTTAACGAAGAGGAGACAATTTCAATTTCAAACCTCACAATATAAAGTTCACTCAATCACCACCATCATCTTCACCATAATTAAACTAATTTTGGCGGAAAAATTACGAATCAATTTTTTTGAGCAAAATTTGCGGATTTTTATTTATGGCAGAAAATTATGCATTTGAATTTTGGTTAAAAAAACTCGGAATCAAGTTTTTATCGGGAATTATAGATTCGTTTTTTTGCAAAAAAATTACGGATTTTTACTTTGATGGAAAATTTCATAATCAAGTTTTTGACGAAAAAATTGCAAATTTATCATTTTGGCATAAAATTATATATTTGTATTCTGTTTTAAAAAAATACATAATCTCATTTTTGGCGGGAAAATTACTTTATAAAAATCCTAGGTTTTATAAGAAGCATTAGACCTTATAAAATGTTAATTTTCTGCCAAAAAATAGTCTGTTTCCCTCCAAAAAAACTCAATTCCATAATATTCTTAACAAAATACAAATTCGTAATTTTTTGCCAAAATAAAATTTCTAAATTTTCCACCAAAATGGATATGTTCCCTGCAAAACAAAAACGATTCCATAATGGAGCTTACGAACTGTAGTTGAGACCATCCATAAAAGTCTAATTTACCTAAACAGGTAAAAACTTAATTAACCGCAACAGTCTTTGTGAAAAGAAAATCAAAAACATTTTCTCTCTTTCTCACAGAGAAGCAAAGATGAGGATTGTGAGTGAAAAGACAAACTCGAGAGTCGCATGGTACAATATAATGTCACTTGGCATATGCATTGTGGTCTCTGGTCTACAGATTTTGCACTTGAAGCAGTACTTTGAAAAGAAGAAGCTTAATTTAGATGGATAGTTTCTTGTTGAAGAACTACTCTGATTTTGTTTCTTTTAAGCCTCTCTTTTGAACTTTTAGTGCAAAATTTTGTTCACTCATATAACTTGTAATTTGTCTCCTATTATATAAATTTATAACTAGACTCTAATTATAGGAATTTGAACTAAATTTCTCTTGGTAAAAATGAAACTGAGAATTTCTTTGGAATAACCATTTAAGTATTTATAAGGGTGAAATTCGTCATTTTTTATTTATGGAAATAAAAGCCAAGGCACCTCTGGAATTTGGACATGTCTGAGGTATTCTGAGGTAGATGTGAGAAGTTAAATTAGTCTATGGAACCCTTTCATATATTTCATGGAAATTGCTTGTGATTTTCGTTGGGACCAAGTGCCGACGTACCCTTTACCCCCTCTTTATTTTCTTTTTATCTTTCTTCAATATTTGTACCTCTCATTAATCTAAAAGACATTAGATAAATTTAATGTGAGTAAGAAATATTGATCAATCAAAAACAAGAGAAGAAATATATTTTCTTTCTTCTTCCTCTTGCCACGAAAAATAACAAAAACTTTCAATCCTCCATAACTAGAAATTTGAAGCTTTATTTTAGGTAATTTTTTATAATTTTTTTTATATTAATGATAATAAACGATGTGAAGTTGTTTTTGCTGGATTCTAACAAAGTTTGGAGGTTTAAATGGATTTCAACAAAATTTGAATTTCAACAAAATTTGGATTTCAACAAAACTTCATTTTCGTTTTAAAATTTGGTTGATTTTTGTGTGGACAATGGGTTAATAAACAGGTTATGCATTGATTAAGGTGGATATGGTTAAAACTTGTTAAATTTGGGAATCTGGAGTTGAAATCATAGCTGCAATGTTTGAGAGAAATGAAAATCGTTGCATGTGGCAAAATTACCCAGAAAATAGTAATTGGTACCACTGAGTATATTTAGTAATGTATATATTTCGTACAACTGGTACCACTGAATATAAATAGTACAACTGGTACAACTGTATATATTTCGTACAACTGTATATATTTCGTACAACTGGTACAACTAGTAATAGTAAGAGTACCTGAATACTAACTATCTAATATTTCTTTTTTTTTTTATTTTAGGTGAAAATGAAAAACAAGGGATGCATAATCATACATTTTGATTACGGAGGATATTATTCAAATAGAGGAGGCTTCTAATGAGGTGCGGGGGCAATGCAGAAGTTATAAGTTGGTGTATGCATTTATGCATAATTTAGAGGTCCAAAACTATGGTACAGTAACACATGTGGAAGTAGATGGGAAGCAAAAGTTTAGGTATCTATTTTTTGCGTTGGGAGCTTCCATCGAAGGGTTTAGGGCAATGAGGAAAGTTATAGTTATGGATGGAACACACCTTAAGAATGTACTTGGTGGAGTGCTAATTGTTGCCACAGCTCAAGATCCTGAACACCACCATTACCCACTTGCCTTTGCTGTAGTTAATGGTGAGAAAGATGCAAGTTGGACTTGGTTTCTCGAAACGTTCAAAACAGTTGTGCCAGATTGCAAGGAATTGGTGTTTCTAACAGATAGAAATCAAAGTATCATAAAATCGGTGAGTGAAGTTTACCCATTAGCTCAACATGGATATTGCATGTATCATTTGTCGCAGAATGTGAAAGCAAACGTTCACCACGTCAAGAAAGATTTAGTTGCGACTAAGTTCATGGAATGTGCCAAAGCTTATACAGATTCGGAGTTCTTGGTATTGTATCACGCTTTCAGGGAGAGGTACCCTTCTGCAGCCGATTATTTGGATCGAAGTGTTGAGCCAAAAAAGTGGGCAAGATGTTATTTTCCAAGAGAAAGGTACAACTTGATGACCACCAATGTTGTAGAATCGATTAATGGAGTTTTTAGAGATGCAAGGGAGTACTCGCTTTTACCAATGCTAGATGCAATTGTAGCAAAAATGTCTGATTGGTTTAACAAACACCAGAAGAGCTAGATTGATGTTCCTTCTACACAGAAGTTGGTCCCTCATATCGAGAATCTACTGAATGAGAGATTAGAAGAAGCAAATCGGTCGCAAGTGATTGAGCTAAACAATTTTCATAGTGTTTACACTGTTCTTGGGCTTGATGGAATTACTTATGTGGTGGATTTGGATACGAAAACTTGTGGTTGCAAGCACTTTGATATTAATAAGCATCCTTGTGTCTATGCATTGGCGACAAATAGAGCAAACGTGAATGGAGAGATTCCATTACATGAATTGTGCTCTAAATATTATTTGGTTGAGATGTGGTCATTGGCATACTCCAGGACGCTATATCTAGTACCCTATCATTCTCAGTGGATTGTTCTCGACGAGATACGGGAGATGTATGCTTTACCTCTGGAGTATGTAAAGAAAAAAGGGAGAACACAAAAACTTAGGTATACCTCAGTTGGAGAACACGATCATAAGAGACGAAAATCGAGTACTAGTGGACAAGGATCGACTGAAAGTGTCCCAAGTGTCTCAACTGTCCCAAGTTTGAGTCAAAGTGCACTAGGATCGAGTAACCGTGAGAGAGGATCGAGTCATCGTGGGGGAGGTATGTTTAGCTGGTTTGTGCGTGGTAATAGTTCGTAATATGTATATATATATATATGTTTAGCTGGACGTATGTTAATAGTGTCCATTTATGTCAATGTGCAACTAAGTAAAACTTGATGACCACCAATGTTGTAATTTATTTTTATGTCCAATATGCTTTTTGTTATGTAAAGACCAATGTGTAAAGACCAATGATGGTCTGGTTGTGCTCATTTTATATCACTATCATCTTTAGAATATGGGTAAAATTTGATTTTGTTTTAATTGTTCACGTTTCATCAAAAATTCTCAACAAATACCATATAGTGTTAAGGTTTCTATGGGACACTTGAAATTTTGAAAATGGTGAAAAATTATGATTTCTCACATTTGTTTATATGAAACTATAGTAAATTTATCCTTTAGTTGCAATATATGTGGTACCACTATATAAGAGTTAGTTTCAGTAAGGTACAACTAAATAAAGACAAATCCGTGAAAGTACAACTATATATATTTCAGAGTACAACTGCGGTATAACTATGTTAATTCAGTTTTCATAACTTTTATACCTTTTTGGTCGGATCCTAGGTTTCAACCTTGTGCTTGCAATGATTGCAATAATTGAGTTATATTAATTTATTCTTAATTTAATAATTTATAATTTATTATTAATTTAATAATAAATTAAAAATTTTAAATTAATTTATAAAAATTAAAAGTTTATAATAAAATATAAATTAAATTATAAATTAAATTATAAATTATAATTTTAATTACCAGTTGTACCTAAGATTACTATCAATTGTACGTAAGATTACTAGTTGTACATAAGATTACCAGTTGTACTCCATTAAATAATATTATCAGTCGTACCTAAGAAAACATAGTTGTACATATAATTACATAACCTGAGTTTCCACAAAACACAAAACACAAACATAAAACAATTAAAAGTGGTCTGTAATTAGAGTTCCACAAGCAACAACATCACAAAAACATAAAACATATGGGTCACTCATTAGTCTTTCGCCTCTTTTTGGGGTCATTGTTCTTCTCTTCCGTAAAGGAAGATTTTGATACTTGGATGGTTTAGGCTCCCTTTCTCTTTTGTTTCTCGGCTTGCGTTCGAAGACACACTTCTTCTTAGAATATGCCTTTAAACGGAGATGGTTGAGGTACCAGAGACCAGACAACAAGTTGAAGTTGCGGTTCTAGCTGCGGTTCTGCTTCAGCCTGTTTTGGTACCTGCGGTTCTAGCTGCGGTTCAGCTTCAGCCTATTCTGGAACCTGCGGTTCTAGCTGCGGTTCAGCTTCAGCCTGTTCTGGAACATGCGGTTCTAGCTGCGGTTCACCTTCAACAACTTCATCATTAGCCTGTTGTGGAACTTGTGGTTCTAGCATTGGTTCACCTTCAGCAACTTCATCTTCAGCCTGTTCTGGAACTTGCGGTTCACCTTCAGCCATGTCAGCTTCAGCATGTTCTCGAACTGGGGAAAGCACATGTCACCTTGAGCTTCATCCCTTGCTACTGAGCAACCTTCACCTGATCAAAAGTTTACCTCTTCATGCTGCCATGGACCTGCATGGTCATTATCAAAACTATATGCATCATCATCAACAACTACTTTCTCTTTCCCCTTGTTATTCTGCTTCAATGTTATCACCTCATCTTCTACAGTCTTCAATCTATCTTCAAACATATCAAGCCGGCTCACAACTTCTTTAAACCCAGATTCCATCATTTCTGTCATCAATTTCCACATTTCGTCTAGAGGATAAATGGTCTGCGGTGGTGGAGGATAAGTGGTCTACGGTGGTGGATCAGCCTGACGGTCCTCAAGGACTTTTTCTTTGTCTGCCCTACCAGCGACATCCTTAACGTACAATGCTTCCCAAAATAACTTCTTCCCATCCGTAAGATAAGCAATTATACCTTCAACAACTTCATCACGGAAATCTTTACGGAAGTCTCCAACCCATATACGTCTAATCAAATGTTCTTCTTCAATTACAAAAGTTTCCAACATGCTACAAATATCATGCTTTACAAACAAAACAACAAAATAAATTTGTATCACCAAAGTAAATAACAATTATAATCAACCTGCTACCAATTATACCTTTGTACCCCTAAGCATAGTATTGATATCTTCTAAAGGAAATCCTTTCATCGCAGTCCCTTCTACACATTCTTGGACAGTCCTTATTCGCTGGAACATCTATGCGGTACTTCACCCTGAGAGATGGGATAGCCTCAAATGCCAATAACTACAGTAAATATTTAAACACATTACCAACTACTTTAATTTAACCAATACATTAAACACAAGGTTGTAAATGTATTACCTCTAAAGGAACTATGAACCCGGGAAATGTCCAGGAAACCGCTTCATCTTTGACTACACCATTGAAATGGTTCAGCATATGCTCCAGCTCATGTGAACAGTCCTCAAATGTGTACCTCCTCCAAGGAAACTTCTTGCATTCTCGCAAATCATCAACAATGCGTAGAAGAAATGAATCAACAACTTGTGGTACTTTTGACTTCCCTTTCATGATCGAGGCAAGGAAGTACAACACCATCATCCTTAATATATCTTCACACGCCACCATCGAGGTCAACTTATCTTCGACCTCTAACAGGTAGATCTCCCCCCCCCCCCCACTCGATCAAATTGCCTCTGAACAAAATCAAGACTCCCAAGATTCTCGTAGTTGTTTGGGTACTCCAAGCAGTTTAGACCAGATATGAGTCCATGCTCCCACAACAAATAGCATACTGGAACTCCGTTGACGAAAACCACCATACTTTGCGTTTCTCAAGACGCACAGTCCGCAAACTAAGCATCCACATGCCCATACACTTTCTCGATCTCTCCATGGGCATGTGGAAAATGTGCTTGAACTGGTTCCGATAATCTATAAACCAGTCCATCTCAATTTCTCCAAGGGTCTTCCTCAACAGCACCACTACCTTGGAGATCGCACATCTTGTCCAAATTTTGCAAGATTTCTTGTAGTTTTCTAGGCCGTAGTAGAATCTGGCAGGTGGCTGAGGCTGCTACCATTCCTCCTACAATGAAAACAATTTACTTAGTAGTTGTAATAAGATTACCAAGATTATCGAGAAATACAGTTGTACCAAGAATACCAAGAATGCCGAGAGTACTACGAATACCAAGAATACCAAGTATACCAAGAATACCACGAATACCAAGATTACCAAGATTACCATTGTACCAAAATTCAAACTTCAACAAATAAGCGGGATATCCTAACTTTCTAAAAAAATAAACATTTCCTTAATAAGTTTACTCAGTTGTACTAGTATTACCTGAGCCAACGGTTCACCCATGGAATGATTTGAGGAGGACCTTATGTTCTCTGCTTTTCGATTGTGCATCGATGATCTCTCTACCCTATCTTCTGATGATGATTGAACCGGGGTTCGAACTTTGGCTTTTCTTGTTCTCGCCATTTCTGCAATTTAAGCAAAAGACACATTAATCGACACAAAAGTTCAATTTTAAAATCTCACATTTTCGTTCTAAATCCGCTCACTCAAACAAGATTTATGTGATACCCTTATCTATATTTCTCACAAACACACATCAATCGAATTAACATCAATGTGTCTTTTGCTTGAACACACAACAACATCAAACATAACCTTCATTCACAACCATTTATCCAATTTATAAACATTCAGTCCCTTTAAACCATAACCGAATTACCAAAAATCACACTCTTGGAAACCCAAGATTACCTACACATACAACCTAAACAATCTCACATTTTCGTTCTCAACCGGCTCACTCTTTCTCCATTTCTGTAAAACCCTAATCTAGATTCCTCACAAACACACATCAACATATCCTTTTCTAGAAACATTTATCCAAATTACAAACATTCAGACCCCCTTTAAACCCTAACCGAAACCAAAAATCCGAGTATTGGAAACCCTAGATTACACAAATTGAAACTTTTCCTTTTCAAAATATGGATTTTACTGGGTTGTTATTGAACGGTGGCTGATGAAGAGCAGCATCAGAAGAATGGCGGCTGATGATTTCGCTGAAGAACGCCAAAATCAAGATGAAGATAACGAAGAAAGAGGGGAAAAACAAGAACACGATGAAACAGGACAAAGAAGGAAAGAATAGGAAGAAAACGCAGAGAAATCGGAAAAGTTTCTGTCGAAGGTTTCTGCGGTTTCAGGAGAAGCAGACAGAAGAAAAAGACGATTTCTTGTTTTGCTTTTCGGAGACAGAGATGGACAAAGACGAAAGAGAAAAAGAGGGAAAAGAAATCTTGGATCTGGACTAAATAATGAAATTGGATTGAATCTAGGTTAAAGAAAACGAAAACCTAAGTTTTTTCTCTAACAATTTGGCCTTAATAAAAAATTATGGTTTTTTTGAAGATTTTTAAACCTCCTATGATTTTTCAAACTTTTAACCAGTTTTGTGATTTAAAAATAATTTAAAATTTAAATAAAAATATAACAAAAATATATGATACGAATTTATTGCCGATATGATATATTAGAAAATGGTCATTTTCATTGTCGTTTCCTTCTTAGACCATCTACAATGGTTTTAACAAGTGAATTTTAATAATATGAACAAAAGAAAAAAAAAAAAAAAGACAAAACTCCACATGATATTATCTCTTTCCTCTTTAAGATTCAACATGTTGAATTTATTCAACATATTTGAATCCATGTGTGATTCAACAATCTTTTCAACATATCCATTAAAGTAACTCAACACTCAATTTTTTTTTTAACAGCCTGTAAATAGTTTTAGAATTAGAGTGCCCTCGCAAGACTTGAAAAGTCACAGACTAAATTAAAGGACCGACAAAATCAAGAATGGTGGGACCTACATGAAAGCTAAGGCTGTGGCTCTCATATATTCTACAAAAAGATAAAATTTTATTTTCAATAAGCTTAATTTCTCTCTTGTCGGTGTTAACTTTCTCAGTCAATGGAGTCAACGTTCTCTCTCACTAAACATACAAAGCCTCTTTGTTAATCTTTACTCCCACATAGCTCTATTATTACATCTGTGATCTCACATCTTCTCTCCATCGATATCGTACTAATGGATTCTTCTTCCATGTCTCTTTCGTTTCCTTCATCTTCTTTGTATCAAAACTGGGAACACGATGTCTTTCCGAGCTTCCACGGGCCAGATGTACGCAAAACCTTTCTCAGTCATGTTCTGAAGGAGTTCAGAAGCAAAGGAATCAACCTGTTCATTGATAACGAGATAGTGAGAGGAAAATCCATCGGTCCTGAACTCATACGGGCGATCAGAGGCTCTAAGATTGCGATCGTCTTTCTCTCCAAGAATTACGCTTCTTCGTCGTGGTGTCTTGACGAATTGGTGGAGATCATGAAGAGAGAGTTGGGTCAAACTGTGATTACCGTTTTCTATGAAGTAGATCCAACTGTTGTAAAGAAGCAGAGTGGAGATTTTGGGAAGGCCTTCGAAGAAACTTGTAAAGGTAAAACCGAGGAAAAGATTGAGACATGGAGAAAAGCTTTGGAGGATGTGTCCACAATCGCCGGTTACCATTCAAACAGCTGGTTCGTCCTCTTTCTTTTAATATTTCTAACACATCAAACTATATATCTTTGTTGCATTTCGAACATCCTCCAAAGAGAGTTATAGCTTTTGAATGTGTGTGTGAGTTCTAAGTTATTATTTATTAACATGATGTATAAATTTTTCTCCCTCTTTGTTAGGGATGATGAAGCAGCCATGATCGAGAACATCGCCGCTGAAATTTCGAAAAAGCTTAACCATTTGACACCATCACATGATTTTGACCATTTAATTGGGATGGGAGATCATATGGAAAGGATGAAACTGTTGTTATGCCTTGGTTTGGATGAAGTGAGGATGATTGGGATCTGGGGTCCATCTGGAATTGGGAAAACCACCATTGCCAGGTTTATGTTTGACCAATTATCTAGAAGTTACCAAAATAGCGCATTCATGGAGAATATCAAAAGAAGCTATCCAAGACCTTGTTTTGATGAGTACAGTGTTCGATATCAACTCCAGAACCAAATGCTGTCTCAGATGACCAACCAGAAAGATATCGCGATTCCCCATTTAGGAGTTGCACAAGGACGGTTGAGAAACAAGAAAGTGTTTCTCGTTCTTGATGATGTGGATCGGTCCGCACAACTAGATGCCTTGGCCAAAAATGTTCAGTGGTTTGGTCTTGGAAGTCGGATTATCATCACAACACAAGATCTAAAGCTTTTGAAGGCACATGGGATCAGCCATATATACAAGGTGAATTTTCCATCAGATGAAGAGGCTCTTCAAATGTTCTGCATGTACGCTTTTGACCAAAAGACCCCTAAAGATGGTTTCGCTGAACTTGCTTATGAAATTACATACCTTGTCGGTCAACTTCCTTTAGGACTAAAGGTTATGGGCTCCCACTTTCGAGCATTGCCCAAGCAGGAGTGGTCAATGGAAGTAGAAAGGTTAAGAGCTAACCTAGAAGGAGAAATTGAGAGCATTTTGAAGTTCAGTTATGATGCTTTATGTGATGAAGATAAAGATTTATTCCTATATATAGCTTGCCTTTTCAATAATCACTCTCTAAAGAGAGTTGAAGCATATCTTGCGGAAAGTTTGCTGAATGTGAGGCAAAGGCTTCACGTTTTAGTTGAGAAATCTCTCATATCGATGGACATTTTCTCTTGTATAAGAATGCATGATTTGCTAGTCCAACTAGGTAAAGAAATTGTCCGTAAACAATCTATTCGTGACCCTGGACAACGCCAGTTTTTGGTCAATTATAAAGATATTTGTGAAGTACTCACTGATTATAGAGCAGTAAGTGTTGCCATAATCTTTCGTTGCACTGCTAATTACAACTTGAGTTTATTTTATCATCTCTACTTATTTCTGTGCTTTTTCCTTTTGCAGATTACTAAAAGTGTAATAGGCATAAACTACAAAGACGAGTTAAATGTTACTGAGAAAGTCTTTGAAAGAATGTCTAATCTCCAGTTCTTAAGAGTTGGATCTAATGCTGGTGGTAAAAATATTATATCTTTGACGGGACCTCTGAACTATGTATCTCCAAAGCTTCGATTACTAGATTGGTCGCATGCGCCAGTGACAAGTTTGTCTTTTATTATTAACCTTGAGTTCCTTGTCGAGTTAAAAATGGTTAACAGCAAGCTGGAGAAGCTGTGGGATGGAATTAAAGTAAGTCATTTAAATTTATTTCTTGTAAAAATTTAAGTTTTAAATTTTATTTTTAAATACATAATATCCCTTCATTTACAGTAAATTATCTTGAAAGATTATATTTAACTTGCCACTCCGTTTTTAGCATGGAAGTGTATATTTAAAGAGTTTGATTGCAAAGTGTATCAACCTAATCACGTATTCTGTCTTTATTTGTGTACAGTTGCTTCGAAATCTCAAGTGGATGAATTTGAAAAGTTCTAAAAATCTGAAGGAGCTTCCTAATCTCTCAACGGCCACTAATCTCGAAGAGTTAGATCTCAGTGAATGTTCAATTCTAGTGAAGCTCCCTTCCTCTATAGGGAATGCAGCTAATCTCCAAAATTTATATCTCAGAGAATGTTCAAGTCTGGTGGAGCTCCCTTCCTCTATTGGGAATACAACTAATCTCAGACTCTTAGTTCTCAGCGGATGTTCAAGTCTGGTGGAGCTCCCTTCCTCTATTGGGAATGCAACTAATCTCAAATACTTAGATCTCAGTACATGTTCAAGTCTAGTGGAGCTCCCTTCCTCATTTGGGAATGCAACTAATCTCAAATATTTAGATCTCAGTGGATGTTCAAGTCTGGTGGAGCTCCCTTCCTCTATTGGGAATGCAACTAATCTCGAAGTGTTAGATCTCAGTGGATGTTCAGGTCTAGTGGAGTTCCTTTCCTCTATTGGGAATGCAGCTAATCTCAAAAATTTAGCTCTCAAAGGATGGTCAAGTCTGGTGGAGCTCCCTTCCTCTATTGGGAATGCAACTAATCTTCAAACCTTAAATCTCAATGGATGTTCAAGTCTAGTGGAGCTCCCTTCCTCTATTGGGAATGCAACTAATCTCGTATACTTAGATCTCAGTGGATGTTCAAGTCTGGTGGAGCTCCCTTCCTCTATTGGGAATGCAACTAATCTCACATGGTTAATTCTCAGTGGATGTTCAAATCTGGTGGAGCTCCCTTCCTCTATTGTGAATGCAACTGATCTCGAAGAGTTAGATCTCAGTGGATGTTCAAGTCTGGTGGAGCTCCCTTCCTCTATTGGGAATGCAGCTAGTCTCAAAAAGTTAGTTCTCAAAGGATGTTCAAGTCTGGTGGAGCTCCCTTCCTCTATTGGGAATGCAACTAATCTCGAAAAGTTAGATCTCCGTGGATGTTCAAGTCTGGTGGAGTTCCCTTCCTCTATTGGGAATGCAACTAATCTTCAAACCTTAAATCTCAATGGATGTTCAAGTCTAGTGGAGCTCCCTTCCTCTATTGGGAATGCAACTAATCACGAAGAGATAAATTTCAGTGAATGTTCAAGTCTGGTGAAGCACGGAGAGATAAATCTCAGTGGATGTTCAAGTCTAGTGGAGCTCCCATCCTCTATTGGGAATGCAACTAATCTCGAAAAGTTAAATCTCCGTGGATGTTCAAGTCTGGTAAAGCTCCCTTCCTCAATTGGGAATTCAGCTAGTCTCAAAAAGTTAGCTCTCAGAGGATGTTCAAGTCTGGTGGAGCTCCCTTCCTCTATTGGGAATGTATCTAGTCTCAAAAAGTTAGTTCTCAGTGGATGTTCAAGTCTGGTGGAGCTCCCTTCCTCTATTGGAAATGCAACTAATCTCGAAGATTTAGATCTCAGAGGATGTTCAAGTCTGGTGGAGCTCCCTTCCTCTATTGGGAATGCAACTAATCTTCAAACCTTAAATCTCAATGGATGTTCAAGTCTAGTGGAGCTCCCTTCCTCTATTGGGAATGCAACTAATCTCGTATACTTAGATCTCAGTGGATGTTCAAGTCTGGTGGAGCTCCCTTCCTCTATTGGGAATGCAACTAATCTCGTATACTTAAATTTCAGTGGATGTTCAAATCTGGTGGAGCTCCCTTCCTCTATTGGGAATGAAACTAATCTCACATGGTTAATTCTCAGTGGATGTTCAAATCTGGTGGAGCTCCCTTCCTCTATTGTGAATGCAACTGATCTCGAAGAGTTAGATCTCAGTGGATGTTCAAGTCTGGTGGAGCTCCCTTCCTCTATTGGGAATGCAACTAATCTTAGAAAGTTAGATATCAGTGGATGTTCAAGTCTGGTGGAGCTCCCTTCCTCTATTGGGAATGCAACTAATCTCAAAAAGTTAGATATCAGTGGATGTTCAAGTCTGGTGGAGCTCCCTTCCTCTATTGGGAATGCAACTAATCTCAAATACTTAGATCTCAGTGGATGTTCAAGTCTGGTGGAGCTCCCTTCCTCTATTGGGAATACAACTAATCTCGAAGAGTTAGATCTTAGTGGTTGTTCAAGTTTGGTGGAGCTCCCTTCCTCTATTGGGAATGCAACTAATCTTCAAACCTTAAATCTCAATGGATGTTCAAGTCTAGTGGAGCTCCCTTCCTCTATTGGGAATGCAACTAATCTCGTATACTTAGATCTCAGTGGATGTTCAAGTCTGGTGGAGCTCCCTTCCTCTATTGGGAATGCAACTAATCTCGTATACTTAAATTTCAGTGGATGTTCAAATCTGGTGGAGCTCCCTTCCTCTATTGGGAATGCAACTAATCTCACATGGTTAATTCTCAGTGGATGTTCAAATCTGGTGGAGCTCCCTTCCTCTATTGTGAATGCAACTGATCTCGAAGAGTTAGATCTTAGTGGATGTTCAAGTCTGGTGGAGCTCCCTTCCTCTATTGGGAATGCAACTAATCTTAGAAAGTTAGATATCAGTGGATGTTCAAGTCTGGTGGAGCTCCCTTCCTCTATTGGGAATACAACTAATCTCGAAGAGTTAGATCTTAGTGGTTGTTCAAGTTTGGTGGAGCTCCCTTCCTCTATTGGGAATGCAACAAATCTCAAAAACATAGGTCTCGGTAGATGTTCAAGTCTGGTGAAGCTCTCTTCCTCTATTGGGAATGCAACTAATCTCGAAGTGTTAGTTCTCAGTGGATGTTCAAGTCTGGTGGAGCTCCCTTCCTCTATTGGGAATGCAACTAATCTCAGATACTTAGATTTCAGTGGATGTTCAAGTCTTGTGGAGCTCCCTTCCTCTATTGGGAATGCAAAAAATTGTGCCTGGAGAGACTAGATTGCTCCTTTTGTCATCCTCGTGTTAATCTCAACTTCGTTAACTGCTTCAAACTAAATCAAGAAGCAAGAGACCTCATCATCCAGACATCAACTCTTGAATCTGTGGTCTTACCGGGTGGAGAGATGCCTACGTGCTTCACATACAGAGCTTCTGGGAGTTTCGTAACTGTGAAGTTAAATCAAAAGCCCCTTCGTACATCAAAAAAGTTTAAAGCTTGCATCTTGTTTGCTAAGAAAGGTGAAACTGAAGCTCTTCACTTGGGACGAATTAGTGTGTCTGGCTTCACTTTCAAGCAAAATGCTCTCACTGCTCGTACCTTAGATCTAATTATGACGGAGCATCTATACATTTTCAACTTGGAAGCAGAGGAGCTGACTTCCACCGAGCTTGTTTTTAAGTTCGATCACAGTGGAGCCTGGGAGATAAAGAATGTGGGATACTCCACCTCTGGGAGCATCATGTTGATAGCCACCAAGAGATCTGTGAAAGGAAATCTTCAGCTTTGACTTTGAGGAGCTCTAAACGACGTCGAATTTGATAAGGAACTGAGCAGTGTCCACTTCTGCGAATATTCCCAACAGAACATCTTTGTAAGTACTCTGTTTTGTTTGGTGTTTGCGTTTCTTTTTCATAGCATCTTCTTTTTTCCTTTCTTCGAGTCCGTAACAAGAGAGAGATAAGTAACCTGGAAGATAAAATAATGTTGATGAACAGTTTTAGCGCTTTAAAGATGGCAATGAAGATGGAGATATTGAGACCTGAGACAAACATTGAAACCCAAGTTACACAGAGAAATTGCAGGGACGAATGGTCAGTTTGCATTTACAACTCAAGACTTAGGAATCTACTTGTCGTGTTTTGAGGCAGAAGGCAAGAATCATGGTAACAAATTTTACAAGTTGCAAATTACAAATTTGATTTTAAAAACTTAAAAGTTACAAGTCTCAGATAATAAGCTACAAATTACTTAAAGTTAGTCTCTATATGACATTTGATTTTGTCTTCAATTGTAGGGTGTTGAGCTGGAGCTTTAAGAAACTTGAAGCTGCAGTTGAAGCGATCCATGAAAATCTACAGATGCATTGTGGTCTCTAGTTTACAGATTCTTTACTTGAAGCAATACTTGAAAGGATCATTGATAGTTTCTTGTTGAAAAAATACTAGAACCAACACTTTCCTCTGCTTTCTTTCTTTTTGAACTCTTGGTGTAAAATTTTGTTCACTCATTTAACTTGTAATTTGTTTCCTATATATAACAAGACTCTAATAATCCGAATCAGAATAATTTAAATTTCACTTGGAGAAAGGAATTTGTTTTTCTTTGGAATTAGGTGGCAGAGCATTACTTTCCTAACTGAATTAAGTTCAGCTAATTCAGTTAGAATTTGGTTACATGGTGAAACCATTCGGTAGGAATTTGTAAAACATTCGATAGTCCATTCGGAATTTCCAAAGTGGTCGGTATCAATGAAATGAACCCATAATTTTTCTTTCATTGTATTGAAAATTTGCCGTGAAAGCTGAAATTCAAAAATTCTTAATTTACTGAATTTATTAAAATCTACCAAATTTTACCGAAATATACAAAAAATGAAACCGAAAATAACTAAAACCCAAATTATATGTCAATTTTGGTTCAATTTAGAGCAATAGCATCACCATGAACCAAGCAGAAATTTACCATTTTCAAAGTCCGAACCAAACTAAACCGTTTGGATTTAATCGTAGAGTTCATTTTTAAAACCGAAAAAAATTGAAATTCCAAAATCTTTGCCCGAAATTTCCCGAAGGCCCACCATATATGAACTTTGTCTCCAGATCTCATAATCTGTAAGAATATCATGGTTTTCTGTAATTAACGAAACAGTTACTTTTTTTTAATAATATGTAAAATTATAATCAAAAGAAAAACTGTTTACAAAATTTGTAACTATACAACAATGATACCAAAAATTAAAGCCACCAGACACACAAGTAAGAGAGGAGTAAAAAAATATGCCGGCGGGACACGGAGTAAGGGCGAGAACTAGGGATCTGTTCGCGAGACCGTTCAGGAAGAAGGGTTATATACCACTCTCTACTTACCTCAGAACCTTCAAGGTCGGCGATTACGTCGATGTCAAGGTCAATGGTGCTATTCACAAGGGTATGCCTCATAAGTTCTACCATGGCCGTACTGGTCGCGTCTGGAACGTCACTAAGCGTGCCGTTGGCGTTGAAGTCAACAAACAGGTCTGATTTTTCAATTTGATTCATGGCTATTTGAAATAGTGTTTGTTGTTGAAATTAGGGTTCAGAACGGAGTTGTGATTTTTTTTGTTATGTGTTAATTAGTTTTTTTTTAGGTTAACTGATTAAATTCTGAAATTTGTGATTGTGTATAGATTAATGTTATTTGTATCAATTATGATCAATTCATGATGATTCTAATTATGTTTTTATTCATTATTTTTATGATAAATTATGATTCTTGTATTGTTTTGATGTTTGACTTTGATTTTGTGAAAGTCTTCTCTTTTAATCTCTTGGAGAGCTAATTTTTGGAGTGTGACTTAATTATGTGGGTTGGGTTTTAGATTGGAAACAGAATCATAAGGAAGAGGATACATGTGCGTGTGGAGCATGTGCAGCAGTCGAGGTGTGCTGAGGAGTTTAAACTGAGGAAGAAGAAGAACGATGAGCTTAAGGCTGCAGCTAAAGCTAGAGGAGAGACTATTAGCACCAAGAGACTGCCTAAAGGTCCGAAGCCAGGTTTCATGGTTGAAGGTATGACCTTGGAGACTGTTACTCCCATCCCTTACGATGTTGTCAACGATCTCAAGGGCGGTTATTAAGTTGTTTACATTTTCCTATTCTCTACTTAGAATTTTGGCACTTGCTTTGCTTTTCTTTAATGATATTTTTGTATCAAACAAGACTATTTTGATATGGTATGACAGTGCAGGTTCAGATTTTGTTAGAAGAGATGGTTTATCATAATCATTTTCTTATCACATTCGTATATTTGTAAAATCATATCTACATTCTCCAAAAATTTGAGACGTCATCTTTAATTATGTTAGCAATATGAACCACAAAAATAGAGATAGCAATGGAGACTAAACCTCTTTGTTCAGTTGTGAAATTCAAACAGGCCTTTAAGCCCAATGGTTTGAAATAGCCACAACATAGCTAACCACCAGCAAGAACAATCAGGGCTGGTGAGGCACACACTTGTGAACAGTCTCAACGAGTAAGCTGACTGAGGAGCCAAACCATGTACACGGCTGAGCCAGTGGGACGTTATTAGTTTTCACTCTGTTCACGTAATCGTCTTCTCTTCCTTTATCAGATTGGATGGTGGTGAAAATTTTCTCAAACTCCTTCACGACCTTCTTGACAAACTTGGCCTCGGATCTGTGAAATTGGAGAGGAAAATTACTGTGATATTTTCGAAGAAACAACACCCAACAATCGGGCTTCGCTTGTTTTCTTAATGGGCCTTTTAGCATATCTTGAGACCCGTTTGATTTATAGTTTCAATAGAGACGTGGAAGATATATATGCAAAAAAATTTTGAACAAGTTCTCGTAATTTTTTGTTTTTGTTAAAAAAATTCTCGTAAAGTTAGTTAGTGTATATACTTATTCGTTTCTTTATAAATAAAGTATAGTAACAATTTTTGTTTCTCATGTTTTTTTTATTTTAATTATACTAATCTAGATAGAAAAAAACTATAAATAAATTAGAGTAATTAAATATTACTAGAGGAGATTATGAGATTGATTTGCCTTGGAAGATAACTGTTTTTTTGGAGGAAAGTTAATTTAACTTTAATTTCGTCCCAAAAAATTAAAGATTTACAAACTCTAAACTTCTTGATTATCCAAAAAAATATATCACTTAAAGATTACTTACTAATAAAAGCTTGAACAGAATTATATTGTCCGTGATTTTAAGCTCCGTACATTACATATCAAAATTCAAGCAAAAAAAATTGTTACAGAAAAAAGTATATTCATAACTAATTTTCAAGGATTAATGGCGTAAACGTTTTCATTTTTTTTGTGTGATAAAACTTCTTTGTTTCTTTCGATATGTCAATATTTTTGCTTTTGGTAGAAGTTTATTACGTCCTTTCATTAAAACTTGAGATAATTATAGAAAACTGGCAGATAATTTCTATTTGATTAAAAATAAGTTAACTTTTAAATAAAATAGAATTTAAGAGAAAAAAAAATACAAATAAAATTTAGTTTAGACTAGATGCGGTTTTGGGTTTACTAATTCTATTAGGATTAGATGTTGTTAATCCCTATAAATAGAAGTTTATGTAAAGAGAAAGAAATTTAGTTTTTGAAAAAAAATTTAAATTAATAAGAAAAATTGTTCTTGTCTCTTGAATTTCAAGAACCAAAACCTAGAGACACATAAATTGGTTACTGAAACTTTTAGAAAATGATGTGTAACATTCATCTTTCCACTATTATTGAGCCATTGGAGATCTTAAAGCTTTAGATGCTTCTTAACACGTAGTCCAAGGTTCTCAACCATAATATTGTTCGCCACATTGGTGCAACTTCCACCATTGATGATTAAACTACAAACTTTTCCATGCACGTGACATCGCGTGTGGAACAAGTTTTCTCATTGTTCTTGCTCCATGGTCTTGGAATGAACGGTCAATTCTCTCCATGATACTAGTAACTCTCTTGTAACCGGTAGCTCTTCATTCTCTTCTTAGGACATAGAATCCAGTTGTCCATCTTCAGACTCGATCTCACCGTTTTCTAGAAGAACCATGACTCACTTGTTTGAGCACTCGTTGGCGTAATGCCCTTTTCATTGGCATTTGTAACATCTAATATTGCTCGCCTTGTTCATAGCCTTGTGTCCTTGATTGGCTACAAAAGGTTTTGTTTCCTTCTTGGTTGTTGGAACAAAAGGTTTTGTGTCTCCTAAAAACTTAGATTTTTCCTCTCTTGGATAACTCGGACGTGTTGATGGGCTTCCACTTTCATAGCTCGGACGTAAAGTTCATTTTCTTTTGAGATGTTGTTCGACTAGGATTAATTTATATAGCATCTCCTCTAAGTCCACATAATGTTGCATCTCCTCTAAGTCCACATAATGTTGCATCTCCAACCGATCTTGGATATCTTGGGTAAGTCCTCCCAGAAACCTCGACATTGTAGCTTCCCTATCTTTTTGAATATCAGCTCGGGTCAATAGGCTTTCCAATTCCTGATAGTATTCTTCAATCGTACGGGTTCCTTGAGTAAGCCTCCCAGCTTATTGTGTAGTTCTCGGTGGTAATGACTCGGTATGAACCGTTTCCTCATGATGGTCTTTATCTCGGTCCATGTTTCCACCGGGTATTCTTGGTTGCATCTTCTTTGAAGTAACTAATTGATCCCACCAACTCAATGCGTATTCATAAAACTCTGTGGCTGCCACTCTTACTCGGTTGATCTCCGTATAGTGTTGGCACTCAAACACTAACTTGATATTTTTCTCACTCTAAGTAGGCATCCAGATTATTTTTAGTGAAATGCGGGGATTCTCAACTTGAGTCCTCCGAAACTGTCTTGTGGTTGGACTCTTTCTTCTCTGACACGTTTTCTTCTTTGACTACCTTGAGACGCACTACTGTAAGCCTTGTAATACTCTTCGGCTGCTTCATCTCCTGGTGCTCTCGTTAAGTCCCTACGTGCTCGTGGTCTCTCTTGTCCTCTATTCGGATCTCTTCTCGGTTTTCTTCCATGTTGTGAGCTTTCTCCTCGATCAGATTGAGGTCAGAGTTCTTGGCGAAGAGAATCGATCCTTTCATTTAAAAATCTTTCCATTAAAGTGGTGAGGGCTTCGAGTAATAATTTGTTGCCATTTGATCTTTTATCTTCTTCCATCATCGTACTCGCTTATAGATCACTTGATTACTCTACACTCAACTTCTAAGTGGCTTTGATACCACTTGATGCGATCTTAGCCGCGTCTAAGTGACTTGAAGAGATCTCTAAATTATAAATAGAGAATTCAAACATTGTGTCTTACCTACACAAACATAAAACTAAACCCTAAATTATAAATATGAAACTCAAACATAATATATTAATTACAAAAAATAAAACTAAACCCTAAATTATAAATAGAGAACCCAAACTCAAAATTAAATCTTAAATTATAAATTGAGAACCCAAACATTGTGTCTTACCTACATCAACATAAAACTAAACCCTAAATTATAAATATGAAATCCAAACAAAATGTCTTAATTACCCAAATATTGATCGTCTGTACACAAAACACATCGGATGAATTTGTACTCAAAAATTTATAGACAAAAATAACGTTCTTAGATTATTGGTACTCCAGAAGTTGGAGAGGCAAAATCCGATCTTGCACAGTAAAGTGCCTATTTCCGAAAACCACTGCTACAGTAATGACTTTTTGTAATTAACTCTAAATATATATATATATATATATATATATATATATACGTAACAACACTTAATATTTACAACTAAATTATATCTTCAATTTAAATATAAAATAAGTACGCGTTCTTGCGGATCCTATTTTCTAGCACTTAAAAGAGTCATTAGAATACGAACAGAAAGAAAAAATTTAGATGTTAATACAAATTGATGTGAACCGATAAAAATTTTGTTTGTGACGTTAACATACGCTAATTAACAAAATGATTTTGTGACATTGACAGACGCGAACTACCAAAAGGTCTAGATTCACAAATAAAACTTTAATCCCTTTTAGTTAAATTGCCCTATAATAATGCTTTAGATTTTTGTTTCCGCGACAACAAGAAATGAGCTAGGAGTTGAGAAAGGGGGATAATCCTTGGCAATGGCTTGATGAAGACACAAGACAAGACAATGAGATGATAGACGCCACAAAGGGATGTGGAATGGGCAATGGTGGAGTGGAATTTTTGCCTCGTTAAAAATCTAATCGAGAAAATCCATTGGGACAAAAATCGATAAGAGAAAAAGAGTACAAATAATACATTCTTCCCATTGTTAAGCTTACTCGGCTTTTATCAAAACCAAAGTGGTTTGATTAGGCTTGATGTCTTAGTCTTGATCATGTTGGCTCCATAAGTTGTGAAGGAGTCCTCTGATTCCTACTTTGAAGGACTTGGTCTTTGAATGGTCATGGGACTAGTTGGTCTTGCTAGATTCTCCTCGGTTCCGTGCCTTTTCTTTGATCCATTAAGCTCTGGTTCAAGTTGTTCCTCGGGTTTAAGCTTTTCTCCTTGTTCCATGCTCCTTATGCTCCTTAGGATCATATCAGTTAGGGTGTGTATGCAATAGTCTTGTGCCTTACCACTCCCTTTTTCTTGCATAATTGATCAAACCTACAATTACAAAACTCTAATCCATTGTCAGTCTTAAGCTTCTTTAACTTCCTTTCACTCTGATTATCAACCATAATCTTCCACTCGGCAAATGTATCAAATGTTTCATCTTTAGTCTTTAAGAAATAGATTCATACTTTCCTAGATCAATCATCAGTGAAAAAAGAAAAATACTGACACTTACATAAACTGAGGGGAACATTCAGAGATCAGAGTGGACATAGTCAAGATTGCCCTTTATAAAATATGAGCAGGTCCAAAGCTAAACTTGTGTGTCTTCCCAATGAAATAATCTTCACAATATGTAACCTCTGAAACTTTATCGGTGATAAAACATCCTTTCCTTTACAGTCTCTCCATGCCCTTTTGGTCCTACATGACCTAACCTACTGTGTCAAAGCCTTGTATGATCTTTACTAACACTCTGCTTGACATATGTTCAGTCCTCTAAAACATCTCTCTAGACACCCATGAAAATTCTTCAAACTCCGTGAGTTGTACAACTTGGGGTTTTTAGTCCTCTAAAACATTCCAACTAGACGCCCATGATTTTGTATTTTTCCTTCCTTCTTCATTCTCACTTGGTATTTTCTTCTTCTTTTCGATCCAAACATTCCCTAGAATCCTTCATTCTTGAAATTCCACTCCGAGACCTGAGTGTGATAATGCATATACATACAAACTACTAAATGTTAAATGGTTATTAAAATACATGGAAAATTAAAGAAACCGTACTCTAAAACCCCTAAAACACAAGATATCATTATATCTTTATGAAAATCCAGCATTCTATCCCTGCAACAAACACTTTGTTATGCAATATCACTATGCAAGAAAAAGGGTTACTAACTAAGTGGTTGTGGGCTAGTGGGTCCCACTTGCTGAGGAGTTATCGTTTAGGTATAAGCCATGGATCAATATTTCTCAAGCGTGAAATTATCTAACCCCTCCGATTTGGCTAGTGTAAATGGTGTCATGATTTAAAAATATGGTGAGTGGGTTACTCGACGTCTACACTTATCCTGAAGGATTAGTCGAGTTGTAAAAGTTTGGATCATCCTTGGTTATATAAAAAAAGGTTGTTCTTGGATCAGTGACCATCAAACATATTCCAACAAATTTTTAGCTATCACACATCCTTAGCAAGTATTCCCCAACCAGCTTCTACTCTCTTTGTTACAAAGTCAGTGTGGACAATTCCCCACCTCGAGTTTGAGGGGGGGGTATAAACACCAAGACCGGAAAGCTAACAAATCAAAAAAGAAGAATTCCAAATAGAAAACAAAGAAAGTCATCTTCACCAGCTAATCTTTCAAAAGGAATATATCTTACCAAAGTTTGCCTTGAACGTCACATTTAAGGTGTGCTCATTAACAAATAAAGCAACATTTGGGATCTCAATTCATAACCGTTTTGATCCTCTCCCATACAAATCTCACACTATTTGTGTGAAAATATCATATTCACCATGTGTCTAGATGACACATGTCAAACTCTCACAAGCTTAACTTTCTATAAATAAATATACAAAAAATTGTAACTATAGAAAGTAAACATTGGAATTATATTTTGAGCATTTTCCTTCTCTACTTTTGAAAATGCTTTAATAACCTAGTTTCCCAAAAGAGAAAAAATATTAGGATGTAGCATTATATACTAGAAACAATAACTTTATGACTCCTAACAAGAAACACAAACAATTTACTTAGTAATTGGAGACACATAAACATAGAGACCAATCAAAATCAAATCATTTTGTGCAGTCGTGAAATTCAAATACACCTATTTTCCCAACAACTTGAAATAGTGACAAGGGAGCCAGTCTATGCAATGGTTGTAAAGACAACAGATCGACTAGGTTTTTGTAGTCACGAACCTTTCAACTAGTGTGGAGATCCACCCTCATTTCCATTAGGAACTTATGAAAAATAGCATGATCATCCAAGTTTCTTCTAGCAAACCTTCTAAAGCAACTAAATTCATGTTCGTACTCCCTCACATTCTTCTCTCCTTAGCGAGGACTGAGGTATTCTGATTAAAACCCATCCATGGCTTCCTGGGGAAAGTTTTTTTGCCAAAACTCTTAACAAAAGAGTTCGCATAGTGTCCCATAACCAGATAGTGCTCCTTGCACCACGTCATCCGACCAAACCCGAGCCTCACCCTTCAGGTAGTGAACAACTGCCTCCTATATGTATTCCACATGGCACTATGTGGAGTCAAATTTCTTTTCAAGGTGCTTCCTCTAATCATATGCTGCCACAACGTATGTGCATTCGTGGTAGTCATACGTTCTCAACTCCCTCACGAGCCTCAATGCTTCCCAGTATGTAGGTTCTCCACGATCTGACAGTATCCTTATCATCAATGTTGGAGGCATGCCCTATACTACATCCTCATGCACATGCTATGGTGATGCGACACCTCCTTGCGCTTGTCCAAACGCAAGAAGTAGCTATACGAACTACGAAAACAGTTGCTAGAAGTGGCCGGGTCCATAACCGATGCTCCTCCCACATGGTTTCTAGCCTCCTCCTTCTACCTTGTCTCTTCCTGTTGGGGCATGAATCTCATTGCACACATTTGTTTTGGGAACTACTGGTGAGTCCTCCTTTGGGATCCATGTACCACTTCTCAATATATGATGAGCTAGCATGACTGCGATCTTTGGCGACATATTGCTAGAATAGAACTTGGATCAGGATATACTTAGCTACAAATCTATAGTTACTAATACTATGCATGAGCTACGTGTCGTGCTTTTACATCCACTTTTTTCCTAAAACTTTTTGAAATTTTGTGTCAATAAATTTTAGAAAAACCAATGAAAAAACACATATCGGACTTGTGAGATAGAAGCAAAGTGGTCTTAACCTGCTATGATACCAAAAATTATGACACTCATTCTCCCTTTTCAAAATAACTTATAAAACACAAAACGTTTTCAATAAATATCTCATAAAATGTTGTTGGTAATTTTGCAATCAATAACATTAAATGCATTTTAAAGTATGATACTGAATAACTAAAAACCAAATTAAAGCTCAATAACTGAAATTGTGTATTTCGAAAAAGATAAACTTAACCACTGAAGATCCTCCTAAGAATCATGAACACCCCTTACTTCGCTCGTAGTCATGATTTGCATCCATGAAACAAGGCTTGAGCAAACGTTTTTATGGTTTACTCAGTGTGGATGATCACTCTTGCCCACATGATCTTATAACATTATTAGGAATTACACAATATCAATTTTCATAGAATAATCAAATAACATGCTTGTAGACAGAACTATCAAGCGAATAACATCATACAAAACAAACATCTTCTACAAAACAAATTACTCAAGATGTGTAGGATTATCTCAACCTATGGCTTGTCAGCCTTTCATGAGCTACATCTTGGTTTTTTGCACATGCGTACAGATGGAACAAGCAATAATGTAACCCAATTCGGTACCATGTGCCCATAGTATATCTCATCTACATCTGTAACACGACTCATTACCACATGCTTGCAGTCCATCTCATCATATCTCACATAACATGAAACATCTTCAGATCATCACATATCATCACAAAGCACATTTTGTAACCTATCATCATCATCATATCACATCTAGTAACACATCTAACAACCTAGCATCATCACATAGTCTCAAACAATTATCAACCAATCATTCACACAATTAAACATATAGTATATCATATAATTATTTCAGATCTATACTCATATCATATCAAACCTAGCTAATACTAAGAGCCCACAAATCATGTCCTCACCTTAGCAATAACGGATTGAGATCTTAGGGCTTATACGACGAGGCTCTCTCCTAGGAATTTCTCTTCTTCTCTTCTCTTTTTCTCTCCTTCTCTCCCTTTTCCCGATGTAGTATCCCTCTCTCTCCTCTCTGTGGCGGCTCATAGTGGTTGTAGGCTCAACGGCGGTGGACTCAACGATAGTGGTGGCAGGCCGCAAATCTCTCTCCCTCTCTCTCTCTCTCTTCGCATTCTTACGTGAGACTTTAGGATTTCTAACTTCTAACTCTTGTGGCTCTCTACTTATATAAGGGTGGGAGCCACTTATGATTTCATGCAAAAATACAAGATTGCTCCTAAACCTATTAGTAACACTGACTTCACTCGTGAACCTTTAGAATAGAGTGTTACAAATGAATTGGAAAATAATATAAAATCATTCTGAAAGAACTTCTTTGAGGAAGTGGAATAAATCTCGATGTTGATGAAAGAAGATCCCAACTTGGAGCCAACTCGGCATTGTTACAAAAATTACAAAAAACTCAAATATAAGGAATTGTTTGCCTTTTGAAGCAAGTCTTGCTTGTCCTTATTTCTGGAAGAGATTGTGGCCATTCACAAAATTGGGTCACTCAGTTATGTTTTGGTGTTGCTTACCCACGTTTTTAACCAGCTTTAGAAGTCCACATACCCCAAACATGGACTAATAACCCTACTTCTAGTTGCACCAAATAAATACTCAAGCACAATGCTAAATCGCTTGGTAGCACATGTGTTTGTTTGTGTGGTGGATTAGAAGGATTTTCCAAAGCATCTTGTCACCCAAATTTCATGTCCCGTATTTTATTGGTAACATTTCGCATAATATTTTTGAATACCATTATCGGTTTTCAATCATTACCTGTTACTTTCCGTCCTAATACCCAGAATGGATACCCATTTCAATGTTTTCATATTATCAATGTTCAAAAGTGTTCTATGTGGACGTCCATCTAGGTGGCAATTAAGTGCCCATACACCGTTTGGATTTTGTGAAAATCGGTCATATTAGATGCACAGTTAGATTTGACGGATTACGATGTTATAAAATGGATTAAGTGGTCATTAGACGGGGTAGACGGATTTACTAAATATATATCTAGAATCTTTTTTTAATATGTTTTTGATAAATAAAACTTTAAAATACAAAGAAATTTTGTATTTAAAATTTGAAAAAAATATAGGATTCTTCGTTTTTCTAAAATATAATAAAATATAAATCATCATTTTTAAAAATACCAAGAACTTTAAATTTAATCTTAAATTTTTATTTAATTTAAAATTTAAATTTTTATATAATATAATTTCATTATATTATATTATATTTTGTTACTATATATTGTATATATATATATAGTTTTATTCTAAAAAAGCATCGACTACGTATTTTAGTAGACAGTAGGCGAAGGATCACGGCCCAGTTAGCATTTAGCGCTTTTTTGAACATTGCATAATATTGATCGATCCTTATAGACAGCTTCCCCGATAAGAGAAGGCTCAGAAGAGTTCGCCACCCCAAGCGACTTTTTGGAATAAAATTTGATCATTTTATATAAGTTCGGTTTAATATAAATAAGTAGATGCCTGATGAGCATTGTTCATACGTCGAAGAAAGAAGGTAAAAAGGTGATTAATTTTGTGTTGTTTTTCTAAATCAAAACTGATCACATAATAAAGGTACAAAAATATGATCCATCAAGCAGAAAACATTTCAAACAACAAAGCCCTCACAAGAGTAAACCCCCAAACCTTCCTTTACAGTCAAAGTGTCTTTGCCACAACTGAAAATTATGCCCTTTTTTGCCCAAACATATTCTCATACTTAAACTCTTTAGCCTCTCTCTCTCTCTCTCTGCTTGTTTCACCAGGAATCTGTACATTGCCAAAAGCCAAATAGAAACAGCCTTTGGCGATTTTTAGTTGTCACCTTCAAGAAATAGGCTGAGTTCCACATACCTCTCCTGTGAAGTCGATCTCGAGTCTCTCCGACCTCTTACATTCGAGCCCTCATCGGTTTGTGAAGTGTTTGGTTGAAGCAACAGAGCACCGCTGCGTTCTTCAGTTACAGCCGTATCCTCTTCTTCCATATCCCTTAGTCCTCTCAAGGCCATTGAATCTGAAACCGGGAAGTAGACAAGCAAGCAAATGGATACCACAGAGAAGCAGAAGAGGGAAAGAAAGGCCAAGAAAGAAAGGGCTTCAAATATAATCTTGTCTGCTGCTGTGAGAACAGACAAACATAGCATAACAATTCTTAACGGAAGGAAACTGGAGACCGAGAATATCAAAGTGTATACTCTCTTCTGTAAACGCTTATTAATGACCAGTTTCAATATCCGCCTGCCAAGCCAGAACAAGTATGCTGTTAAGACGGCTGCAAACACACCGAGAAGGATAGTACTCAGTAGAGGATATGTGCATAAGGCGACCTCATCATGATCAATAAAAACTCGTGAATACGTTCTTGTGAAGTCGTGTGGCAGCTTTACAAAAGAGCCACTACTACCGTTTAAGCGTGACTCAGATAACACAAACGCAAGCTGAAGAGCAAGCATCGGTAGACAATAAAGAATAATATAACCCGCTGTATTCCTGTTCCATTTTCCGCTCAAAGCCCCTGATTCCATCTTCAACGGAGCACGCAGAAGAAACATAAGCGTCAGAAAGAGACAAGGCTCCGCAAATCCTAGATTCGAAACGATATACCACTTGCAAACATTTTCTTGCCATCTCAAATCCAACCCACTCAACACTCTTCTATGACGCCTAAACAAACTCAATCGAAAAATCTCACCAACAGCCCACCAGATAGCAAAGAGAATGAAAGCGATTCGTATAATCCAAGGACCACTAAAGTAACCAAGTTGAATATAACCTTGTTTACGAAGGTGAGACTGGAAATAAAACGAGTAAGCGATGCAAAGGAGACCGAGAAGAACAAGCAGAACGACTAGACATATCGTCACCACGCCGAATGCATCGGGAACTAATTTTGTCAGGGGCATCACCCAAAACACAGTATCCACGCATGCTCTCTACCAGCATGGATGCAGAAAGATCTCTAGCAGTAGCAATTGAATTTGCTTTCTCCCCTCCAACAAATTTCCAAGGTTACCAACTACTCATCGATATGGATAAAGGTTGAAACTTTAACTTTGAACCATTCAAAGCTATGAAGCCTACCAGTCAAATTAGCTTTAAGATTACAATAGAGCAGCCCAGATCACCCGATATATAACTTTTTGTGATCTTGACTCTAACACTTGATATGCGTGTCACCTACATAAACTGAACAAAAACAAAACTCAGAACCCTAAAAACATTAAGCCAAGATCTGAAAACAATTAACACACACATATATATATATATATATATATATATATTACAAACAAATCAAAGCATTATATCATCACCAATCTCTAAAATTCATAAATTTTCTCAAAACTAAGAAATCTTCGAAAATTTCTCAAAATCGATCTTAAAATTGAAATATATTAAGCCAAGTCAACAACTTTTTTCATAACCTTTTTTCAAAATCCAAAAGACATTATTATCTTTAATCACAGAATCTTAGAGATACAATCAAAAAGCCTTCAAAGAGATTGATATACCCACAAACTGCAATTCACGAAACAAAGTCAATAAACGAGAGAAAAAATCGTAAAAAGAACAATTAAATTATACAATAATGAAAATAGTTTCAGATCCAAAACAAAGGAATGAAAAAAATCCTAAATTTAATCAAAAAAATGATGAAATTAGGAAGGGAATAGAAAGCTTACAGGGAGGAGAATCTGGATCCAAAGAGTTAAAATCAGGGAAGATCTGAGCGGGAGAGATCGAAGAAAACCCTAAGAATCGGAGAAACAGATGAGGAAACGAAACAATGAACAGAGAAAAGAGGAAGGAGAAGAAGGAGAAAATAAAAGAGATAGAGAGAGAGAAGAAGAAGGAAGAGAGACTCCGTTGGTGACAGGCTGTTCCCAGCTGTGACAACCGATGCCATTGGATCCGGGTTCGGGTTTTTTTTTTTGTGAATTTGTGAGTTGTTTAGGTTGGGGATTTTTTTTAAAAAAATTTTGGTTACGTGGCTCCACCCTGGCGGCGTTTGTCTTTTTCTTAATTTGTCTGTGTTTATTCTCGTATATGTAAATTGATTATGTGAGATATTTAAAGAGTCAAACATGGCAAAAAAAAGATTGGGTGAAAGATGTAGAAAATATTTTTCGTATCTTTTTTGATAAATATTGTTTGATGTAGACAGAGTAATAAATTTTTACATTTGCGAGATGAATTAGTTTTGTAGGAGATATTTGCAAGATGATTTAGTTTTATTGGAGACTGTTTGTTTGTGAATAGATAAAGTAATAAATTTTTAGATTTGCGAAATGAATTAGTTTTATAGGAGATATTTGCGAGATGATTTAGTTTTACAGGAGATTGTTCGTTAGTAAATAGATTGAGTGGTAAATTTTTAGATTCTTTATATAAAAAAATAGATTTGCAAGATGATTTAGTTTTATGTGAGATATTTACGGGATGATTTAGTTCTAAAGAAGATTGTTTGCTAGTGAATGTTATTACACTAAAAAAAATGCCATAATCCTTCAAAAACACATAATTATATAGAAGAAAAATATTGAGGATCCTACTCTATAAATATGAGTTTTGTATATGTAATATAACACAAATCCGATATGAATACGAACAAAAAAAAATTAAAAAAAACCCGAAAATAATCCAAAAAATTTGAACACGATCAAAACCTGAATTTTTCGGGTTTTTATACGATTTTAACTCTGAAATCCTAATTCGATCCGAATCCGACAAATTATTGTACTGAAAAATAAATCCAAAATCCAATCCGATCGAGTTTTATCTGAACCCGAATCCAAAGTCCGAATGTCCATCTCTCTCTGAACGAATTGTGAAAAGATGTATGTAATTTTTGTTGTATTTTTGAAAATATTAATATTCAGTTGGTGAATCTACAATTGATTTTATTTGTGATTTATTTGATTTTATACTTTTTTTATCCTGGCTGGTAGTTAAAAGAAAAAAGATATATGTATTTGTTTAAAGGAAAGTAAAGCAAAATAAAATTTTGAGACTTCTACAAATTTTCTAATTAAGCAGGAATGGAATCATAATATTCCTATATCAATTACTCATTCATATATATTGATAATCAGGTTCGAACTGATGACTTCCACCACGTCAAGGTGACACTCTACTGCTGAGTTATATCCCTTCCCCCATCAAGAAATAGAACTGACTAATCCTAAGTCAAAGGGTCGAGAAATTCAAGGCCACTATTCTTGAACAACTTGGATTGGAACCGCTCAGTTCTCTGTTCCGAACATTTCCTGAAAGTAGACTACTAAAAGTAGAAGGGAAGAAAGGTTATCCAGATCCACTAGCCACTTCTTTTGGTCCAGGATAGGAGCTTCTTTTCCTGCTAGGATTGGAAATCCTGTATTTTACATATCCATACGATCCTGAAAAATATTCTATCCCCTAAACGACATAGAGAATTTAGAATTCTAATTTGTTAAATCGGGGGTTTTGTAGATAAAATATTAATTTTTTGTATTTTTTGTAAAAAAAACTTTATCCGAAAATTATGCAAATCAATCGTATTAATTCTAAAGTCCGAATGTAATATAACTTTTCTGCATATTGTCAACGTGATTCTGTTAATTGATGTTAAAAATTTAACAATAACCTCAAAATATTGTTGTTTTGAACAAAAAAATTACGTTTTGTTTTTCTCTTGTCGTTTTTGTGTTCAAAACAAAATTATTTATAAAATTTGATTATTAATTTTTATTTGATATATTAAAAAAGAGAAGAAAAGAACTTTATTTCTTCTTTGTCTGTTCTTAGGCCTTTGGTATTTTCTCTCAAGACTTTTCCTCGCGTCAAACTCGATCTGCTTCGATTAGTAGGTGGAGTGCTGTGGCTTCAACAGCACCAGGTCCGGCCCTCCCTCTTTCCTTTCCAGCTCTTTCAGCGGCGTTGTCGGAGTTATTGCATCGTTCTCTTTTGTTTGAATGGTCAGATCTGTGTCGTTGCTATCTCATCGTTATAAAAATTCTAATTCCTTTAACTTCAACCCCGGAGATAATTAGCCAATGCTTTATTTGGACCAAACCCACAACGTTCTCTAATGTTCCACCTAGAGAGAAACAGAGCTCTCTCTACATTAATGAGGCTTATCAACGGCATTGGTGAATAACTTGGAGTCGTTGCAGAGAAAGATGAAGTTCTGTACGGAGTTGACGGAGCTCTCTCTCCGTTAATAACTTGGAACGGAGCTCTCTCTCCATTAATAAATCTTTTTTTGCCTGTTCATTTGTTCATATGATGAAACTGTATTGTGTCAATGTCATATCTCTGTCTACGCTTATTTGCTATTTGGTTGTGGGGTTCTCCACCCTTGTCATTCATAGAACAAAACATGTGTTAGAAGAAAAAGCCAAACTCTATATGTACAATGCAACTTAGGAAAATGAAATTTAATAACTATTTCTACTTCTACAGATATAGAAGATGAACTAAAATAACATTCAAATACAATTGTTATAGAAAGTTACTCCCAACTGGCCTTGCAGTTGTTATTATTCTCAACCTTTGTTTTTCAAATATGGTAATCAAATTAGTTAAGAACGACACTAATATCATTCTGTTGATGATCAATCTGTACTCGAGGTAACACAACCCAATGATCTTGTGTGTACTCAACTGAATGAACCTTTCTTAGTTGGGATTTTTGTTTTTAATTAGGATGAAGAGAGATTAAATAAGGTGCTGAGATTTGCAAACGCTTGTGGAGCCATACAACGACTGAAAAAGGAGCCATTCCAGCTCTTCCTTTTCGAATGTGAAGATCTCAGCTTTCTTAAAGACAAGTAGAAACGTTGAACCATTTTAATATACAAAATTGTTTTCAATTTATCGCTACCTTTAAAAATGTATAATAAAAGTAGACTATTTTACACAAAATACAAGATGATATTAGAAAATTTAAATAGAAAAATTCAGGTATTTTGGAACAGATATTTTGGAGAATTCAGATTTTTTTGAAAAGATAGCTTTTAAGAAATATAAAGAAACTTTGTATAATTTCTATTAATTTTTTAAAATTTAAATACTCAAATGTGAAGTACTAAAAATACGAATATCACGTTGGAAACTTTATTCTCTTACCCGATGTACTAATAAACATTTTTAAACATGTAATTATTTACAAAAAAAACAATTTAAGAATGAGAAGTTATCTTTAATGGATTTAGAATATCTCCGAAATAGACATGCATACTTTCTCTCATTTTTTGTAATTGTCGTTATTGATAACAAAGATAAATCCAATTACTCTCTTTGTCTAAATCGGATTGAAATCAAGGCGAATACCAAACTGATGAGGGCAAGTTACGAATGCTTTAGCAAATTAATATGTCTACAAAAAAAAATCGCACGAACATGCGGGTATGATCTTAGAAACTATAAAATTATTTAAAATATGTTCAAAAATTTAGAAAATTTATTTATTGAACTAGAGTCAATCGGTTAGTTTAGGTCATACAGTTTACATATTGTTAATCGTTTCTGCGGTTTTATATCTGTTTGATAATTCATGAGTTTAATAGAAATCTAACCAGCCACTAATACGGTTTACAGTCAAATTTTGGTTCGACCACGGATTGGTCCAAGTTTCAAAACTGGTAAAACTATTGTTATTTCAAACATTTATCAAGCAGATTGAAACTGAACCAAATACCAAACGGTATGAATTTGACTTATGAATCTATATTAAATAAATAAATAAATGCTTCTAACAAATATAAAGCTACATGTACATGCGGGCCCGAATATACATATATGTCGTATTAGCATAAAGTTTGACTTAACAAGTATCCAAATATGAAATTTTGTATTGGTTTAATCTACTTCTTTAATTGAACTGTTTAATCATACCCAATATAATAAAAATTAATTTTAAACTTTAAATTTTTTTAAAAATATTCTAAACATAGACTTAATCATTGCAATTTTTAATAATACAAATATAATGAAACTTTATATTTAATCTTTATAAAAATTTTAAATGATCAATGATTATATTTTAACTTGATAAAAAATCAAGATGTTATAAATTTTAAAGTGAAAAAAATCTAACCCAGTATCATGGAATCATCAATCTTTCTGAGTTTGACAAATATAAATTTTTTGAACCATGTCATAAGTTTTACAAATAAACATAAATGGTCCAAGAATAATTACAGTGAATATATTTTTATATGTATATAGTTTTATTATTATATCAGTTTTTTAAGTAATTCATTTTTCTAACTATATATACTATCAGAAACCATAATTAAATTTTGATTACTCTAATACTTTTATTTGACAAAATCAATCTGATATTTTAAAAATCATTCTATTTCTGGCATCGGAAGAGGAAACAGTGGGTATGAAACAAGAATCGATAATACGGATAATAAAAAACACCACTCGAACGATTTTTGATTCAAAAAAAATATGACAAGAATTACGGATAAGAGTATGGGATCTAAAAATTTGGATAGATAAATTCAATTCTTGAATTTTCACTAATTTGGATAAGGATTGAATATGGGACGGGTATAGATCCACTTCGAGACGAATATTTTGGGAATTTCGGGTAATTATTTAAAATATTTAGAGAAATATGAAACATGTAAAGATCCACTTAGAGACGGGTATTTTGGGAATTTCATGTAATTGTTTAAAATATTTAGAGAATTTTTGAGAACTATAATTTTTTTGGATAGTTTCTATTATTTTTATAAAAGTTTAATATTCAAACAGAAATATGGAAATCCTATCTAAAATCTTTACTCAATCTCTTATAATAAATATTACGGAAACGGATAATTTGGATAACAAAAAATTTACTCAAACGATTTTTGATAAAAAAAATAGGTAAAAAATTTTGGATAACGATACTAGATCTGAAAATTTGGGTAGGTAAACTTAATTCTCAGTAATTTTGGTAAGAGTTGACTATGTGACAGGTAAAGATCCACATCGAAACGAGTTTTTAAAGAATTTTCATTAATTTTATAAAAAATTAATATTTAAAAGGGAAATACAAGTATCTTGTCAAAAATGTTTATTCAATCTCTTATAAAATAAAACTGCTGAATGGGTACTTTTTTTTATATTGTCGAACAAATAATTATTTAAAAGAAAACATTTATAGTACGAAATGAGATGATTTTCCGTTCCAAAATGAAATGATTTTCTGTTTCAAAATGAATATGTCTACCTTATATACTGAAACAATCTAAAGTAAAACCGAATCAAAATTTGATTTAACATCCCTAATAAATTTGTTAATAAAGTTTTAATTAGTTTTAAAAATATACATATAACATCACTTAACATTTATAAATAAATTATATTTAAAATTTAAATATTAAATAAATTTATTTTACAAATCTAATTCCGCACTTATGTAGGGGTCTAAATCTAGTTTCTTATTAAATTGGATATGGAGTAATCTGGTTGTGGCAAGGTTGAAATCTATTAATCACATCATTTTATGGTCGTGGTTATACTCTTTTTTATTTTGTAATTACTCTATTTATCCGGCGAAGCCTTATCTCGTTGACTCCATTTTCAGTACTTTCATTTTGAGTTGTTAATTATAGGAGTCGTGAATTATTATATAAGTATATCAAAGAAATTTCAAAAAAGATATTGATAACAAACCAAAATTTATAAAAATTTCTTATAACGTAATGTAGAGAAATTTCAAAAGAAAATACCTTATATAATCAAATACGCTCAACAAATGTTTGCGTACGGAATATTACAACCACAAAAGAGTTCCTTAAACTGAGAGTTTATTATACTCTATACTTGATTGCATAAAAGGTTTATTACTCACTTTTGCAGTGGCTGCTGCTTGGTGTGTCACTGTCCAGTTTCATCCTTTTACTTGGTAGTTCTTCAGCTTCAGTCACGTCAATATCAAACTCTTCTTCATCCTCTTCTTCTTCTCCTTTTCCTTCTCTTTCTCCTTCTTCTTCGTCATCTTCAGAGTATGTGTTTCCTCCAGAGTTGGCATCTGTTGTCTTCTCAGAGTTTTCTTCACCTTCTTTGCTTGATGCATCATCTATTACTGCAGGCTTTACTTCCTCTTTCTTTGTCAGCTTCTCAATCATATCCATCATTTCTCTATTCACCTGTTAATCAAACCTTTTATTGTGAGCCAAGTAATTACACTGGAATTTACAACAAAATTGGTAAATAATTGTGGTCAAATATTTCTTGCTACAGTTTCCACGTTTTCATGACATTGAAAGTTCCAGTTAACAAACAAATCAACTCATATTTATTACTTTATATCTTGTGTTTAAACTCTTTCTATACTCATAGTCACAATACAATATTATGCATGAGGATTCGAAAATACTGACACCTTATCAAATGTTGTTACATGAAAGAACTAAATACGACAGTTTTAAAGTTAACAAATGAACTAATTTCCTCCAATTCTAGCAACCAAAATGCCTTAAGGCACATAACAAATGTAAAGAAGAAGATTTTTTTTTTGTTTACCTGAGGGTTCTGGAGAAAGTCAGCAATGTCCATAGGGCAAGAAGGACAGATCTTGATGTTCTTCTTTGCACGTAGTGTGTGTCCACCGCTGCTTCTTTCTCTTACATGACCTATCCCAGCAAATTTATCTCCCAAGCATTCCTTGCAGAAGTTATGACCACATGGTGTTGTCACTGAAAGACTCATCACTTTCCGACAGATTTGACAACTAAATTCTGTGTCAAAAAAAAATTTATAGTAAAAATTTTTTTAGTTTGCAAGCCACATTTGTGGGACATTTTATTTATTTTATAAAAATAAAACTATAACGAAAGATGCATAGAATTGGAGACACATACGTTTCAGAAGTTTCTCTCTAATAGTATTATTTCCAGTCGCCTTTTTGGCTTTCCTCATCCTCTTCTTCTCCTCAGTATCCGAATCATTAGCAATTTTTCTGCTAGCAGGTGGAGGCTTCATCCACTTCCAACGACACTCAGCTTCCTGATAAAAAAATGTATTAGCTATGAAACGATTACAAATAATAAACCATGATCTAGGTATTTCGTACGTAAGCTATATATTATGTTACTTTTTTGATAAAAAAAAATTTCTTTTGATAAATATATGGGAAAATTCTTATATAAAAAAAGACCATTTCACTTTCTTGCTTGTCAAGTATATTTTGTTACTTTCTTGCGTGTCAAGTAATAAATCATGCCATGAGGAAAATAAAGAGAAACTGTACTAACATCAAAATCCCATGATGGACTTTCATCTCTCACAAACAGGTCAGTGGCCTTTTTAAGCTCTGGAATATTAGGCAAAGGTCTTGGACGATCGCCATGCTCATTACTACAATATAATTCAAATCTCATTAGCATTAATACCAAATACATAAAAAAGGCACTTTCAGAAAAATAAACCAAACCTTGTCCTTGGTTCATAAAAAAGGCACTTTCAGACCATGAAAGCACCCTATGAAAAAACAGAAGAGTATGTCAGGAAAAAAAAATCCATCTCTACATGAAAAAAATAGGTGAGCAATTAGGTATATCTGAACCTGTATTCCAATTTTTCGCCAGCACATTTCAATCCTGTAAACGCCATCATATCTCAATCTTTCCACAGGAGTATATGTAGAACGCTTCTCCTTGACAGACCTGTAAATTGAACATGCTCAGAGTATATCGATGAATAAAAGTAAACTAGAGAAGAACACCAAATCAAACAACAGCTAACCTGACAACTCTGACAGGATAGCCCATTTTGCAGCTTATTCTTAGGGCTTCATTTGACTTTCTAAACGTCTGGTCGAAAGATTTTGTTTGGTTAGTTCTTTTGTTACCGCTGAGATCTCTTCCACCTCTGCAAGATACATTAATTCGCACTTATTCAAGTAAAAAACAAAAGAAAAAAATACCCACTAGAAAATTGGAGAAATGCTACTTTTATAAGCAATAATACCAAGTATCTACTAGATATTGATTAAGAAACAGATTCTGTTCCAAGTAGCTGTTGACGAAAAATAGATTAATCAAATGCACCAAAGGCTAGCTAGGAGTGATATAAAGCAAACCTTCCTGTGTAGAGAAACCATTCTCCATGATCTTTGTTGTCTTCATAACCTTCAGAGATCAACACTGATTGAGCTCCATAACTTGCTTTCCCAGCAATGCCACTTATATGTGGAAAGTGAGCTCCCCACTCCTTACATTCTTGCTTACTACCCCACGATTCGCCTACGAGGACACCCAGATTCCTTGTGGGATCGTCTTCCGCAGTAATTGGACTAAAATGATATTTTGGTATCGTCGCTTTGATCTTGTCACCAGAGGCATTAGCCAGCCTGGTTTTTACTGTCCGCTCGGTGGTATATGCTTCTGTATGAAAATCTTTGTTCCGAATATGATGTTGAACCTTGGGAACGGATGCTGCAGCACGTTTTGAATTCTTAACCAAACGAATAGCAGCAACTAGAGCTAAGTTGATGCAAACGTTTCTGGAAGCCGTTTTAGGAATCGGAGTGCGGCATTTCGCACATTCGAACTTCCCTTGACCAATCCATTTCTCAAAACATTTCAAGCAAAAGTTATGGCCACACGGTGTCTGATAAGGCACGTACAAGATAGTCATCAATTACTGGTATATACTTCAATATTAATCAAGGATACTTACTTTTTAAATAAAGTGTTAATGAGAAAAGAGAGGATAAACGAGAAAGTATATATTAATGAAAAAAGAGTCTAATTCCTGCACACAATTTAAAATTGAGTTTGTGACAAATGATAAGCAAAAAGGAGAAAAAAACCTTTGAATAACAATAAAAAGTAGGGATTCAACAAATAAAGCAACGGTTATACTAAAAATATCCGTAGTAATCACGCAGACGCAGCTTATTAATTGTGGCAGTTTAAGTAAATAAAGTGAATTAAAAAACATATCAAATAAAAAGATTCAACAAAAGCATTAACACAATGACCAGAATGAATTTAATCTATTGATGCATGGTAGAATTTATAAGAGCAAGAGAGAACGAACCGTGATTGGCCTTTTAGCTAACTCCAAGCAGATTGGACAACTGAAATTTTTTTGAACTAAATCAACATTTCTTCATCCTCGTTCACCACTTTGTTTTTTCCTTTTCGACTTTTTTCATCCTCATCAAGACCATCATCGGCTTTACCACTCATAAGTTTCTGTCTCTTTTTGGCTTTCATTTCTTCAGTCAAAGAAGTATTGGCCTCGATCGCACGGATCACTGCTATAAAGTCTGAGCCAGATGATTCAAATCCGGCAATTCCAGTAACGGGAATGGGACCAATATCACCGGAGCAATCGGGACACAGCCACTCTATATCTCCACCGTAAGAAGAAGGGAGAGATTCTGGAGTGAGACATGGCATATGCCAAGGCGTAATGCACATGGTGCACGTGATAGTTTCCTCGTTCCCAGACGTCACCTTGCATCGCATGCACACACCTTCTCCATCGCAAGGAAGTTGAATTTCACGGGCCATTTTGAAGATTAGAAAGGAGATAGAGATAGATGTAGAGATTGATTCCAAATTTTATAAAGCGAGTTAGATTTGAGGAAGTCAGTAAGAGAAGGGCTAATAGTGCAGAGGTGAGTTTTGAAAATTTTGGGAGGACGAATGTCGTTTAAAGTTTCAGACAAAATAAGAAAAAATTTAAACAAAAAAAGAAAAATAAAGGAAAAAATCTTCATATCACATAAGATAGTGACAAATGGTCAAACTATTTATTTTCTATTGTTTGTATTATAATTTTCCTTAGATTGGGAATTTAAATAAATCCCGAATTCTTAAGAAATGATGTGAATACTAAATATGATATCCAACAGCATATTTTTCTATATTTTTATTTTTAAAACATATTTGATTTTATAGTTAATTTTTCTAAATTTTGATTATCTTTGTTTCCTAAATGGAAATACTACATTTTCTTTTCTTAAAAGTTTGGTTGGTCAATATTTCATTATTTCTCTCCATATTTTTGGTCTAATTTTTGAAGTTTATAAGAAAAATATAAATGATAAAGACTAGGAGTGGGCATTCCGGTTTACGGTTTGGTTTATTCGGTTTTTCGGTTTTTCGGTTTGGTAGAAAATGAAACCATTTAGAAACCGATTGAAATACAGTTTGGTACGGTTCGGTTATTTTTGGTTTACGGTTTAACGGTTTCATTAAAACTAAAACCATATAAAAAACCATAAGTAGTTTGGTTCGGTTTGGTTCGGTTTCGGTTTCTGTAAATTGTTCCATAATTTAAAGAAAAAACAATAAAAGACCATAAGTAGAAACTAAAAAAAAATATGAATCTTAGAAAGCTACATAAAAGACAATAAAAAAGCAATACGACGAATTAGGAAGTTCAAAAAGATAGAAATAATAAATCTAAATTGTAAATCTAAAACGAAAAAACGTAAAAAACTTCTATCATCATCATGATTATTCACATATTCATATTGTTCATGAATCTCTTGTCAACACATTAAAATAAATCAATAATAATAATTAACATATAAGTTCTAAATACTTAACAATATAACTTATGATGTGGTTTATAAGAACAATTTGATGAAACTCGTAAAATATGAATGAATAGTAAAAAACCCAAAACCTACAACTTTATATAAAATACATATCTTTTTAGGTTTTTCTTAAATCTTTCTTTAATTTTTTTTGTGCAATCATTTCTAAGATATCTTTCGAATTTCCTTAAATCTAACTAACCGAATTAGCTAAGTATATATCTAAGTATATATAAATAAAAAAACCAAAAAAACCGAACGGTTTTACGGTTTTAAACCGAAACCGAACCGAAACCAAAATAATTTTATAATAGTAACCAAACGGGTTTTTAAACAAAACTAAAACCAAACCGAAACACTCATTTACGGTTCGGTTCGGTTCGGTTTTTTTGGTTACGGTTATTATGCCCAGCCCTAATAAAGACACAACTCTCATCTAGTTAAAAAAAAAAGTAATTCCGAGGAAAAAAGAATTGAGAATTCTGATGATAGTGAGTACTTTTGGAGCAATAAAAATTAGAAAAATGAGAAATTATGTTTACTTTTCCCGTACCGAGAGTTAGTGAAAGTTCCAATGTGGATGAAATCATCCGTAACAAAGTCGTTATTGCGGAACAATTTTTTTGTGGCTGCCGCCGAAGAAGCAGCAGGGAAAACAGATCACACTTTAAGTGAAAGCGGTGATTTGAAAGGAAATCCTAAAAACAACCGGGGAGACTTTGTGTCTTATTGGATGGATGCTGATGCCGGAGCGTATGGCTCCACCTAGTTGTACAGTTTACAGGGAAAAAATTATGGAGAGAAGGCTCTCCCAAGATTAATTTGAATATTGACCTTGTGGAGGAAGACGAAGGGATTCGACCTATGTCTACTCCAAAGGTTTGATTTCAATAGATCAGCACCACAAAATGAAGCAGACGAGAGAGAGTATAACTCCGAGGGAAAGCTTTGTGTGACCTTAAACTTTAAAATTTTCTATTTTCTTGTTTATTTAAATAATGTGCATGTGTGTATGCATGCAAATAATCTTCCTTCTTTACATTATTTTTTGGTTTGTTTCTTTAAATTACTTTTATGTGTTAAAATAAATAAATGATAAAGATATTATTTCTATAAAAATAAAGATAGATGTGATTTTTTATTGACACTATTATTGAAAAATAAATTTATACTAACTTAGATTATTTATATGTAATTGGTTTGTTAAAATTTATAAATATATAAAAATGAAATATTTTTGCTTCTTGGGATTCAATAAATTAAATAGAACAGTTAATAATACACCGCCAAATCGTATTAAAAGATAATTAGTTTATGGCAATAGTTAATAATACACCGTCAAATTATATTTAAAATTTCAATGATTATACCACACGTGCATGTTATGGATGTATTCTATTACCATCAAAATATTAATAAATTAGGAAAGATTTTTGCTTCTCGAGTTTCAGGAAATTAGATGGAATGGTTCATAGTACGTACGCCGCCAAATTATATTTAAAGGGGTAATTAGTTTTATGAAAATATTTAATACACGCACGTAATGGATTTTGCTATGTACCAATAAAATGCGAATAAAGTAGAAAATATTAGATTTTAGATGCTTATGTTGGAGATAAATTTACGCTGTTAGATATAGCCAATCATAATATGATACATAGATTTTGAATCTAAAATATATATTTAGAAAATCTATTAAATTAATACACTGTCAAATTATATTAAAAATTTTGGTTTTATGGCAAGATAAAAAAATTAGATGATTATATTATATATACAAAATGTGATGGTCAGTGAGTAATTATACTATACGTGATTGTCACTCAGTGATCAGTCCACTTGATATATCAATAATACTAGTTACAGATGTGGTTAGTAAAAATGATTATACGCACTCACCAAAATGTGGTTAGTAAAATCTACGTATCGTATTAAAATAGTGAAAATGACAACTATTTATTTTCTTTTCATATTTTGTTTGTATGTATTTATAATTTTTTCTTAAATTGGCTTTGAATACATAAAAAATCTTTAAAATGATGTGAATACAAATTATGTCCAAAAAATTATTTTTCTATAATATTATTATTTTTAAAATATTAGCTTTTTCAGTTTTTAATATCATTTTTACTACAAAAATGGATACGTTTATATTTTAAATTTTTTCTAGTCAATAATAAATTAGAAAAATAATTTTATTTTCCTTAACATTTACTTGGTCAATATTTTCTTATTTCCTTCTATATTGGTCAAATTTGAAGATTTGTTGAAATTCCGTTGGTTCACCATCAGAAATAACCACCAAATTTAAGTTTTATCGAAAATTATATAGGTTATACGGCTGTGTTCTTGCTTTCTTACAGTGAAAGCACAACATAACTAAAGCAATTTACCAATATGATATTTATTAAAACTCAACATAATAAACCCAGGCAAATACTTATTAGTCACATATGGTCAGCCCTGACCAAAAAAAAAAAGTCACTAGTGGTAAGGTACTAAACCAATATGAGCCTAAATACACTTGACGCAATCTAGGATTGTGGCAGAAAGGATCGTGAAGTTGAATTGCATTTTCCAGTTGTGATAGAAAGTAAAGTATTGGAGGGGAAGGAGAGGATGTCCTCCGTGAATGAGACATTCCATACGCTTCCAAATTTTGCAAAACAAAAAAAAATAGATAGAAAGCATTGGATATAAGATTATATACTATCTTCTTCTTTTTGATTAGCTACTCTTTTAATTTTGTGAAGAATTGATATGTTAGACTTGGATAATAAGACAAAGAATATATGATCATTGTAATATCAGCGAAGTAATGTACCTTGGACGACTAAGGTGAGGGAGAAAAGGATGCAAAGGAGTTTGGAAGCGTTTGATTATGTGATGAGAAGTATATATTTGGAATGATTTATTGTATTTAAGTAATAAATCATATGTTACTAAATTTATTATTTGTAATGATTTATTAATTATATTTAAGTAACAAATCCGATGTTACTAAATTTATTTACTAGCTTGAAAAATTTTATATTCAGTGAAGGTTAAACTATAAGTAAAAATAAAATAAGAAGGAAATTTAGAACAAAGTAAGAAGGGAACTTTTTGAAATTAGCTGTCTGATTATGTGATGATAAGTATATAATATATATTGGAGTTTTTTGGTATTAGATTTTAATTAAGGTAGTATAGTCAATCAATTATTTGGAATGATTTCTTATATTTAAGTAATAAATCCTATGTTACTTAATCAATTATTTGGAATGATTTATTATATTTAAGTAATAAATCCTACGGGTGGAAAATTAACCTTACCCGAAAAAACTAACTGTATCAAACTGTAATTGAGTGATTCGACTTGGTTTTGGTTTCACCTAAAAACTGTTGGGTTAATATTATTAAAAATACTTTGGTTTTGATTTTGTTTGCTGTAAAACCGTAAAATCATTCATGTTTTTAGATTTCTAATGTTTTATGTTATAATATGTGTTTGGTTAGCATTTAGTTTTCTTTCATATGATTTTAGGATACATGGATAAAATGTTACTTTTTAGGAACTTAGAAGAAAAAGTAAACTGTATGAAAGATGATATATTATAAAAACATTCAATAGAAAGAATCTATGTTTATTTTAAGAAAGTATTTGAAGAAAATCTTATTTCCAATGGAAATGTGCTCTCTGTAAAATTATTTGGTGAAAAAATATGGAAAAAAACAAAAATAACCAAAACCAAAAAGAACCAAATTGCATATGGTTATTATATGGTTTTAATTATTATATAAATGATAAATCGTAAAACAAAGAAAATTGAATCGAACCAAATTGAATTAAATACGATTTTTAAATGAATATAGTTTTTATAAAACCAAAAAAACTGAACCATAATCAAACCGTATACAGGAATGCCCACTCCTAATAAATCCAATGTTACTAAATTTATTTACTTGTTTGAAAATTATATATCGTAGTGAAAGTTAAACTAGAAGTAAACAATAAGAAGGAAATTTTGTACTAGTTTGGTATGTGGAAAAATATTTTCCTTTTTAAGTGGATGATTGGAAAGATTGTAACTTTAGATCTTTTGTTGTAGATGTGTTGGCTATAGCTAAAACTTTTTTGCTTAAACTATGTTGTCAGTAGCTGTAACTATGTTTGCTATACCATTTTTCTGTTGTAGGTTTAATAGTTGTATCTGTAAGTTCTTTTGTTGTAAATATTTTAAAATAAAAATATTATTGATATATACAATTTATTGTATATTTAAATTAAAAATAAAATTAGAGAGACGGTTGTTTCTTCAAATATCTTTGATGAATGATGGAAACAAATTTTATATTTGTTTATATCAAAGTAACGAGTTTCAAACATTCAATTAACAATTAAAAATTAATGAATTTTGGAAGGTCATGTAACGTGTGATTCATATGTTTTCTAAAACTTATTTTTTTTTGTTTTTAAAATATATTTTGTTGATAATTTTTGATTTTCAAATTTATCAATTATTGGTGTGAATTAAAAAATAGGGATTGTGAGATTTTAAAACAATAAAACAGCAGTGTAGATTTTTACCTACTATCACTTTGAAAAAGAGTTGTTTGTTTTGAGTTGTAACTTAAAAATAAAAGGTACAACATGATTCACATACATTTTAGTAATGCACAAGGAGTGGAATTTCACTCAGATCCGTCTACTTCCAAAAAAGGTTGAAGAGGATTGAAATGAGACCGATCATCTTATGTAATGTTCTTTATTAGATCATCTCCAACATCTTAGTGAAGAGGTTGCAAACCATTCTTGGCTTGTATAGTATCTTCAAATCAGTCGGCGTTTGTGGTTGATCCTCTCATGTATGATAATATGTTGATTGCTAATGAGTTGGTACATAGCTTGAAGACTCACCCTTCCATATCCTTGATTTCATAGCAATAAAGTCTAACATGTCCAAAGCTTATGACATGTTAAGTGGGGCTACTTGGAAGCTCTGTTGACAGCTCTAGGATTTCATGGGACTTGGGTAAGGTGGATCATGAGTTGTGTCTCTTCTCTATCCTACTCAATTCTTCTTAATGATCAGCCCTCTTCACATCATTCGAGAAAGAGGGATTAGACAATGTGATCCTCTTTCTCCATTCTTATTTTTGATATGCATTGAAGGTCTAACTCATTTGCTTAATCAAGTTGAAATACATGGAGAGATTACAGGAATTCAATTCTTAATTGAAGGTCCAACTGCTCACCATCTACTATTCGTTGATGACAACCTCTTCCTCTGCAAAGCTAAGACATCACTATGTGAAGTCATAAAGTGTTTCTTAAAAATATACAGATACGTCACATGGTAGAGAATTATTCTGGAGAGGTCATCTATCACATGTAGGATAAAGTGCAGGTTAATAAAAAAATTTCAATCCATAATGTTTTTGGAATCTTTAGTGAAGCTGGAGCAGGAACTTACCTCGGTCTCCCTAAAAGTTTTAGTGCATCGAAAATGAAGATGATGGAGTACATTAAAGAAAACCTCAAATCAAGATTATCAAGTTGATTTACAAGATCATTGTCTATGGGTGGCAAAGAGGTTTTACTTACCTTAGTGGTTCTACCAATGCATGTTTATGATATGTCCTGCTTTAAGTTAATAAAGACTACTTGTGCAAATTTAACAAGTGGCATGAATGATTATTGGTGGAATACAGTTGAGCACAAAAGAAAGATTTACTTGTTAGTTGGGAAAAGCTTTGTCTATCCAAGAAGAATGGATGATTGGGATTTAGAAATATAGAATACTTTAACCATGCTTTATTGGCTAAGTAAGCATGACGTGTGCTTCAATGGCATAACAAATTTTTTGTTAGGATCTTGGAAAGTAGATATTTTAAAAGAGGTGAATTCTTACAAGCTAGTATTAGAGTTAGACATTCTTATACTTGGAGAAGCATTATCCATGGTAGGGAGATTCTTATTAAAGGTCTTAGAGAGTGGCCGGGAATGGTAATTCCTTGCGGGTTTGGCTTGATCCTTGGGTTGTGGATAATGGTATGCAGATTCCTCTCATAAGAACCATATTATTGATTTGTAAATGAAGGTAAAAAATCTCTGATGTTTCGGCAAGAACTTGGAAAGTATATGTGTTGCAAGACCTATTTTAACCTGATGAAATTGTCAAGATCCAAGCTCTTAAGCCAGTTGTAAGTAGGAATGACTCATGTTATTAGAAGCATATAAAGAGCATAAACTTCACAATGAAGTATAGGTACTGGTTGGCATGTAAGGAATCCAAAGCAGAATTTGTCCAAGAAGCATATGTTCTTCCATCACTAAATGGGCTTAAAGAACATATTTGGTCTCTGAAAATTTTTTCTAAGATTAGGCCATTTCTGTAGAAGCAATGAGTGGTGTCATGTCTCCGTAGTCAAATTTTTGAGATTCCAAGACTGTAGAGATAACAATACCAAACATGAAAGAAGAATGAGGAATGCAGAGGTGAGACGTCGATCTCTTTCCTTAATTCCTTAGACTCCCAATAGTGTGACAGTTCGATGGCGGTAAGAATCCCAAGATACAACTGCGGTTTTGTTTTTGTCTTCCAACACTAAGGAACATAATCTAATGAACAATATTTTTATGAGTACTCTCCAACTCGAAATAAGAGAAGAAGAAGATGAGGAGGGATTTGTTGTCTCTTGGATCTTCAAATGAGAATAAAAACCATGACCTTATAATACAAGAACTCAACGTTTATGCCATAAAGAGGTGAATATATAAGTTATGAGAATTGATCTCAATTTTAAATGTTAAGAAACATAACGCACCATAATTATCTTTATTTAGTTTGGTTGTTACAAAACTCACTTAAAAGAGATAATTGTTTACTTAATCAATAATACAATCCAAATGAATTTGGGAAAAATTAAAATAAAATTATGGGCTGTAAGCCCATTTCCCAAATCTCATATCCCAAATCCAGCCTCAATGTGGTTGGGTTTCTCCTCTAATTTCCAAGGTGATTTTTTTACTTTTAGTCAAAATTAAAAGCTTTCTAAGATAACCACTTCATACCTCCATTTATCATTCAAACGAACTCTGTTTTTGATGTCATAATACACCACCATGTAATGCTCGTGGCTACGAATTCATCGTGCCCAAGAACCAGTCATCCTGATGAACATTTTCATCGGAAAACCACCAGAAAAATGGCCGAACCCACTTTGTTAAAAACAAGTTCCAACAGTTGAATCTCGTGTTCCATCAAACACAAAGTAGACCTGTGTTTAAAAACCTTTTTGTGGGCAGTTGATTGTATCAGATCCCACATATATGACAAGGTGATTTTTTAGGCTAAAGACACATCGATTATAGGAGCAATTTTGAGACTAAAAGCTTGGCCATCATTTAGTTATCAGTCATCACAATGTCTTAGGTTAAAATTTCAAGAGTGGAAGGTTAAAGTTGTGAAGCCAGTAGTCAGTAGAGGAGCTTCTCTCATTGCGCAAAGTGTGTCCATGGACTCTCGGATCCAGTTTTATGTAGATGCAAGTCACCCACCTTGGCTACTTGGAGTCTTTTCGGATTAGAGGAACTTTTTCTTTATTTAGGCTTGCCGATTTTTTGGCTTGACCTTTGTGGCGCTATTCTTTTGGCTCATGAGTGTTTTCTGTGTTCACGTTTCCCTCTATCTTTCTCTTGAATCATTAGTGATTGTAACATCTCCTTTAATTCACTGAAATATAACTAGATGACAAAAAAATATTGACATACATTTTAAATTTAAAAAAATCAAGTGTTTAAAAGGGATTTAGGCCTTAAATGTTTTATAGATTCTGAAAAGATTTTTGTTTTCGGTTTTCATTGAATCACCAAACAAGTTTTTAGAAAAATGGTTTTCCTAAAATTTTATGAATTTTGTTTTTGGTTATAATCTGCCATTCAAGATTTTAGATTTTTAATTCTCTTACAAATTAGGGAATCTAGTTTTTAATTCATCAACTTTATTTTATTAAAAACCAAAATCCATTTTTGTTTTTTCAAAACAAAAATCTAATAGCAAAATCTAAAACTAAAATCTAAAACTAAAATCTAAAAATAAATCCAAAAAACTGAATTAAAACCAGCATCCACTCATGGCCTTATAGTCCAAAAAATCACACACTAATGCCTTTAATGATATTATTTTTAAGATGAATTTTGGTTTTTAATGTAATTATCCAATCAAGATTATGAGAAAGTGATTTCCCTAAAAAATAAATAGGGAATGATTGTTTTTCTAAGTTTATAAACAAAATCTTCAATTTTTTTAGTTTGTATTGAATGATTTTCTTTTAATTCCCATTTATTTTCTTTTTATTTTTTTTTGCAAAATTCAAAAACCAAAACTCAAAATCTATAATCTAAAAACCCAAAAAATGCCAATTTTAACCTCAACCATTTGTACGGTGTCTTTTTATACACCAACTAAGATTCAATGCTTTTTCAATTTTTCCTTACAAATTTTTCAAAAAAAAAAAAACTAGATGAATTTTCATAGGTGAACCAAAATCAACTTTGACCGAAATGATATTAGTCAAATCACTAGTTACTGCTAAGTCAGATGTCACATGTCTAGTTTTTGTTGAGTCGACGCCACATACTTTTTCAAGAAAAAGGAGAAAAAATCACGGGACTTTTAAAGTTTTATGCAATGTTTTGAGCTTAAAAGTTTTTGACACTTATCAATTCATCCACCTTATTGATTTTTTATCATTTATGTGGCCACAACAACTATATGGTTCTGACTGTTGAGCAACATATTCTTGTTACAAATTTGACCCAAAAAAAAGAATAACTAGAGGTTTGCATATGAGACAATAACATTTTTCTATGAATCCCGTCTTCAATATGAGACGAACACATATATAATGAAACATTTTTTCAACAATATTCAAAGTATATATGTGTTGGATTGTCATGTGAGCTCATATTTAAACAAAATGGTATTTACCTACATGCAGATCATCCAACTTTGATGGTTTTTGAAGAAGTCACTAAAGTTTTTGATTTTTCGTCAACTCTAAAGAGAAAACGAACCTAAATTTGTTTTTTTTAACTTGAAAATAGTTTAAACATACAACTTTGCCAATGTAGATCCAAAAATTTTACATGTAACTTCTTAGTGGTCAAATTTGTAATTGTTTAAAAATACATCATCCAATGGTCGGAACCATACGGTTGTTGTGGCTACAAAAATGATAAAACCATGATAAGATGGCTGAAATGATAATTTATATTTCTCCGTTATAAGTGTCAAAAACTTTTAACTTAGAACATTGCATATAACTTCAAAAATCCCATGATTTGTTTCTTAAATACACGTGACTTTTTACAAACATAAACTAGATATGTGGTATCTAACTCAATAGAAACTTGTCATGTGGCATCTGAGTAAGCGATAACTAACGGTTTGACTAACACAATTTTGGTCAAAATTGATTTTATGACACTTATGAAAGTTCATGTAGTTTTTTTGAAATTTTTGTAAGTGAAAGTTAAAACTGAATCTTAGTTGGTGTGTAAAAGGACATCCTACAAATTATTGAGATTGAAATTGGCTCTTTTTCCATTTAAAAAGCTCAACCATTTGTGACCTAATTGTCGGATAAGTGAGAATACATATGTAATAGTTTCATATCTCATTCTCGTCAATAATTCGCCTAGCAATTTTTTGAGTATTTTTCAAAGGAATCATATTTAATAGAAGGAGACAACCAATAGATCATTGGTTAGTGTCTTCTATAGCTAAAGAAAGTCCATAAGTTGGTAGCTTGTTAACAATACATTTAAACGCAAAAGATAGTTAAACTTTTTATGAAGACGAACATAGTTAAATCATATCTAGTTGTATAACATAATTTTAAAAACATGGGAACTCTTTAGCCTCTCTATGTTGAGAACTTAAGAAAAATTCATGAACTATTGAATGTGTCAGAAACGCTCCACACATATACTTGGATATTATTTATTTTAGTATATCAAAATCAATTACAAATGTCAATAATTATGAAATTATAGTATATTCAGTATTATTTACAAAAAAATGCACTCTTCAAAATAATAATTGTTTTTTAAAAGTTCGTGTAGAAAGTATTTTATAGTTCATTTGAGAAGATGATATGATAGGTAAATAATTCATATACCATATACAATCTAACTCAACTACATATGTGTAATCATTTTTTGTGATTACCCAGCTATTTTATTACAACAATGTTATTGCAATGAGAAGGTAATTATATATGAAAACTCTTATTTATATGATAGTTTGCTTGGGGAGACACTAAACTCAAAACAATCACAAGTGGATAGGGGACCTTCCAATAAGAACTGCTAGTATATTGTATACATTGTAGGGTTTGTTGTAGATGTTCCCAATTCATTTCACAATTGTCTAAATGTTCCTATTCATTATGTTAATATCCATTTGTCGATTCATTTACTCTTTCATGTCCACTTTCTAAGAAATTCAAAGCACCCTCAAGTAAGTTGAACTCGATTGAGATCATCAACCTACCAATTAATAAAAAAATATGTAATATTAAAAAAGTATGTAATATGGAGATTTGATTTGAACAACAAGGAGATGTATCAATAGGTAAAAGGTCTTTTTCAATCCGATTTTTTCTCAAAATGTCTTTTTATTCCTGTACAATCGAATAGTGGCTATACATACCTTCAACACTTATAAAATTTAAATTTCATATCCAAACTAATAATTTCGTACCAAATTTGTAGTTATCGTTAACAAATGTTAGTCAACCATTACTGTTGCTAACTCAGCTGACTCGTCATTGATGATATGGCATAAAACGACATTATTTTACTATTTGATATTCAATTTTTTTTAATTTATAACACCAATATTTTAATTTATAAATCCTATAATATTTTAATTTATAAATCCTACAATATTTTATTTCTTCGATTGGTTTAATTTGTTTAGATAATCACTAAAAATTCATCTATTAAAATAATGTGGTTTAATTCGGTTTAGGAAATCTGATTATTTCTTTCGAAGGTGAGGATTGATAACCAAATCCAATTAGCGTTAAAAGCACAACGCTAGAAATCTTTCTCTCGATCGAATTCGAATCATTAGCTTCTGGGTTTTTCAAAAATCGGATCTTTTTGAGCTACGATTCTTTGTCTCTGTCTCCGGTAGCTTAAGGAAGCGTTGGATTGGAGAGAAACAATTTTTAGGGTTTTGGGTTTGGGATTTGAAGAACAATGTCGTCTTCTTTGGTAATTAAACAAGAAGACATTCTTGAATTTCTTATGAACGATGGTACCATCGATGCTCTCCGATTAAAGATCATCAGCCAGCTTGAAGATAATGTAAATCAAAACTAAAATCTTCCCAAATCTGGCAAACACGAGAATCAAAGACCGAGTCAATCTAGATCAGACTCAGCTACTTCTTCAAATTCACAACAACCACTCATCTCTGGCAAAGCAAGAGCGCTGACACAACATTACTTCCGGTGAGAATAAGGCAAGCTCGAATTGCCTCCTCTGGTGGCTGCTTTAGTTGACGCCACCAACGTGAAGCACCGTGAACTGCCCTTAGCTGCAGAGACCGCCATGCAATTACCACCGGAGAAAAAAGGAACATCGAAGCATAGATGGCTGAAATAACCACCATGAACCACCGTCCTTGAGTAGCTCGCACCCGGTCCAAACGAGACTAGGTCATTTAAGAGTTCACGCTGGTTTGTCTCTGGCAGCTCCAGAGCCTAGATCTGCTGAATCTGCAGCGAATTTGGCTGATGAATTGGCTTAAGAAGATGGAAGCTGAAGCTTTGAATTTCAAATGCGAGAGATAGATCGGGTGAGATTAGCGATTAAGATAAAGGCATGAGCTCTTATGGTGATGGAAGCTCTAGCTGCGACAGTGGCCTTATCTGGCTTGCAGAGTTGGATCTGGGTTTGTGTCATTGTTGGTGGTTGAGTTCTACGGCGTTTTTGTCAACGAATGCGTCTGGGCCGGGTCTGTGTAACACATATCAAAGCGTCTGTTGCCAAGCCTAATATTTGATATCTGTGTTAGCACAAGGGCAGTCAGCGAGGGTGGTTGGAAATCAGCGACAAGCCAGTCTTCTATCACTCACGACCGCCGAAATGAGCTTGGTTGGAAGAGGTAGTGATTCTTCATCGGCTTCCGTGGTTCTTTTTTTCCGGTTTTCTCATGTGGTCTTTTAGTTATTATGTAACTCGGTTTAACCAAACCGTCCCTAACCATGATTGCCGATGTTGGTTGTAATTTCGTTTTTATTTAATGCAATAGTATATTTAAAACAAAATACGAATGGATTGATTACATATATTTTTAACAATTACGAAGAAGTTGAGGAGTTAGAAGAGGAAGACTTACATACATCTAAGGTTTATAAATAAAAATTTTAGTGTTATATTCGATGATGGTTGTGGATTAATTGGTTAAAAACATGCGTTAATGAGTTCGAGTTGAGGGTTCGAGTTTTAATGGTAACACATTTTAAAAAAAGTTATCTCAGAAAACACTAAAAAGTTGACTACATCGTTAACGATGACTATGAATTTGGCACTATATCTTTAGTTCAGTATGAAATTTAAATTTTAGGAGTGTTGAGGTATGTATAAGCACTATTCGATTATATAGGAATGAAAATGCATTTTTAGAAAAATTCAAGTTGAAAAGAACCATTTACTATTCTAATATGTTATTGAAATATGAATTTTAAAATAGTTTTTAAATTTCAGTGCTATTGGATTAGTGATTTTAAAATGTACAATCAACTGTTATTGAAAAAATTTCAAGATTTGGATTTGAAAGTTGTAGATGAAATTTCAAAGAATTTCTGAGTTAAAATTATTAAAAATCCAAATCTCATAATTTAAAGTTAAATTTCTGAAATTTAAATATAAATTTTCCAATTCACCAAATCACCTCAAATTTCATTAAAATTCAAATCATTTCAAATTTTTATTCCAATTCACCTTTTTTACGTTTGAAAAATTGTCCCTAATAAAATCAAATAATATCAATTTAGTTCGATTTAGATTTAGGTCGATTTTGGTTATAGTTCCTATCAGATTTGTTTTTTTGGGTTCAGTTTGAATTGTATTAGCTCTGACCTTTGACTTTTTCCTTTTGCTTATGGTTTTTTTTTGTCATCATCCTTTTGCTTGTGGTTTGGTTTCCTTGTTTATGTTTCTTTCCTTCTTCGTCAATTCTTATTTTTGCTCTCTTCACAATTTTTGAAAACCCTAAACCAAATAACCCACTATGAATGAACCAACCTCAGATCCGAAATTCTCTCTATCGCAAAAATTCTTCAATCTTTCTCTCTCTGTCTCCTCATTTTTTCTTCTTCCTTACTTGACCAAGTCAGACTACTTTTGAAAATCATCAATGTTGATCTGGGAATTTCCCAATTTTTGTTAGATCTACAAAAATCTCACCATTTTTGCGAATGATCTAACATCTAAAGATCTAGTTTTTATATATGCTCCAAATTTGGTTTCTGGGTTCTTTAAATTTCACTTCTTTTCCTCAATTTTGTTATTCAGATACTCGGGTTTAGGTAGGTTTACAAAAAAGTTCAAATCTTTACATTGTGGATTCGAAAAAGCTCGAATCTTTCTTGTTTCCAGAGGAGAATTATGGGTTGTATTTGCTCAAAAGGAACAAGAACTAATGATGATTACATCGAGACTAATCATGTAAGTAATGGAAAAGAGAATCTTAAAGCTTCCAAGAAACAATCTTCTTCTTTGAATTTAGATTCTGAGGAGATAGATGTTAATGGAAACGAAGCTACATTGAGGTTAATACCTATTGATACTAATAACACTATTACTGATGATGAAGAGGAGGAGAAGGAGAAGGAGAGATTAGAGATGAAATGTGATGAATCAGTTTTGGAAAAAGGAAATGTTTTGGAGTTAGTTGATAATGTAGGACCATTACAGCCTAGAATGAGTAGAATTGGTAGTGTTAGTAATGGAGATAGTGCAGCTAAAGTTATTGCTGGTTGGCCTTCATGGTTAGTTTCAGTTGCTGGTGAAGCTATTAATGGATGGATTCCTCGTAGTGCTGATTCGTTTGAGAAGTTGGAGATGGTGAGCTGGCTTTTTAATCAAGTTTTGGAATTTTTGCTTTTTGAAATCTTTTGATGATGTTAAAGTTTCTGGTTTTTTTCGATTGTAGATTGGGCAAGGGACGTATAGTAATGTGTATAGAGCTCGTGATCTCGAAACAAATCAAATAGTTGCGCTTAAGAAGGTGAGGTTTGCTAATATGGATCCTGAGAGTGTGAGGTTCATGGCTCGAGAAATAATCATCCTTCGTAGGCTTAACCATCCAAACGTTATGAAACTCGAAGGGCTGATCATTTCGAAAGCTTCGGGAAGTTTGTATCTTATATTTGAATATATGGATCACGATCTCGCAGGCCTTGCTTCAACCCCTGGGATTAAGTTCTCTCAGGCACAGGTAAACAACATCTCAACTGTATATGCTATGTGCTTGTAGTGATTTTGGTGTGGTTATAATCAGTTTTTGTAACATCTGATATGCTTTTGCTAGATTAAATGCTATATGAAGCAATTGCTGCTTGGGTTAGAACATTGCCATAGCTGTGGTGTGTTGCACCGTGACATTAAGTGCTCAAATCTTCTTCTCGATCGTAACAATAATCTCAAGATTGGTGATTTTGGTCTTTCTAATTTTTACCGAGGCCAACGAAAGCAGCCTCTGACTAGCCGTGTTGTGACTTTGTGGTACCGCCCACCTGAACTTCTACTTGGGTCAACAGACTATGGAGCTACTGTTGATCTGTGGAGCGCAGGATGCATACTTGCTGAACTATTTACTGGAAAGCCTCTTCTGCCTGGAAGAACCGAGGTGTTGTTTCCTTTATGAGAAAAACTCCCTTTTTATGATTCAGCATGTTGGCTTTGATTATGCCAAATACAAGTTATATATTTTATCTTATCTTAGGAAGGCATATAGACATGTTAATGCAGAAAATGAATATCAAAAGAGCCTTTTGTTTCTTATATAATAGGTAGAACAGATGCACAAGATCTTTAAACTCTGTGGATCACCTTCTGAAGAGTATTGGAGAAGATCACGGTTGCGGCATGCAACCATATTTAAACCTCAACATCCATACAAGCGATGTGTAGCCGATAAATTTAAGGATCTTCCTCCTTCAGCTTTGGCGCTCCTTGAGGTTCTTCTAGCTGTAGAACCAGAAGCACGTGGAACTGCAACTTATGCCCTTCAAAGCGAGGTTAGCCTATGAACTTTACTCTGCTACTAGATTTGGGCTTCAATATGTTATTCCACTCTCTGATACTTTTAAAATTTTAACTGAGAAACACAAATCTGTAACATTGTAGCTTAGCATACATGTTGATGTTTATTTTCTTTTCAGTTCTTTACAACAAAACCTTTTCCAAGTGAACCATCAAGTTTACCGAGATATCAGCCAAGGAAAGAATTTGATGCCAAGCTTCGAGAAGAGGAAGCAAGACGGTAAGATTCAAAAACTTCTACACTTTCTGCTGAGAGAGTATTACTTGTTTCACCATTCACAAGTTTCTTCTTGGTAACGCTGATGCATCCCAAATTTTCTCATGAGCAGAAGGAACGGTGCAAGCAGTAAACAGAATGAATCAAACCGGTTGCCTAGAGAATCCAAAGCTGTACCGGCTCCCAGTGCCAATGCTGAGTTACTCTCATCAATACAGGTAACTTCTGAGTCTAGAGTGCACGTTTGTATATATGTATGTATAACCTAAGCTTCTATCTTATTGCTTGGAATTTTTCCTTTTCAAAGAAACGTCTAGGGGAGACTAACCAGACAAGCGTGAGTGAGAAGTTCCATCCTGAGAGGGATTCTGGTGCTGACTTCCAAATCAAACCACTGAAGGGTATAACCGCACAAAATCCCTACCCAATCTACACAAATGGAGACAATCATTCCAACGGATCTAGCCAACTGAGAACACAAAGGTCTTATGTGCAACGCGGGCAATCCCAATTGTCTAGATTCTCAAACTTAATGGCACCTACTAGAGACAGATCACAGTTTGGAAGTATGAGAGACGCTATAGTGAATCAACGCTGGCTTGAAGATGGTTCAGAGAATTTCAATTTGTCCCAAAGATTGCTTGAGAAACCTAATGGTTTAAGGAAAGATGACCACTCATCCTCTAGCAAAGAATCAATAATGGTATAACAAAATCGCGTTAACATTGATGCTTTTTTTCTTATGTTTGTGGCTGATCATAATTTGGTAATAATAGGGTTATGATGGTGAAAAGAGAGGGAGGATTCAATATTCAGGACCATTGATTCCAGGAGAAGGAAACTTGGATGAAATGTTGAAAGAACACGAAAGACAGATCTTGTTGGCTGTACGACGAGCTCAAGCGGATAAGGCTAAGAGGGATGATAACAAACAGGGTCAAGCCTGGGTTTCGGCTAATGGAAGGTGACATATTGGGAGATTTATTCATAATAAGTTCTTAGATTTCTCAGAGAAAGTAAAAATAAAAACAAACTTGTTGGGAAAATCTGATGATGGATGGTTCTTCACCATACTTATCCGCCGTTTATTTTTTGTTAGACTTGTATGGTTTAGAAGAAGGGGTTAGGATTTAGGATCTTGCTTTGTATAGTTAAATTGCTAACAGTTGATCTGATTTATATTCTCCATTCTTTTTAAATAATCTAATAAATCTTGATTTCTAGGATTACATGTTTACATATTTACTGCATTCCTCTTGGTAAGAAACTCGTGCTCTGAAGATTCCCCAATCATTGAATCCTACTCTGTAGTGAAAACGATGTTATTCGTCAACCAGCTCTCGGACAAATGTTGTGACATATCCCAATGATTGTGTTGTTTCTACAAACCTTGTTTTTTTGGGTACTCAGTTCATGATTTTAACTCTCTCAGTAGAACATAACAAGAAATCTTTATTCTATATGAGTGTTAAAGTCGATTTCTTGGGCGAACATAGTACATACAATCTGCCATGTATCGGTCTCGAAGTTAAGGGCTTGTTTGATGCACGATCCCAGAGTTAAAAGACGGCTACTAATGTTTCAATGGAGGATATAAAGCTAGAGAGTGAGAAAAGTGTAAGCGTGGACATTATTATCTCTTGTAATCTCCAAGAAGTGAAACAAGATTCCGGTGAGACATTGGTGGTGAAGTATAGGCATCATTGAAATTGTATAAACTTGCGTTGTGAATCTGTTTCTTCTTCCATTTCCTTATTTCTCGTATATTGCTTTGTTTCTCAAACGTGAGCTCTTCTATTCTAGTAACGTTGAGGATACGAAGGTGAATAAGGTTCTAGATCAAGTCTTTCAAGCCTTAAAATACGATTTAATAATCATGTGAGAAGAATATAAATTTACATATATGGTCATTGACCAAACTCACCAAACTCCAAAATTTAAATGAGCTTATTCTCACGATTCTACTATGTATTGCCCAATTGCTTATTTTCAAGAGCTCTAGTTCCGACACATATGAGACTTGGTCTTCTTATGTTCATCTACTCACCAGATGAGTTTGTTTGAAAGTTCAAATTCGCTTTCTCGAAATAAGTGTTGAGGATTCTTAGTTTTTGCTTGGGAGCTCAAGAAGAATTATATTCACTATATTTTTATATTGTTCATTATAATTTGAGCAATATTTACTATTGCTTGATCACCTTTATATCAAAGCCTTCCTTGTTTTATTCCTCTACTAGTACTTGATTTTGTGTTAATAGAAATTGGAATTGATCTCATATAACATGTATGTGATCATTTATACATAGTATTATTATTTTACAACAAGAGTATAAAAATAGTTTGAACTTACAAGTTACAGCCCAAACATGAAAAATAAACTTGATGATGCATGCCCTTTGAGATCAGGATCATCATAGGATTTGTTCGGAGTCATCTTTCACAGTCTTTCCTGCCGCGGCTGGTCCATCTTTGTTTTCGATTTTACTGTCTACGATTCTCTCTCGAGGGCTACAAAAGAGTCTTCCAAGAAAATGGGAAGCAATAGCCAAGAATATGATAGCTAACACGATCAAACACCATTGCCAGATTGGAATCTCCATTTCTTTAGTTTGGTTTCTTGGTCACACGAAGTAAACGCAGAGAAGAGGAAGTAGAGGAGAAGATGCTTGAATGTTGAAAGTTGTTGATATTGTTGACCAAAAAGCATAGGTTTGTGAAGTATGATGAGCAAAGAATTTGGAATTATGAATTTCGTAGAAGAAATTAAACTCGATAAAAATATATCTATATATGACAAGAGGACAATAATATAGTTTAGTGGACCTACCAATAATGTCCTTTTAATTAATTAGGAAGCTACTTAACTAAGAGATCATTTTCATATTCCCAAATTGTAAGAGTGATTACAAAACTTAGCAATCTTGTATAATAATTTTTTGAATTTAAAAAATATATATATATGCTATCATTAGAATTCAAAACCAGGCTTGGGGGATCAAAATCTTGCTTGAAAACAAGACTACAAAAGTAAACCCTCTATAAGAGTTGGGGGACCGTACCCAATGTGATTTGATCGAACCAGATTAAACCTCACACATGTTCGTTTCAACGTTGGGTCTAGTTTTAAAGAGTGACTTAGTTAGATGAAACCAAAAAAAAAAAATTTGTTTAAATTTAATGACAATTGCTAGAGTTGATATATGAGAATAGCAAAAGAGTATCAGTAAAAAATTGGATGAAAATAGAACATTTTATTTGAAAAAGAAATCTCTCAAATATGTTCTTTTGTAATTCTCTTTTATGAATATATCAATGTAATGAGCTCTGAAAAATATAATCATCCGTCGAGAAAACTAAAATCGTCTAAAATAATTAAAATTAAATTTTGTTCGATGAATGATAAAATGAGCTCTTTATTTTTTAGTTCACCATACTTTTCATTGTTATAAAATACAAAAATACGAAGCTTTATAAGCATTGGTAAAACTCGAATGTTTGGATATATCTTTGTTTTCTGGAGAAACTAACATGGCCAAAGTTAAAAACCTTAATCAAATACCGACAAAACAAAAAAACCCGAACCACAATAAATAACACAAAACCAGAAGCTAAACCGAAGAGAACCAAAACCTAACGAGAATGGAATATTCTCTACACTTCATCATACATCCCTAATTTCTACATATCTCCGCGTACACCTCTTTATACACTTCTCGCCGCCGCTTTTATCTCCTCCTCTCTCGCTCGCTTTGCTCTCTCGTAAGAATCGATCTATCAACTCATCTTCTCCATATTGCTTCTCTTAATTTCGCAATTTCATTGACGACTAACTGTTTACTTTGAATATTCTCTTTGTTACTAGATCTGAACTCAGATTCTCCGGAGTTCTTAACTTCTTCGTCTGAGGAATGGCTTTGGTAAGTCCTCACTTTGCTATTATCACTTCTGAGCTCATTTCAGATTATTTCATAAGAGTTTTCGAGTATTGATTCATATATATTCATCTGGAATGGAAATTTGATTTTTTAGACTGATCTAGGTTTTTTGAGGATTGTTAATTTTATCAATTGATATCAATTTTATGTTCAATTTGTGTATCTTAAACTTGTTGTTAATGTCTTCTGAGACTCTGAGCTCATTTCAGATTGTTTCATAAGAGTTTTTTTTTGAATTTTGATTCATATATATTCATCTGGAATCGAAATTTGATTTTTTTTCTGATCTAGGTTTCTGGATGATTGTGTATCTAAAAACTTGTTTTGTTCTAATTTTGAGATCTAATTCTTCTTGAAGCAGTTTGAGAATTGGATTTTCTGAATTAGCTTCACCATTGGTGAATTTTGTTTAATCTTTACTATTTTTCAGGTCTTGCATTCTTACAAGGGAAACAAAGGTGCTTATAAGGCACTCATTGCTGCTGAGTATGTGGGTGTGAAGATTGAAGAGCCCTCAGACTTTCAGATGGGCGTCACGAACAAATCCCCTGAGTTCCTCAAGATGAACCCTATTGGAAAGGTGTCATCTCTTTCTTTAAGGTGTCAGTTTTGATTGATGTTTGCTGTGATTTCTTAGCTAATAAAAGGTTATGATCTGACTAGGTTCCTGTGCTTGAGACTCCCGAAGGTCCCATCTTTGAGAGCAATGCCATTGCCCGATATGGTATAAGTTCTTATCCTTTTATTCTTTTATATGCCACATGATTTATTGCTTGAAACTAATTAGGTACAATCAATTGTTTTGATATCCCACTTCAGTGAGCCGTAATAATGGTGAAAACTCTTTGAATGGATCCTCCCTTTTTGAATATGTAAGCTCTTGTTTATCCCCTGTCCTTACCTTTTTGTTACACCTTTTTGTTAATCTATTGATTACTATTTATTAATGTCTATGTGAATGGGGATGTTTACTTTTCAGGCTCACATTGAGCAATGGATTGATTTTGCCACATTCGAGATTGATGCTCACATGTTGAGGTGGTTCGCTCCAAGAATGGGCTATGCTCCGTTCTCTGCTCCTGTAAGCTTTCCCTGATTTTCGTTGCCCGTCTCATTCACTCTGTGCTGAAAGCATGCTACTCCTTGCACTCTATTTTGCCTGTCTAATTTTTATGGTTTATATGAAATGAAGGCTGAGGAAGCGGCAATTGCTGCATTGAAGAGAGGACTTGATGCTCTGAACGCACATCTTGCCTCCAACACTTACCTTGTTGGACACTCTGTTACACTTGCTGATATCGTAACCATCTGCAACTTGAACTTGGGATTTGCTACTGTGATGACCAAGAACTTTACCTCCGCATTTCCTCATGTTGAGAGATACTTTTGGACAATTGTCAACCAACCAAACTTCAAGAAGGTGTTGGGTGATGCCAAACAGACCGAATCTGTCCCTCCAGTTCCTTCTAAGAAACCTGCACAGCCTGCAAAGCCCAAGGAGGAGCCTAAGAAGGCAGCCCCTGCAGCAGAGGCACCAAAGCCTGCTGAGGAGGAAGAAGCAGCACCAAAGCCCAAAGCGAAGAATCCTCTTGATTTGCTACCACCGAGTCCAATGGTTCTCGATGACTGGAAGAGGCTTTACTCTAACACCAAGTCCAACTTCCGTGAGGTTGCTATTAAAGGTATGATATCTGATGAATCTCTCTTTACATGCTTTTGCAGTCTTTCTTTGTTGAGGATATTCTTTAAGGTTATGGGGTCAATTTGATAAGAACAAAGCTATGAAACTAATGTTCTTATTCCAATTAACCAAACCAGACTTTCATTAATGAGAGACAATAGAACTCTAGAAAACCACACCCGTAAAAATCTTCTGTGACATCCTAATAAGCCGAGTCCTCACTTACTGCTCTCTGTTCAACTTACGAAAACTCTAATATTTTACATTCAGTCCTAGGCTAGATACAGTTACATTCTATTACAGTTGGTGAAGTTCTTCAAAGCTAAGAGTTGAGTTGGTGAAGTTCTTCAAAGCTGATCACAGTTACATTCTATTAAGCTCACTGCCTTCAATGTTTATATTCAATGCAGGATTCTGGGACATGTACGATCCAGAGGGATACTCACTATGGTTCTGTGACTACAAGTACAATGACGAGAACACAGTTTCATTTGTGACTCTCAACAAGGTTGGTGGATTCCTCCAGAGAATGGACTTGGCACGCAAATACGCCTTCGGGAAGATGCTTATTTGTGGGTCAGAGCCTCCATTCAAGGTGAAGGGTCTATGGCTATTCCGTGGACAAGAGATCCCAAAGTTTGTGATGGAAGAAGTTTATGACATGGAGCTTTATGAGTGGACTAAAGTTGACCTCTCTGACGAAGCACAGAAAGAACGAGTCAGCCAGATGATTGAAGATGCTGAGCCCTTTGAAGGTGAGGCTCTCTTGGATGCCAAGTGCTTCAAGTGAAAAGGCTCGTCTTAGTCCTCTGTATCTCTCTTTTCTCTCCATAGGGGTTTTACTTTGTTACTTGTGTTTTGATATCTTCTAGAGTCCTTACAATCTTTGAATCGTAGATTCTGGTTTTGTTTCTCTATTTAAGAACTAGTTGCTTCATTATTATTATTATGACGAATTGCTTAATACATTACAACTTCTAGATGTTATTATTACTAAATATATGGTAAATAATAGGGGAATACAAATAGTTACCATAGAAGCCAAGCGAGCATAAGAATCATATCTTCTTACTGACTGTAACTTTAAGACCATGCTTCATACTGAGAACGACCGAAAGAACTGGTTCGATCTTGTGACCATCGACTACCGTAAAGTCATAGTTTCGTATGATGTCCACAGCTACTATCTTCATCTGCAAGAGAGCCAAATGCTTACCCAAGCAAGTTCTTGGACCGGAATTGAATACCAAGAACTTGTGTGAAGGTTCATGTCTTAGCCCTCCTTTCTCTGAAATCCATCTCTCTGGTTTGAAATCTGATGCGTCTTCTCCCCATACCGACCTCATTTTTCCCAGCGCGAATATAGGTATTAAGATTTTTGAAGCTTCTTCAACTTTGTGTCCGCTTGGAAGCACATCAGACTTTGAAGGTGACTTGTGATTAATGGGAACTGGTGGGTAGAGTCTCATAGATTCAGACAAGGTAGCTTGTAGATACACTAGCTTCTCTAGAGTTGCTGGATCAAACTTTGTGTTGATTTCATGTCGGATCTTGGCCATAACTTGGGGATGCTTAGAAAGAAGCCAGAAGAACCAAGTGAGAGCTGAGCTTGTGGTGTCTCTTGCTGCTACCATTAGACTGAAAACAACATCTCTTAAAAACTTATCATCTGTCGGTTTCAAGAGCTTATATTTGGTCGTGTCAACATTCATATAGTATGTTAACACGTCCATTGATGGATCTCTTTTCCCGCGGCTTATCTCTTCTCTTCTTGAAGATATGATCTTAGCAAACATTCGATTGACAAAGACCATCGAAGTTCTCATCTTCCCCTCAAGACCAATCCTAATCCAGTTTTGAAGCTTCCACAAAATCACCGGTTTGATATGTCTATAAATGATCGTTTCTTCACTGATATCTACGGCTTTACCAAACTCAACTTCCGGCATTTCAATGGATAGAGACTTTGGATCATAACCAGTCATTAAAATTGAAGAAGTATCAAACATGAATCTTTGCAGCAAATCTTGTAAGTCTATGATGATGTTTGCCTCAGCAGCATTATCAAGAAAAGGCAAAAAATCCTTCGTTAACTTACTTGTATTGCTACTCACTGAGAGCTCAATGAAATCTTTATGGTGAAAAATGTTGTGACTTGACTTCCTCAAATCTTCCCACAACTCCGAATCAGCAGCTATAATTCCATCTCCCAAAACATCAAAGATCTTCTTGAATTCGGGTCCTTTAGGGTAGTTCCCAAAGTTGGAACATAGTATGCGATGGATGTTCCTTGGATCAGCCGTAAATAAGAAGTCTGTTCCACTGAACCAGACCCCTTTAAAAACAAAATTTAGATCGCTGGCGTCAAGAGCCTCGACGCTCCAGTCATATGTTCGAGGGACTTGAACGACCAGACCTGGAAGCATCCCTAGGAAAGGCCAGTTTGTGAAGAAAGGGCTTCTGTGAGATTTCTTGTGGAGGAAAAAACATTGGAATACAAGGAAGAAAAGGAATGCTATGAAGACTTCAAGTAAGAAGATCATCATCATCATTCTTACTCAAAGGTGATAAAAGAATCTGTATTGAATTGGTTTGCTATATAACTTATATATATATATATATATATATATATATATATATAAACATACTTAGGGGCATCCCGCACGTTGTATGGGATTGAAGTTAATAGTGTTTTTCAAAAGAAAACAATATATATCTAAATAATAAATATACAATAGTTTGTAATTAATTATATTATGAAATGTTTAAGTACTGCAGAAATTGGTTAATTTCATATTTTGTATGAAATCTTTTATTTTTTAATATTAACTAATTTCTATAGCTTTTTAACAAACTATTATACATGTACAGTACTGAGTACACCATTTCAAATGTAGAAAATATTTAAAATTTGTGTCGCTAATTTGGAATAACATCATTTCTTTTAATTAGATAAAATTTGACAGATTATAATATTCCATCGATTACACCATTTTGAGTGTACATAACATGTGTATTAGCCTCTGACTGGCAACTGTTAGAGAGTCCTTCCACATCCATTATTTTTCTTGGACTCTAAATCTTTTCTAATGCTGTAGTTTTGTTTAAGAAAGTAAACACACAGCCGTGATTTGAAAGATATCTTTTAAATTTTCTACAGATTAATCTTTACTTTGAGTTTTGAAAAAATAATTGGTTTTTTTTTTCTATTTAAAATTGAGTCTCCACTCATATATAATACATTAATACATACATACGTAACAACAATAATGTAGAGATTTTGTATCCAATACAACTTGTGACTTGTTTTTAAAATATGTTGAGTACATGATATATATATATATATATATATATATATATGTGTGTGGATGTATATAAATTATCGTATATTTATTTTCGATTGACCAAAGACATAGTTTTTTTTTGGTTAATACCAAGACATGTAGCTTAGTAATACTTTTTCGTTTTACAAAAGGTATCGTTTCAAAACTTTATTTTTATTCATAAAGATTGTTGTTTTGTATTTTCAATGTAAAACTTTAAACTAAATCTCAATTTTTATCTCAATTATTTCAACTTATTAACTGATGGGAAAACTTATTTAGTATACTAATAAAAGGGAAAATAAAAATAAAAAATTAATATTTTTTTTAATTTGTATAAAAAAAATGTTAGAGTGATACTGTTTGTAAAAGATAGATAGTATATGTTAGTGAACGTGTTACCACCGATTGACTGACCAAAGACATGGAGCCCGAACCGAGTTGGTGTTAGGTCCATGGAACGTGTCAATTTTATTTAAGTTTTTGTTTTGTACTAATGCGACATCACTAAATTAGTCCGATGTAATATCTCTAGTTAAATTCAAGCCTCTAAATTTTGGTTGCCTTGGTAGTGACATTAAACAACTTTACTTGATTTATTAATAAATGCTGTTGTTATTGATTTGACTACGTGTACTACAATTCAGGTACATTTGAATTCAAGTGGAGATTAAGAGGATGTAAAAGTAGGTTGGATATACATTAACTTTATTTTTGTTTTAGAAAGTTCGATTTTCTAAATTTTAGATATATTTTTATTAATTTAATACTAAATTACTAATAAATAGTAAACGTAAAAAAATATTAATTGAGAGTGTTGAATTGTTGCATTATTATTGATTTATATATATGGGAAAGAGTTCAATGTAAAAATGTAATATATTTATTATCAAACATTTATTCTTTCTTCATCTGTGTAAAATATTTAGAAATTCAAACTTTTTGAAACAGAGAGAGTAGTTGATATAAAATTATATTATATAACACAATACGTTTCTATCTAATATCGAAGCACGACAACAATTTTTTTGTTTATCCCAATAAAAAACATATAGTTGATATAATTTTCCAGAAACAAAAAACACTCTCATGAAATTTTATAAAAACTGTTACAAATCTTAATGATTTGTTTTCGTGGAGTTTTTTTTTATTGTTATTAAACAACTAATGAAAAGTATTAAGAAACATAAAATAGGCTCTTTCATTTCCACCACAATAATTATAATGAAATAAATTGAATGGTTTCCTTTGTCGTCTTTGACCAAGAAAATCATACTTCATACAATGAGCCTTGCTTTTATATTTGCTAACAATGATGACTATAAAAGTAAAACTAAATGGTTCTTTTCATTTTCAAACATAAACATTATCTCACTCGTTATTCTTATTTTTAGTTTGACAATAATTAACAAAATATTAACTGAATCATCATACATCCCTAATTTCTACATATCTCCGCGTACACTTCTTTATACACTTCTCGCCGCCGCTTTTATCTCCTCCTCTCTCGCTCGCTTTGCTCTCCCGTAAGAATCCATCTATCAACTCATCTTCTCCATATTGCTTCTCTCAATTTCGCAATTTCATTGACGACTCACTGTTTACTTTGAATATTCTCTTTGTTACTAGATCTGAACTCAGATTCTCCGGAATTCGTAACTTCTTCGTCTGAGCAATGGCTTTGGTAAGTCCTCTCTTTGCTATTATCACTTCTGAGCTCAGTTCAGATTATTTCATAAGAGTTTTCTAGTTTTGATTCATATATATTCATCTGGAATCGAAATTTGATTTTAGACTGATCTAGGTTTTTTTTAGGATTGTTAATTTTATCAATTGATATCAATTTTATGTTCAATTTGTGTATCTTAAACTTGTTGTTAATGTCTTCTGAGCTAATTTCAGATTGTTTCATAAGAGTTTTCGAATTTTTAATTCGTATATATTCATCTGGAATCGAAATTCGATTTTTTTGACTGATCTAGGTTCTGGGAGAATTTTTTTTTTATTCCACTGATATCAATTTTATGTTCAATTTTTGTATCTTAAGTTTATTGTTAATGTCTTCTGAGGCTCATTTCAGATTGTTTCATAAGAGTTTTTTGAATTTTGATTCATAAATATTCAGCTGGAATCGAAATTTTATTTTTTGACTGATCTAGGTTGTTTATTGTATCAATTGATATCAATTTTATGCTCAATTTGTGTATCTAAAAACTTGTTTTGTTCTAATTTTGAGATCTAATTCTTCCTGAAGCAGTTTGAGAATTGGATGTTCTGAATTAGCTTCACCATTGATGAATTTTGTTGAATCTTTACTATTTTTCAGGTCTTGCATTCTTACAAGGGAAACAAAGGTTCTTATAAGGCACTCATTGCTGCTGAGTATGTGGGTGTGAAAATTGAAGAGCCCTCAGACTTTCAGATGGGCGTCACGAACAAATCCCCTGAGTTCCTCAAGGTGAACCCTATTGGAAAGGTGTCATCTCTTTCCTTAAGGTGTCAGTTTTGATCGGTGTTTACTGCGATTTCTTAGCTAATAAAAGGTTATGATCTGACTAGGTTCCTGTGCTTGAGACTCCCGAAGGGCCCATCTTTGAGAGCAATGCCATTGCCCGATACGGTATAAGTTCTTATCCTTCTATTCTTTTCTATGCCACATGATTTATTACTTGAAACTAATTAGGCACAATGAATTTTGTTGATATCCCGTAAGAATGGTGAAAAATCTTTGAATGGATCCTCCCTTATTGAATATGTAAGCTCTTGCATATCCCCTGGCCTTACCTTTTTGTTACACGTTTTTGTTAATCTATTGATTACTATTAATTAATGTCTATGTGAATGGGGATGTTTACTTTTCAGGCTCACATTGAGCAATGGATTGATTTTGCCACATTGGAGATTGATGCTCACATGTTGAGGTGGTTCGCTCCAAGAATAGGCCATGCTTCATTCTCTGCTCCTGTAAGAAACCTGCACAGCCTGCAAAGCCCAAGGAGGAGCCTAAGAAGGCACCCCGTGCAGCAGAGGCACCAAAGCCTGCTGAGGAAGAAGAAGCAGCACCAAAGCCCAAAGCGAAGAATCTTCTTGATTTGCTACCACCAAGCCCAATGGTTCTCGATGACTGGAAGAGGCTTTACTCTAACACCAAGTCCAATTTCCGTGAGGTTGCTATTAAAGGTATGATATCTGATGAATCTCTCTTTACATGCTTTGCAGTCTTTCTTTGTTGAGGATATTCTTTAAGGTTATGGGATCAATTTGATAAGAACAAAGCTATGAAACTAATGTTCTTATTCCAATTAACCAAACCAGAGAGACTTTCATTAATGAGAGACAATAGAACTCTAGAAAACCACACCCGTAAAAATCTTCTGTGGCATCCTAATAAGCCGAGTCCTCACTTACTGCTCTCTGTTCAACTTAAGAAAACTCTAATAATTTACATTTAGTCCTAGGCTAGATACAGTTACATTCTATTACAGTTGGTGAAGTTCTTCAAAGCTAAGAGTGGAGTTGGTGAAGTTCTTCAAAGCTGATCACAGTTACATTCTATTAAGCTCGCTGCCTTTAATGTTTATATTCAATGCAGGATTCTGGGACATGTACGATCCAGAGGGATACTCACTATGGTTCTGTGACTACAAGTACAATGACGAGAACACAGTTTTATTTGTGACTCTCAGCAAGGTTGGTGGATTCCTCCTGAGAATGGACTTGGCACGCAAATATGCCTTTGGGAAGATGCTGATTTGTGGGTCAGAGCCTCCATTCAAGGTGAAGGGTCTATGGCTATTCCGTGGACAAGAGATTCCAAAGTTTGTGATGGAAGAAGTTTATGATATGGAGCTTTATGAGTGGAATAAAGTTGACCTCTCTGACAAAGCACAGAAAGAGCGAGTCAGCCAGATGATTGAAGACGCTGAGCCCTTTCAGCCAGATGATTGAAGGCGCTGAGCCCTTTGAAGGTGAGGCTCTCTTGGATGCCAAGTGCTTCAAGTGAAAAGGTTCGTCTTAGTCCTCTATATCTCTCTTTTCTCTCCATAGGGGTTTTACTTTGTTACTTGTGTTTTGATATCTTCTAGACTTGTGTTCTTGCAATCTTTGAATCGTAGATTCTGTTTTTGTTTCTCTGTTTAAGAACTAGTTGCTTCATTATTATTATTATTATGACAAATTGCTTAATACATTACAACTTCTAGATGTTATTATTACTTAATACATGGTAAATAATAGGGGAATACAAATAGTTACCATAGAAGCCAAGCGAGCATAAGAATCATATCTTCTTACTGACTGTAACTTTAAGACCATGCTTCATACTGAGAACGACCGAAAGAACTGGTTCGATCTTGTGACCATCGACTACCGTAAAGTCATAGTTTCGTATGATGTCCACAGCTACTATCTTCATCTGCAAGAGAGCCAAATGCTTACCCAAGCAAGTTCTTGGACCGGAATTGAATACCAAGAACTTGTGTGAAGGTTCATGTCTTAGCCCTCCTTTCTCTGAAATCCATCTCTCTGGTTTGAAATCTGATGCGTCTTCTCCCCATACAGATCTCATTCTTCCTAGCGCGTATATAGGTATTAAGATTTTTGAAGCTTCTTCAACTTTGTGTCCGCTTGGAAGCACATCAGACTTTGAAGGTGACTTGTGATTTATGGGAATTGGTGGGTAGAGTCTCATAGATTCAGACAAGGTAGCTTGTAGATACACGAGCTTCTCTAGAGCTGCTGGATCAAACTTTGTGTTGATTTCATGTCGGATCTTGGCCAAAACTTGGGGATGCTTAGAAAGAAGCCAGAAGAACCAAGTGAGACTTCTCTGCGCTTGTGGTGTCTCTTGCTGCTACCATTAGACTGAAAACAACATCTCTTAAGAACTTATCATCTGTCGGTTTCAAGAGCTTATATTTGGTCGTGTCAGCATTCATATAGTATGTTAACACGTCCATTGATGGCTCTCTTTTCCCGCGGCTTATCTCCTCTCTTCTTGAAGATATGATCTTAGCAAACATTCGATTTAAAAAGACCATCGAAGTTCTCATCTTCCCCTCAAGACCAATCCCAATCCGGTTTTGAAGCTTCCACAAAATCACCGGTTTGATATGTCTATAAATGATCGCTTCTTCACTGATATCTACAGCTTTACCAAACTCAACTTCCGGCATTTCAATGGATAGAGACTTTGGATCATAACCAGTCATTAAAATTGAAGAAGTATCAAACATGAATCTTTGCAACAAATCTTGTAAGTCTATGATGATGTTTGCCTCAGCAGCATTATCAAGAAAAGGCAAAAAATCCTTCTTTAACTTACTTGTATTGCTACTCACTGAGAGCTCAATGAAATCTTTATGGTGAAAAATGTTGCGACTTGATTTCCTCAAATCTTCCCACAGCTCCGAATCAGCAGCTATAATTCCATCTCCCAAAACATCAAAGATCTTCTTGAATTAAGGTCCTTTAGGGTAGTTCCCAAAGTTTGAACATAGTATGTGATGGATGTTCCTTGGATCAGCCGTCAATAAGAAGTCTGTTCCACTAAACCAGACCCCTTTGAAAACAAAATTTAGATCGCTGGTCTCAAGAGCCTCGACCGCCCAGTCATATATTCGAGGGATTTGAACGACCAGACCTGTAAGCATCCCTAGGAAAGGCCAGTTCTTCAACAAAGGGCTTCTGTGAGATTTTTTGTGGAGGTAAAAACATTGGAATACAAGGAAGCAAAGGAATGCTATGAAGACTTCAAGTAAGAAGATCATCATCATCGTTCTTACTCAAAGGAGATTCAAGAATCTGTATTGAATTGGTTTGCTATATAACTTTTTTATATATATAAACATACCTGGAAGACCTGGAAGCATCCCGCATGTTGTGTGGGATTGAAGTTAATAGTGTTTTTCAAAAGAAAAAAATATATTTAAATAATAAATATACAATAGTTTGTAATTAAGTATATTATGAAATGGTTAAGTACTGCTGAAATCGGTTAATTTCTTATTTTGTATGACATCATTTATTTTTTAATATTAACTAATTTCTATAGCTTTTTAGCAAACTATTAGACATGTACAGTACTGAGTACACCATCTCAAATGTAGAAAATATTTAAAATTATATTTTAAAATTTGTGTCACTAATTTGGAATAACATCATTTCTTTTAACTAGATAAACTTTTGATATGATTATAATATTCCATCGATTACACCATTTTGAGTATACATAAAATGTGTATTAGGCTCTGACTGGCAACTGTTAGAGAGTCCTTCCACGTCCATAATTTTTCTTGGAGTCTAAATCTTTTCTAATGCTGTAGTTTTGTTTAAGAAAATAAACACAGCCGTGATTTAAAGGATATCTTTTTAATTTTCTACAGATTAATCTTTGCTTCTTAGAGAGTTTTGAAAAAATAACTGGGGTTTTGTTTCTATTTTCTCCTATGTTCCATTTTTCTTTTCTATTTTAAATTGAGTCTCCATTCATATATAATACATTAATACATACGTACGTAATAACAACAATGTAGAGATTTTGTATCCAATACAACTTGTGACTTGTTTTTAAAATATGTTGAGTAAATGATATATATATATATAGATGTATATAATTATCATATATTTATTTTCGATTGACTATATCAGTCCGATGTAATATCTCTAGTTAAATTCAAGCCTCTAAAATTTGGTTGCCTTGGTAGTGACATTAAACAACTTTACTTGATTTATTAATAAATGCTGTTGTTATTGATTTGACTACGTATACTACAATTCAGGTATACGTACATTTGAATTCAAGTGGAGATTAAGAGGAAGTAAAAGTAGGTTGGATAAACATTCATCTATTTTTTATCATTTGAAATGAAAAGAATAGAAAAATGAGCAAGTTAATTTAATACTAAATTATTAATAAATAATAAACTTAAAAAATATTAATTGGGAGTGTTTGAATTGTTGCATTACTATTGATTTATATATATGGAAAAGAGTTTAATGGAAAAAGGTAATATATTTATTATCAAAAATTTATTGTTTCTTCATCTGTGTAAAATACTCCGCAATTCAAACTTTCTGAAACAGAGGGAGTAATTGATACAAAATTATATGACATAACACAATTTTTTGTAACGTTTCTATCTAATATCGAAGCACCGCAACAATTATTTATTGTTTATCCCGATAAAAACATATAGTTGATATAATTTTCCAGAAACAAAAAAACTCTCATGAAATTTTATAAAAACTGTTACAAATTTTAGTGATTTGTTTTTGTGGAGTTTTTTTTATTATTATTAAACAGCTAGTGAAAAGTATTAGGGAACATAAAATAGGTTCTTTTCATTTTCAAACACAAACATTATCTCAGTTAATCGTTATTCTTATTTTTAGTTTGACTATAACTATAAAAAAATAACTGAATGTTTCCTTTTTCATCTTTGATTTCACCAGAACAAGAAAACCATGCTTCATTCAATGAGTCTTGCTTTCTTTCTTTCTTTTTTTGCTATCAATGATGACTATATAACAAAATTAGTGATTTATCAAAAAAAAAGTTAAAACTGAATGATTCTTTTCTTTTTTTAGTTTTTGACCACAAAGACAACACAATGGCTTCAAACAAAAGTCTTAATCGAATTTTAGTTGCAACAATGATTATTATATTATTAGTGTTTTGTGGAAACAACGAAGCAAGACATATTCAAGACTCAGATTATATGATCGAACCTGAGAGACATATGAAAAATTCATATGATGTAAACAAATATTTGGGATTTTTCAAAGAATCCAAAAGAATGTGTTAAAGATTTGGCGAACTATTTCTACAATCTTTAATTTGAATTAATTAATAGATACTGTGGTCATCCTTGATATTTAATTTTATATTTTATCTTTTTCACTGTTTTATTTACTTTAATTTTATCTTTGTATTGAATATCTAAAATAAATCATCACCAATTTTTACTATAAAGTTCTACTGTTTTATTAAGATTACTTTTTCTTTTTTCTGAACTTCTTTTCTCTAGTTTCTCCCCAAACTCTTCTCGGATTTTGAGTTTGATGCTAGATTTGTTCGTTGACGAGATCTCATTGCTGGCAAGGACCATTCCTTATTGAGAAGCAACTTGGATTTTTCTACTTCACACATTTTGAGCTAGCTGTTGTGATAGCTAGCACCTGCTATATAGTATATTTTATAATCTTTATATTCTAACAATTGTTTTAAATTACATTTTACCTAACCTTTTGTATTTTGTATGATGGTATATGGGTTTGTTGTCAAAGGTTGCTAAATGGTTTAGTATTGAAAACCTAGTAATTGTGACATACATTTTTTAAAACGAAACCACAAATATAGAATTTTTTGAAAACTCGGAGCATAATAGCTATTTCTACCATCTATAATTTGTTGTACTTTACGTAGATTGTATTTATCTTTTGTTAGATTCTTGCTTTCTAGTTTTAATAATATATGTGGAGGACAAATAAATAAATACAAATGTAATACTTTTTTATAATGTAGTATTGCATTCTTATCTATTGTTCTTACGGTGAAATAATTAAGTGTATAGTTTATTTTTTATTTTGAATGATCATGAATTTAACCATAAACGAGATTTTCACTTCTAATCTTCATTTTACTTAGTTAATGTCAAGTAACCAATCACGCAAATGACTGAAAAATTAACAGCCAGAACTCAAAGGTTTTTTTTTTATAAAAACACCCCAATGGTTTGCCATATTGTCTTCACAATTACCTACATTAAGGATAAATGTAGGTATTAATAAAACATTATCTAATTTCCATCATTTGAGATGAAAATAGTAGAAAATTGACCAAATTTTATACAAATTTGTTTGACTCATGTTTTCGACCATTTTGTAGAGCAATTTTTTTTCCACTCATTCATTTAGAAATATAATTTCCCTGATAGTTGGCACTCCCTCCATTTCAGAAAAACTGATGTTCTAGATTTTATTTTTGTTTCAGGAATTTTGATTTTTTAAAATTTTAAACGTATTTTTATTATTTAATATTTATTAATCATAAACTTAAAAAAAATAAATTGAGAGTGTTTTAATTGATGTATTACTATCGATTTATATATATGGGAAAGGGTTTAATGTAAAAATGTTTTATATTTATTATCAAACATTTATTATTTCTTAATCTGTATAAAATACACAAAAATCAAACTTTCTGAAACAGAGGAAGTCGTTGTTATAAAATTATATGACATAACACAATTTTTTAGACTTTTATATCTATTATCGAAGCACGAGAATAATATTTTTGTTTATCCTGATAAAAACTCATTTGGTTTATATAGTTTTCCAGAAACAAAAGAACTTTAATGAATTTTTCTAAAAACTTTTACTACTCTTAATGATTTGTTTTCGTGGAGTTTTCTATTTATTTTTAAACAGCTAATGAAAAGTATTAGGGAACAAAAAATAGGTTCTTTCATTTCCACCACAATAATTATAATGAAAAAAATTGAATGGTTCCTTTATTTGTCCTCTTTTACCAAGAAAACCATGCTTCATACAATGAGCCTTGCTTTTATATTTTCTAACAATGCTAACTATATAATTAAAACTGAATGGTTCTTTTTATTTTCAAACATAAGCATTAATTATCGTTTAGAAAAATGCTTATTTAGTAAAAAACATAAGCATTTAGAAAAAATATTTTATGTAGTTTTTTGTTTGATAGTATATGGGTTTGTTGTCAAAGGTTGCTATATGGTTTAGGATTGCAATCATAGTAATTGCTGCATACATTTTTCAAAATCAAACCAAAAGTATAGGATTTGTTGAAAACTCGGAGTGTAATAGCTATTTCTAGCATCTGTAGTCCATTGTACTTTACGTGCATTATATTTATCCTTTGTTGGATTCTTGCTTTCTTGTTTCGATAAAATTTGTTGAGGACAAAAAAAGAAATAAAACTGTAGTATTTTTTTTAATGTAATATTACTTTAATTAATGTTCTTACTATGAAATAATTAAGTGTTTAGTTTATTTTTTTGGAATGATCATGAATTTAGCCATAAACCTTACTTTCACTTCTACTCTTCTTTATACTTAGTTAATGTCAAGTAACAAATAACGCAAACGACTGAAAAATTAACGGCGAGAACTCAAAATTAATATTCCATCGATTACACCATTTTGATAATTTTTCTTGGAATCTAAATCTTTTCTAATGCTGTAGTTTTGTTTAAGAAAGTAAACACACAATCGTGATTTACACAATCGTGATTTAAAACATATCTTTTAACTTCTCTACAGATTAATCTTTGCTTCTTAGAGAGTTTTGAAAAAATAACTGGGGTTTTTTTTCTATTTTCTACTGTGTTCCATTTTTCTTTTCTGTTTAAGATTGTTGTTTTGTATTTTCAATGTAAATTATATCTCAATTATTTCAACTTATTAACTGATGGGAAAACTTATTAGTATACTAATAAAATGGATAAAAAAATTTTTTTAATATTTTTTTAATTTGTATATAAAAATGTCAGAGTGATACTATTCGTAAGGGAGAGAGAGAAAGAGTATATGTTAGTGAATGTGTTACCACCAATCCGACTAGTAAAAGGATTAAATTGACACCAAACCGAGTTGGTGTTAGGTTAACTGAATGCGACATCACCATATCAGTCTGTTTTAATATCTCTAGTTAAATTCAAGCCTCTAAATTTTGGTTGCCTTGGTAATGGTACGTGACATTAAATAACTTTTCTTGATTTATCAATAAATGCTGTTGTCGTAGAGAAATGAATGATGATATTCCAGTTTTCCACTTAATATTTCCACTTATTCATTTAGAAACAATATTTCCACTTAGTCTTATATTTGGTACTCCCTCCATGTCAAAATATCGATTTTCTGAACTTTTATTTTTGTTTCAGAAAAATTGATTTTCTAAAATATTAGATATGTTTTTATTAATTTAATACTAAATTACTATTACATAGTAAACTTAAAAAAAATATTAATTGAGAGTGTTTGAATTGTTGCATTACTATTGATTTATATATATGGGAAAGAGTTTAATGTAAAAGGTAATATATTTATTATCAAACATTTATTTTTTCTTAATATGTGAAAAATACTCACAAATTCAAACTTTCTGAAACAAATAGAGTAGTTGATATAAAATTATATGATATAACACAATTTTTTGTAACGCTTCTATCAAATATCGAAGCACGGCCACATTTTTTTTATCCCGATAGAAAACATATAGTGGATAAAAGTTTCCAAAAACAAAAACTCTCATAAAATTTTGATAAAAACTGTTACAAATCTTAATGATTTTTTTCGTGGAGTTTTTTTTTATTATTATTAAAAAGCTAATGAAAAGTATTAGGGAACATAAAATAGGTTTTTTCATTTCCACCACAGTAATTATAATGAAATAAATTGAATGGTTCCTTTATTTATCGTCTTTGACCAAGAAAACCAAGCTTCATACAATGAAGCTTGCTTTTTTTATTTGCTAACAATGATGACTATAAAAGTAAAACTAAATAGTTCTTTTCATTTTCATACATAAGCATTAATTATCGTTCTTCTTATTTTTAGTTTGACTATAATTATAACAAAATTTGTGATTCGTCAAAAAAAGTAAAACTGAAAAATTCTTTTCTTTTTTCATTTTTGACCACAATGAAAACACAATGGCTTCAAACAAGAGTCTTAATCCTTTTTTATTTGCAACAATGATTATTATATTAGTAGTATTTTGTGGAATCAATGAAGGACATATTCAAGACTCACATTATATGATCGAACCTAAGAGAAATATGAAAAATTCATATGATGTAAACAAATATTTGAGATATTGAGATTTGGGAAGAGCAGAGCCCCACGATGTAGTTTCAAGAATCCAAAAGAATGTGTCAAAGATTTGGGTAACTATTTCTACAATCGTGGTTTTGAATTAATTAATAGATGCCGTGGTCATCCTTGATATTTAATTTTACATTTTATCTTTTTCACTGTTTATTTGTTTTAATTTTATCTTTGTATTGAATATCTAAAATAAATCATCACCTATTTTATTATAAAGTAGTACTGTTTTATTAAAATTATTTTTTCTTTCTCTAAACTTATTTTCTTTGGTTTCTCAGCAACCTCATCTCGGATTTTTTGTTTGTTGCTAAATTTGTTCGTCGACGAGATATCATTGCTGGTAAGGACCATTTCTCATTGAGAAGCAACATTGATTTTTTTCCTTTACACATTTCGAGCTAGCACTTGCGATATATATATATATATATATATATATATATATATATATAATCACCTTTGATATTAAATTTTATCTTTTATCATTTTCACTATTTTATTTGCGTTAATTTTATCTCTGTACTGTATCTTTAAAATAAATCATCACCTCTTTTAATTATAAAGTTATACTGTTTCATTAAGATTAGTTTTTTTTTTTTCTGAACTTCTTCTCTCTGATTTCTCCGCAAACTATGCCCGGATTTTTTGTTTGATGCTAGATTTGTTCATCGACGAGATCTCGGTGTTGGCAAGGACGATTTCTCATTGAGAAGCAACATGGATTTTTCTCCTTCACTCACTTTTTGGTAGCACTTGCGATATATAGTATATGTATAACCTTTATATTTTAACAATTGTTTTAAGTAATATTTTATGTAGCCTTTTGTTTGATAGTATATGGGTCTGTTGTTAAAGGATGTTAAATTGTTTAATTGCAATCATAGTAAATGTGAGATACATTTTTCAAAACCAAACCACAAATATAGGGTTTGTTGAAAACTCGGAGTATAATAGCTATTACTAGCATCTATAATCTGTTGTACTTTACATGGATTATAGTTATCTTTGTTGGATCCTTACTTTCTTGTTTCGATAAAATCTGTTGAGGAAAATAAATAAATAAAACTCTAATACCTTTTTTAAAATGTAATATTGCTTTATTAATTAATGTTCTTACTGTAAAATAATTAAGTGATTAGTTTATAATTTTGGAATGATCATGAATTTAGCCATAAACCTGATTTTTACTGCTACTCATCTTTATACTTAGTTAATGTCAAGTAACAAATCAAGCAAACAACTGAAATATTAACGGCAAAAACTCAATAGTATTTAAAAAAAAAAAAAACAATGGTTGCCATTTCTTCACAATTACCAAACTTTTATAAGAATAATAGTAGGTTTATTAAAAAATGATCTAATTTCCATCATTTGAGATGAAAATAGTAGAATAATGAACAATCTATATAATTTTTTTAACTCATATTTACCGACCATTTCATAGAGAAATGAATGATATTCCACTTTTCCACTTATTTTTTTCCACTCATTCATTTATAAATATAAATTTCTCATAGTTGGTACTCCCTCCATTTCAGAAAAATTGATGTTCTAGACTTTCATTTTTGTTTTAGGAAGTTTGATTTTCTTAAATTTTATTAAATTGTAACATTATTTTACTATTATTTTTATTATTTACTATTCAATCGTAAACTTCTAAAAACTTAATTAAGAGTGTTTTAATTTCTACATTACTATTGATTTATATATTTTGGATAGTGTTTAATCTAAAAATGTAATATATTTAGTATCAAACATTTATTGTTTCTTACTCTGTGTAAAATACTCAAAAATAAAAATTTCTAAAAAACAGAAGATGTAGTTGTTATAAAATTATATGATATAACACAATTTTTTGACTTTTCTATCTAATATCAAAGCACGAAAAAAAAAATTTGTTTATTCCGATAAAAAACTTTTGGTTTATATAATTTCCAGAAACAAAAAGAACTTAATGAAATTTTATAAACATGGTTACAAATCTCAAAGATTTATTTTCGTGGATTTTTTTATTATTAAACAGCTAATGAAAATTATTAGGGAACATAAAATATATTCTTTAATTTCCATCACAATAATTATAATGAAAGAAATTGAATGATTCCTTTATTTGTTGTCTTTGACCAAGAAAACCAGGCTTCATAGTTCATAGAATGAGCTTTGATTTTTTATTTGCTAACAATGATAACTATATAAGTAAAACTGAATGGTTCTTTTTATTTTCAAACATAAATATTATCTTAGTTAATAATTCTTGTTATTTTTAGTTTGACGGTTATTAATATATTTGTAGGGGTTTCTGGAATCAATGAAGCAAGACATATTCAAGACACATATTATATGATCAAACCTGAGAGACATATGAAAAATTCATATGATGTAAGAAAATATTTGGGATATGGAGCTTTCGGAAGAGACAGAGCCTCATGGTGTAGTTTCAAGAACCCAAAGAAATATGTCAAAGTTACAAAAGAACTTTAATGAAATTTTATAAAAATAAATAGTATCAGGGAATAGAAAATCTGTTATTTCATTTCCACCACAATAAATATACTGAAAAAATTGAATGGTTCCTTTATTTCTCGTCTTTGACCAAGAAAACCATGCTTCATACAATGAACCTTGCTTTTTTATTTGCTAACAATGCTAACTATATAAGTAAAACTGAATGGTTCTTTTTATTTTCAAACATAAATACTATCTTAGTTAATCATTCTTCTTTTTTTTGGTTTGACTATAATTATAAAGAAATAAACTGAATGATTCCTTTATTTTTCATCTTTGATTATACCAGAACGAGTAAACCAGACTTCATACAATGAGCGTTGCTTTCTTTTTCTTCTTTTTTGCTATCAATCAATGATGACTATATAACAAAATAATGTGATTTGTTGGAAAAAGAAAAACTGAATAATTTTTTTCTTTTTCATTTTGACCATAAAAAAAAACACGATGGCTAATCTTAAAGACATATGAAGTTTTCATCTGATTTAAACAAGACTGAATCAATGAATCAAGACATATGTGAGACACATTATATGATCGAATCTTAAAGACATACGAAGTTTTCATTTGATTTAAACAAATTATTTGGATATGGAGCTTTGGGAAGAGACAAAGTCCTATGTTGTGGTTTCAAGACCTCAAAAGAATGTGTCAAAGATTTGGCTAACCATTTCTACAATCGTGGTTGTGAATTAATTAATAGATGTCGTCATGAACCTTGATATTAAATTTTATCTTTTCACTGTTTATTTCCTTTAATTTTATATTTGTATTGTATGTCTAAAATAAATCATCATCTCTTTTCACTGTTTTATTTCCTTTATTTTTATATTTGTATTGTATGTCACAAATATAGGATTTGCTGAAAAGTTGGAGTATAATGTACTTTACGTGGATTCTATCTTCTGTTGGAATCTTAGCTTCTTGTTTAATAAATTCCCTTGACGAATGACGACAGAAAAAAGACATGTAATACTGTTTTATTAATTGATGTTTTTTTGTGAACTCAACTAACTAAGTGTAAGTTTTTTTTGGAAAGGATCGTGATCCCTTAAACCAGATTTTTCACTTATCTCTCTTTAAAATTAAGGGTATATTAGATAAAGAATTTAGAGTTATTTGGATTTAATGAGTATTGAGATGATTTAATTGAATTTTGGTGGATACGAAGTTTTGTTATTAAATTATCTAAAATCTTACCTCAAAGCATGAGATTTTGATTTTTATATTTTTAATTAAAAAATCCCTTGAAATCTCATATAAAATTTTCAAATCCAATTCTTAAAATATTTTTAATAATAGTTGATTTGATTGCATATTTTAAAATTATTAATCCATAACACTGAATTTTTAAAGATATTTTAAAATTTATATTTTAATAACAAATAATTTGTTATTTTAACTCAAATCTCTTCAAATGCTCAGTTCAATACATTTTCCTAAAAAATTTTGTAGTAACTTATACTGTTATTTTTATTTGGTATATTGGTTAATGCTATTTTTAGTTTAATATTCTACTTCATATATATAAGAAAATAATGTTAATTATTTATAGTAATTAAAAAGATTATTTTATATGTTAGTATTTTTATAGATTACAAATCGTACTAAGAACAGATTACAAAATAGTGTAAAATTAAAATATATCTTAAATAATAATATAAAATTTACATTCATAAATTAAAAATAGTGTTAGTTATCTATAAATTACTGTAAAACAATATGCTAAATTTTAACTAAGACATATTTTATCACGAAAATTAATTTTTTTTTTTTTTTGCTTTAGGTCTCTATAACTTTATGCACGACCCTATACGAAGCTATATTATGATAACACAAATCGTTTGTCAAGAACAAATCTATTGTGCTATGGAATCAGGGATCAAGGCATGGTGAAGCTTTGATTCTCTGTGGTCATAATCTCTATTTCTTCTCTCTAAATTATTATGGCTCCTAGTCTCTAGATTCTAGAAGGTATTGATTTTTAACTAACAAAAAACAATAATACCGGGTAAGCAAATTAGTTTATGTAATTTTCCAGAATCATGAGATTTTTATAGATATCTATAAAAAGCAAAAATAAAAAAATGTTTTTTAAAAAACAGTTAATAAAAAGTAGGAGAAAGGAAAGTTGCCGAAAAGAAGAAAATAGCAGAGAAAATAAAATAGTTCATTCTTTTTTTTTACATTATGAAATAAAGAAAATTCCCACTAGACTATTCCGGGTCAGACCCAATTGTCGTGTTTTTTTTTTACATTTCATAGTCGTAACCGGCGACGACGACGAATCTCATGAAAAATCAAATCAGCGTTCAGCGTTACTTACAAATCTTGCGTTTCCTCTTTCCTTTTTCTTTTTTTCCCTGCTAGAGAAGAATCGATTCCTCCTTTCGTATAAGCAAAATCGAAGAGCACACCGAGAAGATGAGAGGGACCTCGATGAGTGGCCTTTCATGGTGCCATCTTCTACTCTTAGCTTTGATTTGTCTACACTTCGTCTTAGGTTCGTCTCCATCAGATCTGTCATTTCGATTTCAGATTTTTTTTTGGGTGGAATCTTTAGATTTTACTGATTTATTTGAGATTAGGTATTTAACTTCTTGAGATTTAGGTCGAATTTCAGCTGGATTTGGGTAGATATTATGTTCGTATGATTTACTCTTTTACGATCAGAGAGTTGGAAAATGAAGATTTGTTGTTCTTAATTGTGTAGATATGGGGCAATTTAGACTAAGTAGCAAATTCAGCAAAAAAATTGGGTTTTTTTTTTCTGATTCCATTGAACAGAGCTTGTTGAAAGATTTGTCTTTTAGAGTCACTTTTTGATTTTTTGGCTATGGGTTTTGGTTTAAATGTGAAATGATACTTGTAACAATTTGGTTTACTGATTGGAAAATCTTTTAGACTATACACTTATTTGGTATTTGTATAAATCATCAGTAATGTCTGTGATTGCGTGTTGCTAATTGATCATATTATCCGCTTTGTTAAGGTGTGTAGTTGTTAGAGATTAACAGATTTTGTCTTTGATGATCGAACTCGTGGCTTCAGATTGATTATAACCTCTCCAAACAAACTATACGATTAAAGAATGTTCTTGTCATCTTATAAACCTGATTTTATTTCATGCTTTATAGCCTTTATTGAGTCTTTTGAATCCTTTGCAGCTCCATGTTAATTGTATTGATATGATGATATTTTCAGGTTTATCTGAGGATTCGAAGAGTTCAAGTACTGGAGCTAAGGCTGATTCTCATACTTCTTCCAGCAAAACAGGTACAAAAGTGATCCTCATACTGCTCGGGTTTGTAGCTTTAGCGGGATTCTCGTTCTTCCTATACAAACTGTGGCAAAAGAAGAAAAGAGATGAGCAGTATGCTCGGCTACTGAAACTGTTTGAGGAGGATGATGAACTGGAGGTTGAGTTAGGTCTCCGTGATTAAGAAAAATGCAAATCTGTGACAATGTCTGAGGTATGTTTTCAATTATTTGTTCTTTGTTGTTGCTTATTAGCTGAATCGCTGCGTTAGCCTCAATAAGTAATATGAGCATTATTGCAGGAGTTGTTAGCAATTTACATTACGGATTTTGATTAAAATCTTAGACCACGAAAATATTACAGATAGAGTAACTATTGACTTGAGTGATGCAAAACAGACTTATGGGTTGCATAGTTGCATAATTGCATTAGAAAAAGCGATTCCGCCATTATGCAAGTTACCAAATTGAAGCCATGGTATTTGAGATTGTTATTATTAATCACAAATTATATAAACAAATGATTAATATATAGCTTTTGGGGTTAGAATTCTCAGTGTTCTAGACTAAAATTGTGATTTATTATTTCTTTTGCTTTCTCGTAATTTTCGATTTGATTGGCAATTATGTGAATTATGACATTGAAAATATGTTTCAAATTGACTTGGAATTTTAAGAAATTTTCAGAAGGATAATTCATCACCAAAAATAAAAATAAAAATTTCACCTGGAATTTAACCGTTTGGTACAATGATACTGAGATATAAATGTTTGGCATTGGACAGGTGTATCAGATCATACAGGCATTGGAAATATTGAAGTATATATATAGGAAATATATACTTTAAATGATGTAATTTTGATTGATCATTTAAAATTCTCCGGGAGATCTCGCATTTGGAGCCTTGGAGGGTCCGGAGAAACTGTTCCTCTTTAGCGTTAGGTCAAATTCATGTAAAACATAATACTCAAATTCTTCTATGTTCTTTGATTTGTTGCTTGTACAATTTAGATATTTGTTCCCGAAAAATAACTATCTTAAAAATTGTCATAATTGAAATATTTTAAGTTGGAAAAAGAGTTGATATGTGAATTAACTAGCATTTTTGTCTAACCTCATTAATTAAAAGATCAATCTTTGATTAGTTTCTCAATCTGGAGAGGAATATTTTACGTAGATAATTTCAGAAATTAAAACTTTAGAATTTCCGGCTATATTGCGTTGTATAAAGTTAGAGATTAGGGTTAATTTGTCACAAATAATATAGGGTTAATTTGTAAAATAACCTAAATCTAGGTTCTGTTTAGGAAAATAACGTTAGTTCAGTTTTTCTAGGTAAATAACTATGGACCTACATCTTCAGTTAATAGAAATGACAAAAATATCCTTCCAATTGATTTTGCAAAAACTTATGTTATAGTTATTTAAAAAATGGCATGAACTAAAAAAAAATATCCCATCTGAAAAAAATAGTTTGGAATTTGGAAAGATCTACTGTATTTTTAGAACAAAACGTGTTTCAAAAAACAATAGCGTGACATATTGACAAAATCGTATATTCTCAAAAGTAATGTATACTTATAAAAACAGAGAAATCCAACAAAAATCTGAAAAGAAGAAAAACAAAAATTGCAAGATTTTTGAAAAATAGCATGGAAAAGAAATAAGTAACGTGTGATAAGAGGAAAGACTGCAATAATATATCTCTTAGTCTACAACTAAATATTTCATTTAATTTAATTTTTAAATTTATATAAAAAATCATACACAATATACATAGAAAATAGTAAAAAAACATGTCTTTCGCCTCATTACATAATTTGTCTCTTATAGGCCCTAAGCTAATAAATAAGCCCATCTTAATTTAGCCCATGATTCATTGACGAGTGTGTAAAGGAGAAGAATAAAGCTGGTGCATGTCTCTCTAAGTGTCTGCTTTAAGACCAATGATATGCAAGAACAATAAACCCGCCAAATCCACACATAGAGATCAGATACTGAGACACATAGCTCCTCTCTCTCTGTCCCTCCTACTTGGCGGGCAATTTCTGCAATTGGACGCTTCAATCTCCGTTTCTTTCATCGCCTTCTTCACCAACCTCTTCTTCCAATGGCAATCTTCCCATCAAAGAATCTTTCTCTGGTTCACTCTCTTTCCCTTAACACTGTTCTTGTGAATCATAACATTGTATAATTGAACAGTTTCTGAGATCTTTAAGTTAAATGATAATGTTAATAATTTTATTATGGTTGTGTGTGTTATAGGGGAGCCTGAAGCCGATGTTGTGGTAATTGGAAGTGGTATAGGTGGATTATGTTGTGGTGCATTAGTAGCTAGATATGATCAAGATGTGCTCGTTCTTGAGAGCCATGATCTTCCCGGTGGTGCGGCTCATTCACTTGAGATCAAAGGGTATAAGTTTGACTCAGGTCCTTCTCTGTTTTCTGGTTTACAATCACGAGGCCCTCAAGCTAACCCTCTTGCTCAAGTAAAATGTTTCTCTTCCTTAAACCTTCTTTTTTTTTTTCATTTTATAGTATTTCTTATGTGTGCTTTTACGGCTTCTGGATGGGATGTAATGGATCAGAGTCTTGTTTTTGGAATTTGTTCTTATGCATTTTTTGGGTGATTGTGATTTTTTCCAGGTTTTAGATGCTTTAGGGGAATCACTTCCATGTTCAAAATATGATTCTTGGATGGTTACCAGAAGGCAATTTCTTGTCACGCATAGGCCCTACCGATTTTTTCAAGGTAAAAATGTTAGCTTATTGCTATGTTGTTGAGTTTTAGTTACAAATGAGAATGAAAATTACAAAAAAGTTTTCATTGTGTGGTTTTCTTGTGATGAAATTCTAAAATTCTTGAGCTATCTTTTGTATGTTGTCATTTATATGCTTCACTCTGCAGTGATTTCTATGAGATTATATGATACTGTATCTTTGATCTTGTTTTTGTCTTCAGGATCTAGAGAAATATGCCGGTCCTAACGCTGTCCAGGAATGGGAAAAGCTTCTTGTATGTGCCTATATGTCAATATAAATGACATCTACTCGTGAGATCTCATCTGCTAATAACAAACATGAATATGATGAACCTGCAGGGAGCAATACTCCCTTTGTCTTCTGCTGCTATGGCATTACCAACGTTGTCTATTCGCGGGGATCTTGGTGTTCTCTCCACTGCTGCTGCTAGATTTGCTCCTTCTCTCTTGCAATCTTTTATCAAAATGGGTCCTCAAGGAGCGTTGGGCGCAACAAAGCTTCTCCGCCCTTTCTCGGAAATCATTGATTCATTGGGGTTGAAAGATCCGTTTATACGAAACTGGATTGATCTTCTCGCGTTCCTTCTCGCAGGGGTAAAATCTAATGGCATACTCTCGGAAGAGATGGTAAAAATTACACAATCTTATGTCCATTACTATTTTTCAGAACCATCACTCAAATGTTTCATTCCAAAATGTGTCTTACAAAAAACAAGATTATCAAATTGTTGGTGCACAAGATCGGGCTAAAATGAAGTCTTTGCTTCTTATGTGTGCAGATCTACATGTTTGCGGGATAGTACAAGCCAGGCTGCACATTGGAGTACCCTATTGATGGCAGCGGTGCAGTGGTTGAAGCGCTTGTCCGTTGCTTGGAGAAGTTTGGTGGACGTTTGTCTCTTAAAAGCCATGTCGAGAACATTGTCATCAAGAATGGTAAAGCTGTTGGAGTCAAGCTAAGGAATGGTCAAGTACGAAGAGTTCATGAATTTACATAAATATCTTCAATCTCTCTTCTTTTCTTTTTCTAATCATTATTCATTTTTATGGAAATGATTCAGTTCATTCGAGCCAGAAAAGCTGTGGTGAGCAACGCATTGCTGTGGGACACGTTAAAGCTCTTACCTCCAGGAGCTCTCCCAGATTCATACATTAAAGGTGTGAGCACGCCGCTACAATGTGAATCATCCATGCATCTTCACTTGGGATTCGACGCAGAGGTATAAAAGGAATAAGAAGGAAGGAAAATCCGCTTTATCGATATTTCAATTTTGTGTCTGTTTGTTTTCTTGGTTTTGAATAATTCTTAACGAAAACTGGAACAGGGAATAGGAGATGATCTTGAGATTTGATATTGCCGGTTTTGCAACCGTACCAATTATCCTATCGTGCTATACCACTTAGGGTATCGAACTATAGGAATCTAAATTCAATTTAATGTAATCAAAAAGTTTTTAATTTTGAAATCCAAATTCAAATATGTAAATAAAGCAGGGAAAAACACTTAAAATCGGTTATATAAATCAAATAAAAAGGTGATCTCTCGGAATAACGATATGATGTTAAGACAATAGATTGTTAGCTAATGGATTTTCATTCTACTTCAATGAGATAATCCTTCGGTATGGAATGACTAAAATCGACTACTCCACTTCCATGACATTAATCTCTTTCCTAATCACCTAATCATCAATAAATTATGCGAGCGATTAGGAGATCAAAGAGTATTAGTTACAAGCTTAACTAACAAAAAATCATCCTAATCAACTACTTTCATAGGATAGGAACAAAAAACTCTTAATAATTTTTATTCCGACATTTCATCGAACACCTTCCGCGCATGGAATTATTTAAGTTCTAAACTACCAATTCCTAACCATCATTAAGAAAAGACTGATAAAATCTAAACCTAAACTCAACTAATCAACAACCTAACATTCTAGATCTACCTACTCCCAAGAGTCTAAAGGAGACTACTCACTAATTAACATGAAAACGCAAAACCAATTCTATGATTAATCATGGTGAAATAGTAATTAAACAAAAGACTTAAAAGAAAAGCAAACTTTGGTAATCAAAAGATCATCGATCTATACAAGTTTTCTTAAGAATCTTTAAAAGTTGCTAAGAGTTCTCTAAAACAAGATAGATCATCTCCCAAATTAGGTTTAGAGTATTTATATGGAAAGATAAAAACTGGTTTAACAAATAACGAAATTAAGTCAAATCCGGTTTAGTAATGAAATTGAACTAATCTGATCCGGTCCTACGGTGTCGCCAAACCGTTGGATCCGGTCGGTAAAAATCATGCGGCTACGTGACCCCAATGAAGAAGACGCTAGAACTTCCCGCTACACCATCCTGCTACCAATAACCCACTGGATCTTTAGGTAGTTTTGTCAAGCTTCGCACTAGTTACGTGATCCCGCAGAGGGTGACCTCTAGAACTCTGCGGTGACATCATTCCGCTGCCAAGATCCGCTTCACTCCTTCGGCTATATCATCCCGCAACATAACTCCACTGGATATTAAGGTAAATTCTTCCTACTTCGTAGCGGTTCTCTGATCTCGCTTTGCCATGCCGCGACGAGCCAGCGGTGTCTTCATGCCATTACCGCCTGCCCGCTTAATGTCATCGGTGTCTTTGTCCCATTGAAATTGGCCGCAAGACATTCTGGTTTATGATCAAAGTTTCTTCTTTTGATCCTTTTTAACTTCATTTGATCAAATTGTTGTATTCATCACTTTAAGACCTATAAACAAAGGAACATGCGCAAATGGTGCATATAGACACTAATTATGCAATGAAAATGAAAGGACTCTTTGGTAAATGAAATCTAAATCATTTTAGAAATGCAATATATCAATTCTTTCAAACTTATCTCTTGCTTGTCTATAAGAAAACTGCAAGAGACAAGCCGAGAAAAGGTTTGAAGATAGGGATTCATAACCACTAAAGATCGACAAAGCTATAAACACCATATTCCCAAGATAATATGTCGAGCAATATAAAAATGAATCTCTAATCGACTATCCTCTATACACTTATCAAAACTTCAATCTTTTACTCTAAAAATCTCAAAACATCCATAAGCAATCATGCACATCAACTCTTTCACATTCAATTGAGCATAATAGCATGTAGTCTCGTTAAGGGAGTGTCAATCGCGCTCAATCGGTTTGGTGAAAAAGTCCAGATAAATGAGGTGGTTCATCACAATTAATGGTTTTATATCAAAATAAGCAAGGAATATTAGACATTAAGGAAAAACTATCTAAGAAAAGGAACAATTTATGCATACAAGTTCAACCTCCATTGTCCTACCTAAATCCTAAACTTTCAATATCTAAACTCCCATATTCCCAACCTCACTTCTAGAGGCTTAAAACCCATAATTCTCTCCCTTTTGAATCTCCATCAACCTCAATACGACTTTTATCACCTTTTAAAACTCTCTAAGGGATTCTTTTCTTTTTCAAATCAATGACTCTTCTTTTTTACCTTTGTTATTCTCCTTGACTTCTCTATTCTTATTCTCTTTTTTTCTTATCAAGGATTCTTTTCTTTCATATATTTCTTTTTAGAGGAAGCTTCAAGGCCCACTTTTTATTGCTAGAGTCATAAATTATTTTGGTTTTAGATCCCTAGAGTCTTTCCTTTTCTTTCCACTTCTCACTATCTTTTTCTTCTCCGATCTTTTTCTTTCCCCAACACCTATTCTCAATCATCAACAAGACTACCTATTATTTCTTTATTCCAAGCCTTGTCGTTTCCGATACTCTCAAGATTTTGTCCATGTAAACATTGTCAAAATGGAAAAAGGTCTTACTCAAACAAATCAATGAAAGCATAGAAAGAACGGTTTAGGTAAAAGGTGGGTAACCATTTTTAAAGTGAAGATGGCCATCCGGTTTAGCAAATATTTACAATGCATAAATCAAATAAGTAAAATCAAAACAAAAACACAATGTTAGATAGCATGGCTCTCCCCCAGAAACACAAAAGACAAAGCTAGAAAAAGAAATCTATATATAAAAGAAGTGAGGTGTGCCTTAATTTGAAAAGATAGAATCGGATGAGTCCATTAAGGGGAGGGAGAGGGGCAGGTGAGTTGTTAAATGAGCTCCATTCTTAGAGGTTGGTCCCCTATCGGTAAGCTCGATCTCAAGCACCTTTTTCATTAACTCTATGATGAAGTCTGATGCCCTCTTCTTTAAACCTGGTGCTAAAATCACGCTTGCCTTGGAGAAAGGGTTGGGAACACTTTTCTCTTGATATTGCACTCAATAGCTCCTCCAACGTGTCTCACAGGGTGTAAGGTGACAATGAATGATGATTGGTGGCCATAATGAAGCTTCTTGGCTTTCTAAGTTTAATCTTTTTCACTCTTGGTGGTTTCACCAATGAATCCACCATCTTTGGCTCATCAAATAAGATGTTTAGGCAATCACCATCAAGGAATCTTTCATAGTAATCCACAAGTTGTTCCTTCTCATCATTTGTGTTCTCTTGGTTGCTCAATTTCTCATATGTTATCGTACCACCAAGGACCTTTGTAGAGAAGGGTTTGATGGGATAAGAAACTTTGGGATTCACATGGACGAGAATCACTCTTTTGTTCTGGAAATTGATGCTTGCTCCCGCGGTATTGAGGAATGAAGTTCCGAGGATGAGACGAAGATTATCGGGTTTCCCTCTATCCACCATCATGAAGTTCGTTGGGATTAAGCACTCGCCAACCTTAAGAGGTTAATCTTCAATCAACCCAAGTGGAGATTTCAAAGAAGCATCCTGTGATTGAAGATGTGTATTTCTTCATGGCTTTGATCTCAAGACTCTTTATCATTTCAAAGGACATAACATTCACACTAGCTCCGGAGTCGCACAAAGCATCATTAACTTTCAAATTTCCAAGTGAGCAAGAGATGACGAATGTACTGGGATCCTTAAGCTTTAGAATAATCTTAGGTCCAAGCGGTTCTTCTTTTGGTGGTTTGAACACTCCCATCACCTTTTCTACTTATTCACAATTTGCTAGTATTTTCTCAATGAAGTAAATGTGGAGAGAAACTTTGTGCAGGTTGTTCATAGGAGGCAAAGGTACTCCAATCTTGTTCATGCTAGCCTTGAAGCTTGAGAATAATTTCTTCTTAGGCTTGGTGAGAAATCTCTCAGGAAATGGAAGTGGAGGTTTATAAGGAGGTAGCTCAACTCTTGGTGCTTCTTTCTTTTCAACTACCGGTGATACCACATCGTCTTCTCTTGTGTTTTACTCGATCTTCTCATCACCTCTAGTCACTATATTCACATCATTCCCATCATAGAGGAGTCTAGAGAGTTCCTCGACATCTTTTTCATGCTCACTAATCATCCCATCCTCTCTTGATAGCGTGTAGCCCTCACTCTTAACCACATCTGAATTACTTGTGAGGATAGTGTTGCAAAAGTCCTTGGGATTTAGCTTCAATTTTACTCGGTAATGATCCACTTAGATTCTTTGAAATTGAAGAGACTTGGGCAACCTTAAGATCAATGGTTTTTATATGAGAGGCTAAACTACTAATCTTACCATCAAGATCATTGTACATCCCATCCATGTTGTTATGCATCTCAACGAACCTCTTACCCTATCCTCATAACCTTTAGTTTATCCCTCAAGAAGCTTTTTCATCATTGCATTTATTTCATTGTCTTGACGAGGAGGTTGAATAAGGAAGTTACCTTGGTTGGTGAATTGAGGCATTGATTGAAACCCTTGTTGGTTGTTGGCTTGAAAACTTCCTTGTTGGTAATTGATAAATAGCTTAGGTTGGTGTCCTTGAACTTGAGCTTGTAGTGGAGGATAGAATTGGTCTTGAGGATTTGCCACATTATTGCTTTGGTAAGAGAGATTTTGGTGGTTCATATAGTTTTGGTTGAAAGAATTCCCTTGAAACCTTCATTGGTTACCCAAATAATGAACCTTTTCTTGAACCAATTCAATACCATCAACACCAACACCCATCTATTGACGCCTTTGTAGATATCATTGTTGACACCCTTCAAATTCTCCAACATAGCTCGCTGGCTGTTGGCTTATGAGAAAAGCTTTACTCATCTTGTTTAGATTCTCATTAAGCTCTTTAAACTGTTGGTCATGAGTACTAGAGTCCCTCAAGTCCCTATCATAATCACCTCCATTGCAAGCATCACTTTGATCAAGGTTCTCTATCAATTTCTCCCCTTGGGTGACATTAAAGTTATCAAAACTCCCATAACCAGTTGTGTCTAGAGCACGTCGATACTTCGCAAGTGTTCCCATATAAAATATTTCCAAAAAGTTCTCCTTGGAAATTCCGTGGTGAGGATAACTTTTTTTTGTAACCCTTAAGATGTTCCCATGCTTCATAAAAAATCTCTTGAAATCCTTGCTTAAAGCTTGTAATGTCGTTGCGAAGTTTTGCAGTCTTTTGCTTAGGGAAGAATTTGGTAAGGAACTTCTTCTTGCATTGATCCCATGTAGACACAAGTTTCAAAGCAATGGTCTTCTCCCATTAACAGGTTTTGTTCCCGAGAAAGAAAAGAAACAAGATCATCTTGATGGATTCCTCGGGTACACCATTCATCTTGACGGTCCTACATAGATGATTAATGATGATGAAATAGTAAATAGCCAAAATATTTTAAAAAAAAACATACTTTGATAATCAAAAGATTATCAATCCATAAAAGTTTTCTTAAGAACTCTTAAAAATGGCTAAGAGTTCTCTAACACAAGATATATCCTCTCCCAAATTAGGTGAGAATTTATAGGAAAAGTTAAAAACGGGTTTAACAAATTACCAAATTAAGTCAAATCCGTTTTAACAACAAAATTGAACTGGTTTTATCCAGTCCAGCGGTGTCGCCAAACTACTGGAACTGGCCGCTACAAATCACGCGGCTACCTGACCCCTGTGAAGAAGACTGCCAGAACCTTCCAGCTACACCATCCCGCTGCCAATAATCCGCTAGAACTTTGCGGTGACATCATCCCGCTGCCAATATCCGTTTCACTCCTTCGGCTACATCATCCTGTAACATAACTCCGCTGGAATTTCAGGTAAATTCTTCCTACTTTGCAATAGTTCTCTGATCCAGCTACGCCATGCTGCGATGAGCCAACAGTGTCTTCATTCCGCTACCACCTGCCATCTGAATGTCATCGGTGTCTTCGTTCCGTTGAAGTTGGCCGCTAGACATTCCGGTTTATGATCAAAGTTTCTCCTTTTGATCATTTCTAACTTCATTTGATCCAATTGTTACATTCATCACTTCAAGACTTATAAACAAAGGAACATATATAAATGGTACATCTAGACTCTAATTATGCAAGGAATCTATAATTAATGCAATCAAAATCATGCTAGAAATGCAACATATCAAGATTCATCATATTGTTGTTAATGATTGGGACTGCAGTGTGGATGCTGACCAAAATGTGGTTCTGATATCAATTCCTAGTGGTTTAAACCCGAATCTTGCGCCACCGGGGAAACATGTCCTGCACGCTTACTGTCTTGGAACCGAATCTTTCGGTCTCTGGGAATGTCTTGACAGTAGAAGTGCCGAGTACAAGAATCTCAAATCCCAACAGTCAGAGGTACCTATTCTTTTTCTTTACACTCTCTAGATATAAAGAAATCCAAATTTTTTAAGCTAAAAACCAAAGCAATCCAAATGTCAATTTAATTTGAACGGTAACAATATTTTCATACCGAACATACCAAATTGTTTTGAACCAAATCGAACTGAGTTGAACCGATATTTTTTCATCCTGAGTTTATACCTTATCTTGTCAAAAAAGAAAAAAAAAACAAAACCTGATAAAACTGAAACCAAACAGAGTGAAATATCAAAACTTAATTTCAACCAAAATGTATTGGTACCATGGGGAAAGGTGATCTGGAGAGCGGTCAAGCGAGCATTAGGGCCTGGTTTCAAGAGAGAGAAGTGTGAGGTGAGTTTGGTGGGAACGCCATTGACGCATCAGAGGTTTCTAAGGAGGAATAGAGGAACATACGGGCCTGCGGTGACTCGACCTTTTCCGGGATTGGTGTTCCTGCCATGGCAGCTAGTGGTGCGATTGTGGCTAATTCGCTTGTTACTGTTACTAAGCATTCTGAGTTTCTTGATGCTATAGGCTTGTAGAAATATGTGATATATAGATATCATATATGTTGTTTCGTCTATTATGTAACTTCTTATCGTTATTTTTACTACAGAAGCTTGCACTTTAGCTATGAATTTGAAATGTATGAATAAGTTGGAGATCTATAACTAGTACTTGCACAAAAATCAACCAAAAAATAGTAATATATTTCCTACCAAATGGATGTAACAATAGTTCAAGGATCCTATATATCGAATTATTTTGTTCTATAGACTTTCATGAAATTTTTCCAAATAATCGCCAAAAATAGTTATAGATTTAAGGGAATTTTATAGATTAAGCCATTTTCTTTCATGGCTTTCAAAAAAAACATTTTGAACAGTCCATAGCTAAACTGACGGTTTTATGACGATTTTATCATTATTGGCTGAAAATAATGTTTTGTCCACGAAAACACTTAGACACTTTATTTATGAAGTTTTTTCAAAATGCATAGTTTATATTTTAACCAAACTCAAAATATAACCCTAAGTTATACATTTAAACCAAACTCAAAATATAACCCTAAGTTCTCATAATCTAAATTCTTAATTAATTATCTTTCAGTGAATATAATAGTTAGATCATTCAATATTTTTGTGACATATTTGATCCGAGATAAGATTTTATTAACTTTAACTTTGAAAAAAATCTAAACTTTTTTTTTTCTTTTTGTTAATTTTTGGATTCCTGCTTTTGAAAATATATTAATTTTTTTATTTGTAACTAAAAAACAGATCAAAGAGTAATATGAAGAATTGAACTTGGATCTAACATGAAATTCAAAACCCCAAATAACCACTCTTATACAATATATGTTGGGGACCTAAGGCGAAAGCCTTTTTGCTAAGATATTAGGCACACCTCTGCATGCATTTGTCTATTAATACACATGGACACAAAGAAAAAATTTCAGCTGCTATCATCAGTAGACTATCCATAAAAAACATACTTATTCTGTCAACATGATTATGAGATGGTTGTGTTTCCAAAGACAACAAAGATTATATCAAACACACACTTAGGAGTGATTTTGACAACACATGTATCCCATAATAATTTTGCTTCACTTTCTTCGATAGAAAACACGGGAACAAACGCACATGCCAAAACTAGTACATTGAATAAGGTTGTAATTTGAGAGTTAAATTTAGTCATTTTGGTAAAACTTTGAATTCAATAACTTAATTCTTATTGTATGCAAATAATGTATTAAAAAGTATTTTTTATTTCTTACTTTGAAAATAAAACTAAACAGTGATTGAAAATCAAACATAACATTAAAAATACATTATTAACTTAACGTAATAATTTAATAGCAATTTAAATTCTCTATAAATATACTATGAATGTTAAAAAATTTCTATCTATCAAAGTTTTGAATTTATGAATAAATTTAATGCAAGTTAACATATTGAGTTCAATATATAAAAAAACTCATGAATTAATTTTAAATTATGTAAAAAAATTTTAAATAAATTATTAGATATTCGACTCAAACTTGACATATTTAGAGTTTCAAGTAAAAAAGTGTACAAGGTATGAATATTTAAACATCCAAATATATTTAATCATTGAATATTTACTTAACCAAAAAGGTTTTTCTAACCAATTTTTTCTTGATTGATTGAAAATATCAAACACTTCTAACATAGTTTATATCTATATGACTATAAAGTGTTAGTAAACATTTACTTAATATAGAACATGTGTTATAGTGGAAACTGAACTGCAGTGAACCGACGGGTCGTTGTGGCTCATTAACCAGCTGACAAGCCGAGTGGAACATATAGATTACATGCATATACCAGATGGTTGTACCTTGTATTGATGTGGAGATCTTGTTGTGGGCAAGAAGAAAATATGTGTGTTATAGTTTTGCATAGTGATGCTGGTAAAATAGTTTCACAAGTCAATTTATTCGACCAAAACAGTGTAAGGAATATATATTTTAAGCATTTGTTGAGATTAAGACAAAATAGTTCCACAAGTCATCTCTTTTCTTCAAATACTAAGTTTCTTGGGCAATTAAGATAGGTTTGTCAACAATATATTTAATAAGCATATCGTGACACACTTTTCCTTCTTTAACAAGTTCGTGACAACATGAATTTGAGATTATAGTGTTTCCAAAGACAACAACGATTATATCCAATGACACTTAGGAGTGATTTTGACAACACATGTGTTCCATAATGATTATGTGTTCCATAATGGAACAAACAGACAATCCAAAGGTAGAACAATGAATAGGACTGTAATTTGAAAGTTAACTTTAGTCATTTTGGTGAAACTTTAAATACAATAACTTATTCGTATTGTATGTAAAGAATGTAATGAACTATATTTTCTATTTCTTACTTTGAAAATGAAACTTTGCAATTGTTTTTATAGGTGATTAAAAGCCCAACATAAAAATCAAAACACATTATTAGCAATTTAAGTTCTCGATAAATATACTATGAACGTTAAAAGTTTTCTTATCCATCGACATTTGGAATTTACCAATAAATTAAATGAAAATAAATATATTGATTTCAATATAAAAAAATCATGATTCAAACTTTAAATTATGTAATATTTGGAATCAAATATTAGATATCCAACACAAACTTGACATATTTAGAGTTTCAAGTAAACAAAATTATAAAAAATCTGAAAAATTTAGACATTTAAATATATTTAATCACGGAATATTTACATAACATACAGATTTTTCTAACAAAATTTTTCTTGATTGATTGAAAATATCAAACACTTCTAACATAATTCATATCTAGATGACTATAAAGTCTTAGAAAACATTTACTTAACATTGAACATATGTGAAAGTTCTATGATTATTTTTTATTGTTAAGATATTTGGAAGAAAATATGAATTTCATTAGAGAATTATCTAATATTTGCCGAACTAACAAATAATTTATTTTAGTATTAATTAATTTAGATCTACGTTACGAGGTTGGTTAAATTAATCATCATACTAATCATTTTTAAGATTTTTAATATTTCTTAATTAATTTTCCCATATTTAAGTAATAAAATCGTCCAAATTTTTATTTTTTTCAATGCAATAAAAATAAAATAAAAGTTTTAGAAACTAATTTATTAAAATCAGGTACAATAACGACACAATAGAAAACATATAAAGTATATCAAAATAATGCTCGTAACTAGAATTTAAAAATTCTAAAATCATAACCAAAAGGTCAAATGTCCATCTTCCTGAAACCATGAACTACTACATTGAAAATTTTTATTTAAAAAAAAGAAAGATAATGAAAGCAACGGAAATTAAGGGTTAAGTGATTATATTTTGAAACATTAACATCACTATGTGGATCCATTTCAGCTGATTTAAATTTTATTTGAAGTTATTCATTGAAATTTGTGGAAGAGCATATATAAAAAAATTGAAATATCAATTTATTCACCCAGAAAATGTAAATAATACATATTTTATGCAGCTGTAGAGATTGAGACACAATGGTTCCATAAGTAATTTTTTTCTTAAAATATTGAATTTCTTGCGCAACTAAGGTAGGTTTATCAGCAATATATTTAATAAACGTATTGTGGCATACTTTTCTTTCTTGGACAAGTTCGTGACAACTTAAATTTGAGATGGTTGCGTTTCCAAATACAACTGATCATATCCAACACACATTTAGGAGTGATTTTGACAACATATGTGTCCTATAATGTTTTGCTTTACTTTCATCAACAGAAAATGCGGGAACAAACGTGCAGGGCAAAACTAGAACAATGAATAGGACTGTAATTTTAGAGTTAATTTTAGTCATTTGGTTAAAATTTAAATCCAATAACTTATAACAATTTAATTTCTCGATAAATGTACTATGAACATTAAAAGTTTTTTTATTTATCAACGTTTGGAATTTATGAATAAATTAAATGAAAAAGGTAAATATATTGAGTTCAATATAAAAAACTTATGATTCAACTTTAAATTATGTAATACTTGGAACCAAATTATTAGATATCTGATTCAAACTTAATATATTTAGAGTTTCAAGTAAAAAAAATATAAAATGTCTGAAAATTTAGACATTTAAATATATTTAATCACAGAATATTTACATAACAAAAATATATTTCTAACAAATTTTTTAAATGACAAATAAAAAAAAACACAAACTCGATACCGTTTGAAGCAACAAACGATGTCGAGTGAAGAAATATCAATGAAGTCACCGTACTATATCTCACCATCGGACAATCCAGGTATGGTGATCACTCCGGTTCTTCTTACGGGGGAGAACTATGCTGAACGGGCTTCAGAGCTCGAAAACGCTCTGAGAGCCAAGCGAAAGATAGGGTTTATTAACGGAAGACTACCAATGCTGGATGAAACGAAGGAGCCCGATGAAACTGAGCTGTGGAAAACGTGAAACTCCATGATCGTTGGACGGATCAGGGCATCAATCTCTGGTCCTATTTGCTCGACTGTCACGTACACTACAGATGCATACAAGCTGTGGACTGATTTGCAGAAGCGATTCTCTATAGGAAATTCGGTGAGAATTCACCAGTTAAAAGCTGAGCTTGCTTCGTGTAAGCAAGAGGGATCTACTGTTCACGAGTATTTCGGCTAGTTGTCGAAAAAGTGGGAAGAATTGATCAATTATGAACTGCTTCCTAAGTGCACATGCGGGGCATCAGAGCAAATAAAGAAGAAAAGTGAAGAAGAAAAGGTCCATCAATTTTTATGGGACTAGATGAGTCTAGGTTCGGGAATGTTTGCACAAACATAATTGGACTTGAGGATCTCCCAGATATAAACACGGTGTATCAGCGTGTTGTCAGAGACAAAAGGCATCTGAGTTCTCTTCATCTTGAAACAAAGCAAGATGTTGTAGGATTCTTGACAAAAACATAGCCAAACGGAGAAAGTGTAAGCGACAAAGGCTCGTGGTTCAACCGATTACTCTCATTGTGGTAAGAGCGGGAATGATAAGCGAGATTGCTGGCAGATCATAGGATACCTAGAACGGTGTAACGAGAGGAGCTCATATGGTAGATAACGTGGGAGTGGAGGTGCATGAAGAGGACGAGGATGTGGCAAATCATCTCAGCCACTTACCAATGATTCTTACACTGCCACAACATCATCCATTCCGTCTTTAACACCGGAACAATGGACCTCTCTCTCAGCTTTAATTGCTCAGCAAAAGCCTACTCCGTTTCCGGATAAGCTAAATGGTAAGGTTCAAACCGGAGAGGTTATACTTGACACGGGGGCATCACATCACATGAAGGGTGATGTGAAATTACTCTTGAATGTTTGAGATATTGTGTCTTGTCCTGTTAGCTTTGCAGATGGAAAGTGGGGAATTGCGATTATCTAAGAAGTTGTTTTTGTTGAATGTTTTATTTGTGCATAATCTCGACTGCACATTGTTGTCTGTCGCGAAGTTGCTGAAACAGACTAAGTGTTATGCTGTGTTTACTGACACATTGTATTTTGCAGGACCGTTTACAAGAATCCTGATTGGAGCAGGTGAAGAACAGGATGGAGTTTACTTTTATCGGGATGTGACAGTGACGAGAGAACACAGAGTTCAGGCCGTTGGCATCGTCGTTTGGGACATTCGATCGTTTGGTTTTTAGGATATTTACATTTTTCTGCTGTTGTTAAAAACGTTTCTGAAAACTTTAGTGGCTGTGATATTTGTTTCAGGTCCAAAGATTCGTGAGGTTTTTTGCGGATAGTCTTAATAAAGCTTCTTCTTCTTTTGATTTCATTCTTTGTGATTTATGGAGACCCTATCGAGTACCATCTTCTTGTGGTGCAAGTTATTTTCTCACAATAGTAGTTGATTTCTCTTGTGCCGTTTGGATAAATCTTCTTCTTGAGAAGAGTGAAGTCAAAACGATTTTACCCAATTTTTGTAAGATGCTTCAATGACAATTTGGTAAAGAAGCGAAGACAATCCGGAGTGATAATGGGACAGAGTTTGTCGGTTTGTCGAGATAATTTGCTGAGAATGGAATTCTGCATCAGACTTCTTGCGTGGATACGCCTCAGCAAAACGGTAGAGTTGAACGGAAACATCACCATATACTTAATGTTTCATGTTCATTAATGTTTCAAGCTAATCTCCCAATCAAGTTTTGGGGAGAATGTGTTCTGGCAGCCGCACATGTTATTAATCGAACACCTAGGCGTTTGTTAAAAGGAAGAAAATCATATGAGTTGTTGTATGGAGAGCCTCCCTCGTATAGAAATATCAAGACATTTGGTTGCCTCATTTTTTTACACAAGGCTTTTAGAGACAAAGAAAAAATTGGAGAGTGAATTAGACGGTGTGTCTTCTTCATCTCCCAAGATGTCATATTTGATGAAAATATTTTTCCATATCCTGCAGAAGTGACAGGAACAGCTCCAGTTTCCGTTAAAGTACCAGACTTTGCTCCACTTGATCTGGTTGTTGGCGGGGTTGAAAACGGGGGGGGGGGGGGTGTGTGATGAACATGGGGAGCTAACGACGCCTGTACCTGTTACGGCTGAAGTCATAGAGCTGAATAATGAAGCACAACAGGTCACAGACGTTGGTGGGGATGAAGAGGAAGCTAGCTCCGATGAGGGAATCACAGACACCACTGAAACGGGAACAGCTCCCGCCTCTGTTCTCACACAAGCATAACCAGTTCGGACTGAAGCAGAGCGAGCTGATGTTGTTTCTGTCGCTCCGGCTCCTGCAAGTCTAGGCAAAAGGATACCTCAGCCCAATGGTGGATTCATGACTATATCTTGTATAACTCTCAGGCTCAACCCGATAAAAGTAACAACATCACACATCCTGTTCCTCCTCCCAAATCAGCCTCGAAAATGGTCCAAGGTAAAAGATTTTATCCTATTGAAAGCTATGTGACTAATGCAAATTTTTAAAAGATCCAGCACGGTTTCGGAGGATTGTGTGACGTCTTGTGTATCTCATTCTCATAAGAACTGAGTTGTCACATACTGTTCATGTTTTAAGTTAGGTAATGCATGCGCCTAGGGAAGTTCATTGGGATGTCGTTATTTGAAGGGATGACTGGGGCAAGGAATTATAATGAAAAGAAATAGTGACTCGCGAATATTGTGTTGCCCTCTTACGATCTCTGTCTGCTTGTATTGTATTGCTAGGAACGTCACATGTTTGCTGGAATATCAAGATACAAGACACGGTGTCAGATTCTTTGACAGAAGCCGAGTATAGAGCTATGGCTGCCGCATTGCGTGAGCTTAAGTGGATGAAGAGGTTGTTGGGAGTTTTGGGTGTGGATCATAATGATCCAATGGAGTTGTATTGTGACAGTCGATGGCGTTACATATCGCATCAAATTCCGTATTCTATGAAAGGCCAAGCACATTGAATCTGATTATCATAGTGTCCGTGACGCAGTTCAGGATAAACTTATTGTTACAAGACATGTTCAAACAACAGAATAGTTGGCTGACATCTTGACCAAGAAAACCGAGTTTTGATTACTTGTTGTCCAAGCTGGGCGTTTGCGACTTGCAGGAGAATGTTAGGCTTCTAGAGAGTTCTAGAAACTTCCTTGAATAATATATTTGTATTAATATAAGCATACATAAATGCTTAGGAGATTTAGATAATGGTAAGGCTTGAGATTGAGCTTATCTCTAAAGCATGTAGAGAATGTGTGTGATCAATAAGATTCAACTTTCCCACAACTATTCTCTCGGTTTACGTGAACTTTAATTCAACTGGTTCTTCTGCAAATAATATATAGGTTAGTTTGAATGAATTGAAAATTTTCAAATTTGTTGAATCTGAGGACATTCCTAGGCTATCTTGACTTTGCAATAAACTTGATTACCGAGGCACGAGGACTATCGTTTATAATTTTTTATGAATTTTATGGCATAAATATGAACAATAGAAGATTAGAATACCAAAATGCATTTTAATTGAATTATTTGAAATCACTCAAGTCCTCCATCCCCAAATGGAACTAGTACTATAATAACTATAATAAACATTATAAAATAATCAAATTTTATGGTTCCGAATCGGATAAATGTAAAAATTAACAAAATTTATTAAGATAATATTTTTTTTGAAATTCTTATGTAAATACATGTTCTTATTAGTATCATAAATTAATAATATATATATATAATAATATACTAATATATGATTTTAGTGTGTTTAAAAATTAAATATTGTTAGAGTTCGTCTCTAAATTTTACTGAATCAAATAATTGTTGTGTTGTGTTTCAAACTATGGAGTTATGGTATAGTTTATAACATTATCATCAAAGTAGCCAACATCATCATAAAAATGAATATGTATCATTTTTATTTTATAGTCTTATAGTTTATTGAAATATGACAGTTGGGGTCATTAATCATAAATTTGAGTATATACATGTCATTTGGATAAGTACAATGATCAATAAGTTTTGTTATTTATCCTTAAAATATTTGTTTTTTAAAAAAATGTTAAATATTCAAGTCAAAACCACAAATTTATAGCAAACATTAATTTTATTTATATCAAATTATTTTAACTCAAATTTTTGAAATTGTTTACCATAAATCTTAAATGATAAACCAATTAAAAATAATATTTTAAATATTAATTTATTGATAATTTAATATTATTATTTTATAGAGGTTTTACTGTATGTAGATTTAGGGCCATGCTCGATCAACCGACTCCAAAATTTGTGTCCGTCAAATACAGACCCATGTTCCCTTTGACCGAGCGGAGCTGTTACATCAAATAACACATTGATCCAATGGTTGTGATACTTTCCAAGGAGAGTGTGAGAATAGAAGGATAGTAAAATCTCATGTTGTCAGAACACTGTTTACTACGAAAAAACATATGAAGGAGAAGCTTGAAAGAAAAAAAAACAAAGTGCAAAAAATCTGAGAAGAGACTGAGAAAGTCCCCTTCCTTATGATTCTGAATTCAATGTGAACCCATCTCAACAAACATAATTAACACTCCAAATTAGCTCTCCAAGAAATTAGGTTAAATACAAATGATTCAAAGTAAAAAAAAGTCACAACATAACTAAGAATCATAGTAGATTGATCGCAACCGAAACAAATAGCATTCATCATACTCTTTACACCTTTTATATCAATAAACCAACACACAATCGCACATTTCCAAATTTAAACAGAGAGATAGCCCAAAAACTAACTTACCCATAAGAATAACAATCCATTCTAACCCTAGTTTAAGAATTAACACTATTACAAATAGTTATGAATAATAATAACACGCGCAAACAGATCAAAATTCAACAATCTACTTGAATATTAAATGAGACCTCCCAAAACCGAAACGCATAGACAATAAATGTTGACTAACGTAGACCATACGGTTAAAATATAAACGCAACCAAGTTGACTATTCTATTTTTGTACAGAGTATTACAATAAATGTTTATACATATATATTAGTATCTTATACATTACATATTTTAGATTATATATACCCGATGATTTTTATTATATAGGATTTTATAAAAACAAGTGTATATATATATATATAGTATATTAGTGTTTTGTTATTTTGACACAGTTTATAATTTAGTTGATAGATAGTTATATAACAAAAGTATGTATTAATTAATAAACAATATAGTTAAATTTTTAAATATTAGATTACTTGATAAATTATAAATTCTGATATTTGACCGAACAATTTAATTTCAAAGCAATATACCACCAAAATCATATATATATATATTGCTCTGCACATACCAGTAGAAGAATGATTATAGAAATTTGTTTGCATAAATTTTATAAAGTTATAAATTTTGTAAGAGTATTAGTGAACTATATAATAGTATAAATATTATAAAATTAGCATAAAAATCGTAATATTATGTTTTACATTTTATAAATAGTGTGGTGCGATGACAAAAAAATAGTGTGGTGCATAATTTGTTTTTATTTGTTGGATAAGTTTACTGTCTTATAGTTATAAATCTATAATCAAAAGTTAAGTTTAAAAATTAAGAAATAAGAAATAATTTGATTCGAGATTCTCAGTATGTGCGGTATTATGTTTGTAAATAAATTTATTTGATAATTTAGATTGTGACATAATTTGGATGTAAAAATTAAGTGGTGTTATGTATATATTTTATATTATTCAAAAAATCTATAACATTTTGATTTAGTTATATATCAATTATTATCAATGATTAGATATTTGATTCGAGATCCATTATAACCCGTCTTTATCTACCCTGATCATTCTTGAACCGTCATGACCTGTTGTAAAAATTAGAATATTTGAAAATTAGGATCCTCATTCAAATTTGAATGATAAACTGTCGAAATTAGATTCATATATTCATTCATCAATTTTTTTTTAAACTATATAAATATCTTTTTAACATTAAAATTGATAACATCTTAACTTTTTATAAGTTTAAAAACTGTACTACTTGATAAAATAAAAAAATTTATATAAAAATATTTTAAACATTTCATAAATTTTAAGTATATTCGTATTTTTTATAAATTTTAAATATATTTATAATTTAAAATTTTTTAAATTTTAATATTTATTATATCAGATATAACTAAACTGCTCAATTAAAGAACCATATTAAATCGAATAAAAACTTTTAAATTTGAATGTTTATTAAATCAAACTTACAGCTCATTCGGTTTTGGATTTATTTTGGTCATATTTATAATATATTTTGAACCACCATTAAAACAATTTAGCCAATGTGGGAAGTTCAAATTACAATTATTCTTCTTCATGGATTGAGAAATTTATGTCCGTTTAAAAAAATCAAATCACAATATGTATAAAAAAATTCTAAATTTTTAGTTATTATATTGATTATGTAATGATTTAAATTTATTAAAAATAGTATCAAACAAATATGAGAAGAGAAATCTTAAGAAAATCTTCAAAATATCAAAATAAGTTATTTGAATATATTACTAAAATAAATTGTATATTAAATTCGTAATTAATTCGAAATTATTTTTGGAAATTGTTTATTAAATTAGAAGGAAATATCTTTGAAGATATTATGTTAGGTTGTTTACTTCGGACTTAAGTACCTTTTTAATGTTCATCTACTAGAATTTCAATTTACCTTATACGTATGGTAATTTTTGTAATTAAGTTTATTTTTAGTGGCTATTAGATATCTACGTCCGGCAATTAATAATATATATTAATAAATTTGTTTGGTTATATAGATAATGTGATCATTTTAGATTTTTTTGTTATAAGGATATAAAACAAATTAGACTTTTTCACCCATAATGAAATAATTTGTTATTACTAATAATAATGTAATATTTTACATTTAAGTTGTATTTTTGTAAATATATTTCTATAATAGTATTATTATTTTTGGATGATCAGGAGGTTCATAATCTATGGGCTCCTATTTCTCATAGGAAGGGGCTCAAACCAGTTTAAATTAACTCTTTTGGGAGAGCAGACTCTTTCCAACTCGAATCGAACTCGTGATATTCTCAACTTTGACCCACGAGAAATTACAACTAACCTAACTGCATGTTTAGTAGTATTAAAATTTAAAAATACTCAAATGCTACAATATTTTCCATTTCTTTATTTTAAAAATAACTAATGATAAAATAGCTTTTTGTAATCCATAATTCGTCCAGATATAGTTAAAGGATCTATGCATTCCCAAAAGTTTGAAATTGTTATTTGAGAATTCTTTTCAAGCAAAAGTACATTTTCCCTCTTTATTTTAGAATAAATCAAGTTAATATGGATAGCGGTCCTTTCTGACGGATATTTCCATCAGTTATACAACATCAAAAATTCGAAACTCGTCAAAAATCTGTTAAAATTTCTGACAGATAATATTATGACAGATTTACAACGGATACCATCGTCAGAAAAATATGTTAAAAATCCGTCGGAATAGTATCTGTCGGAAACAATTTTCGATGGATTACCGACAGCATACGCTGTCAGAAACATCTTTCTGATACAAAGCCGTTGGAAATTATATTTTTCGATAGATTTCCGACGCGTTAAAGTGATGGATTTCCGACCAAAATTATATATTACTATCAAACTTATTTATAGATAACTATGGCAAGTTATATACAACAAAGAATGATATTTTACTATCAAACTTATTTAAAGATCTGTGTTCCCAAGCCTAAAACTGTTATTTGGGAAAAGTTTAAAGTAAAAGTGCATTCTTCTCTTTTTATTGAATAGATAAAGTTAACATGGATTTAACCATATACACTTCAAAAAAAAAAAAAAAATATATATATATATATATATATGATATTTTGACGTCACTTATAGTTAAAAATTTCCCATTATCATTTTAATCCATATTTAAATATGTGTGAAAAATGATAATGCACTTTAATCCATATTGGTATTGATCCTTATACCTGTATATTTTATTACTATAAGATTTTGGCCGAAGATGTGATGATTGTACCTTTAAGTTCTATTGGTATAGAAATTAGGCCGTAGACTGTAAGTAAATCGTCAGTAGGTGTAAGATTTTGGTGGTAGCTATTTAAATATAAAAGTATGATTGATAGCTTCTAGTTGCTTACTATAGAAATTTTTTATACATAAATTAAATAAAGTTATGATATATATATATATATATATATATGTGTGTGTAATTATCAATAAAATATAATTTATGTGATACACTAATATATATATATGTCAAATTAGATTCCTTACATACTATAAATATCCGTAAAAATTAATTTCTATAATATACATAATTAATTTATATGCTATACATATAAATATTTTCATATCTTATTATATAATAAATTTAAATTTATTTTTTGCTTAAAGAAATTTTTTTAAAAATTTTAAAATTCATCTATCAACTAATGATAATTTATTAATTAATTATAATAAATTTATTGTAAAATTATAAATTCGCCTATCATACATAAATTTATTTAATTATTTTAATTCTATTAACTATAATTTTGATACGTGTCAAAATTTCGTAAATGAGAAAAGTTTTATATAGTAAGATATTATATTTTTCTTTAAATACCACCATTCATAAACTATAATTCTTAAAAGTAAAAAAGTTCTAACCAATCTTAACGGAAATCCAGATTTTAAAACAATATCAAAATTCAACCATAAAATAATATTTTTGTTATTAATTTGATAAAGAAAAAAAAGTTGTCTGCTGTAAAATATATAAATAGAAATTATGACTAAAATGTAAACAAGAGACTTCACTATGCCAGCAGTTTGCATGGGATGTTCCCACGTGTAGTATCCTAATGGGGAAATCTGAAAAAATATTCTAAAATTTGACCGTGTCGCAAGTCAATTGACTTTTCGTCTGGCTTACAGGTGAATTTTTATTAATGCAGATTTAATTTTTTCTGTGCAGATTTATTGCAGATAAGTTTAACTTCAAATAATTGATGCCATTTAAGTTTTCATGTAAATGTAGAGTATGTATATTTTGAACCGTCATTACAAGAAAGCATAATGTAATTGATGAAAATATTTATTGGAAAATTGTTAGAAAAGACTTTGATGAATTTTTGATGGATATTTTCGTCAGTTATTGAGCGTCGAAAATCTGAAATTTGTTGAAATTTCTAACAGATTTCCAATGAACATTATTCTAATGGATATCATCGTCAGAAAAATCTATCGAAAAGCTATCGGAAAAAGTTTCCGACAGATTATCCACGGCATACATTGTTAGAAACAGCCGTCAGAATCTGTCGGAAATAAAGTTGTTGGAAATCAGTCGGAAATCTTTTCCAACGAATTTCTGACGAGTTAAAATGACGGATTTCTGACAAAATTATATGTATATTTTTAAATAAAATTAATTATATTAAATAATTTGTATTTAATAATTTATAAATTTTAATAATGAAATAAATTTTAAATGTAATTTAAATATTTTAAATCAAAAAAAAATAATTAAAATCCAAATGTTAAAACAATATTAATAAAATATCTAGAAAACATAAAATAAAAAAACATTAATCGATCAATCTCGACGACCTCGCATCTCGACCATAAAAGGTTCCATCAAAGCTTTCATTGCTTCCATCTCGGCGTTCGTAGCTGCGTTAGTGGCTGCTAATTCTTCATAACGTTGATCATTTTGCATCGTTGATTTTTTGATAGTGTGGATTCATCCTTCAAATACGCAATCTCTGAAGTCCTCTCTGCAAGTAAGGCCCGAAGTTCGGCTTTTTCTGAAAACCGTGAAGTGGCTTGAGAAGAGCGTGGTACGTCTTTGGAATCCTGAAAACACGACATTTGCTTTGGAGTTGCCTACAATTAAATGAAATGAAATTTTATAAAATTTAATTGGTATAAACATCAAAATTTGAAATAAACTAGATAACTAACCTCAACGACGAATTCATTCCACTTCTCGATTGGAATGTCATTGGAAGAGCCTCCTTCTCCTTGAGGCTGAGAACTGAAGATAGCTATCTCCGAGCGACTTCACGGTCTCGATGAGCTCCCGAGTGACTTGATCTTGAATTTTCTTTGTCTTTTTGTTGGTGTGAACATCCTCCATCAACCGAAGATGCGATGGACGAACACCGTCGATCTGAAATTGGAAAAAAAATTATAAGTTAATAATAATAAAAAAATAAAGAAGGAAAAGACTTAAAAACGTATCAACACAATTACGTAGATTATATGCATATCCATATGTGAATTTTACATCTCTCCTAATCCAATAAAAAAATGCTTGTTTATTTTTTGCATATAACCGATAGTCAGACATACGACATCTATCATTCTTCATAAATTTAAGAACATCCCGAACACAAATCAGTGGCAAATCTAATCTACACTTCATATTATCTTTGGTCTTCCCTTGGACGTTTAAAACAGTGTTCATAATGTTATCAAAAAAGTTCTTCTCAATGTGCATGACCTCTAGATTGTGTCTCAATAAATGGTCTTTCCAATAAGGCAAATCCCAAAAAATATTCTTCGTGTGCCAGTTATGATTTACACCAACACTGTCAACGGGATAATGCCCATTACCCCCACAGTAAAGAGTCCTCTCAGCACCGAAATCTCTTAATTGATCGAATATACAACTACTATATATCTTAGGAGGAGGACCGTTAAACACTTGTTTATCTTTCGTAAACAATATCTTCGATCGACGATAAAGATGATCACTCGGTAGGAATCTTCTATGATAATTAAACCAACAACTCTTTATTCCGTTAAACCAATTGGAATGCATCAGTGTTATCTTGGCAATACGGACACGATAATCTACCATGGGTAGTCTATCCAGATAATATACCATATGCTGGAAAATCGCTTATGGTCCACATAAGAACATCACACATCTAAAATTTATGTTGGCATGAAACATCATAAGCTTCAACACTATCATTCCATAACATTTGTAACTCATAAACCAATGGTTGTATAAATATATCTAGTGATCTCTTAGGATAATCGGGCCCAGGAACAAGCACAGAGAGATACAAAAACTCTCTATGCATGCACATAGATGGAGGCAAATTGTAAGGAGTTACGATTACATGCCACAACGAATATTACCTTCCATGCTTTCCATATGGGTTAAAACCATCAGTGCATAATCCGATGTATACATTCTTTCGCTCATACGCAAAATCTAGATACTTTGACTAAAAAAAATTTCACGCTTCTACATCTGAAGGATATGTAATCTCTCATTCTTGACTATGCTCTGCATGCTATCTCATTGGTTCTGTCGTGCGGTGTGGTTGATACAACCTCTCAGTTAACGGTAAATACCACTTCCGTTTATATGAAATTAGAACTATCCCACTTGTTTCCTGAAACCGCGGTTTACGACAAAATTTACATCTTCTGCGGTTTTTATCTTCTCTCCAATATATCATACAATTCCCAATGCACACATCTATCATCTGATATGGTAACCCAAGACCAGCTACAAGCTTCTAAATCTCGTAGTATGATGCTGGTGAAAGATTATCTTCCGGCAAAATATCTTTCACAAAATATGATATTGCATCAACACATTCTTTCGTCAAATTGTAATCCGTCTTAATTGTCATCATTCGACTTGCAGATGATAAAGGCGAATGACCTTCTCTATAACCTGTATATAGTGGCTGCTTCGCTGTATCTAACATATCAAAAAAATTTCGTGCTTATAAATTAGGTTCTTCAACCTTATCTCCATCTACAGCGTCCGATGACATATTCTCTCTAAACGCATCGTTCACCATCTCAACGGTACCTACACCAAAATCTACTTCTGTTATATTTTCTCCTAATACTTCTGGAATATATGGTTCACTAGTACTACCATAATCATAATTTTTTTCCCCATGTAAATACCAAATCTTGTAACCCGATATAAACTCATTCATATACAAGTGGTTCCAAACAATCTCTATTTTAATATTATGCGAATTCCGACAATTAGAACATGGACATTTTAACTTACGACTTTTTTCGGGAGTTGTTGATTTGTTGTCAATTCCATGAACTCGCATATACCTCGTGCATATTCTTCTTTCATTAAGTTCGACTCCAGATCCATCATCGGTACGTCCATCCATGATCGAAAATATTTAGAAGAAGACATATATGTCTGATTTCAAAGAATTTTTAGTAATGTATTGAGTTGTGAATGAATGTGGAAGTGTGAAAACATATTTATAAACACGCAATCCGTCGGAAATCTGTCACAAATTTTGAAAATATCAAACGGATACATAAACGTATATAATTTCCGACGGCAATTGAAAAAAGCTGTCGGAAATCTGTCGGGCATATAACGATTATATTAACATTCATAATTTTCGACAAATTTTTGATAGATTTCCGACGAGCGCTGAAAAATCGAAAATCTGTTAAAAAATTTCGACGACTACCTTATCCGTCGAAAATTTGATCTGTTTTCGGTTTACTTTCTTGTAGTGCGTGATTTGTCAACAGGATTTTATTGATAGATTTTTTTGTAATAACTCAGCATACTAGACTTGATTACGAGGTTAGGAACGTACGATAATATAATTGATTAATTGAACAAAAATTTTGTTGCTGAAGGTATAATGGAATATATATAACTGAACAAATTTGCCTCTGAATTTCACGGTTCGTGATTCAAGTCTTGCCGGAATTAGACTTTCGTGACTTAGACACAAATAGCATAAGCTGGATACGGTTGAGTCACCAAACATCTATCCCGCGTAATGGTAACAAGTCCATAGTAGGTGGGTGTAGTAGTCATTTATTAGTCCTCCTCCAGAATCTGGTAGTCATCAAAATAAAATAAAAACTTTCATATATTTCCATATAGATTAAATAATAATATTTTTTATAAAGTAAATTCTGTGTTCACACAAAACCAAAAACATAATATATAGTCCACTCGTCCAAGAGGCCAAACCAAGTCCTTCTTACAAGTATCTGTTCCTGTTGTCTCTTTATCTCTATCATGCACAAAAACATTTTACTCTTCTCAAAAAATGCGTAGTTCAACACTATCTTCTTCTGGCTCGTCCGTATTAACTTCTATAGACAAAACAAATTTCTCAAAACTCAAAACATGTGATTCAAATCATCCTCATTATTCCGAATTCAGGGATAATGATTATCTCGACAATGTTCATTCAGTATTCCTCAGTTTCCGAGGAGAACAGTTGCGGTATAGCTTTGTCAGCCACCTCATTGACGCTTTGAAAGACGCGGAATCTTTTTTTTCGTAGACAAAAACGAGCTAAGGGGAAAAAGCATGACAAACCTCTTTGTAAGGATTGAAGAGTCGAAGATTGCACTAGTCATCTTCTCTAGCAGGTACTGTTAAGACTAATGAGTGACCATAACCTCTTATCATATGTCTTCTTCATTCAATCTACTTCAAACCGAGTATAAATTCTCCATCCATGTATGATTTTCTCTGAGTTTTGGTCTTGTATTTTTAGTTATTGTTTCCTAGTCAACCATGTTTGATTTTTTAATATGGTTGTATTGATCAAATGGCCGATACAAGTTGAAGGGGAATCTTAAATCAAATGTCGATTCATCTTAATTGTACGTCAATTCTAATTCAAATTGTTCTAACTCTGCAGGTATGCGGAGTCGAGCTGGTGAAGATTAAGAAACGTATGGATAAAGGAAAGCTTCAAGTGATTCCCATCTTCTACAAGGTTAGGGCAAGACATGTAAGAGAACAGACCGATGAGTTTGGTGACAAGTTCTGGGCGCTTGCTAAAACTTCTCGAGCAGATCAGATCAAGGAGTGGAAGGAAGCCCTAGAGTCTATTCCCAACATGATGGGTTTGTCCTTGGGAGACAAAAGGTATTACTAATGCTTTTTCTGCTTTTTCTTTATTTTCATACTAGGGTTTTAAACTTAATTAAAAAAAATTTGAAGATAGAAAAAAAAGAAACAAAGAACATCTATCCCGCGTAATCGCGTATGATAAATAAACACCCGCGTAAAAATAATATAAATTAATAATTTAAAAGGTTAATCCCCATAAGAAGCGTCCGATAAAGTATATGGTTTGAGCGACTTGGTCTTTTAGTAAGTTTAATTTGTTTCATGTAAATTGGTTTTGATTTGCACAAAATAAAGTTGGGTATTGATGACATTTTGATATTCAAATTTATATGAGCAGACGAATAGAAATGTATTTTTAGTCAACAAGACAATTATTAGAGCATTGTTTGTTTCCAGAGATTTATATCTTTGAATTAAATGTTTTGGAGAAAAGTATGTCAGGGGTCTTTGCTCTGTGGTTACGTGATATCGTGCCTTCAATTACATTCACAAGATATAAATCACAAAAAAAAAAAATACATTCACAAGATATCGTGCCTTCAATTAGCTTACTGTTTTTGGCAGATCTGAAGCCCAGTTCATCAAGGAAATCGTTGAAGAAGTTGAAAGAGTTCTAGCCACAACTGGATGTGAGGAAAACGAAGATCATCAACAAATCAGTTTTTTCCAGAGTAAGAAGAGAAAATTGACATTTTTCCAAAGTAAGAAGAGAAAATTGACATTTTTCCAGAATAAGAGAAGAAAAGCCTTGAAAAATTCCCATATCAAGAAGTCAAGATAGAGGAGCAAAATCAAATCAATTTTGTTTTAAATACTAAATCTTTTTTGTTTGGATTTTATGAGTTGAACGTGAACGGCCCTACAGACAGAAACTTGATGATAATATGTTGTTGCAATCATGTCTTTCATCTAATTAATATATTTCGTCTCATTATAACACCTTGTGTTATCCATTTTGCCTTTATGTTTTGCAATTTGCACCTTTAAAAAGAAACTTAAATATATAAGATGAAAAACAAAACATATGCTTAGTAATTAGGCCTCTTTTTGAAAATAAATCGAAGAGATAATTAAATTAAAATAATTGTTAAAGAGAGGGAAGATGGTTCATTATCTTTGGTTTATCGTTATTTCATACTAGAACACGCACATACGCGTGGGTTTTTCTTAATAAGTTATATCTTTGTTGTTTTTCAAATAAATATTTTTTTAGATATCTATTCTGGTTTTAAAGTAAGTATTTCTTCTATTTTCAGTGTAAACTCTTAATACGAATTTATCTATTACACAATGAAAAAGACAGACAATACAAAAACATAGATTATATTTGCTGAGAATTCTAGCTATTGTTAGATTATCTAGAACATTTTTCGTGAAAATCTCTAACGTGAGTGTTTTATGATTAAAAATAATTATAAAAAAGAAGAGAGATATAGTGATAATAAATTTTCAAATGAGAATCTCCATCCAACATTTGTCTATCATTGATTGGTTATTTTTTTAATTTAAAATTTAATTATATAATTAGTTTCTATTAAAATATTAATTTTTTCATTATATAATCAATTTCTGTTAAAATATTAATTTTTAGAGATTGAGTTTCTTATGAATGTAAATGCTCTTAGATGTTTGCTAGAACATATAATGGAAAAGAGAATTAAAAGATTAAATGAAAATTGTGAGTAGTCACAAGCTTAACAATCTAAAAGAAGATTCGAGAAATAACACATCCAAGTGAAAATGAAGAATTGAACAAAACAAACTTAAATCAAAAACAAGTTTGACAATATTGTAAGATTTGAATGTAAATAACAAAATGCATCATATGTTGTCTTTTGTTTTTTAATGATACGCTGACTTTACATAAAAAGAGAGAAATAATAGACCCAACTACCAGGTCTCATATTTGTCTCGACCTCTACTGGCAGCAATCAGTTGGTTTTGGATGTGGCAGCTCTGAAGCGTTTCCCCTTCCTTTACCATCACAACCTCTTTTCCTAGTTGTCGTCTGAGGAGAAAGGTATATATTCTCAGCAAGAGATTACACAAATCATGGTAATAACAAGTGATTACAATCTAATAGTTAAAAGAAACACTGGCTTGCACTTCATATCATGCTTTGTTTTTCCATCCAATCTCAATCTCGTCATTCTTATACATAAACATTTTCTAGTCTAAGCAATCAAAACCAAATGCATACCATAAAATCAGAATGGTATTATATATAGCAAATGAGGTTGTTTACAGAACAATGCAGACTTACACCCAAACACTCCATCATTTGGTAGTAAGTTATACCATGTAGAGGAGTATGAACAATCATCAGAAAAATATGACTTCAAAGGTAAACATGGTAGATTGATAGAAAACTGTAGTATAAAATTTTGACCTCTCTTTGTAACCCGGGTTCTCCAGTGTGAAACCATATTGGATGAATCACACATCCAAAGAGCAAACTCAAGAGCCTTCAGGCAAATTCCTTAGACATCTGAGCCAAATGAAGGACCAAGCATGAAGGAATAGGCTTATTTTTTGGAATTGCTTACAGAGGAAGGAAGACCACAGAGGTGGCCTGGATTATAAATACGTGAAACCCATAGAGGTAAGAAAAAGGTGAAAATGTAGAAACCTGAATCATCTTATTTTTAGTATCATGGATCGTTGTTTTGATTAGCAGGGCCATTGATCTTTCTCTTTACTTCCCTTTACAACTTACAAGTTACAAGGTCACTTAAAATCTATATTTCAGCTCGCCTACATCTTCAATAGAGGCTTCTCCATCACTGTGATCCACACTGAGTTTAACTCGCAAAACTCTTGTAATTTCCCACACTTCAGTTCAATTAGACAGAGACCTATAAAACTCAGATACGGCATCAGACAAGTAGATTAGATAATCATCTAAAAAATTGTCATCTTATACTACCAATATTTAAAAAGGATGGCATAGTAATATTATAAAATCCTCCCCATTGGCGAAGACGTTATCAATTTATGGTGGTTGCTAAAATTTCGAAGGATTTACATGGGCAGACACAAAGGAACGTTGGCTAACAGTTTTGGGATCCTAATCGTAGAAGAAGACCAATAAACACATTTTCGGGGTTTTATATTATACACGTGTCATGATGACGTGTTAGAACGGGAGATAGCCCCTTCTTCTTTTATATATAGTATAGATTTGTCTACATGTATTTTTTTTAAAGAGTTTCTTCTATTTGTTTCATTATTCATTCCACGATTTTTCAAACTTTAAATTTGTAATAAATTATAAAAATTCGTATAAACTTCGATCTAGCTCCACCTTTCAAAATTAGACATACATTAAATTTTGGAATCTATCAAACTATTGTAAATGAAAACATATTTTCTAAAATACGTAATAATTAAACAAAAAAAATTCTCTACCATGAGAAAATAAAACTTGAAGTGAAAATAATAAGAGGAAGGGCATAATCAGTTTTTGTGCTAATTTAGTCTGATATATGAAATTAATCAATTAAAAAAAATAAAAAACTGTATGGCGTACGAATTGTTGGATCTGAAAAAAAGAAACGGAAATCAAGAAAAAAATTAATCGAAATCTTCAAATAAGTTTTAACTCTCTTCCTATTGGATCAGACTAATTAACTCACATTTAAACTCAAATATAACTTCACACTTAAATTCATGTGTATTCACTCCTACTAATTTAAAATAAAAATCAATAACTCTTTTTTTTCTTTTCATCTAAAAATCAGTAACTCCCATACCAATCAATAATCAAAATTGGTAACTCCTACTTAATAATAAGAAAATTTTTATTCTTCTACTAAAATACATTAACTATTTGATTAAAAACATATTGACCGTAATTTGAATACATTAACTATTGCTTGAAAATAAAACTAAATGAAAATCAGAGAAAATCTCATGGAAATTGTTTAATACAAATTGTTTAATGGTAATTAAATTAGTTAATCATAAATTAATTTGATGTTAATTTTTTATTTAAAATGAAGAGAAAATAGAAACAATCTTTTTAGATTTCGAACTTAATTTATTATAAAGTAATTTGATGTTATATGTTTTATTAAAATGATGGAAAATTGTAGAGAATATATATATATATATTTTAATGTGTGATGTATATGATTAAGTGTAGTGTTTTGTTTTCAAAAAATTAGAAAGTTATCAAATTTAAAATGAATTTCTAGAAGAAAAAATGACAAGTGTCAAAAGTTTTGTTTTTGAGGTGATCTCAAAAAAATCTTACTTTATTATATAAAAATAGATGAGCATCTGCGGATTTTCTTTATAATAATTGGTGTTGAATCTAATATTTTGGTGAACACAAAAAAATAGCGATAAGCTCATTGCCTAAACTTTGGCATTCTTTCTAGAAATTAAGGAAAAAAAATTGCTACAGAAACTAATTATTCAATCTGGTGTAATGAAAAGTATTCCATGTCTAAATTATGCATTCGTTAACAACATTTTAGACACAATCACCTATGTATAGGTTTTCTTCTGCAAACTTGCAGACATACAATTCAAAAAAACTTGCAGACATAACACTTCATTAAATCTAAAGATATTGAGTAATGTCAATATTGTGTATCTTCTCTTAAAGGCAGTATTGAAACGGACCGTTTTTGATTTAATGGCTCGTTAATGCTCCTATTCTTCACATTGGAATACGATTCATTAAAAACCTTGCACCTAAAATGAAACACACCCAAAAATTCATCACGAGATTCAACCATTGTCTTTGTTATGACATGCATGCCTTACCAGCAAATTAAAATCAACTTGTTGAAGAATACTAAAAAGAGAAAAAAAAAAGCTTTAAATAATTACATCTCGATTGTATTATTATAATTCTAGAGTCTCTCCTATACAAATCTATTAATGATGTGAAAGCAGCCCAACCAAGCAGCACAAGTTCATTGCATTTTTGTTTCCTCCACCATCTTTGGAATTATAAACTTAAACTCCTTAGAACCGTGAGTGACTTGGCCGGGTGTTGACCCATGGCTGATTCTTCAGAAAGCAGCCAAGCTTCTGCTCTTTGTCTCTCTGCCTTAGATACATTGGCTTCTTCTAGTCTGGGTAGAGTTGGATACTTCATTTCTTACTCGAGTAGTTGTGAGGCGATTAACACGTTAAAGCGCCCTGCAGGCTTGGACGATTCTCTTTGCTGGAACTTTCTTGAGAGGTATCTGAGATCCTAGGTCTCCACTTGTAATCATGGTCTATCCGATTATACAATACCTTTTTTTTCTTTACTTTAAATTTCCATGCATATATCTTATTAAGATCCTCCCTTAAGGAGACAACAGTATGAACACACAAACAGAGTAGCAAAAGAACCAGATGAGAGAGCATCACCGTTAACTAAATATAGAGACAATGAACCGGGAAAAATGCTCTTGTTGATGTCTTAAAGTCATCAGCAGAAGCTAGTCAATTGTGAGTTAAGGTCGGAAGAACTGAAACAAAGTTGAGAGATAGGAGTGACCTTGTCGATTTGATGAGGTCTGAGTTAAGAGAGAAGGCTGATCCAAACTGGCTATCTTGCCCGGCCGTAGTTGTTTGATCTGAAAAATTAAGAGAACTGCAGGTAGAGGTGGAGCTTGATGTAATCTGGAGTTCCATTCTCTCTATATTTCATAAACCGAAATGCAGATGACGTTGAGCTTGTTGCATATAGAAGCAGATTTTACCCATTTAACTATATTCTCAAAGCTAGACGGGAGAGATAGTGAGTGATGGGAAAAGAAGGAAGTCCAGACCTCAGAAGCAAATGGGCAGTGAAATAAGAGATGAGCTCTGCATTCATAAAGGTTTGTAAACACAACAAGCAGCCACTTGGAACATTTAAGCCCCACCTTATAAGAACAAACACCACGGAATCGAGAGCTACGTAGGGACAAAAAAAACAATATATGGAGTACATGATAGAAAAAAATCTGAACAAAATAATCTTAAAATCGAAAACATGTTTGACCGTATTGTAATATTGGAATCTACTATATGAAGGAAGGAGTCTCTCCTGCCTATATCTAGGAAGGTTATGATCAATCAAAAGAGGCCGTACCTGAAAGTGTTCATCACATGTTCATAATTTCTCTAAAAATGTCTTGCTAACAGAAACTAATCAATGCACATAAATTAATATAAAATAAAAGTTAAACTGCAATCTAAGATCTAGCTAGAGTCATACCTTTAGTTGAAGAAGTCTTACAAAGTTGATGAATATTACGCCTGGAATCATGATTTTCTTAAGATGATTCCTAAATCTGTCATAATGAAAGAGACATGTGGTGGATTTGGAATTTGGGAGAACGATCACCCTCTTAGAGATGAGAATTTTACCTTAGAGAGGAGATGAAGAGGGGTGGGAGGGAGAGACGACTGATGTGTTATGGAAAACTTTCATTAAAAGAGTGCATGCGACAAGACGCTGTACTAACTATTTCAGAAACTTATTTATATATATATATATATATATATATCAAGAAAACCCATGTAAATAAATTTTTAAGCTATATATTTCTGATATTAGATTTCGGCTTTTTTTTAGTATCTTCAACCCATGTAAATTTAATATTTCAACCAAAAAAAAATGTTTGAAATCCTTTAAACAACTCCAAAAACTTGAGCCCGTAAATTTGTTACTTTTGACAATCATCTCTTGATATGTCGTCTTTTGATGTAAGGTTTTAAGCACCATTGGCTTATGTTTTCATTCATCTTTTAATCTACTAGTAAAAAAATTTTCATAATATTTTTTTCATTTAATATTAACCTTTAGTTTTGCATTTTGATTTATAAATATTTCAAATAAAAATCCAAATAATTTTTTATTTATTAACTTTAAATTTGCATGATTTTTTTAAGATTGAAAGTGATATTGGTTAAATTATAGTTTTGTAAACACATAGATATGTTGTATTGTGTTTATTTGTTGATGATGTTGACCTCAAGTACTACTTTTACTCATTTCTAGACCAAATTATGTTTAACATGAATGATTTATTATTGCATATTATAATTGTTTAAATTAGATAAACTATTATAAAAAATATATTGTAACACTAGTTTTATATGAATTAAAGCCTTTTTAATTTAGCACTACCTCCAGTTTTCATACACCTAAAAACGGTTGTAAATATGAGCATCTATGGATAGACAACCATGTATTGTTATCTCTTATCAACATCCGACTCACTCTGTAAAGGCTCGGAGTCGATGCTGGAATCTCATCAACATGCAGAGACAGCGGAAACTCCCACCCAAAATCATCCTTACACATCTTCCTGCTCATCAACGCATACTCTAAAAGCTAGCTAAGCTCATATAGTGTGAGCACCCCTAGATCCGTAATATGGACAATCATATGCGAATTTGCAATACAATCGCAATTGAAAAACTGTGAGATATAGCTATGAGATTAGTCATGAAAATAATTTGTTAATAAAAATTAATCATAAAAATAATTAAGACCAAAGGACTAAAGTGCAATTTTATGAAAAGTCTTAAAGTTTGGCACAAAGAATTGTAATATCACGTGATGCGCTTGTGATCTAAGACAAAGTGGTTACTGTTCATTGGTGGCTAATAGGTTTGTTCAAAAACGCGACCGCCTAGGTGGTTAAATAGGCGTTCGTCGGCACACAAATGTCACAATTATAGTCAAGTTGGACCAATTTATCATTAGCTAAATAATTAGCCAACTAATTAGTAATTATGCTAGGCGTCCAAAATCAATTATCATACAGATTTATTATAAAAGTTGTACCTGATAAATTGAATGGACCTTGGTTTCATTGAACACTTTAGGAAAAAATGATAGTGGAACCTGCAGGTGCTTTCTCCCACCATCGATTGTGAGACATTTGAAGTTTTGATATGTTTTCAAAAAAAAATTTCGCTTTTACTTCTCTTATTTGTCACTTTCATTTTTTTGGTATTTTGGTTCTTATACTATAAATTTTTATTTATATACTAGTAGACTATTATGTAGTAGTGATATATATAATTTGTGTTATACATATACTAATACAATATATTTTTCTTCTTAATCAATTTTTCAAAACAAGAATTTTAGTTGAAATTTGTTTGTATATATATACTATTTAATTTCAACATTAAGTTAAATTAAATAATACATGAAAGTAATCCTATATATATATATATTTGACGTAAAATATTTATATTTAAAGAAATTTAATAAATAATACATAAAACTAGTTTCTGATTAATCATCAGTTAATCTCTTGAACGCCTGATCAACGTCCAGCAAGTTTTCCAATTAACACCTAACGAAGTTCAGGGTAAAATGATTGTTACAAGGCATGTTCGAACAAAATAATATGTTTGTTAGTCAGGAGGTTCCATACTTTTTATCACCGACTAATTGTCTTAGGGTAAATATATTCGTTGAGTAGTCTACTCACCGAATTTTTTAATGAGCCTAAAAAGTGACACCATTTCGATTAGGCAAATGGATTGATTTCGTTTTTATTGTTTCACGTTCCATATGTATATATTTCCTTTTGACATTTTTTACCTTCCATGGTTGTTTAATTTTTTGTTGGTAAATTCCATAGTTGTTTTAAATAGTCATTGTTCTATTTGTTTCTTTATAACTAATGTTTAAGGATTTTACATATTTATGAAAATAATGAAATTATATAAATAATATCTACATTATATATATATATATATGTAAGGTCATAACAAATAAGGATAAATCAAAAATTAAACAAACTTATACATACTAGATAAATATATATATAATTTTATAAAACCTAAAATAAATAAATAAATAATGTTCAAAACATCATTTATAATAAAATTTAGATAAATTTTTGAAATGGTTAAATCTGACAACATAAGTACATCTTGACCTCAAAATAAACTTGATAATAGAGCCATCAATCATTACCCTTCTTAAGGTACGGTCGTCTGGACGGTTTTACGAACTTATGACAAAAAATACAGAGTAAAATATTAGAATACCAAAATGTATTTTGATAGAAATGTTTGACATACGCAACTGAGTAGTCTCCCTTCAATATCAAGAAAACTCCAGTTCATCTCACTCCTTCAAAAGTGGTTTCAAAAGTGGTTTCAAACTAGAGGTTTCTGATATTAGATTTTGACTTTATTTTAGTATCTTCAACCCATGTAAATAAAATTTTATTTTGTTGATCAATAAATTTAATATTTAATAAAAAAAAATGTTTGAAATCTCTTAAAGTCTTTAATCACCCTATGGCATTTATACCATGGCGATCAACGACTCCAAAAACTTGAGCCTGTAAATCGATACATGAAACATAATTCCAATTTTACAAATCATTGCAATATACGTTTATAATTTTAAGATTTTATTTGGTTTCGGATTGGTGAAATTCTATTATGTATGGCTTTTTTACATATCCCTAGCTTTCAATTTCAATTTTAATAGATTAACATTGATAAAATTGATGTTTTGTAAGAAAATCTTTAAATTTTTTTTATTTTAAATTAGTTAATTCATCATATGTACTATATAGTATTCTTTAATAACACTTTTTCATTTTAAAAGTCTACAAATTGTATTTTAAATATTTTTAAATACTTAAATAAAATATCAATCATAAATTATAATAGATATTATATAAAAATCCTACAATCAAATCCAATTCCCTCCACCAAAACATTTTTTTGTTAATATTTGATTTATCAATAGCTTATGTGTGTGAACATAAGGAGAAAAAATTGGTTATCCAAACACAAGTATTTGTCCTGTTTGTATGGGTTTGCCTGGAGCTTTGCCTGTTTTGAATTTTGAAGGTTGTTGAATTTGGTGTTAGATTGGGTTTAGCTTTGAATTGTGATTTGTCTCTTAAGACTAAATTCGATAGGAAGCAGTACTTGTATCCAGATCTTCCTAAAGGTTATCAGATTTCTCAGTTTGATATCCCAGTTGCATCTGCCGGCTATGTGGATTTAGATATTCGTCTTGAATTTTCAGTTAGATTTATTTGATTATTGGAACAGTTTTAGGTTTGAGGGGTTTATGTAGAACCAGAAAGATGTTTATGTTTCTTATGTTTGGTTATTTTGTGGTGCGTATAGATTTGAATAGAGCAGGTGTTCCTTTGCTTGAAGTTATTTTTGAACCTAATATGAGAAGTGGGAGTAAAGCTGCTGAATAAGCTGTGAAATGCAACTAATTGTGAGGTATTTGGGAGTCAGCAATGGGAATATGCAAGAAGACTCTCTTTGCTGTGATGTCAATATCTCATTTCATCCCATTGGGCAAGCTGAGTTTGGCACCAAGGTTAAGAAGTGAACGGAGGATCAACTCACTGATCTGGTTGCTGATTCGAGTTTATAGGTGGAAATTAAGATTTCGAATGCGTTTTCAGCAATAACCAGTTTAGAAAGACACTGTGATCACGATCGAGAAAATAGTCATCCTCAAGCGTTGAGGTCTTTATCTACCTCTAGATTCACGATGAATACAAATGGTTCAGGTTGAGGACCACCTTAGGCTCCGCCACCAAACAAAGTACTTCTTGGCGGGGAAAACGCTCCTTTGGCAAGAGTCCTCGGCAGAGAGTGCCATGGAGGCGTGGAGCTCAATGTAATTGAGCTGCATTAAGATATAACATCAAAACATTAGAAATGAAATTAAGAGATTTATTTGAAAACACGATGCATTAAGAGATTACATACCATTAAGAGTGGCATTAGAGAATTAAGATTGGCATTAAGAGATTACGTGACTGACACGGACAAATGACGAAGTAGCTCGGCTGGACCCATATGGGCATACCCATGGGCAAAACATTGAAAATCAACTTTGGCTTATGCACTTTTCGAGAATTTTTTTTTCTTTTTGATCAATAGCTTCTCTTAAACCCAAAACAGAGTGATGATTTTGGATTAACGATGTTTTTATTAAATAAAATAAAATTTTGATTAGAAAATTAGGAAAATAATATATATGGCAAATTTTTACTTTTGACAATCATCAATCATCTCTTGACCTGTTTTTTGATATGTCGTCTTTTAATGTAAAATTTTAAGTGTCATTGGCTTATGTTTTCATTCATCTTTTAATCTACTAGTAAATATTTTTTTGTCATATTTTTTTCATTTAATATAAAAATTTAGTTTTGCATTTTGATGTAGAAATATTTCAAATAAAAATCCAAATAATTTGTTACTTATTAATTTTAAATTTGCATGATTTTTTTCATTTTTATATTAATTATTAATTGATTATTAACCGGAAAATTTCTTATTTTATATAATTATTAATTATTGAATATTAATTTAAAAAGATTCTACTGTAAGATGATAAATATAAAGAAAACTATAATTTGAGTGACTACTATATTAACCAGCTTTATACCATGAGAGAGAAATTTGTATTCCACCAAAAAGTACTCATAGCACATATTACATTTTCTAAAAAAATTAATCAACGTAACTGAAACTTAATTCGGACAAAATTAAATCTCGGTGAAAATTCGAAGTGAATCTAATTTATGTTTTTCCTAATTTTATAGGCTTTAATGAAAATGAGAGATAATTTCGTATTCCCCCAAAAACTAGTCATAACACATATTACATTTTCTAAATTTTGTAATCAACCTACATGAAAATTAAGACTTTATTAAATCTGGGTGAAATTTCGATGCGAATCTTTTTTTTTTGTGCAACCAAACTTTTAATTGATAAAAGGACCTCAAACTCTAATGAAGGAGGAGATGGCACAAGCAAACAGAGCCGCATTAGCCCATGAAGTTGTTGCTTTAAGCATCAAACATATACACAATAAAATAATTTTATACATGTTTTTGAAACAAACTAAATTATTTTTCAAGGTTATATTCTTTACCACACGAGAGATAGACTTATACTCCAAAGATTTAAAGAGAACATTGAAACTTTTCAAACCCGATCTAGGAATACGGGAGTGTTCATGGTGTAGTTAATCTGACTTGATATAAAATCGTCAAGTTTGTGAAGCTCAGCCAGTAACCAAGAAATTGACATAACAATATATATATATATATATATATATATATATTCAAACATCTCATTTTCCAATCTTTCATCATATAACATATTAGTAGAGCTATGCCACCCATCTCCAAGATGTGCCTAGATCAAACTCATGAAAACTCCATACAACCATTGCCAAAATACTTTTTAAACGATCCAAATGTTATCAGAAGAAAGCTGGTTTCCCCAATCAAGACTATGTTCACGCGGGTGATATCTCCCTTCATCAAACGAATACGCATCACAACGTGTCTCACTGTTACAGAACTTAGGAAAGTATACACTATTCCTTAACATTCCCTTGCCAACATAAGTTTTCGATTCACATGACTTAATACTCGCAAAAGTAGTTAAACTACCGAGTGTATCCTTTTGCTCCCACATACCTCGTGCAAGATCGAGTTTAAACACCAAAGGATCCTTGTTTCCACATGTACAAACGACAAATATGTCTCCTTTATAACCCACCATGATCTTTCCTTCTTACCAATTCTCCTCATCGGGGCATCTAGGTGGCGGAACATCAAGAACATTCCATGTACGTAAAGTTGGATCAAAAACCGCAAGACAGTTTCTTCGATTGAGACAGTACTAAAACAAACCATTAAAAAAGACAACATTGTTATGTTCAACATCAACAAATTGAGACTCAACCTGTATTGAAGTCCACATTGTCTGACCGGACTCCAAGTACGGATTGTGACATGGCCTGGATCATAATCCTTGATAGTAACCACAACGCAATCACTTGATGTAGGAGCACAAGAGAAACCCACTAACTGGTAATAATTCCACAACTCAAGATAAGGCAAGACCACAAGATCCATAGTAACTGGATTGAACAACACAAAGTCTGATAAACTGTCTTTGCTCATAAGTAACCATCCATCTTTAAAGTAATTAACAATAGAGTGATCAACTAATGATTTAGGAAGCTCCATTGTATATTTCTTGTAGTTTGATGGATCATAAAACTCATAAGTGTTCTTGGTTTTAGGAAAGTACATGCGCCAAGGAGGTTGGTCCATGATCCTAATCGAAACTGCAGCTTCATACCATGATTTGCATACAACAGAAGCTCTTACGTTATCTTTGATTTCAAGATAAGACATTACTGATCTCAAAAGCTCTAAAGGAAGGTCTCTCCAAATTTGATTCTCAGCCTTTTCTTTTGTATTCTCCATGTTCTTGGACCCTTCATTGTTTTTAACTCCCATGTTAGGTTTGAGAATTGTCCATAAACAAGATCGAAATATGAATAACACAGATTAAGAAAAGACTAAAACTTTGATTAATTTTGGTTCATATGACCTCTGTATATTTCACTTAATTCAAGAATAAAGATTTGGGCATCGATTACGAACCTTTGTTTTCCAGATTGTTACAGAAGATACATAAATTACATAAAGATCTCTTCCGAAAACTCATTAAGAGAACACTCGAATCATAGAATTCCAAGAAGCCAAGTTTCTCTCGGGCATTATATCGAACATTTTCAAGGCATTAGAAACAAAACCATGTCTTCCATAGAAAACACCAATCCATTACCCACAAAATTGTCTTCTCCCAATCTGGTCTTCACCACTAACCCATGAATTGCAAGCATGATTCTAACATCAAAAATGTCTTCTCCCAGAAGCTTGTAAGAAGCCAAATGATAAAGCTCCTTTATCTAATTTGGGGTTTTTGTTAAATATAGGCATCATTGAACTCATTTTCATCGGAATTATATAAACAATTTGAAGAATTAAAAGAATTACAATTTCGTATGAACCCAATTTCAATATATTGAAGAATCATAATTGGGCTTCAGTTGATTATAGATATGAAGAAAGAGAGAAATAGAATTGTCGAGACCAATGCTCTAAAACGCTGGCGGCTAAGCGCCTAGACACTCTGCAGTAGTTTTTTGTGATGTTTTGAGTCAATTCGTTTGCATTAAGCAAGCGGTTAAGAGTGTGATCCGATTAATTTTTGATTTGCCAAGTTAAAGTCGAATTTATCCATTTAATTGTTTTATTTAATTTAAAAAAATTAATTAATTATATATATATAAATTCACAATAATTTTAATATATGTATGTATATAATATAATTAATTTTAATATTAAATTAAATTAAAAATACATAAAAATAATATGTATATATATTTAACATAATATATTTAGTTTTTAACAATATATTAAATAGATTAATAGAAAAAACTAATTTTAATTAATTTTAATTTATTAGTTAGATAATAGATCTATTCTTACCCTTCGAGTCACGCCTAAACGTATTTTTAAACTTTGATCTAGAAAAATTACACATATATACATAAAACAATTATGGTATTTTCCACTTTCTATGGTTATTTTCATTTCTTTCAGTATTATTACCAGTGCACCTTTAACTTTAATTATTTTAAAATCTTTTGGTATGCACCACAATTTCTCATTTTTTCTATATAGTTCTTCCTTATAATTTACTATCAGTCTGCTGTTAAAAAGTCACCTGGTATTCTATCTCACACGCAATGTTCTCATATCTGACCGGACCGGTTAATCCGGTATCTGCACAATACTCCAAGTCGGATTTGGTATTAATATCTGATAATTTAAAATCAGAAAACTCCAAAAAAAAATTCTTATTATTTAAATTCTTTTATTTAAGAAATAATTTGATATAAAAAGGATTTTTTTAGGAATAAAATAGTGTTTGACAATATTTTTATTTTTTTTCAAAAAAAATTAAACATATATATATGAATGACATCTCTCGTATTTTCCAACTCAAATGCAATAAACTAGTTCATCTTTCTATATTTTTTTCCAAATTTCATTTAATTTTTATTTGTAATTATTATGATTACTTCATATTTTTATATCAATAAAATAATTGCCATATTTTGTGGTCTTTGTTTCACATTATAGAATATAATATTACAAATTCTCTTATATTTAAACATGTATATATGAGTGACATCTTGAGGACAGAAGATGCAGAGAGAAGTTCACCACCGTTTGAGAATGCAGAATGTCGCAGATGTTACCATCAGAAGATCTCGATTTGGGTCGTTATCATCTAAAAAAGAGGAAGTCTTTCGAGTCTCTGGTCGGCGATTCATAGTTGCAAATCCGCTTGGTCTAGTTTTGCGGCAGGTTGGTTTCCCTTTCTTTCATGGTAAGGTTTGTGGTGTCTCCGGGATGAAGGTAAGCTAGTTCCGATGAGCCAGGGTTCTCCAGCAAGTGTGGCTCGTTCCGGTGAAAGGGATCCAGGACTTCTCTGTGGCCGGTTCAAGCTTCGCTGCCTCTGATTTTTCCTGGTTCGTCCGATCTTTTGTAACTGTTTTTTAATCTTGTAAACCAAGTCAATTCTCGAGTAGGATGATTTAATTAATATATATTAAAAAACTCTTTTATATTATAATAATTCATTCTAATACTGATTATTTCTTAACAATCGATTATGTTGTATTATAAGTAAATTAACCTTTATGTTGTGATGTTTTATTAATTAATGTTGTACTATTTTAATGTTATCTATTTAGTTTAGTTTGGATTTAAAATGTTAAACATATTATTACTATTCTTGGATATTACCCTTTTTAACATAGTTTAAGTATTTTTATTTTTATATTTATACAACTATATATATGTATAAATGTATATAATAAATATAGAAAATTAATTAAATTTTTGACTTGCGGTCGAATCCGAGTGACTTAGTAACTCAGTGATCCGGAAAATAAGCCGGTTAAATGTTTAGGTCGGATTTAAAGACATTGCTCATACGTTATGAAGTAATCTGTACCAAATTAGTGAATTAAAGATGGTTGTCTAATTCTTTGTAGCTAATAGTAAACTGATTTTACTGAAAAGCTAATTTGCAATATGACAATGAATTAAAAGTTATTTAAATTCGTTACCTATTATTTTAACGGTAACACAAAGTGGATATATTTTTCGTTAAATTAAAAAGGTTCCAAATTAACCATGACGGTTCAAGAAATTTAGAGTTTCGTCCCAAAGCTATGTATTGTTTTTTAGCAAAGGTTTATCGCCTATGTCGACAGAACTGGTTTTCAGATATTCGGGACCTCAAACAACAAAAATAAAATTTTATATTAATATATAGGAATTATCTTTTTAATATGACATTTTTTTCATTCTTTTTGAATAATATGTAAAATTATATTAAAAAAACTCCGTTTTTACATCATCGATGCAACTGTTATTTGAAAAATCAATTGAAATAAAGTTAAGAGAATCGATAATTGGCAGCCTCATTAAAACTCAGAAATGGTTAAAGTGGAAAACTCAGTTGGGACAAAACCATTTACGGGAAAAAGAGTACACACCATTAACGATTGAGCTGAAGAAATGTTTCCGATAAACCATTCACAACTTCGAAGCGAACCAAACTTGCAAAACCATCTATCATAATTCCTTGTTCTTGTAGAGTTGATAACTTGTTCCGTACTATCCGTCCTACTTCGCAAATCAGTCTGTCCATAGCAAGAGGAGTGCTACCATGTCTTCGCTGATTTCTTTCTCTCCATAATGTGTAGGTTAAAGCATGGAAGGTGTACTTGACCACATAGTCCGCTGTCCTGCTTCTTCTCGTTTGAAAACTAGTTAGTAACTCATCAAACTGCGTTGTGTATTGTTGACCCATCAATCCATAAGCAAGCTTATACCCTATTTGCGTCGTATAAAGACAAGAGAAAAACAAATGATCTCGAGTCTCTAGTGGCTCTGGACATAACACACTTCACCAAGACATTGGTAGACCATGAAAACATTCTATCTCCCGTTGCCAATCAATTAAGGACAACTAATCACATAATGAAAGAATATTTCGGAGTAGCGTATGAGTACCAAACTACCTTGTACCATGAATTTCGAATACTTGGCTCCCTCAACTGATTTCATGTCTCTTTTGTCGAGAACTGCGGCTTAAACTTATTCTCCTTATATTTCCAGACATCTACATCCTCTTTTTCATTGGCATAGTTCCGGACTTTTCTTATTTTGGCTTCAATCTGTGCTAGAACTTGAGGTCTCTTCCTTCTAGACCTATGGTGAATAAAAACCTCCTCCAACGTGTCATCAGCTTTGATTCCCATGTCGATTTCCTCTCCCCCAACACTTCTATTAATCTGCCAAGTGAACCCCAATCATCATACCAAAAAGAAGTTTGAGAACCACTACATACCTCAACCTTATGAAAGACTTTTGCGGAATCACAATACTTAAGGATTTTCCGCCACATCCAAGACCCTCCCGTTTTGGTATCTTTGGTCGACCATAACGATCCTTTACGTATCAAGTTCTTTTTTTATCCAGTTGACCTATAACGAGTCCTTTGAGGATAGTATTTGCCATATCAATTTATAGCAGCTGACCTTATTCGCCTCTACCAAAGATTTCAAGCCAAGACCTCCCTCTGATTTTGGCTTGCAAATATCACTCCAATCCACCTTAGCTTTTCTTGTGTTCAGACTTGGACCAGCCCATAAAAAAGCAGCACTAATTTTCTCAATCTTCCTTATGCATGCTTTCGGTAATCTAAACGCTGCAATTCAAAATTTCGTTAGACTTGCAATTACCAAGGATAGGAGCTGTAGCCTACCTGCGAATGAGAAGAACCGGTTCTTCCAAGTGTTTATGCGATTTTGTATTTTGTCAATAAGTGGTTGGTAGTCTGATTTTGTCATCCGTTTTGTTAAAAGAGGAAAGCCTAGATACTTCACTGGTAGATTCCCTTTCTCAAACGGAAACCCACTCAATGATACCCGAACTTTCGGCGAGATACCCGTGATAACAAAGTTGTCTTTTCCAAGCTTATGTTTAAACCTGAGACTGAAGCGAACCTCTCAAACACCGTGAAGATACCTTTGATTGACCTAACATTCCCATCTGCAAATACCATGATATCGTCCGCAAAACATAGATAACCATCTCCCAAACTCCTACAGCTCAGATGATAACCAAATTCAGCATTTCTTGTGGCTTTGTCCAACATTTTTGATAAGAAATTCATGCAGATAACAAAGAGGTATGGAGAGAAAGAACAGCCTTGGCGCAACCCCCTCTCACTCTAGAAAAACCCTGCCAACTCCCCAATTTATTTGAACTGAGAACGATGGGGTGGTTACACAAAGATCAATCCATTTAATAAATATTTTCGGTATCTGCATTCCTCTCAACAAGTTTACAAGAAACCCCCCCCCCAATTCACTGAGTCAAAAGCTTTAGTGATATCAATCTTCATAGCACATCTTGAAGATACATCCGACTTATGATAGTCCTTTACCAACTCAGACACAAGGAGAAGATTTTCCATTAAGTATCCATCCTTTATGAAAGCAGTCTGATTGTTGGTGATAAATCCCGGGAGAATCATTTTTAATCGATTAGCTAAAACCTTTGAAATAACCTTATAAATCACATCACAGCAGGATATCGGTCAATAATCTCTCATCCCTATAGTTTCCATCTTCTTCGGGATTAAGGCGAGAATGGTGGAGTTAATTCCCTTCGCCAAGAACCTGTAAGTGAAAAACGACTTAACTGCCACAATGAAGTTATTGCCTAGGATAGTCCACATCTCTTTATAGAATTCTACTGTATATCCATCCGGTCCTGGTGACTTATTTAAAGGGCATTGAAAAGAGAACATTCTTAATCCCCAGAGCTGACACTTCCTTTATTAATTGACTACACTCTTCCTCGCTGCATTGATACTCCAAAACCTGATTCAGTTCCGAAATTGGGGTAGTATCACCATCTGTGCTTGGCGGAGCCTTGAAGTAATCTGAAAAATACCGAACCCCTTCAGCTCTAATATCATCCGGCGATGAGAGAATTCTTCCCTCTGGTCCTCTAATCACATAAATCATATTTCGATGTTCCCTTTCCTTTATCGCGTTATAAAAAAAGTGATTATTTTAGTCTCCCACCTTTAACCAATGTAGTTTCGCCTTTTGTCATAGATACTTCTCCTCCAACTCCACCACAGTCTCCCAAGCATCGTAAGCCTGAGCTTCTTCCAACATATTTGTTCCATCCGGGTTCATAAGATTCATTGATTTTTTCTCACACAACATCTTATAAGCGTCTTCTCTTCTTTTTGTCAAGTGATGAAATTTTCGTCTACCAAAGGCTCGAATGATTGGCTTGAGATGTTTGAGTTTCTTCGAAAATCTAAATAGAGCCGAAGTTGATGAGAAAAGAGCTTCTGTGTTAGTCCAATAGCTCTCCACGAGGTGCTTAAATCTGGCAAAATAATTATTGCATTTACGATTTTAAACGGAACCTTCGGCTTATAAGGTGTTCTGTAGGGCGAAATGATCCCACATACATGATCTGAGCAACCTCAAGCTTCGAATACACAGTATAAATTGTGAGGACGCTGTAGCCAAAGAGAGTTCACAAGAACACGGTCCAACTTCTTACATATCAACCCCTCCTCACGTTTATTGCACCAAGTAAACAATGGGCCATGGAATGCCATATCCACAAGAGAACAGTGGCTTACCATGTCGTGGAAGTCAGACATTCCCAAACTAGATGCTGGAGTATATATAGCTGCTGAGTGCTCTGTGCTATCGAGAATCTCACTGAAATCCCCAGCGCATAACCATGGTAATTCTCGGACTTGAGGATCATTTTGATGTTCCTTTAAATCTCTCCAAAGCTCCCGTCTCTTGTCTTGAGAGTTAGATACGTAAATAAATATGCATATGAATTCCTCCATATAACCCTGAATTCGCACTTTACATGATATCAAATGTCCCATCTTTTTGATCACCGTCAATGATACTGATTTATTCCACACTAACCAAATTTCTTCCTAACGGGTTAAATTCGTAATTTGATATTCTTGACCAACCCGGAAATGTTGACTTGACTATCTGCTCCGACTTACTCTTAGCAACTCTCGTTTCCAGCAAAGCTCCTAATACCAATGATTTCTCTTTTATCAAATCTTTAACCGCATATTGCTTCCTTTCCTTGTTAAACCCGCGAATATTCCAGAAGAAGCACGACATTACTGTTTTTTCCCCTGGTTCCGTTGGCCTATACCGCTCGGGTTTGAGTCTGCCATTTGCTGAAACGGTTTTAATAGATGTTTTTGTGCTAGCTTTGCTGATCGTAGTAGAAGTAATCTTGATACAATCTCCTCCTTGCTCGGAACATCTGAATCTCTTTTTTTATATTTCCTCGGTGTTTCTAAATCCCCCATTTTTTATCCCTCCATTCTTAGATTTCTCCATTTGAAGAGTCTGCAGCTGCGAATTCTCCAAGCCCCCTACTAAACCAGAGGATGCTGAGACTGTTGCATCCTCTATATTCGATTCCTCTTCTGCATCAGATCTCTCCAAACTTGGATACTGCACCTGCTTCAACTCCCTCCTCGAAGCAGAGATATCCATTGCATCTATTTTCGTACCACCCGTGTCATACTTGTTTTCTCTGCTCGAAAATGTGCCTTTCTCCCCGATTGTGTTTCATGTAACTTGAATTTATGAAGCAGCTCCAGCTTTTTCCCTTTCCTCAGCAGCCAAAGCTGTATTTCCTCTCCCTCTAGATTCGCTTAACCCTGTTTTAGACTTATGCATCTTCTTCTTCTCTACCTCCAATGTTAAAACAGAGCATATAGAAATTCCATCAGCTTCAGTCACTAAATCCTTGGCTAATGGTGTGTTTTTTGTGTTCCTCGATTTTTCACCTCCATTCAATGGAACCAGCGTTTTAATCTTCTCCAACCCCAAAGTTAAAACAGAGCAAGCAGGCTTCCTACAAAATTTTCTACTTGTTTTGATTTTAAAGAATACATCCCTTTGCCTAAATCATTAGCTTCAATCCTCTCTGTATCTTCTTCCGAAGATCTCAGGATCTCAAACCGCGACGAAGTTTCTATCTTTACTTCACCGTAAACAAGACTCCTCTTACCCGCTCTTCTGATGTGATCCGATGAAAACATTTTCCACTCCTCTCTAGATTTATCCGAAATAATCATGAATTTCTCTCTTTGTTTACTTGAATTTCCGTTTATATCTGGAACCACACTACCCGACCCCAAAGACCCTTTTCCACAATATCATTTTTCTGGAACTTGGCCATGCACCCTGCTTCTGTATGACCCCATTTTCCACAGCTACCACAACGCATGGGCAACCATGAATATTCAAACTTCACTTCCACTTCCTCACCTCTGATCTTGAAGTAGAAATTCAATGGGATTTCCTTTTTTTAGATTAACATCTATGAAGATCTTTGCTTCATCAAAACTTGCAACCAACTCAGTCTCTTGATGCATTCTCAATGGAGTTCCTACAGGGCTAGCCAGGAAGCTCAGCCCCTTCCAAGAAAAGAATGATGGTGGCACATTTTTCATAGTAACCCACATAGGCATTGAAGCGAGCTCGGGTTGTACCTCATCTTGAAACGGAGTCTATTTCGTTACGATCATAGGAATTTCACAAATATTCCATATACCTCGATGTAGAACTCGACTTCAGGCATTTGAATTGCGAATTCGAAACTTGATTGTAGATTCATTCACCATATAAACATCAATTTTTATGTTCTTATCCCGCAGATTCCAAATTTTATTGACTATTACATGGATCTTAGACACATATGGAGCTGGAGAAGCAAATCGACCTACCACAGAGTCTTTCCAAAGCGGAGATGCGTCTTCAAAAATCTCCTCTGGCACCGTAACCACTGATCTACCATCAACATCTGAGACATTGTAGTCATAATGTGAGAGAGAAGGCCAACTCACTACCTTAGCCCATGATTTCTTTGATTTTATTGATGGATCTCCTTGAACTATGTTCGATACTACCGTCAGAACATCATCCTCCTTAACCCCTTCCACACGAACCTTTGTTTCCCCTTCTACACGAACCACTGAAGACCCTTGATCACAGACCCCTAAAACCCCTTTCTCACGAAACTCTGTAACCCCATCCACACAAACCTCAGCGACCCCTTCTTTATGAGCCTCCAAAACCCTTTCTCATGAACCACTGAAGACCCCATCCACACGAACCTCTGAGATTCCTTCCTTACAAACTTCGATAACCCCTTTATGTCGAACCTCTGTAGTACTCTGCTCTTCCCCCCCCCTCCCAGAACCCGTGACACCCTCAGAAGCTATCTCCAACGCTGAAACTAAACCTTCTGTTTCAACTCCGTGATCCTCTCTGTGACCGTCACTTCCCTCCTTCCGGCCGACCTCATCCACTGTGTTTTCTCCGGCCATGCCAGACGGCAGAGACGTGAACTTTTCAAACTCTTAGAATTGCTCTCGAGATCGCCCTACCTAACTTCCGATATTTTCGCTCTATACATCTTAAAATGTTTGCAAACGTTAGATACAAATCTTCTTTTAACAAAGTTTATTTTATTTTCTTCTAATATATCAACCTTTTATTAATTTAATTTACATTTCATGTAATATATATATTTTCATGATATTTTTAGTATTTTAATTATCCTTTGCAATATATTTATTATTTATAAAATATATTGTTTTAGTAAATTTAAAATGAACTGGGCCTATACAATTGGAACCCATACGGTAAACCTTTTTATATTATTATCTTTTTGTTAAAGGGTATTTTCATTTATGGGAAGTAGAAAAGTAAATTTTACAATCCAAATTGGACAATCCAAGTGATCCCCTCTACGAATGGAGCTCATCTCATTGGGTTTGAGCTCAGCCCCTGCCAACAGCCCAAAGTTAAGTCCAATTATTAGAGTATTAAATTGATTATAATTGGTTTATATTAAACCATATATTCAATGTGGTTCAATTTTTGTAAATCATAAACTCTCTCACTATATAAGGAGAATGAATGTAATTCATCGGATTAAGTTGAATGAAATGAGTTTGTTATTTCTTTTTTCTACTAAATTTTTTCTCAATTTCTCATTCAACTAACATGGTATCAGAGCAGTGAAACCAACTTCACCATCTTCGATTTTTGCTTTCAATCTTCATTTTCTTCTTTTCTTTGACTTAGATTGATCGAAAATCTCTTCCGATTGATCATTTCTTTGAGTTTATTGGATTATTCCATTTAAATTGAGCTAAAAATGGTGACTCTTCGCCGAAATTTAAAGCGCTTAGCTCGTGGTTCTAGTTCTGTGGCGAAATCAACCAATCCAGCTCAATCAAAAGACTAATTTACCTATTCCAGCGACATCTCCACCTATTCTGGTGATTTCTACATCAAATCCACATATTCTGGTGAAAATTACAGCTAATGTTGCTTCTATTACTGATATAATCTTTTGCTGATCATGAATTAGTTTTGCAAAACCCATCGCGTGAAGCCTTTAATTTTGATGGGATCAAGTATTCGCCATACTTCTTGAATAGTGGTGATAATCCATGAGTTTCTATCATTTATGAGGTTTTGGATGAAATGAACTATAATAGTTGGAATATATCTGTTTACGGTTGTAGTAGATTCTAAGAATAAGCTTGCATTTGTGGATGGTTCTCTTCCTAGACCATCGAAAATGCATATGTATTATCGCATATGGTCAAGATGTAACAGCATGGTGAAATCTTGAATTTTGAATTCAGTGACAAAAAAAAATTATGGTAGCATTATAATATTCAATGATGCTTTTGAAATTTGGAGAAATTTGATGGTACGATATCATATTACAAATTTTCCAAAATCTTATCAAATTACGCAGCAAATATGGTCTCTTCAACAAGGTTCTACAGATTTATCAACATATTACACATAGTTGGAGACATTATGGGATGATCTTGATTGAGCGGATTGCGTAAAGACTTGTCAGAATTGTAAATGATGTAAATCTAATGCTACTGTTAAGCATAGCAAACTCATCAAGTTCTTGGCTGGTTTAAATGATTCATATTCCAGCATTAGAAGTTAGATTATCATGAAGAAGAATGTTCCAGATATTGTTGAGGCATATAATCTTCTTGATCAAGATTTTAGCCAGAGAAGCATCAATCTAATTTAGAATGGTTTGGTGTTTCACGTGGCCACTCTTGAGACTATCACAGCTTCAATTAATGTTGCTTACAATAGTTAGAAAATTAGCATGCCTATTTGTTCTCCTTGTGGATATAATGGTCACAAATTGTTCTCCTTGCATGATACATGATCCTATCAAGGGACTGATAGTTGGTTATGGTGAACATATTGCCAACCTATACGTCTTAGATAGAGCTTATATTACTGTTCTAGATACTAAAAAGTTGCTTGTTCTGTTAATATTGTTGTTGATACAATATTATGGCATAATAGATTAGGATATCCATCTGTTCTAAGAGTGAGTCTATCACAAATGCACTTGGAATTAAACAGAGTAATAATAAACATTTTCATTGTGCCATTTACCCTCTTCCTAAGCAAAAACATCTTCCTTATATATTTTATAATCACATATGTGAAAATGTTTTTACCTTACTTCACTTTAGCTATGGAGACCTTTCTCTGTTCCAACTGTGGAAGGATACAAATACTTCCTCACTATTCTTGATGACCATAGTAGAGTAACTTGGGTTTATCTGTCGAGAACAAAATCATAAGTACTGCAGGTATTTCTAGTTTTTCTAAAGATGATTTTAAACTCAATATATGGTTGTGGTGAAAGGGGTAAGGATAGATAATGCACCAAAGTTACAGTTTACAGATTTATACAAATCTAAAGGCATTCAATCTTACCATTTATGTCTAGAAACTCCAAAGCACAACTCAATAGTGGAGAGAAAACATCAACACATATTAAATGTGGCTAGATCTTTGATGTTTCAAGCTCATCTTCCACTAGAATATTAGGGAGATTGTATATTGACCTCATTAACCAATGATCTACTCCACTTTTGAAAACAAGTCTCTTTTTCAAGTTTTAACATCAAATAAACTATAAAGGCGTACGTTTCTTTGGTTGTCTCTATTACAGTTCAACCTCTTCCCAGAATTAACACAAACTTCAGCCTAGATCAAAGGCTTGTCTCTTCCTTGGTTATCATGCAGGATGCAAAAAATATAAGTTGTTTGATTTTAAGACACATTCCATATACATTTTCAAATATTCAGCATCTTCTCATGATTTCTTCTCTATCTTTGATTTTGCAGTTGTTAATGGTCATGCTATAGTCATTAGTGAAATTCCTATAGATGTGCAGAAATATTTTATAGTTGTGAATGAACTAATGATGTAAATACCACTTCTACGATTGATAATCATGATGTAGATAAGAGTAAAAGAGTATTTAAAACTCTGGGATATTTGCATGATTATTATTGCAATGTCACTGCTACATATATTCTTCATCCCTTAGCTGGTTACATAACTTATGAGAAGTTGACAGAAGTTGTGCTGTAACAAAATTTTAGAACCTTCTACTTTTAATCAAGCTAATAAGTTTGATGAATGGATCCAGACGATGAATGAGGAACTCATTCCTTTAGAGAGTACTCATACTTGGTCCATCAGTTCTTTACCTTCAAATAAACATGCCATTGGTTGCAAATGGGTTTATAAAAATAAACTCAATGCTGATGGAAGTTAGGACATTACAAAACACAATTCATAGCAAAAAGATAAACACAACAAGAAGGTGTGGATTTTGTTGTCACCTTTTGTCTTGTTGCCAAAATGACAACTATCAAGACTCTTTTAGTTGTAGCTTTTACCAAGAAATGGATTCTTCATCAACTTGATATCTCCATTGCATTTTAAATGGCAAACTTGATGAAAATATTTATATGAATCTTCCTCCGGATTATACAGCTAAACCAGGAAAAATACTGCCACCAAATATCGTATGTAAGTTGTATAAATCACTATACGATTTGAAACAGGCCTCACACCAATGGGTTTTTAAATTTAGTTTTGTTCTTTCAATGCTTGGATTTCAGAAATCTTATACAGATCATACTCTTTTTGTGAGGAATGTTAATGGTAAATATGTTGGTGTGTTGGTTAATGTGGATGATATCATCATTGCAACTAATGATGATGATGAGGTTGCCAAAATGAAGACTAATTTGCGCCTTTAAGCTTTGAGACTTTGGATCCTTGCAATATTTCCTTGGTTTTCAAATTGCAAGATCTTCTAAGGGCATTTTTGTTTGTCAAAGAAACCACACACTAGAATTGCTTGAGAAAATAGGTTTACTACCTTTTTAGCCATCAAGTATATCAATGGATTCTAGTTTCAAGCTGATTCAAGATAGTGATGAGCCTCTTCTTGATGATCCATAGTTGTATAGACGACTAGTGGAAAGAATGATGTATTTCACTATCACTAAACCAGACATTACATATGTTGTAAACATGTTATGTCAATATACTTCTACTCCTAAACCTTCTCATTTACATACTGCTTATAAAGTGTTACATTACTTAAAGGAACCATTGGTATGTGATTGTTTTACTCAGTTGATTTTGTTCTAGTTTTAAACGCTTTTACTGATGCTAACTGGGGATCTTGCAAGGATACTCAAAGATCTACATCTAATTACTATATTTTTAGTTATCTTCCTTGATATCCTGGAAATCCAAGAAGTAACCCACACTTTCTCCTCCTCAGTAGAATATAAATATTGGGCAATGGGATTTGTTGTTAAAGAGATTGAATGGTTAGTGACTCTTCTCAAAGAGTTGTAGGACCCTTAAGTCATATCAGTAGCCTTTTTCTGTGACTCTACAACCACAATTCACATTGCAAACAATGTTGTATTTCATGAAAAAACCAAACATATCGAGCTTGATTATCACAAGGTCAGCGACACGATTTCTCGATTTCTAGTGGTTTGATAGTGGTTTGATAAAAACACTTCATGTCAGAACCGATCAACATATATCATATATCTTTACAAAGCCTTTGTTTCTCATTCAACTAACACCAATCACCACCAGAAGGAGTACCGTCTCCTGCTGCAGGACGAAGCCGGCAGTGTGCTCACTGTGACTAAGACTCCCAAAACAAACCATGCAAACATGAAAGTCCTAAGCCGCCAGACCTATTCCAACCACCAGGATTTCAATGACCAGTTAAAGGCGGAGCTAAAGCACCAAAAACTGAGAGCTTAGCTGACATACGCCCTAGATCTAGAGCCGCCATGAACCGCCTATAATTTCGAAGAATCCGCTGCTTGATTTTTGCCACAGAGGAAGACAATGCCTTTATCCTGAACCCGCTTGTGCATCCTTAAACAATTCAGAGGCCAACAAAAGAAAACTAAACCACCGTGCAGTCCCAACCACTTCTGTCTTGAGCCAGCGAAGACACCACCGATGAAACTCTTCCATTGCATTAGACTAACCCTAGACCACAATGAAACTCATAAGAATGGAGCCCCCCCCCCCCCCACTAGAGAGGAGAGGATAAATGATGATAATTCTTGGCGGCGTTAGAAAAAATTCGAGAGAGAAAAGAGGAAGAGAGAGAATCTTATTTTTTCTCTGTTAATTTTCGTTGTTGTAAAAAAATCTTGAGAAATTTAGCTAAAAAAGATTCGTTTCCTATCTTTGTGAAACTAAACCTTTTTATCATGAATTTGGAAAACTAGGTTTTATTTTAATTGAAATTCTATAATACCCTTAATTATAAATTCTGTTGAAATATTAAATTTTAGAAATAATAAACAATGGTTTGAAGGAGCTAACGTATTATTAGATTTGAAACTTCTAAGTCATAGAAAATGTTTTAACCTGACATCATCATTTTGATACTCAGAAAAAACAAATCTGACTTGGAACTCTACTCTTCTACTTCTCCTTATGCATACTAATGTAATATGTGTTAATTGTGTCATCCTTCTTTTTAAACTATATTATTAAGTTATTTTTATATTGCCTAGTGATCGATATGGCATTTCAGTAATATTAAAAAATGTTTGAGAATTAACACAATTATATGATGAATTCTTATTAAAACATGAAATATGTGTTAACACAATTTTAACATAGTTCTCCATCCATCAAAAATTACATGAATCTCCAGCATTTTCACCAATAATAAATCTTTATCTAAGACGAATTCTAAGCTATGTAGAACATATATTTTTGACTGCATAAAGTAGAAAATGAATTCTAAATTTTCTAAAATATTTATTCTAGATTACATAACATAGTAGACAAAATTCTAAACTTTGTAAAATATACATTTTAGATTACGTAAGGTAGAAACCAGATTTTAAATTCGTAGAACATATATTTTACATTACGTAAAATAGAAAAAAAATTCTAAATTCCATAGAATGTACATTTTAGACTGCATAAAATAGAAATTTTATTCTCTTTTTTTAAAACGACCTACCGCGTTTGGTATACCTATTTTTTAAAATCCAAAAAAACAAATGTTCAACCATATTTGTTAGGTAAACTTTGAAAATCAAAACATGGGATAAAAATTATGAATGTACAATAAAACAATACGCAGATAAGTACCAAAAATGTGAGCCTAATGAAATAAAGATTCGTAATTGATGTAAGATATACGAGGGAGTGAAAAAATAATATTAAAAAAAAAAGTGGTGAACAAGATGCAATGGAAATAAAGTCTTTATAAATATTTTTTTGTCAAAAAGGGGAGATAATAATTAACTTGTTTTACTTAATAAAGATAATTAGTTTATTAGATAAGATTTGTTAAACTTATTTTGGCCATTAATCAACACTAAATACCAAAAATTTTAGTTTCATAAAGATAGGGAAAATAAATCCCTTTTTAGCTAATTTTCCCAAAAATATTTTTAGACCTTTCTATATATTTTATGAGCCATTGAAAAGTTAGACATGCTTCCAAGTGGTTTCTCAGTGGCTTCCATGAAGACTAGGGAACGTGGATTAACTGTTTTTTTTTGTATATTATGATACGAACATGAAAGGAAGAAAAGAAGAAGATACATTTGGTTTTATAAATATTGTAGGTAGATATTAACAAAAAAGTATAACATTTGAAAATTTAGAGCCACGATTAAAAGAAATTTAAAGTAAATTGGTATAAAAAATCGATATGCTTACATTTTCACCTTTTTCCTTATTTTACATTTTACTCTTGTTATTTTACGTAGGAGTATTCTCTTTTAGTTACATATGTTAAGAACATAATCAATAATGAAGTATAATATTATGGATATCCAAGAAGTTAAAGTCTGAATTTTTTTTTCTTTCATCTTGTTAAGCTACATTGTTATCTTAAGTGAGTCAATAACATTTCTTTATATATTGTATTTATCACATATATTTTATTTTGCTTCATTTTGTACTTCAAAATTATTACATAAGATATTAACAAACTATTGGGGGGGGGGGGGGGAGGGGGGCTCGTAAATCCAAAACTTAACCACGAAGTTTGAACACTCTCCATAAACATCAAAAAAAAAAAAGTGTTGACCGGAAAAAAAAGTATTATATATTAAAAAAAGTGTTGACTACGGTGTCTGTTGACCAGAAAAAGTATATATATATATTAAAAAAAAAGTGTTGACTATTGTTTCTTTATAAAACGCTTTCGTCGCAAAGGCATAAACCTAAATTAACCACACTCTCGTGTACTAATTAGAGAGATCGAAAAATCCAGAGCCGCCGGATAACGCAACTGCTGGTTAAACTCAGGTCTCTCTTTTACTCTCTCTCTCTCTCTGTGGTTTGAGTTCTCTCTGTTTTTGTGTCTCTGATTTTTTGCTCTCTGAGGTTTGATACATAAGCAAATACTGATTTGCACCACCAAAGATAAAAGAAAATAATTTTTTAATCTTCTGCGTCTCCAACAAACCGATCGAAGATTATATATATATATATATATATATATATATATTACGTGAAGATCTTCTTTATCTTCCTTAGATCGGATATAAGAAAAACACAAATTTTTTGAGTATCTAGAAATATACGTGAATTAATTCATATAATAAAATGGACGTATTGTTTGGACACTATTTGTCTGGTTAGATAATGTTTGGTAACCATGCGGCTAGACCGATCCGACCCACAGACAAATCAAACTGAAATAGTTAAGAACACTATAAATATCTCTCTCGTCACCACGAAAAAGAGGGAGATGATCTTAAACCACACCATATAAGTGTGAGAAAAGTGGTCTGATCGCTTGTGATCTAAACCATTCCCTGAGAGCTCCAACTCCAGTTTTGAGATCAACTTTCTCTCTTCTAAACCCTCAACTTTTTGTTAAAGAACAAAATAGCGCGCATGTCTATTCTAATAATGTATGGAAACAATAAAGAGTATAGGTTAATTTGAGATCAATATGGTATATTTTTGTAGACTGCTGTAGTTGTGTTGTTTTAACATAAAACAGACTTTTTTCGTTGGCTTTTTTTTGTTTGCTATGGTTGTGTTGGTGTATTGTGGTCAAGATTGATTAAGGCAATAACTTTACGAGTCAACTTTTTAACTTTGTAGAAGATTGTGGAGTTTTTAATAAATATATCCAATAGCGCGACTGTCTCTCAAAAACAGACAGACACGTGTGGCTTGTTCAAATGTCGTCATGTATTAGACGGGCACGTGTTTTAATATCTAACTGTTAATCCAAATTACACAAACTTGTTCTTTTCTTTTTGATAAAACAATTACACGATTCTTTGAAGTTTGAAATATATAAGGCGTATGATAGACACGGATTTTAAACTTACAGACTGTTACGAAAATCCAGCTGGATTTTATACTCAGAGACGGAACCAAAGGCAATTACTTGACCCATGTAAATTCCAATATATAATTATAACGTAAATAAGTAATTACAATTCAAACAAAAATAAAAATAAATAATTACATTGTAAAATTTTGGCGTTGGCCTTTTTTTATTAAATCTAATATTATATTTGTTATTAATTTGATAAAAAAATCTGCTGTAAAATATATAAACAAGAGACTAGATTTTCATAGTTTTTCTTCTTTTCTATTTGTTCTAAAATTTGACAGTTGCATGCAGATTTCATACGTCAACCATGCCATATGAAATCACCATGTCATAACTCATAAGTCCACCATATCGTCAGTCAATTGACTTTTCCTCTAGCTTATAGGGATTTGAATGTTTACTTACTATTGCAGATTTTTTTTTCTGTGCTCGACATAAGTTTAATTACAAATCTAACCCATTTTATCTTGTGATCCATTAACCATAATATATCGATATTGGAGATAAAATCTATGTCAACTGAATTGTTAACTATTCCTAATTTAGTCTTAATTGAAATATTTTATTATTTAATTGTTACATTTTGATCAAACCTTAGTTTTTTGATATTTTTTTTATTTTCGTAAACTACTCGAACTTCAACTCATATCCTCTTATTACTTAAGTTTCAATTTAAATTTTTTAAATTAAAATATATATAATTAGTTGAGCGGATCTAAAAGTTAATTTTATCTGAGACAAAAACAAAATATGATTTAAAATAAAATATTTGAGGGACGTATTATTATTCTTTAAATAATTAGGCTAATTTTGAAATTTCATGAAGGGAAACTGTTTGTCTGTTCCTCCCAAATCCTATGTACATCCGCCACTAGTTACTATTATGTATATTTGTCATATGATTTAGTTATTAGAAAAACATGATTTAGATCTCCTTGTTCTTCGAGTATTGTTTAACATTTTTATTTCGTCTATAACTCAGTCAAGTATGACTAGTTTTGTTCGTTTTATTGAACAAATAAGAGTTTGACTTCATTAAAAAAATATTAAATATAAATTATAATAATATGTACGCTTATACTATTGTTATATTTTGACATCGATAAAAATAATATTGAATCCACCTTTGTAGTGTCAAGTCAAGTAGTCTCCTTCACAAAATCCGTCGCCCATTCCCTCGTCGGCTAGCTTTGTATAAATACGGTACATTTTTTATTCACAATTCAGTATTCCTTATTATAGTCTCTTACTGAAGAAACATTAAAGTAAAAAAGTCTTCCCCAGGGACGATGCTATCTCCTACCAACAGGAACGTCCGTATCGGTGGAGTGTTCCTTAGTTTCCGAGGAGAACAGGTTCGTCATGGCTTTGTCAGCCACCTCATTGATGCCTTTGAGAGGCACGGGATCACATTCTTCGTAGATAAATACGAGCAAAGGGGCAAAGACTTGTCAAATCTCTTTTTGAAGATCGAACAAGCAAACGTTGCCCTAGCCATCTTCTCTAGCAGGTAGAATTATGATAATTATGAGGTTATTCCACTCAAAACGGGTATAGTTGTTCATAGATGCATTTTTTCTCTTCATGTTTCAATATTTCTAGGGTTTAGAGTTATCACAAAAAGATAAAAATGGTTATCGATCTGTTTTAGTGTTTGTATTGATCATATGGCCAATAATCCCGCAGGTACGGGGACTCGAGCTGGTGTATGGATGAACTTGTAAAGATGAAGAAACGTGTGGATGAAGGAAAGCTTCAAGTCATTCCTATCTTCTACAAGGTTAGGGCAAGAGATGTAAGTGGACAGACCGGTGAATTTGGTGAGAAGTTTTGGGATCTTGCGAAGGCTTCTCGAGGAGGTCAGATCATGGAGTGGAAGGAAGCCCTAGAGTGTATCTGTAATAAGATGGGTTTGTCCTTGGGAGAAAACAGGTCTTACTAGTGTTTCTTCTGTATTTATTTTTATATTTTTATCGACAATATGCAATATGGATTTGCATTCGAGTGATAACACATCCACGGCACTATATACTCTCTTTTTCTTTTCTTTTTTTCAGTTAAGGTTTAAACTACAATAATAATAATAAAAAAAAAATTAATCCCCATAAGAAGGGTAAGATAGCTAAGGAAAATATGGTTTGACCGTATTCATCTTAAAGGAAGATTCTAGTAGTTGATAATTTTAGTTTAATTTGTTTTTGTAAATACATTTTACGGCATTATTTCGCCAATAAGACGATTGGATGATTTATTTAGTTCCCAAATGGTGTATTTAAAATTCTTAAAAGATATAAAAGTGACTTTCTGAAGATTTTTTATCTTTCATTTCTAAAGGCTTGACCGGCTTCATATTAAAAGAAGATTCTAGTAGTTCAAATGTTTTAGTTTAATATGTTTTTGTAAATAATTTTTATGGCACTAAAACGGTGGGATCATTATTTGGTTCCCAAGGGGTGTATTTAGAATTTTTAAAAGATATAAAGTGACTTTCTAAAGATTTTATCTTTCGTTTCTAAAGGTTTGACCGGCTTTATACTAATGGAAGAGTCTGGTACTTCAAATTTTTAGTTCAGTTTGGTTTTTAAGTAATTTTTATGGCAATAAGACGGTTGGATCGCTATATGGTTCCCCAAGTGGTGTATTTGGAATTTAAAAAAGATATAAGGTAACTTTCTAAAGATTTTATCTTTCATTTCTCAAGGTTTTACCGGCTTCATATTAGAAGATGCTAGTAAATTTTTAGTTTAATTTGTTTTTGTAAATAATTTGTATGGCATTTTTTCGTCAATAAGCCGAGTGGATCATTAGTTGGTTAGTGTGTATTTAGATATCTAGAAAGATATAATAAGGTGACTTTCTAAAGATTTTTATCATTCACTTCTTTGCCATATACTATCCTTCCAAATTTTTATCACATTTTATTGTCGGCTTGTCTCACATTTAAATATTATGTTATTCTGAAAAAGAAAAAAAAACAAATCGAATAATGGTTGGGAGAAAAGTATGCCAAAGGACTTTCAATCTTTGAATATTCTTCTCCTCTCCACTATCCTCTACTTCTTTGTTTCATTGGTCTTTCATCTTGTGGTTGTGTTCCTCATTGCTGTGACGTGGAACATTATTCTGATGAAAGAACAATATAAATGTTTTTTTTTTACCAAGTGGATAATGATCTAAATAGTTTTGAGATTTGAGAATTAGTTTTTAATGTCACTAGTTTAATTCTATTTAAACAATGTGATGTACGTTTTAAACATGGTATTATTGATGGCAGGTTTTAAATACTATAGGAAACTATGGATCAAAGATAAGAAATTCTTACGATTTATAGAAAATATAATAATAAAATTATTTTTGATATAGCTGAACGAAAAATGCATTCACGTATGCGAGACATTCATTAATTAGTTAACTTACAATATATTGCAGTTCTGAAGCCGATTTTATCAAGGAAATTGTTCAAGAGGTTGAGAAAGTTTTAGCCACATCTGCATGCGAGGATACAAAAGACCATCATTGTATCAAGTCCATCCAGAATAAGAAGGGAAAGATGCTTTATCAAAAGAAAAAAAAAGAGAAAGATAATCATTTATTTCCTATATCTCCAATATGCAAGAAATCAAAAGTCAAGACTGAGAGTCAAGAGCATCGGTTATTCAGCTGTCAATTCTCCTCGAAGATTTGGCAGCCGCTAGCTTCACGATTTGTGCCCTCTCTTCCATCACGGTTAAGTAAAGCACCTCTATGGATCCTCCAATCAAAGAGCTCAGCATCTTTCTCCAGCAATCATCATCCTCAAGCTCCTGCTATAGTCCGTCTTCTACCACATCTGGCGAGAACGGAACTCCAGACTCTTCACAAGCACGTCGTCCTCTCCACCTGCAATCCTCTTGCTCATTGATCGATCGATTCGGAACATGTTGTTTTCCTTTCCACCGGTGGATCTTCACTCTCTTTTTCTCTTCGAATTATACTTTGATTGTATTTCATTTCCTTTATAATTTTTGTATGTCTAGCCTTGTAATTGTTGGGTTTCCTTTAGGGCCTCATGTATTGGGTAGAATAAGTTGTTGTTTTTCAATAAGTTATAAAATCGTCAAAAAAAACACTAAAGAAGAAGAAGAAGAAGTTCTAGATATTTAAAACATGGAATTTTACGTAATACAGAGCACGAAGATTTTCAATTTAAATGTTTTACTTTCCATGGTTGTTTTGGGATTAGAGTCACTAGTCACTACCCTTTTTTGTATCAAATTTTCGTTTGTCAACAACGCTTTTTGTTTCATTAAGGTTCTTAAAAAACTTGCTCCTTTAAATATTTAATTGTTTCAGTTTCAATTTAATATTTTTGCTCCTTTCAATTGTGTAAGATAAAATGAAATGGAAAATGAAATTTTATACAATCACTTGTAGGGCAAGAAACAGAAAATAAAACACTTTTAAGAAGAAAGAGCTCTTAAATGAGTTTGGTGAGAAGAGAACAAATACTTTTTTTGATTAGATTTTTTTTTGTTAATTTAATTAGATATTTTTGAATGCTTGCATAAACACATATTATTAGTGGTGGACCTAGAAAATTATTTTAACAGTTATATTATTTAATATATACACAAAAAAATATTTTTAATGATAATATAAAAATAATAAAAACAATATAGAAATGATGAAAATAATAGAACGGCGAGGAGTATCAAGGATTAGAATGGCCATGGCCCAAATTAAAAAAAAAATAACGTAAGAAAAAGATGGAATGGGGACAATTTTTGAAGGGCCAGGGAAAGAGAAATCAACCATCTAGATAGAATAACTTAAGTACAATTAATCAACATCATTGGAAAAAAAAGTACAATGTATCAACATAAGAAATATTTATTAACCAGTGTTATCTGACCCTATATGCTTGAACGTGGTTCGCCCCTGCATGATTCTTATTTCTTGCACAAGAGCCAAGTTTAACCACAATCATTTTAAACTTTTTAAAAGAAAAAACCTATCTCACACGCACAAATTTTCCACTTGTCTTTTGTTTACGAATTTGCATCCATTATATTCCCACAAATGAATTATTTTTTCTTCCTGTTATTTTTTCAGTCCTCCTGGATTCTGATATTCTTTTTTGGTTACAGAAATCATGATATCTTTTGAGATGTGGTTAGTGCATCTAGTGTCCATCAATGTCTCTAGTATCTATACAGTTGTTTTTCACGCCGAAAATAACTTTTGTTCATCCTCCACATTCTCAAACTTATTTTCGTTGTTGGTTTAGCCTCTCATTCTTGTTCTTCAATTAAAAGTAAAAGAAAATTTTACCGTGGCCATCTTTCTTGCAGTAACCATTCAGGTTTTCTTGGAAACCACAACTGGTTTCTCCTTTTCTTGTTACTTTATCCTTAAATTGAGAAGAAAAAGCTTCTTTGAAATTTCTTTCAAGCTTTGATTCATGAACAACCAAAAGTCCTTCAAAAGCTGCTACATTTATTTTTCTCCGATATTTAGTTTCTTTCACTAGAGCCACCAGATTTCCGTTATGCCTTGGCATAGAGATTAAAGTTTTACAAATTACTTTACATGTCCCTTTTTATTTTTCCTCAAATGGTTCCATTTCATTTAAACATATTCATGCTCCTCTCAGTGAAAATCCTAAGATCGGCACGTGGTCGACGACATTATCTTCCTAAACACCATACCGGTGATGGTATATTGATGTTGGTCTATTTCCAAATTGTGATTTTTGGTTGAGTGCTTGGTGGAGTTTCAAGAGTTTCCATAGAAGTTCTCTTGGTTTTCTGTGGTCGTGGCGAAACTTCATTTTCTACAGCATTCCAAAAATCACAAAGGATTTATGTCGTCTTCACTTTTGTCGTCCAAAATCCATAATTTTGACTGTCAATAATAGCAACGTTGGCTTGATGCGTGTAGGTGTGATGCCATGATTACTTGTATTTTATCATTGTTAACACAAAGAAGACAAAGACTTCAGATGCTTCAGAGTCTTCTAAACGACTGGACCAGAACAATGAGAAGCCCACATCCAAACAGCTGCAACGGTCATCTTTTCCTGCAAACACAAAAGACAAAAACAGAGAAGAATCAGAGAAAGAACAAATCTTAATGAATCACTGCCGTACTACTTCAATACCGCTCAGCAACCGATTTCAAATCCTGGACAGTAGTGTGAGGTGGTAGGAGGAGCTGTCAATTGAGTTGCTTATTGTACACTCTATAAAGAGTAAAGTTGTAATCGGAAAAATTAAGAGAGAGGTTTTACATAAAAGAAATGAAATTTGTCTTTTCTTTTCTTTTACACAGTAAAAGCTTTCTATTTTTATTGGTATCAGAACAATGGCTAACACCATTGAAACATATTCTCTTTCAGTTCTAAACATCACAACTGGGTTACAGTAAAGCTAACAGAGAGGAATTATATTTTCTGGAAAGCTCGATTTGAATCCTTTTTGTCTGGTCAAAATCTACTCGGCTTTTTCACTAGATTTATTGCAGCACCCACTCCATAGCTTCCAGTTCCAGCCATAGATGGATGTGTCAATCAAGTCTGAAACCCGGATTACTTAGCTTGGGTCAGGTCAGATCAAGTAGTAAAAGCATGATTTTTGGGGTCTCTGTCTGGAGACATTCTTCGTGAAGTTGTCTCAGCAATAACTTCTCAAGAAGTCTGGCTCATTCTTGCAAAGTACTTCAACATATCCTCTTCATCTCGTTTGTTTGAGCTGCAGAGAAAGCTTCAAACAATCTCCAAAAACGAAAAATCTATGATTGAGTACCTGAAAAAACATAAAAGAAGTTTGTGAGCAACTATCATCCATCGGGAATCCAGTCAATGAGAAAATGAAGATATTTGCAGCATTACACGGTCTTGGAAGAGAGTATGAACCTATCAAAACCACCATTGAAGGTTCAATAGATGCTCCATTAGCACCAACCTTTGAAGAAGTAATACCAAAACTCATTGGTTATGATGATAGGCTCACAAGTTATGAACTAGTTCCTGCTGTTTCGCCTCACTCGGCTTTTAACACTGCTAGGTCAAATGAATCTAGCTACTATCAAGAAAATAACCGAGGAAGAGGAAGCCCTTACTACAGATCCGGTTCCAACAGAGGAAGGGGCTTCTTTTCCACAAGAGGTCGAGGTTTTCATCAGCAAATAACACCAAGTCCCAGTTCAGTAAGTTCGTATGGAGAAGGTAATAGAGTAGTGTGTCAGATTTGTGGTAAAATGGGCCATCCAACAATCAAATGTTGGCATCGTTTCAACAATAGCTATCAGCATGAAGAACTACCTAATGCTCTCACAGCTATGCGAATCACTGATGTCGCAGAACACTCAGGCCAAGAATGGTACCCAGACACTGGAGCTACAGCTCATGTTACTAACTCTCCTCATCATCTACAGCAATCTCAGCCATACAATGGGTCAGACTCCGTGCTTATGGGAGATGAGAACTTCCTACCTATAACTCACATAGGATCAACAAGCATTTCCTCAACCTCAGGTAAATTACCACTAAAAGATGTTCTTATTTGTCCTTATGTTGCGAAACCACTGTTATATGTGTCAAAACTAACCAAGGACTATCCTTGCGCCTTTGAATTTGATTGTGATGTTATGCGTGTTTATGATAAGGAAACAAAGAGGTTGCTAACTCTGGGAAGCACCCATCATGGTCTATACTTGTTGAAGGATGCTCCTTGTCAAGCCTTTTATTCTTCCAGACAACAATCAACGAATGATGAAGTTTGGCATTGGAGATTAGGCCATCCAAATCCCCAAGTACTTCAACAACTGTCAAAGACCAAAGCTATCATTATAAATAAGAGTACCAAGTCTGTGTGTGAAGCCTACCAGCTTGGGAAGAGTACAAAATTACCTTTTTTAGTTTCAACTTTTGTCACTTCTAAACCTTTACAGAGGATCCACTGTGATCTTTGGGGACATGCTCCTTTAGTATATGTACAAGGATTGTGTTATTATGTTGTGTTCATTGATAACTCTTCTCGTTATAGTTGGTAATATTCACTGAAATTAAAGTCTAATTTCTACTCAGTTTTCAAAACATATCAAACCTTGGCTGAAAACCGGTTTCAAAAAAAATAAGAGACATTTCAGTGTGATGGAGACGGTGAATTCATCAGCACTCAATTCCTAAAATAGCTATAAGAATCAGCAACAACATATATCTTGTCCATATACGCCACAGTAGAATGGTTTGGCTGAAAGGGAACACAGACATGTGATTGAGTTAGGTATATCCATGCTATTTCACAGTAAAGTACCTCAAAAATATTGGGTGGAGGCTTTTTTCACAGCAAATTTCTTAAGCAACCTTCTTCCTTCATCGGAATTAGAGAACAGTTGCAGCCCCTATGAGACTCTCTTTGGTCATACTCCGAATTACACATCACTAAGAGTATTTGGCTGCTCTTGCTATCCAACTCTTCGAGACTATGCTGCAAATAAGTTTGATCCAAGATCGTTGAAATGTGTGTTTCTCGGATATAATGTCAAGTATAAGGGCTATAGATGTTTACTTCCTACAACATGAAGAGTTTATATCACTCGCCATGTTATTTTTGATGAGACTTCGTTTCCCTTTGAAACCACTTACCAAAACCTGCTGCAAACCAATGCATCTTCTCTCATTTTAACCTGGTAGAGCTATGTAAACACAGATATGTCATCTGATTCCTTATATGCTACAACAGAAACAGAGTGCTCAACATCAACTCACATTATCACTGTAAGAAGTACACCAATTCAACCAATAGAAACATCAGTTCTTCAAGAAAGAACACAAGTCTCAGCCACTGAAAATGAGAGTACATAAGTGTTACCTACGGATGGGGAGGAAAGTCATGGGTGTACGGTAGGCACAGAACCTGATCCTATAGGCAACATCTCTTCTTCCTCATCTAGTAGTTATGACACAGCTATATCCCCTCCTCTAGTGACTCATGAAGCAGAGCCTTCTGATAATTTGTGACAAAACAATGCAGCTGCAAACTTCTCAATCCACTCATCAAATGCAAACAAGATCCAAAGTAGGAATTTTCAAGTCAAATCCTCGATATGCTTTACTTACACACAAAGTATCATATACAAAGCCAAAGACTGTTACAACAACTTTAAAAGATCCCGGTTGGAACATGGCTATGAATAAAGAAATAGGAGATTATGTTGAAGCTCACACATGGTCTCTTGTACCTTATACTTCAGACATGCATGTCCTAGGAAGCAAATGGGTGTTCAGAACCAAGCTTAATGTTGATGGTTCTCTTGATAAACTCAAAGCTAGATTGGTTGCAAAGGGTTTTGATCAAGAAGAAGGGGTTGATTACTTAGAAACCTACATCCCTGTGGTAAGAACCCGAACTATAAGATCTGTTCTTCACTTAGCTACTATTATGAACTGGGACATAAAGCAAATGGATGTGAAAAATGTGTTCTTGTACGGTGATCTTACAGAAACCGTCTATATGACACAACCCACTAGCTTTGAGGATAAAACAAAGCCAAACCACATCTGTCACCTGCACAAATCCCTCTATGGACTAAAATAGTCACCAAGAGCTTGGTTTGACAGATTCAACAACAATCTTCTTGAGTTTGGTTTTACCTGCAGAAAACCAGATCCCTCCTTATTCATCTAAATCAAAGGAAAATATATCATTCTTCTACTTCTATATGTAGATGATATGATCATAATAGGAAATAGCTCAATTACCATATATGCACTTCTTAATGATCAAAACAAATAATTTATAATGAAAGATCTTGGCAAAATTCACTCACATCAAGAAGGTTGTTCTTATCCCAACAAAAGTACACAGACGATTTACCATAGTAGCAGCAATGGAAAACTGTGCTCCTTCCCCAACACCTCTTCCCTTGCAACTGAACAAAGTCCCATATCAATATAAGATTTTCCCAAATCCCACATATTTTAGAAGCTTGGCAGGAAAACTGGAATATCTCACCTTGACAAGACTTAATATTCAGTTTACTGTGAACTACGTATGCCTAAAGATGCATGAACCAACAATGGCAGACTATATGCTTCTAAAGAGGATTATGAGATACATCAAAGGTAAGATCACCATGGGAAATACCTTTAGAAAAAACACAGATTGTACACTAAGGGCTTATAGTGATAGTGATTGGGAAACTGTCAGAAGACACGAAGATCAACATGAGGCTATTGCACTTTTCTTGGCGACAACGTTATATCATGGTCGTCTAAGAAACAAAATTCAGTTTCACGAAGCTCCACCAAAACAGAGTACATATCTCTCTCTGAAACTGCCTCTGAACTCACGTGGCTGACAACAGTGCTCAAGTCACTTGGCATAACACTGTTGAAAACTCCTAAACTATATTGCGACAATCTTTCAGCAGTATATCTCACTACAAACCCTACTTTTCACCTACAGACAAAACATTTTGGCATTAACTATCATTACGTGCGGGAAAAGGTGGCGCTAGGTTCACTCCTGGTAAAACACATTCCACCTACAATCTAAGATACAAATTCGGTGTTGATGTGCCACCTACACCAAATTTGAGGAGGGCTGTTAACATAAAAAAAAAAGACAAAGACAAAGACTCCAGATGCTTCGGAGTCTTCCAAACGACTGGGCCAGAACAATGAGAAGCCCACATCAAAACAGCTGCAACGGTCATCTTCTCCTGCAAACACAAAAAAAAACAAAAACAGAGAAGAATCAGAGAAAGGACAAGCCTTAATGAGTCACTGCCGTATTAATTCAATACCACTCAGCAACCGATTTCAAATACTAGACAATAGTGAGAGGTGTTAGGGCTAGCTGTCAATTAAGTTGCTTATTGTAAACTTTATAAAAATCAAAATGGTAATCGGAAAAATTAAGAGAGGGGTTTTACATAAAAGAAATGAAATTTGTCTTTTCTTCTCTTTTACACAGTAAAAGCTTTCTACTTTCAATCATATTGATCTTCTTGATTATTATTTTTCTTGCTTAGTGCTTCGGCTTGTGATCGATAGTTCCTCAAACCATTCTGGCTTTGATACTATCTTACAAAACTGATATATAACTTTATTAATCAGCCTCTCATTAGTATCTTCAAATCTAAAATCCACAAAACTAAATAAAATGCTTAATCCATGACGAAGGAAAAAAGTACTTATAGAACGTAAATACGCGTCATCTCCTCAACAAACAACTAGAAGAGAATATTGAACGTAATTGTGCCTGCGATTTGTCCATGGGATGTTGCCACGTGTAATATTAGAAAAACATGTATTTAATAACTAAATCTAATCCAAGATATACAACAGGAGCCTTCAACAAGTATTTCTGTATCGTTAAAGAACAGTTAGCGGGGGAAAAAAGATGAAAAAGAAACAAAGAACATCCCGTGTGCGACGAGTGTGTAGTCAATGTCAGTCAAGTCGTCCCTTTTATAATCTCTACAATTAGCATATCCAAATAACTTGTATACATAGTGTCAATCATGCAGACCATTTATAGATAATTTACACCAAAAGTATTACACATTCTCTTAAACTATCAAAACCCTACAAATTAGAGTCGTTCCCCATGACGATTTTTTCTCTCACCAGCATCCATCGAGTATTCCTCAGTTTCCGAGGAGATCATTTGCGCTACAGCTTCGTTAGCCACCTTCTTGACGCCTTTGAGAGATATGAATCTTTGTTTTCGTTAACAAAGACGAGCAGAGAGGAAAAGGCATGACAAACCTCTTTGTAAGGATCAAAGAGTCGAAGATAGCTCTAGTCATCTTTTCTAGCAGGTACTATTCAGACTTGTGAGTCAAGAGAACCTCTGATTATATGTCTTCTTCATTCAACCTACTTCAAATAAAAAGTATAACGATTCTCCTTATATATGCATATTATTCTTGATAGGTTTTCACGTTAGTCTGAATTTTGGGTCTAATATTTCTAGTTAGTGTTCCCCGGTCATCCATGTTTGATCTTTTATAGTATGACCAATAATTCCATAGGTATGCGGAGTCGAGTTGGTGCATGAATGAGCTTGTGAAGATGAAGGAAAGCTTCAAGTCATTCCCATCTTCTAAGGCTTCTCGAGGAGATCAGATCAAGGACTGGAATGAAGCCCTAGAGTGCATATCTAAAAAAATGGGTTTATCCTTGGGAGACAAAATTTATTTGCTGATTCTTTTTGGCCAACAACATGCATTATACAGATTTACTTAGGTGGAGTTATTGATTGTTGTATTTTAATGGAATTTGATGTATTAAAATCCAAGAAAGAATTCACTGTTATTCAATTGTGTATTTGAAAAAATACAATAAAAGCTCTTGTTATTGGATAAAACATTTGTTTGATGTATTTTAAAATACATTGAGATGTTTTTCAACGTCAACATGATTTTATTAGACTTTAATAAGAATGGATTATGATGTAATTTTTTGATCAAAAATATGAATAAACAAAATACCATCTCTTTCTCTAGTATTTCTAATACCTCTCATCTCTTCTCTCTCTTCCAAATCCTTCTATCACACCAGAGACTCACAACAGAGACGGATGATCACCACCACCATTTCCCCGCCGCGTCGCTGACAAAGGAGAAAAAAGGATTGGGACGTTCATGTTCTTCCAAACAGATCCTCTAAATCCTTGATCAAGGTAAGCTTTTGCAATTTCGGTTAACATTAGAATATAGAGCTGGATTTTACCTCCAAAATTTGCCAACGTAACCTTTCAATATCACTGTTATTGTGGGAATAGTTTATTGCTTATGTCGATGTCAAAAGCCTACTCACAAATATTTTAACATGTCCACTATCATGGCTCTTTGTTATATCTCTCAGCTTTGTGCTTCCCATTTGTCTGGAAGTAGACATTATATTTTCTTCCAGAACTTGATCTTTTGTCTTAGCTCAAAACCATGTTTCGAGTTTGCAATTAGTATGAATCTATGTTGGTTACAGCTTGATGGGATCCTTTGTTCTGTTTGGAGGGTTCTTTTCGTCTGCATCAGATTTTAGAGTAACCGTGAGTAGTACAGTGAATCAGACGCTCTGCAATGATAAGTATTTGCTAGATGTAGCAGTTGTTTCAGTTAGGAACCGTTGGTTCTGAGTTCTGACGCATCCTTAAGCTGTTCACTCTTCCTATCCTAATCCATTACTGTTTTCTTTACTCTTCCATGCTCCTTCGGCGAAACAGAGACACTTTACTCTATTTTCAGACACTTGAATATATGAAATCACTCAACTATTGTGGTGGGTTATACAGGGATCTTGAGCTGAAGGGTCTAACGGGGAAGTCGTGGTTGAGACTTGAGAAGCCTCATCTTTGTCTTTGAAAAATGTTATTAAATATATGGATATGAAACTTTATCATTATTATGTTTTGTGACACATGTTGTTAGCAATAAACTTTGATTTTTTCTTATTCTTATGAGTTATTTTTTGGTTCAAATACAACTTTATCATGCTAAACTTTCTGTTAACAAATGTGAATCGTTTAACCAACATTGTATGTGGTGAACTCATAGAAGCAAATGTTTTTTCAGATTAATAGGGAAAAAACGTGTGCGAAGTTTAATAAACGTATAGGGACAATTATTTTATCCTCCATGATTTTCAAATACAAGGCAATCCATAAAAAATTATTCCGGGTTACAAAAGCCCACTTATATGTCTTGAATTCATCTAAATCCAATAAAATAACTGTAAATTTAGTCAATTAAAATCAGTTGAAAACCAAATCCAATAACATCTCCTTATTTATAGTTTTGCCCAATTGTTTCCCCACATAGACGGTCAGATAGCTAGGGTCGGGTACCTATGGTTAAGAGATTTGATCTTAAAGGGAAGATTTTAATAGCTCAAGTTTTATTTTGATTTGTTTCTTGTACATTGGTTTATTGTGGCATTTTGATTTTGAAACTTTACATGGGTAGATAAATAAGAATTATTTAGAAGACATTTAGAGTATGCCCATCAATGGTATCTCATAGAGTATCTCACAATTGAAAAAAAGATTTAATAATATTTTAATGAAGTGATATCTAAAAAAATGGAGAAACTTATCCGATAGTCTCTCCATGGAGAAACTTTGGTGAAAGCTTCTCTTTTTAAAACTCACCAATTTTAATATTATTATTTTGAGATGAGGAATCTCTTTTAAAAAATGTGTATATAAAAATATGTGAGTCCTGGGCAGCTATTTAATTAGTTTATGATATTACTCGGGGTTTTTTGGATAGTAAAATCACAATCACATGAGATGTGAATGAAAGAGGAGGATCTACCAAACCGTCAAAGAACTAGTTACATTACATATACCAATCTACTATCTTATTATATAAATTTTGGTTGCATTTACTATATTTTGATATGTGTAAAAATAATAATTAACAAAATCATGAACATGTTTGATGGAATTTTAACACATGTAAAAAATATTATTTATTTTTGTTTTCAGGAAAACATCCAAAAACAAAATTAAATAACAAAATAACATAATATTTTTAAGGGTGGAACGGTTTGAACAACCAATGCTTGTAAGGAGCAGTGAGATGCAAAGGGATTGAAGTTTCGAGAATTTGAGAAATCAAGGATTGGTAGAAAAGAAAAGGAAGATTAACATATAATCATCAATGATTTTTATCTTGTATCATAGATTTTATATAAGTTCTGAAGATGAGATGTATCATCGATTGGACCGGAAGAGACAATTGAAGCTGATTACATATAGTTTCAAATCCAGATTCGTGACTATATAAATATAGACGGTGAGACTTTTGTTAGAGATTAAAAATTATGTGGATGAGAATACAAAGACGAAAAAAAGAAAATTACCAAAACCAAACAACTTCATAAATAAAACCCGAGATAGGAATAAAAAATAAGAACTGGTGACTGAAGAACTGAGCTAGAAGATGTTGTCAAAAATTGAAAAGAGACAAAGAAATGGCGAATGGATTTGGCGAGTAAAAGTACAAGAGAAAAAATATATTCGATTGAAAACCAAGATAAAACCCGGAACATAGAAAAATCCTAATCATTATCTTTAGCCTCCCTCAGCATCCTAAAATCTTAAAGCATCTCTCTCACTGACTATATATATCAAGTCTAGCTAGTTTCTGTTTAGCCCACTTCATTCGGAAAACCTTAAAACATGAAGAGTCACAACAGAAACACCATCTATGTTACATTTATAGCATTTTATAAAGTTTTTAATTTATTTTTTTGGTTTGGATTAAAAGAAATTATCATTTTAATTCGTCAAAATTATAGATCCATTTATTTTTTTGGTTTGGGTTAAAACAAATTATCATTTTTGGCAGAGAAATTATGGATCCGTTTTAGTCAAAAAAATTATAATTTTTTTATTTTGATGAAAAATTATGGATTTGTATTTTTGTTAACAAAATTACGGAATCGAGTTTTTTTGCAAAAAAAGAATCAGTTTTTGGTGAAAAAGTGTAAATTTTTTTATTTTATCGGAAAAATACAGATTTCATTTTGTTAAAAAAAAATTATGGAATTGATTTTTTTTGCGGGAAAAAGATCAATTTTTGGCAAGAAAATTATTTATAAAATTTTTTAAAATATTTTATAAGATCTTATAAATTTTTTTTATAAAACCATATAAAAATATATTTATACAATTTTATAAGATTTTATAATGCCTTATAAGGTTTATAAATAACTTATATAAACACTTTTATAAAGTTTTATAAGGCTGTTATAATATTTCTTATAAAGTCTAAAGTTTTTATAAGGATTTATAAAGTAAAATTCCCGCCAAAAATTTAATTATGTATTTTTTTAATTAAAATGAAAATCTGTAATTTTTTGTCAAAAAAAACAGATGAGTAATTTATTTCCTAAAACTTAATTATGTACTTTTTTTTTTTTGCTAAATATAGCCCAAAAACTTCATTTGATGCTTCATAAGATAATTGCATTTTAATAAAAAAGTACATGTGGCATAAATAAAAATATGTGCTAAATGTGGCACAAAAATTTTATTTTGTACTACTTAAGAAAATTTCCCAAAATCGTGCTCAGAATTTTAGAGACTTAAGATAAAATAATTTTTCTTTTTGCATAACCACAAAGTTCAGACAAAAATCTTTTTTTTTTTTACATTGCTTTTTTAGAATGTTCCTCCTCCCAAGTAGACAATAACTCGTGATTTCTTTTTCATGATCTAGTCTTTTTCGATGAAGCCAGTAGAACAAAAGTCACTTTATACGTAACTAAAATTTAACATGTTAATTTGTACTAAATTAGAGATAATTAACATTATTTACACAATCTATAAAAATAAAATATATTCTATTTTCTTAAGGTATAAAATTTTAATCTTATGCTATTTTTATAATCTATTTTCTTAATTAACATTATTTTCAGTATATAAAAATATAAAATATTTTGTATAATATTAGAAATATTTCATAATGTTTTTTAATATGTGAAATAGAATATTAAACTCAACAAAATACATATTTTATCAATATATTTTTAAAAAAATTTAGGACCTAAATTTATTTATTATTTTGAAGACCTAACGCGAATGTCTATTTTATTATACTTTAGGCGCGCCTCTGCTAGCTGCATGTACTTAATTAAGTCCTTTATAATATTTGACTAATTTAAACCAATTTAATATGCGGTTTTATGTTTATATTAGTTGTATGTTTTCGTCATTTTATATCAATCAAAAGTCAATAAAGGGTTATTAGTGGATCATAACTTTAACTAATATCAAGATCCATAAACAATCTAATTTGTATTTAAATATAAATTATAGTACACTAAAATTGATACACTAGTCCATTAATACACAATGCATACACTAAAATTGTGTTATGGATTCTTAAAATCAAGTGTTAATTCAGTTAGTGTCTTAATGAGTACTACGACTAAATAATCCAGTATTTACTTCTTCTTTTTTCTTCTAAAATTCATAGTGCTTTCTCTTAGAAATTGCCTTTAGTTGTAGCCTTGTAGGCCGTTCACTGGATTCAAGATTCAATTATTTTTTGTCCTTGTGTTTAGCTGGCACGTCCTTTAAGGTGGTATATCCACCACGTGCATGCATGACAATTGTTGTAAATTCTTACGTCCAAAATAAAGGAAGATACTGATTGGTTAAGGTCGTTGGCTTGATCTATAGTCCTACTATTTTTGTTAACACGTGTTTTGTAGGTGTTTGAGAAGTTAGTGAAAAGAACAAATAATATTGCAGAATTCGTCTTCTCAGTTTTATTTCCGTTTTACACATTACAACTTTATTAGCTGTGTCATTGCCCCAATCACAAAGTTGATTGTGATTTTCTTACTTCTTTTTTTCAAATGTGTAAAAAACATACAGTTACAAAGGTTTCAGAGTACGCAAACAAAACAAAAAAAATTGTATGATCTTTAAAATTTATTAGAAAATTTGATGTATAAGTAAGTAGACGGAGATAGAAGTCTTTATTTTCTTATAAATTTTATATAGTAGCTTAACGTAATAATAGAAGTAAAAAAAATTAAAGCTTTTGGTAAAAAAATTCTACTGAACAACTCGCGTGCCCCAGTTTCTCATCAACTCGTAACTGTACTGGTGAAATAAATTTAATGGGCTGAGACGTGGACCTATTTCGTCTGAACGGGGTAGAGGATATCGGAGTGTTACTATGGAAAGAGGCAGTCAACAAAATCATTGGCTTATTAAGCGGCGACGTGAATGGGCTCATCGATTTCAACAACTTGACTTTGTTTGTGTTCAATGCGACAATAATCAATTTGGTGATAAGTTAGCTATAATGACTCGTTCACAAGGCTAGATTCATGTACTTATGTACCTATTTTTATCCTCCTCTTTGTATTGATTCAGCCTTGTTTAACGACTATCTAAACCTTTGGTCTAATTGAAATCATAAATAGATGTGGAAAAAAAATCACCTTTTATTAACATAGTCACTTCTTTAAGTATTTTAGTAATTTATTCTTCTCTTGTTCCTTCGGCCACGATCCAAAGTTGGCCCAAGCTTTCTTCAAGTGGAGTGATGCTTGAGTCTCAAATTTGTCGTCATTTTTTTGGGTCCTCAGTCCTCAAATCTTGAAATCCTCATTTCCTTTCGCTCCATCAGCAAATCTTTCCAGGAGGATAAGATTATTTGGCAATATACGAATCGGACAAACACACACTTCGAAATATCTATCTATTAACCATCTCTTTTTTAATTAAAAATGGTTATTAGATATGTCGAAATATCTAAAACCAACGGATCCCTTGGAATTGTGAAACCAACTTGCCCGACCGTATCTAGGTCTATCCGATTCCGATGTGTGCCTTTGCAATGATAGATACATTTTTGTAGGCTCTACCTCATATCTAACTTGCTAGTTCTATAGCTTACTAATAAAACGGTGTGTGGCCCTTTAACATAAAATAATTTAACTTTATAAAAAAAAGTGTCGTTGACACAAAAAAAAAACAAAAACAAATCAAATTAGAAACACGTTAACTTACAAGGACGGACCAGAAATAGTATATGAAAATCAACACAACTCCAAGTCTTTCGAATTCTTAGACTTGGTCTAACCGACGATACACATACATCTTGGATATGAGCAAGAACGCAAAGAAAGCAACAGCGGTGAAAGCGGCTAGCAACCCATAAAAGTAATCGACATGGGCTCGGTTCAGGTTAGTGTTGAACCAGCCGTCATTTCCGGTAGCCCAAACAATCACAGTAATGAGAAAACCACTCAAGAAGCTCGAAAGACCCATCGCACTCAAAGAAAGGGCGAGACCAATGCTCCTCAGCTCTGTTGGGACTTGGTCGTAGAAGAATTCTTGTGTTCCCACAAGAGAAAATACATCGATCATACCAAGTAACAAATACTGAGGGACGAACCACCAAATGGACATTGGAACGGTTACGTCTGGTCTATCAAGAAGCCCATGTTCCTTAGCGATATTCAGCCTTTTAGCTTCTATCAATGCCGCGAGCACCATATTGAAGCTTGAAAGCACCATTCCGGCTCCTATTCTCTGGAGCATAGTGATCCCAAAAGGCTTTTTGGTAATCATTCTAGCTATAGGGATAAACACATGCTCATATATCGGGATTGAGATAAGAATCGATACACCGGTGAATGACGATAAAGAAGCCGCTGGGATTTCTATTCCCGGTAAGATTCTTCTGTCCACCGTAACGCCTTGCTTCGTGAAGAAAGTCATGAACTGAGCGTATGGAATCGTACTTATCACCGATGTGATCCATATTGGAATAAGCCTAACCAAAGCCTTAGCATCTTCCACGTCCCTACTACTACATGGCTCTGTACCTTCTTCTCCTAATAGCATCGCTGTTGCTAGGAAACTTGTCACACAAGATAACTCAAATTAACTCAAAAAGAGTAAACAAAACAAAAAAAAATCAAACTGATTCAGAATATTTGGAACTTACTCAAGTCGACCTTTACGTATCCCGGACGGACCATCCTCCAACAGACCCGAATGTTCTAAACTCAGTTTCCGATTCTTGAACGCAGCAACAAAAACTCTACCGATTCTAGCAAAATAGTTATTACTAATAACATCCTCGCTATATCTCTTTGGGTATCTATAAATTTTTCTCCCGAGCAAGAAAATAGCAAGAGCCATAACCATAAACAAACAAGGGATTCCAAAACCAAACGCCCAATTAACATTATCTTGCACGTACGAAACCACAATAATCGATAAGCTTATTCCAGCTGATAAACTCATGAACCACCAATTGAAAAACGATCCTCTCGCTATTACCTCCTTTGGATCTTCCGCATCAAATTGGTCCGCACCAAACGCTTGAACACACGGCTTATGTCCACCTTGTCCAATCGCAACCAAATAGAGAGAACAGAAGAATAATATATTCACCCAAAAAGATGGTTTAGCAGAAGAAGCGTTGTTACGTTGCTCAGATAATTCCATTATGATTAAAGAAGCTGATAATGTCAATAGTCCTAGTCCCTGTAATAATAATAATCATCCCCTAAATTAATCTAGAACCCGGTTTAAATTTTATAGCAAAATCAAACCGGTTTAATAGAAGATACCGTACCAGTATGTAGATTAGGGAAGCTACAAGAATTGTACGGTAACGACCAAGATAAGCGTCTGCTACCAAAGCTCCTAAAATAGGAAGCATCGACGCAGTTCCTGACCATGTGTTCACATTCACGGCGGCGGCCGCCGTCGATTGTCCGAGTGGTCCGGTGAGGTATGTTATCAAATTGCATGCAATTCCAAAATAAGCAAACCTCTCTGCTACTTCCACACCTGAAATTGTTTTTCAATTTAAGATTATGATTTAGGAGGAAGAAAACAAAAAGTAAATCGATTCGATTTTTTTCCTAAACTCCTTCACCTATAATGAACCAGGCTGATCGCCATCCACCGGTGGAAGATTTTCCGGCGGGAACTCCACGGTGATCGACGGAGTCGCTGACGTAATCTTCTAAAAGTGCAACTTCCTCTTCAGGTAGATTCATTTCTAGCCAATTGAAATTTAGGAATATCTGTGGAAACTTTGGAGGGTAATTAGATTTTTATGCTAAATCTGTTCGTCCGACGCAACTGATGAACACGATTAAATTAAATTTTGATATTTTTGGTTAACTCAACTTTCTAGTTATATACTATGTATATCTTTTTTCGTTTCTTGGAATGCCATCTAATATATATTATTATTTTATTATTACGCTTTTTTTTTGGACAAGTGATACACAAGCTATATATATTACATGTTTAAACATCTTCTTTTTGGACAAGTGATACACGAGCTATATATTTTACATGTTTTGTTTACAATCAAAAGTCAACTATGAGGGGTTATTGGATCACTTCTTAGAATGAATAACCATAAACGTAGAGGATTGGTTTAATTCTTAACCCTATTTATCTGTCGCGTGTTCCGTATTCATGATTAAATATTCTTATCTTCTAATTACCTGTCACTTCATTCTTCTCTTTTGCTTTCAAGTTGCAAGCAGCAAGGTTAGAATTTTCCACGTGCAATTCTATGATCCTAAATTTTATTTTGGCTAAGTTGTCTTTTAGGGTGTCTGTGATCACTATAAAAAAACAGCGTGGACGTTTTCGATTGGATTCTTTTATCTGTTCTAGATGGTCGGAAATATAACATTTGTCGAAAATCTGTTAGTATTTTCGACGGATAACCGATATCGGAAATCCGTCAGTAAATCTGTATCTGGAATCCACGGATAACCGATATCGGAAATCCGTCAGTAAATCCGTATCTGGAATCCGTCGGGATACGACTGTCGGAAATCCGTCGAAAATCCATCCGAAGTCCATTGGAATTTTTTTTTTCAAGTATTAAATAGTATTATTTAAAAATCTTTTCAAGTATTAAATAGTACTATTTAAAAATCTTTTGAACTAATTTTATTTTTAGTTTCGTACATTATAATTTTTATTTTTATGGAATTTATTTCTGTTTATTTAATTTAGTGCATTTAAAAAAAAAAAAATTTATTTTTTTATTTCAAAACCAATTTTATGGGTCTAAAGTGAAATATATAAAAAAAATTAAAATTATATTATCTGTCGGTTACATAACCGTCGGTTTCACGTCGGTTACACAACCGTCGGTTTCCCGTAGGTTTCACCACCGTCGGTTACAGTACCCGTCAGTTTATCGTCACTAACCTTTTACGACGGGAAACCGACAGGAAATGGGTTAACCTACCGACGGTTATACTGCCGGTATACTATCATTTACTATTTGTCGGTATTCCGTCGGTTGTTTTCCGACAGATGACCGATGGGAATTGACTTTCCGACAACGTAGATACGACACTCCTTCCCGTAGTAAAACCCGTCGGTTATGGCTATTTCCGACGAGTTACCGACGGATCTGACCATTATAAACTGTTTGGTTTTTTGTAGTGAGTGTATTAGTGTCTACGGCGAATATTAGTGTCTACGGCAAATTAATCTTTTCAAGTATTAAATAGTTTATAGGTCTTGTCCGACAGTTAGTCGCTGCGACTGCAATAATGAAAAAGAAAATTATTATAAAAAAGACAATAATTACCGTTGAAGATGATTGACAGTGTTGCTAAAAATTATCATTGATGTTATTAATGAGACGTTGGAATTTTTGGCGATATTTTTTAGATAACGCGATTACTGCAACAACACTTTTATTTTAGTAACATTTCTGACAATATCGTTTTATTTATTTATTATAGTTATCATCGTTTTGTTTTATCGTAGTCGCAGACTCAGTGATGATAAAGTAAATAACAGGACATATATAGATTGATTCTTATTTTGTTTTCAAGATATAAAACCTTAGCTAATATCATTGCGCCAACCAGAGGAGATGGATTTTGACTGTTACTTTGTCTTTTTAATGTGCAAGAAAAATAAGAAAATTTTCAGACTATTCAAAATTCTGTTTACGACGATTATGTCCGACAACAAAATTCCGCATACTGCTGACTGGTTCGTACTTTACGTTTGTTTCGTTGATTGTAGATTTGTTGTTGGTTGAAAACATTTTTTATGATGTCAATTTTTGTTTTTGGGATAACTTTGATGTAAGACTACATATATATATATAAAAGGACTACATATGTATAGTCAGATGAATATAAAAAGAATCTTGATATTATCAAGACGTGCACCCAAGGAAAAGATAATGTTTGCTGATGAACGTGATACGTGTACAACTCAGATTCTCTATTTCTCACTACTCTCAAGTCCCAAACATTAAGAACTTTGTGGGGCCAATTTATCTAGGAAACTATATGGGCCGAAGTGTGGATTTAATTTGTCTTTTGACCATCTAAAATTATATATATTTTTAATTTATATTTATTTTGATATATAAGTTTTTGTAGATGATTATATGTTAAAATTTTGTCCATGAAACAATTACGCTTGAATTTTTCCTTTCTAATTTAGAGTTTAGTTTTTGTTTTAAAATTGTTTTTATAATGTTTGGGTTATCTATTTTATAATTTAGAGTTTAGTTTGTATTTTGGTTAAAATCTATAATTTAGGGTTATATTTTTACTTTAGTTAAAATATTTGGCTTCTCTATTTTTTAATTTAGGCTTTAGTTTTATTTTAAATTTTCTTTTATAATGTCTGAGTTTTCTAGTTTATAATTTAGGGTTTAGTTTTTAGTTTGATTAAAATCTATAATTTAAAGTTATATTTTTAGTTTGGTTAAATAATAACTTATCAATTTTATAAATATGGACAAAATTTATGGTTAAAATAAAATGTTCATGATTTTTGGAAATTTATTCATGTGATTTCGAATCTATGTTTATTTTGATCCACGAGTTTTCATAAACAACTATATGTTATATTTTTGTCCATGAAACGATTATGTTTGGTTTCATCCTTTACAATTTAGGGTTTATTTTTGGTTTTAATTTTTTTAATAATGTTTAGATTCTCTATTTTATAATTTAAGGTATAGTTTTTAGTTTGGTTAAAATCTATAATTTAGAGTTATAGTTTTAGTTTAGTTAAAATATAACTTATTAATTTTATAGACATGGACAAATTTATGTAACTAAAATATTCATATTTTTAGGAAAAGTATTTATGTATTTTTGGAAAAATTCATCGGAAATTTTACGTAAATAAAATGTCTATATGTTGTTGTGGATTAATTTTTTTTTAAGATGAGGAAAAAATCTGTTGCCGAATCATTATAGCAAATGACATATTTCGAACTTTCCTCCTATAAAATGGTAATTTTGGTAAATCTCCCTAATAAAAAAGACATATACAATTCATATATTTCTTCTAAGACGAAAGTTAGGCTCAATGTAAACGTTCTGCAAGTAGTTCAATAGATCAATATATAATTATTTTTAAAATATTTTTGTTCTCTATTTTATAATTTAGGTTTTAATTTTTAGTTTGGTTAAAATATATAATTTAGAATTATATTTTTAGTTTAGTTAAATATAACTTATAAATTTTATAAGTATGGACAAAAATTATGTAAATAAAATGTTCATATTTTTTGGAAAATTATTTATGTGTTTTTCGAAAATTCTTGGACAAAATTTATGTAAATAAAATGTCTATCTGTTTTTGTGGACTAAATTTTTTTTTAGTTGAGGGAAAAATCAGTTTCTGAATCACTATAGTAAATGATATATTTCAAACTTCTCTCCATAAAATGGTAATTTGGGTAAATCTCCCTAATGAAAATGGCGTATACAATACATATATTTCCTCTAAAACGAAAGTAAGGCTCAATGTAAACGTTTTGCAAATAGTTCAATAGATCAATACATAATTATTTTATAATATTTGGGTTCTCTATTTATAATTTAGGGTTTAGTTTTTAATTCGGTTAAAATCTATAATTTAGAGTTATATTTTTAGTTTGGTTAAATATAACTTATTAATTTTATAAATATGGACAAAATTTATGTAAATACAATGTTCATATTTATTGGAAAAGTATTTATGTGTGTTTGGAAAAAGTAATTGACAAAATTTATGTACATAAAATGTTTATCTGTTTTTGTTGACTAAATGTTTTTTTTAGTTGAGAAAACATATGTTGCCGAATCACTATAGCAAATGACATATTTCGAATTTTCCTCCTATAAAATGGTAATTTTGGTAAAAATTCCCTAATGGAAAGGGCGTATACAATACATATATTTCCTTTAAGACGAAAGTTAGGCTCAATGTAAACGTTCTGCAAGTAGTTCAATGGATCAATATATAATTGTTTTTAAAATATTTGGGTTCTCTATTTTTTTAATTTAGGGTTTAATTTAGAGTTATATTTTTAGTTTGGTTAAATATTACTTATTTATTTTATAATTATGGAAAAAAATTATGTAAATAAAATTTTCATATTTTTTGGAAAATATTTATGTATTTTTGGAAAAATTAATGGAAAATTTTTATGTAAATAAATGTTTATCTGTTTTTGTTGACTAAATGTTTTTTTTTATTTGAGGGAAAAATCTGTTGCCGAATCACTATAGAAAATGATATATTTCGAACTTTCCTCCTATAAAATGGTAATTTTGGTAAATCTCCTCAATGAAAACGATGTATAGAATACATATATTTCCTCTTAAACGAAAGTTAGAATCAATATAAACGCTCTGCTAGTAGTTCAATGGAAAAATATATAATTTGTATTTATAATGTTTGGGATCTCTGTTTTATAATTTAGCGTTTAGTTTTTAGTCTAGTCAAAATCTTTAATTTATAGTTATATTTTTAGTTTGGTTTAATAACTTATTAATTTTATAAATGTGGACAAATTTTATGTAAATAAAATGTTCATATTTTTGTAAAAGTATTTATGTGTTTTTGGAAAAATTCATGGACAAAATTTATGTAAATAAAATGATTATCTGTTTTTGTTGACTAAATATTTTTTTTTAGTTGAGGGAAGAATCTATTGCCGAATCACTATAGCAAATGACATATTTCGAACTTTCCACCTATAAAATGGTAATTTTGGTAAATCTTCCTAATGAAAACAGCGTGTACAATGCATATATTTTTTCTAATACGAACGTTTGGCTCAATGTAAACGTTCTGCAAGTAGTTCAATGGATCAATATATAATTGTTTTTAAAATATTTGGGTTTTCTATTTTATAATTTAGGGTTTAGTTTTTAGTTTGGTTAAAATATATAATTTAGAATTATTTTTTAGTTTGGTTAAATATACCTTATTAATTTAATAAATATGTACAAAATTTATGTAAATAAAATATTCATATTTTAAGGAAAAGTAATTATGTGTTTTTGGAAAAATTAATGGACAAAATTTATGTAAATAAAATGTCTATCTATTTTTGTGGACTAAATGTTTTTAGTTTTTAGTTGAGGGAAAAATCTGTTACCGAATCACTAAAGAGAAAATGACATATTTCAAACTTCCCTCCTATAAAATAGTAATTTTGGTAAATCTCCCCCATGAAAACGGCGTATACAATACATATATTTTCTCTAAATTGAAAGTTAGGCTCAATGTAAATGTTCTGCAAGTAGTTCAATGGATACATGCATAATTTTTAGTTCAATGGATCAATAATTTTTTTTAAAAAATGTTTGGGTTCTCTATTTTATAATTTAGGGTTTAGTTTTTAGTTTGGTTAAAAATTTTAATTTAGAGTTATATTTTTAGTTTGGTTAAATATAAATTATTAATTTTATAAATATAGACAAAATTTATGTAAATAAAATGTTAATATTTTTTTGAAAAGTATTTATCTATTTTTGGAAAAATACATGGAAAAAGATTTATGTAAATAAAATGTTTATCTGTTTTTGTTGACTAAATTTTTTTTTTAGTTGAGGGAAAAATATGTTGCCGAATCACTATAGCAAATGACATATTTCGAACTTCCCACCTATACAATGTTATTTTTGGTAAATCTTCTCAATGAAAACGGCGTATACAATACATATATTTCCTCTAAGACGAAAGTTTGGCTCAATGTAAACGTTCTGCAAGTAGTACAATGGATCAATATATAATTGTTTTAAAAATATTTGAGTTCTCTATTTTATAATTTAGGGTTTAGTTTTTAGTTTGGTTAATATCTGTAATTTAGAGTTATATTTTTAGTTTGGTTAAATATTACTTATTTATTTTATAAATATGGAGAATATTTATGTAAATAAAATATTCATTTTTTTGGAAAACTTAATGGACAAAATTTATGTAAATAAAATATTTATCTGTTTTTTTTACTAAATATTTTTTTTATTTGAGGGAAAAATCTGTTGCCGAATCACTATAGCAAATGACATATTTGGAACTTCCCTCCTATAAAATGGTAATTTTGGTAAATCTCCTCAATGAAAACGGTGTATACATTACATATATTTCCTCTTAAACGAAAGTTAGACGCAACGTAAACGTTCTGCAAGTAGTTCAATGGATCAATACATAATTTGTATTTATAATGTTTGGGATCTCTGTTTTATAATTTAGGGTTTAGTATTTAGTTTGGTCAAAATCTATAATTTAGCATTATATTTTTAGTTTGGTTAATATAACTTATTAATTTTATAAATGTGGAAAAAATTTACGTAAATAACATGTTCATATTTTTGTAAAAGTATTTATGTGTTTTTGAAAAAATTCATAAACAAACTTTATATAAATAAAATGTTTATATGTTTTTGTTGACTAAATATTTTTTTTAGTTGAGGGAAAAATCTATTGCCGAATCACTATAGCAAATGACATATTTTGAACTCCAGCTTGAGGTCATTCCTTTTTACGGCTAGAAAGTTATCTTCGTTTTACTGAAGATATGTCAATTTGGCGAGTAGTTGAAGTAGTTGTAGATTTTGGACATGAAATCGACTTATCGATTGGTCCATCATATGGATCCTTTCTCTAGACACAGATTTATGGAACAATTTCAACCTGATTTCCTTTGTACTCGGCTAAACTCCTCTCCAAATATTTTAAAAACACTAGACTCTATTTTTAGGAAAATTCTTTATACTTTTAAGTTCTAAGCATTTTTTTGGGCTTGTATACAACTTTGGGCAAAGGAATCCATTCTCTTGAAAATTGGAGAAGATTTCTAAACCCTTTTTTTTATTTATACAATTTAATCATGTTTTTTTATCATCTTTTGGGTTGTTTTGTTTACCCTAAGTGACTAGTTGCTTAGTTGGGTTTCAGAGATTTCATAAAAGTGATTGATGGATTTCTTAACTGAATGTTTACTTAGGCTTTTTTCCATCGTGAATATGTTTAGACTACAAGAAAAATGGTCCATTTCTGACCAAGGTTTCTGACCGATAACCATGTAATCTGACTAAGTTTTGATGAAACGCTTTTATCAGAAATTGGTCGGAAATTTCTGATGAAAGTTTATGGTTGGAACTTTGTTGAAAATTCTGGTCGAAATATCGTCAAAAACACGGTGGTCAGAATTTAGTCAGAAAACTTGGCCATAAATCAGTCAGAACTAGTTTGATGACACGTGCTCAAGGTTCCGACCAACTTTCGATGGAAAATAGTAGTATTTTCAACCATTTTTGCCCAATTTCTGATGGTGTTGATATCTATATACCCCACCTTCCAGTTCACATGCAAAACTCACACCCAAAATCAACAAAAAAGTTTCAAAACATTTCTATGCCACCCAATTTATCGTATAAGGGAGTGAATGTATAAGTGTAGTGATGAAGATATCGGAGATATTCGAAAAGAGTATAAGAAATGTCATTGTCAGTTCATGCAGGTCGTAACTAATTAAGATATTGCGAGGAAACAAGGTATGTTGACTTGACCTTGTGTGAAATGCGATAATGAGAAATTCGTTAAAATAGATTTAGTTTGGAAACATATATATCATAGGGGTTCACATCGGGATATTATGTTTTGTTATCACATGAAGAAGATTTATAACTATATCGGGTACAAGTCATAGAGGAAGCAGGGTAGAACGTGAAAATAGTGATAGATTTGTTTATGAAGGTGTTAGTACTAGTAGAAATCACAAAAATGTTGACCGGATGGTTAGAGATGCATTTCCAGAAGTTATAGAAACTTTAATTTTATTGAGGAGCCAAACCTTGAGTCCAGAAAGTTTTTTTAGATGTTGGATGCTGCAAAACATCCAAGATATGATGATTGCAAAGAAGGGAGTTTAATGTTGATGCAACTACAGATTGGGATGGTAATGGACATGTTCGAGTTGATGGTTATGAAGAGCAACATAATTTGCATAAGAAAAGTATATTTTGGGAATTTTCATATTGGAAATATCACATACTCAGACATAATCATGATGTTATACATATCGAAACAAACTTTTCGATAACAACATCAATACTTTGTTGAATATGCCATGGAAGACAAAGGATAATTTGAGGTCAAGGTTAGATCTACCGAAAATTTGTGTGTGCAAGGTGTTACATGTTATGAAGAATGGTAGAGGTTCAATTCCTATTTTTAGGTTGAATCCAAGTGAATAAGCTGAGTTTATCCAATGAATTCATGATTTAGTCAAGTTCCTTGATGGATATGCTTCCAATTTGATTAATTGTGTTGATGAGACATAAGGAAGGATATGTGATTTGAAGAGCCATGATTGTTATATTTTTACGCAGCGACTATTTCCACTAGTATTTGCATAGCTACTTCCTAAAAGTGTCCATGAAACAATAGCAAGTACTTTCTAAAGTTTAATTAAATTTAAATTACTTGAATTCTACTTGTTATCTTAACAAGAAATATATGTATACTGTTCAACTATAGGAGATTTTTCAAAGATCTATGTTTCAGATCGTTGACAGACAGCGGATTATATACTTTGCAAAATAATATCATTGATATATCATTTGCAATCTCGAGAAAATATTTTTACCATCCTTTTTTGATGTAATGGAGCATCTACTTATTCATTTGTCTTGTGAAGCTACATTTGGTGGATCTGTTCAATACAGATGGATGTATCCGTTTAAGAGGTACATGTTTCAACTGAAGAAGTAAGCTAAGAATTTGAGCAAAATTGAAGGATTAATTGTCGCACAAATTATAAATGAGGAAACTACAAATTTCTCGTCCTACTACTTTTCTCTAAAAGGTTTAAATGAATGCAAGAAAATCAGGTAGATATGATGATAGGAGTGAAAGGCCCGTCATCATACTTATGTGCCCGCTAGTTTTCAAGAAATCAGAAAACGCAAAAGAGTTTGGTTAACAGACATCATAGTGGTTGAGTACACAGATCTCGTCAATCTGAAGTTCATAATGTTCAAGTGCGATTGGTATGATCCTACTTATGGTCATGGGGTTAAAGTAACAAAGTTTGGAGTAACCGAAATCAACTCAACTAGGAGGTTGGGAAAGTATGATCTGTTCATTCTTGCATCACAAACAGAACAAGTGTGTTACCTACCCTTTCCACAAATCATAAGTGTCAATAATCCATGGATTTCAGTTATACAAATCAATCCTCGTAGCAGAGTTGAAGGTACAACTGAGAACGAGCTATTACAACAACATGTTGCTTCTATGCCTAGCCAATCACAAGCGTCAGCTTCACAAGTCCCTCTAGTAAATGTTGATGATATTCAAGGTGAAGAATTACCAAAAGAGGCGGATGAGGAAGTTAGTGACAATTTTACAGAATCATTGGAGTCAGGTGATTAAGATTATTCATCGAATCCGGAATAATTGTATTAACTTGTTTGATTGTATGAATATCTTTATTTTCAAAGTGAAATTCATATTATTTATCTTTTATGCATTTCAAGTATGTGAAAGATATCCTGAATTATTTTCTATAATTGAAATTAATTAATTAAAATCCAAATTAATTGTTTAAATAATAAAAGATTGATTGTTTAAATAATTTTTTGGTTTACATCTTATAAGATTAATTGTGTATATTAATTAAAATCTCGAGTATGAATTTGACATTTTCTTAGTACAAGCTGTCATTTATTGAGTGTCCCCTAAGTACAAGCTGTCATTTCCCAAGTGTCAAGCTACCATTTTCCAAGTGTTAAACTGTTATTTCTTGAGTGTATCCCAAATACAAGGTCCAATAAATTTTTGACCAACCACTAGGAATTGGTCGGAATTTTTTCAGAAACATAATCCATGTTCCGATTAAAGTCCAACCAACTCATGGTGGATGGTAGAAATTTTGTCGGAAATCAAATATGAAGTTGCCATTTACTGGGTGTCAAGTTACCATTTCCGAGTTTTAAGTTGTCATTTCCCGAGTGTCTTATTCAAGTTATTTAATATTTGATTTCAATTTAGATTTATTATAAAATTTGTTTCTAATACAATTTTTATAATGTTGCAAGGTATATTATGAGGTGTTGTGTGGGAACATAGGTGGGTTCAAAAGATAGCAAACTGACATAGGTATGCAACCAATACAAGATGATGCCCAAAATCGGGATCCAATACGCAACATCCAATTCAACCAATGGATACATAAGTGCCGAAAACTGAAGAATTTGGAGATCCAATAGATTTGATGTCATTGGAGCAAATGCTTCCAGGGGGAAAACTCAAGAAGTTTGATCCGGAGCAAGAGGGTGACGCTATATGGTAAATATTAACTATTATATATGTTTTTATTTTTAAATTATTTTGCACGCATAAAATAATTTTATAAAATTTATTTTATATTATATAAGGTTCACATACACTAAAGGAATAAGAAAAGTAGTCACAAATATGGAGTGGATTTTAAGCTAAATCCAAATTGGTCATTGGTCTCACAAACTGGAATCGTTTGTTCAAAGCTTTTGTAGTAATTTCAAATTTTCTAAAATTGATTTTAAAATTTTTTAAAAATTACATTAATTTTTTTATATTAGTTTATTAAATGTATATTAATGTACCAAAAATATTATTGGGAATATGAAATAACACAAAGAGTATGTGATGTATTTGAGGAAGTTTCTGCTACACGTTTGAAAGATAAAGTGTATGAGCTAAAGAAAAAATTAAAAAAAAAAAAGAAGAAGAAAGATCCGCTTCAATGGGTTAAAAGTTTGATATGGATGGTCCTCTTGCTTTTTGGGAAGACGAGGAAAATATGATTCGTGCTCAAACCACCTCTAGTAATTGTAATAGTGAGCAAGGTGAATACAGCCCCGCAAAACACACTTCTGGGTCAATGCCTTATGTCCACAAACGCAAAAAATTGGTAATTATGTACATTCTAATTTACATATACAATTATTAAATTTTAAACATAAATATTAATATGAGTTCATTTTTATATTTTGAAAATAAATATTTATATAAAACGTAATCCCAACACTGGTGAATATTCGGATATGGTCACAGTTATGGAAAAAATTCATAAGCAGGCAGATAACACTTTGTAGAAAAGAAAGCTGAAACTATTACACATAAATATAGAGAATGTGAGAAAAGGACTAACTTAACTGACACAAGAGTCAGAGAATCCTGAAGACATGGTTCTCACACAAGCCGAGAAAGACGGTATTTATCCATAGGTTATATGTTTTCTTTTTAATTTACTAACATTTAAGTTCTATCTTGGTTCAATATATTAACAAAATAACTTTTTTTTCTAGGATATTTCCAAGAATAAGATAAATCTTTACATATATGAATCTATTCCATACGATGAAGACGATGTCAGATTTAGCACCTCGATGACCATAAGAAGTTTGGAAGCAGAGTTGAAGGCCACAAAAGAGGATGGAGTTGGAAGCTGGTCAAGGGGATATTCTGTTTTGGAATGAAATGATGCAAATAATTCACCCAAATATCATTTCGCCACCGAGACGACGTCAATTACCTAGGTCTTCAAATTTACAAAATCATGAAGACCGCTCTACAAATTTGAATTTTGATATCGATTTCAGTTTGTCTTATTTGTTTTTATTTCTATTTTATATTATTATAAGAAATTATGATTTATATATTTCATTTATAAATTATTATATATTGTTTTCTAAATTGCGAATATCATCAAATGTAAGTGATCGTGTGCACAAATCTCGAAAGAAACCACTAACTCCTGCATTTAAACATTTAATACATTAAAAATAGATAAAAACATTTTAATTATTAATTGCAATTGCATGATGGACATCTTCTGGAAAAAATTTGGCAAACGCAAATGGAAGAAGGCGCTGCATCACAACGTGATAGTCATGACTCTTCAGTCCAATAAAATTTCCTTCTCCATAATCAACGCAATTACGCAGATTTGATGAGTATCCATCAGTGAATTTAACATCTTCACGAATCCATTCAAAAATATTTTTTCTTATCTTGGTTCAACCAGAACGCAGGCATCACACATTTACCGTTCGGTAGAACTTCAAGTACATCCCGAGAACAAATCAATGGGAAGTCTAGTCTAGATTTTTTTTGACTTTCCTTGGACGTTTAAACTGTGTTCATGATGTTGTCAAATAAGTTTTTCTCAATGTGCATAACATCGAGATTGTGCCTAAATAAATGGTCTTTCCAGTAAGGTAAGTCCCAAAAAATACTCTTTTGTGCCAATTATGATTTTCACCAGAACCGTAAATAGGTTCATGCCCATTACCACCACAAACTGGATTTCTCTCAGTGCCAAAATCTCTTAATTGCTCCAATACACTTATGCTGTCTATCTTAAGAGGTGGACCATCAAACACTTGGTTATCATTTGTAAACATTTCCTTAGAGCGACGATAAGGATGATCACTTGGTAGAAATCTTATATGGTAATCAAATCAAGACATCTTTCTTCCGTGCTTTAATTGAAATGCATCAATGTTATCTTGGCAATACGGACACAATAATCTTCCATGAGTTATCCACCCATATAACATACCATATGCTGGAAAGTCACTAAAGGTCTACATAAGAACCGCACGCATCTTAAAATTCTGTTGCAATGACACATCATACGCTTCAATACCACAATTCCATAGCATTTGTAGCTCATATATCAATGGCTGGAGAAATACATCAAGTGATCTTTTCGGATGCTCTGGGCCGAGAACAAGCACAGAGAGGAACAAAAACTCTCTACGCATACACAAAGATGGAGGCAAGTTATAAGGTGTAACAATTACAGGCCATAATGAATATTGTCTCCTATGCTTTCCAAATGGGTTGAAACCATCTGTACATAGTTCGAGGTATACATTCCTTCGCTCGAATGCAAAATCTGGATATATTGATTGAAAATGTTTCTATGGTTCTGCGTCTGAAGGATGTGTAATCTCTCCGTCCTGCCTATGTTCTCCATGCCATTTCATTGCCTCTGTCGTGCACTGAAATTGATATAACCTATTCAACCTCTCTGTTAACGGTAAATATCACATCCGTTTATATGGAATTTGAACTCTTCTACTACTCTCCTGATAACGGGGTTTACGAAAAAATTGACAGCTTTTGCGGTTTTCATATTCTCTCCAATATATCATACAGTTGTCGATGCACACATCTATTTTCTGATACGACAAACCAAGACCAGCTACAAGTTTATGTACCTCGTAGAATGATGCTAGTAAAAGATTGTCTTCATGCAATATATCTTTCACCAAATCGGCTATCGCATCAACACATTCCTCCACCAAATTGTAGTCTGTGTTAATGGTCATCATTCTACTACCAGATGATAACGGCGAATGACTTTCTCTACAACCGCTATATAGTGGTTGTTTCATTGCATCTAATATATCAAAAAATCTTTGTGCTTCTAAATTTGGTTCTTCAACCTTATCTTCATCTACAGATGTTGACTGTATATGCTCTCTAAACGCATCATTCACCATCTCAACAATACCTACACCCAAATCTAATTCCGTTCTATGTTCTTCTAAACTATCTGCAATATATAGTTCACTAGAACTACCATAATCATAATTTTTCCCCGTGTAGATATCAAATCTTATAATCCGGCATAAACACATAATACAAATGCCTCCAAACAATCTCTATCTTAATATTATGTGAATTCATACAAATAGAACATGGACATTTCAACTTACTAGTATTTTTTGCTCCCGGTTGATTTACAGCCAATTCCATAAACTCACATATACCTCTAGCATACTCGTCTTTCAAGATGTTTGACTCCGGATCCATCATTGGTTCATCCATCCATGATCGAAAACTATTAGAAGATGACATATCTTTATAACTTTTTTTATGTAAGATATTGTGAATGAATGAAAAAGTGTGAATGAATGGAGAAGTGTGGAAACATTTATATAGGGACATCAACCGTCGGAATCTTTAAATTCTAAATGGCTATATACAACGGCTACATTAATGTTTATTCTGTCTGACGGATTTCTGACGGTATGTGCAATGGCTACATTAACGTTCATTTTGTCCAACAGATTTCTGACAGACTGTCGAAAATCGGTCGGAAATTTCTGACAGATTTTATCCGTTAGTATTCCAACAGTTTCCCTCGATTTTTTGTCGGAAATGTCCGTCGGAATTGTGGTAGTTTTCTTGCTGTGTATTCTTAACTTTCGCCTTGATTAATAAATCGGTCTTCTTTGCCCGTGAACATAGCCAAAAAGTTGTTGATGAACTACGTAAATTATGTGTCTTTACTTTATGTTTACTGTCCATTTTCTTACATCCATTACAAAAAAAATCTAATCTCAGTGTAAGGTTCCGAGAATTCCACATCTGTAGCCATACTTCTCTGCTGAATAGTAGGTTTGGCTAAGGACTACCCTCTGCATGTAGGGGACAAATGTAAATTTACACTCATTAAACCTGACTAGATGCTTCTCTTTGTCTTAAAACACTAATGATGATGGATGTGAGGGTGTCTTGGTGAATAAGCTACTAAGTAAAGACACTGTGTTTAGTGGTTTTGTCTTAGTTTTATGTTTATGACTTAGTTTCGGCGTAAGATGGATCTTTATAGCTTAAATGTATTAAGACGACCAATTTTAATATGTTGTGTTACTTGTTTCCGTGTGTCCGTAATTTGCATTGGAAACATGCTCTGTATCCCCTTTCTTACTATATCCACTTCATCTCCCCGATCATCTCACGAGCTTACTCAAGGAAGACCTAATCATTACTCTCGACGATTTGATATCTCAAGTTGAATCGAGGAAGTCAGCTTCAATTTTCTCAAATTTAAAAAATAAGTGGCCCAAATTGAGAGAGACATTTTATGCTAAACGCTCCGTTTGGTATAAACTCATTGAAAGTGATGTGGCACCTTCCCAAATTTTGATTGATTAAATAATTATAATCAGTTCTATATTTATGTAGTATGATTTCACAAGATATACAAGTAATATTTATTTTAAAAAATACAAGTTTATTGAATTTGGATTATTTGATTTGAATGGTTCGATTTTACTAAAATTGAAGGGTTAATTTTTATTTTAAAATTGGAGTTATTAACACATTTTTATTTGGTTTAAACGTTTTGCGTTCCATTCGATTTAAATATGGATTCGGTTTGGTTCGTGTTCGCCGTATCCGGACACATCGAAGTGATTTTATTGATTCGTGTCTTGTATACGCAGATATTGATCTTACGCCTCAAAGTCTGGCCTAGCAAAAGTTTTGCTAGCCAACTCTAGAGGTGAGCTTAGTGGAATATCCATCGATTGGTCAAACGATGCAGCCATGGTGGTTATAATGGCAAGCCAAGGTTATCTAATACCTACTTCGGTCTCACAAAAAAAGAACAATCATCAGAAATCTTGAACTAACTTCCAGAAAAGCAATTGATGTAGGAATCAAGGTTATTGGATTAGGCACAATAATTATGATACAATAACGAAGCTAAGCGACAAGAATATATTAGAGGTGGGGAGGCCAGAGAATGCCTTCCCTTCCGCAAGGAAATGGCGCCGGAAGAGCTATGTGCGACGGCAGATTTTCTCCCGGCATCACCACCGACATATTTGATGTACTCACCGGAACCTGCCATATCACGCGCTTAGGTTTATGTCAAAAACTTTATAGGGACGTGAGGTGGTTCTCTCTAGAGATTTGAAAACTTAACAAATTTTCTTTTTAAATTTGGTGAAACTTCAAAATATTGTGGTTTTGCAACTTTCATTTGTTATTTTTTTTTTTATTAAAGCATAAATAAATTGAAGTAACATACTAATATCAAACTACAGACTGAAGTCTACTCTACGTAATTCTTTTGAGGAAAAGAAAATCTTTAATAAAAAAAGTGAGAAAAAGGAAAGAAGTAGGCGCAAAGACTAAGAATAAAAATAAGAATAGTGGTCTTTACCGTAGACGCTTTTTCAGAAATTTTCTTGAACTGAGCCGACCCATCGTAAGAAGAGGAATGGTCAGACCTCAAGAGATACTCAAAGATTGCCATTATGAGGAACATTAATATCAATATTGCAGTCGCAACAAACCCAAACGAGATAGTATTCATCGGTGACCCTGAATAATCCTTGGTTTTGTATATGGTCCATGTTCTTATCGAGTTCTCCGACCTTGACTCGTTCATCTTCAATTCTCAGCCTTTGCTCTTATGTGAGAAGACACAAAATCAGAGATCAAGAGTGAAACCTATGTGAGAAAATCAAAGTTCTTTTTTTTTCAAGAGAGTAGAACATGACATATATAGAAGAATAGAAAAACACAGAGCATATACATATATATATATATATATATATCCTAGATACTCAAATCTTGTATCATCAGCAAACAGTAAGTGGTGGCAAAACCGTAATATGGGGATAATTTTGGCATATGATTTAAATTATAGTCTTATATCATGTAATAGAGCGTGTTATCGAAAAAAAAATCATGATATTTGCTAACATGTCCGAAATCCCTGTTGTTTCAAAAAAGTACCCGCGATAAATAAACCAACTTATTTACTATTTTATTATCCGACATTTTTTTAAATAAGAGGATAGAATTTGGTTATCTAGTGCATATTTTCTATATTTAAAATAACAAATAAAATAATTATAAATAAAAAGGAGTACTCAAAAATACTAAGTGTTGTGTGATAATAGTACCTAAGGATTAGGAGGAGACATAATCTTGGTGCCTGGATCGTATAATCTCCTTCACTGTCTTCTTAAAGTGAATAATTTCACACTTGTCCATGACTTTCTTTTATATAATGTATGTTACCCTAAGTATCCTTTAATTTTCTTTCTTTAATTCCCCTACTAGCTACGCTATTACCGTGTCTTTTATTTATTTTTTTGAATATTAAAACAATCTCTACTATACCTAGCTCTTTTTGTTAATAAGGAATTATTCGAGTCTTGATCAAATTATTGGTTGAACTATAAATTTATCAAAGCATCGCTTATTAGCCAAGAAAGTTGGTGCGGTGTGTGAAGTTAAGCATGTGTGAATGACCAAGAAATCCTCCTGAAACCTAAATTGAGGAGATTGGACCTACCATATTTAAAAGTCATACAATAACTTGTGTCTTGTTTCAATGAAATATACGACGTGCATTAGTTAATTGTTTATTATATTAAAAATGAAAGTAAAGCCTAGAAATTACCATTGCAAAAAGTGAATAAATATCGGATAATTTTTTTTTCATTATCCGAATTCATTATTAGTTGGTTTTAGAAATGCATTACAAAAAAATATTGATTTTCCACTAATCTTTTCGACAACTTGGTATGTTGAAATTGTTAGATAAATTTCAACATTAACTTGTGTTTCGATATATCTCTAACAAGATTTGATTAGAATAAGATAAATTTAGAGTTTTCTTAATAAAATAGGAGATATCTATTACTAATAAGAATAAGTGTAGCAAAACACTATATACATTAATTTTGAGTTGTGATATTGATTAACATAAAGAAATAATAAGAAAACCAAGAGATAACAATAATAAATTAAAAAAAAATTTAGTTTTTGAGAAAAAATTTCTAAACTTAATAAAGAGAATTATTCTTTATAAACATTGTTAACGATTTCATATATAACGAAAGATCGAGTTTTTAGAATTTTAAAAAACTTTATTTGGTTTCACAGCTTATGGTGAATCGATCCAATAGGACACATAAATGTTTTTAGAATTACATGCATTTTTGTAAATAAAATATTTTTCTATTCTGCTCTCTAGCTAGGTCCACGTATCAGTTTGAAACCCGGGGAATTACTACATAAGATATCTAAATTACTCAGTTATGTCTCAAATGTCGGCCACTCTATGTTAAGCAATATTTTTTAAAAAATTGTGCAAAAAAGGGGACACAATCACTATAAGACTATAAGCTATATGTTTTATCAAAAAAGATAAATAAGTTATGCAGCTCACGGTGGAGAGTAGGTATCCCTCGAAGAGATCAGTTGTTTTGTCTTGTAAATACTGTAGCATCCATCCCACGCCACTTATGGTAGCATCGGATTATCATGATACATCGATCAACATAATATTAAGAGATTGGTAATCCTCAGTCCATGGCCTCAGGATAGACTTTTTGGGCTGAAAACCTCTTCAGACTCATTCGTTTTCAATCAAGCATCATATTTATAAAATATGAGATGCCACTCTTCAAAGAAAGACAAACACCAGAATGAGAGATCAGTGTTTCCAAAGCTGAAACATATAAGGTTTTCTTTATCTTTTAGAGAGTCTGAGTCAGTAAGTTATGTGTTTCTTTTTATTTGGAGAGTTTTCTGAATCAGGAAAAAAAACATTGGGTTTCTTCACCAACATCAATTCATTTATTCCATAATAGCATATACATAGTTTTCTTCTTCACATATTATTCAATATCTATATACAAATTATCCAAGTAAAAAAAAGATACTAAACTGGTGAAAGTGAAATTAGCAAGAGCAGTTAGGTCTACATGGATCATGAAGCAACAGCCTCACATCCTTTGAATAAATATCTAACACTTCATCAAATCCTCCGCTGAAGAATCCTTCATAAACTTTCTTGAGAACTTTCAAAACATTCGCCAACGATCTTCCTTGTAGCTCTCGTCTCTCTTCTCCTCTGCATAAGATTTCGAATACTTCACATCGCGTCTTTTCTTGGCTAAGAAATAATTGTATTTGGTGATCTCAATCAAGTTCCTCTTGTGATCAGGCCAAACTTGAGGGGTATCATCAACAATCACAACTCCACACTCATCAGCCAAAATAAGATCAAGCGTCTTTATACATGGACTCTCGTTTCTGGTAATCACACGATCCCCAAAGTATACTTTCTCCGGATCAATTAGCTTCAACACGGTCTTTGCGTAATCACGATTACCCATCGTGTAAACATACATGGAGAACATCTCGTTGGCTTCTTTAAGAAACTCGTGAACAAAGGTCTAAGCTTTATCAAGAAGTTGTTTGAGTATCCTCCATTAAACATCCATAGATCATTCCTTGAATCTACTTCCCCGATTAGATACTTTTCTTCTTCAGAAAGCTTCGAAACCATAACGGTGTGAAGAAGCGTGTGGTCCAAGTCGAGTACCAAGTGAAGCTTTTTGTCGTTGAAACACATGATTTGTGTAGTGACTAGCTTTGTAACCACGACTGCTATGTCGCTTAACTGTAATCCGTCGACTAGATAATTGAATGCTCGGCCTTCTTTTCTTTCCACTGTTGATCTGCAGTTGCAACAGATTCCGTAACGAACGAAGAAGTGACCACAGTTGGTAGAAGATGAAGACGAATAGTTGATCGTTGAATCTATCTGTCTCTGTTTGGATTCTGGTTTTAGTGAAAAATTTTGCATCAGAGACAAGAACAAATATATATGAGAGAGCTTATTGATGGAAGCCCTAGAGATAATTGTTGTACGTGTGCTTTGATGAGTAATGGTTTCGAATATATAGAGGAATGCAACTTGATAGAGTATCTACTTCCTAATGAAATATGGAAAACCTCATATTTTCACACGTGTGAAAAGACATGTGGCCTCGTATCGGTACTACACACGTGGATATATTCCGTTGGCCTCGTATCGGTACTACACACGTGGATATATTCCGTTGTTTGTTTTGTCGGGTTGTTATGGGCTTGGGCCGTCACACTAAATTTCAATATCCAATTAAAGTCTCTCGCTCCTCTTTACATCATCGTTTTTGGTGGGGTTTTTAGTGAAACAAAATTCTTTGGGGTTCTGTTTGCATTAACTCTCATCGAATAATTCATTCACAGAGTTTTCAAATGCATATAAAACAAAACACTATTTTCGACTAGACAAATGAAAGTGATTTAGATAATTCTATTTTTGACATAACAACTCTTTTTTCAAATTAGAACCACTAACCCACCACCGCTTAATTAAAATTGTTTGTTATCAGAATTATGGATAAACCCAAGATACAGATACTTAAGGTAATTAAACATATTAAATTACACCAATTATTACCGAATTTGCATATTTTTGATAAAATCCCAACAAAACTAAGATAACAATAGAAATGAAAATCAAACAAACAGAATTTGCAGAAGAAACTATGATAATACATAAGATACTTTGAGGAAATCTGATATATGAGAAGAAATGTTCCGTCGATCAAAGGCCTATACATCAATTACAATGCCAAATCTCAAGCTCATCAGAAGTGTTTCTAACTAGAAACCAAAGTAAACAGTTTTCAAGTAACATAACTGTTTAGAGACTTCAACCTTGATTTGACATTGTTTATGAGGGTTATCACTTCCAGTCACTATCAAAATCCCAGAAAATATACAAATCTACATTCACAAATCAGAGGAGATGTACCCCGCCATCTTCAAAGAAGAATAGTAGATATATCGAAATAATAACAAATGAGCATTTAGCGTGTTCGAAATTAAACTTGATTTTGGATCAAATTTAATTATTAGTCCAATTATCTAATAATTATCTTATGGGCTAATCCAAGACATAATCCAAATTGTAGAGTTTTCTCTAAAATATCAACACATCCACCTCCTTAAAGAATTCCACAATCATCCATACACCTCTTCATCTCTTCAAAAATAAAAAGCTAAATATTTACATAGAATTATCCAGATAATTTTTATAATAAAATAATTTAGATATTAGAGAAAAATCATCTAGATTTCATCTTTGTGAGATCTTCTACCTCTTATACCACTTTGTTGGAAAGAAAACAAAAATTGTTTAAAAAGACGATAGAGAAGTGTTTAAGTATTGAGAAGAAAATTTAGGAAATGGAAAATTTTGATTCTTCTTTTAACTCTTTTTATTACTAACTTCTTAACTTTTTAACTTCGTTACATATGAAAGTGGAGTATACTAATGATGATTATCCTAAGAGCACATGACATGTAGGAGATAGTAGAGAAAAGTTTTGTTGTATCGGAGAATAAAGATAGTATATCTCAAGCTCAAAAGTTTGTTTAAGAAACTCAAGGAATAGAGACAAGAAAGCTCTCTGTCTAATCTATCAAGGATTAGATGAAGATACATTTAAGAAGGTTGCGGAAGCTACGTCGGCCAAAGAAGCATGGGAGAAGCTTCGAACATCCTATAAGAGTGTCGATCAAGCCAAGAAGGTATGCCTTCAAACTTTAAGAGGATAATTTGAAGCATTACAAATGAAGGAAGGTGAACTTGTCTCCGATTACTTCTCAAGGGTTTTGACGGTTATCAATAACCTAAAAAGAAATGGAGAGAAGTTAGATTATGTGAGAATCATGGAGAAGGTTCTTAGATCATTGGATCAATAATTCGAGCATATTGTTTCCGTCATCGAAAAGACAAAAGATTTGGAAGCTATAATAATGGAGCAACTTCTTGGGTTGTTACAATCTTATGAAGAAAATAAGAAAAAAAATAAAGATATCAAGAAACAAGTACCCAAGATGCGGATAAACAATATTAAATAGGGAAACGACCAAGGTTATCAAAGAATATGTGGCTGTCAAGTTCGAGGACGAGGTCGTGGATATGGAAATAGACGAGGTTGGAGGCCCTATAAAGATAATACCAACCAAAGAGGAGAAAGGTCATCACGATACGGTAAATCAAATGTTAAGTGCTACAATTGAGGAAATTTTGGACATTATGCTTCCAACAACAAAAGAGCCTAGGAGAAGGCCAACTACGTTGAAGAAAATATCCAAGAAGAAGACATTTTATTAATGGCTTATAGGAAGGATGACTCGGAGTCTAGTGAAACCAAGAAATCCACGAGTTCTGGAGATGGAAGTTCTTAAGAAACTGGGAAAAAAGAAGATGAGAAAGAAAAGGTGGAATCTTCTGAAGTGTTATCTCAAGAGGAAAGTAAAGACAAAGAAACCGAAGTAAAGGAGAAAGAAATTTCTTTGTTGCAAGATAAAAATGAAGACAAGCAAACAGAGAGAAAAGAGATAGAAGAGTCTTCTTTTCAAGAGAAAAATGAAGACAAAGAAACCGGTAAAAATTGAGAAAGAAGAGTCTTTGCCCTGAGAGGAAAGTAAAGAAAATGAAACTGAGAAAATTGAAAAAGAGAAGTCTTTGCAAGACGAAACAGAGAAAAAGAAAAGTCTTCTTCTCAAGAAAGCACCAAAGTCAAGAAAAAGATGACAAATGAGTTTGAGATGACGGATATTGAATTAATGTCTTACTACCTTGTAACTGAAGTGAAACAAGAAACAATGGAATCCTCATTACTCAAGAAAGCTTTGTTAAGGAGGTACTTCAGAAGTTCAAGATGGATGACTCGAATCCAGTTAGCACGGTTATGGAATATGAAATCAAGTTTTCAAAGAACAAGGAAGGATAAAAATTGGATCCAACACTCTTTAAAAGCTTGGTTGAAAGCTTACATTATTTAACGTGCACAAAGCCCGAAATCTTATATGCGGTTGGAGTTGTTAGTCGTTACACGAAGCATCCAACAACACCTCTTTTATCTTGTACTATTCTATCTCTAAGGATTCTTCGGTATATCAAAGGTACTATGGACTTTATCTTATACTATTCTATCTCTAAGGATTAAAATCTTGTTGGATATAGTGATAGCGACTAGGGTGGAGACGTAGATGACCGAAAGAGCACAAGTGGTTTCGTGTTCTACATTGGAGATACGCCATTCACATGGATGTCGAAGAAGCCACCGATCGTTACCTTATCTACTTGTGAAACGGAGTTTGTAGCGGCTACTTCATGTGTTTATCATGCTATTTTGTTGTGAAACTTGTTAAAGGAGTTAAACTTGCCACAGGAGGAGCCAACGAAGATTTTTGTGGATAACAAGTCAGTAATAGCATTGGCGAAGAATCCAGTCTTCCATAATCGTAGTAAGCACATTGACACATAGTATCACTACATTAGGGAGTATGTTAACAAGAAGAAAGTGTAATTATCAAGTAGCCGATATTTTCACCAAACCTCTTAAACGCGAAGATTTTATCAAGATAAGGAGTTTGTTTGGAGTAGCAAAATCAAGTTTAAGAGGGGTTCTTGGAAGTTAAACTTGATTTTGGATCAAGTTTAATTATTGGTCTAATTATCCAATAATTATCTTTTGAGCCAAATCCAAGACATGATCTAACTTCTCGAGTTTTCTCTACAAATATCAACACATCCACCTCCTAAAAAGTTCTAGAATCATCCACGGACATCTCCACCTCCTCAAAGATAAAAATCTAGATATTTACATAGAATTATTTAGATAATTTTATAATAAAATAATTTAGATATTAGCGAAAAATCATCTAGATGTATGATTAAAATATTTGAGATATTTAATAATATAGAGGATATAAATATATACTCCCCCTTTTATATGTAACGAAGTTAAAAATTTAAAAAATTAGTAATAAAAAAGAGTTAGAAAAAAATCAAAAACTTCCATTTTCTAAATATTTAAACACTTTCCCATTGTCCTCTTAAACAAGATTTTTTTTTCCAACACAACTTCAGGTATGATCTGTCTATAAAACAAATCAAGCGACATTATATAAGAAAAAATTGGAGTCCATAGTCTGGATATCAATGTAGTCGAGTGGTTGCAACTTGGGCAAATATGCAAAAAAAAATAAACCAAAGAATCTTCATTTCACTTTAAAAACCCCAACAAAAATTGTGGTGTATATTAATACCTATGTTTTCAATTTAATGCATATTAAACCCTAATAAATATTGTGATGTTAATTAAACCTCATGTTTTCAATTTAGTGAAGACAAAACCCCAACAAATATCAAGATATTGATTAAATTTCATGTTTTCAGTTTAATACAAATTAAACCGTGGATGCAAACCGTATTTAATAATTAGTGGATGCAAACGATGTCATTTTGACACTCTTCTAAAAGTTAAAGTCAAACCAAAAGGAATAACATTCGCATTAGAATTTTTTTTAAAAAAAGAAAAACTCAAAATTGATTCTTGTGGTGTTAATTAATATCTATCTTTATAATTCAAGCAAAATCTTATCCAATACTTTGTGTTTCTCAAGCGTATATTTCAAATTGTTGCAAAACCATTTGAACTGTTGTGGAAGACCCATCGAGTCGGTTTGTATTCCATGAGTTGTTTATCAGCAAATCGGCAACTAGGGAGTGACTTAACTCGGGTGCATCTACAAAGAAGCGAGTAAAGAGCGGATATGTATTATTTTTAGGGTTTTTTTTGGTTATGATAAATTGTTAAGATTTGATTTTGAGTTTTTTATTTTTTTAATTCTTATTCGAATGTTTTCTTTTTCTGAGTTCAATTTTTATTGTTGTACATACGTATCGTTTTGACATAACTAAAATATAGTCTTTGTCATCTGTTAACCGTGTCAATCCGTCTGCGTTTAGCGATCAACAATGGTGACTCCATCTGTGAATTAAGGAGATATTTTATATTGTATTGAAGGCTATTTAGAGATTACGTAGATGTGTTTATCCGCCGTTGAGATTAGGGTTTTGATTTTATGTAAATATACGCTTAAACAAATTTTATGAATCGGCCACGTTCGTTCTTTTTAGTTAATTTACCTAAATTCATTGACGAAATGTCAAAAAAATATGATTAGTATAGTCTTGTGCTTAAGTGTGGAAAGTTTAAGCGTTAGAAAATAAATGCACATTAATAACAAAACTGGTATGCTTATGGATTATAATACTCTATATACAGTCTAATATAGCAAGCAACTCACTAGTATGTTTGTAGTCCATCGTACACTTTCTTTTTTTATTTGTATGATCAAATATAAAAGTAGAAGCTAAAAATCTCGTCATATTAGATTGACTGTGTAAATTTACTTCCAAATCTTTGTGGACTCATCATAGCTTGCAGACGCTATAATTCCCCTTGAAGGCGAGTCAGCTAGAGCTGAGGTGAGACATTCATGAGCCTGTAAAGTCATGATTAGTTACCAAAGTTAGATGCCATGATTAAAAAAAAAAAACTAAATTATGAGCTCTGCAAATCCATGGTCAGAAACAAAAGGTTCACAGATGATTCAATCAGTTATTTTGCGATGAATTGTGTAAGCTAAGAGAATTAGATTACCTTGTAGCCACCGATGATCAATATTTTGGTAACGCTCCGATGAAAAACACAAGAGTGGAACTTATTTTCGCCATTGGAACTAAGCACGTGGATGTACTCTTCTGTTTCTAATGACCATAATTTCACATAGTCTTCGGTAACAAACGCTATATATTTCCCAGTTGTGTCCCAGGAAACAGACAGTACATTGGTGTCATGTGCCTATCAAAGAACCACGAGACATTAGTACATAAAACACTCGTTACATCAAGGAATAGAACACATCAATCACAATTAGAAAGAGGTTTATGGTCCTGTGAACTTAAATCAATAAATGTAGTTACCTCCAACAAGAAAATGCTTTTATTAGTTGCAATATCCACAATTAACACGGTCTTTCGTAAAGCTGCAGCAAGAAATGTTCCATCTCGTGGCTGGAACCGTACCTGCCTCCCCCCCCCCCCCCTTCCCCCTGTGCTTGGAAAGTCTAAAGATTCAAAAACAGAGTTCTCAAAGGTGGAGAATGGTAAAAGAAAGTTGTGAAGCTTGCCTTCAAAGCATGAAGACAAGAATATATATCACTGTTCCAGTAGCGGATTACACTGTCACTATCACAAGAGCAAAATATCTCTGTGTACTTAGGATGAAAGTCAAGGGACATCACAGGAGCGGTATGACCATCCATTAATGTTTGTAGGCAGTAGAAACCAGGCTGCACATATTCATAGCAATTAGTCTCAACAGGATACTGAAAGCGAAAGAAAATACAACGCACAGAAGTTTTACCTTAGAAGGATCTCAGATTTTTACAGTTTTGTCGAATGATGTTGCAGTTGGAAAAAAAAAATCTAGTTTAAGAAGACGATGGAAAAGTGTTTAAATATTTAGAAAGAAATTTAAAATGGAAGAATTTGATTTTTTTTTAATTTTTTTTTATTATTTACTTTTTTCTTAACTTCTTAATTTGGTTACAAATGAAAGGAGATGGGGTATTTATAACCTCCAAACTACAAAATATCTAAAATATTATAATCATAAATCTAGCATATTTTTTCATAATATCTATATTATTTTATTACAATTATCTAGATATTTCTATGAAACTATCTAGATTTTTTATTCTTTAAGGATGTGGAGAGATGTTGGGAGAATTTTAAAAAATTTCTAGAACCTTTTAAAGAGGTGGAGGTGTTAATATTTTTAGAGAAAACTCTAGAACTTGGATCATGTCTTGGATTTGGTCCAAAAGATAATTATTGGATAATTTGGCCAATAATTAAATTTGATCCAAAATCAAGTTTAACTTCCAACACCTCCTCTTAAACTTGATTTTGCTACTCCAAGCAAACTCCTCATCTTGATAAAGTCTTCGTGTTTAAGAGGTTTGGTGAAGATAGCGGCTACTTGATCGTTTGTCTTCACATATTCCAATTGCATTTCCTTCTTGTTAACACACTCTCTAATGTAGTGATAGCGTGTGTCAATGTGCTTACTTCGATCATGGAAGACTGGGTTCTTCGACAGTGCTATTGTTGACTTGTTATCCACAAAAATCTTCGTTGGCTCCTCTTGTGGCAAAGTTAACTCTTTTAAAAAGTTCCATAACCAAATAGCATGGCAAACACATGAAGTGGCCGCTACATACTCTGCTTCACAAGTAGATAAGGTAATGATCGGCTGCTTCTTCGACATCCATGTGAACGCCGTATCTCCAATGTAGAACACCAAGCAACTTATGCTTTTTCGGCCATCTACATCTCCACCCCAATCACTATCGCTATATCCAACAAGCTTGTAATCTGTGGTGATATAGCGAAGTATCCTTTTTGCCGCCTTGAAATGAGTTATTTTTGGATGCTCCATGTAATGACTAATAACTCCAACCGCATATAAGATATCGGGCCTTATGCAAGTTAAATAATGTAAGCTTCCAACCAAGCTTTTAAATAGTGTTGGATCCACTTTTTCTCTTTCCTCATTCTTTGACAACTTGATTCCACATTCCATCGGCGTGCTAATTGGATTTAAGTCATCCATCTTAAACTTCTTAAGTACCTCCTTAGCATAGCTTTCTTGAGTAATGAAGATTCCATTGTCTTTTTGTTTCACTTCAATTCCAAGGTAGTAAGACATCAATCCAATATTCGTCATCTCGAACTCTTTTGTCATCTCTTTCTTGAACTCCTCAAACATGCTTGGATTGCTACCCGTGAATATCAAGTCATCTACATACAAGCATGCAATCAATATATCGCCATTTTGAATTTTAGTATAAAGTGCATGCTCATATGGACACTTGATAAAATCTTTCTCCTTGAAGTACTTGTCAATTCGAGTATTCTACGATCTTGGGGCTTGTTTCAATCCATAAAGTGCCTTCTTCAACCTTAAGACTTTGTCTTCTTTTCCCTTGATTATGTAGCCTTGTGGTTGCTCAATGTAAAATTCTTCTTCCATTTGATGTATTCTCCAATTGTTTTAAGCCGCCAATGAAATGATTAGTCTACCTCATCGTAGTCAAATGCTTGGATGATTAGTCACCCAAGTGGGTGTACAAAGCAAAGAAAATTTCTAAAAGAGAAGTAGAGAGATACAAGGCAAGATTAGTGGTGAAAGGCTATAGTCAAAGAACCAGAATTGACTACGATGAGGTATTCGCGGAAACTGAAGCCTTAGATAACAAAAAAGACCGTGATTAATGGATGTAATTTACTATTCGTCAGCACGCTCCAAGGTTCAGTTTTAACGTGCCAAGTATTTGACCACTACCTTCTTTACCTGTAGTCAGTTCCACATCTCCAAACTGATCACATCTAGAAAAACTGTAACAGGCAAAGAATCAGAGGTGGAGACGCTAGTTGTAACAGAGGGTTTCAAGTTGGAGGGAAGTAGATGAGTGACACGTGGATAGTGGAGATCAAAGAAGGAGAGAGAGTTTTTTAAAGAGTTGTTTAAGCGAGGGAGTAGTCGAAGAAGAAAACTATTCATAAAAGTTGTAATCTCTTTGTAAAATTTCTTTCTCTATATTCGGATTTACATCTGGAATACGATTCTGGATTATTGCTCATTGTTTCTAGTTTTTTGTCATTGTAATTGGAACATCTGGAATGAGTATCAAGTTGTTGTTTTCGTTAATGGCGATTTGAATAAAATCTTGTTTGGATTTGTAGTTTTGCATTATCAAAGGTATCAGAGCAAAGACGAGTCTCAGAATCAATGGTGGAAATGAACGATCATAACATTGGATGATCATCACGGTTGAAATCTACAACTCCGATTATACATCATCACACCGGCAATGATAGATCTGGTAACTTGAACCATTATTCTTATGTTACAGGTTTCGCGAAACTAGATTTTCTCAGGTTTAATGGTAATAAAATCAAGGAATGGATATAGAACATCGAACAGTTCTTCTTAATAGATTATACTTCGGAGGAATTAAAAGTTAGTATAGCTTCAACTAATTTTGATGATTTTGCTGCTACTTGGCACCAATCAATGGTGCATTCCGTTATGTGGAAGCATGTTATGCAGGATTGGTTGACTTACAAACTGCTGTTGCAAGGGAAATTCAATGATTTGGTGAATGATACAATTGTAGAACTGAAACAATTGTAGGAAATATATGGAATTGATGAGTATTATGCTCGTTTTGAGTTGATTAACTCTAGAATGAACTTATCTGAAGATTCCTTGGTTAGTGTGTATTTGACAGGGTTGCAGATTAATACTCAGATTAATGTCAGGATGTTTCAACCTCAGACAATTCAGCAATGCTTAGTGCTGGGAAGATTATATGAGGGTGTTCATCCAACGAGAACGATTATCAGAAAAAGAGTGATAATTATCAGAAAGGAGTTCAGTCTTTAAATGTTTCAAGTAAAGTTCTAGGGACTTCTTTGAGTAACATTCAAATGCACAATTCCTCACATAAGGATAAGGAATCTTCTTGTGGGGGGGGGGGGGGAACAATCAATTCAGCAAGAAATTTTTGTTGAAGTGGAGAGCTTGTTGTAGCAACAGGAATTAATTGGTGAGCAGGCACATCCTCAGAAACTTGTTACCACAAGATTGTTTCATACATCAATCTCACATAAAGATAAGGACTTCTCTGATAGGAAGCAACAGATTCAACAAAAGTCTTATGATGGTGAGAAGAAACTGTTACAACAAGAAGCGATTTGTGCCACAAAATCGATTGAAATTTTGGCGTTGGCTAATGCAAGTTTAGAAATGGAGTTACAGGAGGCTGTTTGTTCTTCAAGATGAAAAATTCCAAAATTTGTCTTAGAAATGGTTGATTGGTATGAGAAGTCAACAGGTGTGAAGACCAAACATTGTGCACATCAACTATTTGATAAATGGCCTCCAATGGTACAACAAAAGATGAAAAAAGAAATTTTTTTGAAATGTTAGAAGTTCAAACTTGAAAAAATGACATAAAACAACAACACAATCGGGTTCTCTATGTTTCGGATTCTGACATTAACATGTGGTTTATTCATCATGAGGAGAAGCTACATGATCACAGTGGAGAGGGATTTAAATGCTGGAGCAGAAGAATGACATTGTATGTGCTGGTTAGACCTGACTCACAAGAGATTTTAAGAGGTATAAACTTACAATGGAAAATGAAGAAACTGAAGTGTCCTAAATCCTGGAAATTTAAGTTTAAAAATAGGAATTTGAGTTGCTATAAATGGAATAGGGAGAATTTGATGTTCCAAAATAGTTTGGTAATCACTGGTTCTTGGCGATGGTTGATAATGGTACAAGTATATCATATACTTTTATTTGTAATTAGAGGGTCTGGATTTTATCAATGTTTTTCATGTTCTTTATTGTTGCAAATTTGTTTATTCACAAACCACAGTTAGTTCATCTGACTTAGAGTTTGCAAATTTAGTCATATATTTGGTCGATATATTTGTCTTTGCTTTTGAGTAAACTCCATGATGTTTCTGTTGTATATTTATGTGTAATCTTAAAGATGCACATAGTCTCTAACTCTCTGTCTCACTAAATTGCTTCTGTTATTTGAATCAGTTTTGCTTATGTTCTTTTACTTACTTTAATCACTTTTGTTTTGTGTTTAGGTGATCATTTTGAGTTCTATAAGGAAGACAAGGAAGAAGAATTTTAAGACTTGGATGTTAATGGGAATGGACGTTAGTGGACACGGTAAACATTTTGTCCACAATCAAATTGGACAATATTGGATGGGTCAAAATGGACGTGGACAATCCATTTTCACACCTCTAAGTATATGAGCAATGTCACATATATACTTCATAGATAGGATTAGAGGAATGAAATAGAAGATATGAAGCAGAAGAAGAGGTGACATGGGAGTACTTATTTGATATTCAAAAGCAGTATCCTACCTTTGTACCTTGCGGTCAAGCTTCTCTAAGGAGGGAAGATCTGTTATAGGAAAAGAATCGGAGGTGGAGACGCTAGTTGTAACAGAGGGTTTCAAGTTGGAGGGAAGTAGATGAGTGACACGTGGATGGTGGAGATCAAAGAAGGAGAGAGAGTTTGTTACAGAGCTGTTTTAAGCGATGAAGTAGCTGAAGAAGAAAACTATTCATAAAAGTTGTAAGCTCTTTGTAATATCTCTTTCTATGTATTCGGATTTACATCTGGAATATGATTATGGACTATTTCTCATTGTTTTTGGTTGTTTCTCATTGTAATTGGAACATCTGGGTTGAGTATCAGGTTGTTGTTTTCGTTAATGGCGATTTGAATAAAAAAATCTTGTTTGGATTTGTGAGTTTTGTGTTATCAAAAACCAACTATTACCCACTAATCAAAACAACACTATGATGTGTAATCAAATAGCAATGTTTTTTTGCCATTCATCCATTGAATTAGGTTACGGAGATAACATTGAAATACGGTGGATGCAAGTCCTTGAGAAGGATGAACCCTGATGGAGCCAGCTTCAATGGTAGATATCTGCTGCTCTTCATCATTTTATGTATTTCTCCTGTGTAGGGACTACCTGCGCCCGGTACACTAGAATCTCAAACATTGCTTCTGGCTCAGACTTCTTCTCCCCTGTTTTTGTGCTATCAACCTGACAGTACATAATCAATTTTAATGGTCCAATTATGTTCAAGACCGATATGATACATAACAAAAGACTCAGAGCAGTTTGGTGATGTTGCATTGACATTTAGATAGTGTTAGCAATTTGATTGCATAATACATGCATATTGTCTCCCTCCTTCTCAATTGATGACTTGTCTTTTCCAGGTCCACTTTCGTTGCAAGACTTTATAGCACTGCCTGCTTTTTCAGCAATAACTTTGGGCTCTGCTTCCTTCTTACCCCTTGATTTAATGGCTTTTGCTGAGGTTGAGAGGACATCAGTTGGTAATTTGGCGGCGTATTGCAGTAACAACCCTAGTTGGTTTGGGATACTTAAACAAAGATGGGTTTGCGCACGACATGAATTCAAATTTTGAGACTTTAAGATCGTAGTTCAAACCGATGAATACGGTTGGTGAGAACGCGAAGCTTATGAAGTAAATTAGCGGATGCCAATACCAAAACTGGTTGAAGACTGCAAGGCCAATGACTGTAGTGACTTTGTCATGCTTTTTCTTAGCGAGCAGTCGTATTGTCACATTCCTTCCACCAGCATCAAGAATGCATGCAACCAAAATTTCTCCCATCCTGATCAATTTATCTCCATTGTTATCGAAATTATCTTCTTAACTTGGCGTCTGCAATATTAGATATTACTCTCAGAAAATACAAGAGGTTAGAAAACATAGGTTAAACTTTGGTGTACCTAAATGCTGAAAAGAACATAGCAACAGGCTTCACAAACCTTACCTAGAAGAGTATAAAAATAATCAGATTCATCTGGCACACCAAATAAAGACCCAGCTCCAAGGGCATAGTACAATGAATCATTAAGCTCGCCTAAGTAAAAGAAAACCTGAGACAAGATTTAACAATCATCAATGTAATTAAGATCTCAAAATCGTAATATTAGAAAAATACAGTCATGATGAGCAAAGTTACCATGTTCAGGAAGAACTATGTGACATTAGAAATTTTTTATCCTTAACTCAGATAACAATGGTCACTCAGAAATTACACTATAAACTCTCTAAATATAGTAATTCCTAACCTAAACTCTCATTTCTTATCCCAACCATCAAATCTGTATCGACTAACAAAGATTTCAAAACTTTATACCATAATCAAGAACAACAACTTAAAAATTTTAAATCCAACAAGATTTTTCTGGGAATGCTCAACATACAAGATTGAGACATTATCGTAGATCTTGGGCCAAAATTGGTGAACAAATCTGTTGAGATGTGAGAGCGCTTGAAATTTCAGTGAAGGATGTGTTTCGCTGAGCATTGTCAGTAAACTACTCGCCGAACCAATCATCGCGGTTTCCATTTTGACAAAGAATCCTAATCGAATCGAAATTCAAAACCCTAATCGAAAACGATGTTCGACGAGTCTTGTCTCTATATAACAGATTTGAGGAATGAGTTTCAGTTTTCAGAAGTTGGAAGAAAATAGAGAGAAAGAGAGAGAAGGAAACACAAGAATCACAAAAATTTTAAGTGGATTAAGCAATGCCGATATATTCAATCTCATTTTTGTACTTATCACTCAATATTTTTTATATTGTGTTATTAGGTCCCTATGTTTTTAGTTTTTTACGAAACGGACCATAACACATAGGCCCTTTATGGTCCGTTTTGTAAAAAACAAAAAAAATAAGATGTTACCATCGACTTTCATAGAGTGGGCTCGCTCCAATCACAAGGTGATTGAAAGAATGGAACGTGGATTATGAAAGAACTATAGACAGAATTCATAGAACAACCTTCAAGCAGACACAAAATGGTGTTTCAAGGACATCGTCGCCATCACATGATTAAGTCTATCATGCTTAAGACTCAGAGCACTGTTTGTATCTAACATTCACTAGAGTCCTGAATAACATTCAAATTGCTATTGATGATAAAATTATCTGTTACATGAAAAGAAGATTGTAATAGCTAGGAGACTCTAATTACAAAGGAATGTTCGGGTTGGAGGGAAAGGGAGAGGAAGACACGTTGACAGAGGAGATTAAATGAAGAGAAAAGGTTGTTAGAAGCTGTTTAAAGGTGTGAAGACGAGAAATGGAGGATTCATTCAGAAAAGTTATGGTTTTTTTGTATTTTTTCTTCCTCTGTAATCGTATTACCTCTGTAATACCAATTCTACGAATTGCTCATCGTCTCTAGTTGTTTCTTGATTTTAATTGGAACATCTGGGGTGGGTTCAGATTGTTGTTGTTCATTAACATCGATTTGAGTAAAGGATTGTTTAGATTGTGAGTTTTTTTCTTTAACAAAGGTATCATAGCTCACCGATTTTCAGAAATTTTAGGAACTGGAAATGGCTGAGCCTAGATCCAAGGCTTTGAAGGAATATGTGGTTCGAGAAACAGAAGAAGTGGTAGAATCGCGAATTGAACAAGTTATTTTGCGTACTAAAGCACTATAAGGACTTGTAGCTAATCAAGACCAGAAGATCGATGAAAGTATGGCGGAAAATTTGAAGTGATTCGCCGAATATCAACTCATCATGCATCATCCAATGTTAATCAACAGGGAAGAGCATCGATGAATCCCGAAACACCTTCAGATAATCAAGATTCAGGTAGGAAAAATAGATCGATTAATCAACAAAATTATTCCGGATTAACAAGATTGGGCAAAGTTGATTTCCCAAGATTCAATGGTGATGGAATTAAAGAATGGTTGTTTAAAGTGGAGGAGGTTTTTGCGATTGATTTCACACCTTTGGAGTTTCAAGTGAAAATGGTGGCTATACATTTTGATGGTCATGCTGCTATTTGGCATCAATCAATGGTACAATCAGCCTATGGAGGTAATATGTTGTTTAATTAGTCATACTATAAAGCATTGTTAAATGAGAGATTTGAGGATGTGTGTAATGATCATATTGCTGAGTTAAATGAACTTTGAGAAACAGATGTGATTGTAAACTATCATGAAAAATTTGAGCTCATTAAAACGAGAATAAGTCTATCAGAGAAATATTTGGTGAGTGCATATTTGGCGGGATTGAGAAAGGAGACGCAAATGCATATCCGAATGTTTCAACCGCAAACTATACTTTAATGCTTGGTGTTGGGGCATTTATACGAAAAGGCACATCCCAGGAAAAGGACGAATAACTCTTGGTCCTTTTACAAAGCCGCAAATTCGTCGTACCAACATAAAGGTATATTGCAGCATAAGAAGGAATCAGATCAAAAGCTTATTATTCCAACTGCAATAAACAGTGACAAAGAAGTTAAAGTGTTGCCTCGAATTTTTTTTTGTCTAATGAAGAAATGAACGAAATAAGAGCCAAGGTATTGTGTTATTTGTGTGATGAAAAGTATACACCTGGTCATTATTTGAAACATAAGAAAACTCAACTCTATATGATGGAAGTGGAAGAAGGAGAAGAAGATGAGTTGTATGAAGAACAGACAAAAGATGGGGAATAGGAAGTGTTACCACATATATCAGTGAATGCAGTTTCTGGAATGTCGGATTACATAACCATGAGTGTGAAAAGGATGTGTGGGAAGAGAGTGATATTCATTCTATTGACTTAAGGTCAACACACAACTTTATTGATGTTAATACTGGAGAAAAATTTGATAATGTTGCCTGACAAGTTGGTTTGACTAAGCTATCAAAGATGGAAGAAAGCTGGAGGTAGGAGGTAAAGTGGAACAGTTTAAATGGCAGATGCAAATTACAACCTTTAAAGCCGATTTCATGTTGATTCCTTTGGGAGGTTGTGACATGGTATTAGGTTGTTAGTGGTTGGAGACACTTGGGACTTTAAAAGACTGGAAATGAAGTTTACCTATGAAAATAAAAAAAAATATTATTACATGGATTGAAGAAAGGGTCTGTAAGAGAACTCAAAGAGAGTAAGATCAATAAGAAACAAGGAAATCAAGTACAAATATCGATGATATGCGTCTAGGAAACTTCAACAGATTCAACTATCATGTTATGTTCTTTGGAAATGGAGGATAAAGAAATGATATTAAACCTGAGCTGGAACAGTTGTTAGACAACTTTAAGGATGTTTTTGTTAAACCTACAGAGCTACCTCCTTTCAAAGAAAAGCATAGTCACAAAATACCATTAAAGGAAGGATTGGACCATGTAAATCAAAGATCATATAGGTATGCATTGTATCAAAAGAATAAAATAGACAAAATAGTGGAAGAGATGTTGAAAATGGCACAATCCAAGACAACTCGAGTTCCTATGCTTCTCTGGTGGTTTTAGTGAAAAAAAGATGGGTCGTGGAGACTTTTTGTAGATTACAAGGGATTAAACGGACTAACAGTGAAGGAAAGATTCCTAATACCATTGATAGAAGATTTAATGAACGAGTTTGGTGGTTCCAGAGTATACTCCAAGATAGATTTGAGATCAGGTTATCATCAAGTACGGATGGAACCGGAGGATATACATAAAACTGCTTTTAAAACGCATAGTGGGCATTTTGAGTATTTGGTGATGCCTTTTGGCCTTACAAACGCACCAGCTACATTCCAGAGTATGACGAACTCAGTCTTTAAGAAGTTCTTGAGACGATTTGTGCTGATTTTTTTCGATGACATACTCATTTACAGTGCAACACTTGAACAGCACTGGGAACATTTAAAAGTAGTGTTTAAGGTGATGAGGAAGAGTAAATTGTTTGCGAAAAAAACAAATGTACGTTTACAACAAAAAAAGGTTGAGTACTTAGGCCATTATATAGAAGCATCAGGAATTTCAAATGATCCTACAAAAGTCAAAGCTGTAGCAGAATGGGTAAAAGCAGGAACCTTGAAACAATTAAGGGAGTTTCTTGGACTAGCTAGATACTACAGAAGATTTGTTAAAAACTTTGGCATCATTTCAAGCCTTTGACAGCATTAACAAAAACTGATGCTTTTATATGGTCAAAAGAGGCTCAAGAAGCTTTTGAAAAGCTGAACAAGCATTATGTGAAGCTCCCGTTTTAGTACTACCATGGTTTGAAAAGTTGTTTGTGGTAGACACATACGCTTGTACTCAAGGTATTGGTGTCGTTTGACGCAAGAAGGGCATCCATTGGCTTATATAAGCAGGTATCTGAAAGGTAAACAACTACACCTTTCTATATACAAAAAATAATTATTGGATGTGGTTTTTGCAGTACAAAAGTGGTGTAACTATCTGCGCTCTAATCACTTTATTATTAAAACCGATTAAAGAAGCTTGAAATATCTGTTGGAACAGAGACTAAACACGCCTATTCAACAAAAATGGTTACCTAAACTCCTTGATTTGATTACGAGATTCAATACAAACAAGGCAAAGAAAAAATTGATGTAGATGTGTTGTCACAAGTGGAGGGAGCAGAGATCTTGCATATGGCCATGTCTATGCTGGAATGTGATCTCATGAAAGATATACATGCACAATATGATGGGGATCTGAGATTAAAAGAAATAATAGAAAAAACCAGATTCACAAAAGCATTATTCATGGGTTGATAATGTTTTAAGAAGAAAGAGCAAAAAAATTATACCTATGAATGTGGAGCTACAAAACAAGCTTCTATGTAGTGGTTAATCGTTTGAGTAAAGCTGCCCATTTTGTGGCTCTATCTCATCCGTATTCAGCAATGACGGTAGCACAAGAATTTCTGGACAATGTGTAAAAACTACATGGTTGCCCTCAATCCATTCTAAGTGATAGAGACACAATATTCTTAAGTGAATTTTGGAAAGAATTGTTCAGTTTGCAGGGAGTTGGATTGAACTTTTCTAGCTCATATCACCCTTAAAGTGATGGCCAAACAGAAGTGGTCAATAGAGATTTGGAGACATATCTGAGGTGCATGTGCAGCAATAGACCACATAGGTGGAGTAAATGGTTGCCTTTGGCGGAATGGTGGTATAATACTAATTATCATACAACCATTCAAATGACGCCATTTGAAGTAGTCTACAGGCAACAACCACCAGTACATCTTCCTTATCTTCCTGGTGAGAGTAAAGTAGCAATTGTTGCTCGTTCTCTGCAGGACAGAGAGAACATGTTATTTATTATGAAGTTTCACCTATCACGAGCTCAACACAGAATGCAACAATTTTCAAATCAGCACAAAACAGAAAGAAGCTTTGATGTGGGAGACTATGTGTATGTCAAGCTACAACCTTATTCGGCAACAGTCAGTTGTTATGTGATCCAACCAAAAACTCAGTACTAAGTATTTTGGTCTGTATAAAATCATTGATAAGTGTGGTATTGTGGCTTATAAATTAGAATTACCATGCACATCCTTGATTCATCTGATATTTCATGTTTCCCATTTGAAAGTGCTTGTGGGTAATGTTCATACGTCGAGACAATTACCTACAGTATTAATGGATGTGCTGAGGAAGGAACCAGAGCAGGTACTCGAGAGGAAGATGGTACAGAGATAGGGGAAAACAGCAACGATGGTGCTTATTAAATGGCATAATGAAGCAGTAGAGGAAACCACATGGGAGTACCTATACGATATTCAGAATAAATACCTAACGTTTGAACCTTGAAGACAAGTTTCTTAAAAGGGAAAGATTTATTACAGGAAAAGAAGATTATAACAAACGAAGGTTTGGGTTGGAAGGAAAGGGAGTGGAAGACACGTGGACGGAGGAGATTAAATGAAGAGAAAAGGTTGTTAGAAGCTGTTTAAAGGTGTGAAGACGAGAAATGGAGGATTCATTCAGAAAAGTTGTTGTTTCTTTGTAGTTTTTCTTCCTCTTTAATCGCATTACCTCTGTAATATGAATTCTACGAATTGCTCATCGTCTCGGGTTGTTTCTTGATTGTAATTGGAACATCTGGGGTGAGTATCTGATTGTTGTTGTTCATTAACATCGATTTGAGTAAAGGATTGTTTAGATTGTGAGTTTTTTTCTTTATTATGATCAGATGTTCAACTATTTATCTTCATTCCTAAACCTACAAATACATGACTATCATTGAATATTTTGCTTTGGAGGCCTTGTTGTACGCCCCGTCGATGCCAATGAAGACTATGGACACTCTTGAAGAAGGAACCAGATATTACATTCACTGGAGAAGTATAAGAACTTTTATGACTAAACATATCTTTGACACATTTTAACAGTATTATATTATATAAGCCACTTTATTCTACATTTCTGGCTTTATGGTAGTATATGTACTTTCTCCAAGTTGTTAAATCTTCTTGTTTATTATGCAGGAAGGCATTGATCGATATTTGGTTGAAGGAGTTGATTATTCTGCTTTGATGTTTTTCTCAACCAGAAAAAAATACAGCACTGAATAAAGTTGTCGATGTAAAGATTTCATTGATTTTTTCTTCTAATTAGAAATCTCCATCTTTGTTTCTACTTGCAGCTGAGTGTTTTTTCTTTGTTCATCTTGTTATCTTTCCTTTAAGCCAATACAAGAAGTATATGGAAGCTCTGCTAAGGTACTTAATCAACTTTGTCTAGAAAACCCGAGCCATTGCAAAAACTAGACATAACACTTTCCAAGGTTTGAGGCTTCTCTTCTCTTTCTCTATTGTTTTATTGTGTTCACGTCTTGGTTTTAAATGGTGCAAAGTGCATCGAGGCACCAAGTGTCCTTGAATGCGTTTTGACATGTTGCATACACGACACATCAATTTAAATAAAATACCAAATGCATATATTCTTCTTAAACTAATAAATCTTAGAAATTTAGAATAAAATATCAAAAACAAAATCATGTAACCAAATCCACATAACCACATGATATGATGAAAAATAATAAAAAAACAAATATAATACTTTTTGAAACATTAATAAAATCATACTCATACTTTTTTTCAACCTACTTGAAATATATGTTGCTCTAGTTGAATAACTAAGTTCATTAACTCCCATAGCTTGTTCCTGCTACATTCCATGTCAAGTCACTATCTTCAAACACAATCGTTATTTTCATCATAGAATAATTCACATCCATTTTCCTAACTAGCACTCATTTATTTTTCTTATCAATCTCATCTAATAGAATATGATAATTCGTGCATTTTCTCGTTTAGCGACATTGAAAAGCACGATTTTATTTCACAAAAACCATGCCATGTAATCATTTTTGTGTCAATTGATTAATTTTCATTGTTGAAACTGTAAGAATAAAAGATTATAAGTTGCATAAATGTTTTATAATGTAGTTAAAGTAACTAATGGAATTAAGATTACTAAAACATTTTCTCTCACAACCGTAGCATTACAAGTGAAACTAAGAACCTTTAATGGCAAAGTTCTTGAGGTTTGGAGTTGAAGATCCATTACAATCACCATTCTTCTATTAAAATGAAATTATTGTTAGCTTCTATGTAACATCATTACAATGCAATATTAGAGCCGAGAGTAGTTACCTCGTGAATTTGAGTTCTTTTCCTAACTACCATTTGATGACCAAAGAGATCTATAGCATTTTTATATGCATCCAACTCCAGCAGTATCTTGCCTTGGGTCCCAATATCTGGAACCAACCTTCCGATGTAGTCATACAAACCTTTCACAACTTAAAACACCTAGAAATTGATGAAGTTGACATTCTCATCTTTTGTCAATGAACTCAAATTCCTGTTGGTAGAGGTTTTTTTATTGAAACTCCTAGAAATTATCTCTTTAGCCCGATCATTGTTTCATAAATATATCATAATGGTGGGGTTTTCTCTCCATAACCATTCAAAGTACTTTAACAAGTTGAGTTGTCAACTTCATGACATATATAACGTTTTTCGAAAAGCTTTCTTGCAAAATAAATGATCTTATATTCTTTATCCTGATTTTTTGGCCACTTAGAATTATCCCATTCTTCATAATGAACCACCTTCCTCAAATTGTTCGTTTTCTTGTGTGAAAGATGTTGCAAATCTAGTAATCTCTGGCTTATGAAAATTCTTTTGATTTGTGAATTTTTCTCATCATGTTTATAAGAGGAATATGGCTACAAATGTAGTTGTTTATGGATATACACTTCTTTAGTACACTCTTTCACATATGAGATTTTTCCAATATCTTCTACCATTAGATCAATGCATTATGCCACACATGGAATCCAATAAATGTGTTATTTTCGCTTCTATTTGGATGCATTGTTTGTCACCACTTGAACAAAACGTTTTTCTCCAACTTCCTCAATTGTGTTATCAAGAAATTGAAATAACAATTTAGACTTTCGGGACTTGTGAAACATCTAAAAGTTTGATGAAAACATAACCTTTTGGAGAGGTTAACAATATCACTCTAGACAACAAAATCACACCATCCATCAGACATGACTGAACAACATTTAGATGCCCATTGTATTCCACCATTTGACTATGAGTTTAATATACTTCTTTCTTAAGGACAAGAATTATTAGCTCATGCATAGTTTATCCTCATCCAAGATTAAAGGCACCAACTATGTATGAGATAAGAGTTTCTCTCCTTACGAAAGAAATATATGAAACTGATCATAATAAAATCGTGGAGCACAAAAAAGAGTGGGCATCCAAAGGTTATTAAATCATGTTTGATAGATGGTGTGATTGTGTGATTTGGTTGTCCAGAAAGATATTATTAACTTCTTGGTTAACTCTCCAAAGGGTTCTGTTTTTCGGAAAATCTTTGGATGTTTCAGAAGTCGTGAAAGGTTCAACATTATTTTATAACATGGTTGAAGAAGTTGGAGAGATTAACGTTGTTCAAGTTGTGACAAAAAATGCATCTAATTATGTGAAAACCGGTATAAAAATATAATTAATCTCTTTAAGTTTTTAATACTTTATTGAATTTATTTTACTAAATCTTTTTCTTCTTTTACTTATAACCTGTAGAGAAATTACTAGAGTCGAAAATACCATATCTTTATTGGACTCTATAAGCAACACATTGCATTGGTCTAATGCTATGAGATATTGGAAAATACCACATGTGAAGAGTATATCCATGAATGGCTATATTTATAGCCATATTTCTCTTGTGATTTGAAGAAGTTCATTATGAAGAAGATAATAATTCCAAGTGGCAAAAAGAAACATGAGGAAAGAATGTAAGAACATTTATCTTACAATAAAACTTTTGGAATAATAATCTATATGCTCTAAAGTTGACATGCCCTCTTGTTAAAGTATTTCGAATGGTTGATGGAAAAAAAAAACCACCAATGGGATATATTTATAAAGAGACAATTTCTCTAGGATTTTCAATACGAAAGAAGACCTCTACCAACAAGTGTTTGAATTCATTTACAAAATATGGGAGTGTTAACTTCATTGGCTTTTGCATGTGGTTGCCATTTCTTAAATCCAGAAATCCAATATGGACATCCCAATGTACGTTGTGAGGAGGTTGTAAAAGGTTTTTATGACTACATTAGAACTCGAAAGGTTGTTTCTGGATATTGAGACTCAAGACAAGATACTATTGGATTTGGATGCATTTAAAAATGTTATAGATCTCCTTGGTTTTCAAGTGGCAGTTAGGAAAAAAACTTCAAAATCATCAGGTAACTACTCTTGGATCTAATATTGTGTAATGATTTTATTTCATTGTGGAATGGTAGTCTTGTTATGGATTTTCAACTCCAAACCACAAAATAAATTCCAGAAAGATTTTTTTTTTGTCTCACTTGTAGTGTTACCGGTTGTGAGAGGAATTTGGGTGTTTTTCAACTTATAAGCAATCTTAATTTCATTAATTACTCTAGTTACATTATATATAAAATATATTATGCAACTTATAATATTTTATTTTAATATCTTCATACAAAGAATATGATTAGATTGACCCAAAATCAATTAAATGACATGGTCTTTGTATAGTATAATTGCTTTGCAACGTTGCGACATGAGGAAAAACACCATTTATCATATTCTATTGGATGAGATTGATGACTTGACATGGAATGTAGCAAGAAAAGCTGCGGGAGCTAATAAACATAATTATGCAACTAGAACAGCAGCAACTTCAAGTAGATTGGAGAAAAGATAAAGTATTGCTAGTAGCTCTGATCCCAAAGCATATGATAGGCCACCACTTCCTATAGCGTTGCTTGATGATGATATGGAATAGGATTTTATTGGAGATTAGGTCCATGAGAATAAGTTAGACGATAAGGAGTATTATAAGTACGGTTCTTTAGAGTATTAGTATTTCAAAAACTATTATATTTGTTTTTTTTCAATTTCTTTTCATTGTGTTATGTGGATTGGGTTGTGTTTTTTTCTTTTGTATAGTTTAGAAGATAATAATTGCATTTAGTATTATATTTAAATTTAATATGCTGCGTACCAACTCAGGGCTCAAACATGGACTCTTTCGGTGCTTCAGTGCGTTTTGCGCCATTTAAAACCAAGAAACGGGCTTTGAGGGGAGATTTATGGAACATGCGGCGAATAATGCTAAAGGGTCAGTTTAAATAGTCCGTTTGAGCTTGTGGATTCAACTAATGAGAAGCATGCCCAAATGGTTGCAGCGTATTCCAAAGTAGTTGAGCTTCCCAAAGAAACGCTGAGAGATATTGCAGGTGATATGACGACAGTTCTTGAGCGATGTTCCATCGTCTTCAATGGGATCGTTTCTTGTAGCAGCAATGCCAGAAGTTAAAGGACGCGAGAGAACGAGAAATAATTGAGACAGCTAAAAAACTTTTTGGTTCAGTTGCCACCAGATATGGAACTTGGTATGCCTGTGCCCCCTCCACCTGAATCTCAACTGCCATCCTGAGGCTCCAGAGCCATAGTTACCAAAGTTTGACGAGCCAGCCCATTAAGGGACTACATGTCACCCTTGCACATTACGATGTGGGAGCAAGACAAATCCTAACACTGTGAAATGCTTTTTAATCTTTTATTTCGTCGTTAATAGAGATACGTTTAATAGAGAAAGATTCCAGTCTCGTGCAACTCGCAATGCATCATTCCTCTGATTGGTAATTTTTTATTACAAAATTGAAACTTTTACATATTGCCTCATCATCTCATGGAAATGAACACTACTAGAATTGATTTGTCTCAAAATTCATCAACAGATTTATGTTCTATTTTCAATAAGAAAGATGCTTATAATGTTGGATGTCTAATATATATCTCACAAAGCGAAGAATGACAGCTAAATAGTAAAATCCTAAGGTTACATTTCGAATCCTTACTATTTCATCAAGGCCTCAATTGCTTTATGTAAGGCACTACTACGATTCGAACCTCCTCTACGTTTAAACATCGAGTGAGGTCCGTTCCAGACGGAATTGTGGTTGCCATTATCAGGGAAGAGGGTTTCACAGAGGTTTAGAAGCTGCGGATTTCTGACTTGGAACTTTTCCTGCATCTTCACTCTCCATTCTTTACGCTCCAACTCCTGCCGCTTCTAAAATAACAAAATAACACAATTTACCTCAATTGTGCTTATTGCTTAATCAAAACATCATAAAGCTTCAAACTATCTTCTCTGTTGTATATAGCAAAAGCGAGGGAAAAAAAATGTAAAGTACCTTTTGCTCTTGGAGTTGTTTTTCCTTCTCTTCTTCCTCTTTCTGAGTTGATTTTGGACCTTCAACAGAAGCTAAAACAACCAATTTCTCAGCAGCACTAGTCACAGGCTCATCGCCAGTCTCTTCTGTTAATCTATCAATAGATAGAGTCTTATCCTCGACATTAGCTTTGGTTTTATTTTCACTCTCCACCTCAATGTTTTCCTCTTCCTCCACCTCTTGTTTATTTTCAGTTACTCTTTGTTTTTTTGACACCGGACTATCAAGTTCAACAATTTCTGTTTTTTCTTGTCCAGTTTTGTTGTCAACATCAGTATCCATGTCCTGCTCTTCACCCATGTTTATCGATGAATTGTCCACAGACAGACTTCCCGCAGGTGAAGATTCCTTCAAGAAAGAGATATTAAAGTCAATACTCAGTTGCAAAGTTTTCACATTGCAGACAACTGAAGCCAAAACCTGGGTTGTGTGGGTTCTCTTTGCACATTAAAAACTTGACATCGAGAGATATGTGTTTCATGTAAACAGAATACATTACTAACCTCTTGTGCTCCAGAATGTCCTTGAGAATCTTGTTCGCGTTCTCTTTTACGTCGTTTCAAAACACAAATTGCACACATGCAATCACTCTTGTGGTGCCTTCTGCAAACGAAAATGATGACTATCAAATGAAAACTGATTGTAATCCCCAGTTTTGGAGGGTCATAGGAAAGACACAAATTCTGTAGTAACTAATTAACTATCAATTAGAATTGCAAGGTGAACAAGCTAGACAACATAATACATTTTGTTAAAGAGAACAACAAATTCAGCTACAAAATGTCTGCTTTTATAACCACTGACTAAGATTGGCTATGGTTAAGCAGATCTCTCACAGTAGCTTTGTAAAAGATAACCTCTTGGCTATAACCTAGATTTATGAGACACGATTGAAACCAAACTCAGGGTAATGTTGAACACAAGGAGGACATATTTGGATATTAGGCCCTACATATCAGAAGAAGAAAGTTTCAGCGACATACCCATGGCGCTTATAGCTCTTCTGCTTTGATTGACTGCCTTTGGTGGATGACTTTCCACCATCCTCTGGGTTTTCTGCTGATAACCAAAGAAACCAAATAAGCTCAACTGTAAGCACAGTTACTAAGACCAAAGTGCATTGCTGATAGATACAATGCATATTCTTAACAATTTCTGCATATTGACATTTCTCTTGATAATCTCGTTTCCCATGGAATGCATTATTTTAATGGCCAAATATACTTCCCACATCTTTTTAATGGTTTATACATCTTTAAACTGGACACTCACAAGAGAATTACAACTGACAAACAATGAAAACTAGGGTAAGGCAGCAATTGTAGCCAAATGCTTACATGCCACTGCATTCAAGATTAACTCATCTGTCTAACAGCTCTAGATTGATATAACAGAAAATTGATTTTCGAACAAAGTTAGTTTTCTTATACTTTTATAACTAAAGTGGAGCTACATGCATTCCAACAATGAGATTTCATTAGCTAGAATCATCAATGAACCTTGTGACGTACATGGTGCTTCAGAACCTGCTCAGAACGTCTACTATATATGCCTAAGGGGAACCATAGACGTAACTATCTATGGAGAGAGCTCCAGCTACCAACTTAACAAAGCTTCAGCACAAGAGTCAAAAAGCTGGAGAAGATAAATTTTAGTAATACCTGCTGAATGCTCAGTATACAACCCTGCTGCAGTCCAATACTTCATGAAATTTTTCTTCACTCGCTTCATCAGATCCACAATATAATCACCTTTCTTATTGTACTTGGAACAGTTATTCCAAATGTATTGGACATCCTTGTAAACATCCTCAGAATTCATATACTTGTTGCATTTTTTGAAATTATTGCATATTGTTCCAAAATCCATAGGAGTCTTGATAATATCGAAATAGTCCTAATCACATAACCAGAAAACAATTATAGTTAGACATCAATTCTGAAACCCATTTACAAGCAAGGACCAAAGAAGAGATGAAAAAATGCTCAAGATGGGAAAAATATAGGAGAAAACATCCTGTATTAATGTCAAGTCCAAGAATTCCTACTTAGGTTATAAGGCGCTGTTGTTCCTCTACTTTCATATTGGTAGACAAATGTAAATTCCATAAGAGCTGAAAGTTTATATTTTTTGTAATAACCAAAAGCCAAGATTATCTCTAAAGAACAGGCACAATAATCTCTGTATACTAATACAGCCATTCTGGTCCTCCACTTTCACATAATTTAAAAGAGTTTCTTTCCCTAGTTCACATATTGAAAGAGAAAGATGAGCCCCTGCATTGAGCAAAATAATAGCACAAGTCCATGTGCTAGAGCATTTCTATATACGGAGCTATCTACCTAGGAAGTGCTGTTACATCTTAACCTTGGCTTGCGAAAGCTCAACTATTCATCTCTAGATTTAATTCGTTTTCACACATCTCTACTACATGGTTATGTAAAGACGAAGCTAATATCTGCACTTACAGGAATTCCAAGAGCTTCTGGGTTCACAGGAACATTAAAGGGATCAGCAGCATCCATCTTCATAATCTTCTTGATCACCTACGGCAATATGACACCAACACACAGAAGGTGCATTAGCTGTATTATTCAAGTTGAACTGTACATACCATATAAAAAAGCAACAATCAAGGTAGATATTAATCTGAGTATACTGTAAGAGAATCTTCCAGCTCTTGCTTATTATATCGTGAACTTTGATCAGTCTTCTTCTCCTCTTTCTGAACATTATATCGTGAACTTTGATCCGTCTTCTTCTCCTCTTTCTGAACAGAAATTGGTACACTTTCTGGTTCTTTCTTATTAACTTGAGAATTCTCATCAGTCGTTTTTGTATCCTTTTGAATTACTACTGCACCTTGAACCTTAACAGCATCGGCACTCTTCTCAGTAACCAAAGAGCTAGATCCATCAACCGCCTTAGAAGACTTAATCTTTATACCTTTAGTTTTCCTATAAACATTAAAAAACACCGGTCTCCTCTCAGGCAAACGAGGAACAAACTCCTTTTTCTCAACAACCACAACAGGTACTTCAGACCCAACTTGAGAACTACTCTTATCAACATCATTACGCGATTTCTCATCAGGTTCTGGTGCTTTAGAACTCTTCAATTTAACCTTAACACGCCCAACCGACTTAGCCACCGCATTGTTATCAGCATCTACACTCTCAGCATTAGGTGAATTACCACTACCAGTAGAAGAAGGTGCATCAACCTCCATTTTAGATTCATGTTCACTGTTCTCACACTCAACAGCAGCTTCAAAACTTTGCTCTGAAGTTTGATTCTCCGCGTTGTTATCAATCGACTCAGATTTCGACGTTTTAGACTCTTTCCCTTTCTTATGTCCTCTTTTACGCTTCATTGTATTGTATTACACACAACAGCTATAAGAGACTCCTGCAAATACCAAAAGACAAAAAAAATTCTCAAAAGCTGCAAAATTGGAATTTGGAGATCTATCAAAACCTACAAAGATTGTTTCAAGAAATCAAATTGGAGACGATTATTCAAATCATCAATTATAACGTTTCAAACAAGCTTGAATTTTTCCCAGAAAACAAAGGAAGAGAGAATCTACCGGAAAAAAGGAAACCCTAAATCAATCTAAGCTACGTCAAACCAGAAAAAAACAAGAAGATCTGTTGAGAGGAAGAAGATAAAGAGGGAAAATTCAAAAATTAGAATGAAAAGTTTGGAGGGAAATAGGATTTTACCAGAAACAAAAAAGACACTAAACCGAGCTTCTGGCTCACAATTTCTCGAACGTCGCTTATTATTAGACCCGAGACGAAGCCTTCCTTTAGATTTTTGGATTTTCAGAGTTACCTGTAAATTTTATCAGGCACGTCGTCGTTTTACATTATGGGCTTTTAATGGGCCAGGCTGAAGAACTTTTGGCAGCAAATAAAAAACAAGATTTTTTTTATTTACGCAGAACTTGAAATCTTTATTTTTTTGCTCAAGTACTTGAACCTCTTTTACACTACTAAGATGACTAATAACTCTAGGGTAATGTTATGATGAAAATCATGAGATTTGATTTTGATTATTAGTGTTTCTTTTTGTTATTTAATAAATATGATCTTTTAAGCACATATATAGTTATTGGAGGTGGATCGAGCACAATCCACGCTCAGTCCAAATTCGGTAATTGTCCATTTTATATTTTCAAGATCCTAAAAGCTCATACACTAAATGAGGATTAGGGCTATTGATTCACTAATTAAAAAAGTCACGGGTAATCGATTAGACAAACCACTCGACATTATAAATAGAGAGTTCATCTCATTGAATAAGGGATCAAAAAAATAGTGAGAGAAAATCGAGTGGAAGAGCATACGGCCTAACTCCTCTTTTGTGACCTCAGCTCTATGCATAGAACCTCGGAAGCAACATCAACACCAAAGCTCACTCTAAACCCCGTTTAGAGTAATCTCTTCATACCCCGTTTCTCTTGTATCTTATCTCTTTCAAACATTGTCCATATTTCCCACTTTGTAAGCCTCGTCATCATTGTAAATCGTCCAATTTGGTTTTCATCGTGTATAACTCGCTCTGGAACGGATCAATCAAGCTCAGATCATGTTTTTTCACCGACCTCGCTTCATTTAACAAAAGATCCCCAAACTTGCATCCATATTACCTAAATTACCAACCACGTCCAAAACTGAGCCAAATGTTATAACGTGGGCAGCATTACAGAGAGCATGCAGGTCGGCAGACACCCATTGGAAACCGACAAGAACAAGAATGTCAAATAGAAAGGGAGGTGATAGAAGCCTCAGAAATTCCTAATCCTCCCATCAACTTTGTTCTGACCAACCTGAATAGTGATGCACCTCGCACCACCCATGACGAGCAGGCCATAACAAATGCCTCACTCCAAACTCTGGCGAAATAGACGCAAACGCTACCAACAGACGACTTAGCGAAATAGCCGTAAACCAGGCTCGCGTTAGCAGCCAAGTTGATTATGCCCATTCGGCAAACGTCCAACCTCAGGGCCAGTCATCAGGCGGAAACACGTTGCGCCTCTAATATAATCTTGGAATCACCGGACAGCGTCGAGTCAGTCTAGGTTCCCAAGAAGCACTTCCCACCCAATAACGATCAGATCAGCGAGAGCGGAGATCCCCTGCTAATACTTAAACTTTAGTGCTTCCTAGAAAAAATCCTTGCGACCTCCAGCATGACTGGGAAATGGCGTAGATGTGGAAAAAGCTCGATGAAATAAGCTCCTGAGTACATCAATCGACCAGTTCAGCGCTAGAGATCAACCGCGTGCTAGTGGAAGCACAAAACACCCTCTTCATTTCCCAAGCTACGACAGGACCTCGGACCCCTTGTAATACATTGCCGCTTTCACCATAACAATGGGCCAAGCTCAATTCTCGCCTGAGGAACGCGAGGCGAAGTACTGCATGTTGCTTCGTGGAAAACCTTAGTGGATCGGTACCTACTTGGTTCTCTCGGCTTGAGAGAAGTTCTATTGGAAGTTACAATCAGTTGTCCCTAGTGTTTTCCTAGCACTACTCAATGTACATCAGGCAAATAACCTCTGTCGTTGATCTCTGGGCCCTAGCACAAGGATCAAAGCAATTGCTTTGTTCCTATATTTATAAGTGCAAAACCTTGGTGTCAAAAATCTTAGAAATTGAGAACGAGGACACCATATTGCGAGCTCTACAACATGGGGTATGGTACGAGACAACTTTCTGGAGAGGTGAAGCTCAACTCACCCCTCACGTTGGAAGATGCCCGGCACTGAGCAACGCAATTTATCGATGTCAAAAAAGAGCAAGTTGCTATGGCTAGAAAGTATGCCATATGAAAAACTCTAATTGTAAAGGAAAAACCAAGGGACAAGTACCAAGAGCCCTGATAACATTACACTGCAGTATACAACTGGCGCGGAGAAAAGGAGAAATGAGTTGCATCCTTCCTGATCGTCAATCAACAACCCAAGTGAGGTCACCGAGCGATGCACAACCAAAGACTCGAGCGCAACTAGCAACCTGAGAACCAACATCAACCCCTGCATTCCAACCACGAACCCAACGTCGACCCAACATACAAACTGATCAAGCAAAAACATCGTAAGTTTTAAGCCAAACGAGCAAAAGCCATCAACAACGAAGTGAAACGCCTAGCCGAGGTAGGATCCATCGTCCTCATCAGGTACCCGGAGTGGCTGGCCAATCCAATTGTCAAGAAGAAAAACGACAAGTGGGGAGTATACATAGACTTCACTGATATGAACCAGGTGTGTCTGAAGGATAACTTCCTCCTCCTGCATATAAATCAACTTGTTGAGGCCACCACTGGGAACAAAATTTTCTCCTTCATGGATGCCTTCTCCGGATATAATCAGATTATGATGCACCCCAAGGATCGGGAAAAAACTACCTTTATCACAGACCGTGGAACTTATTGTTACATCATGCCCTTTGGATTAAAAAACGACAATTACATACCAGCGGCTTGCCAATCGAATGTTTGATGACCAGCTCCGCGACACAATGGAGGTCCACATTGATGATATGCTCGTCAAATCCCTCAAAGTCGAAGATCACGTGGATCATATGTGAACCTGTTTCCATACCCTTAATCTATACAAGATAAAGTTGAATCTGACCAAATGCACATTCGATGTAACCTTAGGAGAATTCTTAGGATACATCTTCACTCAGCGAGGCATCAAGGCGTACCTGAAAAAAAAAACGGTGATCACCAATCTACCTTCCTTGAAGGCTAACCGGATGCATCGCCGCCCTCAACAGGTTCATCGCGCGATCAACAGATAAGTGTCTCCCCTTTTACCAACTAATGCGGGGGGGAATAAACATTTCGAATTGGATAACAAGTGTGAGTCAGCCTTCCGAGAGTTGAAGACATGCATGTTGATCCCACTGATCTTATCCAAACCCGAGAAAGGGGAAACACTCTTTTTATACATCGCAGTCTCGGCAGTGGCTGTCAGAGGCATTCTGATCCGAGAAGTAAGGGAAAGAAAAAACCAGTATTCTATGTCAGTAAGTCGTTGTACGGAGCCGAATCAAGGTATCTGACCCTCGAGAAACTCGTCATTGTAGTTACCTTAAGAAAATTGTGACCCTACTTCTAGTCGCATTTGACGTTCTATCTAGCCAGCCAATATGGATGATACTCCATCACTCGAGCCAGTCAAAATGGATGGTGAAGTGGGTTGTAGAGCTAAATGAGTATAACATCAAATACCGAGGCTGATCTTGCGTAAAAGCCCAAGTTCTAGCATATTTCATCATCGAGATCCCACCGGAATCGACCATCGTCGAAGGGATCTCCACCCAGAAATGGCTCCTCCACATCAATGGATCAACAAAAACCGAACGATTAGGGGTCACTATTCTACTAGAATCACCCACGGGGGAACTACTCAACAATCCTTACGCCTAAACTTCAGGGAGACAAATAATGAAGTCGAGTACGAATCCCTCATTGCAAGATTATGCCTCGCCAAAGAACTCGGATTCAAAGACATACATGCACATTACGACTCCCAGCTTGTGATGAACCAATTCAGCGGCGAGTACGAGGCTTGGAGTGAATGGATGGACCAATATCTTAAGATAGTCAATGACCTATCAGAAAAATTTGAATCTTTTGCTTGACCAAGATCCCGCAAAATGAAAGCTCGTCGGATGACGTATTTGCCTCTGCCTGTGATCCCACTCAACGTCGCGTTATCCCCGTATGAACCATCGCCTTATCATTCATGCGTTGGACAATGGACATCGTCGGCCCTCTGCCACTAGGGTCTCGCCAAAAAGCCAATATGCTCATAATAACGGACTAATTCACCAAATGGTTCAAGGCAAAGTCATACGCAAAGAGTGATGTATTATATAATACTTATTTTAATCTTAAAATCAAATTATAATAAGGTTTAATAGTGATTTTAAAAACCTAAATAATTTTAGCACATAAGTCAATTTAGTTGGCAACTATATTAACTATATTTTCTAAGACTTTTCAATGTTCAACTAACAAACATTTTTTCATCAATAATCTCCAAAATTCTAGATAAAAATATAAAATTAACATCTTTTAATCATTAATTATGGTTCTAAAACAACTTTACATCATTTTACCATTCTATTTCTTTGGTTTTGTAAAAAAATATGATAATTACAATTTTAAATTTTATCCCAACTCGAATTCGAATATCCAATTTTTTCACGGATACTCAAAATTTGAATACATGGAAATTTAGTGTATTGGATATTCGAAATTTTTCAGATATACTAAAAATTTCAAATATCCTATATGTGCCCACAACTGTGCATTTCATGTGTGCGGTCATTGCCTATGATTCTATTTCTATCTCTCTTTTGCTTAGTGGCTGCGTGAAAGAATTTCGCATCTCTATAGGCTTTCCGCAGTCTCCCATTGAAGTTCGCAATATTTCTGTAGGGATTAGATCATCCTCATGGGCTTCATTAATCTTTCTTTGGAGTTCTAGAATTAGCTTTTCTTAATTTGTTTTAGAAGATTTTTTCCATGTTGAGACATCTTTTCGGTAATTTTGGATTTTCTTCACAAAAGTACTATTTTCATGTAGAAAGGACAAGTCCCATCCTCCTTCCACTGTTTCTTTGAATCTAGATTTATTGATCCACCTTTTATCGAACATAAAACATTTCTGTGTTTTCTGCTGCTTAGATAATATAGAAGTAATCATAGGTCTCTGATCTAAGTCCCACGTCTTCAAGTACTCTCTCCTCTCTTTTGATTCCCAGTTTTCTCTCTTTCTATGTCCCTTTTCCATCTCACCAACTCTCTATCTATCTTTTCTTCTGATTCTCCATTTTTCTCTCTTTCTCTCCGGGAAAAATCTGAGAATTCTCTTTCCTTCTCTCTTCTTTGTTTTCCCCTTTCCCCTCCCGATTCTCTATTTTTCTCATCACTTCTTTTCCATCTCTCCATTCCTCTTGCTCTTCCCTCTTTATTCTCTGTTTTTCCTTTCTCTTTCTCTCTCTCACCATGACGGATTTGAAAATTCTTTTTTTTGTTGGATCTAGCTCCATTTCTCTCGCAGCTTGCTGGATCTCTCATTCCTTTTTGTCTCTAATAGTGGAGATCTGAGAAAAATGAGTGTGAGAGAAATCAAGTAATTTAAACAAAATAACAAGAAACACATAAAAATTACACCGACTATGGAAAGACTATAGTATCTATAAAATTATCGTCCTCTTGGAAGAAATAGCATAATATCAAAAATAAAAGCTCAACATATAAGAAGATAACATGTTAAAAGGAAATATTTCATGTTAACATCAAAAATACCATGTTACTAGATTGCTTCGTTCCAAGATTGGTTTGGTTTTGAATCCACCATTAAAACTTCCATGCTTCTCGATCTCTTTTACAACATATTTTATTGTTCTATTACATGTTATCTTCTCCAATGTCATGTTTTTTTTGCGGTAGAACACTAATTTTTTCAAATGTCAAGCCATTGATTATTATTAAGTGTTTCGTTTGCGTATAACTGGTGTTTTTTTAAAAACACACTTGTCATACATTTTTGACAATCGGGAATATATCATGTCATAAACTCTTATGATGGCATCCCACACTTTTTCTCTGACACCGTATCGTCCTTGTCCCTCATATGAAACTGTCGGCAACTTAAACTCCCGCCCATCAGCAAGAGGGAATTCAAGACTTTTTACACCTGCTAAAAAGGCTATTTCCCAAAGAAAAATGCTACATGGTCATCTAATCAATTGACCAAAATAATTTTTCCATCTAGCTAATTGACCCTATAGATTATGCAGTCTTGTATCATCCAAGATAAAGATAATACAGATAGTTTGTGTTACATATATTACCAAAGAGATGCTTCCTCAGATTATGCCAAAGAACCTTCATGTTCACGATATATAACCTCCGCATGACCTGTAGTTACACAAACTGCATTGGTGAGGGAACTGTGTTTTCGGCCACAGAAAACAGACACAATCACCCAATGAACAGAAATACCGATACACGAGCCCATGTTTCATATCTATCATGTTAGCCGGTCGAGAGATTAGATGAAATAGTTGAGTTAAAGATTACACCACTCAATTTATAGTAAAAAATGGAATGAAAAATTTACCATTTATTTTTCGTCGGACGTAAGCTTTGAAATCACCATTACCATGAATTATTTTACTTCAGAAATTCTTCAGAAATGAAAGAAAGAAGGTGATATATATTTATGCTTAGATTTCTTCAACGACATATACTTAAAAAATGGATTGCACTTTATGTCTTATCACAAGTTGATTGTAACTAAACAAATTAAAAGAAAATAAAAAGTTCGTCTCAGCGAGCTAGTATACATCCGTGCATGTTCAAATAAAAGTAGAAATATCAACAACAGTGCGAAAAAGTGTTAGAACCGCAAAGTTTTTCGAAAAAATGTTTTGGAGGCAAATTATTCAAAAATGTGATATATTGCATAATTATGCCATATTTTTCTTTGTGCAGAACTTGGTCTCTTTTCTTTTCTTTTTTGTTAAAGTACTTGAATCTCTTTTACACTAAACTGACTTAAATAAAAGACAGGAACACAATGTTATTTAGAAGAGCTGACATCAGTTTTTCTTTTTTTTTTTTGATAAAATTTCTGTTTTGTATTTCATAATGGAAGGTAACGATACTACTTACAAACTTTCCTTAAAGCCGACAACGAAACCGGACTGAAAACTACCCCGGCACAAGAGCTAAACAAAGCAAAAGAACAGACACTAGCAAGCAAACACAAGGACACTACCAACACCAACATCTGACGGAGAGGACTGCTCGGAATGGAGAGAAGCTTTGCACAACGAAACAGTGCTCACAACCCCTCAAACAAGTTCGACCTCTTAATCTCTTCAAAGGAAGCACTAGATCATCGATAACCAAGGCCAGTCCTCAATAGCCAAAGATCCATGAGACAAAGAGCACTCTTAAAGAAACCCAAAATCAAACATGTAAATGAGTTCAGTCGGACCCAATCAAAGGAAGCATCATCGGCAGTTAAAGTCTCCCGGGACCACCGAATCACCTGTTAACAACCTCCCCCGCCTTGAAGACACCTCGCCAGGATGACTGGACCGGCAGACCCATGAGTAGCTTGACAATACGCTGTGGAGGCAGAGGAGTGGAGCCTCACTGATACCTAAGTCGAGTAAGACCTTGCAGCTACCAAAGCCTAAGAAGGCTCGCGCTTCCTACCAGACCTCCTGCAAAGCGGATCCGCCGGTGGAAAGCTGCCCCAGACCACCGCATCCACAGGATCTGAAAGCAGAGCCACCAAAGCATAGAGAAGAGAACGACGAGGCGGTAGAAAGAAACCGAGTAATTGCAAGAGATGGGGGGCAAAAGGAGCTCCGGCGGTTTCATCTCACACCGGATGCAACTCGAGAACCTCCGCACTTGCCGCTCCCGCACAGATCTAGACCACCGGCCAAAGAACTCTTCTCGCCAATAAACAAAGTCAAGGCAAAGCTAGAGAAACGGCGAGTAAAACTCCTGATCGGATGAGATCTGGGACCGCAAGGAAGAGAATCGCCGTCGACAACCGGAGCTAATCACCGTTGCACCCAAAAAACAACCGCTCCAGAACCACTGGAGCGACGCCGACAAGGAAAATAAAACAGACGAGCATGGAGGCCGGAGCCGGTGCTAAAGGAGCCACCACACTCCGACATCGTCACCAGAGAAGATTTGCGAAACAGAGAAGTCGCCGACTGGGAGAGAAAAACTTAGCGCGTGACATATGACATATCGTCATGGATATTATGTAATTCATTCATATCCATAATGTTGGTCGTAAACGACTTTAATTTAGAGGCAGGCAAAAGATAATGAAGATATTGATAACTGTCATGTATATCGTGCTCGTCATGTCTAAACATATGAATTATCTACTCGAAATATATATTTGCTACTTAATGAAAATTAATCTAAGATTAAATGAGTACTAGACCTTTTTGTAGGCTAATTGTAAATATATTCGGCGGGTCTCTGGTTGACTTTTGGTGGTGATTTCACTTTGCTAAGTCATCGTCTCATAGATATAAATTACTTTACTTTAAATTTGTTTAAGTTTGGTCTTCGGAGTGTACCTCCAAAATCATTTTATTCTTTTTATCTTTAAATACAAACTTCATCACAACATACTTTTCAAAACCATTTTTCATTTTCTTTTTCCTTGTTTTTCAAGAAACCAGACGAAAATGGAAAATTTTATTTTGCTCTGTTTGATATATTCAGCGGCATTTGCATTGTGTCTTGTCTTTTCGGTTCTTGCCCAAGATCAATCAGGTTTTCGTAATTCTGATTTCTTTATCTTTAAAAGTTTAATCCTTTACTTATAAATTTATAGTTCATATGATCAAAATGTCTAATCTCATAGGTTTTATAAGCATCGACTGTGGAATTCCAATTGGATCATCGTACAAAGATGACACAACGGGCATAAACTATGTCTTAGATTCATCCTTCGTCGAAACTGGAGTCTCCAAATCAGTCTCCTTCACAGCACAAAGACAGCTTCAGAACCTGAGGAGCTTCCCGGAAGGTTCTATAAACTGCTACACACTGATTCCAAAACAAGGGAAAGGCAAGAAATACCTCATAAGAGCCAGTTTCATGTACGGAAACTACGACGGAGAAAATGGTTCACCTGAATTTGATCTGTTTCTTGGAGGCAATATTTGGGCAACTGTGAAGTTAAACGATACATCCATCGCTGTAACCAAAGAAGTTGTTTACTTGAGCCAATCTGAGAAGATATATGTCTGTTTGGGAAACAAAGGTAAAGGAAGTCCACTTATGTCGACTTTAGAGCTTAGGTTTCTTGGGAACGACAATACGACATACGAATCTCCAAACGGTGCTTTATTCTTTTCCAGACGCTGGGACTTTGGTTCTCTCCTGGATTCACATGTCAGGTAAACCGTACGCGAGAATAAGACATATGTTGTGTTCTGTTTCTTTTGCTCCAAGTTTAGTTTTTGACCTAGAATGAGTAGAAACTCGGAATATGAAGATTTTTTTGTGAATCAGATATGATGAAGATGTCTATGACAGAATCTGGGTATCTCGGAACTTTGACTATTGTAGAGAGATCAATACCTCACTTCTAGTTATCTCAGACAATAATAGTTACAATCTTTCAAGTTTGGTGATGAGCACAGCGATAACTCCCAGAGACACAACTCAATCCATCAGCTTGATACTGCAAGACAGTGATCCAAATGTTAGATACTTTGCTTACATGCATTTTGCGGAGGTTGAAGATCTCAGTCTCAGACCAAACGAGACAAGAGAGTTTGAAATCCGCATTAACGAAGTGTCAATTGCTAACTTCAGTCCCAAGTATCTTAAAACAGACACTTTTGTTCTAAACCCTGAGAGTCAAACGAATATTGAGTTTTCACTCGTGAGAACTCCCAAGTCTACTCTTCCACCAATCATTAACGCTCTAGAGATCTACATCGCAAGTAGTTTTTCGCAATCTCTCACTAACCAAGAGGACGGTATGTGCTAGTAAAACGACTAACAAACTTCAATTTCTTTTACTCTGTTTGATCAATGCATTCAGTTGAAACTTATAGGTGACGCGCTTACGGGTATAAAGACGAGTTACAAAATGAAGAAAAATTGGCAAGGAGATCCTTGTCTGCCTAATGACTACATTTGGGAGGGACTTAAGTGTAGTTATGATAGTCTTACTCCTCCTAGAATCACATCACTGTAAGTATTATATTTACTCTACACTTGGGAGGGCCTTATTGTTAGCTACGATAGTTTGCAAATTGATTGAAATATTTGTTGCTTGGACAGAAACATAGCATCTAGCGGGTTAATGGGTCGCATATCTCCCTTCTTCTCTAATCTCACAATGATTCAAGAGCTGTGAGTTAATTTAATATTCTGATACCAATAATTTTATATTTTGTTAAAAGAGTTTCTTGAATTGAACAAGGCAACTCTATTAAACTGGCAGAGACTTATCAAACAATGGCTTAACCGGAGACATTCCAGAGTTTCTGTCAAGATTGAAGTCTTTGAGGGTTTTGTAAGTTATAGACATATCGATAACAAATTAGATCGAAAACTATGGATTCTAACTCTTTAAAATCTCTGCAGAAATCTAGAGAAGAACAAGCTAACCGGTTCAGTCCCATCTGAGTTATTAGAAAGATCAAGGAGCGGAACGCTCTCGCTAAAGGTCGGAGATAATTCAGGACTCTGCACCGAGATTTCTTGCAGAGATAGTAAGAGCAAAAAACTCATGATCCCGCTTGTCGCATCATTCACAGCATTGTTCATTCTCTTGTTACTGTCTGGCGTGTTTTGGAGAATCAAGAACCGGAGAAACAAAACTGGTGAAAATCTATCTCCACATCTTTCTTTTTGGTTTTTACCTATCTAACTGTTTATCACATTACCAATTAAACTGTTATAACTTTCTGTTGCAAAGTAAACTCCGCGGTGGCGAAATCGGAGAACAAATTATTGTTTACCTTTTCAGAAGTTGTAAAGATGACAAATAACTTCGATCGTGTCCTTGGTAAAGGAGGTTTTGGAACAGTCTACCATGGCTATTATAACCACCTTCAAGTAGTTGTAAAACTCTTATCAGAAACATCAGCTCAAGGATTCAAAGAGTTTCGCTCCGAGGTAATATAGTATATATTGATACCAAGAAGATTATACAAATAACACTTCCTCCAAGTTCATAACCACCTATATATATTTGTATAGGTCGAAGTTCTTGTGAGGGTTCATCACGTACACCTCACAGCGCTGATTGGTTATTTCCAAGAAGCTGATCAAATGGGATTGATTTATGAGTTCATGGCTAATGGTAACATGGCGGATCATCTTGCGGGTAAGTATGACCATACATTGACATGGACTCAACGGCTTCAGATTGTACTTGATGCAGCACAAGGTATGTCCAAAGTATTGTTTTTCACTAATCCGAAATTTTTCATCTTTAACGAAAATCTATATGAAGGGCTTGAATATCTTCACTATGGATGCAAACCTGCGATAGTTCACAGAGATGTGAAGACTTCAAACATATTGTTGAACGATAAAAACAGAGCAACGCTTGCAGATTTTGGACTCTCGCGTAGTATTCAGACAGAGAGTTGTTCTCACGTATCAACTCGAGTCGCTGGAACTCCCGGTTATCTCGATCCACTGTCAGTTTTGCTCTCTTATCTCTGCAAGATTTACCAAAGATTGAATCTTCTTAGTGATTGTATGGTGTCTTTTAAATAATGTCTAGATGCTTTGAGACAAATGGGTTAAACGAGAAGAGTGACATTTACAGCTTTGGAGTTGTTCTTTTGGAGATGATTACGGGCAAAACTGTGATCAATGAGTCACAGACGAAGCGTGTTCATGTGAGTGATTGGGTGGTCTCGGTCTTGAGGTCTACGAATGATGTTAACAATGTTATAGATACGAAGATGGCTAAAATTTTTGATTTAAACTCTGTTTGGAAAATTGTGGAGATTGCTTTGGCTTCTGTTTCTCCGAACGTCTCTGAGAGGCCAAACATGCAACAGATTGTTATAAGATTGAAGGAGTGTCTTCAAAGAGAAGAGAGAAACAAGAATTATTGATGTCACAACACAAGGGTGTAGAAGTAAAGGGGTACGAAACCGATAGATGTTTGGAAATTTGAAGTGTTTTAATATGTTTTATGAAGGTTTAAAGGTTATTTTATTGTGTCTAAAACCCAAAGTAATGGAATAATAAAAACTTGTATCGCAATTTTTTGTTTTGTGATGCAAAGTGTAAACTCTTTTTCTTTTCATCAGTTTGGTTTTCTTATTTGAGAATTTTTGGTTTATCTTTTACTGCAAGAACTTGTCTATAAAAACCCACGAAAAGTATAACAAAATGATCTTAAAAAATCAAAAATAACAATGAACTTGAAAATTGATTTCCAACGAGTAGCTTTACTTTTTTAAGGGTTAATCTATACTATTTGCAAAATACGTATTTTAGATTATCAAACAAAAATGATAAAATAACATAAGATAAGATTGATTTTAGTTTGACATCTTCATAATATTCTAGTACTGACATCTTTATAATAGTTTACAAAAGTAAATAATGTTTTAGCCAACTTATTTGTGAGAATGCATGAAATCGTGACACTTGAGAATAGGAGATTCTAAAACTAAAAATCTGGGAATTCTTGACAATGTCTTTTCTGATTATAATGAATTTATGATGAATTATATTATTTAAAAATGTCCATGGACGAATCCTTTACTCACAAATATATTATGCCAGTCTTGTTTCATCCAAGATTATGCAAGAACCTTCATGTTCACGATATATCTCCTCTGCATGAACTCTAGTTACATAAACTGCGTTGGCGAGGGAACTGTGTTTTCGGCCATAGAAAACATACACAATCACTCCAATCAGTAGCCACACTGATACACGAGCCCATGTCGCAGATCTGTCATGTTAACCGGTCAAGAGATTAGATGTACAGTTGAATGCATTGAAACGTAAGGGAAATCTCTTTTTAATTAATCTATTTCACTTAGTATTTAAATGTCTTTCTAAAATCACATATTCAAGTGTAATATAGGGTTAAAAATATTATAAAAGTATATGTGACCAATATTGAAAACAAATGTGTATATGGACAAATAGAGCAAAAAGTATCATCTGTATGTAATTTCCCCAATTTTATATAGTTTACAATAACAAAATGTCAAACAATACACAATTCTTTCATTTTATTTATATGATAGTTTCAAATATTTGTTTTCTTTTTCTTCACAATCAGATTTTTGTTTCCTTAAGTTTTTTTTTTACTTTTCGTAAATTTAAAAGAAAAAAAATAAAAAGAAAAGAAAAGAAGAATTTGACTTTCACAATCAGATTTTTGTTTTCTTAAGTCGTTTTTTCCTTCTATATATTAGAAAAGAAAGAATGAAGAATTTGACTTCCAAACTAAGTATATTATCTTATGTTTCTCTTCTAGGCATGCATTTTTCTTTCAGCCGCGCACTTCTCAATTTTCATAGCTAATCTCGGTGAAATTGGATTCGGTACTGCTCGGAATCTTCAGGATCGTGACTTAGGTTTTCATGCTTTTATGTACATGATTTTGATCGAGTTAGGTTATTAGGCTTCTCCTGTGTTTTGCTAATTCTACGCAATTCTTGATTACTTTAAAGATTGGTGTCTTTCTCTCAAATCGTTTTTTCAGTCAACTCCCACTTTTTCTTCTTAATATCTAAGTTTCTAGATAATCAACACCATATTATTGAGAATACCCTTTAGGAACACTATATTGATTGAAGAAGATGAAGGCGTTGAAGCTTATGAGATCTCCCTAGAGGAAGAAGCTACTAATGAGAGCTTGGATGGAACACATGAACGGGTTGACAGGAAGAAAACCAAAAGTAAATCATCCACAAAAGAAAGGCGGATGATGTTATGTCGAAAAAAAAACAGAAGATACAGCGAAAGGCAAGTACAGAGCTAGATCTGCTAGGAAATCAAATGAAGAGATGCAGACCCCAAAGCCTACTGATTGGGGGATGTTGGTGGAAAAATTGTAGCAGCAGCCTCACACATGAGTGTGAGGTTCTAAATGATGGAAAATGGCCAATGTACCAAAGGTCATGAGAACAAGCAAGAACACTAGCAACAGACAACTCAAAAGTGGAAAAGGCTTTCATCTTCATTAGATGTTGTGTCTGAGAGAGTGAAAAAACCGAGGACTTCTTCGAGAAAGATGAAGAACAACACCAATGATGATGAAGTCAAATGTGATGATGATGATGATGATGATGATGATGATGATGATGATGATGATGATGATGATGATACATCTGATGAAGACTCAAAGTCTCTGATGAGCTTTTTGAAGAAATTGAAGAGGGAGAAGGAGAAAAAGGTAGGAGAAGGACATTTCAGAAAATGAGGCAGGGTAAGGAAGTGAAAAAAATTAGATGGGAAAACTAAACGTGAAATTTAGATAGATTTGAAAAAATACAAAAGTTAAGAGTTGTAACTCTTCTTTCCTGTGACTCTTACAATAAAACTACCTTTAGACAAGTCTCGACTCTGAATACATATAATAATTAACATACATATTTAATTATTATAAAAATCAATTATCGACTAACATAATCATCAAGAGTAAAATATAGAATCAGACTACATCAATAATCATCAAGATTAAAATATAAAATCTGAATCACCACCAAGCAGATTCTAAGGTTTGGACACATAACATGGTTTACGAATTTGGCTTTACCTTTTTGTATGAAGATGAAAGTTTGAGCTGTTGCTGGAGCCAATTATATACAAATGCATCTTCGTCTACTCTTTTTTTGTTCCATTTCTAGCATATATATTTGATCATGACACAAAAAATATTACAGTGTACTTCAGTAGAAGCAGATAGAACCAAAATCAAATAATAATTTATGTAGCTAACATTTATCTATTGATGAAGCCATGTAAGGGAAGATCTATCAGCTTCGAAGAGAACTTAGAGAAGGACTTTGGAGATTGAAAAATTGTCCTTGATTACTTCTGACCTATAATAGAAACACGCATGAGTATACTATATATCTAGAACCTTAACCTAAACATTCATGCAGCCCCGAGACTAAGATTGAATTGTATATTATTCCAGACCAAGTTATCGATCTTTATCTCACCCTACACTCATCTTCGAGACTTTTGTTTTGATAAAGGGTTTCCATATAGTCTTCAGAATCATTAATCCAAAAACAGATCAACCATATATCAACCGAACAAAATCAGGCATCAGAAAAAAGAATCTAAAAATCAGACGTAAAATCAAAACAAAAGAAAAAGAAAAACATGTACATTGAAAGAGATAATGTAAAAGATTTTCAGAGCGATTTAGTGTTTGGGAAATAAGAATAATCATAGGAAATGAAGGGGAGTGTCTTTGAGAATTTTAATTGCATGTAATGCAAGCGAAGAAAATCCATGTAGTGGAATAAACTCCATAAACCTTCACGGAAAATATATTACATGATTTAGATTCTAGGTAAACTCTTTGAAGTGTTGTAGAATAAATACATGAGAATATGAAACGCTCTTTGTATTATCTCTTCTGTAACATTTTGTTGTGATTCCACTGATATTTCTGCATAATCAATCATACAACTAGGTAATCTGTTTCTATAAACAAAGTAAAAGAAAGATTTGTAAATGACTAAAACGTATTTTTCTAAACCTTATTTTTGTCGTGCTTCTTCTAAGCGAGGAGGCGAGGAGGATGAGCTAACATGGAAATCCTAGAACTACTACTATTTATAAAAAAAGAATTTTATAAGGCTCTTTTTTTAATCATTATCGAAAAGGAATTACAAGAATATTTTCTTTTTATTTAGCGAATATATGGATCAAATTATTAAGAAAATGTACTAAAACCTAGTGTTGATGGGCTTAGTTACTAAGATATGATTTTGGGCGTTGATGTAGTTAAGCTTAGTTAAAATATAATGTAAATGGACTTGGTTAAAATACATGCCCAAGACGATTAAGCTAAATCGTAAGAGAATATTTTTTTCAATTATATATTTTTCACATTCATGGGCAAAATTAGAATTGTCCCTCCGAACTATAACCTCAAATAGCTCATAGCCTTCCAAATTACTTCTTAAATATCTTATTATATAAACATTTGTTCCTCTCACAAAGGCTCGATAAGTGTCAAAAGTATAATTAAACGGATCACGACACATGTCGGTTGATCATTTAGATACTAATACATGTAAAAGATTGTATTATTTTATTTTTCTTAATCGAAAAGGAAAACCAATGAAAAAAAATAAAAAAAATAAGAAATGAATACTTTTTCTTCCCCTTTTCCTATATATTAAATCTTATTATTTCATAATTTTTTTAAAAAAGTTCAAGTTTAGATTTTTATATTATTTAAACTTCAAAATTTTTTACACACTTCTAATTATTTGAACGAACAAAATTGATTTAATATGATCCATCGTAATTCATTATTCTAATTTGTTAAGTGTTAAATAAATCTATAGAAGGAAGTGGAAAAACCAGTAAGTGGACAGATTAAATGCAATTACGATGCCTCACATATGACTGGAGAGTAAGTGTCTGGGATGAGATGGATAATAAGGAACTCTAACTGCAGCTTCTTAGACTGTGGAATGGATAAATTTCAAGGCAAAAACACTATTGAAGAAGTTGAATGTCTGCTTTCATATGGGCACTACAATCATCATGGGTTTTGGGTTATAGGAATATCATCTTCGAAGGAGATATCCTAAACGTTAATCAGCTCATAAATTTGTATGGGAAAATCTTTGTCATCAACACTATCTGCACACAATTCAACAATGGAGGCCTATGTTTAATTTGATTACCTTTCAGTACAACCCCATGAACATAATATATGTACTGATTTATTGGCATGAAGAGCTATTTCAGGTATTGAACTATGGTCGTTGTATCACTCTTTTCATAATTTCTTATATTCGTTTGTAAACAATGATGTAAAATTTGAAAGTTAATAAATAATTTAGAAGGAAAAATTTTCAGACGATGATCGAAAAAACAAACGATAAGATGAAACCAAAAACTATTGGACGTGGTATAGATTTTTAATATGTTAATAATAAAATTGTAATATAGAAAGTTAAATTAATTTATTCATGTAGAAAAAAACTTATGTAAATAACTCTATTCTCTAAGGAAACATGATTTCTATTTCTTTCCTTAAAACAATTTAAGATATATCATTAATAACAAATATATAATTCAATGATTTTGTCTAAATTTAGAAACACGTCCATCGGATGGGTCCTAATCTTATTATATAATCCTTGGTTGCTCTCACAAGAACTTAACACACGTCAAAATTATAATGAACAGGATCACGACCCGGGTCAGTTGATCATTTAGATTTTGATACGTGTAAAAAATTGTGTTATTTTTGTTTTTCTTAATCGAAAAGGAAAACCAATGAAAAACTCAATTTAAATAATAAATGGATACTTTTATTTTTCATTTTCCTAATTTATATGAAATCTTATTATTTCAATAAAATTTAAACTATTTTTTTAAATTTAGATTTTTAAATTATTTATACTCCAATAAATTTTTTACACGCTTCTAATTATTTGAACGGACAAAATTGATTTAGTATAAATTCAACCTAATTAATTATTCTAACTGGTTAGGTGTTAAATAAATATTATAGCAAATTGATTGGATTAACTAACACATAAATTTACTTAATTGCGTAGATCAATAGATCGACCCATGAACACATAAGTATTTTGTAATAACTTTACCATCATAAAATAATAAGAATTAATTAAAAACCATGAAAATTATAAAATTAGATTTTTAATGAGATATTTTTTAATGAATACAAGAGAACCGAACATAAAACAAGTTATAAGTACAAAAACTCCTCAAATAAGTAGGAATAAATAAACAAAAATTTGAGACGATATATTGTCGAAAAAAAATAAATGTGAATTAAAAAATGATGATTGTTGTCTACTTGCAATTTATAAGAGAATTTAACTTATGCATGGAAACAGGGAGAATCATCAACATCAATTTAGTGAGCCAAATAAGCAAGCCAGTGGCAGCAAGAGTGTCAAAAGATGATCTCATATACAGAATGTAAGGAGTTTTAAATGGTATTAAAGACCGATCACTAAACAGTTTTGTCAGATATGTCAACAAGAGTTACTTATAAATGACACAAGATAAGAAATTGGTTAGAAAAATGTAAGATATTCTCAGTTTACGAAATGAAGAAACAACATCTCTATTAGAAATGAAGATTGAATGAAATGTTTTTTTCATAGAGGAAAAAAGTGTCTAAATGATCTCTCCAAAAGAAGGAAGTCATAATTGTTCTCTCCTAAAGAGAAGAAGTCAGAAAGAGACGGAAATCCACTAAGAGAGAAGTGTTTATGTAGAGCCAATTCTCATACACTAATCTGGATCTAGAAGAGGGAGCAAGGTGGTGGGGCTTCTGCTGGAGATTGAAGATGATGGTGGATGAGAATCCAACGACGACAAATAAAAGAAGTCGCGAAAATGAAACATCTTTAGTTATACAACTCGAGATAAGAATAAAATCGAGAGATGGTGACGGAAGGGTGGAACTAGGGAATGTTGTCGAAAAACGCCAGTAGACAAAGAATGGTGAAAGATTTCAACGAGTGAAGGTGCAAGAGAAAAGGGATATTCTGTTGGAAACCGAGATAAGATCTGAATAAGAGGACATCAGAGTGACAACAAAGATCTTGTCAGAAGAACATCTCACCTAGATATGAGCGAGAGCATAGCTGCCGGTCATTGGATATTTTTTTCAGATCTCACACTAGGCCAGGGCGTTTGGGTTTAGTTCATGTCTTTCGAGTTTTGGGTTTAGATATAATTCATTCGGGTATTTTTAATTTTTAGTTCGGTTTGGTTCCATCTGCGTTCGTGGCAGGTTCGAATACACAAAATATATTAAAAATTGGTTAGTATGAATAAAATTTGATTAAATTTTCACAAATATAATTAAGAACTTTCATATATTTTGGTTATTTTGATCCAAAAATAATTGATATTTTTGGGTTTATAATTGTACGGTAATTAGGTTATATCAAATTTATATATTATTAATAGTTTTGGGAATATAGTTGTATTTTGAGTTTGTTGGGTATCCATTCGGTTCTCAATTCAGTTCTTCGGATAGAGGAGTGTAGGACCCATTCGGATTTTTTTGGGTTCGACTTTGGGTTTGGTATCCCTTTTCGGGTAGGATTTAGTTTGGTTCTTCGGACTGTAATGTCGAATTTTACTGGACGTGATATAGAATTAAAACTGTAGTATTGCAAGTTAAATTAATTTAGTCATGTAGAAAAATAAACTTATGTAAATAACTCTTTTCTCTAAAAATTCATGATTTCTACTTCTTTACTTAAAATAATTTAAAATATATTATTAACAAAAAATATTTAATTTAATAATTTTACCTAAATTTAATTTATTTTAAAATTTAAAAATCTGTCCATCAGACGGATCCTAATCTAGTTATATATATAGATCTATAGACTTAATGGTAATTTTTTGCTGAAAATTAATATTGGTGTATTTTTCGGTTGATTTAATATAGATTTCATTTCTAATGTTTAAATTTGTTAGACATATAGAAAAAACACTCACATAATAGAATGAGGAAAACCTATAATGAATTGCTTTTTGTTGTTATAAGCTTTTACATTTCGGTAGAGTTAATACTTAAATAGTATAATAAGTGTTTTGCAGAATAGGCAATAGAAAATTAATAGATTAGCTAAAAAAACTGATAAAATTGTCTCAGTAAAAACAGAAAGGGTACATAAATATATCACATCCCACCAACATATTATAAAATATCCATCCGCCGCGAGTGAGTGTCCATTTCTCCTTTAAATAGAGTTGAGATTCTCTTTCTTCATTTTTTTCTTTTTCCTTTGTTCTCATCTTCTCCTTCTTCTCTTTATTTTTCGTGCTTATTTTCTCTTTTCATCCTCTATTTCTCTTTCTTCTTCCATTTCTCTTTTTTAGATCAACACAAACTCAAAATTCGATTAATCCAAATCAGTCACACTTTCAATTAAATCCGATTCACTCACCTAAACGCAAATCACATATTAGATCATGAGTCATCAAAACAATCATACCATCGAATCTAAAAGCAAATCACAAGTGTTTATGATTGTTATTTAACTTTACTGTACTAAATATTTAAATAACGTGTTATGTTTATTTGTAATGCTTATATCTTAATATGATATTTAACATCTAATAATTTATTTATCATGTTAAGAAAAAAATTAAAAGTCTATTTTTATACATATGATACAAATAATATTTTAACATGTTCAAAAGAATATAACATGTTAACTATATATACATGCATTTATCATTACTTGGGAAAGTATTAAGAGATTTATTATTTTCAACATTTACATTTGTAGGTAGAGTGTTAATTTATAATATAAATATTTATTGCATTTAACTATATAAACTTGTATTTATCATTGCCTATAAAAATACTGAAATATTTCTTATTGTAGAAATTTACATTTGTAGGTAGAATGTTAGTTTATAGTATGAATATTTATTGTATTATAAGGACTATAATTTATCTTGCATTTTGAAAACATGTTTTATTCGAATACATATAACTGTGTTATTTAACTACAAAATTGAGAAAAAACAAACTAGATACTCGACGGATTGTGTTAAACAAAAAAAATCACACTTTGGCGAAGAAACGACAGTCAAACTCGAAAAAAGCTTTAAAGAAGACGTGAGTCAAACAAACCTTTAAATTTTAATTATTCGGCGAAGATGCAACAATCGGGAATAAATGAGAAAATAAGATGGACAGTTGAGGGGAACTGGGGGAAATGAAGATGAATAGTTGAAGATTGATGTTTGTAAACAAAAATTTAATAAAAATGTTAGATATGGACTTTGTTGGATTAAAGTGACTTGAGAACGTGAGGCCAAATTAGGCAAAAATGGAGCAAAATAGGTTTTTTTTGGGCTAAAAAAGGTTATTGCTTTTTACCTAATTAAGTTTCAATTAATTGCTTTCAAGTGAATTTGATTTAGTATAATTGGCATACTTTTACTGTATCTTATGTTTGATTTTCTAGTCTTGGGATTTTCATAAGTTATAGTACATTTTTATATTTTTCCTATCATAAAGGATTTTGTTAACACCCCTAATATTATACATTTCTCTTTAATTTTATTTAGAAAGTTCAGTTTGTTGTGGATTTATAGTTTTGGACTTAAATCATACAATACTTATACTCAAAGTTTCGGTAGCCTATAATGTTTTTGCATTTGGTATAAGCATTTTTCTTTATGAATCAAAATATTTATTTTTTGTTTAAACCGTGGGAGTTCTGGACTTTCAGTCCATAATCTTTTTCGACATCCGGAGTCAAATTTTAGACATTTCGATTTAAAGAATAACCAATCCCCTTATACTACTACTAGGGCACCACATTTTTGGTATACACAGAAATATACATAGATTTGCATTGATAAGTTAAAAGTCTTCAAGTATTTTTCATTTAAAATCTTATATTTAGAATACTTTGTATGTTTGTTTTTCTGTTAATAAATACAATCACATTTTCAAACTCTGACTGCAGCACAATATCGGAACCATCAACCAGTGGAGAAAATGTTTTATGGAAGTTAGATTCTCGTTTGTGCATAGAGATGAAAATGTTTTACTTCCCACTAAGTGATTGCTGCCAACATCCCTAAAGTCAAGCAGATCATGATAAAGATGCTCTAAGTATATTGTCTATTGCTTAATTCGCCCAATAAAATGATTCTCCTGAAAATGTAAGTATTGGAGCTCATGGAGATTTGCAACTTCTTTGAGGATTTCTCCTTCGAAATTGTTAAAACTAAGGTACCTGCAATAGTGAAAGCATATAGATAAACAAAGAGTCTAGATGAGTCTCTAGCATAACCTTGTACTCACCATAAGATTTTGCAAGTGGGATTTGAGTTCAGGTTATCAAAGCTTTGGGAATGATCCTGCAAACCCTTAGAGAAATTTGGAAATGAAAGAGATTGAAAGAGTTATAACTTATAAAATTGTTTAGAGAGTCTTGTGAGATTTCATTGCAAAAAGATATTCAGTTACGATATGATTCTTATAAGTAATCATCTCCTAAACCATTGTTTGAAGAAGACTCGAGCATTTACAATTTTAAAACAACAGATCATGCGGATAACTAAAATCTGAAAGCCAGAGTAAATAAGCATAAGAACTACTAACATCTTGGCCAATAACAGTTTCTTCAATGTCAAGACATTTATAGCATCTGGCAATGCATATATGAAGTTTAAGTTGATTTCGGGTTTTGGATTGAGTGATTTGAACATTTCATCATAGCTGATGCACAAAGTTCAACTCTCCCCAATCAATCACTTGCAAAACTCTAAACTTAGATTCTAAACAAACCCAAACCCAGAAGACTTACAAAAATATGAAAAATCTAAATTTGGCCCTTAACCCCAAAACCCTGAACAAGAAACAGAACAATCTAGGCGTAAAACTAACCAGTTCATTACAAGACATCACAAAAACTCAAACTTTGACAATAAACCAAGGGCAAAACGATACTTTATCACAAGAACTTAAAACTCGAGCAATGCCCAATCCCAAAACCAATCAGCTTCATTCATGGGATAATCAAAATAATAAAGGCTAAATCACCAATCAACTTCATTCATGAGATTTTAAAACAAAAAAAAATCTGGGAATTCTTGACAATGTCTTTTCTGAATATAATGATTTATGACATATATATTATTTACACAAAGTCCATGGACGAATCTTTTGCTCACATATAGATTATGCCAGTCTTGTTTCATCCAAGACAATTAATACAGGTTTTGTGTTACATAGATCACCAAAGAGATGCTTCCTCAGATTATGCCAAAGAACCTTCATGTTCGCGATATATCTCCTCTGCATGAACTCTAGTTACATAAACTGCGTTGGCGAGGGAACTGTGTTTTCGGCCATAGAAAACATACACAATCACTCCAATCAGCAGCCACACCGATACACGAGCCCATGTCGCAGATCTGTCATGTTAACCAGTCAAAAGATTAGATGATACAGTTGAAAAAACCCACCAACTCTAAACTTTTGCTCTCTTCTCTTATACATAAACAAATTTATTCATTCTAAAACTATACAAACTTTAAAGAATTCGGCTTAAGTTTAGTGCACCTATAAAACCTACAACTGTTGAAATTAAACAGCGTCCTGAATTTAGATTTGATTATAAAAATTTATGTGGTTCTAAGCTTTACTAGTTTAGTTGGTTACTTGTCCAATGCTTGATAGTTTGTGTAGCTGTAGAAACATGTAGAAAATAAATGGTAAATGAAGGCGAACGTGAGTGAAGAGATACTAACCCAAGGTTAACCAAAAGATACATGTTGATGAGAATGCATATGATAGGAAGGAGCGGAACAAACGGGCACATGTAACCTATTCAAAAGAAAATTTCAACAAATTTTTATCACACACAATTCATATAAGGCCTACGAAATTTATTATACGGTACCGACTGTTTACCAAATAAAATTCTATAGACTTTACCTCCAGAATGTCCAAAAGTGTGTCTAGCATCATCCTGACCTATGGAACTCAGAGCAATCAAACCAGCAAGGAGGAGACTTCCACCAATACCACACAACGGATATCTAACAAGTCTGTTAACCATTTGAAAATTAAGAAAAAAATGGAGCTAAGATGATGCTAAGCAATAAAAGTTTTGAGGAAGAAGGCATTTCTTTAAAATAGACAATGATGAACTAACCCTGGCAAGCTCAGGGTTGATGCCGAATAACTTAAAAGGAAAGCCCCAATACAGGTGAACATAATGCTCCATCCAGCGACAATCCTTCTGTTTTCTTCACTTAGAAACCCTACAAAATAATTGACAAAACATGTAGTTTCTTTAGGAAAATAGTGCGACCTTATAAATCTAGCAGGCATAAAATCCAAAACAATTGGCTGAAGATAAACATGAAAAAAGCTATGACTGGTCTCAAAGTAGATTGTAACTTACAACACCCTAAAGCTTCTTGATTCTTGATAACCGGGAAATCGATCGAAGCATCATTTTCGCTGATTAAAGGCTGTTGACTGCTACTGGAAGTGCCAATATGATCGGAAACAGAATCAATTCTCTCTTGAAGAGATGACGGAAGAGGTAGCTCATCTGGAGGAACAAATCTAAGTATCAACACTGATATTGCCACCATTGTAAATGCCAAAAGTGTCCCAACACTCACCTGCACCATCAGAAGCCCTCAAATACTTGATAACAGGCTATATAGCGAAAAGGTTCCCATAGACCAGGAATTAAAAAAGAAAACATAATGTCTTACCATCCCTGCAAGCTGTGAAACATCCATAAAGAACGCTAAGGTTGCCGCACACAACCCAGTTGCCACGGTCGCTTTAACTGGAACCTTTGTGCTTTTATTAATGTCTGAGAAAATAGAAGGCAGCAGACCATCCCTAGCCATTGCCATCAGAATTCGTGGCTGGAAAATGAAAAATAGTCGACATCGTATTAAGTAACACGCACATACCGATGAGAAACACCTAACATTTTCTGAAATTTAACTGTAAATCATTGACTTAAGATCTGATTTCTTTTTCGTCCCATCTAAAATTGACTCTTGATTGGTGTTGTGTTTCTACTTTACCTGAGGGAGAAGGGAACCCATTAAAGCTGAGCAGAGAGCCATGGTAGCTCCTAAAGTTATTATGTATCTACATAAAATTCCGAAATGAAAATGATCAATATCATATACATGTCTAAGACGATGAAACAGACTGGATCTGTAACAATCATACACTTACACGGCCCATTGCATGTCGTGACTAGCGAATGCAGAGGATATCGGGGTGTCAGGATCCATTGCATAGTAAGGAATCAAACCAACAATTACAATGGAAACCATCATGTAGAGAGCGCAACAGAGGAAGAGAGCAAGACCAATACCAATCGGCAAATCCCGTTGGGGATTTTTTACCTGCCCATAGATGTGAATATCATTATCAGTACCTCTAAGTGCTTGAGAGGATGCTTATAAGTGCTTGAAAGCCTCTAAAGAACAGATACTTGCAAGAAGAGCATGGATTCCAAAATTTACCTCCTCTGCAGCACTTGCAACCGAATCAAACCCAATGAATGCAAAGAACACTGTAGCCGAGCCAGCAAGCATTCCATCCACTCCGAATGGAAAGAATCTAAAGAGACAAATGATTAAGTTTTAACCTATCTTAAACTATGATGGCTCAAGTCGTAGTGAATGATCATCTTACCCTGTCGGAAGTTCATAACCAGCCCAACCTGTCTTGAAGCCCAGATAACTGCCAGCTACTATGACAAATAACAAGACACACACATTGGCTGTAGTTACAATTCCCTGAGCAAATGTGCTCTGCATAGAAGAGATATCCATATATGAGAATACAATTTGAACAGAGTTGAAATTTATCCTAACGTCGGGGTCAAAAATTCAAAATCATATAAAGCTTGTACGGTACCTCCTTTATTCCCAAGCACAAAAGGCCAGTTACAATGAACACTAGGATAGCAGCACATGGATCAACAACAACATCAAGGCCTGGGATCTGGTGACGCGCTAAGATTGCAGGCAAACCATCTTCACCACCAAAAATCAGTGTCTGCAATTTTGGTTTTCACCCATTTCAGCCATCAAGCTTTAGCAACGCACAATTATTGATGCTAACTGAATGTGAGTGTGAAAAAGATAAAATCTTCCTTGTGTTTTTGTTTTTATTCCATAACTCATATGATAAGAATCCATTAGAGAGGAAGCATTCATAGACCCCACCCGACATTCATGTTCCCTAGCTAATTTAATAGAACACATTGAACCAGGTATCCCCCAAAAAAAAGACTTAAGGTTTAAATAGCTCATCACCATGCTAAGCATGGAGCTTCCTAGACAAAATGTAAAATTATCAAGAAAGGGCCTCATGACAAGAAAACGAAAAGACAACGATTTAAAGAACACTTTATGAACCAAACCTATCAGTGCAAGCTATACTAATGCCATCAGCAATGTCACACTAAACAGATAACAAGTCATTTTCATTTTGCAACTAATCAAAAGAGCACAGGCCATAAGTTACAAACCAGATTTGGAGATATGCCGCGAGCAACAGCTGACCCACCAATCGTATATTCCAGAATCAACGCCCAACCAATTATCCACGCAACACTTAATAACCAACAAAAACACCCAAAATTGAATAAGAAACAAAAAAAAACCCGGGAAGTTTGCTAAGAGAGATAATAAACACAATAAGCAAGTAGTAATGATCATTGATTACCCTTCACCAACACAAATATATGAATAATGATAGGCACTCCCAGCTGAAGGACAACGACTAGAGAGTTCAGCATAGCAAAAAGCAGAAAGGCCAGCAGCAATTCCAGCTATAAGAAAGGATAAAGCTAAAGAAGGTCCTGAATGTTCTCTTGCAACTGTTCCTACAAGAATATATACTCCAGCTCCTATTGTTGCTCCAACACCTAATATACAAAATAAAAAAATAAAAACTTAGAATAAATCAAACTCAGATGAAAGTGTTAGAACAAATCACAATAACTATATGGATTTCACAATAGAAAACTAAAAGCTTTAATCTTTGATATGAAAGAATCAAAATTTTGAGTGTTCATAAGAAACCAAGAAATTAAAACATGGAAACAAAAACTTTAGAACAAATCAAACACACATGAAAGAGATATATACAGTTATTTTCAAAATTATAGCCATACAAAAACACAATAGTTAGAACAAATGATAATAATTATATGGATTTCATAATAAACAAAACTAAAGCTTTGATCTTTGATATGAAAGAATAAAACTTTTGAGTGATCATAAGAAACCCAGAAATTAAAAATGGAAACCCTAGAAATGTTTACAGAAATTAATGGGTACCAATTGCAATAAGATGAGGAACAGTGAGGGCTTTAGCAAGTTGGTGACCCTGAGATTTGTCATTAGCAGAGTCAACTTGTTTCCTTCGCACCAAACTCCTAACACAACCCCATGAATGTCCCCCTCCTTCCTTTTGCGTATCCACCAAAAACCCCATCAATCAAAACACACAAAATCTTAAATTTTGACAAAGAACAAGAAATTCAAAATCTGCCCGCCCGTTCCCTGAGACTAACAACGCTTTCTGGGTTGGTAATCAATTTGATGCAATTTTGACGCAACCCCGTGAACGGAGAAGCGGGGCAGAGATTTTATTTTTTTTCTTCTTCTTCTTCTCTTTGTTCTGTTTTTTTTTTTAATTAAAAAAAGTGATCGAGGAAGGAGAAGTTTGATTGCGTATGGAAGTAGAAAGATAAAAATGATTTAAAAAATGGAAAAGACAATAAATAGTTAATGACGATGTCGTGAGAAGACAGAAGCACTGACAAGTACGTTATCCCAACTGCCTCTTCCAGTTTTATTTGGGTCCATTTCAACGTATTTCTTGCCGTTTCGATATCCCATAGATCCGATGATATAATTGGTGAAGATGGGAATAGCGGTATAAAATAAATTATTATAATTAGTAATTATTAGGATTATCTATTAAATTTTGTACTAAATTAACAACTCGTACTGAATGTAATTTTTTTAATATAATTTATTACAATGTAATTTAAATTAATTATAAATATTTGGTGGTGTTAAAGTATAATTCATATAGATTGTTAGTAAAGTAATTATTACTATTAATAATTATATAAATATTTAAGTGTTAATTAAGTGTTTTATAAATAATAATAACATTTGGCGGTGATGGGTGCGTTTGGTTTTTTTATTTACATAATAACCATTTAAAACAAAAAAGAAAAAGAAAATTACCATAAAATCTAATTTATAATTATTATTTAGTCAATATTTTTATATAAATTTGAAATTGTTATAGTTAGATATGTATTGTAATACCTGAGAATTAAGTAAGATTATAATAATATATCTTAAGGTTTATAAAATACATGCAAATGTTTAATAGTAAAAGTAGGATGTATTTATTTGTGGATATAAAAATTTGAAATAACTATATTGAAAATAAAAAATCTTTCGTATAATTATATAATTTTTTGAGTTGCCTTTTGAAAATTCTTTTTGGGTTGATTCTCGTAATTTTTACAGATTTTCTACGGTTTTTGTGTGTAGTCAATGAGATTTGGCAATTGACATGAACATACGCGAAAGTAGGGGTGGGTAATCAGGTATTGGGTTCGGATTCGGGTAAAACTCGATCGGATACGGGTATTCGGGTATAGGAATTTCATACTCAATGGAATAATTTTTTGGGTTTGGGTTCGGTTCGGGTATAAGAGTTGAAACCTGGAAAAAACCCAGAAAATTCGGGTACTGATTCGGTTCGGGTTTGGATTCGGGTTTTTTCAAGTTTTTGGGTCGGGTTTTCGGGTTGTTTATGGGTTTTTGGATTTTTTTCAGATTTTCGGGTTGGGTTTGGGTCGGCTTTTCGTGTTTCCGGGTTTTTTGGTTTCGGGTCGGGTTCAGGTCGGGTTCTGGATTTTTCGGATTATTTTTGGGTTTTTGGGTTTTTTGGATTTTTCGGTTCGGATTCGGCTCGATTTGTGTATATTACACATAAATTTTTTCACATTTATAAGATAGAATCCTCTAATTAGGATAATTTCTTATGGATAGTCATGTATTTTCGGGTTTTTGTTCAGGTTTCGGGTTTTTGGGTTCGGAATGGGTTCAGGTTAGAGTTTCGGGGTTTGAGTTTAGAGATCTTGTACCCAATGTATTAATTTGGTTGGGTATGAAACGGATTCAGATATGATTTTTCGGATCGGGTTCGGTTCGGATACACGAGTACGGTTTTTTGCCCATCCCTACGCGAAAGTGTTAGAGCTAAATTATATAACTACTAAGTTTGTTGATTGGTATCTCCAGCATTGAAATATTCAAGATTTTACATTATTGGTAAAAAAAAAATTAAATCTAAATTAAACTCGAAAGTGCGTACCAAAGAAAGAATCGTTTTTACTCCCAAAATGGGAAGAAAGAAAGAATCGTAATATAATTTGTGAATGAAGAGCTATGCAGAAACGGATCGTGTTGCGACCATTGGATCTTGTGGCTCTTGTTATAAACTCGGAGAAGATATCACGGCAAGGGACGGTGGCTCCAAGCTTGATACAAGCTAAGAAAGCCCCATATAGTTTACGGTGAAGGCTATGGGCTTCGTCAGGCAGTGGTGTGAGTCTATGTTTCAACATGGTTGCTCCTAAATTAGAGATGTTTTGAGTAATGTTGTTGGCTCGGAAATCGTAGCCACCGGGTTCAGCAAAAGCTAGCTACACGATGAAACCGGCTTGGACGTGAGCGTCTTGCATTACATCTGATTCATCTCCGGTTAAAAACCCAAGTCTCTTCGACATTTCAATCACAAAAACAATCACTGTCTTTCTCCGCACATGCCATCACCTGAAAAAAGCTTCCCACAAGTTATTCTCAAGACACAAGTTTTAGAGTTCTTTACATGTGAAGGTGAAAAATGCGAAAATGGGGATTTTACCATTTTTCTTGGGATAATCACGGGCTGCTCCAAAAGCGATAAGATTGATTGTTTTGTGGCTTCATTGTATAAGAAGTTACCCCAGTTTGGATCCGTCTGCATGAAGCGGAAGACAAAGAGCTCCTTTAAAGTGAGTTCGAGCATCTTTCTCCCAACAAAATCTCGTGTTTTCTGATCTAATAATGCTACTTTATCATGGATCAAATAGTTAAATAAATAAACCCATGAACACATAATTTTTTGTTATAAATACCATCATAATTTAATAATAATTAATGAATTGCATGAAACTCAATAAATTACATAATCTTAATTTTTATATGAGATAATAAAATTATATTTTAGTGAAAAATATTTTTTCAACATGCAAGTAAACGGAACATCAAACAAATTATAAGTTAAAAAAAATCCCAAATAAATAAGCATGAAAAATTAGAATTTGATACGATATATTATATGAAAATAAAAGAAATAAGAATTCAAAATGATGAACATTGTCTACTTGCAATGTATAAGGGAATATAAGTTATATCTAGACAGGAGAAGAGCATTAACTTTAACTCAATAAGTCAAATAGGCAAGCTAGTGGTCGTAAAAATGTTAAGAACAGATCTCATGTTTAGAATGTTGGAAGTATTGAAATAAAAGTCAAGACTGATCGCTAAACATTTTTTTGATTCATCAACGAGAGTTACAAATAATTGGCACAAGATAATAAATTGGTTAGAAAATTACATAATATTTTTGGTTTATGAATAAAAACCACAACACCTCTATAGGATGGGGAAATTGAACAAAATGTTTTTTCCATATAGAAGAAAGAGTGCGTAAATGATTTCTCTGGAGGAGAGGAAGTCATAATTGATCTCTCTCTAAAGGAAGAAGTCAAAACAAGAAGCGGAAATCCACTCTAAGAAAGTTGCTTCAGTTGGAGCCAATTCTCATGTACAAATCAGAATCCGGATGATGGAGTAAGACGGTGGTGGGAATTCTGCTAGATATTGAAGATGATGGTAGATATGAATCTGACAACTGAGAAATTTTTTTTTGCCAAAACCAAATATCTTCGGGTATAGAACCTGAGTTAGGAATAAAAAATCGAGAGCTGGTGACAGAAGAGCTAAACTTGAAAATATTTTCGAAAAACGCAAGGAGATAAAGAATGGCGAAGGATTTCAACGAATGGAGGTGCGAAAAGGAAAATATATTCGATTGGGAACCGAGACAAGTTTACTCATGTAGAAAAACAAACTCATGTAAATAACTTTGTTCTCTAACAACTTTTTCTACCTTTTTCCCCAGCAATGATTTTTAAGTAAAATTTAGAAACTCTTCCATTGGACGGGTCGTAATCTAGTACCATATAAAATATACTTTTAATAAAAAATGAACATCTTATTATATAAATCTTAATCACTCTTACGAGTGTTCGACATGTGTCAAAATTATAATTAACATAATTAAGACATGTGTCAGTTAAAACCTGAGATATCACCATGTGTCAAATCTACAATTTGTTAATATATTCAAAAAAGAAAGTAAGAGTTACTAATCCTATCTGAAAGAGGAAATCAAGCATTTTTAATATTTTAACAATGATTCTCTTGTTTTTATTTGAATTGGGTTTACTTGAAAGATATATAATGTTTTTATTTTCACAAAAACCTTAATAAATCATTTCTCATATTCTTATTTGAATTAATTTTATTTTTGTTTTTTATCATATTTAATTTTATAATCAACATAATAAGACTAAATCAACTTCTCAAGATTTTTTTTTGCAATAATCTTTTCATTTTTTCAGTATGGATATCAACAAAATAATAATTTGATTAATAATATATACTTTTAACATTAGATGAATTGAATAACAATCATGCTTATCACCAAACTGTGATATATCTTATTCATAAGTGAAAAAACAAAAAAAAACAAAAAATAAAAATACCATGTCAAATATTTTGATATTATATTTAATGAGTATAAATGATTTTCGAAAGTTTCAGAGCCAGTTGTGTCGATACTATCTCGACTTTTAGTCGGTTTCATAGACACAACAACTAATCATTTTCAATCAAACTTGATATCGACTTTGAGTGGAGGACGCTATAAAGCCACATAATCAACTCACTAAACTTCAAAAGGAAGAGAAGATAAAGGATGCAGTCCGACTAAGACAATGGGAAGCACTGACAAAAGATGATTGACATAGTAGCAATACCATTTCATAAGCGAAACAACGCAACACAATAACCTCATCGAAGATCCAAAAAAACCAAAAGGATCTGGATACTAAAACCTAAAAGCTTATAAACCCCCAAAATAAAACAGTTCTACCATAGTATAGAAAGGAAAACTCTTAACTTGAGACGAAGGTAAATAGATAGATAGAACTTGACCGAGACTGGATAGCCATCCCTAATAAATTATAGTGAGATCTACAAACTTCCGGCAAGGAAACAGAAATAGGAACTACGAGAGGTGAGGTGTTTGCATCGTTTCCAAAGACAAAGCGCACCGTTGGCCTTCTGATTTGGCAACTTTTTCGCTGTGACATCTACATCCTTGAACCAAACTAAAAATCCAACCACAAATCTACTTTCCACGAGACCAGAGTTGAGACACGATATAGGGATAACAAATAAACAACGGAAGAAGGAAGAGAAAAGGCAACTGATGCCGAAGCTAAAGGAGCACCGACCACGGGTCTGATCTTAAAAAATTATATTTATGAATGATATGGTAAATAGCGATTAGGTCTCGAAAGAAAGAGTTGGTATTGAAAACTATATTACTATATTTTAATATGTTAATAATAAACTTATAATATCGATACGCAAATTAATCTACTAGAAAATATATTATAGAAAGAACTGTATTCTATATTGAAAACCTTTTCTACTTCTTTCCTAAAATTATTTTATGATATATCACTTACAACAAATTTTTAATTTTCTTTTTTATTTAAATAAAATTTATTTTAAAATCCGTCCATCGGACTGTTTCTAATCTAGTAGTTTTAATAGTTTGAGACGGCTCTGATATACTAAATCTCCGATTAGTAACTTCTTACCATTGCGGTAAAAAATTTACCTTTTTAATAGTTACCAACTATAAAACCAATAAAAGTTTTCGGAACCAAAAAGTAGGCATAGAAATTTCAGATAGGATCATTCGATCCTACCCGTACCAAACCCTAAATTACACAAATATTTTGGATAAAAGTAACTACAATTACCCGCTTTGGTAACAATAATTTATTATAACAGATAAAGACATAAGTCAAATATTATCTAGTGTACTCAAAATATTCATTAGGTAATTACAATTTTTATGATTATATAAAATTATGTATTTAATAATTAAGATTGTTAATTATATTAGATATATGTATAAATATTTAAAGAAGAACTATAATTTATTTTATATGCTTTGCATATAAATATTATTTTGCCTCTTCTCTCATATTTTCATATCTCACGTGAAATCACATCCACCAACCCACCTCCAAATTTTCTTTTTGAATTAGAATATGACTTGATAATCAAAATTATATTTTGGATTACATCAACAATTATTTTATTCGAATTATCTATTTAGATAAAAAAAATTAATCATACGAATTACCCGTTCGGATAGTAAAATTAAATATTATTATTACCCTTATCCTATTAATTACCCACATTACTCAATTCTTTTTAAAGATATATTTGGAATACCCTACCTTTCACCTTTAATGCCCAAAACTACCAAAAAGTGGTAATCTCAATTTTTTTTACCTTTGTGACTCTATCTCTTACGACTTCATGTCATCAATCGGATATATTTTTTCTTATGCTATGCAAAAATTCAAATCTCATTGAACACATTATATATACAATATTAATTTAGATATATTAAAGTTTATCAGTGTCGTATATTGATATTAAGATGTAAAATTAATACAATTAATACTTAAATTATTGTAGTTGAAGACAAAAAAAAAATTAAGGCCTTGATTGTTAGCTATGGATTTTTTTTGTTTGGTCGACCAAAGTTCCATTAATATGGAAAGTCCGTAAGGCAATAGAACAGAAGATAATCGCACTATCCATTACATCTTTTTTAATTAAAAATTAAACCCTACTTAACCTACTAGATAAGGTTAAGAAATCATGACATGCATTTGACACGTGTTAAGACACGGTTGCCTGCGGTTGCTTCAGTGGTAGTAATTTTTAAATGGTTTTTGGAAACCAAAAATCATTTGATTAACCAAGATTATAATTTTACCATCAAAATTTGAGATAACAAATTAAAAAAAAACATCTTATATCGAAAGGGAGGGAGTATATCTTATTTCTTGTAATATATGATTGAGTTTTGAGAATCTGAATTCACATCCATACAATTGTAACTATTTAGCTTTGGCGGTCTCAGTAATATCGAGTTGGACATGTTCACCTGCCAGTTGCAGTTCACTCACGATTCGATTTTCGTTTCCTGAAGCAATATTTAGTTCATGTGTGTTGCGGTTTGCCTTCTTCTATTAGAAGATGGACCATCGATTTGACGACTTCATTGTGGACTATACCTGATTTCTGAAAACGAACAAACGAGAAAGCAGAGTTTAGGCATGAGCTACTTAATTCACCAAGTCGATTAAACGAAGGACTGAACATGCAACCTCTGGTTTTCGGATGAGATCTTTGAGAATGGAATGGAGAGTTAACCGGAGCTCTTTGAACAAAACAGCAGTTTGAGCTGGTGCTGCTAGCTTCAACCACCCATCAATGGTGACTGATCCACTCTGTAATAAAAGATAAGGTTTTAAGGTAAATACAACATAAAACATCTTTGTTTTGCTAAAAGCGAGACTAAGCCATATGGCTAACTGTACCTGATGATGAACATTGATTGAGCCGCCAAAAAGTAGAATGGAGAAAGGAGAAACAATGGTTGTATCTCTCAAATATACTCTGTTCGTTTCAACCTACAAGATATAATATTTACCCATATGATTAGATGGTTACAACTCAACACCAGAATCTGCCTAGTAATATCATATTAAATAACAAGTTAAGAATAAGTCTGAAATTCTGAGGTATTTAAATCAAATGCTTCACCTATTAAACCTCATATTACCTTCTCAAGGAATACAAGGAAAGGGTATTGAAATGCTTTGAAGTTGCTGTTTATAGAGGATGGATGTATATGAACTTCTCTTCTGCCATCGTACCACGCTGTATAACTCTTTGTTTGGTTTCCTTGCTTTGTCAGACTGTTAAACGCTGTCTCTGTGATTCCCTTATCATTGGCTGCAATATTAGGATATAGTCCTGCGCATAATATAGCCTGTACATATTGACAGCTGAACTTAGATACCCACAAAATAGATAATGACATAGAACCATAGTAGAACATCTTTCTACAAGTAGTATTAGATTCTTGAAAACCACAAAAAATGTTTCTTACAAGAAAATATCGGAGCAGCACAGCACCGGATGTACTTTACCTTAACAACTTCAGGTTGTTGTGAATACATATTGAAAGGTTGAGTTTTATCAGAAAACCAAACATCAAGATTCTCCCTTTTTCTCCCCGCAAACTATGATAAGATACAAAGAGATTCTTTGTCAGTAATCATTGAATAAATCTTCAGCCTTTTTTCTGCCCAAGCTTACAAAGTTACAAATATGATGAGACTTATTGAGCTGTAACATAAACTTGAGACCAATCATTTCAGTTTTTTTGGTGCATGTCGGGTCTTCCATGTAGATCAGCCACGTGATTTAGATATGGAACACATGTTTCAGATGGTGTAGACAAGTTACCTCTCCTGTTTTAGGAAGATTGATGAGCCCGATGTCGGCAAGTAATGTGCCAAATTGTACTCTCATGTCTCTGATATACGTGAAAAAGCAAGAAATAAGAAGGACGTTAGATAAAGATTGTTGTTTAGCTTTCTTAATTCTCAATAAAGTGAGTGAGGCGACTTCAAAACTAGTATACAAATGAGAATAAGCATAGTACGGAAGTACCAATATATATACAAATGTAATTTCTTTATATAAATCCATGGAGATCTTTTGTAGGCAAATTATAGCATCTGAATATAATTTACCTTATCATCCGCATCACTGAGCTGCTCAAGAACTTTGATTCACAAAACCTCTGTGCAGCTTTCATTCCTCGCTGAAGACATCACAAACACATAGAGCATATTATTATGAAGATCATTCTGTGCTATAGTGGATGGAATATTAACCCAGTATCCATTGATCCCAATCCATCTACTCTTGATTTACACTGTTCAAAGAACAGCTCAAAGTCATGACAAGTAACCCATGTTCAATCCAAATTACCAAACAAAAAATATACTGGATGTAGATCCAGCATATAAAAACGTACAGTTCTTAGTTAGAAGAAAATGAAAGTCTCCTCCAGAACCCAGACGGCCTTTTTCTAGTATGAAAAATCCATGCTACATCAACCAATCTATCCATTCATCTTTAAACCTCAATCTATCTCTCTAGAGAATTAGTTGTTAATAAGCTGAGAAAGATGTCTTTCCCCAAGATGCCATTTAATTACTCTACACGTGTATTGTCTGTCACATGATATCTTTTCTAATTATTGGTTCTTAGGACAATTTCCTAACTTAAGTTTAGAAAATTTTGTTCTTAAATCTACTATTTGGCTAAGACGTACACAAAATAAAAGCTATTAGGATCTACATATAGAGAGAAAAACATCTATCAAATAAGGAAGTAGACATATCCATCAATAATGAATCACATTTCAGGGAATCTAATTTCAGATATTCCTATATCACACACCTCATGCAGTATCTTTACCCATCTGTCGTATGCAACCATCATAAGGAGATGATCAGACTGTCTGTCACTGTTTAAATCACTTGATTTCTCCGGATTATCAGACAAAAGAGCAAGTTTCACCCGGTCAACATTTTGCTTCTAAAAGAAAGCCACCAATCATAGAGTTAGTTGACAACCTCATTGTGAAAATCAGCCAAGTTCTGAGAATGTAAATATGTACCTCATCTTTGGGATATATAAACGGTGATTTGTAGCTCAAAAAAGCAGCAATCGAGAGAATAGGTGATAAGCAACCAAATATTCCACCATATAACAACATCTGCAAATTTTCAAACATATAGTCATGTCATACGCTCTCTGGTTACCTAAATCATAATGTGAAACCTAGACGGCATTTTCTAAAGAATGTGAAAGGCAGTGACCAAGAATGAATTATGTCATACGCCCTCTACACATGATGATATGAGTCTAGATGGTGTGATCAAAAGGCAGTGACCAAGGTCTCCAACTCGGTGTTTTTAGTGCAACAGTAATGTTACTAAAACAAACCTTTCCAATCAACACATCAACAGGAAGTTTTGCTAAATGATGCCCGAGTGGTGTCAACTCTTCGTCGCCTTCAACAGCACCGACCTAAAGAAGAAAGGATTTATAAAAGAAGGCTCAGAACAGAAGACTCATAAAGGTATGTAAAAATGTCATTTACTTGGTTGACACTCCATAACTAGGAACTAAAATCAGTGGTCCAGAGACAAAGAGTATGGGAAGTTTTAATTGCAGCCAAACAACGGAAAGAAGATTAATCAGCACCACTGCAAGACAACCTCAGACACATCGCTCTATATGTCTAAATGATGGGTCTCATAACTTTTGGATGATCCCAGGAACATATATGGCTGATCCCAGGAACTAAATGTTCTTAAAAAAAAAAACTTCTATTCCCTACACTGTACCTCGTGCAACAATGAAATGGCAGAGTTTATAGCACCTTCACTCGGAGGTTCCAGAGCCTAAAGACAGAAAATGTAAAGAAGAATCAGATGAATGATAATGTCATTTATTTGTCACTTAAAATGGTATCACTTGCCTTGCACAGAAAAGGCTTAATATGACCCAAGCCAAGTAATTTGATTTGTAGACATAACTCTACTAATGGCATCCGCAGCATCTCAGGAACCTTTTCATCAGAATGGAACTGATGAGTTTAGGGACTAAAACAACATAAAATCGAGATCAGGAAAGGACCTAAAAGAAATGTACCTGATAGGGGCGCATTAGCTTCTCGAACCTATCCCGTGTGTACAATGAAAAGCAAATTCCAGGTTTGACACGTCCAGCTCTTCCTGTTCTTTGTCTTGCATTTGCTTGAGATATCCAATCTTCCACCATGCTTGACAATTTCTAAGATGATAAAATAAGTGAGCACCAAAATGACATCTTAGAGATAAAATATAATGATTACGAGGCAATCACAAGAAAAGATACACAAAAATGTTCCTCAAACAGCACTTAAATATCCAAGGAGCTTTTTTTTTCAATATGGAGAACTGAAAAGTAATTTCAAGATACAGGTTAATAGATACACCAAAATAACGGATACCAATCTTAAAAAAGGGGCTTCACAAAGAAGGGGCTATATGTGAATATCACAATAAAATGTACAACATTGTGTTACAACTCATGTTCAGAAAAACTTTTTTGAGTCTAAAGGGGGGAAAGTATATAAGTTTTAAAAACTAAGATGTTGGTCTACAATTATCATCTTACAAGAAAAATGAAACTGATTCACTAGCATTGGGAATACCTTTTGTGGATTATAGCGATTTTCCTTGTGTTTGCCACTGTCAATCACATACACCACATCATCAATTGTTATACTGGTCTCTGCAATATTTGTAGCTATGATAACCTGAAAGTAAGAGATGATGCAAAAAATGAATTAGAAAGGCTTTCAAAAAGTCCATGCAACCCATAAAGTATAAAAATATCTTCCGCAAATAGGGAGCACATGCATCTGTTAAGAGGAATTCGGCACTCTGCACTCTTATGGTTAACATCATATTTCAATCGGTTAGTACCTGCAGCTAACTCTTAAGAAGACACTAAACTCTTTCAACTATATCTTCTTAACTTTTGTATATGTTCCTCTCGTCAAGTCATAAATGAATTAAACTGTTCTCTGTATATTATTCTAACATTGAGATATATATTCACATAGCAAGGAGACCAACATAAATGTACTGACGATGGAGACTTTTTGTCAATCTGAAGGTAGTAAGGAAGAAAGCTGTCCATGGAACATATTTACTTATTAACTATAAGTCATGATAAGCCATATTTCAACCACAATTGATGCTATTTATCGTGCATATCACTCAAATTCATTTAATAGTGGAAATCAAAGGAAACAAGTAGTTGCAACTCTTATAACAGAAAAAACAATGTAACAATAATCAACACACTCAGCCTAGAGCGCTTAACAACTTTAGATTGTATTCCAATCGACAAAATGAAAAAGCAAGGCATTCATTTTCTCATCTGGAACAAATGAATCAAAAGTAACTCACCTCCAGGAAACTAGGTATCCAAACCATGCATAGCAATAGTGCAACTAATTAAATAGATGTCACAGATCAATCACCTTACGAATGTCGTCAGGGGGGCGCTGAAACACCTTTTTCTGTTCTGAAGATGCAATAGAAGAATGTAGAGGAAGAAGCCAATCTGCAGAATCTCCACGAAAACGATACGAAGCAGCTAACCTATCGAGTAACATGTAGATTTCTGACACTCCCTGTTATTAACAAAACAAATGCCAAGCTCAAGCGATAGATGATGATTGACTCTCAATTAATACAAAAGACCTCAGTATCAGCTTACAGGCAAAAATACAAGAATGGCTCCTTCCTCGCAAGTGTCATCAATGTGGCATATCAACTCTTCGAGAAGCTCGTAGTCAATAGTATTCTCATTTAACCTTTTCTGCAAAGCACTCAGAGGTTATCAGGAAATTCAGGACAACTAGAAGAATAAGAGGAAGGGAAGCTCAAACTGGAAATGTAGAGTACCAGATTTTGTTGTGTTTGATCACTGTATGAGTTGTAATTACTGGAAACATAAAACGGGTTAAGACAGTCCTCAGAAAGCAAATAATCGTCACCCCAGCCAGCCAATACAAGATTCTTCTTTCCCCTACGGTCGTTTACAGAACCAAGCTGCAGACAACGATATATTAACTACACAATATCCAAAGTTTCACCAATACAAGCTAAATGAGAATACCGGTATATAAACACTAGAATCCACATTTCAGAATCATATAACACACATATAATTAAAAGGCGTTCACATATTAAGCCCCACAAAAATGCAAAGACCATTCCATATCAGACCCCACAGAAAGGAAAAGGCAATTTTCCACAAACGACCTTTGTTCTGGACATATATATTGGTTGTGCAAATAGTTAAAGATGATCCTTTTGAATGAAACATTCCTCAAGTAAAAAAGAAAACTCAAATACAAAATCAGAAAAGAGAAAAAGAACTCATAAATCAAGAAGTTCAGGTGTCTAGCAGCTGCAACGATCTATTTCTAATTCGACAAAGGAAGAGCTCAACTGGTGTGGGCTCCATAAAATAAATGAATGGAAGAGATGCTGGAAGAAAATGGGAGTTGCTGGCCAAAGTAAACAGGGGGATCATGGAAGATATGTTAGGTACGAATAATCTAGATACCTTGTCTTTAATGGATGAATCAGATCTTAGTGCAGCGGGAGAATCTGGAGCCAAAAGGTAGTTAATCCTCTCATAAATCTCCTCCAGAAAGTGAGTAGTAACTGGGTGTGTTCGTCCTTGAGCAGTAATTACAGGACAATGAGCAAAATATCTTGAGAATAGATCTGCGTCAACAGTAGCAGACCTGAACGGCATCAGAAGCATAGATTAATATGATGTTTGTTACTATTAATCTGCCTTGACAAATTAAAGCCACAACACGTACATAAGGATAACTTTCAGTTTACGTGATGTATTATCGCATGATTGCTTCTCAATCAGGCTCTTCAAAATAATGAGAAGAAAATCACCCTGAAATGAAAATAACAAAAAGGTTTTTCTCACCCACAAGTTGATTTTGAGAAATGAATGAAAGGCAAATTTCTGTCAGATTGTTAAACACTCGCAAAAGAACGTATCAAATTTTGAAATACAGATCGAGAATTCTTTATGTAAAGAGGAGATTGGGATACTGATAATGTTTATCAGCATAAAATAAACACGGACGCAAGATAAATAAATCATTTTTTCAAAAGAAGCCAGAAGAGAAAAAACGGTGGTGAAAAAGGTATAGACTACCAAGGATACAAGTTTCTGATTTCACCATTGTAAATGATTAACTTGATGGAATTGTAATGGAGTGTCACTGTACGTGCATGATATAAAAAAATAATGTTAAAATCCTAGTTTTCTTTTGTAACGGGGTTTTGTATTCTAGTGATTCATTAAATGAATATTGTATGGATTCTCAAGCAGAACCCTTAACTATGTGTCTATTTTGCCTAACAAGTAACAACAATAAAAATTGTGGCTACGTTAATAAATACTTACCAAAAGAGACCGCTCATGCACTTCATCAACTATAATATGTGTAACACCGTTCAAGGTTTTATCCCCCTGCAAGGTGTGCACAAACAAGCAAACAGAAAATCAATAAGAGAGATTACTGATTATAATCTTACAATCATCTCCACAAATATTTAGTGTGGCTTCTTTCATTAGGCTTTACGGAATAGCATTGCAGTGTCTCAAAAAGTGGAATTACAAATTCCTTAGAAATTTCTTTGCAGCAAATACCCTCTGATACTACTAATGGTGAGCCGACTACCTCAACTTTTGAACTTTCAATGTTTCCCTTAGTTAACAGAGACTTTGTTCACATAATCTTTTCTGCAGGATCATGTTTCTAGAAACCATTATTTTTGTAATGCAGCTATAATATTTCAGCTTTATCCACATAACCAGAATGTTTGTTCATCAAAACTGTTACTTTTTCTCAGTAGCTTAAAACACTAAAACATGTATTATGAATTATTTGGTTGCACAAGAGCTAATTTAATAAAATAGCGGACGTACAGCGAGTTTCCTCAGTAGAATGCCAGTAGTACAAAACAGCAGCCTTGTCTTGTCACTCCTGAACAGATAAAATTTGGTTAACCCGCAACTCCAAGAAATATTATTAAAGGTAAAAAGCCATTATCATATTATAGTGTCGGAAATGAATATCTTACAAACAGCAGATGATGGTGATAAATGCAACCATATACTAGTGAAGCCAGGAGAACAGCAAAATAAACAGGCGATATTATGCGTTTGAAGCTACATATTGAAGTATCTTACATATGTAAATTTTAAAATTCCATTCCCCCAAAACATAGCACAAAAAGAATTTCCATCTAACACCAATTATCATGGCAGTACTGCTACACTAAAATCAGACAGAGTAAGTACAGAGAGAATGTGAAAGCCCAGAAGACCAACACTGAAGTAATGGTAAGTGGAATCAGTTGATCACTAACAGTGGGGCACGAAATCGAACAATTGAGTGGATTTTTCATCGAAACATATTTCAGAGAAAGAAGAAAAGATCTACTCTTTGACACGTGTAGCCCAGTTTCCTAGTAGTTTAGCCTTTTGGAACTAAATTGCTTTTTTCGATCTACTTGTTTTATTGCTGCTCTACTTTAAGAAACAAGCCAAATTTTTACACAGCATCAGTTATAACTCCTTAAATTATATGCTACGGATTGAATGCCACGATCAATTCTTGGGTTCTTGGCGAAAGTGAAAAGTGAATGAAGTGATGGAAAGGAGTACAAACTGAGCAACATGAAGTCTAATAAACTCGTAGAAAAATAGAAAAAAAATCTTAAAATTAAGGGGCAGACCTTGCACTTTCAAGACGAACTTGATAACCAACCAAGGAGTCATCTGAGCCTGGAGAGGATTCACAACGCTCATCAGCAACTCTTTGAGCAACAGAGATAGCCTAAACCATATTACCCAGTTACTAACAATAACAAAAGGTAGAAAGAAATCTGCACCCTAGGCTAACTGACATCATTAAGCTTTGCAGAAATAAAAGCATCAGTGAGAAATATAGGGATCGTAGTTTATGCCTGTATGAACCAAACATAAAATCCCTGAAAGCATGACATCTTAACACCAAAATACTCACTGCTATCCGCCGAGGTTGTGTGCATATGATATTACAGTATCCACCATTCCCTGAATCGATCATATCATCCAATATAAATTGAGGAACCTGGAACAATGTAGCAGTTACAAATGACTCAACTGCCAGCTAGAAGATAAATTCAGCGAAAAGAGCAAACAGTGAATTAACACCAACAGGGAATAACTAGTGAGACCAAACCTGTGTAGTCTTCCCAGAACCTGTTTCTCCGCATACTACTAAGACATCTTTTTCTTTCAGATGCTGCAGTATGTCATTCTTTACTTCAGATATAGGAAGAGCAGTTCGAGTTTTCAACATGTCCTGCAAAAATATAGTAGGATTACTGTGAGAGGTGCAGTAACAAGGATTTGACCGTGCTGAAAACAAAGTTCTATATTTTTTACTGGAATTTAGCTAAACATGGCAGGGAGTTTTGTACATATAACTATAAGGCATAAAAGTAGTTACATGAACTACATTCTTTACCATATCTACGGACAGAGCTTCTGTTTAAACATAAACAAGAATATTCTACCTTGTACTTCCGTGTTTTCTTTTTGTTTTCTTGTTTTTGTTGGAGAGATAAACATACAGCTTCTATGGAAGAGTCTCCTGTAACACAGCAAAAAAATGAATATATTTCCTGCTAATGATTTTTTGGCAGTAAAATCCAGAGTTATATTATTTAAACAACTAAAGTGACGTGACAAACATACTTTTAGCTCTGTGGTTAGGTTTGACAACACCCAGGTCATCTTTCTCTTCGACATAGGTGTCTACCATTGGAAGTGCATCGCTTGTGGCACTAGATGAAGCGGTCAAACTGAAATTGTCCGCCTCAAGCAACCTATCAACAAAATTAGCTCTTCGATCTTCTTCTGTGCTTTCTATGGTACCCAACAATTCCTCTGTGGAAGCTCAATGTAACTGTATTAGAGCAATTAAGATATTGCAAATCCAGAACGCATGACACTTTAGAATGATAACATCAGGGGTATGCAAAATATTTCGCAAAAGATTCTGTTGTCTACCCTATATTTTACTTCATATGCCGTAATAATTTCATTCAATAGTGATGCTCTTTTTAACAGGCAAAATGTTTTGAACAATTAAGTACCCTCCGGCAAAATATGGCTGTTGTAAAGTTACCATAACTGATTCATACTCACAAAATTTCAGGACTAGAGAGACAACTTTGTTTCAAATAGAACATGCGAGTATAAACATAAACAGAAAGGCGATCATAAACTAGGTTAATCAATCTAAAATTATGTTTCATCGCTGGACATTTCACTGCACAATATATTGAAAAAGAGAAAGCAACGACCAGGTACTGAGACAAAATTCAAAAAGTCACCTTGTTTCCAGATCAACACTAGAGAGGCATAAGGCTCCGTGATTGCAAAGTGAACAGGCAAATCAGAAAAAATCTTATGAAGAGCAAATGCCGCAACTCTGTTTTGTGCATCCTGTCACATATAAGTGCACCATAAATGAGTATATTGATAATGGCCAGCATATTATTCAGGCACTTATGATAAGGTTCATAATCAGAAGTTTCCAAAACTTTGAGTAACATTGTTAGAAAATAATAGTACACTATAGACCTTTCTTTCTAGCTGCCCTACTTTATTTTCCTCAGAAACTGGCAAATCGAGGAATTAAACAGGAACATTCTTGTGAGAAGATATATCCCTAACTACAATTAGTCACAAAGCCCTATCCAGATACTTGCATCTTATTAAGAGAATATCAAATGTTAAAACATGGTTCAAATGAGTACCTCAATAGATTCAAATTCCCCATCTTGATGAGGAAGTTGAAGAGTTACCAGACCCCCGGCTTGCCTGCTCTTACCCCGTCCACTGGCTTTACGCAGAATACTTACACTATATGAGAAATCCCTTCCTTCAGTGGTTACTTTATTGAACTTTGGTGCCTCCCACCCTGACCTTTGACACAATTGATGGAGAAATGCCTTTGGGATCTTTTGTGCCTCACCCTGTAAACTTTCACATATTAAAGAGAGAGTCGAACAAAAGAAGCTGCCCAATAATAAAGCTGACACTAGAACAAACCAAGAGAAAAAAAGGAAAAGCCAGGGTATAAAACTAAGCTTACCTGTTGTATTTAGAGAAGGAAATTCCATATTTAATTATTTATTAAGCATAGTTAGAACACATTTTACTGGATCAAAAATTTCAGCATATGTGATGAAAAATTAATAATCAGGCATATGCATAATAAAAGCATTAAACACCTTTTATATGAAATAGTATTTTAAAAGCTAAATTGTATTTATCCTAGAATCTTGTTTGATGAAGAGTTACCTTCTTCCAGATGCCCTCTAGTTTCTCGAGATTTTTCTCACTGCGTAATTCTCTCATCTTTTCCTTCTTCTGCAATTCCAGAAGTTCATGCGGCGAAGCTTCAGAAGGTGGAACATCTTCTGAAAACATATCGCCAAGCTCCACATCCTCTGAATTATCATCTGATGCAACTAATTCCTGTCCCGGGGCACTTGAGGGAATAGTTTTAGGTTGAATTTCCTCAGATCCACTGCTCTCAACAGGATTTGTACCCAAGCTCGGATCATCTAATGGCTGAATAGAGACAACGTCAGCATTTACTGATTCATGAATGTTATCAGGCATGGGAGACGTTGATTCTTTTTCTGTAGCATCTTCAAAAACATATTCACGCTGAAATTCAGATTCCAGCATTGCTTCTGATAGTCCTGCAAAACAAACATATATAACTCATGATAGGCTGCATCAATTCAAATGATTGACAGATTGATTACTAAAAGATTAAACTTTACCAAGAGCAGATATCTCTTGTTTGAGCTTGCGAATGGCTAGGCCTGCTTGCTCCTGTCCTTTTTTATCACGCATCTCCTTTGCTCTTATAGCATTTGATCTTGCTGAATAATAGTCTTTGGCAATCAGGTCGAAAGGCCTCGGACCGGATACCTAGTATAAATTTATGTAAAGATATCACAACAGAGAACAACATGAAAGCAGGACGACGACCAATATGGTGTTGCAAAACTAATTGGCTGAAATCTAAAGATTAACATAATCATCCTAAGCAGGTTCAGAAGGTTCCACTTCTATCGCATGAGAAAGAAAATATATAGATAGCAGGTTGCCACCAGCAGAGCCACAAACACCACGGAAAAATGAATAAGATAGCTTCACAAGGTTCTGCCATGAAAAATTATTTAATAAGCTTAACCCATGTAGTACCTTTTTAGAAAAACAACTATTTATTATCAAAATTCAAGAGCTTCCAGATATTCATAGTTTTGTAAAGGTGAAATCTTTCTAACACACCAAAAGCATGAGGGAATATTAATCCTTGAGTAAGATGTATGAAAGGTAACATGCAAGAGAAAAACTATGGTATAAGCATTAAGCACATCCACATCAATGACGGAACTGGCCTCACTAAGTAGTCTACTATATTCCATTTCGTTCCGATAATCGAAAGAAGCTAGGAAAGAGTTAAATTACCTTCCTGCTGGAGTCAAAACCATCTACCTCATCTTCCCAAGAGTCCAATTCTTCCTGCAAATTTCATTCAATGACCAAATTCATCTGTAAACTAAATATTCCTTTGAATTGCGCCTTCAGATCATTTTCTAACTCTACCCAAGATTACGTCGCTTGAACTATCATGTATTAAACTTTTGGAAAATGCTTCTATATAAGTACCTCTTCCTGTCTCATCATATACTGACGGATCCAATCAGCTTGAGATGATTTGCCAGAACTAAAAGTATCTTCTTCATCTTGCTTTCCCTTAACTCGAACTAAAACCTCAGGCTCCTCCTCCTCTATCTGGACTAAAGGGTCAGCAGAATCATCCCAATCTTCCCGTGAGGTTGATATCACACCTACAGAACCACCTGCAACACCAATAGGAAGGTACAAACATCAATGCAACGACAAGTATAAGCGTTTAGGCGTTAAATTTATGCAAAACCTGTGGTAGGAAAGCGAGAAGCTCCAGTAGAAAATTTCACTGGTAACTCATGACTTGACAAATTCAAGCATAGCCAATCAAGTGCAGCCTCAAACGTAGCTCCATCCTTAACATAAACATACACATTGTATCAGGCATTGCTTGAAGAAAACCACTAAAAAAAATCAAAATTAAATCTAAACTAAAATTTCAACTAATGCGAGATGCTAGGAGAGTTTACTCTAAGAGAAGAGAGAGCGAGTTCAATCTGATCATCAACGAATCCTTGGCAAGAGAGTTTCTCGTAGACATTAGTGAGTTTCTTTGCTTTTTGATTCTTGGAGAGCGAATTGTTGATAGGAGCCGTAACCGGCGGAGTAGTGCGGCCAGAGTTGAGCAAGAGCCGCCGCAAACGATCCTCGTTCTCCGCCGAAATCTGAAGCTTAGGACCTGCAGAAGGTTTCTGATAATTTGATTTCGACGATGAAGAAGCAGCTTTGTTGTTTTGCTTCTGAGGTTTCTTCTTCGGAGCCATTCTCTTCGACTTCCGAGTTTCCTCGTCTCGCTCGTCCGATCAAAGACGGAACTTGAAAGATGGAGACGAATATTGAACTGGTGGGCCTCATGGGCTTTATTCTTGAAACCCAAGTATTGATTCTTGTTTTTCCTCCGGAATATTTCTATCTTTTCCAAGTCAGCCAATACAGTTTGACACTTAAAAAAAAGTTAAGGAGAGAATTCTCTCTTATTCTTTTCTTAACATAAACGATTTAATTTTTTTTTTTTTTTTTTTTTTTTGTCTTATCTCAAAATTTTATGTGGTTTGTGGATAACTTTTCATCTATTTTTATTTTTAGTTCTTTAACAAACTATTCTATTCCAATTACTTCAATTTTTTTCATCGTTATTGTTAATTTGCAAAATCTTCCAACCGTTGGCAACAATTTTGTTTGGTTTGATAGAGACGAACGTGAATTCGTGGAGTAATTCGGTTGTGAGCGGCCTAATCCTTATGAGAATCCCATTCTGGATACAAGATAGGGGCATACTGTTGAAGATTTTCACCCATCGAATATCATGTCGGTTGGTCGACAGTTTGGCGATGGTTCAACCAGATTTTCGCTGAGCAAAAGCCGTAGAAGTGATTTTCCAAAGTGGACGGTGAACGATAGCAATCCAGTGTAAAATTGTTGAAATGCTAACGTGCGCGAGAAATCTTTACAAGAAGTTCTTATGTTGACGGTTTGAAATAGACAACATTTTATCATTTATATTTACAGTATCTCTCATTAAATATATAGATCTTTGTTTGGTGTTCTTCCTAATGGTGGATCTACCGGTTTGCTAACCTTTTATGGCATTCAATATCCTCAGACGCGGATTTGGATTGACAAAATGTTTTGTCATCGTAATGGTTAAGAGATTATGCGTTGGTGGAAGTCAATGACAACTCTATCTTCGGTTGTGGTACAAAGTTCTCGGTGATATTCGTGTTTAGTCGGGTTATAGACGAGACTCTTTGTTGTACTTTTATGGTTATTTCATGTTTAATCTATTTTGTTGTAAACCAGTTTTTATTAATGAAGACGTTCAAAAAAAAAAGTTTGGCACTTGGACCGAACCGAACCAAAATTTGGCCAATTCGATTAGGCTTTAGTCTGCAAATTGATTGGCAGAATTCTAAAAAATTATTTTGGCTTTTGGTTTAGTATGGTTCGACGTCGGTTCTGCAATTTTTTCCCCTATTTTTTCTATTTTAAATCGGTTTCAACCAAACTAACTGAAACTTCAACATAACCAAAATATATTAAATTTAACTAGAATGAATCTCTTTTAAAATCTAAATTTTTGAGTAAAACCGTTTATCGAACCAAACCAAACCGAACCTAAACTTTTTTTCGGTTTTATTCGTCAAACTTTTTCACAAACCGAGGAAGCGAACTAAGACCACCTCCATCAAGGAGTTTTAGAATAGGTTTCTAAAAAAATATAGTGACAAAATAATATATATATATTAGAAGAATTTTAAAAGAGGAGAGAGGGGTATAAAAGTTTTCATTCGAGAACCTCCCGACGCGATGCCTCAGTATAAAATAAGGTTCAAGGAAAGATTTGTAGGTATTTTGCTAAAAAAATCCTAACTCACATTTAAAAGTCAAAAACCTCCGATTCCTATTTCTCCTTCGTTTCTGATTCTTCAAGGAAAAAAAAAACCTAATTAGCTTATATATATAGTTGTTTCACCATAGAAGACGACGAGAAGATCATCCCGAAGTCTCCAATCCCTGCCAAGAGAAATATATTAATAACAAGTGCCTTACGTCAACAACGTACCTCATCTAGGAAGCATTATTGGTTGTGTTCTAAGCGCTGACGTGTACGATAGATACTGTCGTCTTCGTGGCTATAATGATATATATATATATGTGTGGAACAGATGAATAGGGAACAGCAACTGAAACCAAAGCTCTAGAAGAGAATTGTACTCCGAGAGAAATATGTGACAAGTATCATGAAATTCATAAACAAGTTAATGATTGGTTTGATATAAGTTTTGACAAGTTTAGACGAACTTCAACTCCTGAACAGACACAACTCACACAAGTATGTCAAGATATTTTCAAGAAGTTGTGGGAGAACAAAAAGATTTCAGAGGAGACTATGGAGCAGTATTATTGTGATACATGTAAGAGATTCTTAGCTGACCGTCTTGTTGAAGGTTTCTGTCCTTTTAAAGGATGTAATTATGATTTGCTCATGGAGATCAATGTGAACAATGTGGAAAGCTTCTTAATCCTATCGAGCTTAAAGATCCGAGGTGTAAGGTAAGCTTATGCTTCTCTCCTTTTATGACCATCATTATACATTAAGGGGTTGTGTTTATAGCTCTGAGTATACATTACATGTTTCGATATAGTGAGAAATATATATAATAAAACATGAATTTAACGATGTTTTATGCAGATAAATCTTACTTGTATCATTAGATCCATTATTTATCTTCTCCATAAATTCATTGGTTTTTTTATTGATTTGGCTTTCTTATACTTCAAGCTACAATGCATTGTTAATAGTTTAAGAAATTGTCTGACTGAACTTGAATGTCTTGAAACCTCTGTGATTCTTTAGAATTAGAAAGATTGAGACTTTTCTTAGTAGAAACCTGAATTTAGGTGCAAAACTTATGATTTGTTTTATATAGTTATTGTAAATACTTATGTTTTTATATTTTATCAAACAGATTTTGTCGAAGCAAACTGCGAATTCGCGAGACAGACCACCTGTTTATTGAGCTTCAGGAGCTGAAAGATAAGTTGGAAAAGTATGTTAACAAGACATCAGTTACTGGAACTTGGAGTAAAAATGCTATTAAAACGACAGAAGCACGGCTTAAGGAAGGGCTTAAAAAGAGTAGTATTACAAGGGATTTAAAGTGGGGAGTTCCAGTTCCACATGAGAAATATAATGAAAAAGTCTTCTATGTTTGGTTTGATGCTCCTATTGGATATGTCTCGATAACATCAAATTACACATCTTAATGGGAGAAGTGGTGGAAGAATCCTAAGAATGTTGAGCTTTATCAGTTTATGGGGAAAGATAATGTGTTATTTCACACATTGCTGTGTCCTTCTACACAGACTGAGGAAGATTGGACTATGATGAAAACAATTAGTGTGACTGAATATTTCAAATACGAAAAGGGAAAAGTTCCCTAAGACTAAAGGTGTTGGAGTGTTTGGTGATGAAGTTAAAGATACAAATATCCCTGTTGAAGTATGGAGATACTACTTGCTTATCAAAATACCCCAGGAGAAAGACACAAAGTTTGAATGGGAAGATTTGAGAACAAAACTTAATGACGAGTTGCTGAAGAACTTAAGGAACTTTGTTCATCGAGTTCTAGTTTTAATAGCAAAGCCTGATACCGAAGAGTCTATAGGTTATGGATCTGTCATTCCTGATGCTACTGGTGCTAGAATCTCATTGTCTAACGATATCACTAGCGGAAAAAGTTGGAACATTAGTGGAGGAGTATGTCGTTGAAGCCATGGAAAAAGTTAAGCTCAAGAAGGGTCTTGAAGCTGCTATGAGCATTTCGAATGAAGGGAACACATACTTGCAGGATAACTCCATTTGGAAACTTTACAAAGAAGATAAGCCTTCTTGTGCAGTTGTTATAAGAAATGATGTTGGTTTATTATACCTTCTTGCACAATTGTTAGAACCTTTCATGCCATCTTTTTCTCGTAAGGTGTTTAAGCAACTAAACCTGCCTCCAGGTTTTTCGCTCTGCGACGAGAGTTGTTACAAGCAAGTAGACTTTGGTAGATTCTGCCTCCAAGACATAGGATACGTATCCCTCAACCATTGTTCAAGCACATGAAACAAGAGATGGAACATTACAGAGAAAAGTTTGCTGGAAGTCAAGCTGATAGACAAGCTAGGGATGCTACACACTAATGAGAATCTAGTTGCTTGCTATAGAGATTTGCCCTTTACTACATCTGCAAGTGAATGTAAAGTTTCATACATCAGCAATGGCACAATCCGGTAAAAAGCTTCCTTGAGCCATAAGTTATTTCTATAACTTTTTTTTCTTTGCAATTTGGTTACTGGTTTGTGATATTTTAAACATTGGTTCGGTTTTTTCTATTTTATGGATTTCTTTCTCAGCAAAAAAATATCACTATTCTTTAATAAATTATCAGTAGTGATCCTCATGTCACTGTCTTGATTCACAAAATTGACACCTTAGGTTTAAAATTATAATTGATCATGCTATTAGAACTTTGTACTGTTTAATACTGTCATGTAAAGAGAGATTTTGGACAAGACTTTAAGCTGATTTAAGTAAACAAAAAGTAGTTGGCAAGTCAACTTTCTAAGGGACGAGCATCTCCATTGGAGTCTTTTAAGAATTTTTTTAAAGGAGTTTTTAAGATTAAAAAAATATAAACTACATCGGTAAACGTATTTTAAGAAATTCTTACGAATCGGTTCTTAACAAAAAAATTTTAAAACATGTTTACTGATATAATTTATAATAAAAATATTGATAAAAACCCAGAACGGTTTCTTACGGATAGAAATGGCTTTAGTATGGTCTTATGTACAGCTTGACACAACGGTCATCAAGTCTCTGCCTATAAATTATTGTAAAAACAAAGAAACCAAACCGATCCCACATAATTTATTATACGGTACAAGTCTCTGGCGAATTAGCAAACAAAAATAAATAAATAAATAAAATATCACAAAAGCTATGATGGGTGCTTTTCGAATATTTCTTCTATGAACGTCTTATTCTTTTTCCAGCTTCGTTCTCTGCGACCAGAACGTGAAACTCTGATCCAAGCATGTCATGTATGTCGATATTCTCTGTGTTGCCTAAGTTAACAGTTTCCATGATCACTTCTAGAGTCATGGTGAAGCCTAGATTAGACAAGACCCGTATCACATTCCCGATTCTGACAATGCTTAGTCGAGTCTCTAGTGGAGTATTACTTTTCTGTTTTCCTGTGTTCAAAATCATAGGATCTTGGACTTGGACGTGTTCCCCAACCCAAATGAAGCCATTGCAGCCGATAATCAAATCGACCCCAAGACTTTGTATGTAATGGAAGTGATGGTTGCTTTTCTTAACCAAGTAAAGATCAACCTTGAGAAGGTGCCCCTTTTCGAGCTGTAGAAAGGGATTAATGGATTAATCTTATTGTTTAGAAAGGAAAAGAGTAGCAAAAATTTATAACTTAGACTATGTGCCAAATCAGAATCACCAACCTTGCCATCGCGGTGAATACTTCCTACTTCGGCCTAGAGTTTGTACAAAACAAAGAAGGAATCAGGTCATGTGTTCAAAGATGAAGATATTTATAGATGGACCATAGGACTTACACAAATGACATCATCTTCTACAAAGATGTTCCGCATATTGAGTTCATCCACAGACGAACTTCGCTTCTGCCAACACCGATCCAACCGGTTCCAAAAAGTTGGTACTTGTGAAAACCCGAAAAAACCGGATATTATTTTGGTACAGGTATTATCGGATATATTAGATCTAAATTTAGTAAATTTATCTGAAAATAGCAAAAGTACTTGAACCCGTAAATATTTTTAATACCAAAATATTCTAAATATACTAAGATACCCAAAAAATACCAAAATACCAAAAGTCTATATGTATGTTAGTGTATTTGGTTCGGGTATTTGGATATCCAATCAGTTTTTGGGTAATATCTGGAACCGAACCAATATCCATAAATATAAGAGTGCATCGGATAAAATCTAAAACGGCTTTTTCGAGTCAATTCTCGTTTGGGTTTTTGGATCCAGCTATTTTGCCCAGGGGTAGAATAGACAATGGGAAAATACCAAACAATTTAGGGATCAAATTGTAACCTGAACAGCATCATGCATTTTCGTCGAAGAAAGATTCAGTAATCCATCTTGAGTAGAGTTGAGCTCCATTCTCCAACGGCTTTGACCAACCTAAATATATAAAGGATTTTAAGATACATTCAAAAACCCTAATCTGATATCAAAAACACAAATCACCATTACAAAAACTTTACCTCAATGATACGGCCTACCACAATAGACGAGCTTGTCCACGTGAACCACAGCTCCACAGACCGTTGCCAGCAACTCACCGTCGACCTCTCGCAAGTTTCGTGTCCCCTTTATTCAAAAAATCAAAAAATGAAAACAAAATATTCAACCCAGAAAACTAAGAAGCTGAAGAAAGAACGAGAGATTACTTGAGGAAGTCATCATCGTGGTTAACGGGGATGGAGTCGGTGGTGACGATAACAGAGTTTTCCGTGGACGACAGAGATTTTAGCCGCTCCATAGCTCTCTCAAATCTTACCTTCTGCGTCTGGTTCAACGGTAGCATAGCTTTCTCATCGCCGGACTATTTCTCCCTACATCCAAGCGACACAAACAATGGCGGTTGAAAAAAAGGTCTGGGACACGAATTTTAGGGTTCTGGATTACTTGTCGGACACTTTACCTTGTGTAGTTCCAGGATCCTTGAAACTTCCGTATATAGCTAAAGCTCACCTCCTTACCTGAAATTCGTTTGCGATAGTGCATGGCACGTCATCGATCTAGGGCTTAATCAAGGGATGCAATAGGCGGTATTAATGTAAGCCCTAGCTCTAATACCATCTGTGGCGTTAATGTAAGCCCTAGCTCTAATAACATCTGTGGGTGAAACACTGAGATTATTCAAACCCGATGGTAACTTCCTTAACTTAAAACTATTATTCTTTAATTTTCTGGGTCTTTTGTTTTAAATTTCTCTGTTGATATATAGTTCCTGGGGATAAACATGCGAGAGTGAAGAAAATGTTAGTAGACATTCTACTCCTAGCAAATGAAGAAATGGACTTAGCCCGTGTCGTTCAAGCTTTGGAAAATAGATATTACGATGTTCGTGTATCAGAGCTTGATAAAGTGCTACTTTCTTCTGATAGCTCAATATGGCTTTTGACATGCCTATTGGATAAAGGAAAGCTTATGGATCAAAGCTCACAAGAGGGAACAAACACAACAATAAGTGGAAGGATGCGGTTTGGGGTTTATGGGGAATCGAGCTGAGCGGATACTGATTTGTGCAAAACAGAGACGAACCTAGCTGATGAAGCGTTTGACAACAATGATGTTTGTTTTACCAATCTGACTTTTTAAATGCGTTGGGTTTGTGTGTGAAAACATTTATGTTTCATCTTTCTACTGTTTAAACTCTGTTTTGGGTTCAAAATGATTTGTAGTTATATCCTCTTTAATTCTCATCAGTGGAGAGATTTTAAGCTCCGTTCGTCCTATTGCAATCTTCAATTACTCAGAAGAATGCCTTAATTTTACAAGAGGACACAACATACGTTTCCCAAGAAGTGGGAAAACAAAATGATTTCCGAAGGCAGTATAGACTATAGAGCAGCATTATGTTAAGGTTGTAAGTGTCTCTTTAACCTTTTCCCCTAAATATTAGAAGTCCAGCTAGGTTATCGATTAGAATACGACTGTAATGAATTCTGGATTGCTGAATAATACTTTTTATAATAAAAGGTCAAAACCTAGATTACAAAACTTATATGGCTTAACAATACTCCCTCCCTTAAGAAGGAGCTTGTCCCCAAGCTCCAAGGTAGGATACTGTTGAACCAGTTCTTGTATCACTACCCAAGTATTATCCTCAATTGGCATCTCCTTCCACTTAATCAAGCCTTCTAAGACCCCTTGACAGTTGTATCTTGTATCCAACAATTTTTCAGGTTCCATCACATATTCATCCAATTTAGAGAGTGTGGATGGAAGTGGATGTACCTGATGTTCTACCCCTATTGCCTGCTTAAACTGACTTATGTGAAAAACGTTGTGGATCTTGGCTGATGGTGGCAGCTGTAGCCGATAAGCAACCTTGCCGATTCTTTCCAAATTTTCAAACGGACCAAAGTATCTTGCAGCCAGTTTCTAGTAGAGCCTTTTAGCCACTGAAGTCTGCCTATATGGCTTCAGTTTTAAGAATACTTTGGTGCCGACAGTAAACTCCAAGTTTCTTCTCTTTTTATCAGCCGACTTCTTCATCATTTCTTGAGCTCTAGATAGGTGTGCTTTGATTTGTCTCAACATGTCATCTCTGTCACTCAATCTTTGCTCCAATTTTGCATTAGTTGTTGAGCCATTTTCAAAACGAATTATTAGAAGTGTATCTCGTCCATATACTACCCTAAAGGGAGTGGTTTTATGCGCAGTGTGATATGAACTGTTGTACCAAAATTTCGCCCAAGGTAAGTATACAGCCCATGCCTTAGGATGATTCATAGCAAAGCAGCGTAGGTAGGTTTCCAGGGTCCTGTTTAAAACCTTTGTCTGTCCATCTGTTTGCGGGTGGAAAGCAGAGCTATACTTCAGTTTGGTCTGCGACTGTTTAAACATTTCCTTCCAAAAGCCACTCAAAAATACTTTGTCCCTGTTAGAAACTATGGATGCTGGAAATCCATGAAGCTTTACAACCTCACTGATGAATTTTAAGCTACATCTGAGGTAATAAAAGGATGCTTTAACCCTATAAAGTGCCCATACTTGCTCAAGCGATCACAATAACCAGAATTACATTGGTGTCGTGAGAAGCTAGAAGTCCTTCAATGAAGTCCATGCTTATGTCTTCCCAGACTTGAGTTGGGATGGGAAGAGGTGTTAAAAGTCATGTTGGTGCCAGTGTTGAGTACTTCTGTTGCTGGCAGATTGAACAGGCTGACACATACTTCTTCACTTGTTCCTTCATATTGTTCCAATGGAACATATGTTGCACCCTTTTAACTGTCTTTAAGATGCCTGAATGACCTCATGTAACTCCATCATGACACTCAGACAGAATTAATGGGATAAAAACTGAATGCTCTGGAATTACCAATCGATGCTTGAACCAAAGTTTCCCATCTCTTACGCTGTATTTTCCCCTTTTTCATCAGAGTTAACGTCCATTATCTTCTGCTGAATATCTTTATCTTGTTCAATCTCTGCATAAATATCCACTAGTTGTAGTGAAGAAGGTATTACCAGATTAAGCAGCAATGTTGAGACTACTAATTCCCTTGCTTGTCTTGACAATGCATCATCTGCTTGATTAGACAAACCTGGCTTATAGTGGATATCAAAATCAAAGCCAAGAAGTTTAATAAGCCATTTTTGATACTCCATTAAAATCTCCTTCTGCTCCAATAGATGTCTCAAAATTTTCTGGTCTATATGGACTACAAACTTGTTCCCCAATAGGTAGTGCTTCCATTTCAAGACTGCTAACACCACTGCCATGAGTTCTCTTTCATAAGCTGATTTGAGAGTTTCCCTTTCTATGAGGCTGTGGCTAAAGAATGCAATGGATTGCTTTCCCTGCATTAAGACAGCTCCAATCCCAAAATTAGAAGCATCAGTCTCGAGGATGAATGGTTTGTCAAAGTTAGGGAAAACCAAAACTGGAGCGGAGGACATAGCTTTTTTGAGAGCTTCAAAGGATGCTTGAGCCTCAGTTGACCATTTAAACTCATCTTCCTTAAGCAGTTGAGTTAATGGGCGTGACAGAGACCCATACTGCCGGATGAAACGCCTATAGTACCCAGTAAGGCCTAAAAACCCTCTTAAACCGTTAACATTCTTTGGTGAAGGCCAGTTCTTCATTGCCTCTGTCTTGGAAGGGTCTGTTTCTACTCTTTTATAAGAAATAATGTGTCCCAAGTAGTCTATTTGTCCTTGAGCAAATATGCATTTGCTTTGATTGACAAATAGTTGTTGGTCGGCTAAGATTTGCATGATTGTCTCCAGGTGTGAACAATGTTCAGAGGGTGAGCGACTGAAGATCAAAATATCATCAAAAAATACCAACACACTTTTCCTGAGGAGAGGCTTGAAAATGGTGTTCATCAACGCTTGAAAATGGTGTTCATCAACGCTTGAAATGTGGCTAGTGCGTTCATTAGCCCAAAAGGCATAACCAGAAATTCATACTGCTCTTCATGGGTTCTGAAAGATGTTTTTTGAATGGACTGAGTCTCCATTCGAATCTGATGATAGCCTGCCTTTAGGTCTAGTTTAGTAAAGACACATGCTCCATGTAACTCATCCAGTAGTTGATCAATAGTTGGGATGGGAAATTTGTGAGGGACTGTAACCCTATTGAGAGCTCTGTAGTCGACACAGAATCTCCAGGAATTGTCTTTCTTATTTACTAAGAGCACTGGAATAGAAAAAAGACTTTTACTAGGCTGGATGATTCCCTGTTGCAGCATCTCTGCTACCAGCTTCTCAATGGTTTCCATATGAGCACGAGGGTATCTATATGGACGTATATTGACTTCAGAATGACCTTGTTTTAGGTGAATGATATGTGCATGTCCTCTGTTTGGTGGCAGTCTTGTTGGCGTAGTGAAGACAGATGGAAACTTGTCAAGAGTAAACTGGACTGTTGTAGATGTTGTAGCCTGTTCAAGTTGATATGTGTGTACTGCCAAGTCTATCCCTTTAATTTGTATTGACTGTGGGGATTCAATGCATTGCAGACCATGTTGATTGTTGTGTAGGGATTTATCTCCCAACAGAGTGACTCTTTTGCCTTGGTAGTCAAAACTGAGTTCTTGTGTCTTCCAATTAACTTCACAGGAACCTAAAGTTTGGAGCCACTGAATCCCCAAGATGATGTCATCACTGCCCAATTCTAAAACCACCAAATCCGCTTGAAACGAAACTGCACATATATCAAAGATGACTTGCTTGCAAACCCCAATAGCAGATACTGATAACCTAGTACCCAAAGTTACATTGAGATAGTTGGATGGTGAGAGCTTTAGTTTTGCTAGAGTGATGATGTCTGGAGAAATGAAATTATGTGTAGCTCCACTGTCTAACATGACAATGACTGCTGTTTTGCCAATATGGCCTCTGATTTTTGTAGTTGTTGGTGTTAACACTCCAAGAAAAGAGTCGAGTGATAGCTGCATACATTCGCCTTTGACTTGTATTATTTCAGTTGGAATTTCTTCCTCTTCCTGCTCTACTCTGTCCTACAACTCCATTTCCAGACCCTCAATCACTGTCAAAACTTGGAGGTATCTGTTTGGACACACTTCTTTATGCCTTCTATCATACTTATCATTGCATTTGAAATAGAAACCGTCTCTTTTCTTTTCAGCAATTTCAGCACTTGTCAGCTTTCTTTGTTGTCGTGCCTCAGGAGGTCATTATGTTGCTCTTGTCGCTGCACAATACCAGGTCTAGTTTTTCAACCCTCATTGTAATCGGTCATATGCTTCTTTTTATAGGTGTTGACATCATCATTCAACTCTCTGGCAACCATTCTTGTTAATGGTTCAGACTCTATTGACAAGCTTGCTGCCACTGCTTCGTCTAGATTCTCAGGCTTGAACATTAGCACCACTGAGCGAACTGAGGCTTTTAATCCATTCAGAAAAATCCCTGCTCTCATATCATCATCCAAACCCATAACTTGGGAAGATAAGTCTTCAAACTGATGAACATAATAAAAAAGTTATGGCTGGGACCTTTGGATAGAATATTCCCAAATTGTAAGACCAGACGATGTTTAAAATCATTTCAGCAGTAAAAGTTTCTTAGAGTAAGCTCATGATTATACCAACTTAATGCATGACCATCTAAAGCAATAGCAACTAATTCCAACTGCTGTAAATCAGTTAACCTATGCATTCTGAAGTACCTTTCCACCTTAGAGAACCAACCAAATAAATTTTTTCCTTCAAAGATAGGCATATCTATTCTTCTGTGGTTATCAAACTCAACCTTATTTAACGATCTAGGGTCCCAGTTGTAAGGGGTTACCTGTGGAGTTTGCTCAGGTGTGTAGAATGGTGGTCGACTACCTTCACCACCTTGCATCGGTCGTTTGCCGGCTGCTTGAGCCCAGGAGCTTCTTAGCTCTGGATTATAAGGTTGTTGCTGCTATGTCCGTACAGGTGCTAAGCCAGGTGGTTGTTGTTGATTATTCTGAGAAACCTGCATCATGAGCATGCGCTCAGTATTTTCCAAGGCTTTTTGATTTTGTTCTGCCAACATCTTTGTGAAACCTAAGCGCAAAGCCTTCATGTTATTCTATACTTCCTCCTTGAGACTGTCATGTTTATCCTCCCATCTTTTCATTATTTCAGATATCAAAGAAGATGTCACAGTATCTCTGCCCGTATCTCCTCCTTCCTCCGACAATGGCTCCATTGCAGCTGCTCACTACACCAGTTGTTAAGGTTGTAAATGTCTCCTTAACGTTTTCCCCTAAATATCAGAAGCACATCTAGGTTATTGATTAGAATAGGACTGTAATGAACTCTGAATTGCTGAATAATACTTCTTATGATAAAAGGTCAAAACCTAGATTACAAAACCTAGAACACTTGATGAAAAACACTCCCCGACAGACCAAGGAAATATAAAGAAAGAAAGACTTAAGAAAAACCCAGATTTTGATATCTCCAGATACAAAATCTCTTCTCATACTTGATGCCTTATCTAAAACATGCCAAAAACCCCTAATGCCTTATTTATATATATATAAGGAACAGAGGGGTGGCGCCTCTTCCTGTCCCATAGATCCGTTGCAAACTGTCAAAGGGAATAATCTAACCTGCAGCAGCTCCCTTGAAGGTCACTTCTTTGTCCTGTAGTGCAACAACTCTTTTTTTCCTTTTTGACTGAACCTTGTCCACCGCCAGCTCATCCAATTTAATCTGACTCACATTCTGTCGTTTTTGCTAACTGTTTCCCTCCATATTTCTTTTATTCTTGCGCAAATACACCTTATATGGCTTAACACATTACTGCCATAATAAATGCATGAGATTGGCTGACCATTCTTATTCAAGATTTCTGTCCTTAAAAGGATGTATTTACTATGATTGTGCTCGTGGAGATCAATGTAAAAAATGTGGAAAGCTTCTCTCAATGTTGTTCAAGTCAAAGTCCCGAGGTATGCTTCTCTCCTTTATGAGTTTCCCCTGAATCTGCTAAGATTGGAGAACAAGCTACAATTCCCGGATTTGATGGCAAGCAAGACGAGGTCTTAAGCCCGAAGAAGATAATATGGGAGAAACTTGCGGTGCATCTACACACAAATGAGAATCTAGTTGCTTGCTATAAAGATTTGCCCTTCAATAGATCTGCAAGTGAATGTAATGTTTCATCCATCAATAATGGCACAATCCGGTAAAAAGCTTCCTTGAGCCATAAGTCATTTCTATCTTTCTCTGTAAGGAGAGGCCTCTTTTTTTTTACTTCTTTATTTTCTTTGCAATTTGGTTACTGGTTTGTGATATTTCAAACATCGGTTCGGTTTTCTATTTTATGGATTTCTCTTTCCAAGAACTACATACGTCACTTTCTTGATTCACAAAATTGAGACTTCAGGTTTTAAAATTATAATTGGTCATGCTATTAGAACTTTCTACTGTTTACTAATACTGTCATTGTAAAGAGATTTTGGACAAGACTTTAAACTGATTTAAATAAACAAAAAGTAGTTGGCAAGTCAACTTTCTAAGGCACTCAGTTTGTCTTACTTTCTAAACAAAAAGTAATTGGCCTTGTCTTCACCTTGACACAACGGTCATCAAGGCTCTGCCTATAATTTATTGTAAAAGCAAAGAAACCAAACCGATTCCACCCAACAAAACCATCATTACCAATACAATACCTTCTTCTCTATCTATTGTTCCTCTATGGAAATGGAAGACATGGAAGAAAATAATCGAGTTGAGCAACATCATGTCGACACTTCTCGTCCTTTTAGCTCGGTAAAAGAAGCTGTTGCCATATTTGGCCAACGGATTATGCTACCAAGGCAAACTCATACCATAAACCCTAAACCGGTAAGTCTTATTGCTAGTCCTAGCATCAGCCAGACCACTAAACCGGTAAGTCCTATTGCTAGTCCTAGTATCAACCAGACCACTAAACCGGTAAGTCCTATTGCTAGTCCTAGCTTCAGTCAGGCTAAACTGGTGAGTCCTATAGGTAGTCCTAGCATCAGCCAGACCACTTCATCTTCTTCTCCATGGAAGCAATGCTCCTCATTGCCCTCTTCTCCTCAAGGTCCAAGAGAAGAGTTCATGGATGTTTTGAAGAAGCTTGAAGCCGAGATAATGGAAACAAAGACAGAGGTAAAGATGTTGAAGGAGAGAGAGTCAGAGACAGAGGTGGCTTTGGCTACTTTAAACGCCGAGCTACATACAAACATGTCAAAAATGGCTAAAGCCGAGGCTGATGCTGCAGGGAAGAGTGCAGTAGCTATGGCCAAATCAGTGAGCATCAAGGAAACGAAAGAGAAGGAAAACGGGGAGGAAGAGTGGAGGAAAGAGCTGATGAAGAGGATGCAGGAGTATCCTTCATTGGCTCAGATACTTGACAGTAACAAAGGAGACAGTTATGGGTATTTTTCCAAGACTACGAAAAAGAAGAAGAAACCTATCATCCCCCTTGTGGGAGATTTTATCTTCTTCAAGAAGAAAGGGCCTGTGACTGAAATTTCTGGACCTCTTTACACTACCTCTTCCACCCTGCATTTTTAGCTGAAACACCCAAAATCCAGAGATAATCATGTACACTACAAGTGTATATATGTATGTATCTATGCACATCAATATTTGTGACATCTATGTGTATGTCTGTGTTTGTGTGTGTGTGTTCTTTATTTGTCCGTCTCTTTGTTTCTTTGTTTGGATTTTGAGTGCAAAGCATCAGTGTGTGTTCCCTCCCTATCCTATAATCAATATTAGATTGTGAGAATCACTGATTAGATAAAACTATAAAATCGATCCTGACTCTTACATTAGTAGACTATTACCGTAGACACAGAAATGAAACTTGAAAAGTGTGTGATGATAAAAGGTTAAGAAGTTAGCCCGAGAAAGGCCAGCTTTGCATACCTTTATAGAGACTGATAAAGCCTAACATCGAAGGGGCCTGTGTGCGCAGAAGGAACTGGTCCCTGGAACTAAAACACCTCAAGGGTTAGAAAAAGTGCTGACAAAGCCACTGATAACTGTTAATAAATGTGTTCCTTGATGCAAAGATGTATTAAAAAGGCTTCAAAGAAACAGCCTCTTTTATTGTTCCACCACAATTAACAACAACGTGTACGATCCATACAAAAAGAGAGCTACAAATCACAACAATAAGGAGGACGGCGACATGCAGCAGAAACGGAAAACAAAAGACAGTAACAGAAAGTTGACACAAAGATACCAAAACTCAGAGATTTACACCAAAGAGTCTTCGTAAAACTTGTTCAGCATTTGCATCTTCCATAACAAAACATTTAAAGCTTGAGGTTTCTCAGGAGCTGACCCCATCTTGGAGTATCCTCGTCAAAAATGTAGGTCAGAGGTGAAACTAATACCCCACTGCCTCCGACCTGCAATAACATTGATGAACATGACTAGAGAACCAAGAGAGGGAACAGTCAACACAGATTATTTGGAACATGATCAGTGCAAAAGAGGAAAAAGGAACTGAAAATTTTAGAATGCCAACTATGGATGAATTCTGAGCAGCGTATTTGTTAATCTAGGACTAGCACATCAACATTTAAAGGTGTAGGGATTACTAACCGCTCTCAGTTGTTTCACAGAGTCGTATAGGGCCTTTTTTGGTACACAAATCACGATGGCATAGTAGTCAACTGATACTTTTCCATCTTGTGTACAGTAAACTGGGCTTATTGTTGGCCCCTGCTCATTATTAGAGAAGCCATAAACATTAAACAAGCACTAAAAAGCTATGGCATAAGAACCCCCATCATAATGAAACATTACCTGCAATCCTGACAATGATGGTTGGCTCAACACACGCTCAGCAACTTCCTGAGCACTCTTTCCCCTCATGTTTGCAACAACCTGAAATGGAAGTATCAGAGAAAAGAAAGCGGAAGGGGTGAATAAAGAAAAACATATCGTAGGAACTCAAGTGCATACAGTGAATTGGCCATCCGCCTTCAGATGGGCCTCCAATCTCTCAAGAATCTCGTGTACTGTGTTTAATGCCCCTTTTCTCTCAGTCAATGCTCTTCTACTTGCAACTAGTGCCGCCTGAAATTTAAGAAGAAATGTTCAGAAATGATGGTCGCCAATAGATTCTAAAGAGCAGTTTATGGATCCAAGAACTTCATATCACCTGACTTTCCAGCACAACACCCCCTTCAATTTCTTTTAAATTGTTCTCTTTGAGTGTTGTCCCACTACTCACGAGGTCCAAAATGGCATCAGCTATCCCCATCTAATTGACAAGAACATATGAGTCAACAAATACTAGAATCCCTCATCTCAAGTAGCTTGCCCAGGTAGAAAAAACTTGCACATCACAGCCTAACAGTAAGATAAGAAATCAGGATACTACAAGCTGCCAATAATATCCTTCACTTATGTATGACAATAATAGCTTAGACTAGTATTGAAGAAAGATTATATGGCTTAGATGTAAAATAGTGTAATCTCACCGCTGGAGCTGCCTCCAGTGCTCCATCTGCAGTTGAAAACGTCACATGCTTAATGCCGTTTTCTTTCATAAATTTGGGGCCGAGCTGCAAAAACAAGTTGAATCATTCCCAAATATTATATTGAAGCTAAATGAATCCTGATAGAAATAAAATGACAACAGCGCACCAAAGGAGAATCTGTAATTCATCATACATAAGTGAAGCCAGTGGCAACGCGTAAGGGTCTCTCCTCATTCCACTGGGGCATTTGTGCTAGCTCCTTCAGAGAATTTATATTCTCGAAAATACCATAGTTGGGTATCTGAGATCATTTGAGATGCAATCAGAAAACCATCCGCGTTAATGTTATGAGGACCCCACCAACAATAGAATAGAGCATACCGCAATGGACAGATGGCAGTCTCCAAAGTTGAGAGCTTCATGGACAATGATAAGATCTTCATTTTCCTAAAAAAGAAACTCAAACAGCTAAATAACGATGCAAACGAGGCCTTCCAAAGACAATTCAGAGAATCACAGGGAATACTCTATATTGTAAATCCTATAGGCTAACACAACAATATGGCTTATCAGTAAGAGAACAAAAGTCAACTGGTATTTTTTTCCCTTTACATGAGCATAATGATAATAACCACCACCGCTAAGAATTCCTACCTTCTGAAAAATGATATAAAAGCTCTTCAAGATATGATCATCACTTACCTGACCATATTCACTAAGTGTGTCAAGACCAACGATACCTAGATCGAGATCTCCTGAGAGTAACTTCCTGACAATGTCTTTTGGCCGTTGAAACCACACTTCAGTGTTTGGTAACTGGAGAACATTAGAATATAATCAATACAACTCATGATAAATAAACAAAAACCAAAAAACACAACACTGTGGTTTGGAGTTCACTTTGAACGCATACCTGGGGAATTTGAGCAACGTATTGCCTAGGATTGACTTGTTTAACAAATAGTTGACAGTCCTTCATAGAAGAAATAACAAATAGGAAGAGTTAAAACGAGATATGAGAATACAATTCACTCAAAGTGAAGGAAAACAACATTTCAGAGAGTAAAGGGTTCAAATGAAGCTTTGGCAATGATTCCGGAATCGAAAATGGGAAAATTTTGTGTTGAGAGAGAGATGATCAAACTCAAAAAATCTCTTACTTGTTTAGGATTAAACTAAAACAAAATCGCCTAGGAATATGAAAGTTCAATAACAAAAAGATAGGCCTGAGCAAACAGTTTGGAGCTCCAACAAACAAAAAAGGTCAAGATTTGGTCTTTCCAAAGATCCCAACTTTCTTCAATAAATCACCAAACGTAAAACTAAAAGAACAACAGAAACATAAGAGATTATATAGACATAGTAAACGCATATGACGAACACAGAAATAGAAAGCTACTACTTGTAAAAAAAATACAAATTTAGTCGCTATCAAAATCAATTACGAAAATATGATTAGTCTCTGATTAAACTAAATACTTAAATCTGATGATAGCAGACTGTTATCGTATTAACGAGATAATAATCGCAATGCAATTTTCCATTGGGAAAACAAAACAGAAACATCCATTTCCGTTAAATTTCATACCTTGAGAAGATCAAGTGAATCGGCGGCCATACGTCCCTTACTAGGAAGACCAAGACGAATCTGACCTCGCTCAACAGCAACAGACGCCGGAGCAGAACCATTAGCGACAGAGCTTTGAACAGAGGCGACGCAAGAAGTAACCAATCTGAGACATCTCCGACGAGGTACGATGACGGAGACAGCTGTAGAAGGAGACGGCGATAGGAGAGGGGATGAAGGAGAGAAGGAGGAGGAAGGGCATTGTTGTAAATTCGTAGGGAGAAGGATAGACATTGTTGTTGTTTGAGGTGTGGCTATTGGAGTGAGTGAAAGGGTTTATTTGACCGGAGAAGGATTTATATAATTGAAGGAGAAAGGTCACACAGCTTAGGATATATATACTCATTATAGATTCTCTTCATCCCACTTGAAATTTGAAGGTATGATTCATGCGTTTTTATTTTCTTTTTTTTGTCATGATTTTTGATTATTTAAATTAAAATAGAAAATTTGTTTTGTAAAACGTGAAAATTTTCAAAAAGAATGAATTAAAAATTTACGAAAAAGGAATGTGACAGTTGGATTTGTGTTAATATAGAATGAATTGGACGGTCTGAAACTAAGGGAGATAAGTGTGTTTAGTAATATGTGACTGTGGAATAAATGGGACCAATTATTGTAGATCGAGTGGAATAAAATTTGAATGAAGATAATAAATACAGTGAGAGTTAAATAGTTATCTAATTTTGGACAATTTTTTGTTTTTAATGCTTTGAATGAGTTTTTTTTTTGCCTTTTGTCAAAAACATTTTAAAAATTAAATAAAGTAGTAATTGCATTTGAACCGTCTTATTTTAGAATTTGATGAACAGTTTAAAGATGCAAATGGTTGCTTTAAAATGGTAATTTTTGATCGGTTCAGTAAGATGATATATTTTATACTTTTTCACAAGAAAAATGATGCAAGTAAGGTTGCATATTTGTATTTTAAGGAGGTTGTGCATTTTCATAGAGTTTATACTAATAAAAAGAACTTTTTAACCGTCATTTACATCAAACTAAAGAAATTGGTTGTACCTATGTAGCCATTAGGGAGAAAACTTACAACTTCCCTAAAATTGACATATTAACATAATTTAACGTTTTCGAGTCATTTGAAAAGTCACTTTTCTTCGTTTATAGTTTTTCTCTTTCGCCGCTCTCATCTGATTGTTCAATTTTTTTCATCACTATTTTTCAATGATGTTAAAAACTTCTGATTTGCATTGTTCTATAGGGCTACCGATCTTGAAATTGCCTAATTGTGTCGAATGAATTTGATTATTTGGATGCTTTGATGAGTTTGGCGGGATATTATTATAATATGATATGCATCATGCTCACGCATACGTGCAAAGATACAACATAATATTATAAATGTTCACTGGAGAAAACCTCAATGAAGTAATTTTTTTATATTATATCTCACATCAATTAAAAAAATATGAAGAGTTTGTTCTACTAAATCATATATTGTTCTATATGTAGAGTTTGAATGTGTTGTGGATTAATCAAGTTTGCAAGAACCATATAAACATTAACATGACAAGAAAGACATGTGGAGTCGGTGTCTGAAATTTTTTTTCTTAGATAGGACTGTGAAGATCTCCGAGTTCGAGCAGACAAGAAACAAAAGAAGGCAATTTGAGAAAATTGGTGCGCATTTGACAAATCTTGCGATCATCTTTTTCGCATGTCCATTCACCCTCACAGTGTGGTCTGAACTCATCTGCAAACTACTAGGTCGAAAGCTCAATCCAGACTAGAACCACAATGATTGGTGCGCAAAGAATTGAAAAGTCCTAAAATAAGTGACTAGATAGAGAAATATCAAATGATATTTTGAATCTAGTTAGTTATCGCAATGATAGCATATAAGATTTCCACTGGACGAGAAGATGATGAATAGGGATGTCATAAATAGAATGACGTACGAGAAGATGGTGAATAGTCCCTAGAAGATGGGAAAACACGTGTATAAGTTGGCTCTCATGAGTGTTTAAATTTTCAGTTGATGCATGGAAGAAAGAGACAGGTAGGAGACTAGGAGTCATGGGTTACATAATCGCATTCTCATATGTTTAAACTATTACAACTAGAGAGAAGAAATTCAATTAAATCTTGTTCGTTACAAGTTACAACGTTATTACTTAGGTAGCATGGAAACTTTGTCTAAGATTCGTTTTCTGTTTCAAAAATGTTTGTGAAATATAAATTTTTGGAAATGTAGTGAAAACTCTTAGAAACACGTTTTAAAAAAATCACAATTTGAAAATGTCTATTTCTGTATTGGAAACGCAATGAAAATTTATCTTTTCTTATTTGGAAACTTAATAAGTAAATAATTTGAAAATATTATATATATGATATTTATTATTTTTAAATTAAAAAATTCTAATTAATTTGAAGAATATAAAATATATCATAATTATTAAAAATAAAAAATTTACATATATTAAAAATGTGAATGAAGATGCTAATTTAAATCTTTGACTTTGATGTTTCATTATATATATATATATGTGTGTTCACTTTTTCACCACGTATGTGTTTTCTAATTTTTAAAAAATTCATTTCTATATTTATAACATTTCACTTCCGCATAACCGTTTCTGTCTCCATACTACCTATGTTATCACTTAACAAATTGCCATTAAAGATATAAATGTAACTTAACAAGAAAAAACATAGTAAAGAAAGGTCGCAAAATTCAACTAATATTTGAGTTATTATATAAAATGTTCCAAAAAATAATTATAAATTTCACATGTACCAATAATACAAATGTCTCCGACCACAAAGATGTAGTAGGCAAAAAAAACATCCCAAAAAAAATTTCAGAGAATAGAGAATTGAGAATCATAATGCAAGATGCGCTGATAGTACCGAATGTGTTTCCGCTGTTGTTTATAGGCCACGGTTAATAAACAGAACCACGTTTTTCTATGAATTTTAATCAAATAACCAAATAAAATTAAACGATAATCAAATCGATTCGAACCTAATTTTTGCTCGATTAATTTTGGCAACCTTATCTTTTAACTAAAATACCCAATAACCGAACTATTCGAACTGATTTGTTCAAAATCCCAGGGCTAGTTGTTTATAATCAATTTCAGGAGTTAAAATTTGAGGAATGCAAAACATAGAGAACAATTGTGATTAAATGCAAATTATGTCCTACAAAATATAAGAAACTCAATAATGACAATAGAAAAAGAAATCACGGGTCCTATCGTTTTCTCATATACAAATGAAAACATTTGCTTCCCACGAGTCCATTTGGAATCCTGACCGAGAATCATCCATTTCCTTCCTTCTACGAAACTGTTTCCAATTGTGGGTCTTGTGCTGCTTCGAGGTTTCTAGCGATATTAATGTTTCTGATTCATTTATGGCGAGCACTTACCAAACGCCGGTCACAGATAAATGGGGGTCTGTCTTCTGAGCTTTAATCTTGATTGAACCTTTCTCTTTTCTCATCTACATCACTTTAATCTCATATAATTTTTTTTAAAGAAACAATATTTTCAAACCATTTTACCCTCATTTTATTTAAAAAAAAAATTAGAATATAATTATACCAATACGAAGATGAGACTCGAACCCTTCATCTATGTATAAATGTCATTACCATGTGAAATGTCATTTTTTTTTTGTATCATTTACAATTACAAATATATATACTTAGATAGTACAAATTGGTACACCGTTGTACCAATTTGTACTACTTGTACCAAATATGCGTATATATTTGTATCAAATGGTACTGATTAAAAAACAAATTGTACCACAAATAGCAGGATTGCGCACGACGAATGTTTAAATTATATGAGTTACCGTGTTTATTTTGGTATCACTTACAGTTACAAATATATAACCTGATTTGACTGATAATCAAATTTCATTAAAGATAAATTATAATTTTGACAGAAAAATCAATGAAGATTGAATTTTCATGGATAACTACAATTGAGCAATTGTTTCCCGTCTTCTACATTATGCTTTGATGGTATAATAATTAGGTTTTTGAAATCATGTAATACACCTATTCTTGGTCATTATCTAATTTCTACGTTTTGCTTCAACGCAATTTCATTTTTGTAAAGTTGGTAACTTCACAGCTACATCAAAATTTCAGATTCTTATAAAACTCAAATACAAAAATCAGTAGTCACTAAATAAGAATATTTGTCGGAGTTCGACTCTGGTTTATTTCTGGTTTGATCTGGTCTTTTCTGGTTTTTTGTAAACCGTGTCATGTGTAACTCTGCCGGTCTTTTCCGGTTTATTTCTGGTTGTAATTACTTTATTTATAAATAAAATATAAAACAAGTTTCAAAGGAAAAAAGAAATCATTAATCACTAAATAAGAAAAGTTGTCCTTAAAGGTCTGTACCCTTGATGGAGCCTCTGACTCTGCATGTAAGAAAATAATATGAGAAGTTAAAAAGACTTTTCATAAGAACCAAGATCCATCAGTCTTAAACAACAGCAATAGACACAGACATTGAGCAACTTTTCTATCAGCCACCTTACAAGCTAGAGTTCTCATTTGGTAACGAGGATGTGATTATGAGCTTGAACTAAGCCGCAAACCAACTTAAAAGAGAACAGTCAGTTGACATCCATGGAACACAATTATATTGCTTTTTCCTTACTACTTACAAGCTAGAGTTCTTGTTTGACTAATGCTCACCATCACCTCATTGAGAATATTCAGCTTCTTGATTCAAGAGCTTCCAAAGCTTCTAACTCCAAATGACACAATGGATTGAATAATCACAAGTCCCCATGGAACGCAATCTATGATGGGTCATTGCAAGAAATAGTAATCAGAAGTCCAAAGCAGAGCTAGCAATAGACACAATGGCTTAAACTTACAAAGTCCGTATAGAGATAAAGATTGTAACAGTGAAAGATCCACAAGTAGTTCTTTTGAAAACATTGTAAGATATATAGCCTGAAGTCTTTCAACGTCAACTAAGTTTGAGACAAAAAATCACAAGCCGAGTCGCTTGATAACACAAAATAAAAGACAACACAAAGAAAATATACTAGTTCAAGAATGACATGCTCTCTGAATCAGCAAAGGTGTATAGATATACCAGACTTATTTTCAAGCTGGTTTACATCATCTTTCTGATTATGATCAGACTCGTGCGAAAGTAAACAGTTAATTAACTCAATGTTTCCAATATCAGCTCCAGCAAAAATTTTAGCTTTGAGTCCTGCCTGGATTACCAAAAAGGAACTTTTTTTTCCTTTTTTTTTTCAGTTTTATATTTAAGATGTTCAACAACCAAAGACAACATAACAACACCACAGGTTAAGAAGATGCCAAACCTTGACCAACAACTCTAAACATGCTAGAGAATAGCTGCTACAATGGATAACATTAGACAACTCAAACCTGAAATAAAAAGAGTACATGACTCAAGGAAAAAATATATTATCGATGCAGAGCAAAATATGTAAAACCACAAATATTGCTGAGTATTATTTTAATTTCATGTCCAGCAATACTATGGCCGCTTATATTACCTATAAGTTTTTATTAATCACTACCAAAGCACTATTAATTCTAGTGTTCTAGTTTTGTCAAAAAAAAAAAACTTCTAGTGTTCTAGATTGTCTGAAAGAGTTTTGTTGAAGTTAGCCAGCAAGACCACCATCCACCTATGGAACTTTACCCATTTACCTATGGAACTTGCACTGACGACAAAGGAGTTATTTTTGAGACCCACTAACAAAAAATACATTACATCATTAATGGTCTAGAATTTCCAATATCTTACTAGAGACAAGGCTTCAAATTAACGTTATATATAATGGGACCATAAATTTCATAAATCCGCATGATTTGCTCGTGGAACTTTGTGAACAATTACTGATTTGAATGAATTCATAATTCCGTAAATCTTGGAGAAAGATCTTTCCATTGTATGAACATGAACATGGACATGGACATGAGTAATTCAGGAAATCACCGAAAAAAGGGAATCAGAAGCAGTGAAAGTGGTCAAGAGTATGCCCTCGAGAGCTCTAAACATAATACCAGTCTCTGCAATAATTGTACTCGTGTATCCGAGGTAAGGTCCTCTACATTTCGACGTCGAACTCAATACAGAAACTCTCACCCTCCTAGGAACTACAGGGAAATAAGACAATTTAAATATCAATACCAATCCGAGAATTGAAATAAGAAGAGATCATGTGTATAGCCACGGTATATGAAAAACCCGTATATAGTGTTGGGAATGTGGGTTTTTACCCGCGGGTCTGCGGGTTTTTACCTGCTGCGGGACGGGTTTGGATATGGTTTAGGAAGACCATATTTTTGTGGATCTAACAAGACGTCTTGTATTTTTGCGGGTTAGCGGGTTTAGGACCGCGGGGCTCATATTTATAGACCCGTTAATAATTTCTAAATTAAACTAAACCCAACTATCTAAGCCCAAAGGTCCAATAAGAAACTTGTGCCATAGACCTCTTCTCAGTGGATTTGCTGGTTTGCGAATTTGTAGTACTCGTTTTTGGGTTTGCGGTCTATCCGCTGAGTTTGGCGGGGCTTGGCGGGACGGTCGTGGGTCTAATCATTTATACCCACTGTACTGCGGAGCGGGTTCGAGTATTCTAATTTTTCTTTAAAACCTGCAGGTTGCAGGTCGCAGGTCGCAGGTCGCGGGTCACGGGTCGCGGAGTAACCCGCTTCCCAGCACTTCCCCATATAGTCTGTGCATATTGTTTTACCATCATTTGCTTTAGTCATGGTATTCTCTGATAAAGCCTAATAAAATTTAAACAAAATCCAACCAAACAACAAAGCGAGAAGAGTGATTTGTTGGTGCACTTATCACAGACCAAAACTGTCCAGGAGATCAAGTCTCACTTAGACAATTTGTCAAACACGTTCACTGCATCATCCACTTAGACCAATACTCATGTCTTCATGGGTCATTACAGTCCAAGTACGAGTATACCCATAAATCCAATTACCCAAAACTTCAGCTCCAAAGGTCTAAACAAATCACTTGCACAATTTCGTTTTAACAATTAATGTTTCCTGACAAACCCTGGATTATATTTTAAACAACAGAAAATAAAAAACTAAGAGAAGCAACGTTTGATTGGGAACCAACGCTACATAGATTATTACAAGGATAAATACTCTCACAATCCAACGGAGGAGATATTCGCTGCAGAAGGGATTGGCCTGTTGAAAAACATATTTATTTGAAGTTAATTCCATAGACCAAGTAGAGAATCAAATTTGTTTTGCATCAAACAATAATGAAGTCGAGTCATCCTCATTTTCTTTCTGTGGGGGAAAGTATATATTACTTGCTTGTCTATTACTGGAGAGTCTAATAGATTCGAAGAAGAGGAATATGTTGAACTTTGTAGAAATCTCTCCTCTGGACAATTTCTCCTTATACTCCAAATGTTTTGTGTCGATTTCCAGTTCATTCAACGAAGTGATAAATCTCAGCCCATCCGGAAGCTCCTTTAACTTCTTACAATGACTGATAACAAGAGTATGAAGAAAGGGCATGGAGCCTTCTTCTACTATCCACTCTTCCCATTCTTCTAGTCCATGAAACTTTAGCTTCTGCAATTGAGGAAACCCACCGCCGGAGCAAACCATTCTCTTCCCACATAATGAATTACTGAATAAACAAACCTCATGTAAGTGAAGCAATTTCTCTATCGGCATTGGATCCTCCTCCAAACCACAGTACAGTAGCTGTAAGATCGTAAGATGAGAAGGAAAGTGTTTTAGCAAGCTTTGGCATATACATACTCAACCATAGACATTTGAGATGATTGAAATCCAATTCAATTTCCCTCTTCTTGATTCCTCTTAGATCTGTGGACTGTGATCTTCTATATCAAGATCGTGTGTCTCAGTCCACCTATTGATGCAGATAGAGTTTATATACTCATCTCTTCATTTAATTTGATGTCGAGAGTTCTCAACCTGACCATACCACGGAGATCTTCAACGTTGCTATTCTCTGTTGAGAATTTCTTCAAGGTCTCCAAGTTTACTGGATTACTCAATTCCAACTTTGTCTCCCTCTGCATAATGAGATTGTTGGAAAAAACATTTTGTTTGAGAAGAACTTTGAGACTAACGATCATGACGAACTTACACTAGACAAAATGAAAAGAGAGAAAAATGAGATAATCATCCTAACTATTTAAATTTATTGTGAAACTAAAATTTTGAAAAATAACAATACTTGGTAGTTATTTAAAAAGAGCCATATACAAATAGAGCAAAAGGACTTGAATGTTACACAGTAAAAAGATGCGACTTTAGACGAAAAAAAGAAGATATTAAATAAATAGACACAATCTTACGATGAAGAAATATACCCTTCCGATGAAGAAAAGTACCTTACAATGAAGAGACATAATTTTGCGATGAAACGATAAAACTTGCATTTAATGAAATTGTTATTATATATATATATATATATTCTTAACATCTTTTAGAAATCATTTATGCATATTTTTTATATTTTGGTATATAGTAAAACATTTATAAATTAATATTCAACAAATTTATAAACACAATGAAATAATAAAATTCTCTACTACCGAATATGAGTATTATATAAATTAACAAAACTGGATAAAATAGTAAGATAGTAATTTTTTTGAAATATCTAAGTAAATATATGGTTCAAAAATATCATAAGTTAATAATTATATAAACTTATAGAAACATTCCTAAGAAAATTACTAAGAAACAATTAGAAATTCGCTGATTTTTCTTGAAGTTGAAATTTCAATGGAGTAAATTTTCTTATTGCATCATAAACTATTTTTATTATATTTTCAAATTTACATCCAAAAGTTATGAAGAGTTCTAGATGCGATAATTCATTCCTTAGGTTCAGTTGCCTCTGAAGTATCATAATACTAGGTATTCTCAAATTTGAGTTTTTGAAATTGATTTTTGAGAACATAAAACCCCACAAAATAAAGTTTTAAGATGAGTTTTGGAAATGCTCTAGTTTGCGAGATCGCAATTGGATATATTGACGTTGGACCGTGGACATCATATAATAAAATGTACCTAGTTAAGATTTAACAATACTAGTGAGATCTAATCAAACTGCTATAAATCTTTCAAAGTAATGAATTCTTGGCATATTGTTACCCAACTTATAGAAGTCAATTTTAACCCAAAAAAAAACTAATAGAAGTCAAACAAAACATATACAGATAACTAGCTTTCTCTGTCTGTTGACATACCCAGATGGCCAGATGCAAGAGAGACAAAAACGTAGCACCGATCCAGGATATGGATTATGGACAAAGTTTTATTGTTAATACTCAAGAAATTGAGAGAAAAATTAGAGATATCTTTCACCGTAACTAAAGAAATTTGCTAAGAAATAAGAAAAGGAAAACAAATAACATTAAAAGAAAAATGACTAACCTCTTGATAGCGCTAAGGAACTCTCCTCTCGTCCACCTTTAGGAAGAAGAGAGATACTTCATGCTTGCGTTTTGCAGACTCCTCTCAGACCAAAGTCTCCTCTCAGTCTCAGACCAAAGTCTCTGGTTCAGACTTTTCAACTCTCGACAAACAATATCTATTGCTATCTTAATTGCAACCTTAATTCGTCGAGTTTCTGTGGTGACGAAAATATGATACATTCCGAATAAAAAGAAAGTTTCAAGAAGGAGAAATCACAGAGATGAGCGAAAAAAGAAGATGATTAAACAGAACGACGAAGCATCAGTCATGAGTTATATCCAGTACATAAATTCAGTATTAATTAGGAATGATGGAACAGAATGAAAAAGTTGAGATCGACTGAGCATCATCAGTCAAACCAGTAAACATAAATCTAAAGCTGTTATACACCACAAAATATATATTGTTTACATAAATTGTATAATTCATGTCAAGACAATAATATTATTGTTACTAAGAAGTAAACCCCAATCGAAACTGAAATTCAGCTGATGAAAACAATTTCAAATACAATTTACAATTTAGTTATTCTAAGAATTTTAAATGTCTATTGCTTCATCTAAATCTTTCAATGTTTTCAAAAACTATGTTTCACTCCAATAACTTCTCTACAACATATTGGAGAGAGAGTAGCATGATTTGAATAGCTTTTTGTTTTACGAGCAGATCATCAAGGTTGCTTCATCAGACTTTCTGCTTGGTTAGTGTTGTTCACATGAGTCGTGCAGCTAAAAGCAAGGATCACAACTTCATGTGGCTTCAAAGTTTGGGAACATTGAATAGTTTGGCTACAAACTGCATATTGATCGGGCTGAAATCTTTCCCTTTTCATAGTTTGAAAAATCCATAAAAATGAAGCTTGAAACAATCAACCTCTGCAGAACTAAACCCAGACTGCTTCAATTTTAGTCAAGCCACATTAGATACGAATAACATAATTTCAGATGGCTTGTTTTTACATGTTGTACTTCTGATTTCTCAAGGGCTAGGAGGGAATGTGTTGTCAGTCTTTTTTTTCATAATTTGAGAACATTGAAAGCTTTCTTCAACGATGCATAAATGGCTACAAACTGCATATCAAGCTTAAACTTTCAATGCATCAACTCTCACTTAGACATTTCATCGAACACGTTCACTGCATCATCCACTTGACCAATACTCATGTCATCACGGGTCATTACGAGTATACCCATATATCAAATTGCCCAGAACTTTACTTCCTAAGGTCTAAACAACTAATCAAGGATAATGAACAAAGGAAAGTTTCATACCGAAATTAAAACTGAACAACAATTTCGTTTTAACAATTGTTGCCTGAGACAAATACTCTCAGGATTTTATTTTAAACAACAAAAAACACAAACAAAGAGAAGCAATTACTGAATAATGTTCTTATGAATGGTGTAGTGGAACAGAAGGTAAAAGTTTGATTGGGAACCAAAGACACATAATAACAAATGCTTAAGAGATTATTATTATTATAAGGATAAATACTCTCACAATCCAAACGCGAAGAGATATTTAGCTTCAGAAGGGATTGACCTGTTGAAAAAATAATATTTATTGAAGTTAATTTCCATAGACGAATGAGAAAATCAGTTTTGTTTTGCATGGAGTCGACCCATCCTCTGTCTCTCACTATGCAATTGTTTTTCTGTGAGGACAGTGTATATTACCTGGTTGTCTAATCGGAATCAGATTATTCCACCTATTTATAGAAGTTTTCTCCTCCTCTCGACAATTTCTTCTTAAATTTCAAATGATATGTACCAAATCATCGACCCTACGATCGATTTCAACAAGAGGAATGTGTTGAACTTTGTAGAAGTCTTCTCCTCCTCTGGACAATTTCTTCTTAAATTCCAAATCATATGTGTCAATTTCCGGTTCTTTCAAGGAAGTAATGAATCGCAGCCCATCTGGAAGCTCCTTTAACTTATAACATTCAAAAATCTGCAGAGTATGAAGAAGGGGCATGGAGCCTTCTTCTACTATCCACTCTTCCCATTCTTCTAGTCCATGAAAGTTTAGTTTCTGCAATGAAGGAAACCCACCGCCAGAGCAAACCATTCTCCTCCCACTGAAAGATTTATTCCATAAATTGACCTCATTTAAGTGAAGCAATTTCTCTAGTATCGGCATTGGATCTTCCTCCAAATCACAGTACCATAGCTCTAAGATCGTGAGGTTAGAAGGAGAGTGTTTTTATTTAGGAAGCTTTGGCATGTACACATTCAACCACAGACGTTTGAGATGAATGAAATTCAACACAATTCCCTCTTCTAGATTTCTCTTAGATCTGAAATCTGTTATATGAAGATCTTCAAGGTGTCTTAGTCCACCTATTGATGCAGATAGAGTTTATATACTCGTCTCCTTAGTTAATTCGATCCTGAGAGTCCTCAACCTAACCATACAACAGAGATCCTTGACGCTGCTATTCTATGATGAGAAATTCTTTAAGGTCTCCAAGTTTACTAGATTACTCAATTCCAACTTTGTCTTCTTATCCTTATTCCTTGGTAATGCAAGGTATCTCAATTCTTGCATCCCCATCAAAACATTGGGCACGAATATAGATCCCATTCTTATATCTATTACATCTAGATTTAGATAGATCAACAACAATAGGTTTCCTAGAGAAGCAGGTAGATGAGATACCTCAGCAAATTGTAAGCTCAAGTATCTTAAGTGGATGAGCTTTCCAGTACCAGAAGGTAACTTCCCTCCTCTAAACTTAGCTTTAAATAGATCTAACACCCTTAGATGTTCTAACCTTTTAAAGCTTGAACCTGATAGCTTCCATAAATCATTCACTGGAACAACCACAAGAGATCAAAGTTTTGGATTACTTATATCTCTCTCAACATCTAATGTAGCAGGATACTGTGAGACAAATCTCCGAGATTGAAAGTTTGTGGTTGAAGGGCAGGTACCGGCTATTTGTAGGAAGTTCTCTTCTTTGGCTTTCAACAAACAAATATCTCTCATCATGTCATGCAAATGACAAGTTTCAAATCTCAAAGTATATACACTTCTTTGGGAAATAACCATATTTCTCCTCACCAACTCTTCTATGTAGCTATCTCCAACATCTCGAATGGTCTCTCCGTCGTAACTCCTAGGCTCAAATATTCCATCTGTAGCCCAGTAATAAGACAAATCCTCTAGGTTTATCATGTGATCTTCAGGAAAATGGGCCAGGAAGAGGAAACAACGCTTCAAATAACTAGGTAACTCGTCAAAGCTCATAGATAATACTTGGTCATTGGTCAATAGAGCCATTTTTACTGCTGGTTCTTTCCTCGAGATGAGATCCAATATTTTCTGGTACTCATCTCCAATAATCCGGTGTGTACTTTTCAGTCAACAAACCTCCTAGCACTCTGACAGCCAAAGGCAATCCCCCATAATGTTTGATCATATGTTTACCCATCTCTTCCATTTCCTCATCAACCTTAGATTCTGCACCAACATCATAAAAAAATAATAATACTTCATTTGAACAAGAAAACAAATATACAGTTGAATAGGATGTAATAATGATATATTACAATTAGTTATTTAGGACTAAGAAGATTGTCTTGGGATCATCCCAAAACACATCTCATTGTGATCAAAATGGCAAAGAATATCTTCATTTCAATACTTACCGGATGCATCTTTTCTTGGCATTGCTATTATTTTGAAAAGTCTCCAACTATCTGGAATAGATAGACATTCTGGTTTAAAGTTGATATATGTTGTATCTCTACGCATTGCAACACCCTCTTTTCGAGAAGTAAATAGCACCTTCCAACCTGACAAAATATTTACTCGGTTCATAATTACCAAACACAAAGAGCATAATGAGTATGAGTTGTTTCATCTTTCTTTCCAAACTACAATAAGCGGTCACCTTTTCTGGGTGGAAATATTGGCTTGGTTAGGTCCCAGTCTTCATCTTTCCATATATCATCTAAGACAATTAATGATTTTGATGTTTCCAACAATCGAAAGAGTTCGTCCTGGAGGTCTATCATCTTCGAGATTTCATCTTTCTTTTCTTTAGATGTGAGATTCTGCAGTATCGTTTGCCAAACAGATATCTGGGTAAAATCTTGTGAAACACACACCCATGCAAGTCTATCAAACTTACTTTTAACCATCTCATGATTAAAAACTTGTCTAGCAAGTGTTGTTTTACCAAGACCACCCATCCCGGTTATGGAAATCAGTTGAGCATTATCTTCCTCCACCAAATATCCAACCAATTTCTTAACATTTGCTTCCAGCCCCACAAGATCACTTTCGTGGCCCCTAGCAAATTCTTGTCGTATCTCCCTTTGTCTGTCTTGTAGTGGATGTAAACACCGACTGCCATCAGCAATCATGATCTGTTGTACTCCAAAATCTGCATATCTTGATTCACCTTGGAGATCCTCTTACTTATGCCTCCAATATTGGACGCAAGTTTCCTGCGATCCACTATGGTTGAAGCAAATCTTCCAATACGCTTCATGATGCCACTTCTTTTTCCGACTTCTTCCTTGAGAATAAACGTTTCAATTATATCATCTGTGTCATAAAAAAATTCCTTGATCTCTTCCACACAGTTTCGCACTCTCTTACTTGTATGTTTCTTGACATCTTTTTTTTGTTTTTTTGAATAACCAGGAAGTTCAAAACCCGTGGGCCCCTAATCTCCCTGGGGTAGGACCCAGACCAATGTTAAATTAACTCTCTTTCGAAGAGAAGACCCCTCCCAACGAAAATCGAACTCGTGACCTCCTTAGCCTCGACCCACAAAGAGTTACCACTAGACCAACCCCACGTTGGTGTTTCTTGACATCTGCATCTTCCAAAAACGACTTTAAAGAGTTTAGTTTACGTTTAAGTTCAGTTACTTGATCTTCGACTCCTTGAAATTGCTCGTATTCTTGGCTCAGTCTATCCCAAAGCTTTTCTATTCCCAACGACACAAGTTCCATGGCGATAATGGCTCCTGCTTAAGTTGAATGAAAACAAGAATCAAGCTACGTACTATTGAAGAACATGTTCTAATCGCAACGAGTCAATATCACAATTTCGAAGTGGTAAAACAAAGCAATATTGAAGTTTCATTTTTTCATTAAATCGTCAAAAAGGTTTTGAGGAATTTCTTATCACATATCATCGATCTTGGAAATTTTGTTTTCATGGAGACACTAACGCATTGCATATGGTAATACTTTTTTAAAATAACAAAATTCACATCAAAATTAGTGGATCCAATAAAGTTAGATAGGCCACACACTAAATAATGATAAATTAAATCCTAACATGTGTAAAGTGCAATCATTATATTACAAAGGAAAACATTTACAAAAGGCACATTAAACTCTTTACGGGTACTCGGGAAAAAAAATCGTAAACAAAAAATATATCATCTATACAATATCAACCATATGCGGCAAAAAAAAGTTTCAGAATTCACTCGGATACAATTTAAAATAAAAATATTTAAAATGCAGAATAAAATCATCTATACAATATCACCATATGTTCCTCGTACTTTTAGAAAGCTCAAACATATATCATGTGAACAAAATCAGAGTTTATAAGCCTTTATAAAAAAGGGAAAATCAGAGGTTTATTACTAAACTGGAATTATTTTTGTTATTTATTTGTTTAATATATTTTGGAATTTGGTTGATATCTATAGAAATTTTTGACGGTTTCATTATCCATCCAGTATTTCTAATTATTTTAAATAGTTCATAAGAAATCTGTCGAAAATTTCAAATGCTTTTCGATGGCTTCAAAACTTTTACTGCCAAAATCCAAAAATTAACAACTAAAACATAAAAATAATATTTGAACTCCCGTCAAAACAACTTCCATGGAAATTTCCATCACAATTCCTTTTTATTACTAAAGCATCTTCTTCTAATTTTTTCACAATTCCAAGTTTCACTCTTTCCCTCAAAATTGGCTGTTCTCTCTCTACAACCCTAAACAAGGTTAACTTTTTAATTTCTTGAGTTTCAAATTTTTATAACTAGTTTATTAGATTTAATATTGTAATTAATTTAGGTGGTTAGTTAGGTTTATACTTTATGTTATTTAGATTTATTTTAAAAATAATTTTGGTATTCTATACATATTAATTTTATAATAGGATTGTTTTCATGTTTATAGGAAAAAAAAAACTAGAAACGGTTAAGGTGCCGAGTTAGTAAATCGAATGTGGGTAAGATTTATCTAATAATGACACAACGTATGATCTTGAGGATTCTTCTCTTGCATGAGGACGTGGACTGTCGTGTTGCTTTCGCGAGGCCATTCTGACTAGGGCAAGCATCGTGCTTTATTGAGGGGAGTGCATGACTCATGTTAGAGAGACCCTTGGAGTCGGCCATACCAACTAGGTTGAGTTTGGGGAGTTTGTTTGCTGATCGAGGATCTAACTACGAAGAAGAGATTAGGCAATCCATGTACAAACTGGTCGCGATCTAGAGCTAATTTCTGGATGAGTCCTAGGCTGGACGAAACCAGTCAAAAATGGTCTATGAGACAAAGGCTGAGTCAAGAATAGTGGAGATTATCGACTGTCGCACGATTTTCTGGGAAATGCATGTGAAAAGTGGTATCAGATCCAAGTAGGTTGTGTATTGTTTACGACCATCGGTTGTGGCTAGTAGGTGTGGAGACGGGTGGGTGGAGAGCCTCATTCTCTGACATCAGAAATCGAGGGCGAAGTGATTAGTGCTGAACCCAGACCAGTCGCCAAAGGGTTGAAGAGTAAGCATTTTCGGATGAGCCAATTGTTCGAAGATTAAGGAAAGGTGCTGAGTCAGTAAATCGAGTGGGGTAAGATTTATCTCACAATGTCACAACGTATGATCTTGAAGATTCTTCATGTGCACGAACACGTGCACATTGATTGGTGGGAGAAAATGTTGCTTACATGGGGCCATTGCTTATGTGGGGCCATTATGACAGGAAGAAGGTGTCTTGATTCAGTGAGGAGAGTGCATGAATCTGGTCGGAGAGATCCTTTCGAGTCAAGCAGACCAACTCGGTTGAGTTTGGGGATCTGCCGCATATCAATGATTTAACTACGAAAAAGGGAGTAGGACATCTCTGCACAAAATGGTTAGAATCTGGAGATAATCCTCTGATGATTCCTAGGCAGGACAAAACCAGTCCAAGATGATCCGTGAGACGAAGGCTGAGTCGAGAATAGTAGAGATTATCGATTGCCTCACGGTCTTCCGGAAAAAGCCCATGACACAATGCTCCATTATAATTTTCCTGTGGTCATGAGACCAAGGACGATCATCAAGAAATGTTTGGAGATCTTCTTCACACTGGAAGATAAACTGAAACTTCTCTTGAGACAAGGTAATTCCATGAACTCTATCATTCATCCTCCACATTTGAAGCATTGCCTTGATCATCTTCGCCATGATTTGGCACTTTGGGTTAAGGGTTCCCTAAGATGATGATTTTGTTTTTGTTAAACACTCCTAAACGTGGATTATCATGGAGATCGATAGGTTCATCGTCTTCAATTAAGAGAGCATTGATCGTCTTGTGTAAATTGTCAGCCATAACTATTGAGGAGCAGTATCGGAGAAAGTCGCACGACGAACAAAAGTTTATTTTGGATGGAGACCCAAAACTTGCATTTGACATAACAGACTCCAAAAAATTTGGGAGAAAATTTCGGAAAATTTTTGTACTCAAATTTGGGACTTGATTGGGAGAGGAAATGAAAAACTTCTGATTAGAAGGAAATTCTTTGAAGAGAAAAGGAAAGAAGAAAGTAAAGGACAATATATATAGACTGAGAGTTTCTAGAATTAGTTCGTTGCACTTATGCCTAGAGGTGTTAAAATGAGTAAGACGACCCAATCCGACCCAGACCAGTGATAGTTTCTAGAATTAGATAGTTGCGAGAAGTAAGTAACACCGCTTCCAATCTGCCAAATAGTTCTTGTTTGACTTATCAAATGACTTTTTGTTCTGATTGTTCTTGAACGTAATGTGATCATGTTTTGGGAATCATTCTGTGGTGAAGTAATTTCTCCAAGTACAACTGCTTTTAGCTTTACTATCACCTCAAAGCTTTGATCTTTTGATGAAAATAATGTCTTTTTTTCGTTAACTGGTTATTTCAAATCATTGACAAACATTCGACACACCAGTTTAATAGCATCGGGTGAGATCTAGTCAAGCTGCTATAAATCATCTTTATTCTTTTCAAGTAATTAATAGGCACCAATCCAGGATTTTTGTTTACTGTCAATACTTAATAGATTTAGAGAAAAAATGGAGATCTCGTTCAGAAATTTGCTAAGAAAAAAAGACTAACCTCTTGGTGGCGTCAAGAAATTTTCCTCTCGTCGACCTTTAGGAATTAGGTATAAGAGAGAAGCTTTCATCCACCCATTTTCTAGCTGGAAGTTTGTATAAGGAGAAACAAAGATGAACGAAGAAGAAGATGATCAAAAAGAATGAAGAAGCATCAATGAGCTTTATATTGCCAAAGACATTACTAATTAGAAGTTGATCGAATAGAATGATAAAATTGAGATCCACTGAGCATCATCAGTCAAACCATTAAACATAAAATCTGATGCTGATTACAAACCACAAAGTATAGAGTATTATTTTTTTTTGGTCAAAAGTATAGAGTATTATTTACATGAGTCTTATTACACATCAATATTTATTTTGTTTAATTTTATTTAAATAAATGCTGAAATACATAATATTTAGGGCCACTTGGAAAATAGCCTCTTTAGTAATAGATATTTGTTAAAAGAGAAAAAATATTTTAATTTGAATTTTACCTCTTTACTGTTTCATGTTGATGTTTTTGGACCGTTTTAAATTTCAAAAAACTATATTATTTACGAAGTAGATGGAAATGACATAAGATACATTTTTTCTTTTGGATCGGGAGGAAAAAATTTTCTGTTCTGTTGGGTGTTAACATCAACAGTAAGTTATTTTCTGTTAGTAGTGTTATGTTGATGTGAATAAAAAAATAATTGTTCTAATTATTACAATTTATATAATACACGTAGGTGTTATGTTGATGTGAATAAAAAAATAATTGTTCTAATTATTACAATTTATATAATACACGTAGATATTCTAGATGTATTGAAAATTATAAATCAAAAGTTCTAAATTCTAATGAATGTAAGAAGTCAAACAAATTAATATACAATATATTTTTTGTATTGGTATTTAACGGTAAATATTTTAAGTCTTAAATCTCAAATAAAAATTGGAATCAGACAAATCAATAATAATAATAAAATTTTTATGTAACAGAATTTAAAAAGAATGAACGTAAAACCTAATGGGTTACATAATCGCATTCTCACATGTTTAAAATATTACAACTAGAGAGAAGAAAATCAATTTAATCTTGTTCGTTACAAGTTACAACCTTATTAATTAGGTAGCATGGAAACTCTGTCTAAGATTTGTTTTCCGTTTCAAAAATATTTTGAAAATTTTTCTTTTGAAAATGTGGTGAATACTCTTAGAAACACGTTTGTAAAAAATCGCAATCTGGAAACGCGAAGAAAACGTCTATTTCCGTTTTGGAAATGCAAAGAAAACTTATCTTTTTTTATCTGGAAACTTAATAAATAAATAATTTGAAAATATTGAACATATATAATATTTATTATTTTAAAATTTAAAAAAAATTAATTAATGTGAAAATATAAAATATCTCATAATTATTAAAAACAAGAAAATTTAAATATATTAAGAATGTGAATGAAGATGCTAATTTAAATTTTTGACTTTGATGTTTCATTATATATATAGATATATATATATGTGTGTGTGTGTGTGTGTGTTCATATTTACATCACATATCCGTTTTATAATTTAAAAAAAAAAATGTTTCTACATTTCTATTCGTTTCTCAGTTTCTGTTTTTATGCTACTTAGGTTATCACTGAACAAATTACCATTAAAGATATAAATGTAACTTAACAAGAAAAAGCCTAGTAAACAAATGTCATTTTGCAAAATTCAACTAATATTTGAGTCATTATACAAAATGTCCTAAAAAATAATTATAAATTTCACATGTGCCGATAATACCGATGTCTCCAACCGCAAAGATGTAATCGGAAAAAAAACATCCACAAAAACATTTCGGAGAAATTAGAAACATAATGCACGATGCGCTGATAGTACCGAATGTGTTTTCATTGTTGATTATAGGCCACGGATAATAAACCGAACCGAGTTTTTTGTTTGAATTTTAATCAAATAACCAAACCGAAATAACCGATAACCAAATCGATTCGAACCGAATTTTTGCTCGATTAATTTCGGTAACCTTAACTTTTGACTGAAATACCCAATAACCGAACTATCCGTTCAAAATCCCAGGCCTAGTTGTTTATAATCAGTTTCAGGAGTTAAAATTTGAAGAATACAAAACATAGAAAACAATTGTGATTAAATGCAAAATATGTCCTACAAAATATAAGAAACTCAACAACGAAAATAGAAAAAGAAATCACGGGTCCTATCGTTTTCTCCTATACAAATGAAAACATTCTCTTCCCACGAGTCCATTTGGACCCAAACCTAACAAATATTTCACACACAAATTCTTGACTACTTTAAGAACATCAAATCTCACAGTAAACAATCAACCAAACCGCTACAAACGCTAGTTTCTTACCAAATTCAATGCTTTTCATAAGATTAGTTTACATAACTCACTCACTCAGAGCTATTCGAGTTCTCATCTCTGCTATCATCATCCTGATCACTATGTTGCGGTTGCTGCTTCGTGTCCTCTTGATGCTCCACCGCATTTTCCGCGTTCGCGTTCGCGTTTGCGTTTCCGCCTCTCGAATAAGCGTTCAAAGCGGCTAACATACCAAGATTCGAATCTGGCATACTTAACCCTAGGTTCTGAGTCGGGTGCTGCGGCTGAGCTAGAAAAGAACCTAGTTGAAGTGGACTCCCTCTATACTGATCCATCGGAAAACTAAACCCTGTTCCCGCCATAAATTGAGTCGCAGCTCCACCTCCAGCTCCGGCCGAGTTAACAAATGGCCACATATGACCACGGTGACCAGCGGTGGTGTTGTTGCTACTACTCTCCATTTGATTACCGGCGCTAGTTGGTACCGGAAGCATCCAAAAAGTGTTCCCACCACTAGACCTACTCGTCGGAGCAACCGCCCACATCGGAGCCGCCGCCGCCGCTGGACCAGGCGTTTCACTTACCTTCAAAGATTTATTCTCGTTCTGTTTGCGATCATCGTTCTCCTTAGATAAATCAACCGATCTAAACCGTTTTCTCGAGAAATTCTCACCATCAGTTCCACCAATTGTTTCCACCGGAGCTTGATTCTGATTCTGATGGTGTTGTTGCTGTTGTTGTTGTTGAAGATGATGATGAAACCCTAAAAGCGGCATCGTATGAGCTCCAAACGAACCTCCACCTCCTTGTTCATCATAATGATGAGTCAATCCAAGAGCGCCGTAAAGAGGAACCGATTTTGACGGCGGAGCCGTCAGAGTCGATCCGCTGCTTCGTAACGAAACACTTAAAGAAGAAAAGTTCGCCGGGATAGTTCCTGTACCTGTAGCAGCAACAATCGCTGGTTCAGATTGTTGAAGAAGCCATTCAATAGTTTCACCATCAGATTTATGACCTAACTCTCTCGTCAACTGAAAAACCCTAGCCGCACAAAGAGCCGGCATCCGAATCCGCCGTCCTCTTCCATCGACTTTTGTATGCCGGTCTTTCGTCGACCGCTTCGTTGTAGTCGCCACCGCCGTAGATGAGGTTGTTGCGAGTGCTGAGTCTTCTAACGGAGTAGATCTGGGAACGATTGAGAGAGATGCGTCAATTAGTTGCCGAGAACTTACGGCGGCGCCGCCGTCATTGTTTTTGTTGTTACGAACGTCGGAGATATCCATTTCTTGGTGTGAAAGAAGGAGGAAATTGAAATTAGGGTTTGGTGAAAGGAGTAGAAACAGCCATGGATGCTCTGATTGTCGCCTTCCTTAGTTTGACTCTTGTCTTCGTCTCAACATCGGACAGAGAGAAAGAGATGAGAAAAAAGGCTTTGATGATGTAAAAGCAGGTGGATGACTTTTCCAGAGGGAATTATTATTAATTAAAATATATGTCGTCATTAAAATAACTTTTTCGATTACTTGTTATATAATTGAAATAATTAGGAAAGAAACAAGTTTAAGAAATAAAAATATTTTAAACTCTGCTCGTTTGTCCTTGATATGAAAAAGGCTTGACAGATGCTGTGTTCTCTCTCATTCCTTCTACTTTTCTTTCTTTGGATTTTTTGGCTTTGTGCTGTTAATTTTTCTCGTCATCTCCGATGTAAAAGTTATGTCCGATGTTTTTTTTTTTTGGTGGTTTTACCGGTTGATTAGGCTTTTATAGTCAGTTACTATCAATTGGAAACCGCCATGACTTCTATTCTCTTTTTCAATCGCTGCAACTTTTTCGGAAGCAACCACCTCTTCAACCGTTAATCGAAACAGTTTTTTGGCTTATCGATATATGCTATTTAGGCATACTCATTATGCGATCTTTGCCATGACGCTCACAATCTCGATTTATATCTCATCTCTGTTTAAAATTCAACATTTCAAATTTCTTAAGTGAATATTAACGAAATAGAGTTTGCAGTTCCAGAAGAGCTTCTCTCTCACATATCCCGGACTCTTTAATTTACCCGACTCATCTGTCCTACCAACCCGAGAATACAAAACCTCCAAGCCTTATTACGTTTTTTTCTGCGGCACTGGAGAAGGGATACAACGGTCTCTGGTTGGGTCGTGGATCATGACATAGTTCAATTAATATTTCTCTCCAATGAAGCTTTGCAACTGATCCTTCGTCGTGGTTCATGGAGTTTTAACCGTTGGATTGTGGTGATGAATTCTTGGGTTCTGACTATTCCCAATGATGAATCTAATTCAATTAACTTTTGGGTTCAAATTTGTGATCTTTCCCTGCAATTTTTATCGCCCCCATGGTGAACTACATTGCGGGAACTCTTGGAATTGTCGTTGAACCGGAAAGTGAGGCCACCCTTGGTGAGAATGCTGCATTTGGACATGTGTGTATCCAATGGCCTTTAAACATAGCATTGGTATTTGAACGTCGGTTTAAGTTTAGTGATGATTTTTCAATGGTGACTTTTTGTTTCGAGAAACTCCGTAACTTCTGTTTTCGTTGTCACTTGCTTACACACGACATCACAAAATGTCCAGTCCCTGAAGAAGACGCGGTGACTGGCCATCAGGATCCGGAGTCTGATGACGAACTTAACAAGGTATCTTCTCTGTTTATTTTTCCCGAGACTTCGACCATAGCCATCCAAGCAGCACCGTTTTCTATGCTTGATAACTCGGGCTCCATCGTTCCAGTTCTGCCCTTGCATCCTTCATCTGTCAACACCAATGAAGACAGTCCCGTGATTGTCATTGATGAACGCCAATTCTCTATATCCGACATCCGCAACTTCTTCCAAAATTACACTTTGGTTTCAGACCCCACCGAATCAGAAGCACTTCGCCGACGGCTACTCCTTTTTCTTGAACATGTTGATAACGATATCATTCAGGAGATCACCAGACCGTTAGGAACTCCATCAAGCTAGCCCCACAAACAACGCAGAACTGTGGCATCCAAGGCCAATTTAACCAAACTTAGCGGAAAGGCGAGCCCAATACCGTCACCAACTTCAAGCAGAGGCGAGGCTGGCCCAATACCGCCAAGGACCGAATAAGAATAACAAGTTGGATCTGCCAGGGCATTGGCAAAATTCTGGCAGTTTATCGTTTAAAGGAGATATGTCGTCGATATCTCCTTGATGCATTATTTCTTATAGAGACGAAGCAACCGTTCAATTATATGTATGATCTATCCGTTTCGTTAGGTTTTCAGAACTATTGTATTGTACCTCCTATTTGCCTTAGGGGTGGTCTCGCTTTTTTTTGGAAGAATCTTCTTAATGTCAATGTTTTATATCATGATGCAAGACTACTATAATGTTTTATTATTGAAAAATAGTTTTCGTTCTATTTGTCTTGTATTTATGGTCATCTGAATCCTCAGTATCGGATTGAGTTATGGGAGAGACTTCAAAGAATGCCTACAATTTGTAATGACCCTTGGATCATGGTCGGAGACTTTAATCAGATTTGGAATAATAGTGAGAAGCTTGGAGGCCATTCCCGAGATGAAGGATCATTCAAATATTGCATTACGACAGTTTTTAACTACTTTTATTGCATTACGACAGTTCTTAACTACTGATGATACGCACCATGCTTGAAGAATGCACATTCCTCACACACACGCTGAAGACAAATTACTTTGGAACTATACACAAGATGGTTGCTATACGGTAAAGTCGGGTTATTGGTTACCTACACACTACCCGGACCAGTCACTTAACAATCTACCTATACCCCATGCAATACGAGTTTAAAAGGTCGGGTTTGGAAATCTAAAACGGCCCCAAAGCTTAAATATTTTCTTTGTGTGTCTTATCCTCAACTATTGGATCTGCTTCCGCACTTTCTCGCTGGGGCATACCGTTTGATACGACTTGCAAACGTTGTTGCCGACATATCGAAATAACCAACCATATCCTTTTCCAATGCGACTATGCTCAGGTCATTTGGCGGATGTCTAACTCACCAATCTCATTTGTTTTACTACCTACTAACACCCTAGAACAGAACATAGAAAGTCTCATAGATATTTATGATTCGTCAACTTCAGAACCACTCTGACATGGCGTATTCTGGATTTTGTGGCAAATATAAAAATCTCGAAATGATTTTATCTTTAATAAGGTAGCTCATGACCCTCCCTCTGTTTGTTCCCGAGCAAAGGATAATACAATTGAATGGCTTGATGCCAACACCCCGGTCTGCTTACTCGACGTAATTCCACTTCTACACATCAAACGCCAACTCAATGATCCCCTCCGATGGCAGGTTTATATAAATATAATGTTGATACCAGTTACATATTTAATAAGATGTCAACGGGTGTAGGATGGATATTACGAGATGACTATGAAATCTATAAACTATCAGGTTCAACAAAACTTAAACAATGCACCAACCCGTTAGAAGCAGAAGAAATGGTTGTACATCATGCATTACAATCTCTATGATGCCGAAGATTCAAAAATATAATCATGGAAAGCTATTGCAAATTAGTGGAAGATCTTCTCAACTCCCAAACTCATAATACAAACATGGAACCAATGTATAATGATATCCGCAGTTGAACGGATCACTTCACAACTATCATGTTTACAATGGTTTTTTGCCGATATAACCAAATATCGGATAAATTGGCAAAGTTATCTCATTCACAATGTAAGACTAGAAATATTTATTTTTATTTTCCATCTTGTTTGACGAGTAAAACATTTCTAAATTTTCTAATAAAGACCTTCAGAAAAAATAAAGACTTGACATTTCACAATTTTTATAAGGATTCTTATGAACCAAAATCCACCCAAAAATTGAGTTTTTTTAATTTGGGAAATATGTTTTTCCCAGTTACGATCTATACCATCAAAATACGTTTATACCTAACCGGCTCTATATTTGAAAAACCTACTTGACTCTAAACATAAGCCAAAAAGCTTGAACTTAGAAGTTTAGAATATATATATATATATATATACTTTTCAAGATGTATTAATTGATTTTAAGAGACAAAGTTATGATCATAGGTAAAATATGAAAGAAAATGAGAAAGAAGTTTAAGAAGAGATTGTTTGATATAGTAAACCTATGTTATGTGTGTGGATGTATAGTTTTAGTCTTGTACTTTGCCATATGCATTTTTCATCTTGGAAGTTGTTTTTTCTCTTGTTTTTGTTGGCATTAATATATACAACAATTGGGAAGTATTCACAAAGATGGTGAATGGTATTAAGTTAAAACTATTATCATAAATCTGTTTAGAAAGTTGTGTATTAATAATATTAAATCAATAAATTTTCAAGCTTATAAAATACAAAATACTTTTTGTTACTTGGTAAAAATTAATGACAATCCAGAACACTACAGTGATGCTTAGTATCTTATAATGAATGAAATACATGGAATATGATAGTTTAAATTTTGAATGAATTCGGGAAAAACTTCGATGATTCTCAAGAAAAAATCCCCAATAAGAAAATGTTACCTTTGAAGTGAATACCCTTTAACGCCTAAAAGCAATTAATAAATAATGATTTACAAACTCCTAAGCACTTTTATATAGGTTTCAAAATCTGATACCACTAGAAAATGAAATATAACAAACTTGCAGCCTATATCATTACTAAAGTAGGACTCCAAAACACCATATACGAATTTGAGTCACTTTGGACAACAAAATTCTTATTTGGAATAGTAAATTGGTATGATTTGTTGTAAATTGTCAATACGGTAAGCAAAACTTTATAATCGCAAAATATGAATCTTTGAAGCTGTTATTTTTCTATTAGGAGGGTTTGTTGGTTATTTGAAAATAACAAACGAGAAACAACTTTTGCAGAAGCAAAAGTAGAAGCCACATAAATTGCCATTGAAATATAGATTAAACCCAAAAAATTCTCAAAAACCGAAGCATTTGATGAAAAATAAAACCAAAATTTCCCACAAACTGAAGCATTTGATGAAAAATGCACTATGGTGAAGATGTTGAGAAAATTGATGAAATTAAAATGTAAACTCTAGAGAAAAGGTTTTGAATCGATTACTTTATTGCATAATGAATATGTCATTATGTCCCTTAAGGTAAGAATCACACAATATCAGTGTTACGAGGAAATCTTTGGGGTTTTTGTTTGGTTTAAAGAAACTAAAATCATATAAGATGATGATGACATCTTGGACCTTCTCTAAAACATGATGCACATTCATATGTAAATATAAATATATGTTTATGGAACTTAAACTTCTAAAAAAATATTGCCAAAGTAATAATTACAAAGCAGTCGTGGTGTTAAAATTTTTTAAAGAAGAGATGATTATATCCAAACTTATGGATCACTTGTTATATATTTTTAGGAATTTTTTTTCAGTTGGTTCTTTAAAAAAAAATCTTAATTCGAAGTTAAGAATTGTCGATGAAATCAATAGAAAAATATCTCGAAAAGCTCAATTTACGAAAGTTGATAGGTTATAAGTCTTTCACTTTACCACTTAAAATTTTTCATCCGTTATTCAAATAATGTGTGTTCTTTAAAAAAATTTAATTATAAAAGATAGAAACAAAAAGATAATGATTTTTTTTAGTAGAGAATGAAATATTTTTTAAGAAAAAAATGAAAAGGGAGAAAAGTATCTTCAAATCTACATAGAAGTGAAAAAAGAAAGAAAGAAAAGGCTAAATATAACAGAAAAACATTTTAGACCATCCTATTAACCAAATAGTGATTTCTCTAAATATGTCATTTATTTCTTTAAGCATAGTCATCTCACTAATTAGAAGAAGAACAGATTGAAATGTACTAATATTTTTGTAAGCATAGTCAGTCAAATGTACTGATATTTTTGAATAGGCAGTATAACTACATGCATTCTATAAGTTGTAACCAGGTTGAAATAGTAAAACTGGGTTGAAAACATGTAGCTATGGAAGTAATAATGGGACCAGAAGTGGTAAAGTAGATGCGGGGAGAGAAGACACACATGTTTTTGTGTATAGTTTAATGTATTTGTCAATTTGAGCAACAGACAAGTATCTTTTAGACAGTGAAGCGTGCGTCTTTTTGCAGGTGGGGACAGCTCATCCCAATCCACCTCCGTATCTTCATTCCACTTTTATATTGTTTACTTTCATAAGATTTATTAAAAGGGAGTATATACAGTAGATAATTTTATTCTTTTCTTACTTAGGTAAAGCAAAATTTACGATCACTTTTTAGAAAAGGATTTTCGGAGAAAGTCATAAAGTAAAAAAAAAAATAGTGCTATTATAATAGAAATTCTGTGTCGATTCACGAAAATATTATTTGGTATACGGAAATATTTTTTTTTATGGTAGAATAAATGACTAGTAACAAGATCACAATAGTCTAAACAATAGAATACTAAATTCTAATGAAAGACCGCATCGCTGAATCCAAACCGATTAATATACACTTGATCGTCTATAAAAGATATTTTTTTAAAAAAATTTTAATCCTAAATTATAAATGAGGAATTCAAATTGATTAATGTACAGTCGTTCATCCACAAAATATTTTTTTAAGATAAAATTAAACCATAAATTGTAAATGAAGAATCCAAACAGATCAATGTACAATCGATCGTGAATAAAATATATTTACAAAAAGGAACCAAACCCTAAATTTTGAATGGAGAATCCAAACCAATTAATATACATTCGGTTGTCTATAAAAAACATTTGAAAAAACTAACATTAAATTATAAATGAGAAAGCCAAACTGATTAATGTATGGTCGGTAGTCCATACAAAAATTTTTTTTTAAAGAAAACTAAACTCTAAATTGTAAATAATAAATTCAAACCGATTAATGAACAGTCGGTAGTTCATAAAATACATTTTAAAAAATTAAGCCCTAAATTGTAAATGAGAAACTCAAACAGATTAACGAACTGTCGGTCGTCCATAAATTATTATTTTTTAAACTAAATCCTATAAATCCTAAATTTTAAATAAGAAACTCAAACTGATTAATGTACAGTCAAACATTCATAAAATATATTAGAAAAAAACAAACTTTAAACTGTAAATGACGAACCCAAACTGAATAATATATAGTCAGTTGTCCATAAAGACGTTAAAAAGAAAATTAAACCATAAATTGGAAATGATGAACCTAAATCGATTAGTTTACAATTGGTCGTTCATAAAAATTTTAAAATTAAACCCTAAGTTATAAATAAAGAATCCAAACAAGATTTTCTATGTACAAAACAGATTGCATCTATTTGTTTATAAAAACATATGGGTAAAAAGAAAAGTTAAAACATAATCGTCTTGTGGACAGAACACATAATATGAATGTGTATGCGAAAACTCGTGGACAAAACAAAAACAAATGAAAAAAGTTTCAACTAATCAAGGGACGAAATAGTATTTTTACACATAAAATGGTTTTTTCGAGGGATATTTTTTAAGTTTCAACTGATCAAATGACAAAATAGTCTATTTACACAGAAAATGACTTTTTGGAGAGAAATTAAGAAAATGGTTTTTTTTTTCTCGCAAGCCGTGAAGTTAACTTTTAGGTAAATAGTTAGATTTTTTTGTTTTTGTTAAAGTTTAGAAGTTTTGACCAATGTACTTTCAAAATGATCTGATGCAGAGGTAATGAATGCTTTTAACAAGGTAATAATTAGATATTTTGTTCTTGCTGCCATATTTGCTTTAATTTTTCATCTTATAATTGTAACATGGGATAAAGGGTCGATTTTGACCATAATTTTTTCAAAAGTGTATTTATATACCTCGACTATTGATTAGTGTGTTTGCATACCTAAACAGAAATAAAATTTAAATTTAAAACCCAAACTTATAACTTCGTACCAAAATCAGATTCGTCGTTAACAGATGTTAACGAACCGTTAGTGTTGCTGACTAATCTGCCACGTAAGGTGATGATTTAGTCAAAATGATGCATAACCTCTATCATTTAAACGCATTACTTTACCCGTTGAGTTACAACCATCGTCAATGTAATGCCCGACAAATTTAATTATAAATATACTTGGAGATTTTTTAAAAATGTGGTAGCACTTAAACCCTTCAATCTCTGTTTGATCTTGAGACGTTGAATATACCGGCAACGATGGCATAGACGGATACTGATGCCGACGTATTTCTGGCGTCGAAATTAGAGAGTCCAAAGAGAGGACGACGAAAGCGCTGAAAATTATGCTGTCACTCCTCCTCCTATTCATCCTTAAGTACCATGCAAGCATTGATTCTAAGCTCTGTCAATCTTTAGCCAATTCACCGTGATTCGTCACCATCTCCTCCATCGATCACCGGAAATATCCATATGGATCCTCCGATTCCATCGCCACCGCAACACTAACCTCCTAAATTGGCGGTGTCTAGATACTACAATCCCGATCCTCTCCAACCGCAAGCGCCACCGCCTTCGATTTTGAATCACAATCTAGTTTCAATTTTGATTTATCATCAATGCTATTGTTCATGTTTCTTTGCCTCAAGATCTACTCCCGTTTGCTCGGCGATTTGAGCTAGAGTCACCAAAAGTTTATTCAACTCCGAATTTGGCTCTTTTCCGGTAGAAGCTTCCTCAATTTCAGTGTCTCTGGTGAACCCTTCATCGGCGGTGGTTATTGCTCTTCCCGAAGTAGTGGCTCCTCTTTCCTCGAGCCATCTCTTCTCTGGGCCCAGAGGTTCAGTTCCTCGCTTCCAGGTACATTTATAATTAAATTTGTGGGCATGACATTGACGATGGTTGTAACTCAACCGGTAAAGTAATGCGTTTAAGTGATAGAGGTTATGGGTTCAAGGGTTGGTGCTTACAATTTTTTTAAAAAGTTTGCCCAGGATGACCAAAACGACGTCGTTTTGCCAAATTATCATCTGACGTGGCAGATTACTTAGCAACACTAACGGTTCGTTAACGTCCGTTAACGACGAATCTGATTTTGGCACGAAGTTATAAGTTCAGGTTTTAAATTTAAATTTTATTTCTATTTAGATATGAAAACGCACTAATCAATAGTCGAGGTATATAAAGACACTTTTGAAAAAATTAGGGTCAAAATCGACCATTTACCCTCCAATCAGACTCAATATGTCCAAATGTAAATTCTCATTCTTAATCTCTAGAAGAATCCTTAACCATGATGTGATACCCTCAATTCTGGTACGTAAACGTTAGAGGCCTATAGAGGACAACATATTATGAAGATCAGCTCTCGAGAGAACTTTGGAAATTTGAATTTGAAGCTATACTATAAAGAGCTCATATACAATTATCAACTATCTGGTACAAACCGGTTCTCACTAAACGAAAATCTAATGTGTAAACCACACTATCATCCCTACCTTTTAATAATAATCTTCATCTTTTAATATTTTTGCAGTGAAGATGGATATATAAAACAGAGGAATCTCTTTTTGTATGTGTACCTAATTAGGTTACTTCAACTGAGAAGTGCAGCTCCAACATTCGGGTTAATGCTGGATAAGGATTTTGATGTATGGTTTAATGCAGGAAAACGTCATTGTTTATGGTAAACATGGGAGATTTAAGGCCTAATCGTGTCATAAAAGCCGACCTTAGCTCAATCTGCTAGCAGTTAATCCTTAGGTCGCTGTGATAATGATTTTGCATTCTCTCTTGTATGAAAAAAACAATCATTGAACTTTACAGGACGTGAATTGTCTTGAGCTCATAGGCCCTTTAAGAAGCTTGATCAAGAACAATGAACACAAGTGTAAGTGTGAAGGGAATCAAATATCTTGACACTTGACAAAGTAGAGATAATGTTAAAACATTCACTCGAAGGGAATGCACCATTTTACCAGTAAACATAAAATACAAACAAACAGTAGAGATCATAGTACAACTTCACAGGATGATCAGTTTTTTATTTTGTCTTGGGCTCGATATATTCGTCCCATATTACAAGTTCCTACAACAATCACCAGATAAATGAAGTCCAGGTGTCTGATCTTCGAACTAAACCACCTCAGGCAAGCCATCTGCTGGAAGTAATATAGGTTTCCAGGTCCACTGGTGAGTTAACTTGTCAACCATAAGATAAAAAAAGCAATGACTGGGGAGTTAAAATGTGTGCGGTAAGGCAGTAGATTAGGGGCCTGGTCTTGTTGAAACGCCTCCATGCCCTTAAAGATATAATGAACCAGTGTGTAGAGAGACAATTTACTAAAAGTGGAATTGACCCATCACAGATACAGAGTCACGTCTACAGTTGGAATCCTTGGTGTTCAGGGAAAGACTCGAGAACTGAGAGTCGAGATCTTTGCTAGTGGCACGTCCGAGACTTACTGATGGTTTATGAGTTTGTTGTTGTTGCTGATACAGCGCTCGTAGTCTTCCAATCTCTTTTTCCAACACCTCCTGTTCCACTGGATAATAGACAACTCATGAGGTATACAATCTAAAGTATGCTACAAAATAAAATTCTTTTTTCTGATTCAGAATACACAAAGTGAGATGGTTGATTTATATAGCTAAAAACTATTGTAAAACTTGTATAATAGAAGGTAATCTTTTGTATTGTCCCTAGATTGCGATTAATCTTTAAAATAAACTTGTTGGTTAGTTTCTTTAGCACATTAATACGAATAGTAACTTTAACAAACTTGAGAAAAGTACAGATAATTTAAGGGTACCGTTCAATCTTGATATCTAGCTTATACTTAAGACTAATCTAAAGAACCTATACGAATATTTATCAGATGGGTGGGAGAAACTTACACTGTTTGATCAACTTCTCCTGAGCTATACTTTCTAGTCGCTGCTTAAGAGCTTTATTTTCCATACTCAGAATAAGATTCCTCTGGTTGAGAAAATCAAGCTCAGCTGAAACTTTAGAGCCTTCTGCCTGTAGACACAAAAGAAATGTATACTTCAGTGCTCCAGAAATTGTAGTATAATATATCTTTCACAAACTAGTGCAAGGTTTTTAGCCTTACCTGCAATGTTTGTACATTCCTTTCTAGCTCAGATATGTACTGGAGCTTGCGGACCCGTGATCGTTGTGCAAATTGCCTGAAAGAAGCAAAAACTTACCACGTTGTGATACGGAAAATTAAAGTCCAAGATCATTTATCATTTCCTCAGTACTATTAGTAGAGCTCATCTCTTATCTCTTAGTACCTGATATATGATGATACTATTCAAAGATGTAATTCTTCTCGAGTCAATAAGACCAAGAATCATATCAAAAAGAATAAAAAAACTGACATCGATGATAATAAGGGAAATGATTGAATATCTCCCACTCTAAATTGCTTTGAATAGGTAAATCAATCAAGAACGAGTACAGAGATTACATACTGTTTGGCTCGTTTTGTATTGTCAACCACATAAGTCACAGGCTGAGGATTGGAATTGTTTTCCTCAGAAGAGAACATTTTTGGGTCATGAGAAAGAGTTTCAGCGTAGTTCTTTCTTTCAGATATTACTGTTTCATCTTGAGACATATATGATGATCCCATTGGCTTCACGGCACCGCCCTCTCGAGTGAAAGGTAGCCAAGAAGGACCAGATGCCAACAAAGAATCCTGCTGTCGATTCTTCTGTTTTAGATAATTAGCATCAGAGTAGAAGGCGGCCGCGTCCTGAGTTCCTCTTGGAGTGGAAGAAACTGTATTCCTATGACTGAAATCATTTTGAAGAGTCAAGCTTATGTTTGTAGCATTATCCACGTCTAGATATGCGTAAGAGTCACTAGATGAACGCCGATGACTGCATCTGCAAGCAGGGCTATCCGGCTCATTGAGAAGATCATCAAGCCAAAAGGGAAGCTCTTCTACCATATGACTCTCAGAGGAAGTCCGTTGGTGGTGCGTTTTCTCATTACTAAGCTTCTGACCATGTCTTGAACCAATCAAACCACTGGGAATATACTCAGTATATGATGCTGATACACTAGAAAACGGAATTTTCGGAGGAAGCAAAGCATGCTTTCCTGGGTACATCAAGTTTCTAACACTTTGTGACCCTTTGGAGCTAGTCATTACTACCTTTACCTGCCAAAAAACAGTAAAAACAAGTCTTTTAAATCATTTGAAATGCAAAGAACTAAAGATCAAAACTAAAAGATAGATCTGACTATTTAAACCATTGCATCAACTCACAAAGCTTGGTCTAAGAATCCAGTAGCAGATATAGACCAAAAAAAACAAACAAATAACTAAGAAGGCTCAAGCATAAATCAATGCAACAGTTCTTGAAAGGGCATTACGTTTTAAAGTTTTAGTCCATATAGCCGAAAATGTTTTATAAAATTTTATTGCTCTTTTGGAAATAAAAAGCTGACACTGAAGCACATCACCATAGCTGACCCATTCAGACAGACCAGACCAGACCAGCTCATTCCACTCAGTTCTAGTTGCTTTATCATTAAGACTCATAAAAGTGATTTACAGGGACTAATTTTTGACTTATAAAAGTGATTTACAGGAACTACTCAGTCAGATCAACTAATCAAACTTAGTCATCCAAGTTTCATCAATAATCTATTTTCATTTTCCAGGAAGCCAAACAGTGAACACATCAAGCAATCAAACACTAATATCAAGAATCCATAAAAACGTCAGTTTCTTTTTTTGAGAAACTATCCGAGGTAAGTTAACAAATACAGATTCGTCTTCTTTGTTAACAGTTCCAACTAAAGAAGAAGAACAAACTAACCAGTCAGAGATACAAGGAAAAATTCAAGCTTTTGCAAATATGTGGATGCAGAGATTGGATCCAAATCGAAGTTCAATCCTTCATAGATCTTGAAAGTTGTAGAAATCTTTGAAACTCTTTTGCTTCTGTGTCTTATCGTAGGAGGAGAAGAAGAATCTCTCTTGGATCCCTCCGAGGGAGGGTGATGAGAGAAATTTGTCGAAATTTAGTCCTCAAAAGTAAAATCAAAGGCTACTCTTTTGTCTTAGGCTTTCTTACTTTTACTATTTAAAATTCGTCCCAAATACTTTTTCATATTTTATATTTGCCCCCTATGTTTAAATTCCCCAAAAGCAAAGGATTTGTGATTCAAAGTTCCAAATGGCAAGTACAGACTATTTGAAATGGAACAAATGGAAAGTCTAATATTTCTTTCCTTTTTAGTTTTAGGCAGTTTTTTTTAGTTATTCGCATCAAGGAATTGTCCAATTAATCATGGAATAAAAGTGTACTATTATAGTGAGATATCTTCTCAATAAAAGCATAATTTGTATTTTCTTTTCATAATTTTCATTAGTTGTGAATTTTTATGTCAACATTGTGAATTTATTGTTGTTATTTACGATTTAAAATAAAAAATATATCTTATTTTGGTTGGTCAATGTGGTCTAACTAAGACTAAGAGATTAAACCAAGTAAAATTTTCACTTTGATTAGTTAAATTAATTAGTAATTTTGAGATTTTTATTTTATTTTTGCATTGCAAATGCTAATTAATGTTCTCAACAACTGATTGACTTATCGATATTGAGTTTTACTGTTTTAGATTCAACGGAAAACATATATGCATATCTATCTTCTTCTTTTTTTTGATAAAGGTTTTGTATGCATATCTATCTTTCTTTTCAAACATGCGTAACTATTTGCTTATGCCCAAATTTTGGTTTAGAATAATCTTAAAAAAGTTTCTTACATATACTATATAGTTTTCATGATAAGAAAAAGAAAAAAAGTTTTGTTTTTAAAATGTTATAATATACAAAAGAGCATAGATAGACAAAGACATTAATCTAGTTACAATTTACACGTCAAAAACACAATACAAAGAAAAAGAGGATCTTTTGTCGAAGATCATGTTTTTCGCATATGGGCAATTTGTTTATTATTTTTCTTTGTTTTTTTATAATGATTGGTGAGTTGGAATTGATCTGTTACCTAACTTAAAGTGCAACAACATGGGCCAAGTTGTTAAATATAGTAATAGCAAATAAACATTAAATATTATTTTATTATACTTATATTATTTATAGGTTCACAAAATGACAAAAACAAAATGTAATCTCAAATTTCGATTTTCTCCAACATGGCTCTCAGAAGCATATTTAAATCCCCTTCTTCCCAATCCAGTCTGGGGCGGCCCCTTTCTTTCCACAACCTTATGATCTTTATTATTCATCGTTTAATCACTGTGTTAACTAATCATTAATCACTTCATATTTTAAATAATCCTACTTGTTTATCTACATGATATAGACAACATCTATATAATAGATTTTTTTTTGTTAAAAGCCTTTCTTCTATTTCATAGATTTGACCAATACTTTTTTAATTATCCATGCCTATGTGGGCACATGTATTTATAAAGCTTGTGTGTATTCTATATGGTAATTAAGTGGGATGAGAGAGAGACCATCACCATAGAGAATATATGGGTATGGAAGATAGCCTTATCCGAAAAACTGAAATGAGCCGAACCATAACTAAGAGATTTGGTATGGTTTTAGTTTTACTCAAAAACTCTATTCGATTATTATTATTAAATATATTTTGGTTCATATTGGCTTTAAAACCATAGAATCGTGCGATGTTTTTAGAATTCTATATATATATATTAATAACTAGATAGTAATATACGACGTGCAGCATGGAAAAATGTATATTTCATATTTCGATTAGTTATATAATCATAAATTATTATTATTATTATTTTATATTCGATTTATGTTATATTTTTAATATTTTATTTATTATTATTATATATATTTTGTGTTGTGTTAATTAATATTGTCATGTTACATTGTTTTGGATCAATATTTTTTGCGGAATCCGAATCCCTAGAATTCACGTGTGTTGAAATGTTTCTTATATTTTAAAAATCATATAGCTATATTCTCCTTTTTCATATGGTGGTTAATCACCTAATTAACTCAAAAAAATTTAATGATTAGTACATAGATATACATGATTTTAAAGTTCAAAACATTTTGTTATTACCATATCATCGGCCAAATGGAGGAAGTGGGTAAAGAGTAACCATGAATCACTAAATGAGCAATCTAGTTTTGCTGACATTAGCAAAAAAATATTTATCCGTGTTTATAGACTATTTTGTCCATACACGCATCCTCAACACTCATGTGGCATATGCATTTAAATTGGTGGGTCCACTAAATAAAATGAATAATAAAATATTTCATTCATGTCTCTCGCGATGTGCACCTGTCATAAGACATATATTCTATTTATAGAGTAATTATAATTAGTTTTTTTATGATTTTAAATAAATATATAAGGAAGATGTTGTTTTCGATTCTAAATTTATTGATAACATTAAAATAATAATTAAAAATCCTGTAAAAATTAAAGATATTGAGACATGGTAAAATATTGATCAGATTTAAAAGATCCATGCGGGGTCTTTCAACCAGGTTAAAATATTTCACTCAATCGTAGTTTTTTTAAATTAGCGTGTTTTTCCGTTGACTTCATATTTTCTACACTGTTTTACCTTTTAATCGTTTTTCTTATTTTATCTTGAAATTAATTTATTCTAATAAAATTTAATGTAATATAACACATGAAAGTTGGTTATTTTCTTTTCAACATTTCTCAAATAATAGTATATATATTATAGTTTGTATCAACAGTAATAGAATAAAAATTATAAAATCTTTTCAAATTATGGCACTACCAACTAAATCATCAATGCATTTTTATCATCTTCTAACAAACCCAGATCATAACATGCATCTTTGTTATAATTTACATGTTATCACATCTTAGAAAATAATATTAATATATAAGCATGCAATATAAATATGAGATTTTTGTTCAAAATGTCATAAAAAAGAGTTTCAATAGTACCATTTATCTGAGGGCTTTCACTGAAATTGTGGATCACAAAAATCACATTTTATACATGAAACGTAGAGGGCTTTCTATTAAAAAAATAGATATATAAAACATTTTTTATTTAAAAATTACACTTCTTTATCTCGATTCGGTATTTTTCTCACTCCCTGCGTTTTCACCTTTATCAAATATTATTTATCTCGATCAACATCACCAACCTCTTATTTTCCTGATGATATGAAATTTTATTTAATGTGGTTATGTTATTTTGTCTACAGGTAAAAATTGCTCAAACCCTTGTTTATAAATTTTTTTTTGATTTATGCTCCTGATGGAGACGAGATGAACAACGAAGTGTCAACAAAACAGATGCTGAAAATGAATAAGTTAGGATACTACACCTTACGTGGAGGAATTTTTATTAATTTTTCTTATATTAAACATGTTATTATAGACATGCTATTACTTCTTTTTAATCATTTAACATGTTATTTAAGATTATAATAACCTCTATATAATATATGGTATTTAGTACTAATGTATATTAATGTACAAAAACTATAGATTAAACTTAATTTAAATGGGGATTAAGTTTATATAAAAATAAATTTATATTCATATCATAGTATGTATTGCAATTTTATGTAGTTTATGTGTATAAAATATAAATGTGACATTTGGTTAATGACATTTTAAGTTGTCAAATTATAAATATGAATTAATCATAGTAATTTTATTTATATAATATTTTTTATTCTTCTTATATTTTTTGTTTCATCATTTTTAAGATGAGACATATAACTTTATAATACATTAGGTGAATATGATATCAAATTGGGAAATTTAAATTAATTTTTTTATTAAAATATATAAACATAAGTTATTGGTAATGAATTATAAATTTTTTTAATTATAATATAATTAAATATAAACGTATATTTTATATATAATTAATCATTTATTTCTTGTATTTCCAAAATATATTTGATTTTACTATGTTAAATAATTAACCACATAAATATAATGAACATGTTTTAATAATATTACTTGTATATCATTGTTTTTAATGTAAAACTTTATATGCACATATCCATAAAATCTTAAATATGGAAAAATGTTTTTATTTTGCATATTTAATAATAATAATTATAATTAATGTAGAGAATATATAAATTGTAATCTTTAAATTAGTTGTGTGAATCTATTATTAATTGAATTTTAATGTGAATTATGGTAATTTTTAATATGAAAAAAATAAATTAAGTGGGAGCTACATGTTTTTTTCAACCAATCATATGCTAATTTCTAGTGACAATTTCTAGAATAATTCACATAACAATTGATTAATTTGCTATCAAAATTGCTCAAATAATACTATAGAGATATTTGTGTGGTTAACGTTATAGTTATTTTTGCAGTGTTTTATTTCATTCTTGGTGATTAAAATTATATCCTCTACGGATACAAGAACGATTTTTTTTTTTATCTAATGTTAATATTTTTGAAAAACTTTATTCTAATACGTGTTGGAAAAGAGGAAATAAAACTCTATGAAAATGATATAATTTTAATTTCATAACAATATTATGTTGGAATACAATTCTTCAATCTTAATAACATTTTAATTGATAAATATGTTGGAATGTAGAAGTTGTTTGATAGAGTCTAAATAGAAGATGATATATTTGAAGACACAAAATCTAATGTTAACTATTTAAAAAATACTTAGAAGAGAATCTTATTCTCCAAGGGTAGAGGTGTTCATAATATGCAACAATTTGTGTTTTTTTTTCTTCCAAAATTTGGAATAAACCCTATTTTATTGTACAGTTCAATTGGATGAACAACGACTTACGCTGGAGTCTGTGCATGTAAGAAAGGAAATTGCAAGTTGAGAATTTTCATAAGAACCAAAGTCATGTTCCTGAATAATCATGCAGAGAACTAAAAATAAAGACAGCCATCACTTATTAGGAGACGAAAGAAACATATCAACTTAACAGAGGATGAGCACCGACCGGTGATCTTGCAAGCATTATTTGAAAGGATTCTGATTATAATTCTGATTATAATTCAGATTATGAACAGTACCAAATATAGTCTTGTTTGAAAGGATATGGTATAGGGGCGGCTTTTCTCAAGTCTGACAAGAGAAAAATGATCATATTGACATCTTAATGAACTGAAAGCTAATTACCCACATAATCTCTCCTAGAAATGTTTATTCTTCATGAGTTAAACATCTTTACGCTGTTGTTTGTAAAGTTGATAGCTCCCATGTTTTGCTTTGACTTTTGATTATACTGTTGAGGCGTATCCTTTAGCAATCAGATGGCTTGGTAAAGTTAACTAAGAATGTTTCAGATAACTATAGTTAATATGCGTTTCTTGCTTAGAAGCATCACTTGGAGGACTCGAGATTGGGATCTAACCTTTATTGCTTTCCTAAAACTACACTCAACAATGATTCAGACCTGTTATTTAACATTTATTTAACTAAAACTTTTTTACAACTTTTTTTTACATTTAGTGCATCAAACAATAAAGTTTCATTCTCTCCCTATACAATTGTTTTTCTAAAATGTATATATTACCTGGATTATCCTCAACACTACTATTCGAATTGAACAAGAGGAATGTGTTGAACTTTGTAGAAGTCTTCTCCTTCTCTGGACAATTTCTCCTTAAATTCCAAATGATCTGTGTCGATTTCCAGTTCTTTCAAGGAATTGATAAATCGCAGCCCATTCGGAAGCTCTTTTAACTTCTTACAACCACTGATCCTGAGAGTATGAAGAAGAGGCATGGAGCCTTCTTCTACTATCCACTCTTCCCATTCCGATAGTCCACGTAGGTATAGCTTCTGCAACTGAGGAAACCCACTGCTCGAGCAAACCATTCTCCTACCACTGTAAATAAACCTCTTTCAATTGAAGCAATTTCTCTAAAATCAGCATTGGATCCTCCTCCAAATAAGAGTACCATAGCTCTAAGATCGTAAGGTGAGAAGGAAAGTGTAGTTCTTTAGGAAGCTTTGGCATGTACATACTCAAATACAGACATTTGAGATGAATGAAATTCAACAGAATTTGTTCTTCTAGATTCCTCTTAGACCTGCGATCTTCTATTTCAAGATCTTCAAGGTGTCTCAGTCCACCTATTGATGTAGATAGAGTTTCTATACTCGTCTCATCAGTTAATTTGATGCTGAGAGTCCTCAACCTAACCATACCACAAAGATCCTCGACGTTGCTATTATCTGATGAGAAATTCTTTAAGGTCTCCAAATTTACTAGATTACTCAATTCCAACTTTGTCTTTTGATCCATACGCCTTGATAATGCAAGGTATCTCAATTCTTGCATCCCCATCAAAACATTGGGCATGAATATAGATACAATATATCCTATATTCATATTTAGATAGATCAACAACAATAGGTTTCCTAGAGAATCATGTAGATGAGATACCTTAGCATCTTTTAAGCTCAAGTATCTTAAGTGGATGAGCCTTCCAATGTCAGAAGGTAACTTCCCCCCTCTAAACATGGCTTGATACAAATCTAACACCCTTTGAAGTTCTAACCTTTTAAAGTTTGAACCTGATAGATTCCATTCTCTAAAAAACTCAATCACTAGAACAACCAAGAGAGATCGAAGTTTTGGATTGCTTATATCTCTCTCAACATCTAATATAGGATTATGTGAGACAAATCTCCGAGATGTACCAAGAGCATTTGCAGTTGGGGAGAGGATACCATCAATTTTTAAAAAGTTATCTTCTTTGGCTTCAATCAAACAAAGATCTCTCATCATGTCATGCAAATGACAAGTTTCAAATCTCAAAGTATATACGCTTCTTTGGGAAATAACCATATTTCTCTTCGCCAACTCTTCTATGTAGCAATCTCCAACATTTCGAATAGTCTCTCCATCGTAATGCCTAGGCTCAAATATTCCATCTGCAGCCCAGTAATAAGATAAATCCTTTACGTTTATCATATGATCTTCAGGAAAATGGGCCAGGTAGAGGAAATAATGCTTCAAATCACTAGGTAACTCTTCAAAGCTCAGAGACAGTACATGGTCAATAGAGCCATTTTTACTGCTAGTACTTTCCACGAGATGAGATCCAATATTTTTCGATACTCCTCTCCAATAATCCCGTGTGTATTTTCCAACTTTCTTCAATGGTTAGGCATTTTAGTTTGAAAGTGACACATGTTGGATTTGCAGTAAGCCCACTCTCTCATTGCGAGAAGTAAGTAGTACCTTCCAATATCCTGCAAGATATTTTTTAAAAAAGGAATTATATCACAGAAATGTAAAATCTTTTTGTATGTAAAATCAGATGCAGCATAAGGTGTCACCTCTTTTTGATGGAAACACATGCTTTATTCTGTCCCAGTCTTCTTCTTTCCACATATCATCCAGGACAATCAAAGACTTACTAGTCTCCAACAATCGAGAGAGTTTTTCTTGAAGCTCGTCCTCACTCATATTTGAGTCTCTTTGCTCATCATAATTTGACCTAAGCTTCTGCAAGATCGTTTTCCACACATATTTCGTTGTAAACTGTTGTGAAATACACACCCACGCAACTCCATCAAAATGGTTTTTTACCATCTCATGATTGAAGACTTGTCGAGCCAGAGTAGTTTTACCAATACCACCCATGCCAGTTATAGAAACTACTTGAATGCTATCATCCTCCACCAAATAGCCAACCAATTGCTCAACATTCTTCTCCAATCCCACAAGATCATTTTCATTAATGGTAGGATACGTTTTCCGCATCTCCCTTTGCCTTTCTTGTAGATGATGTGAATACTCGCCGCCACTGACAGTCATTTGTTGCACCCCAAAAGTCTGCATATCGCTGATCACTTTGGAGATCCTCTTACGTAAGCCTCTCATATCTGAAGCAATTTCCAAGCGATCCACTTGAAAGATCTCAAATAAACTCAGCTTCGTATAAAGAACAACGTATCTTTATTATGTTAAGAAAATAACTCAAAACTTAACAACACCAAAGCTCTGATATTTGTGATAACTTAGATCATTACTCGACTAAGCTATATATAGGGATAGCACACCTTGCTTCTCCTATTTCTATTAAGAATAGATAACTCCTACTCCTAATTACATTAGAGATTATCCTTAAGTCTAACTTATATGAAATACGACTTTATCTCGTATCTTTAGACTTTATCTCGTATATTGTTGAAGATTATCCAACAATCACCCCCTTAAGCTTCAACTTGCTTCTTGACACTTCTTGCACTCCTATCAAGCTCCTCATTTCCTCGAACTTGATCCGAGCCAATGCCTTGGTGAGAATGTCGGCCTTTTGCTTGGTTCCCGCCACATGCTCCACATCGATGATCTCCTTCTCGATGCATTCCCGTATAAAATGATAATGTTTATGAATGTGCTTACTCTTACCATGGAATACGGAATTCTTCGTGAGTGCTATCGCAGACTTGTTATCGATCCGTATAACGACTTGCTCTGTTTTTCTTCCTTTGATTTCGGCCACCAGCTCTTGTAGCCAAATCGCTTGCTTGGCTGCCTCCGTTGCTGCCATAAACTCGGCCTCACATGATGAAAGAGCCACCATGCTTTGTTTTTGTGAACACCACGTGATCGGAGCAGCTCCCAAGTAGAAAATGTGTCCGATTGTGCTTCGCCCGTCGTCTTGATCGATGTTCGGCTACTATCGCTGTAGCCAACTATTCGTTGTGATCCTCCTCGATCATACTTCAAACCATACGCGACAGTCCCTCTCAAATACCTTAGCATCTGCTTCATGATATCTCCATGAGGCTTGCGAGGGCTTTGCATGTAACGGCTGGCCACTCCCACCGAGAAAGCCATGTCCGGTCGCGTGTGGAGTAAGTATCTCAAGCATCCCACGTTTCTCCTGTATGTGGTTGAATCGATCTCAGGCTCTTCTTGAGCTTTAGAAACCTTAAGTCCAAACTCCATTGGTATCTTGGTTGGATTACACGTTTCTAAGCCCGCCTCTTTCAAGATCCTTCTTGCGTAGGATTCTTGATTTATTTCGATCCCATCCTCCTTTTGATGAACTTCGATACCTAGGTAATAGGTGAGCTTCCCAAGGTCTGACATCTCGAACTTAGATGCCATGTCTTTCTTGAATTCACTTATTACCTTAAGCGAGTTACCGGTTACGAATAAATCATCTACATAACAAACGATGATTAGAAGTGTACCTTTCTCTTCTCTCTTGTAAACCGATGACTCCTTTGAACACTTAACAAATCTTAACGCCTTTAAGATCTGATCAAGTTTCGTGTTCCAAGCTCGAGGCGCTTGCCTTAATCCGTATAAGGCCTTGGCGAGCTTGTAAACTTTTTTTTCTTGGCCGGCTTCAACAAAACCCTCCGGCTGTTCCACATACACGTTCTCTCTCAGCTCTCCATGCAAGAACGCAGTTTTAACTTCCAAATGATGGATCTCCCATCCTTGAGCCGCCGCTAACGCAATGAGGAAACAGATAGTCTAAAGTCTTGCAACCGGTGCAAAGACCTCGTCAAAATCTATGCCGGATTCTTGAACATATCCTTTAGCCACAAGTCTCGCCTTGTACTTGTTGATACTCCCATCCGCATTTTTCTTGATTTTGAATATCCACTTCAAACCAATTACCTTAGCTCCACTCGGTTTTTCCACCAAAAACCAAGTTCTGTTTTTATTTATCGAATCAATCTCTTCTTTGCTCGCTTGTCTCCACTGTGATAAATCTTTTGCTTCTCCATAGTTTCTTGGCTCGTCATCTATAGAGAGTAAAAGTTTCTCACCTTCCAGTTCGGCTTGGAGAATGTAATCGGCAAATCTTCTTGGCTGTTGCGTCTCGCGTGTTGATCGCCGAAGAGGAGGCTGGGCGTTGGGCTGAGTGTTTGCGTGAGGCTGGACATTTGTTTCTTCTTGATATTCATTGTTGCTGGCTTCTCCCATGTCCGTGTGATCATCAATCTCCTCATTCTCGGCGAAATCTCCATCATTACTCCCGGTTTCGCCGAGATCAACTTCCAGATTTTCATTTATCACCACGGGACCTTCTCCAGCATCAATCACCTCGCCCCATCGTACCTCAAACATCCCTGGATCCCTTCTTGGTCCACTCGTATTTTCTTCCCAGCTCCAGCTCGTCCTCTCGTCAAACACAACATCTCGGCTCACAACCACTTTTCTCGCCGATGGGTTGTAAAGCCGATAGGCTTTAGTACCGGGCTCGATTCCTAGATGCACAAGTGGCTGTGATCGATCATCTAGCTTCTTGAGATTTGTGGCTTGAATCTTTGCATAAGCCTTGCACCCAAATACTTTTAGATGATCGATATTAGGCTTAACTTTCCTTAAGCATTCATATGGCGTCATGTTCTCCAAGGCTTTTGTGGGTATCCTATTTATCAAATAGGTTGAGTGGCGAACTGACTCTCCCCATAGATAATTAGGTATTCCCATGGCCTTTAACATGCTTCTTGTCATCCCCATAAGCGTCCGGTTCCTCCGTTCCACAACTCCGTTTTGCTGCGGAGTATAAGGAGCTGTGGTTTGTCTCTTTATGCCGTTTAACTCGCAAAACTTGTTGAATTCCGATGATGTGAATTCACCTCCTCTATCCGTTCTCAGCGTGATAATTCCTTCTCCAAATTCCTTCTCCACAAGGTTTTTGAATGCCTTGAATTTCTCAAACGCCTCACTCTTCTCTTTCATTAAGATAGACCACATGTACCTAGAAAAATCGTCAATAATAACAAAAATATACTTGTTATTGACGATTATCGGTGGCAATATCGGGCCACATAGGTCGGCATGTAGCAGCTCCAGTGCCTTAGAAGCTCGGAATGCTCCTTTTGGAAAGCTCCTCCGAGTTTGCTTCCCAACTAAGCATGATTCACACATCCTCTTCTCATCACTTATTTGCGGTAACCCATAGACCATCTCCTTTAAAGACATATCTTTTATTGTCTTAAAACTAACATGGCCAAGCCGTTCATGCCACAGCCATGTTTCATTGTCAAGACTCAAACCTAAACACATAGGTTTACCAATCAAGAGACTAACCTTGTACAACCGGTTTATTGATCGAGATACTTTGACCAAGAGCTGTCCGCTCGGGTCATGAACCGTCAAGAACTCGTGGCGCATCCTCACATCACAGCCGCTCTCGGTGGCTTGTCCAAGACTTAGGATATTGCTTTCTAAGCTTGGAATGTAGTAGATGTTATTAATGAGCTTTTGCTCACCACGCTTTCCTTGAAACAATATCGATCTTTTTCCTTCTATGCTTACGAAAGAACCATCCCCAAACTTCACTTTGCCTTTGATTCTTTCGTTGAATTCTGAAAAATAGTGTTTCTTACCCGTCATATGATTACTCGCGCCATTGTCAAGATACCAAACGCTCTCAGCCATCTCACTTGACTCAATCTTCTGCGGTATCACACGTTCCTCGTTTAAGAAAACTATTTCATTCATATAGAGGGCTTCATCGGCTTCTTCCGTCTCTACCTTGTTAGCTTCTTGATTCCTTTGTGGTTTCTCTGGACATCTTGATGCATAGTGTCCAGCCTTCTCACACCGATAACAAATCACTTTAGACTTATCTCTTGGTTGGTCTACTTGATTTTTTCGGTCATCGGCGGCGATAAAAAAGGTTCTTCCTCTTCCTCTTCCTCCACGGAATCCTCTTCCACCTCGTCCACGTCCTCTTCCTCTTGAGTTCATGAATGTTTGCTGATTGGTGTTACTGAATAACAACTTGTTTTGATCCCCGAAGTTCTCCTCATCGAGAATTCTCTCCTCGTATGCTTTAAGTCTTCCGATGATGTCTTCAAAACCCGTTTTATTCAGATCAAGGACTTGTTCAAGAGAAGCTATGATATGAATGTATCGATTTCTTGGTAAACTATTGAGAAACTTCTTAACCAGTTTAGTCTCATCAATCGTTTGGCCAAGAGAAGCCGACTTTGATGCTATCTCTGATAGCTTGCCCGCGAAGCTATCGATAGTATCGGTTTCTACCATCCTTATTCTCTCAAATTCAGACATCAAGGTCTGTAGTCTCGCCTCCTTTACACGCTCAGCTCCCAAATTTCTTGATTTAATCGATTCCTAAATCCCTTTTGAAGTCTCTTGGTCGCCGACTTGAAGGATAAGGTTTTCGGGAATTGATTGAAACAATAATCCAATTGCCACATCATTCTTGTTGGAGTCGTTAGAACCAGGTTCTATTGTCTCCCACACCTTATGAATCCGCAATAGGACCTTCATCCTCATGGCCCATACCGTTTAGTTGGTGGTGGTAAGCATGGGACATTGAATGGATGAAGGAACTAACTCCTTCGGCCGCAAAGAAGTCACGACGTCACCCATGGCTCGGCTGCGTCGTTCGTATACTCTCAACGGGGAAGCGATGGTTCCTAACTCGGTCGCTTGCTCGTTCTCTCGTTCAAAGCTACTGCTCTCTCAAACCTCAAGCTCTGATACCAATTGAAAGATCTCAAATAAACTCAGCTTCGTATAAAGAACAACGTATCTTTATTATGTTAAGAAAATAACTCAAAACTTAACAACACCAAAGCTCTGATATTTGTGATAACTTAGATCATTACTCGACTAAGCTATATATAGGGATAGCACACCTTGCTTCTCCTATTTCTATTAAGAATAGATAACTCCTACTCCTAATTACATTAGAGATTATCCTTAAGTCTAACTTATACGAAATACGACTTTATCTCGTATCTTTAGACTTTATCTCGTATATTGTTGAAGATTATCCAACACCACTATAATGCAAGAAAGTCTTCTCATACGCTTCGTGATGCCATTTGTTTTTGAAAGCTCTTCCTTAATAAGAAATGTTTCGATTATATCCTCTGTATCAAAAAAAATTTCTTTGATCTCTTCCACACAATTTCTCACCAACGCGTTTGCATTTTTTTAGCATCTGCATCTTTCAAGAAGGCCCTAAGCAAGTTCAGATCACTTTTGAGTTCATTGAGTTGCCCATCTATTCCCTTAAATCGATCTGATTCTCGGACAAGGAAGTCGCAAAGCTTCTGAACTCCAAACGCCAAAAGTGTCTCAGCCATAAGTCTCCTGCTTAACCAAGAAATGAAAGTAGTAATCAACACTCACTAAATTAGGGTCTATGAGTTCATAATTCAGTTCATAATTCAGATATTATTATGCAGAGTTACAAAATAAAAGAAACTATACTGGTGGATGTTTAATCCACAGATCATTATACAAAGACAATAACATTAGATTACTATAAATATATATATTTAGATAGACGCACACAAAAGATCCGAGAACCTGCTTCCACATAAAACTAAAGAAAGAAAAGTAATTAAAACAAACATGAATCACCTCTCTGAAAATCACTTTTTGGTCCAAATCAAAATTTAGCTACTAAAAGAACCATTAGAGAAGACTTGCCTACTAGAGGTTTTTTTTTATCCATTTCATTTGGAATATGTATGTAACATTCTATATTAATCATTTCCGTAATAAAATACTAATAAAGATTTTGTTAGTATAACAAATATAATAAAATGAAAATTTAAATTGTTATATGTATACATGTTCTATTAAATATATGTATCATTATGTAACATGTAATCTTAATCATGGTAAATTTTTAATATTTCTAATATAACTTGTTTAAATGTTTATTTTGTCACACCTGTTTTTAAATAATTGTTACAATTAATTATATTACACATATATTGATATACTTATATGAAAATGAATCAAAACCCCAAACCCGTTAGAAATCTGTCAAAATTTCGGACAGATTTCCGACGGATAAACCTATTTCATCGGAAATTTATCGTCTGAAGTTTTTTATTCTTTTAAACACTTACCACCGATGGATTGAGATGAATTTTGGACACACAATATCTCTATGAGTTATATTTCATTTGAAATTGGTTTGAAGTCGATCCAACGGTGCAATCAAAAGTTATATTGATTTTCGTGAAGACAATCTAAATGTATACCAATTCCGTCGGATTAAGATTTTTTTTTATAAATTTTAATTTATTTTATAATTTATGTATGTATAAGTTTCGATGGATTTATGTGTTTCCGTTGGAAAACCGTCAGTAATGTCTGATGGATTCGTAAACAGTCAGAAATCCGTCGAAAATACCGATGTATTTCCGACGGATTGTAATAGTGGCAAAGCAGTCGCATAATAGTCAGAAATTTCCGACAGATTGAGTGTCCATCAGAAATTCTGTCGGTTTTGCGGTAGTTTTCTTGTAGTGAAAGAACCTCAGACTAGTCACTCGAAAACAAACTACTTTTTTGAGTTTTTGTGTAGTTGGTAACTATTTACAGAAATGAAATAACTGCAAACATGAGATCTACGACGTTTTGATTAATGATTCAAAATTTTGGGTCGTTCAGGGGTTGGATCTAAGTTGAGATTTCTCAGTGTCTTCCCTTGTCGCCTGTTCACCTTCTTATTTTCTTCTCTCCGGTCAGTAGCATTATATTATGCGTATAGCTTTAGATATATATGCTTTCCTTGATTTTATTGTAAGCAAGGGTTTTTATATTTTAGATTTGCTGAAATATATCTATTTGTGGCTGCCATTATAGGAAAGTCTCATTGTCGTGTTCTCAACAAAGTCTTCACTGAATTTACACATAAATTTTGACGTATTATACAGAACTTGACTTATTCATGAATTGTTTGACTTAAGAGATCACGTGTTTTGTCTGTTTTGTCTCTTCTACTAGTTAATATTTTCCAGTGCTTTCTTCTTGTCCTTGCATGATTTGTTTTTAAGTTAAGAATCTCAGTTTCAGTGTCATTTTTAGGTTCTCGGTTTCAGTTTATTTGGTTTCAGTCTTTGGTGTTCAAATCTTGAACACTTGATGTTTCAATTTTAATCTTTATCTGCTTTGGTTTCAGTCTATATTTGTTTAGTTTCAATCTTTTTCTCTTTTTGTTTCAGTCTTTTTATTTGACTAACAAATTTGACCAGTTAAAATCGATCAATTTAATATAATTAAACCAAACTAAAATTAGAGAAGACAAGAAAAAAAAGAAATGGGTTGAAATAAGAAAAGTCAACTTCGTGATGCCACAAACAAAACTCACAAGCATACAATTTTTTTTCCGCTTGTGAAATTTGTTTGTGGTACTGTGAAGTTGAACTTTTTCTTTGTTGTGATGAGTTGGGAGGTGTGCTTTGCTTTCTTTAAATAAGAAAAATCTGTTTTTTATTGGTATGATTTTGAGTTGGTCCGTTATGGTTTAGTGTGGTGATCTTTGTTGCACCAAAGCAGATATGGACTCAACCAATGATTAGTGGCAACATCAAATATCCCCTTCAATTTTTGTTTTTCATTTTTTCTTTATTTTTATAACAAAATGACATAAATAACTAAAACATCTGAATCCATTATCTTATTTACAAAAAAACCAGGGTCAATTCGACCCATTAAACCGACCCGATACTGCTTCTAAAATAATTTGGCATTTGAAATTAAAAAAAAAAACAAAAACAAACATTTATTCTTCTTCTTCGCTCCTCTTCTTCTCAACTCCCCATGATCTCCATCATTCTTCCGTTTTTCTTGCATTAACTTGTTATTAACTACATTTCGTCCATCTTTGTTCCATTTAGAAGCTCCAATTTTTCTTTCTCATCCCCTCATTAAACCTTAAAATCAAAATGGTGAGGACTCGTGGTGTGAAGAGGAAACCGAGTAATACGCCTCCAAGACAAAGGCAACGACGTCGTGGAGATGATTCTGCGGTTGAAACAGACATAACCGTCCCTCCCACGGCCCAGCCTCCATGAAACCCCGATGTTGAGGTGCCGCCGGTGAGAAACAACCCCGCAACTGAGCAGTTTGATCCTGTCGTGATTCTTCAAGTGGTAAGTTTCCTTTCTCCTCTAACTTTGGTTTGAATTCTGGTGGTTGGATTGAATTCGTTTTTTGGTTTTTGATTAGTGGATAAATACTAATATAATTGAATCCGACTGATATGCCTATAATTTATATATAACTGATATCACTAATACACTTTTGTACATGTTCATTTGTGTGGCTTGCAAGAGGCCGAGGATACTGAGGGGTTAAAACCTATTCCCCTGGAGAAGTTCTATTTCAAAAGTAAGGATTACGTGGTAACATGCAAATTGGCCTCCAAGTGTGATGATGTATCCACAATAGAATTACTTACAAAAACGCTTAAGGATGATGAATATAATTGGTTCATAGAGTATCCTCAGTTCAAGCATGTTTTTCACATGCCGAGAGAAAAGTACCACAAACTAACGCATTTGTGGATGTTGCTTCTAAGGATCGTGAACATGAAAAGAGGAAAATGACATGGTTTATCGTGAATGGAGTGCCCATTAGGTACTCGTTAAGGGAGCATGCGATCTCAGTGGGTTCAATTGTCGGAAATTCCAAGAGAATTATATGATGCCGCTTAGTAGTTTTTGGTTTGTGAAGAGTCACTTTGGAACCAATGGAAGTGGGAAGAAGAAGATTCTTGTTGAGGATGTACGACAAAAGTTTATCTTGATGCCGTAGGGTACCGCCCAACTGAAGATGGGACTCTTATTGTTCCTAAGCACGGTCATCAAAAAGTCTAATACTAGAGGATTTATAATCTTTTCTTCTTATGTGTTGTTGCCGATCTCGATGCTTGCGTCACATTTCCATGGGGTAGATTCACCTTCGAAGATCAGTTGAAAGAGATTTGGCACACCATGGATCATTTCAAAGAAACAGGTTAAACCTCATGGACCTTCCCGGATTTCATTAATCCGTTGTTGGTAAGAGACAGTTTGATTATGTATATCCAGTTGTATTAACCGTAGCAAAAAACTAACTAATTGTGAATTTAATGTGCAGATCTTGGCGTGTGAGGCTATTCCCGTTATGCAGAATAAGTTTAGAGAATATTATGACGATGATGTGACTAGTGCTTGCCCAAGGATGTGCAGGACCAAATGGAAGTATTGTACCATGAAATGGTGGTCATTGGATAGAGTTCACGATGTTTTTGGAGAGACTAAAGTATGGAAATAAGTTTGTTATATACAATTGGATTAGTTATATACAATTCATTATATTAGCTATATCATTTTGTTGTTATATATGTAGTTGGATTAGTTATATTATTTTGTTGTTATATATGTAGTTGGATTAGTTATATTATTTTGTTGTATATATGTAGTAGGACTACTTATATTATTTTATTGTTCCATATGTAGTTGGATTAGTTATATAGTTCGATTAGTCATATTAGTTATATTATTTTGTTGTTCTATGTGTAGTTGGATTAATTATATTAGTTTGTATTTATAAAATGTGATTGTTTGTGTATGACTATCCGCTTCCACCCTAGACCCTGCGGATGGTCATATACAAACAATCACATTTTATAAATACAACTAATATAACTAATCCAACTATACATAGAACAACAAAATGATATAACTAATATGACTAATCGAACTGTATATAACTAATCGAACTGTATATAACTAATCCAACTATATATAAAACAACAAAATAATATAATTAGTCCAACTATATATATAGTAACAAAATAATATAACTAATCCAACTACATATAGAACAACAAAATGATATAACTAATATAACGAATTGTATATAACTAATATAACTAATTCAATTGTATATAATAAACTTATTTTCATACCTTAGTCTCTCCAAGAACATCATAAACCCTATCCAATGACCACTCTTTCATGGTACAATGCTTCTATTTGGTCCTGCATATCCTTGGGCAAGCACTAGTCACATCTTCATCATCATCGTCATAATATTAATATTCCTTAAACTCATCCTGCATAACGGAAATAACCTCACATGCCAAAATCTGCACATTAAATTCACAGTTAGTTTTTTTGCTATAGTTAATACAACTGGATATACCTAATCAAACTGTTTCTTACCGCCAACGGATTAATGAAACCCGAGAAGGTCCACGAGGTTTGAACTGTTCCTTTGAAATGATCAATGGTGTGCCAGATCTCTTTCAATTGATCTTTGAATGTAAACCTACCCCATGGAAATGTGACGCAAGCATCGAGATTGGCAACAACACGTAAGAAGAAATGATCTATAAATCCACTAGTATTGGACTTCTTGATGACCGTGCTTAGGAACAATAAGAGTCTCATCTTCAGTTGGGCGGTACCCTACGACATTGAAATAAACTTTTGTCGTACATCCTCAACAAGAATCTTCTTTTTCCCACTTCCATCGGTTCCAAAGTGACTCTTCACAAACCAAAAACTACTAAGCGTCATCATATAATTCTCTTGGAATTTCTTACAGTTGAACCCACTAAGATCCCATGCTCCCTTAACGAGTACCTAATGGACACTCCATTCCCGATAAACCATGTCATTTTCCTCTCTTCATGTTAACGATCCTTAGAAGCAACATCCACAAATGCGTTAGTTTGAGGTACTTTTCTCTCGTCATGTGAAAACATGCTTGAACTGAGGATGCTCTATGAACCAATTATATTCATCATCTTTAAGCGTTTTTGTAAGCAATTCTATTGTGGATACATCATCACACTTGGAGGCCAATTTGCATGTTACCACGTAATTCTTACTTTTGAAATAGAACTTCTCTAGGGGAATAGGCTTTAACCCCTCAGTATCCTCGGCTTCCTGCAAGCCACACAAATGAACATGTACAAAAGTGTATTAGTGATATCAGTTATATATAAACTATAGTCATATCAGTCGGATTCAGTTATATTAGTATTTATCCATTAATCAAAAACAAAAAAACGAATTCAAACCAAAGTTAGAGGAGAAAGGAAACTTACCACTTGAAGAATCACGACAGGATCAAACTGCTCAGTTGCGGGGTCGTTTCTCACCGGCGGCACCTCAACATCTGGGTTTCATGGAGGCTGGGCCGTGAAAGGGACGGTTATGTCTGTTTCAACCGCAGAATCATCTCCACGACGTCGTTGCCTTTGTCTTTGAGGCGTATTACTCGGCTTCCTCTTCGCACCACGAATCTTTCACCATTTTGATTTTAAGGTTTAATGAGGGGATAAAAAAGAAAAATTAGAGCTTCTAAATAGAACAAAAAGGGGCGAAATATAATTAATAACAAGTTAATGTAAAAAAAACGGAAGAATGATAGAAATTGTGGAGAGTTGAGAAAAGAAAAAACGAAAAAAAGAGATAAAAAAAGAATAAATATTTGTTTTTTTTTTTTTTAAATTTTAAATGTCAAATTATTTTAAAAACAATACGAATTGATTTAATGAGTCGAATTGATTCGGTTATTTTTGTAAATCAAAATTATGGATTCAAATATTTTAATCCGTTATTTTGTTATAAAAAGTTAAAAAAATTAAAAAACAAAGAATAAGGTATTTGAGATTTAAAATTTAAAGACAGTGGTGTTTTAGAATACCACCTATTTACTTATACCGACGGCTATTCACCTCAACTCCTCACGCGCCACTTCGCCGTCCTTATACGCGCCACCTCACCCTCCACTTTACGCATCGCCTCTCCTTCAAATCCACGCGCCACCTCTTCAGACGACTCACAGTCAATCCAAAACCAAACTCTACTCTCCCTTTGCGTCCACAACGATGGGCCTCTCCGCCACCAAAAACGCCGGGAGAGAGCAGAAACCTCCTTAACGAGACGGCTGCTGCGTTGGCAGCTATGGAGATAATCGAATCACAGCGATTAGGTCTATCTGAGATCCAAGACTTATCTGACATTGTTGAGCGTGCTAGTACTGGTCAATTACTCACTGTGAGAGAGCTCTGCACCGTTCGAAGCTCGGTAATGGCGGCTACATCAGCATTTCAGAAACTTCAAGAAGCAGCTAATAATGATAAGCGGTATCTCTCTTATCCCTCGCAACAGGCTAGTGAGGGCGTTCGGTTCGGCTCGGGTTATTTAGGTTTTGGGCTTTTTAGTTGGGATTCTGATTAGGTTCGGCTCGGTTTTATTTACAACGAAAATAAACTTAAACTACCTCATTTCAAAATTTATATTACATTTAAATGTATTTACTATATATTTAATTAAATTTATTAAGTTTTAGTGGATTTTGGTTCAACGGTTTGGTTCAAATTCAGAAAATTTGATATAGGAATTTCTGTACCATTTGGTTATTTTTAAATACGGTTTAGGTTTGGTAATTTTGCCGACTCCTTCCTCAGTGTAGTTTATCAAAATGTTCTTTATTGCTTGAGAAGCTTATGGCTTTAACTTTTTTACTGTAGGGTTACACCACTTGTAGATATACTTGAAGATTGTGCTTTCAAGGAAACATTGAAGAAGAAGATTGGTTTTTGTATTGACTGTAACATGTCAATGATTCTTGATAGAGCTAGTGAAGATTTAGAGATTATAAGATCTGAACGGAGGAGAAACATGGAGAATCTGGATTCTCTTTTGAAACAAGTATCAATGAGGATTTATCAAGCTGGTGGAATTGATAGGCCTTTGATTACAAAGCGTAGATCAAGAATGTGTGTAGCTATTAGAGCTACGCATAAAAGTTTACTTCCAGGTGGTGTTGTTTTAAGTGTTAGTAGCTCTAGAGTAACATGTTTTATTGAACCAAAAGAAGCTGTAGAGCTTAATAACATGGAAGTGAGGTATGCGAATTCTGAGAAAGCTGAGGAAATGGCGATTTTGAGTATTTTGACATCTGAAGTGTCGAATGCACAGAGGGATATATTGCATTTGTTGGATAGAATATTAGAACTTGATATTGCGTTTGCGAGAGCTTCACATGCAAAATGGATGAACGGTGTCTATCCTAATGTAACTTCAGAACACAGTAAAACATTGGACTTGAGTGGAGGAGACCATGAGTCTTAGCTGTAGACATTGATTCTGCGCAGCACCCGTTGCTTCTTGGTTCAGTATTAGGCAGTCCAAAAGGTGGAGACATTTTTCCTGTGCCAATAGACATTAAAGTTGAAAGCAGAGCCAAAGTAGTCGTCATCTCAGGTCCAAAAACTGGAGGAAAGACCGCTTTATTAAAGACATTGGGATTAATATCTCTTATGTCAGAAGTCAGGGATGTATTTGCCTGCTAAGAATTGTCCAAGGTTGCCTTGGTTGATCTTATTCTTGCTGCCATTGGAGATTCCCAGGTATTACTTTATAAATCCTTGCAAAGTAAGAAAGCTACCAAAGTCGATTATCTTCTTATCGAGGTTTACATGCAACTGACTTTATTGTGAACAAATCTGGAAGATCCAATATTGTATTTTGGTTCGAGTCAACATATATTTAGATGCAAAGCTTTTATGTTAAATCTTTTGTTTGCAGTCTTTGGAGCAAAGTCTCTCAACTTTCAGTGGCCACATCTCGCGGATACTCCAGATACTTGGCATTGTTTCAGAAAATTCGCTTGTACTACTAGACGAAATCTGTAGTGGAACTGATCCTTCAGAAGGAGTTGCACTTGCTACAAGTATCCTAAAGTATATTAAAAATCGTGTTAATGTGGCTGTTGTATCCACACATTATGGTGACTTAATGAAGGATAATGAGTCTCAATTCCAAAATGCTGCAATGGAGTTCTACATGGAAACTTTTCAGCCTACATTTCGAGTACTCTGGGGAAGTACTGGTGCATCAAATGCATTGAGAGTAGCTAAGTCCATTGGTTTCAATAGAAGAATATTAGAGAATGCACATAAGTGGATGGAGAAATTGAATCCAGAGCAGGAAGTAGAGCGGAAAGGCTCACTCTTTCAGTCCCTTGTGGAAGAGAGGAATAAGCTAAAGCTTCAGGCGACCAAGACTTCAGCTTTTCATAGAGACTTAATGAACCTTTACCACGAGGTATTGCTTCTTTTTTCTTTCGCTTTTACATGTCAACGTGACCATAACATGTAGTACTTATAAAAAATGGTCCTTTAGAAATCCTATTATACACGATGAGCTGAATCACGTTGATTGGTACCCTTGTCGAGGTAATGTTGTGATGGGAAAAATGATTGTGCTGTTGTGTACTCGAAATGTCAGTTTTCGATTCTTGAATATATTGTGGTTGAAATTTTGAAATTTTAAACTTTTAGGTGGCTTAGATTTGACCTTCAATGGTTCTTTTAGATGACACATTATATGGTTATTGCTCTTTCTTCTCGAAACTGATCTAGTTATTGCTCCATATATATCTATATGTATGGAGCAATGGCATTGACAAATTTTGTTTTTATATTGTCCATCTCTTGTAATGTCTGTTTCTGTTCCTGATTTTTCTCCCCTTTGTTACCCTGAAGCTTGAGCATGAGTCGCATGATCTTGAGAAACGTGAGAGGGCTCTTCTGAAGAAAGAAACCCGAAAGGTACAAGAAGATGTAAACTCTGCTAAGTCAAAGATGCAGAAACTAGCGGCTGATTTCAAAAGTCAACTAGAAATCGCTCAACCTGATCAATACAACTCCTTAATTCTGAAAACTGAAGAGGCCGTTACAGAAATTATCGAAGCTTGCTGTCCGAATGATCTTGCATCTGTTGAAGAACCATATAGTGACTATTCGCCACAAGCCGGTGAAAAAGTTCTTGTGACTGGACTGGGAGGTAAGATAGGTACTGTGGTTGAAGAACTTGGAGATGATGAGACAGTTCTAGTTCAACATGGTAAGATAAGAGTACGGATAAAAAGAGAGGACATAAAGCCTCTTCCTCGTAGCACAATCAGTCAAACATCTAATCGTTCAAAGAGACATGTATACATCATTTTCTAGTTTAACACTTTCTTTTAGGTCCCATTCTATTTGGTTATGAAACCTAACCATATTGGTATCTCATAATAAATGTTAGCCTTATAGGGTACCTAACAAATCTTCTGAATACACCTAACTTGAAGAAAATTGCAAAACGAAAAATAATAGTAATAAAGTTGGAAAGTTTATACTCTATTCGGCTATTTATTAATGTTCAAAAGTTGATGAAACTTGTACTGTGGATCCTCAAAGACTAACCACCTGACTCAATCTATGATCTGATAGTAATGTGCTGATTTGAGTTACAATAACATGAGATCTTTGTGGTTGCACAGATGAACATGAAAGATCTAGGTAGTGTGTTGCAGATGCAGAGCACGAACCAGTGAGGATTCAAACGTCAAAGAACACATTAGATCTAAGAGGAATGCGAGCAGAAGAAGCAATTCACCAACTAGACATGGACATCTCAGGAAGAGACACAGGTTCGATCCTCTTTATCATTCATGGAATGGGGACAGGCGTTATAAAAGAGCTGGTGCTCGAGAGATTAAGCAAGCACACTCGTGTCTCAAGGTATGAGCAGGCAAATCCTATGAACCATGGATGTACAGTTGCTTACATTAAGTGACATCTCTCAAACATTACCACTTTCTATGTTAATTTTCTTGGAAAGTTTGGTATTATGGTCCAATAACTAGCTTTGACAGTGAATCAAGATTTAAATGTACAGCAAGGTATAACTATTGATTTTGTGCTGTAGAAAATGTTATTTTTACTCTTCCATGGCTAAGAAAGGGGAGATTGAAGATTTTGGATCTTGCCAACAATAGTTTGAATGGGTCTGTACCTTAATGTCAATAATATATCATTTGGAAGGAGCTTGGAATAGGAGGTAGATGGGTATGGTTTATCAGAAGTTCTTAGTTTGGATAATGAATTGGGAACATATCATAAATCTTAGTTTTACCATATGAGTTTGATCCAGACTACTCTCACGATTTGAATTTGCATCAAATAGTAGATATGATTCTTACACTGGAGGAAGTTTCGACTACATGTTTGGATTGGATTTGTCAAGTAATGAACTCAGTGGTGAAATCCCGAGAGAGCTGGGGGATCTTCAGAGAATACGTGCTTCCAATCTTTCTCACAATTCCTTGTCAGGTTTAGTACCTGAGAGCTTCTCCAATCTAACAGATATAGAGAGCATTGATCTTTCGTTTAACTTGTTAGGCGGAATGATACCTCAAGATCTATCCAAGTTAGACTATATGGTTGTATTCAGTGTGTCGTTCAACAACCTATCAGGCTCCATTCCAACTCAAGGTAAATTCTCTACTTTGGATAAACCTGTGGATCAGCCATAAATAGAAGTTGTGATGATAACAACACTGCCATGTTCCTTGAATCTGATCCTCAAAGCGGAGATGACGAAACACCAATCGACAAGGTGACCTTTTACTGGACCCTTGCAGCCACTTATGGCGTAACATGGATCACATTTATTATCTTTCTTTGCTTTGATTCATTCACCTAGGCGCCGCACATGGTTTCACCTTATTGATGATTTTATCAATTTTTTCAAATGTGATTGATTTGGTGTATTTCCATTGGTACTTACACTGCATGTCATGTTTGTCTCAGTTTGTAAGATCTTCGAACTTCAAAGTTTATTTGGTATATCGTTTAAGAAGTGTTCCCGTTGGATTTAAATAGCGAAATTTGATTCTCATAAAAAAATTTAAATACATTAAAAACTTCAAACTACTAATGAGCTTTTTAATCGTTCACTATTTACACAGATGAAATGGCGCAAACCTCTACGCGTACCTCGAGTTCTTCATCAATTGGGAGTGTACGTTTTGAGCCATCCAGTGCAACACCAATAACAATGTTCTCCTCTAGTAAAGAACTGGTACCTGACCCACTACCATCTCGAGCTTTCGAATCTCCGCTGCTCTTTTTGGTCCCTTGTCTTGCTTTCAATTTTAATATCTGCTCTGTTGCACCTTCTCCATCAGAAACGTCATCCTTCTCTGCTTTATTTGAATCTACCACACTCTCTTTCTTCTTCTCTTCTGACTTTTGTGCTACTGGCTTGTACGATGTTGGGTGGTGAACCCTTAGTGACTTTGTGTTGTCATCGCTGTTGATTTTGTAGGATGACTGAATCAGCTTTTGATCATAAGACAAAAATATGAACTTGCATTGAAAAATAAAGGAACAAAAATATGAACTTGCATATGAATGAGTACCATTAAATCCATCTTTTAATAACCTTTAAACACTAAGGGACAACATAAAACCCATTAACAACTCCAAGTCTTCTGCCAAAAAAGAAACCTTTAGTCTTGGAGACCACGTCTAATTAATTAACAAATATAACCGAAGTTTCTTCTTGTTGATTTTTCACACAGTGACATCAATATATCTTGTTACCATGTTATTGACTTGAGGATGAATAACTTTTTGTTTTGATAAATGGATGATGATGAATACTTCGAGTTCTAAAGTCGTCGAACTACAAAGTCTCTTCCATATTCTTCTTTTTTTTTCTTTTTTTTTTGCTGACTTTTGGTCAAATGTCCATGTTACTTATGCCTCAGTACTTCTTTTGCCAGACATGGGTCATGGTAATGATAGTATCATTGCAGATGCATGGGTATAAAAGTTGCATCGAGATCGAGAGAAAGGGCTTGTTGGAGTTCAAGGCGTATGGAAACTTCGAGTTGACATATGATTGGCCTAATAATGACACGGACAGTGACTGGTGCCGATGGGAAAGAGTCAAGTGTGATCTTACCAGCGGGCGTGTGATCGGCCTTTTATTGTACGATACATACATGGAAACTATATAAACGGTATGTTCAATTTTATTTTTTGTAAATAAATTGCATGTCGAATCTCTCCTTTTTTCTTTAAACAGATTTTGATTTCTTTACTCTTGTTTGTGGTTTTCTATTTTGCAGAACTAAAAGATTTGAGAAATCTAAAACTGCTGGATCTGAGTGAAAACATGTTCCATGGCCCTATACCAGGTTTGAAAGTAAATTTCTTCGTATATCCCTCATCTACTTTTTTGTTTTCAATTTCTTTTGAGTTGTGAGTCTTGTGACCTCTAAACATTATTTTTCAACTTATATATTACTTTTTTGCAGACTTGACGTATTTACGTAAGCTGGAAGCTTTGGATTTAAGTAATAACGAATTTTCAGGATCATTGGAAGAGCAAGTATGTTAATACAATTCAAAGTGTAATACATCATTTTTTCTTGTCAATACAGAGCTAAGTTTTTATTGTTTATGGCTACAAGTTGTGCATGTGCAAGTGTATTAATTTTATCAATATGCCTTTATTTTGAACTACTTCAGTTTCATATTAAGTGTCGTTTAAGGTTTATCATATATTAAGAAAACAATTAGCTTGTCTGTTTTACTTTTAAGTAATACGCTATATAATTTTATTTCATTGGATAATAGATAGAACAGTAGGATAATGAATTGGGAGCATATTATAAATCTTTGGTTTTACCATATGAGTTTGATCCAGACTACTCTTGCGATTTGTATTCATAGTTGAATTTGCATCAAAATTTAGATATGATTCTTATACTAGAGGAAGTTTCGACTTCATGTTTGGATTGGATTTGTCAAGTAACGAACTCAGTGGTGAAATCCCTAGAGAACTGGGGGATCTGCATAGAATACGTGCTTTAAATCTTTCTTACAATTCGTTGTCAGATTTAATACCTGAGAACTTCTCCAATCTAACATATATAGAGAGAATTGATCTTTCGTTTAACTTGTTATGCGGACCAATACCTCAAGATCTATCCAAGTTAGATTATATGGTTACATTCAATGTGTCATACAACAATCTATCAGGCTTCATTCCAACTCAAAGTAAATCCTACACTTTGGATGAAACCAACTACATTGGTAATCCTCTTCTCCGTGGATCAGCCATAAACAAAAGTTGTAATGATAACAACACTATCGGTTCGGAGGAATCCAATTCTGAAAGTGGAGATGAGGAAACATCAATTGATATGGTGACTTTTTACTGGAGCCTTGCAGCCATTTATGGTGTAACATTTATTCACCTTGGCGCCGGGCATGGTTTCCCTTTGTGGATGCTTTTATCAATTTTTCAAATGTGTTTGATTTGCTGTATTTTCGTTAGTATGTAAACTAAATGTCATACTAAGTTCTTTCTGTTTGTAAGATCTTCTAAGTTCAAAGTTTATTTGGTATATCGTTTAGGAATTGTTCCCGTTGGAATTGAATAGTCAAATCTGATTCTCATGAACACACAAAAATTCATACAAAAACAAACTACTTTTGAGTTTTTGAGTCGTGAGTTATGTACACAGATGAAATGGCGCAAATCTCTACACTTAAAAAAATAACAGAGGCGCGCTCATTTCTCCATTTCTGTTTGTTACTTTCTACAAACGCATCAAATTGGTTGGAACACAAATTTCTTCTACATCTTCTCCTTCCACTCATTCCGATCCAATACCAAGTTCTTCAGACTCCATTAACGCACCACATGCCTCTAGCTCTTCATCAATTGGGAGTGTTCGTTTTGATCCATCCAACGCAACACCAAGAACAATGTTCTCCTCTAGCGAAGAACTCGTACCAGACCCACCACCATCTCGAGCTTTCTGATCTCCATTGCTCTTTTCGGTCCCTTGTCTTGCTTTCGATTTCAATGTCTGCTCTGTTGCGCCTTCTCCATCAGAAACTTCATCCTTCTCCGCTTTCTTTGAATCTCCCACGCTTTCGTTCTTCTTCTCTTCTGACTTTTGTGCTACTGGCTGGTCTGATGTTGAGGTTGGTGAACTTTTAGTGCCTGTACTGGAGTTAGAACCAAGAGCCGCTTTCTGTTTCTCTTTTTTGGCATTTGAAACCGACACTGATCCGTTGTTTTCTGTTTCATCCTTGGTTTCCGATTGTTCTTCTTGGAGGTCCTTCTCTTCACTTTTTTGCACTGAGCTAGATGAGGAAGACTTTGCATTGTCATCGCTGTTGATTTTGTAGGATGGCTCAATCAGCATGAATCGACGGTTCATTGCTGCTTGATTGAAAATGATGTCTGAAAATCCTGCACTGTCCACCTCAGCCTCATTACGCATCCTCTGGACTGTACGAATGGGAGTTGCTAGACGTGCCCCATGATGACTAATAACTCTAAGAAGATCCAAGAGTACTGCTTCCTGTTAAAAAATACAAATATTTATGACATAAGCTCATGAAATATTATAAGGTTCATCATCCGATCCATCATGAATCATATCCACACACAGAGAGAGATTAACACACGAGACACAGGCACATATACTCGGATACGCACACTTAGTACACACCCATTGCACAGAAAACACAATGTCATGGGAAAGTGACGATAAAAAAAAACATCTGAAAACAGTTGATCAGAATAATCTAGTGTTGCATGTACACGGATCTGTGGTATGAAGAGAAAATTCCATCCGACTTGTACGTGAAATACACATAATTTAGCAGCTAAAGATACACACTACAGTGATGAAAAGTGTCTATTTAGTTAGCTTCTACATACCTTAACACACAGGTATTCTTCAAAACGTGAAGTCTTCACAAAACAGGATATTAAGATCTGCAAACAATATCAGAAATATATATTAAATCTGACTACCGCGAAACAGACATATTATATGTTGACAGAAGGCCTCTTCTTACTCTAAGGGCTTGGTTCTCTGGATCTATCTCCTCCAAAAAGACTCTTCTGTGTATTTTCTGCTGCTCGATTTGAGGGTTTTTGGACAACACCTTGCGCATATCAGCCACAATATTCTGTATAGTTGAAAAATAATACAATAACTTGTCACATTGAACACGCCAGCAGGCATTAAAAGTTCAGGGATGAAAAAACTCACGTTAATTTTGCTGACATCAAGATGACTGATGGCAAGATGTGTTTTGATGCGCCAATGCGTCTTTTGAGTGAGATTCCTCACAATGTTTAGACTAAACTGATGGTTAGGAATATGTACTGCTTCACGGTCATCGCCTCTGATAATTGTAGGTGACCACCAACCAACGCGCTGAAATAAGAAACGAAGTCAATTTCTATTAAACGAAGTTCATATGTGAAAAAAAAGACTACTGTTTGAAGCCAGTGATATGGATACAAAAAAAAAATCAATCTAATGTAGCCTGTGGAACAAAAATATATTGACAAGTTTAAAGACCTCTACTGTGCCAGAAACTTCATAGCCTCCTATCTTGGTCTGGATCCACTCATTAAGAACAAAGGGCCGCGTAGCATGAATCATAATGCTTGAAAGAAAGTTTGTGAGTATCTGCACCATCCACAAAAGGTATTATTGTCCTACTGTTAAAAAGATTTAGTATGCCAAAGTGTTTCCACAAAGAGAGGACCACACCTCACGACCAGCAAGTGTGAGCAGTACCGTCCCCAGACCCCCAGCTGTTAGCCACTTTTGGGTAGAGAAACCCAACAGCTCCATAAACAATGAAGCAGCAGCAACCCATGCAGCAGTGTAAACAGCTTTGCCAGCAAAACTGAAACCCATCTGCATAACAAAAAAACAAAAAAACATATTTCTGAACCCCTTAGCTGGAGAGTCGTACAAGATAGCATCGCCTAATCTCGAGTACAAATTGTGTATCAGCCAACTGAGTTTTTGTACATCTATGTCTAAAGAGTGTATTCCTTCAGAACAATTACAATAAATAAATGCAAATTGCATATTCACGAAAGGAATACAAGTTTGGAGGCATGAAATGTTTATTTGTTCATGAGAGTCACAATCTGACGTATAGTTCAAATATGCAAGGATTAGACGTAATATGAAACATATTTAACTTCTCCTAAGAGGAAAATACCAAGGAAAACTCAACCCTACGTTTTAGGCATCATAACACATAGGCAGCTGCAGGTGTTGTGTTACCACTTCATCTCGTAAAGTAGGCAGACCAAGAATTATCACTATAAAAGAAGGTTTCCACTGTTTTAAGGATAGAGAGACGTACATTTCTGGTATCTGCAGGATTATTTGTCTCCATAAAAAATTTTTGCGCCTGCTGAAGTAGGCTGCAGAAAATACATAACATGCTCAGTAACTGAAAAGCCATTTGGAACTTAGTAAAGCTAAGTTATGACATATTTACAAGGATGGAAACAGATTTACAGTTCCAACTGATTTAAAGAACCTAAATGCTGAACCTGCAGAAAGGTCATTTAGGTCTTTTGAACACTTGTATTCTTAAGCAAGTAAGTCAGCAGTCAAGCTCAAAGTAGCAGTGTTCTTACAGTAACAGTTTACATCAATTCGTGCTCACCTTGATAAACAGCAGGCAAATGCCAATACCGTTGACATGGACCGAGCAAAGCTCAGAAGGCGTTGTTTAATAGCCTGGCTAGCACTTGAAGGCAATACTATTGGGTCCAATGTTCTGAGAGACAATTCCATATTGGTTTTAGTAAAAACATATGATAGCTTACTAGTTAAGAAACAAAGATATTATTGACCTGCATAAAAGAATTGCTCCGCTCCAAAGCAACAAGGGCTGAAGATATGACACAACAATGTACTGCGCATTGCTCTTCTGTGAATTTGCATCATTTCCCTTCTGGAATTAAAGTTGCACCCACTTAATATAAACTATAGCAAGTACTCCTGGAACCAAAAGTGAAGGAATGTATAAGAAAGAATGACATCTCACCTCGAACATGGTAGCTCTGGTAAGGCGCAGAAGGGGTGTAAGACCCCATGTAGCAAATGCAAGAATCCCAACTGCTGGAATTAGTTTCATTAAATGAGGATTTCCACGTAAAGCATCATATGTCCTGATATCAATAACAACCATTTCAGGTAAAATGACTTCAATTACTAAAAAGTATAAATGTATTCGTCCAAACGTGGAATGATATCCTACTCCCCCTATTCCAACTAATTGTCTCTTCTCGGTCTCAGTTGTAAGAAAAAGTATGTGATGTGTGTGCACACTTTTTCAATTAAACACACTCAACTCATTTAATAGTATAAGTGAATAATGGTTCAAGCAAAAAACCTTGTGGATATTACTGCAGTTGATTTAAGAATGGGGCCTTCATTTCCACTCCCTGGGAAGAGAGCTGATCGGCAAACGAATGCATTACACCTATATGATACAGGGGCTATTGAACCACTCAAGCTCCCCAGAAGCTGAAGACTCCAAACGTCTTGTCTCTAATACAAAAGGAAAAGAAACATTAATAGAAGCCCACACGAAGGATATACTAATAAAAAAATCCATAACTGTACTTAAAACATGAATCTTTGTTCAAAAGGTGGAGATATATAGCAAACAGTAAACACAAGGCTAACAACCCTCACATAAGAATCTGTCTTAATTGAGAGCTATACATAACTATCAGACACATACACACACAAACTTAAACACAATAGAAGCAGACCGACAAGTATAAATATGAGAACTACTAACAAAAAAATCCTAAAGGTAAAGGAGAGTTCCATCACAACACCAACATTGCTTGAAGAAAATCACATAGAAGCCCTAACAGATGCACAGAGCAAGAAACTAAACCATTAAACTATGCTATGAGTACAGATGATACCGTGGCACATGATGAAAGACCAGTCCGAGTTAGATACACACGATTTTTACCAGCAACACTCTGCAAGAAAAAAAAAAGAGAAGTTAGACACACACAGGAACAGATAAATTGTAAGTAATCAAAACGCAAGAAATCGATATTAAAATCTAAAATCCGAACACAACACTACGTACATTATGGTATCCAGAAGCTTCATGGATCTTATGAACATTCAGATCATGAGACAATGGTAAAGAGACAGTGCGCATCATCATCCCAATTGTAGATGACAAAAGAGTAACTAAGCTCCTTTATACAATCAATTAGTGGAGAATCCTACAAATAATAAAGAATTAGCTTCGCAGAACGTTGAACAGTAACATGATCTCTATAATCAAACTACCAAAAATTACGAAACATTTTGCATAATTACAAAAGATTAGCATTATTCTAATTTTAAGCAAGTCACAATACAGCAAATGAGAAGATTTCTTCGAATTCTTGAAAAAAAACTGTACTAATTAAAGCCGATCTTTGTGTAATCAAAGCGAAATTCGTTAGAATCCTTCAAGTTTCATGCAAAATTAACCAGAAAATTTGAATAATTTGCGTGCCTATGACGAACGGAAATGAGAAATCCAGAAAGATCGGAAGCAACCAACGAGGAGCAAGAAGAAGCTGAAGAAATAGGATGAGAAAAATCAGAGAGAAACGGTGAGCTTCTTCTTCTTGATCGTTACTTTCTTATTTTCTTCCCAAAACAACACGGTACAAGCTAATGTGCGCTATGAGTTGACGTCTCCTTCTATCTCTCTAAAATACGCGTCTGTAGAGCAATCTGCAGCCTCATCAAACCGAAACAAACGAACGCCTTCGAGTTTTGGGATTAGACGAAATTATGATATTTCAGTTTTCGTGGTCCCGCATTATTTCAATTTTTCACCAAATGAAATCTGACTCTTATCCAGAATATTTTCCACGTGATCAATAGATTTTCAAAATGGATCGATCCACCGACCAAACTATATATCTCGGCCCATATTAGGCTCAGGCCCAATTTTATGTCATGCGTGAGTGACCATCCGAGGACGAGTCTCAAATGCTATAAATTGAAAAAAAAAAAGTTGTGGTGCCACAAAATAGTATGTATGTCATTATCCATGGGATAACTAAATTTTATCCTTAATGAAAAATTGTTAATATATTTCTTTTTAAAAACTAAAACAAAAAATTAATAAATTCAAAATTCAAAATTTAGCTCGCGAGGGATAATCACCATCCATCTCTTCCTAAACAGCTTAGTTTGTTCCGCCGTCCATCAACTCTTCTTTTTTGCAATCAATGTCTTTTCCTCTCTCCTCTGCCGTTGCTAAAACATAGTAAATTTATTATTTATTCTTCTTTGAGGATTAGAGATTTTTTTTAATTTAGGGATTTGATATAAAAATTATTTGTTTGGATATGCACATTTGGTTGGTAATCATATTTAATAGGTCGATTAGGTTTTGGATTGGCAATTTTTTGAATGTAGTTGTTGAATCGTGTTGATTAGGTAAATTAGAATCCTCGATTAGAATCTGATTTAACAAAATTTGTAGAAATATGACAAATGGTATAACTGAAAGATAATATGACAACTGGTACAAATGATAATATTGTGACAACTGGTGTAATTCGTAATTGTGTTTTATTTTATTCTATTTCAAAGAGGAGATGAAGAAGAACAGCTAGACAAGCGTACATTTTGACTATGGAGGGTACTATTCAGAAAAGCATGTCTAGATTTCAAGAAATTCTATATATGTTATATCGTTTAAGACTTCACATTTGGAGGAGATAACTTATTCGGTGTTTGTAGATAATATCTGCAAGAAGATTTTGATAGATGAAATCTCGGAGAAACTGAAATTGAGATACAATCTATCTAAAACTTGGAGAGAGTCATATATTGTAAATGACGAAGACGTATGTTTTATAACGTCATTGGGTAAAAAGGGACTTATACCTGTTTTGCATGTGGAGTTTCAATGATTTGGAAAATAATCAGAGGGTGAATCAACTTTCAAGAGCAAAGTGAGGAATTTCATTTGGTGTGGATTATGGTGCAAGAATCCTTACTATTTACAGAGAGTGCGAAACAACAGAACAACAGAATGAGCAGATTATTGAAGAGCCAATGGAGAATATTGTTAATCAAAATGTTGTTAATGAAGATTATGAGAATGTATCAAGTAACAAAATTACGGTTGTGGATAACCCGATGGATAACCATGTGGATGACGGTTTGGATATTATGCATGAATATGTTTAGTTTCCACGTCATGTAGTAGAAATTCAATATGTTAAAGAATGGGAAGATTGTACGGGTCTTGAAATATATCAAGAATTCAGTTCTAAGGAGGAAGTGCAAGATTTGGTTCAAAAATATACAAATAAGAACTGTTTTAGGGTCCAAACTGTTAAGTTGGACACGAAGCGACTTATGCTACAATGCCATCAAACTTCAAAAGGTTGTAAATGGTATTTACGAGTTGCAAAAATTAAGAAATCAGGTTTTTTTAGTGGCAGAGTACACAGAAAGATGCATACATGCTCTCGGTATGTTAAGACTACAAGCAATAGTAAACAAAAAGGCACATCGTGATTAATAGCATATGTTTTTCATGAAAACTATCCATTTCAACTGGAGACTCCAACTCCTAAAAACATTATGAGTATTGTTCAAGGAAGACTTGATTTGCATTGTTTCTACTCTACCGCCTTGAGAGGGAAAAAAAACATGTTAATGATGTGCGAGGAGTCCTAATCGTACATGTTAGAGAAGGTCAATTCTGAGACAGTAACAAGTGTGGAATTGGATGAAGAAAAAAGCTCAAATACATATTCATCACTTTGGGTGCTATCATTGAAGGGTTTAGGGCAACGAGGAAAGTGATAATTGTAGATAAAACTTTTCTTAAGATTATATATGGTGATATGCTAGTTATTGCAACATCTAATGATCCTAATCATCACCATTACCCTATTTTGTTTGGTGTAAATGATAGTGAGAAAGATGTTAATTAGACCTGGTTTTTCAAAATTTTAAAAACATATATAGCAAATGTTCCTGGATTGGTTTATAAGCGATTGACATGCAAGCATCATCAAGGCAGTCATTAAGGTGTATCCGAACGCATTGCATGGAAATTGTATCTGGCATTTGTCTCAAAACATAAGAGGAAAGGTGAAGAATGACAAGGATCAAGTTGCGAGAAAATTCAGAGATTGCGCTCATGTTTATACTAAAGTGAGTTCAACAGAGAGTATGGTGATTTTAGGAGTAGGTTTCCTAAAGTCGGTGAGTATCTAGATAAGAGTGTAGGACTGGAAAAATGGGCACCGAAAGAGGCGGAGGAAGAACAAGCTTGTTCCTGGCATAAACTTGAAGAGGTGGTTTCAGCTTGAAAGTCCTAAGGAAACTTAATTTGTGTGTTTGTATTTGTGTCAGGATTTGTATTTGACGAATTTGTACTACCAAGTTCAACTAGGTACACCTAAGAACATGTCTGTATTTGCATTTATAATACCAGTTCAACCAGGTACAACTAATAACATGTCTTATTTTTTGTATTTGTATAACTTAAAATATATTCGACAAATATGACATCAATAAATTACGATTTATAAGGATTTCAAAAACATCTTGAATTATAAAGAAACAATATTAAATCAATACAACAAGAATTTATCATTTTTCTAACACATATTCTTGTTTTCACATAAAACACTCTTCATAGTATAAGAAAAACTTTGTAAGTGGTCACTCTCTTATGATGCAAAAGGGGTTAAAACTATGATTTCGTGGAAATTTTATTATGAAAACCTTATAAATGATATTTAAGAGTGAAAAATCATGTGGCCAAGTACAACATAATAATTTACATCAAAGTCTAACTACAAATACGCAAAATTTGCAAAAGTACAACTACAAGGATGAATGTCTAACTGTATTCTTAGGGACAACTATGTTTACACTTTTTTGGGCCCCAGTATACCACACATGTGATGATTGTAATACTTTTAAAAATTTTAAATAATTGAGATTTCCTCCAATTTAAAAATATTTTAAAATTTAAAATTTAATACATCTCTTTCTCACTTTCTCATTTTTCTGTTTTAGAGAGATTACGAGAGTTTGAGAGATAATGGAGAGAGAGGCGATTTCACGATTAGGAGATGCAAATTCTGGAGATCAAAAGGAAATTTGTGGGTTTAGATCAAAAATCAACAAAGATAAATCTAAGGTTTATAATTCTGCAATTTGGGGGTTTGTAATTCCCTAATTTCTAGGTTAATCGGTTTAGGAATTAGCGACTAGAATTGGTCTCTAAAGCTAGGGTTAATCGGTTTCTAGGGTTAATCTGATTCTAGGACTATAATTCCGTGATTTCTAGGGTTAATCGGTTTCAAATTTCATTTTTCTTAATACAATGAAAATTTCAATCAGTTACACTCAAACAAGTTTAGACTCAACAACAAGTTTTGTTAGTGGATGTGCTAGGCGGGCAGTAATTATGGTGTTCTATCACGTTGTTTATGTGGTAAATTTCTCCGACTTCAATTGTCTACTATTGTCGAGAATCAAGGAAGAAGATACTACAAATGCTCAATGAGTGAGGTAAGGTTATCTCACAAATTTGAATGTTGTGTAGTGTTTGTGATATGTGTGTGAGGAATTATGTGTAGGATGGTGGAGAACACCTATTTAAGTGGTGGATGACGCAGCTGATGAGGAGTTTACAATCATAAGAATCCGACTTGAAGAGCAGAAATAATCAGCTCTAAACACTTTCCGATAGGAGGTGGTGTTAACCCTGATTTGAGGCAATTTGTGATTCAATGCGTCTAATAAAGGTTGAAATTGATGAACTTAAGGAGAGCTTAGTGTAGATAGAATGCGAGATTGGTAGGCTGAAAGAGTTACTTGCTTAGAATGTGGCGTATGTGGTTTATGTTTAGAAACAATCTGCGGCTGAAGATCTGGTTGTTGTTTTTCTGGAAGATCTTCTAATTATGTATCTCATGTAAATTTTCCAAACACTAAAACCGATTGTTTGTAATATTTCACTTTCTAAGTGGTGGCTTTTTGTGTTATTTATCTTTGCCAATTGTACCAAATAAACTCAGTTGTACCAAATACTAAAATTAGGAAAAAAAACTCGTTTCTTTTGATAACAATCCAGTCGCACCTAACCAAAATATTACCAAACTACATAAACACATCAACCTTACTCCTACATTCTCTGTTGTTTATGTTCTGCTTTATATGGTGTCCTTATCAACATGGATCGTTGCCTTCTTTGCTTCTTCATAGTTTCTAATGGAGTTCCATTGTCTTTCTTCTTCTTTTTATCCTTCTTCTTCGGATCCTCATCACATTCTTGATAAAAATTAAAACAAACAATATATAATCTCAACAAAAAATCCAATAACTCCATCAAAGTTAGCCAAAATACTCACTTACTTCCTTGATATTTGGAGGAATTAGGTCAGTGACTCCACTATAAATAACCAAATTCGTTGGTTGCAAATCCCTTGGTTGAAAATACATTGTTGTCCCATCATGCATTTCCTTGTAAGCTTCTTTCTCTAGCTGCGCTGACACATAGTTTTCAAGATCTCTCACTCTCACATCTATGAGTGAGATTTTGTTATCCATGCCAGCAAGCTTCTCTATGATTTGCTTAAACCCTTGTCCATTGCTTCCTTTAGTGAGAGAATATATGCAACATTTTCAGGTTCATGGACTTCAACTACATTCTCAAGGACTTCATCACCATTCTCAAGGACTTAATCACCAATCTCAAGGACACTTCAAGAACCAGAGTCCAGTTCATATAGATCTTTCCACCATATCTTCTTCCTCTTTACGGTTAGACGTTCTCTCTCTAACTTTCAACGATCGGATCAATATAACATATCTCATCATCAACATCATCGTCTATGATGCGAGCCAAAAGAGCTTTCTCATCTGAGTCCGGTTCCAAGATGGTAGTAATATCATGTGAATATCAATTAATTTAACTTAAAATCAAAATCATAACAAATAAAAATATTACAAAGTAAGTTCACAAAGTCTAACCTTAATAATTCCAAACGCTTCGTTTATGTCTTCCAATGGAAAACCTTTCATGCAACTTTCGTGAACTTGTGCTTGCACATCCTTGGACAGTCCTTCTCTACGGGTACATAACTTCTCGAAATATGCATCCAAGATGTGGAATACACTCAAATTCAAGAATCTACACATAGAGTTACAATATCCCAATGTTACAATCATAAAACTATTACTTTAAGACTTAAAGTCATAAAATAATCATAAAGAGTTACCACCAGAGGAAGAATGGATCAAGAAAAGCTAGTTTGTGATTTTGGTTTCACGGAGCCTTTCAAGTTCTTTATCAAGCGTTGGATCCCTTTCATACACTCATCGAATATATACCGCCCCTAGGAAAATTTCTCACAAGCATTCAAACCATCAACATCTCTTAGAATGAAGGAATCTATGTTTCCATCAGACTTAGAATTTGCTTTCACTACCTTGCATAAGAAATACAAGATTGTCATCTTCTTCCTACCTATAGAGCTCCTGCTCTTCATTTTCTTCAGCTTCTCTTCCACATCTTTGATTTTTATTCCTACACTCCTTCCAAACACCCTTCCTACAAACTTTAAATCCCCCAAATCCTTATAGTTTCTCTCTTCTTCCTCTTCATCATGGTTTTCTTCCTCCCCATCACCTTCAATTGAGTTTTTCTCTTCTTCCTCTTCATCACTATTTTCTTCCTCCCCATCACCTTCAGTTGAGTTTCTCTCTTCTTCCTCTTCATCAAGGTTTTCTTCCTCTTCATCAAGGTTTTCTTTCTCCCCATCACCATCAATTGAGTTTCTCTCTTCTTTCTCTTCATTCACATTTTCGACAGCATCAAGTGCTTTTGTGAGAGCTTATGTTGGATCCTTAGGACCCCCTTCTGTTGAATCATATATCCCACGAGCGTCTCTTACACGATCTAGTACTGACAACAATAAGAACAACAATACAATTTCACTGTGCTATGAGAAATCGCAACTAAGCATAGATAAGACATAGCAAACGACGAGGGAAAAGTTTAATATTTGAGAACATATCAATTCGAATTAGAACTAACCAAACAATGGAGAAGGAGGCAAGGGATCTTACGAAGAAGAAGATGGAGCTCGTGAGTAGAGTCGCGACGATGGAAGAAGAAAGGCGGCAACAACGACGGAGGAGAAAATTACACAATTTGAGATTTAGGGTAATTTTGTGGAGGTTAGATCGGATGATCCATTTTATTGGGTTTAGGTTGGATATTCAGGTTGAGTTGGTAGTTTTTATTTTTTGGTAAGGGTTTTTTTAATATTTCTATTGATTTTGATTTTAAAAAAAAAAAAAAAAAACATAACGGTGATATTTCAGATTATTTTTTCTGAATTTGTGATATTTGAGTCATTAATCCTTACCATCTGGGCATTGAGTTTATAGGTTTTCGAATCAGATTTTATTATTGTAAAATAACCGAAATAACACCAAAATTTGTGATTTGGTTCGGTTTTGTGGGAATTCAAATTGTGTTTTGTTCTGTTATTTTGGTTATTTTTATAAAATTACTGCTCAATTTGGCTAAAATTTGTTCAGCTTTGAAAAATTTTGGTTAGATTTGCTTACTTCATCACGATTTCAATAAAATCTGGTTAAATAGTAAGATCAGTATGATCACAATTTATAACAGTCGTAACAAGTCTGGTCGAGCATAATTAAGCATAGGGTTTCAAACTAATTCGAGTAAGTTTGACAGTACTCAAACTGAACCGAAAACCAAAATCATATAGAGAAAATGAACCGATCATGCATTTGGTGTATTCGACGTCAAACCAAAACAGCGTATTTTTAAATCGGTTCATATAATTTGTACCGGTCTTTCTGTAATTTAGGAATTTTCTCAGTATTATTTGTTATGTAACTTTGGAATTTTCTCGGTTACACCATTGAAGACATTTTGATGGCGACGAAGTCAAAACTCCAGTCTCTCTCAGCGCACCGCACCGCACCACATACTCACTCCAAATCGCTACCGGAATCTAATCCATCGCCACTTACTTTCTCCAGAGCTTCACTGAAACCTAATTCCTCGCCGAGAACCAACAGTATCCCTCCACGAACACCATTTTCATTAGGAGCTATCACTCCTATCGGAAACCTAAAATCCGTTTCATTATCCGATTGGTGGCTAACAAAGAAAGGAAAAGACAAGGCTTTATGTATTTCAGGATTCGAATCAAAAGGTGGATCTGAAGTAAGACTATTCTCATCAGGAACAATCACAAAACGACATGATAGTATCACTCTTGAAGCAATTGATGGGATTACAATTTGTATCAATGGATTCATCAATCGATCTCGGAGTTTACTAAACGGGATTTCAAATGAGGTTTGTACTCGTTTTCTTTTAGGGTTTCCTTATGACTGGAATGAAGAAGAAGAAGAAGGGTTTGTAGAAGAGAAGAAGAATGTTGATATTTCTTTTGATGATATTCCTGTGAATAGGTTACAGGATCTTTGTTTTCTTGAGGGTTGTTTGAAAGATAAGATTTTGGATGATGTTGTTAGTAGTTTAAGAGATTTGGTTTGTCCTAAGTTAGATAAGAAATGTGAGAAATCAAGAATTGGTGTTGATGAGAGTTTGGATTCAGGGGTTGTGGGAGTGAAGACTAGAGGTATGCTTAGACGGAGACAAGATGATGATGTTGTTAGTAGTTTAAGAGTCTTTGATTGTGTTAAATTAGACAAGATATGTGAGAAATCAAGAATTGGTGATGAGAGTTTGGATTCAGGGGTTGTGGGAGTTAAGGTTTTTGATGATGATGTTGGTAGTTTAAGAGATTTTGCTTCTCCTAAAGTAGACGAGAAATGTGAGAAATCAAGAATTGGTGATGATGAGAGTTTGGATTCAGAAGTTGTGGGAGTGAAGACTAGAGGTATGCTTAGACGGAGACAAGATGAAGATTCCACTGGGAGAAGAGTTAGTGCAAAGTCTAATAAGAAGAGGAGATGATGTGAGAAGTTTCTATTGAATTGTAGCTTCAACAACATTGTAGTTTCTATTTCCTGTTCTTTGGCTGAATCCTTCAATGTTTAGAGTATGAGAACTCGAAGATAAATCTAAACTTTGTAAAATTAGCCTGAAGTGAGAACTCGCCTAAAGGGTTGGAGAAACCTGGCCATTTTAAAGGGTTGTGTTGTCTTGATAAGTTAAGAGCAATCTGTTTCGAAAAAATGATAAGGGATCCCAGTCGAGAGAATGGTCTTTTAGATCTTTAAAACAGGTTTTGCAATGTTAGTTTTTGGACTCAACAAAAAAAAAGACATTTTATATTGTTTTGTACCCAAAAATCATGTAAAGATTTGCCAAAGTTAGGCTATTTAGAATTTGATGTTCCATAACACATACAAACTATACATTTAAACATGCATCAACGAGAGGAAAACAGAAGAGGGTAAATGTAGACAAAGAAATGTGATAATTCTTTATTTTTTATTGGTCTTTATCTTTTTGTTTTTATCAAAGGTAACATACTAAAAATAAGGTTGATCAAACGATCCACAAACATACTCGGACATGTGCACTACACACGGACAAAGGCTTCTTCTCTCTTCTTGTCTGATCCTGAAAGTCTCAAAGTTTCAAATTTTACACCTACATCACGTTGATGATTCAGCCATGTTTGATCCTTCTTGTTCTTCTTCTTCCTTAGTACAAAAAAGATGTTGCAGAGAGCAGCGAGTAATGCGTATTCATGGTGGTGGGCCAGCCACATCCGTACAAAGCAATCTAAATGGCTCGAACACAATCTTCAGGGTATGTTCCAATTTTTCCCGATTCACTTTTCCCCTAATAATGTTCTTCATTCTTGAAATCTCTGGTGTTGTAGATATGGAAGAGAAAGTAGAATATACTCTTAAGATCATAGATGAAGATGGAGACACATTTGCCAAAAGAGCTGAGATGTATTACCGTAAAAGGCCAGAGATTGTTAACTTCGTAGAGGAAGCTTTTCGATCCTATCGTGCATTAGCTGAACGCTATGATCATTTGTCTAGAGAGCTTCAAAGTGCAAACCGCACAATCGCTACCGCTTTCCCTGAACATGTTCAGTTTCCTCTGGAGGATGATAGTGATGAAGATTATGACGGGAAACCGCATAATAATCTTCATCTTATTCCCAAGGGAAGTAACATACCTGAAGTCCCGGAGATACCAAAGAAGAAAGATTTCAGGAGTCAGTCTATGATGTTGTCTAGAAAAGGACCAGCTAGTCTGAAAGGAGCAGTAGCTTCTGCTCTAGCGAAACGGGAAGCTGCGATTGTAAGTTAGGGATTTAGTAAAGAAGAGGGTTTGGAGGAGATTGATAAGTTTCAGAAAGGGATTTTGGCGTTGCAGACAGAGAAGGAGTTTGTGAGAAGTTCATATGAACAGTCTTATGAGAGGTATTGGGATTTGGAGAATGAAGTGGCTGAGATGCAGAAGAGAGTTTGTAGCTTACAAGATGAGTTTGGTCTTGGTGCATCCATCGATGATAGTGATGCTAGGACCTTGATGGCAAGAAACGCGTTACGATCTTGTAAGGACACACTTGCTAGGCTTGGGGAGAAACAGATGCAATCTGTTGAAGAAGCAGAAATTGAGAAGGAAAGGATCATTACTGCTAAAGAAAGGTTTGATGCATTGAGGAACAAATTTGAAAAACCGGAAAGCGATGATCATGGTGAGGTTATTAGGACAGAAGATGAAGAAGAAGAAGCTCATGTGGTTCAAGAATCAAACTATGAATCGGAAAGAGAAGATTCAAATGATAATCTTACTGTTGTGAAGCTAGCAGAGAAGATTGATGATCTTGTACATAGAGTTGTTTCATTGGAGACCAATGCTTCGTCTCATACTGCATTGGTGAAGACATTAAGATCAGAGACAGATGCTTTACATGAACATATCCGTGGTCTAGAAGAGGACAAGGCGTCTCTTATTTTGGATTCAACAGATATGAAGCAGAGAATAACCGTTCTTGAAGACGAGCTGAGAAACGTTAGAAAGCTATTCCAAAAAGTGGAAGATCAGAACCAGAGACTACAGAAACAATTCAAGGAAGCCAATTTGACTGTTGAAGATTTATCTGGAAAGTTGCAAGATGTGAAGATGGATGAAGATGTCGAAGGAGGTGGAATTTTCCAGGAATTGCCAGTTGTGTCAGGATTAGATGATTTAAAGTCTACAAAGGCCATTGTAGTTAAAGAGAGTGAAGGCGAAGAAGGGGCTCAAGAAGAGAACACAGAGATGAAAGATTCGTTTGATTTATCAGAAACCGCAAGTACTTGTTTCGGAACAGAAGCAGAAGATCTGGTGACTGAAGATGAGGATGAAGAGACACCAAACTGGACACGGTTGTTACCAGACGGCATGGAAGATAGAGAGAAGGTTCTGTTAGATGATTATACATCAGTACTAAGGGATTATAGAGAAGTAAAGAGAAAGTTAGGTGAAGTTGAGAAGAAGAACCAAGAAGGATTCTTCGAGCTAGCATTACAGTTGAGAGAACTCAAGAATGCTGTTTCTTACAAAGATGTAGAGATTCAGACGTTACGTGAAAAACTTGATACGCCCATGGAAGTTTCACTACATCAAGTAGAAGGAAATAACCAGTTGGAACATGATCAAGGACAGCGCGAAAGTGTAAGCATTTCGCCGACTTCTAATTTTTCGGTTGCCACTACGCCGCATCATCAAGGACTTGACATGAAGAGAACACCTGGAAGAACAAAGTCCAGTGAGGTTAGGGTGAAATTTGCAGACGTTGATGACAGCCCAAGAACAAATATCCCAACCGTGGAAGACAAAGTGTGTGCGGATATTGACGCGGTGTTGGAAGAGAATCTCGAGTTCTGGTTAAGATTTAGCACATCAGTACATCAGATACAGAAATACCAGACAACAGTTCAGGATCTAAAATCAGAGCTCTCGAAACTGAAAATCGAAAGCAAGAAACATCAGGAATCTTCAAGTAGTAGTAATTCTGCGGTTGCATCAGAAGCAAAGCCTATCTATAGACACCTTAGAGAGATTCGAACAGAGTTACAGTTATGGCTAGAGAACAGCGCGGTTCTTAAAGACGAACTCCAGGGAAGGTATGCATCGTTAGCTAATATCCAAGAAGAGATTGCAAGAGTCACAGCTCATTCAGGTGGCAAGAAAGTAAGTGATTCAGAGATTAGTGGTTACCAAGCTGCAAAGTTCCATGGAGAAATACTTAACATGAAACAGGAAAACAAAAGGGTCTCGACCAAACTTCAATTGGGTCTTGATCGTGTAAGAGCATTGAAAACCAAAGCGGAGAGGATTTTAAGTAAACTGGAAGAGGATCTTGGGATCTCAAGTGCAACAGAAGTAAGAACAACTCCAAGCAAGAGCTCGTCGAGTGGAAGACCGAGGATTCCATTACGATCATTCTTGTTTGGTGTCAAGTTAAAGAAGAATAGACAACAGAAGCAATCTGCATCATCTCTCTTCTCTTGTGTCAGTCCAAATCCAGCTCTGCAAAAACAGTCTAGTTACGTTAGGCAACCTGGAAAGCTCCCTGAATAATCAATCTCTTTGTTATTTGCCATTTCAGTTCCTCGTTTTGATAGTTTTTTGGGGTCTTGTACCTAAACTATTGGCTTACCTGTGGAAGATAAATGAGAATGCAAATCAAACTGTATTGTCTTGCTTTTCACTGTTGTCTAGACTTTGAAGAAATTCCAAGTATATTTAAATTAGTAAGAACCTTATATTTAACAGGCCCTACTGTACATCATCGTAATCTTGTCCGAGTCCTAAGAAAAACATTAAGGAAAGCACCAAAACAATGCAGCAAAACGAACTACAACTTCTGCTCGGTCCCTGTCACGGTTGCAACATCTTCACTTTTACTCGCTTCATCTTTGGGTTTTGATTCAGCCGCAGCTACCACGGCAGGTTGAACTGTAGTACCACTCTCTTTCTCAGGCGGTTTGTCCAATGAACTTTTATTATTACAACTGCCAAGTACTTGGTTTTCCTTATTCATAAGAGTAGTAGGAGTCTCTACTTTTGAAGCCACTGGCTTTCCTGTGCTAATAACCGAGTTTGTTGTGATGGTTTTATTTGGCTGCAGTGTTGTTGTAACCAAGGGGATTGTTTTGTTGCCCTGAGTTTGCTCTTTCTGTACACCAACCGGCGTGGATGAGGTGGTAACTGCCGCTCCTACAGTTGGCTTTTGTGGCATTACAGTAGGTGCAGTAGGTCTCTGTGTGGGGGCCAACCTTGATGACGCAAAACTAGAAGGAACTGAATTATTCTGGATTGTAGATCCTTTGTAGAGAGGAGCCACAGGTGAAGGCTTATTAGAAGGTGATGAAGATATCGCGTGGTTTGGGCTTCCATTAACTGCAGGCCTTAAACTTAAAGGTCCAACCGCTCGAGTGTTAGTAGCAGGAGCAGTAAAATTGTTTAAGGCCTTTGGTGCTGATAGAATACTTGATGGACAAGGTAAAGCTGTTGCAGAAGTGTCAGCTTTTACAGGCTCAGCCTTTGGTGCTGATATACTACCTGGTGGACGAGGCAAAGAGGCTGCTGCCAAAGCAGGTTTTACAGGCTCTGCCTTTGGTGCTGATATAATACTTGATGGATAAGGCAAAGAGGCTGGCAAAGTAGGTTTTACAGGCTCAGCCTTCGGTGCTGATATAATTCCTGATGGACGGGGGAAAGAGGCTGTAGAACAGGTTTTTACGGGCTCAGCCTTTGGCACTGATGCAGCAGTTGCCAGGCCAGACATACAAGCTGCAGCAGCTGCTGAATTAGCAGTTACCATTAGTTCCACTCTCGAAGTCAAATTTCCTGTTGTTTTCTTTGCAGGAACTCGAGATTTTGCAGTTGTAGCTGATGCTGATGCTGCTGCCCTAGGCAATGCTTGAAGTACTGGCTGAGACTGTTGTTGACCTTGCAATGAACTACCACTGTTGGCACCTTTGGTTTGTGCTCCAGTGATGTTACCAGATGAAAGCACTGGAGGTATACCTAAACAAACACGTCAAATTGACAAATCTGGTTGAGAGAAGGTTGGGACTCAAATAATTTAACTTTTCAAGAAAAAAACAATTCAAACAGGTGCAACATAGCCAGGGTCTAGACGAACTAATATAGTACAATTAGCTGGAAAGAATCTTCTGTTCCACATACCTACTGCAGGTTTTTTTGAGGGTACCCGAGTTCCCACCGCCAAAGATAATGCACGATTAGCTGCCATTTGTGCTTCTGTTCGCTGTAGGCCAGATTGGGTAAAAGAGTTTGAAGTATCAGACCTTCTCTTCATAGCCCCCCACCGCTGCAAATAAGAAAATTCAGCTTGTTACCACCAGCCCGGATGAAAGGAAAATGTTAAAAATAAAAGAATCACAGATGCTCATATAAAGTTGTCCCCAGAAATCTTTTTTCACTACTTACAGAGTATACCTGGCACCATCAGAAATAGTCTGACGAGAAAATATCCACAAAAATGGTGGACAGAGAAGATTATTTGCCTTCTGCAGCTGCCTTTTATGCTTTACAAGAGACTATTAATCATATTGTTTAGAGATCCGTTGCCGGGATCTGAACCAGGGAAAATTGGGGAGAAACCCACATCCAGACCTAACCAGATGACAACGGATACATTTTCTAGAGCAATGACCACAGTTCTGCTGATAGTTTCTAAGTTATAGTTGCTACAGACACCATTCTACCAGAAACAAAAACAGGGATTCGATAAAGAAAAGTGTGAAATGCTATACTAACTAGTTGCCTCTAGACAAAATGTGACATACATGGAGTAAAAGCTTAAGAGCATAAGGAGCTCATGACGTTTGTTCTAAGGGGTCTGCTATGGTTCTTCTTTTCTAAGCCAACACTATCCTCATCCGAATTCAGATAATGGTGGATAAGCAGGTAATAATACCAAAAACAGGACACTAACTGAAAAAGATGAGGAAGTGATGGCAGTATTATCATCAGAGGAAACCATCATCCATCATGCCTAGTCGCTATACACTCCAATTCCTAGATCATACTTGTTATATTTTTTGTAGGGAAATTAGAGGCCAACTTCATTTGAAGCTCCACTCCTTAACCATAATCTGATGGTAAAGAAAGACCATGCATATGCCAATGCCACAGAGCAACAAACAGAAAGGAATGTATAAACTACAAAAGATGCATGCCGGTATGAGAGGATGCACTACATGAAGATTATTTATGAGGAAAATGAGGAAACAATAGCAGTCAAAGGAAATTACAACCTGCGAGAGTTGTGAGGCTGTTCGCTCTCCTTCAAACTCTTCCTTAGCAATACGGGCCCAGCTCCCTTCACCATGTTGCTTCACAGCAGCAATCAGCTCCTCATCCTCCTCAGCTGACCATTTTTTTCTTCTCTTCCGAGGGCCCATGTTGCTGGCTGGACCATTTCCATTATGTCCCTCAGCCGCTTTCTGAAGAGAAATAGGAAAGGTGATATTCATTCCTCTTGTTGACCAGTACGAGTCTGATGGTTCCTGAGCCCCCCTCTGCAGACCATAAGGTATGTTAATGGTCAAGGGAGCCTCAACCGTTGAGTCTTCGGGAATATCTGACTCACTTGGCATATACGAAGCAGCCAGAACCTAAAAGAGGAGAGAAAAACAGGAAATTTAGCATTTGGATCATTAGGAAAAGCAGACATCAATACCCAAGAATAGTAACCTCCACTCAATTATTAGGAAGACTATAGGTGGTGGTATGCATACCACTTAACTGAAATTCTGATCATACATAGTCCACCAATATTTCTAGTATTTAACATAAAAGAGAAATCAAGAACAATCCTGATAGAGTAAAGAGTAAAAGGGACAATCTAAGCATACTTTGATAGGAAACTTGAAAGAAAAAAAAAGAGAATACAAACGTAAGCTCCTTGCCCACGAAATCCAACTTTTGGTGAAGACAATACGAAAATACCCAAGAATACCCAAGAATATTAACCTCCACTCAATTATTAGGAAGACAGTATAGTTGGTGGTATGCAAACCACTTAACTGAGATTCTGATCATACATAGTCCACCAATATTTCTAGTCTTTAACATAAAAGAGAAATCAAGAACAACCCTGATAGAGTAAAGAGACAAAGGACAATCTAAAAATACTTCAAGTTAATATGTCTCAGTAAAAAAAAAACACAAAACATTGCTGAATATCTAGAAAACTATCTATGGTATCACCTACATGAATCTAGAACATAACATCAAATACAGAAGATATGAATGCATGGTAAATAGATACACAGCTGAAACTCAAATATCTCCAGGAGAGAAAGTCAAAGAGAAACATCACTATGAAGTAAAACTATATAGAACCAGCTCTTTTCTGGAAACTAAACAAGGACTATAAAAGGAAAGAAGAAGAAGAATCTCAGAAAATGTATCTTCTATTTCCTTATTACTTACTTTCACATGCGCAACAGCTTCCGTTATTGCATCATTGCTGACTGCAGGCGAAGCTTCCAATTCACACTCCATATCACTATCATCATCCTACATAAGCAAGAGTTCATTAAGATTCGCAACTACATCTTATAATGCACAGCTATCACATGATACAGTAACAAGTAGAACTTTCACTCTTAAAACTGTCAAGAAAAGGTACACACCAATATTAATAATAACATCCACTCGATACTATCTAACTCCTAGGTAACAAGTAAGAATCCCAAAACAAAAGTTTAAACATTAACAATTGTTTTCTATCTTCCACCTATACAGCCAAACAGAACCAACATCTCAAGAAACCATAACAATAGCCTAAAAAAGAATCAGAAAAATCCCTAACTGGAATAAATCTGAAACCAAATTGAATTTGTACATATATTTCAATCCACTCAAACGAACCAGAACTTGAGCATTATCTTCCACAGGGAGAAGAGAATCTCGATAAGCTAGATGCCGCCAAAGCAACTGATATTCTCTAGCATTAGTAATTCCAGTAGTAGTCTTCTTCACTAACTCATTCCAATCCATTTTAGGTTCAGCATAATACGCCATTTCTTGTAGCAACTTCAGTATCGTAATGGTATCATATCTACCAACAAGAAAAAGCAAAATCCAAATAAGTCAAAATCGATAAGAGAGGAAAGCAAATAAGGAAGTTAGAGAGACCTTTGCAAAAGAGTAGCGATGTCTTCTTCACTGATGAACTCTTTCCTCTTCTTACTACTATTGTTATCAACCATCTTTGTTCGAATTTTTCTGTTACAACAATCTCACATGTTACGATTCAGTTAAATCTGCAGCGATGAAATCTCTACTCGAAGGAGACGATTTTGAGTTAGCAAACCCTAACTAGGATTTTGAGATTGAGAGGGACACTGGGAATGTCCTAGAGTTAAGGAGTAAGCGGAGAAGCGTAGACGATTTATTCGTGATGACGAAGAAATAAACGGATGCGACGATCGGAGAGATGAAAAGAGAGTGGAAGCGCGTGGAAGCACGCGTACGGCTTTGGTATTTTTGTGAAGAGTAAAAGCGACGGATGATGAACGGTTGTAGTCAGACTTGCCGCTTGACTAGTTATTAGAAAATCTACGATGTGTGCAATGACCGAATTGCCCCACTCAAAGAACATTCATGGTACATGTGTTTTTTCCTTATTCTTAGCAAAAGTACTTTGTTGATTTCAAAATGGGGAATACAAAGTTATTGTTTGTTTTTTGAACGTTTTGTTTTTTATTAGGAGATTAGAGATGTAATAATCGTTAAATAGAAAAAATTTCAAATATTTCGAAGGATAATAATAAATATTCAAAGTAATACATTGATTGAGTGATAATTTAGCCAATTTATTGACTACTTAGCCAATAATACAAAATTATTGTTATGAGAAATGTATTGGTAAGTTAAATTAAAACCAATTGAGAATCGGTCACCTAACCGATTCCTAATTAATGTAAAATCCGGAGTTGAGTTAAACCAGTAAAACCGGGCAAAAACTGGTGCTCCGGTTTGATATCAAAACCCGCTTCACAAAATTTGAGTAATAATTTTGATTAATTAAAAATTTTGAACCAATATTTAAACAATAAGTCAAAGCAATTTTATTTTTACTTTTTAAATTTATTTCAATTTTCTAATTCTAACAAAAAATATATTTTTTATTTAAATAGTTTAAAAATCTTGATATCTATTTTTGTATTTTTTTTTCTGCAAATGATTTTCTCACATTAAGGTTTAGAGAAAAATTAATATATAATCTTTCACCATTTATTTTTTATAGATTTCAGTTATCAATATATATATATATATTATTGAAAGATACAATCATACAAAAAGTATATATTTTGTGTTTCTTTAAGGTTAAATAAAAAATAATTGTATATATATAATTAAAATATAAACATTCAAAAATCCAGTTCGATCGGTTGAATCGGTCCAACCAGTCATCCAATGATGATGTCGAGTCGATATTTGGTCTGGTTTTCAAAGCATTGGAAAAAGTGAGTTTACGACTGCATTTTTTACAAAATAAGTGTTTTATTTTCAAAAAATATTTATATTTATACTTTTCTAAAGAAACTTTAAAAAGTTAAAACTTTAAATTTCAAAATTTTATTTATATGTTTTATTTATCTTATGTTTTTTATATTTTATATCTTATGTTATTTTTTACACAAAATATCTTTACTATTCAATCGCTAATAATATTTAACCAATTTTTTAAATCAAACATCTTCTATTTTCCGCCATTTGTCATCGCCTTCACTCTAAGACTATGTACAATGGTTTCAAGATTCAACACTCTACTTTTTACTCCACATCATATTCTCTCTCATCCACCTCATAATTCAACACCTATTTTTATTTTATATTTTTATTTTCTTTTATGTTTCTTTGTGATTACATATTATATAATTAATGATTAAAATTATATTCAAATAATTAAGATTTAAATAATGTTTACAAGGATGTTTAAACTAAAAAATAGTTTTATAAAATCCATTTCATTAAAAATGTTTAAGAAGATGCTTCAAACTATAAACAAGAGTTTATTGGAGGCTAATAAAAATATAGTGAAAATAATTTTTTTGGTCCAAATCAAATGAAACAAATCTCTATTTATAAAGTATGAAAATGATGAATTTTGGTATAACACTATTTAAAAATAATTTAATTTATTATGAAATAATTGATCTAAAATTGTTAGGATGAAAACAAATATATGAAAATCTCAGCATCCAATAAAAATTCGCCATGTGACATTCTTCTCTCATCATCCACCAGATTCAACTTGTTGAATTTATTCAACATCAAATAAGCCACATCATTAATCACCCAATATCAATACATTCATTGCATTCATATTCAACAGTTGAATTTTTAATTCAACATCCCCATTGTAAATGATCTAACTACTTTGTTTACAACCGCTGAAACAATCTTTTAACCGTTTGTTTATTGCTAACAAATTGTTTGTTAAATTTGTTATTAGTTTAACACTGGTTGAGAATTTAGTGCATGACTAGAAATTTGTGAATGAAACTCTAAATCGCAAACCGCATTGACAAACTCTAATGCTTGCAATAATTCTAATTTTTCAATAATCATATCTCAAACATTTCATGTTATTGTCATTTTAAAAGAATTTTCTTGTATCGAAAACGTAATCTTGTTAAAACTATGGTTTCTCGTACTTTAAAGCATTTTCATAATTGATGTTCCCTGATCAATACTAGAACCAAGGTTTATGATCTATATATCCATATTAGAAATCGACTACAATTCTTCTGCTCCTCTCTGAGATTTAGGCTTCTCACCAATACAAGTTCACTTTGGGTTGCTCGGACACGTGCATATCTCTTGAACCAACACTCTTTATGGAGTGTAAATGAGACAAGTGTGGGTTCTTGGATTTGGAGAAAATTACTCAAGTTTCGTGGCATCGCGCACAATTTCATTAAGTGGGAGGTTCGTAATGGTCAATCCACATACTTCTGGTGGGATGTTTGGCTCCCGTTAGGACAGCTCCACAACATGGTTGGTAGAGCTGGACCTCCAAACGTTGGAGTTGGTTTATTTTGCAAAGTCGTTGAGGCTGTGGTTGAGAACCATTGGCAGATCCAAAGAGGTCGTTCTGCCATGTTTCAGCAAATCGATTCGGAAATTCAAACTCATCCATTGCTTAGCCCAGCTGCTGGACCGAACATTCCTCTTTGGCGACATGCTACGGATGTATTTAAAGACCGTTACTCAGCTTGGAGTACTTGGAACCAGATCCGTCGTGCTCGAAGTCATGTCCCTTGGCACTCCACCGTCTGGTTCCCCCAAGCGATACCAAGGTATTCTTTTATCACTTGGCTTGCGGTTTGTGATCGCTTATCCACAGGGTCTCGTGCTAGTCTATGGGGTCACCAAAAGGTTTGCTCTTTTTGTGGGGATCTTGACAAGTCTTGGGACCATCTCTTCTTCGCCTGCCCGGTTTCTTATATGGTTTGGATGAATGTTGCTGGGAATTTATTAGGAAATATGATAACCCCAAATTGGTCACTAATGCTGAGGAGACTCCGATCTAATCGGTTTTCTATGCTCGATAAAACCCTTCTACGCCTACCCTTTCAATCCACGATTTATCATCTATGGAGAGAAAGGAATGGTAGACATCATGGACAAGCAAGCATCTCTCTACCTCACCTTATTCATACCATTGTTAGATTTATATACAACCAGATTGTGTCTCTTCGCTACACCCCGAACAACAAGTTTGGTGGGCTACTAGATCGATGGCTCACAACTCGAGCTTAAAAGAAGTTAAACAAATTTCAGCTTTTCCTTGTAAAATACAGATTCATCCGTTGTAATTAAACATTTTCATCTTAATATTAATTTAACATTTCATCAAAAAAATAAATTTCATAAATAGTATTTTAACATTGTATTACGATACAATATATTTTAAAGAATATGTATATTTTATTTTTACATTGATATGATAGTAATAACTAAGTAACCATAAAGTATTAGGCATATATGCAGAAATGAAGGGGTCATGTAAAATATATCATTTCTTTTTAAAAATTTGTTTTTAATATTTAACTATTTTTACTATTTTTAGTGCAGTTTTAATAAGCGTTACGATTTATAGTAATAAGTTGTTGTTAACCATTATGATTTCGGAAAAAATAAAATTGGTAACTATAACATAGTTTAAGTTAGTTTAAAATAGTTTACCTAGTTTTAACAAATTTTGACAGAGTTTTATAAATTTTATCTTATCCTGCAAAACATTGAGATGATTCTCCAATTTCTGCCAAATAATCAATTTTATCTACATTATCTCCAACATCATTCCGAACCTTGTCACAACTTCCCCAAACTCTACTTGATTTACCGTACGCTATCTCATGTCTTGAAGCTTGTGAACTATTTCGGGTTTTTCAACAATTTTTACTACCTCCACGTGCAAAACAACATGCTCTCTATTTTTACACAACCATATGTATCTGAATACATCATTGTCATCGTATATATATATATATATATATATATATGTGCTACTCTCTGCAATACTCTATGAATATAAACAAATGAGTGTCATTGTCTTCTGCAAACAAATCATAAACAACAATGCTATATAAAATTGTGTCAGATATACATAGTTTAACTATTAATTTACCTAATTGAATAGGAAGCTAAAACCTAGTTTAACTACGCTAAATTTTAGTTTAACTTAGTTTAACTATTGTACCATAGTTTAACCTAGTTTACCTAAATTTAACCTAGTTTACCTAAGTTTAACTTTTGTACCCTACTTTACCAACTACGATTCTATCCAAAATTTGACAATAAGCTAAAACCCAAACTCGAATTTAAACTATTACAGATATAGAACACTTAAATTGAAGAAATTAAAGCTAGTTATACATATATTGAAAAGATTTTCATCTCCAATTTGTTGAAATAACTACTGCTTCGAAGGAGGGTGTAACAGGTTCATTGGAGGGTGCAACAGTTTCGTCGGAGATTGTAGAGCTTCAATGTCGGCGACCAAAGATAGAGAGACGTCGAGGAGATTGCCGACGTCAATGGAAGAAGAAGATCAAGGAGAGAGAGAGGAGAGAAGAAATGATTTTTTTTTTAATAATTATTTTGTATTGAAAAAGTTAAAAATTGAAATATCACATTTGTTTGATTAATGAAGGTTATGTAAATTGAATAGAAATCATCTAGCTCTTTTTTATTTCAATTAGGTCAGTGTGGCACTTCGCCCGTATGTATGCCTATCAATATAGAGGAAGAAATACTTGGTTGATAAAACAATAATATATATACAAATCATTATGTGTATATATATATATATATCTTGTGTAAGAGTAATTAATCGGTTTGGTTAAAGTCTCATAGATTTATGCCAAATAAATCATGGACACGGACTAGGACTAGGAATAGGACAAGGAGATAATGTCCATATAGAGATAGCCATGAAGAATTCTGGTTGGTAATACAGTTGTAAGAAGCATGAAAAAGATGTGAAAAGCTCCATCCACCAAGTATCGTTAGTTATTTTGAAAAAAGTATCAAGAGCGAAGTCTAGAAATCACATGTTTGAATGACATTTGGAAAAAGACCATCCTACATGCTATGAGCCTCGGTTTGAAGGAATCTACGGACCTAGCTCAAAACCTTTTTGATAGGATAGCGCGAGTCAATGACAATGCTGAGGTGGAATTAAGGAAGTCAACAAGAAGAATAACTCCCAAATAAGAAGTATTTGGATAACTGACTTCTTTGCTTAGTCAAATAATGGAACAAGTCTTTATGAAGACAACTTCCACTCTCTTATGCATTCCTGTTTTGAAGGAGTTAGTGATTCCATTTCCCATTTCCCTTTATGGAGTTTTGATTCCAACTTTTCCTATTTAAATCAATGAAAAAAAACTAAAATATGTACCAATCAATTATCTTGTGTTCTTTTTTTTTTTTTACAAAATCTCTTGCTTTAAAGAGGGACCAAAATTAGCATCCATTGCTAACACTTATAGTCATAATAAGAAAAAAGCGTCACAATCTAGTAATGTAGAAGGAGACGAGCATGAGATAGATATATTGAGCTTGATAATTTTTTATATCCTCGTTTATGTAAATCATTTGGTTAGGAGTCGATGTAAGTTTGAATACCACTGTTTGATAGAAAGTGTTGAATAACTCTCTTCATCCATCACTCTGAAAGTTTTTAATCCTTCCATAAAACTATTTTACACAAGATTTTGAAAACCAACAAAAAATTTCATAGAAAAAAACCTTGTTTGTTAGATGATAAACATGGAAAACTAGAAAAGATTGCATAAAACTTGAACTTTGGGTTGGTGCAATTGCTAAGTGTCACAATGCATTCTGTTAAAAGGTTTCAGATCTTGATTGTCTAAACTAGGAAAACGATGGATTAGAGGGCTCCTGCCCATATCACAAGTCTCATACAACATTATGCACCCTTTTTAATTACTAGAGCTCTGTTGTTTATGAGGTTTGCAGAACTCGAGGATTATGATCCGTACAACATGATAAAGATATATTTTACACCCGACCCGGATGATGAACTATATTACTTTCCAGGTTACCTGGTCGATCTAGGTTGATCGTGGATCAACATATTAATGAATCTTTTATAGTTTTATTAAATATAAAAAATGCAATTTATATTTTAATAATATATGAAAAATAATTATTAAGTGATTGAATATTGTAAATCCAAATTACATAAAATGAAAAATACTAAGATGTAAATCGTTAATGATGGAATTAACTAATAATGCATCATATCATTCCATTTATTTTCTTCAAGCGATATAGTAAAATCTTTATCAAAATCTAAAAAATCATAAACAACATATTTTATCCAAAATATAATATATAATAAAAAAAAATTTAATTAATATTTTTATACATGATCGATTCAACCAATAATACCGGATTGCTGGTTTTACCCAATTTGTCAGATTTTACCGGATTTTTAAATTTTTTTTGGAATTTATAATTGAAGATTTTAACAATAAAACCGAACCGATGTGGTGACCAGATTTACCAGTATAGGTCGGGTTTGAAAACATTGGATATCCTTTAGGAAAAATTTTAAAGTTCATTAAGGGCACATGATTCACGCCTCCTCTGACCTACCCCTAGAGCCGGGTCCACCACTGACCAACATGAGTAATTTAGAGAATGCTTAATCTTTAGCCATCACATCCTCACGTGATCAGATCTATGTCGAGTCTCATTTTTTCTCAAAATGCTCCCACATGGCTCTAACCCTTAAAAGAGAAGGCATTAAGGCATTACTAAAGGCACATATAACTGAATGTATTTGGAGTTGATAGCTTAAATAAGATTATGAAAGAGTTTGGCTATATCTTGAGTTCGAGTACAATGTTGGAGAAAATATTATATTTACCCTACTCTGGCTCTCGCCAAAAATACGTATAGACTTTGATATAATACTTCTCGGATATCACAAAAAAACAACATACACACTAAATGAGAAATGAGGATGGACTAACTAACATTAGCAGTAGCACTGGGAAGCAAGCTGGCAGGGCCCGCCCCGCAAAAATCCCGCGGGCTTTTTGCTAAATTTTTGAAGCCAAAACCCGTCCCGCCCCGCATAGTATTTTTAGAACTAAACCCGCATCCGCTCCGCATAAACCCGCGGATTTATCCGCAAAAAAAAATCGGTATAAACAAAAAAAAACCCGCATAAATCCGGAAAAAATACCTTAAAAAAAAGTAAAAATAGTTGTGGGTACCCGCCAAACCCGCTAAAAACTCAATCCGCCCCGCAAGACCCGCCAAAATGTGGGCTCAAAATTTAAATCCCATACCCGTCCTACGCGGACCAATACCCGCCAAGCCCGCGGGCCGCGGGCCCAATTCCCAGCACTAATTAGCAACATTTTTTTATAGGTAGAAAATAGGTTACACTAGACATATATATAAAAGGAGGAACTATAAAACATTTAATAAAACAGAGGAGACACTTTTGTAAATTCTAGATACTTTTATGCATTATTTGGTTCCTTCTGATAATTAAACATTTAATATTCACGAGATCATATTCATGGTAAGCCTTAATTTTTGCTTAAAATTGGTTATGACTATAACACTCATTCTGCCACACAGATCCAAGACATTCATTATTGAGTAACGAATTACTCAATAAGAAGATCTTTTCATCTACTGAACAACACTTTCTAATCATATGCAATAATTATCAAAACACATAAACTTGTATTTTTTTCTTAACATTTCGGGCCCTCGTGGCTCAAGACACTCCCATTTCGGCTTTGTCAGGCATTCTTGACCTGCATGTTAACCCGTTGACCCATCACAGTCCAATTTCTCATACATACATGCTTGTATATTTGCCTCTTTCTCACACATACATACATGTTAGTACTTTCCTTTTTCCCATACATACATACGTACATACATACATATATACATACATATATAAATACTTACATACTCATACTTGATACCATCATAAATATCAAACATTCTCATCAACCATCATAATCATGCATTTCAAACATCCACTCAGCAAGCATCAAAACATATATTTTTTTATTCAATCTTAAGCAGGAATATCTAAGCTTACATGTCATAATTCATGAAGCATAACAAAAGAAAATATTTCTAAGCTTCCGCAGATCACACTCTCACATTGCATTGCTTTCCCTTTTTGAACTTTTCTCTTCATAACTTTTCTTTTTCTAGGACTTTCCTTTTTAGTATCTTCCTTTGTTGAACTTTCTAAAGATAGAAACTTTCCTAAATTAGAAACTTTTTTAAAATAGAAACTTTCCAAAATTAGGAATTAAAGTTTCCTAAAATTTGGTTACATCCACCATCAGCTTTAAACCCCTATTCCGGCCGGAGTTTACATCAGAATCTGAATCGACCATTGTTTCTGGCAAGCTGACATCTGGGCTTTCTATTGATATATAGATCGTCTTTTAACTCCTTAAGGTTCTCTATAAACTACTTTTTAAATTAGGCGTCGCCGGAATCCGATCTACAGAGATCTTCCCCGGAAGAACGACCATAACTTTCCAACCTTAGCTTCTATTAGGATTCACTTGATGCTAGCTCTTGATGTTAATGTCATGCATCTCTCCATAGAGTATGACATGAAAAGAAATTCTCTTGATCCTCTGTTTCTTCTTTCTCCCAAAACCAGTCGAATCTGCGATTGTCATAAATTTAGACAGATTATAGCAGAGACGAAGAAAAAATGATATATTTTACAACATACCTTCGATCGCGAAGAATTTAAAATTTATAAAAAGATAAGACTCAGGCCTTTTGATGATATGCAATGAGGTGACGGCTAGGAGAAAATCGAGTATCACCATTAACTCGGGAACATGAAGTTGGAATCGCTAGTAATTGCGGATCAGCATACCGCAATAAATATGTACCCGGGCCATGTACACCCCCCCCGGTCACACCCTGGGAATTGATTTCGCCCGAAGCATCGGACCAATGATCACCCATGACTGTTGTGTACCACTAGTGTCACAAAGGCTTTTGGTGGTCTTATTGGCGCGTACCACGGTGGGGTCTTCGACTGGGGTGACGTTGTAACAAGGTAGCAGTAGGAGAACCTGTGGCTGAATTGAATCCCCCTGTCTCTGCCATTGAGAGTAAAAAATTATTCCTTTTTATATAGAGGTGAAGGGATTAGGGTTAGACTTACTGGGTTTATAAAGGGTATGAACTCTGTAATTCAAAAATTACACGATCGGGGTGTTACACTGACCCCTTAAAAGAGAAGTTTAGCCTAAAGAACATTTAACAAAATGGTTTTAGTCGGTAGTTCAAACAGTTATATCCGAAATCAGATTTTGAAAGAATCGGACTAGATCTTGTGTTCTAGCACTATATTGGAGAAAACTATATTTACATTCCTCTGCCAAAGAAAAAGTGTATAGATGTCGATAGGCCTTGGCCTACAAATTGGAACCGAAAACCTGACAAAAATTATCCAATTTCGTTTGGTTTTGGATATGACATATTTACTCGATGGATCCTGCACAAAAAGTTCATGGTAACAGTTTAGTTATAGGTATTACCTGGTAGCCCTTGACCTACCTGAAAGATCCGAATACATAAGACATTAAGCCATAAAGGGGGTTAGGGTTTTTGAGACATGTCGTTATTTCAGGTACTTTCATTATATCATGTACAATTTAAACATTTCAGATACATTGGATCCAATTTTTCAGGTATTTTTCATTATGTCGGATATTTTTTTAATTATTTTGGGTACAATTTAAGCATTTCAGGTACGTTGATCCCAATCGATTGTAGAACCGAATTTTTTTTGGCAATTACATGTTTTGACACGCTAGAATCAAACTGACTCGAAACTGACAGAAACTGATTCGTAGCCAAGCTGAAATTATTTTAAATTTTATATCGATCATAACATTTTATACCCGAAAGATTTGAATCCGATCGATTTCTATCCCAAATTGAACCATGACCGCCGAGACCTAGATTTCGACATAAAAATGTTCAAATATCAGAAAAACATGTACACTAAATAAGGAAACTAGGATGGTGGAGTCGCTAAGCATTAACAACATTTATTAATGAAGAAAATGGGTTACGTTTGACATATATATAAATGTAAGGAAGAATGTATAAAACATTAAATCGGAGGAGTCACTTTTGTAAATTCTAGATACTTGTCTGCACTCCGTTTCTGCAGATTGCAGAATTTGGGGGTAAATGCTTCTTAGCTGCTGATTATCTGAGACTTGAACGAAGCTTTTTTCTTCGCAGTGAATCTAGAAAACAACGGTTATGCGCCATTTTTTTGGAGAATTTCTTGGTAGATCGAACCGTCGGCTAGACGATCTTGAAACATATCATTAACACACGAAACCGATTACGCTAATGGAATCTGACTCTGTCGCTGAATCGCCTGCAAGTTCTGATGCAACTGCGTCTCATTTGGTATGCCATTTTTCGGATGCATCTGGTTCTCGTCGAGTCTTATAGTGTTCTGATTGTTTGGAAATGAGATAAGAATTTGAGGTTTAGTTCAATTGAAGTTCTTATTTCCATAGAGTCATGTTGTTTGCCTAGTGGCTAATTTTCTGTGATCGTTCTAGCTTTGCTTTAATGTCCTTTGATACGTTAAATGTTGCTCATAAAAGAGAGTTTTTGATGTTTGAGAAGTGATGTCTTTCAAGCTAAATTTATGATATAGATTGATGAAGCTTATGTTTTTGACTAGCTGCAACTTTTTTTGTTCTGTGTACTTATACTTCTCTTTGAGTGCTTTCATGAATTAGTGTTTATCTGATTGCAGCCCAGTGTATCTGTACTTCTAGATGCTCTTGAGCAGTCTGTATCTACACCCAGGATTGCAAACGGTCTTTCACAGCGACTGTTACGCTCGTTACAGCTTTCACATGAAAATAAACTTTCTTTTAAGGCATTGAATGGACCTTGTCGTGTGCTCAGATTGGCTTGCATTCAAGCCAAGGAAAGTAGGACGTCTGGGTGCGGTAGCCCTTTAGTAGAAAGTAGTGACAGTGGAGTCATAGTTGATTCACCTCATAAGAAGTCTGATTCAAGTCATACAGAGGATTATTGGTTTGAATGTGTGGAATCATTTATGGGGATTTTCACTGAATTTTTCTCATCAACAGATGATGCTAAAACATATGTTTTGCGAAGCTCTGTTTGTGTTGATTGTCTTTTTGAGCTATTTTGGGAAAAAGCTGTAAGAAACAATGTGATGAAACACATTATTGATCTCATGAAGGTATCTCTTTCAAATTAGAACTTAGTAGTCTTTACTGTACTTCTATTGATAGTTTAGCTTTTTAAGGAGAATGAATAGCATTTACTATCCAAATTTTCAGATAACCCCTTTGTGTGAGGAAGACAAAAGTGCAAAATTGCAAGTGTGTTCCAAATATCTAGAAACTTTCACTCAAGTGAAGGAAAGAGAAAATGATTTTGTTGACTTATCCGTCGATCTATTAGCGGGAATGAGGGATTTGATCAAGACTGATTCGAGGGTATGACTCTACGTTTGTTACAGAGTGCTTGTAACTTCTGTTTGGCATCATCTATTCCTGCTAGAGCTCCTTATCTTTATTTGGTAACTTCCTCTAATTTTTCTCTTCTATTGTTTCTCCAATTTAGTATTACCAAGCCTTATTCCGTGAGGGGGAGTGTTTCTTGCACATTGTCTCTCTCTTGAATGGTAATCTTGATGAAGCAAATGGAGAGAAGTTGGTTTTAAATGTCCTTCAAACTCTAACTTCCCTGCTTGCAAATAATGATCTCTCAAAGGTGATTCTTCTTTTCTTTTGTTCTTTGCTACAAATTCACTTGAAAATGGCTTGTTCACTTATCACCTTGGGATGAGAATAACAAACATGGGGTTCATGGAAGTAGTAGAATTTTTTTATAGCATTTTTAGCGACATTAAAAACTTTATTCTTTAAAAGTTTCTGTTAACCATGTTAGCAAAACACAAACATCACACCTCTCATTATCCATGTAGATAAGGATTTTTCCTGGATTGTGTGTGAGCATTATTTAAATTTATTTGGTACTGAAGTAATAGTGCAAAAACGAATCCTGGAAGTGAACTTTGATCTCAAATAGTCAGATAGTAGAACAAAAGACACATGAATTATTTTATCGTTTTGGAAGAATTTTGAGTTAAGTTGAACGGAACCTAAAGGTCTCATGCACTAGTGTAACTAGTTTTTGCCACTGCTTCCTTGTGCCCTTCAGTTTGCATTCAAATCCCTTGCTGGCAAGGGTTATCAGACACTGCAAAGCTTATTGTTGGATTTCTTCCAATGGAAACCTACCCAAAGGCTCCTAGATGCACTACTTGATATGCTTGTTGATGGAAAATTTGATGATAAAGGCAGCGCTCTTATAAAGGTGATGTAGTTTTTATAATTTATCAGTTAATGATTCTTTTTATCTTATTCTGTACCTAGTTCATTGTGTCTAATTATATTGGCCTGTTTCCATATTCAATTTGTTTTTTCTACTCAGAATGAAGATGTTATCATACTTTACTTAAATGTACTTCAGAAGGTTGGTGCAATTCTCGTTACTTAGATTTGCCTTTTCCCATGTTTTTTAGGATATATCCTTACTTTGAAGTTGTATGATTTGGCAGAGCAGCGAGTCTTTGCAGTGTTATGGGCTAAATTTGTTTCAGCAACTCCTTAGGGATTCCATATCGAATCGTGCTTCATGTGTTCGGGCAGGAATGCTTCACCTTCTTCTTGATTGGTTTTCTGTGGAAGATGATTATAGTGTTATCTTGAAAATAACACAGCTAACTCAGACAATTGGTGGCCACAGTATTTCTGGGAAGGATATACGTAAGATATTTGCCCTCCTTCGGAGTGAAAGAGTGGGCAATCAACAGAGATACCGCTCACTGTTAATGGCTTGTTTGTTGTCAATGCTGAATGAGAAAGGACCAACAGGCTTTTTTGACATGAATGGGGTTGACTCTGTAAGTCTTTGTTCCACTTGAGAAATTTTCATGCTTAAAGTATGTGTGCTATCGTAATTCTACAACTTGTTGCGATAAATTATAAGATCAACATTTATTTAAAGCTTCTTTGTGATTAAATTCATTCCAGCGTTTAATTTATGCTGTCGTACCTGTATATGAACATGCCGCAAATTTAAATGGTAAATCTTTAGACATCTTGGGGGCTTTGTAGAGTTGGAGAGCTTTTGAATTTTTGAAAAAAAAGAAATGGTGGTACTCTGTTGGAGATATTAATGCTAAAGTGTCTCTGACTATTTCTTGATTGTTACTTCCTACCTTTTTGTAATTTATTTTTCATTTGCAGGGCATTGTAATCAGAACACCTGTTCAGTGGCCTGCGAACAAGGGGTTTTCCTTTTGCTGTTGGCTTAGGGTAGAAAGCTTTCCTGAAGATAGGAAAATGGGTATCTTCAGTTTTATGTCAAAAAATGGAAAGGGTTGCTTTGCTGCTATTGGCAAGGACGGACTATCTTATGTTGTAAGACAATGACATAACTCTTCTGATGTTTTTCATTCTTTAAATTTCTTTTGCCTTCCGTAACACAATTTTCTCTTTTTCAGTCATTGAATCTGAAACGGCAATGTGTAAATGTGGATGCCAATTTGGTCTGTAAGAAATGGCAATTTATTAGTGTATCTCATAGTATTGGAAGAGCATTCTGGGGTGGAAGCCTCCTGAGGTGTTATGTTGATGGGGATCTTGTGTCATCTGAAAGATGCAGGTGATTCCACATAAATTTTTTGGTACTAATTTGCGTAAGGGCTTGTTGTAATATGCATGTAATTATTGACAAGACACAATGAGTAATGTTTGGGCTTTATTTTTTCTATTTGCACAGTATTTGATTTCGCTATCTTATGTTTCAGCTATCCCAAAGTTACTGATGTACTTACCAGCTGCTTAATTGGTACAAGAGTTACATTGCCACATATCCAAGATAATGATGGCCTGGAATCCATCCGAGATGTGTTCCCATTTTTTGGACAGATCGGTCCCGTATACTTGTTTAATGATACCTTGTCCTCCGAGCAAGTTCAGGCAATTTATTCGCTAGGACCAAGCTATATGTATGCATTCTTGGAAAATGAGATGTCTGGTCCCTTTTCTGATAATTCATTTCCTAGTGGTATTCTTGATGGAAAAGATGGGCTTGCATCTAAGGTTTCCTTTGGACTTAATGCACAGGTCATACACCCTTTTAACCACTTTTTTGCATTGATGCCATCTTTGCTAAGAACTTTCTTTCTCCAGTTTAACCAATTTTTTTTTCTTTTTCTACTTTTAGGCGAGTGATGGTAGGAGATTGTTTAATGTGTCTCGGGTGTCAAATCATCTACAAGAAAAGCTCGCATTTGAGTCCGACATTATGGTTGGTACTCAGCTATGCTCGCGGCGCTTGCTCCAGCAGATAATCTACTGTGTCGGAGGGATATCTGTTTTCTTTCCTTTGATTACACAGTGTGATCGATGTGAAAGTGAAGCACTTAAAGAGGAAACTTCAGCTATGCCTGCTACAAAAGAGCGTATGACAGCAGAAGTTATTGAACTTATTGCTTCTGTCTTGGATGAAAATCCAGCAAATCAGCAACAGATGCATCTTCTCTCTGGATTCCCCATACTAGGATTTTTGTTACAGTCTATTCAACCGCAGCAACTCAATCTAGAGACGCTTTCATCCTTAAAACACCTATTCAATGTTATTTCAAGCTCTGGTACGTGTTGTAAATGACTCATTTTGATTATTTGGCAGCTAGTATGCATGACTTCTGGTACCATATATTGTGGTTGTTTTTACAGATGAAGTAGACACTTTTTTTTAACTGTGGTTTGTTTTGGATATTTTTTTTAATTTCAAATCTTTAGAACTCTTCATATACTGTTTTCCGCTGCCAGTACATGTAGTCGGCTTCTTGCCTTTCTTCTTTTGCTAATTCAGAATTAAAGTTGTTTATAGATTACAGGCTGATATATTTTAAAATTCTTTTAGTATTTTTTTCCTCTATCCAGGGTTTGCTGAGCAGCTTGTGGAGGATGCTATATCTAGCATTTTTCTTAATCCTCAAATTTGGCTCCATGCGGCCTACAATGTGCAGCGTGAACTTTACATGTTTCTCATCCAACAGCTAGATAATGATCCACGACTTCTGGGAAGCCTTTGTCGACTTCCAAGAGTTATTGACACAGTGTGGAATTTTTACGGTGAACCTGAAAGATACCGTTCTGCTAAAGGAAGCAAGCCTCTTATGCATCCAGCAGGAACTATTGCAGAAAGACCAAGTAGAGATGAAATTCATAAAATTCGTCTCCTTTTACTGAGCCTAGGTGAAATGAGTCTGAGGCATGTCATCTACTGTAAATACAGTTTTTCAGGCCTCTATATTTTACACCCCTTTTCTGTAGCTTAAACTACATGATAGGATAGTTTTTTGAAACTCTGTACTCAAGTCCTTGTTTCAGTTTTATTCAAAATTTTCCTTCGTTTTTCAGGCAGAATATCACATCAGGGGACGTAAAAGCGTTGATAGCATTTTTTGAGACATGCCAGGATGTAGCATGCGTCGAAGATGTTCTGCATATGGTTATCCGTGTCATTTCTCAAACATCAGTCCTTGCTTCTTTTCTTGAACAAGTCAATCTTATCGGTGGATGTCAAATTTTTGTCAATCTTCTTCAGAGGTACGTTTTTGATATCTTAACAGCTTTCAAATGTGTTGTGGTTGGGTTAGTACATGTGTTGTGGTTCGGTTAGTACATGTTTTGATTCCAAGTATGCATGAGTTTTGCAAATCTGGACTCTGCTGATTTCTGCATAGCTATCGTTGTTTTCGTGTTACCAAAATTGAGTTGAAATATAAAGTTTATCTGCAGAAATAGATATTCCTCTGTTATGTATGTTGAAAACGTTGTAAAGCTGACTAGACCCTGGCTTTTTGCTAGGGCAAAGGTTCAAAACAAGTTAAGTACTTGCTAACATCAGCTATTGTTGAAAATATGGTGGCAGCTGAATTACAATATAGATCGTTCGCTCTAACCCTAAAGCCCTATTCATAACAAATCATTTTGCTTTTCCTCATATAATGAACATATTGAGGTGTTGAAAATTCTTGCTGGAATCCTGGATAAACATCAAGTTTTCTGTATGCATGCATAATGGAAACCTGTGGTATTGAGTGGACAGTGGACTTTCCTAGCTGAAGCAATGTTTGTTCCTGGTCTGTTGTAAACATATTGAAAAGTTTTGGCATTAGAGTAGATCTGGGAGAGCTGTTTCCTTTATTCTCTGGGGACATGATCTCGCTCACAGATCTGCACATTTTGGGTTTGGCAGGGATTACGAGCCTATAAGGTTACTCAGCTTGCAGTTCCTTGGAAGGCTTCTTTATGATGTACCTTCAGAGAAAAAAGGACCTAGGTTTTTTAATATTGCTGTTGGTAGAACTAAATCTCTATCACAAGGGCATAAGAAAGTTGGTGCTAGAACGCAACCAATTTTTCTGGCCATGTGTGATAGGTTGTTCCAATATCCTCAGACAGATAACTTGCGAGCAACCTTGTTCGATGTTCTTCTTGGTGGTGCCAGCCCCAAACAGGTATCAGCTCAACAGTACTAATTTTTATCAATCATTTACTTTTTTTATTTCTCAACTTACCAGAAAATATTGTTGGAAGATCATATGGGGTTTTCTTGTTCCTTGTAGGTTTTGCAGAAACACAATCAGGTTGATAAGCATAGAAGCAAAGCAAGCAACTCTCACTTTTTTCTTCCACAAATTTTTGTTTTTATTTTCAAATTCCTCTCCGGCTGCGCCGATGGATTAGCACGGATGAAAATAATCAGTGATATACTGGACCTTCTTGATTCAAATCCTATGAATGTCGAAGCTTTGATGGTATAGACACCTATGTTTGAAAATTTTAGAAATGCTAGTATTTAAATGGCAATTAAAATACAAAATGTTATGTATAGGAATTTGGATGGAGTGCATGGTTATCAGCGTCAATGAAACTTGATGTGGTAAAAGACTACAAATCTGAGTTGCATAATCATGATGACTTGGCATTAAATGAGCAACACTTCGTCAGGGGTCTCTTTTGTGTTGTTCTTTGCCACTATATTTTATCTGTGAAGGGAGGTTGGCAGCAGCTAGAGGAAACTGTGAATTTCATACTCTTGCAGAGTGAGGATGTAAGTTAATCAAACCGATTTTCTTTCTTATACCTTATAAAAAATTTGTTGTTGTTCTGTGCTTATTCTATATCATCACAGAATGATGTCCCATACCGGTCTTTTCTCCGTGATCTCTATGAGGACTTGATTCAGCGTTTGGTGGAACTCTCATCTGAAGATAATATCTTCCTTTCGCACCCATGTCGTGACAATGTGCTGTATCTCTTAAGGCTCGTCGATGAGATGCTTGTCCGTGAATTTGGCAGTAGGCTCCTGGTATGACCGACCTTTTGGGTTCTCATTCTTATCATGCAGTTGATTGTTGAATGAAATTGTACTAAATCCATGTTGACACAGTGCATAATCTTGTGAGACTCCCTTCTCATCCTAGCTGTTGCTTGGGATTTATGGAGTTTTGGTTGCGGTTTTATGGGTTGGTATTTTTAACGTTTTCCAGGATTGTTAAATTAGGTTGATGTGTGGTGCATATTAGATTACCTAGAGTTACTTCTCTTTCCATTCATTCATTCCCTATACTCGCTATGAACAGTCAATCAGGGTGGTGAAGGTATTTAGTTAAATTATTCAGTGAAACATCTTGGATTAACTAAAGCTCTCCTACTCTCTGTAAACTCAGATTACTTTGTTCTATTTAAGGTCAAATGATGCTAATAAGATATTTGATCCAGTTTCTTTTTGCTGATAAAAGCATATATGTGCTTTACTTTATATCTAGGAACTTTAATGGCCAATATGTTCCTTGCAGTTTCCAGCAATTAGTACTGATTTTTCAGAGGATTTATTACAACTTGAAAACCGTGAGGACCACAGTTTGGGTTTAGATGAGAGTTTCCAACGATTTTTGATGGAAGAAACCTCTAGGTATGCTCTTTATGGATTTCATTTTACTGGCATCTTTAGTTGGGTACAATTTACACTTTGTTTAAAGTTTTTATAAACAAAATATACGGACTTGATAAACTGTATACGACTGTAACAAGATATGCAATCATCTCCTCTGTGATTAACTTTGTACCCATTGAAACCAAGTATAGGATACATGTATGGGTAGCATCACTTTTGGCTTATGATTTTGTTGTTGAGAAGCATAACTAACCTTCGAATCAAAAACAATGACATGTGAGATTGGGTAAATGAGGCTGTGTTTTCTATGTAAAAGAAAGCCTATTACTTGGTCTCTTTCTTCTCTGCTCTTTGCATTTTCGGTTTTTCTTTATATGTTTACCTTATAAGAAGTCCTTTAGCAGACATAGTACACTCTAGTAAATTGTTTAAAAGAGAAAGCTTTTCAGTGACTGATTTGCTGCTAAATTTTTTTGCTTGCTTGGTGATAATGTTAATTTCATTGTTCTTTTCCAGAGGCACAGAAAGTCAGCAGTCTTGCACCACAGTAACTGAACTTATGACCAATGAAAGATGGTGGAATTTGTATGACAATTTGTGGAGAATAATATGTGATATTAATGGAAGGGGTCCAGTGAAGATGTCTCCCAAAGCTTCAGCTACTGGTCCCTCTATTGGCCAGAGAGCAAGAGGATTAGTAGAATCATTGAATGTTCCAGCTGCTGAAATGGCCGCAGTTGTTGTGTCAGGAGGAATTGGTAGTGCATTGAGTGGAAAAATTAACAAAAATGTTGATAAAGCTATGCTTCTAAGGGGGGAGAAATGCCCTCGAATTGTGTTTAGGCTTGTCACCCTTTATCTATGCATGTCTTCGCTGGAAAAAGCTACTAAATGTGTACAGAAGGTGACCTCACTCTTGCCTTCCTTTTTAGCTGCCGATGATGAACAAAGTAAGAGCAGATTGCATCTCTTTATTGGGTGTTTGCTTTATGTGAGATCCCAGTATGGAAAGTTAGACAACGGTGCTCGTTTTCATGTCATATCACACCTGATTCGTGAAACTGTAAGTTGTGGAAAGTCCATCCTGGCCACCAGTGGTATGAGTAAGGATGACAGCTCTGATTCCGGTGGAATCTTCAAAGAAATGGGCTCTATCCAGAATCTTATCCACAAAGACCGTGTGTTTTCTGCGGTCACTGATGAAAAAACATACATGAAAACATTGATATCTGATCGTTCTCGTCAAGCGCAAGCCCTTGGTGAAAGGAATAATGAAACATTATCTTTAGAATGCAACAGCAAGAAAGCTTTTGATGATGAGCTGCAAAACGTTCTAAAAACTGTTCTTTCATGGGATGAAAATAGACGAGGTGCAGTAAAATTAAGCCATGAGGAGCAACAGCAAAATGTTACTGAGAAATGGATTCACATGCTGCGATCTTTGATGGATGAGAGAGGTCCTTGGTCTGCAACTCCTTTTCCTAATAACATTTTAAACCACTGGAAACTCGACAGGACAGAAGATTGTTGGAGGCGTAGACCAAAGTTGAGACGGAATTATCATTTTGACGAAAGGCTGTGTCATCCACCTTCTACTTCCACTGCCACTGAAAATGAGACTTCAAACATTATCAATGAAAGCAAGTCTGGTGTGATACATATACCTGAACAGATGAAGAGATTTTTACTAAAAGGGATTAGCAGGATAACTGATGAGGGTGGCTCAGAATTCTGTGAGAATGAAAATAGTAAAACTGAGGAAAGTTTCTTAGATACTTCTGCAGATATCCAGTTCTCTGAGCTTGTAAGAACCAGCAGTGGTCTCAAGGATGTTGTACAAGATAACGTAGATGCATCTTCTCTAGAAATTGATACCAGTGAGGTACATATTTCAGTGATTTTAATGGAGTAGACAATATATTGCTTACATATAACATGATTTCGCTTTATTTTGTCAGGTTTTGATATCAGTTCCTTGTGTTCTTATTACTCCAAAGAGGAAGCTGGCTGGTCGGTTAGCTGTTATGAAAAATGTTTTGCATTTCTCTGGGGAGTTTTTGGTGGAGGGAACTGGTGGATCAGCTGTCTTCAAGAACTTCAGCACTTCAAAGGGTAGTGATGTAACAAAGCCTGACATTAAGCAGAACCATGTTAAATTGTCTTCACCTTATGAGAGTGATTTGGAATTGGAAGGCAGCAATCTGAAACCCTTAAAAAAGGTTAAGCGCCACAGAAGATGGAAAATAGGAAAGGTAATAGACATAAAACTAATTTGGTATTTCATGCATCATTTCAGCTTATTTGATATGTTTCATGGATGTGCTGTTGATAGGTGAAAAGTGTTCATTGGACGCGGTATTTGCTTCAATACACAGCTCTGGAGATTTTCTTCAAGGAATCTGTTCCCCCAGTCTTTCTAAATTTTTCATCGCAAAAGAATGCAAAGGAGGTTGGGATGTTAATAGTTTCTACCAGGAATGAATTCCTGTTTCCGAAGAATGTTGCTAGGGACAGGACTGCAATGATTTCGTTTGTTGACAGACGTGTAGCCATGGAGATGGCAGAAACAGCTAGAGACAGATGGAGACGGAGAGAGATTACAAACTTCGAATACTTAATGATTCTCAACACCCTTGCAGGCAGATCTTATAATGATTTGACTCAGTATCCTATTTTTCCTTGGGTGGTGGCTGACTACTCATCTGATACTCTTGATTTTAGCAAAGCATCAACCTTTCGTGATCTTTCTAAACCAGTTGGAGCTTTAGATACAAGAAGGTTTGAGGTTAGTATAAAGCAATGGCATGTCTTTCGTTTCTGAGATTAGGGGAATGTATTTCTATATGATTTATTTTTGTGACAGATTTTTGAGGACAGATATCACAGCTTCTCTGATCCTGATATACCTAGGTCCGTTTGCAGGCAAATTTTATGTATTGAAGATATACTTTTCCCCTTGCACCTTAGTAATTTTTGTTTATTAACTTAATGCAGTTTCTATTACGGGTCCCATTATTCAAGTATGGGAAGTGTGTTGTATTACCTTTTGAGGTTAGAGCCGTTTACATCCCTTCATCGTAGTCTGCAGGTATTTGTTTCCAACTTTGACCAATAGCATATTTCTGGAGTATTACAGGCATTGAGGCTGTTTTGAAGTAGATTATGAAAAATGGTGAGTACAGACATATTCACTAAATATTTTCTGTGGCCAGGGTGGTAAATTCGATCATGCAGATCGTCTTTTCCAAAGTATTGATGGGTCATTTCGGAATTGCTTGTCCAATACAAGCGATGTAAAAGAATTGATCCCTGAATTCTTTTACATGCCTGAATTTTTGGTGAATTCTAACTCTTACCATCTTGGAGTGAAACAAGATGGTGACCCTCTTGGAGATGTTTGTCTACCTCCATGGGCTAAGGTATGCTTCTCACACATGATTTACAGGGTAATTTCTAGTTGAGCACTGGAATAGTTTTTGAAGTTTGGTGGGATTGCTGGATATGTTACTACATATGTGATTCTTAATCCATGATTATATGGACATTAGTGAGGTGCAGTAACAAACTTAAGTTAAAATTTTCTTTTGGTGGTGTTTGTTCCAGACATTTATAGGATTGTAGTGATGGCTTCAGATTCCAGACATCCTCAATATACCTCCATTCTACATTCTTCTGTTGTTTTTATCTCCATGGCAACTTAGTTTCAAATTATATATGCAGGGTTCTCCAGAGATCTTCATCGCTCGTAATAGAGAAGCCCTAGAGAGTGAGTATGTTAGCTCACATCTCCATGATTGGGTTGATTTGATATTTGGACACAAACAGCGTGGTAAACCAGCTGTGGAGGTAATCCTGATTAATTTTTGAACACTACCGTTATTTCTGGCCAGCTACTGGTAGTAGTTCATATATCATAAGCTTGTCTCTATTTTGTTAATATGGTATTGAAGCTTTCTATTTGTTTCTTATTAAAAATATATATATTTCATACCGCAGGCAGCAAATATCTTTTATTACCTTACATACGAAGGTGCTGTTGACCTAGAAAATATGGAAGATGAACTGCAAATATCAGCAATTGAAGATCAGATCGCTAATTTTGGTCAAACTCCAATCCAAATCTTCCGGAAGAAACATCCGAGAAGAGGGCCACCTATTCCAATCGCACATCCGTTGTACTTTGCGCCTGCTTCCATTAATTTGTCTTCTATTCTTCCCACTACAACTCATCCCCCAACAGCAGTTCTATACGTTGGTATAGTAGATTCAAATATAGTTCTTGTTAACCAGGGTCTCACTTTGTCAGTCAAGATATGGTTGACAACTCAACTACATTCTGGGGGAAATTTTACTTTTTCTAGCTCTCAGGTATGTTCTGAACCATCTTTTTGGATTCTCTCAATTTGATACTATATTATACAACTTCAGTTGAGGCCTCTGTCAATGCAGGATCCATTCTTTGGAGTTGGTTCTGATGTTCTCTCTCCCCGTAACATTGGAAGTCCCCTAGCAGACAATGTTGAACTTGGATCGCAGTGCTTTGCCGCAATGCAAACGCCACTGGAAAATTTTCTGGTTTCATGTGGGAACTGGGAAAACAGTTTTCATGTCATATCTTTGACTGATGGACGGGTAGTCCAGAGCATCCGACATCATAAAGATGTTGTAAGCTGTGTTGCAGGTATGCTATTTTCTTCTGCTTCCTTTATCTGGTTGAACATGCTGTTGCTTTCTTAGAGATGATAATGTAGATTAGCTTTTGTTGTATGATGCCTGGAAAGAGTCTAGCCAATATTAGATTTCTTGGATTGGTTCCAATCTGGAATTATGGTGACAAATCACATGAATTGGACTCACAAAACCACTCAGTCCCACAACCTAGGCAAATGAACTTGTTCATTCAAATAGAGTTATCGTTAACCAGGTCTACCTATTTCATGGTTTGCTATTTCCCTTAGCTACTCATGTGTTACTGAATATACTGTTGATGCTGCAGTGACTGCTGATTCAAGTATCCTTGCAACTGGTAGCTATGATACGACTGTGATGGTGTGGGACATTCTCCACATGAGAGTACCTGAAAAGAGAGTTAGAAATGTGCATGCAGAAGTACTGCGGAAAGATATCGTCATAGCTGATGCTCCTTCTCATATTCTTTGTGGTCACGATGATATAATAACGTGCTTACATGTCAGCACTGATCTTGATATAGTCATCAGTGGGTCAAAAGATGGAACCTGTGTATTCCACACATTACGGGAAGGAAGATACATAAGGTCTTTAAAGCATCCTTCAGGTAGTGCAGTGTCGAAGCTTTCTGCATCGCAACATGGACGGATTGTTCTGTATGGTGATGATGATCTTAGTCTGAACCTCTACTCCATTAACGGAAAACATCTCGCTAGCTCCGAGTCAAATGGACGAATCAACTGTCTCGAACTTAGTAAGTGTGGAGAGTTCTTGGTCAGTGCCGGTGACCAAGGACAAATAATTGTGCGATCTATGAACACACTTGAAGTAGTACGACGGTATAACGGAGCGGGGAAAGTAATCACCTCTCTGACTGTAACTCAGGAAGAATGTTTCTTAGCAGGGACAAAAGATGGAGCCCTTCTTGTTTATTCAATCGAGAATCCTCAACATCGGAAATCGAGCCCAATCTGGAGCATAAAATCCTGATTGCCATGTTCTCTATGTAAATTTGTGGCCCATTAATCCGCTGCTTGAACGATAGTGTTCTCGATCTGAGGCTAATCTTTGGTGTTCAGTGATGAGGGGACTTAACAACTTTTTACTGCCTTGTAAATGTGCAATATATCTCATTAAGCAGTTAAGATGCATATAGACAATAGAGAGGTATTAATTGATGTAACAGTACCATAGACAATATAGATACGTTTAAAGAGGTACGTATTACGATTTGTATACATTACTCTGGGATTTAAGTGAGAATATATGCCTCTTTCCCAATACCAATGTAGCTATGAACATATATAAGTTGCTAAATGCACTGACCAAAAACCAAAATTACGAGTTTCTTCATATATGTTGATGTAGGAGACTAGAAGCTGTTTGGGTTTTTTTTTGTCCATTGAGAATATTTTTTAACATATTGGTTTTCTTCTTATATTTTTCTTTTTTGTTTTTTCCCTGTAGGTTTTTATTTTTAGGTTTTTTTAAAGTCATTTTCTACTTTCGTTTCGTTTTTAGCTATATAAAGATGTCCTAAATGATTTGTAAAAGACCTTCCATAACTCTTTTAAATAAAAAGAATGAGTTTTCTCGTCTTGTGGATCCTAAAGTTTCTAGTTTCATCTTTCAAATTCATCGTTGCGAACTTGCTTCGATTTAGGCTTAACGTTTGCTGAATCTAGAGTTTTCGTCATCAAACTATATAAATAATAGCAGAACTTTCTCTCCATCTAAAGTGTACACGTCATCAAACTAATTTAATGATACAACTAACTAATATATTTTATTTTAAAATAAATTTAATCATATAGATATTCATATACACTAATCAATATTATTTCAACTAAATTTGTTAACATACATACACTAATCTATACTCCCTTTGTTCCTTATTAATCCAATTTCTAGAAAAAAATTGTTTCAAAAATAAAATTTTTTAGGTTTTCTATGTATTTTTATTAGTTATTGAATACTACTCCCTCTGTTTCTCAAATAGTGTTTTTCAAGAATTTAAAATTTGTTTCATAATATGTATCGTTTTACATTTTCAATATACATGTTTGGTAAAAGTTCCACTTTTATCCCTAATATATTAATGTAGCAACCAATCAAAAAATTATAGAGAGTATTAATAAGGGGTAAAACAAAAAATTAAATGGTTTTTTTAATTTGTGTGCAAAAAGCTTAAACGACTCTCTTTGAAAAACATGGAGGGAGTATTGGTTTATATTTATAGAAAATTGTTAATCACAAAACAATGCATTTATAATAAAGTTTAAATATGTTTTCTTGATATGTGTGAAAATATTAAAAATAGGATTAATTAGGAAAAAGTAAGTATCATTTCAAATAAATTCACTAATATATGAATATATATTTTTTTAATTTTTATTTACCTTATGCGTATGTTTTTCTTTTGTATTGCTTATGATTTACTTTTTTGTAATTGTTTGTTTTATTTTTGTCAAAGAAAAAGAGAATGTTATTTAGAATAAGAAATAGTAAAACATTCAATTTTAAATAAAAGTATGTGAAATAGATGATAAAATTATATCTAAATTTTTTATAACATTATGAAATAAGTTTTCATTAATGGTAAAAAGTTTATATAATGAGTTATCTTTATAATGGTATATTTGAATTAACAATTTTATATTGATATTAATAAATTATTTAAAACCTTTTTATAACAATTTAATATTGGAATTGAGGTAATAATGTAGTTTTGTTTCAAGGGGAGAAACCTAAACAAAAGTAATGATATAAAAATTATAAAATACTTCAATGATATATTAATTAATAATACACATACGAAAGACATATTTTTATTATTTGCAGAAAACTATGTTTTTTGCAAGCAGTCTTACATAAAGGAAGAGTTGCCTTTTCCAGTTTCATGCATTGATTTGGGACGCAATGCTGAGACCGGATAACTGGGATGATATTTGTTCAAGATGAATTATTATATTTTTCTGATTTAACGCAATCTGCAAAGAGTAATTAGAATTTCTACGGAAACCAGTTGCTGATTTGCGAGTAGGATTGTTTTACGGAAACCATTGAATGCATGTTAAGTATTTTCGAAACAATTAGGTTTAATCCATAGACCCTAATCCTTTTTTTTCTTGTTTGTTTTTGCAGCATTGATCATGTTTTAAATTGGTACGTTGCTGAACACGGACATGCTTTTCTTGGTGATGGAGAATTGGGAGCTCCTTTGGCTCAGGCTCTTCTTCCTCCACAAGCTGCCTGAGCTCAAGCTTTTCCTCCTCCACAAGCCGCTCAACCTCTTCATTCTCCACTAGATGCGTTTTACACAGCTGTTGCTAATATTAACATGGATGAGATCACGCGCCCTTCTCTGGTCGTCCTTGAGAGCGCTACGATAGACTTCCTTACCCATGTTCAAGCTCGAATGGATGAACCTATATGATTCCTAATTTCTTCTTGGGTTACGTTCCCCTTTGCTTTAAGTTCTCTCGAAGCTTACCGAAAGCTCGTGGAACGGTAAAACAATTAGAAAATTATAAAAACGAAACCATTCTTTTTGAGCAACAAAGAGCGGCATGTTTCAATCCTTTTCTCCATTACTTAGAAAAAGTGAGCCACCGGTTTTCAGGTACAAGCCTCCCCAAACCGTGCTTGCATTTTTCATTGCACACGGTTTTCTCTATGTATACATAGAAAACTCAGTTTCTTTGGTTCCTTATAACTCTTATACCCAATCCTTCAACCTCTTCTCTTGTAGTTGAAACATGTACCACGCTTTTCTTTTAGACCGGAGGAGAGACATTTGTGCTGGAGCAGTAACGAGTTCAGTTTAGTTGACGAGAAACGAAAAAGAAAGAGTATCAATGCTGTTTCTATTAGGAAGCAATTGAAATCAAATCACTAGCTTTTACCTGGTCACAAAGATGGCAGTTGGATTGCCCGGAGATGGAGGATTCTGCTTCAGCAATGAAGCATTTGGACCAGCTTTTGAAACATCATCAGAGTCACTTGCAGAATACACTTCAACCTCTTCAAGACCAAGTTGCCGCTTGATTAAGTCCATGTTACTCTTAAGGACTTCAATCTCTCCAAAAGGCAACCTCAAATTTAGAGCCTGAGTGCCAATAGATATCGCCTTATCCTTCTTGAATTTAAGGAAAGGCATGCAAAGCTTCTGAATTTGTTCAAAGTTTTCTGCTTGTCCCTCCTGCAATATCTCCCTTAGTTCTGCAAGTATCTCTGCATCAGGGGCAAAACGGCAGGTTCGTTTGTCAAATTTGCTTTGCAGAATTTTGAGGCAGTGAGCTTTCCATCCATCAAATTGCTCATTTACATATACAAGGCCTTTTAACTTCCCCTCTGGCACTGCTGGTACTTGAACACCTTTCTTAGCAGCCTTCTTAGAACCTAAGAGCTGTTTTTGTAGAAGCTTTCTCATTAAGACTATAGAATCTTGCAAATATTTGTTAGCACTCTTGAGAACCAAATCTGGCTCATTTGATGTTGGCCAGCCTGCTGTTACCACAGAACCTTCCTAATTCAAAAGTTTCCTCCAAACATTTTCTGCAAACTGGGGACAGATTGGTTCGAGGCATGTTTGCACATCCATAAATTTCAGTATCAAGTCATGGTTCATGTCGCCACTACCACAAGAGTCTATATTCATCTCGAGTAGCTTGTAAGTCGTAAAACCCATTCTTAAGTGCCTCCCTAAACAAACAATCTTTGTACGCTTTTCAGTCAATCTGATCACAATGTTCATGTCGTTTTCAAACACTTTATCAGCATATGTAGATGGAGGGACCGTTCTCAAAGAGGATTCAGCAGCCAGAACTTCTTCTATCCATGTGAGCTCTTTTGTCAGCCGCAAAATTGCAGCATTTGCAGTTTCAAATACAAAATTTGCAACATCAACACCATCACCAGCATCAGCCAAAGAAAACCTTGTAGCAGTAGCAGAAAATTCTTCAATAGCCTGGCGCAGGGTTCTGAAATTTCCAGTTGACTTTGACATTTTTTCAGAATTCAGCATAATGTGACCATTACATCTGATGCCACGTGGCCAGTTACGATTCGCCATTAGTGCAGTGTGGTTGTAGATAAAAAATGTCAAATGATTCTGAATCAGATCCTTTCCTGAAACTCGAAGATCTAGCGGGTACCAGTAATCAAATTCCTGCTTCATCTTACGTAAGAGAGCCGATGGAATATCAGATGATTTTGGGTATAGGCCAACAGAAGAGATACTCCCAAACTTCATCATTCATCTGCTGAGGGCAGATCAAAGACTTGCTACCTTTATACATGTCTCTGTCGTGGAAGATATAGGCAACTGTATAATAGGCCATATAAAGAGATAAGGATTCCACAAGGAATTGTTCGTCCCAGGGAATACGAGTTCCGAGACCAAAAGACCGTGAGCAAGCCCACTGATTGAGCCAGCTCAAAGTGTGCTCAAAACCATGCCTTGTTTCTTCAGAGTAGAGATTCATTTTTGATAAGCATTCCTCAGCCATTTTCCGCAATTCTAATTCACCGTACGTTATGTACCACTGATCTGTCAGAGCCACAACACATTCATCGCCCGATCTTGACATCACTGGCTTCTCAGGTTCACTGTATATGATTGCCTCACCAGTCTCTATGAGCTTTGTCTTGATAATGGGCTTGATTTCTTGAACTTTCCTACCAACAAACTCTCCAATAAGCATGATTCCTTCGGTGAACCCCTTCAGGTAAGTCAACCTCTTAGCCTCTACAAGCTTTTCCTTATCATTTTGACTTTTAATTTTCAGATCCAAGCAGACCTTTTCAGCAGCCCTATCCCCAAATTCCGGAATGTTGATAATCGGTAGGATATCAGAGAGAGAGGGTACCCACTCATCTTTCACACCATACTTGGCTTGAAGAGCAGGCTTTTTCTTTAAATCATGTAAAGCCATGTAATCATCAGGGACATCACTAGGCACACTGGTGACAATGCCAGTACCTTTGTTGGTCAAAATGGTCAACATGGGCAGAGCATAGATGATCTCGTTCACTGACAGAGGAGACCTCAAAGGGAGTCCAATCAGATCATACCCAGTCAACTCAACCAAGCAGGAAGGCTTCTGAGAGATCTTTGAGAAGTTCTGAGTAGGCAAGGTTGAGTGCAGCTCTCTCAGTAAGGATGAAAACATCAGTTTCACTAATTTCATAAGCTCCATATTTCCCATCAGGCAGTACCCAAGCGTTTGTTTGTCCATACATGGTCTCAGGCCTCAAAGTAGCTGCAGCCAAAAACACCTTCTATCCTTCCAAAGGACCAAGTTTCAGAGGAAATGGCTTCACTACTTCCATCTTTATGAGAGTATACTCTTGAGGCTGAATACCTTCACCAGTAGCACGGTCATGATCAGCACAAGGCTGGCCATCTAAAGGTGAGAATATCGTGTACCTACAATCTTTCCCATATATTTCAACTTGCGCATCTGCCACCTCACAAACACATCGAAAAAAGGATTAACATCCGTGGTGACAAACGACCGCCTCCAATCACAACCCAATCCATAAGTTCTAAGATCTTCAACAGCCAAAGGAGGAAAGTAATACAACCATTCATATGGATCTTGAAATCTTGATATCTCACTATCAGTAACACCAAAACTACGCATAATCTCCCATTGATAAACCTGTCCACCAGATTTCGCAGCCACCTTCGACTTTTTTCCTCTAAACTAATCCTCTAAACTGATCCGGTAAAGCCGGTGTATCACTTCTCTCCTCCTCAACTTCAGCAACTTCAGTATTATCTTCAACAGTGAACACAGGAGGGTTACCAAACTGTTGAATCTCATGCGAAAGCTTATCCGCCGAAGCCTTAATAGGCATACCAGTACAATGGAAACCAAAAGGAAGAAGAACATTGGCACCTCTAAGTCTATGGTAAGCAGAAGCAAAATCAACCTTGGAGAGTGAGAAAGCATGGCCAATGTGTAGATAACCATTCATATACGGGAAAGGGAAAGTTGAGAAGAACTTTTCTCCAGGATTTGGAAGATTCTCACGAGATTCAGCTTTGAATGCATCTTCAGCTTCCCACCATTTTCGAACTGCAACCTCAATCTCAAGAAGACGATCTCTCCCTGCGTAGCTTTTCGTTTCAGATGCCATTAAGTGACAGTGTCTGCCCGAAACAGAAAACAAACCTCAGCAGATCGAAAGAAGAGCTAATTGACGAGTCAAGAGAATTACAAAATGGAATTACCTTGGAGATGAGCCGAAACAAGTCCACCGCGAAAGCAATCGGAGATTTGATAGAGACTGAGCCACAGCGTGGGAGGAGATGAGCAAAGATTTCTAGGGTTTATCTTTCACTTTGGTTGTTAAATAAACGAAGGGGCTTTTTAGTAATTTGTTATTAAAAATATGAGAATAGATTCTTAAAGAAAATACATGGCCAAAGGAGCAACCGTGTTTTTTCCAAAAATAATAAAAAAACACGACAGTATCCTAATTCCTCTTTCGCAGAGTCGTATTCGTGAATGTATTTCTCACTTGCAAGAAGACGTTTTGTAAAGTCGAAAGATATGGAAAAGGAGTGAACAAGTGACCTGTGGATTTAATTTATATATTTCAATATACCAAACTTCTGTACAATATTCATTTCTCCTTCTCCTATTTATGCCCTACTAACAAAATTTGGTCAGAATGAGATTATTTTATTCGTGAAAATCTTCATATGGTGAAGATCCGCTTGAATAACCACTTTCAAATGTAGTGGTCTCTCTTGGAGATGACGGAAGCGATTCTCTTTGCTGAGAAGTTGAACCTAACGAACAAAAACAAATCATCAAGCTGAGTCAATGCACTGGGAGGCTTACAATAAAATTGCCAATGTGACGACGGTTTCACAAGATTCTCTACTCACCTCTTTGAGATCTTGGACGGAATTTCTTAGTGTGCCGTCTGAGGAGTCTTTTAGCTTTTGTTATAGTTAATTGCCGAGCAAAACTAGAAGATTCTACATCACTGTCACTCCAGTCCCCGTGGAACTCATTCTCTGCTTCAGCTCTCATAGTTCTCAAGACGAATGCTTTGGCCTTTCGTCTTTGGGTATTAAAGAGGCCTCTAATAGAAGTAACAAATCCATCACCTGCTCCATCACTTTGACGCTTAAACCATGTGACTTGCTGATCAGGTTTCCCAGTTTGATCACTGTCACTTAGATTCAGGTCATTGTCAGTTGACTCGCGATTGTTATGTGATTTGTCTTTGAATTTCTTCCCCTGATCATTTGAATTGAAAGAGGCTAGTTAGCTTTGCTTATCTTTTCCTCATATCGTAAACATCACACAAGATATTTCTTACCTGCATTCCAGTAACAGATTTCAGTACTCCCCAAATTATGTGCTTCTTAACACGGGAAAATAGTCTTCTCCAAGTACCCGTAAACTCAACACGATGAAATGTATCCATCAATAATTTGAGGTCATTTACAACAAATCTTGAGCCCTCATATGTAACTAGAAGCTCCACCTGAGTTGAAATGATGTAAACTAGTTAGTTAAAGCAAACCAATTTCTGAAATTTAATTTACTAAGTAGATGTAGAAATTAGCTAACTTACTTGACTAATTTTAATGTTGTGAAACTCCATCATCTTTCTAGGCCTGGATTTCTTCTCCTCGTGTGATTTTCCAGCCTTCTTTTCTTCATGAGAAGATCGGCCTGACTTGATAGGTTTTGTCTCTTTGAGCTTCTGTTTAGAGGGATCCTCCTGTTGTTCAATGGAAGATGACACGGTACAAGAATGAGCTTGTAGAACGAGTTCATTAGCTACGGATTCTGCAACATTTTCTTCCCTGTTCCTATCGAAAGAAGATGTTCTTCTCAACTCAGGAACTGAACCACCAGTGCTAAACCTGAGGTTTGATTTCTGCAAAGAGAATGCAAGTAAAATCAGAAAAAGAATGGTGAAAATTCATTCAAAACTTTGAAGTGCAGACTAAGGTGAAAGCATACTTGAACAGGGTCATTATTGCTTTGTGACTGCACTGTGGCTGAAGCTGGGAGAGCTGAAGAACTCACTCGAGATGCTTCAACATCTTTAATAGAGTGGCTAGTCGTTACAGAAGATTCATGACCTGCTAGCCCTTTCTTTACACGTTTTGAACCAGCTGTTGTCGAAATTTTCCAAACTTCCTGTAAGAGACAAGATTAACCAAAAAGCATTCATATAAACTTCATTTTTATCAGATTTTCATCTACAGGCTAAATTGTGATGTTATTTGTGACCTGTCGCCTTTGTGAATCCTGCTCTTCCTCTGGGAAGAAATACTCCCACATCATTCTGTACATTGTCTCTGTCAAATGGATTCTGAGAGGATAAATCTCCACCTACCAAATTTGCAAGAATTATCAGACAATTTAACACACATAATGGGTACGTTGGATCACTTGAGCAAATCGAGAAACAAATGACAAAAAAGAAAAAGAAAAACGCTTACATGGAAAAGCTCAAGAGGATAGTGTCCATCTTTTGGTGCTCCTTGCTGGGCATCCACACGTAGCATAAATTTCCTATTAATAACATTACATATCACTTTTAGTGAAATTCAACTTATCAAAACTGATACAAAGTTTAAGTGCCTTAAGTCTATTCAAACATATGTGGGACGAAGATAATCATGAAAAAGTAAAGAAGATATACATCACACTAAATAAGGTCCTTTATATTAACTACTAAGGATGAAAATCCAAAACGACGTTCAAAGTATATAATATGGAAAACAAAACAGGCACCGTAGATAACCATGTGAAGAAAACATACTTTCCCCATTCAGGTGGAGGATTCCATGCGGATAAAAGCATATCTGACTTTGCATTTGGTAGACAGTTCCTAACAACAAAGTACTTGGTGGTGAATCGAGCAACACCAATGTCTTTATAATCCCGATCAAAGTCATAAATCTGCATAAACAAATCCAAGTAAATATGTACTGACTTTTAACTTTAAAGCAACAGACTGCATGCATGCAATATTCCAAGTCATATGAACTACATAGATTGAGGAAAGATTCTAAACAAATTGCTGAGAAAGTTATTCTCATCATTTCATAAGCTAAAGAGTAATTAGCAAGTATAATGGTGATAACAAAACAGGATTCTTTGATACTTACCATGTCATTTATCTCTGCCTCAGCAAAGGATTTGCCATCTACAAGCATGCTCCATACAACCTTATTAATTTGCAAGGAAATGCACATAGCATATGATGGACTTTTGTTCTTCTCCTTCTCCATCAATCGCAGCTGTGCAGCCTTCTGCAGTGCCATTCGTAAAGATGCCGAAGCAGCCTTTCTAGACTTCTGTGCATATATGAGCTCTATCTTTAATCCTTGCACCTAAAACAAACAACCCAGAATTGCAACATCAACTATATAATGTCATAAAAAACAATTTCGCACAACCACTTTTAAGGATAGAAATGGAAGCCAAACAAAAAGCTGATGCTTAGAAAGAACAGAAATCTCTGCTGAAGAGTTGCATGCACAGAACACATTAGTTAATGAAACAAGTTGAGGCAATAACCAAAGAATCATGAAGCAAACTTCCTTCCATAGTCTTACCAGTAAAGATCTTTTAGTACTAATCATCCACAATTCACCTTTCCTGTCCATATGTGTGTCGTCCACATTATCAGAACAAGGAAACAATTTCCTAATATCATCAAGAAGCAACTTTCGTTCCCGCTCTTTCTCTTCAAGGTTGATCTTTGCAAGTTCTACTTCTTCAACTCCATATGGAACTACCTCATCAGCCTCCTCTTCAACATCTTCATCTTCAGTGGGACATTGGAGACTACTTTTCCGAGGCCTGAACCATAAAAGGATCTCCTTCTAAATTCTAGAAAATGTTCAAAAATATACAAAAAAGTATCTGAACTTTAACCCTAATCATCAGCGAATTGAAGTGGTATGGATTCTAATACTCACTTTGGAAGCCTAGCAAAGAGAAGGTTGGTCAAAACATCCAGCATCACCTGGAATTGGCGAGAAGTCATTGTAGCTGTTATATTGTGCGAATTAAAAGTAAGCTCTTTTAGTGGTTTCACCTGCAGGGGGCATATATAAGAATTAAGTTAATTCTCTGAAAAGACCATGAAATGAATGAAACCCATTTTTTTAGTTACATGACGGAATCAATTACATATGTACTTCAACATAACTACCCCTAAAAAGCAATGAAAATTCTGTGGTTTATAGAATCTTACTAAATAATATAGAGAACAATTTGGTTTTCTATCAGTTACTGTCAAGTTCAATTGCTATACACGGCAAAACCAAAAAAAGACCACGACGTCCAAATTAATTGCATGTCACTTAAATGAATCCATAATGTATACCAAAGAAAAACACTATAAGGAAACTTTAACCAAAGAAAAACACTATAAGGAAACGGTATTACCTTTAGATCAGGGGTTCCACCTTTGTGTCTAGTATACCGAAAATACATGTCACAGGGCATGAACACCCTTTCAAGTAGAGCCCCAGTACGCTTCACTTTTGAAGAGTTTCTGAAAAATTTTGGGAGCCACTGCAATCCAGCACCTGGGTCAACATCAGTAGGGGCAACATGGGCCTGCACATGCTCCAACATTACAGAAACTTCCATCCGTGTCCATGGCATTTCAGGACTGTATTCTGGAATTTGGACACTTCCATTGCCAAGAGCCTTCTCAATCACTTCCACACCGACACGCATAATGGAATGAAACGATCGTGCTAGAACACGACCGCTAACAGCAGCCAGCAGAAAGCGACCCTGGTATCCATCAAAATGAAGTTTATCAACAACTCAGCAAACTCCTTTAACACCCAAGACAATCACAAAGACAATTTTGCTGGTTAACAATATTCATCATGCAACTTGTCCAAATAATATATATTATGCCCATAGTTCTAATATATCCCTAGAGAAGTTTGAATGCTGGCTAGGTAAACTTAATCACCCAAGACCCATTGTGGTACAACACTTTAAAATAGGCAATGGTGTTAATTGTGCATTCTTACGCTGTAATAGTTACTTACATTAGCTTCTTCTGAGTGAAGATTAAACTGTGGCTCAATGACATTCACCATGAAGTGACGAGTCCCATCTTCCTCAGATTCACTAGTCTCAACTTTACCTTGTTATACATCCAGGTAAAAGGTTCATAAGTAAATGATGCATTGAAATTAAATTTCATTATATTAAGAAATTCCAGTAGTTTGATAAAGTTGGAATAAGAAGAAAATAAATCAAGATATAGTGACATACCAACTCTATCATCTGATTTCTCAGTTTTCATTGAGTGTGATGGTGATGAAAGAGGTCCTGCCATCTCCATAGGCTGAGAAGAGAGGTTTCTTCCAGGGCTAGCAGAACATCTCAACGTTTCCCCTTGATGCGTTTCTGGACAAGATTCTTTTTGGCTTTCTTCAAGAATCTTCCTCTGTGTATATTGACGAGAAGGAGAAGGTTTAGGAGGTTCAAATGCTTTTGATATTCCACCAACAAAAGACCAAACAGCATCCCTGTTCTGTATCGTCCACAGGAGTTTGAGGCCATAAACAAAGACCCGCTGACAATTGTCAGCGATGACAACATTGTATCCATCATCATCACTAGGATCTGACCGTATGTGTTCATCACTCTCACTTCCACTCTCAAACTCAGACCACACATACGTCATCTCAAGATTTCTTCTTCCAGCCTCTTGCCATGCCAATAGTCTTTCAGAATCTGCTTTTGGGGCCTGCCTTCGGATTGTAAAATAATCAGATGATAATAGAAACCCTTCATCTTGATGCTTCTCATCCCTCTTATGGTCCTTCCCAGAGTGTACTCTGTCTATCAAAGGATTCTGTGAGCTTTTCCTCGAAAAATGAACGCTTGCTGGAACGCAAGGATGCTCATCTTTGTTAATAAATGCCTTAGGTACATGAAGATCAAGACCCTGATATACAAGGTCAAGTGCATCCCGCTTGCATTCAAATGTATACTTTTGTTTCCCGCGACTATAGCCTAATTCATATTTCAGCTTTGTCATGTTAAAGGTCAATCCTTTGGCAGGGTCATCAGAGTCCCAGGGCATGTACTTTATGAGGGAAGGAGTGGCATCTACACGGAGCATAAATTCAGTCATCACCTTATCTAGAGATAAGTTTCCTGATCTCGCTACTCTTGCTACTCCAAACCTAGGCCATCTAGAGAAAGAACGTAACTTGTGAGGAGGATAGTAATTCATACCCCAGAACTTAAGTATCCATGCCAAATCATGAGCTCCAAGATTCATTGTCGGTGATGCACACGATATACTCTCAGGTTTGTCTTGCAGACTGTAGACAGTTCCACTGTCTGTTGGGTGCTCAGTACTTGAGGAAGACTGCTGAAATTTTTCAGGTCTAAGGGAGAAATTCCACCGAAGCGAGAGTGATGTTGATCTGAACGGATCAAAGACCTTCTCACGAGGGTTTCCTTCAGTTGGAAACGCATATAGGTAATGATTCAAAGAATTTCCAGACTCGCATTCCCAGTCCATTGTAACTTCGAGATTAAATACTGGGGCTTCAATGAATGCAGGTCCAGAGGTGTCGATTGGAACTTTCAAAGAGTGTCGACTGATCAAGCTCTCCAGACTGCTCAATTTCATCCTAAAGTCTTTAGCATTGACAAACACACGACCATCTGACTGCTGAAGTTCAATAGGACCAGTCACTATTTGAAGTTTATCAAGACTCTCATATGGATCTGTTGTAGCAAGAACAGCCCACTTTGATTCAGAAAAAGATAAAGTGATATTGCCATGAATGTAGTTTCTCATATCATCCCACCATGGTAAGCTTCGTTCCTTTTTAGCAACCTGTGGGACACCTGGATTCCTAGGACTCAAATTAGCTCTACGAAGAGCCACTGTGAAGGCATAGCTAATGTCTGCAAAAGCTGGTTCATATCCAACTCCAAATGAAACTTCTCCTTGTTCAAAGTGTATGCGCAGATCTGAGTATGTCTTCATCGGCGGAGTTGTCCCACTGGCTGACCGAAACATTCGTACTTTTCTCCATCTGCCTACAAAGACGTCTTGGGAAATTTGTGGCTGGAAACACGTTGCCTAGATTAATAGAACAATTACAAAGACTCAAACAGTCAGTCAAGTGAGATCATAACCAGAAAACGGCGAGTCCAGAGTGCAGAGAGAGAGATGGATCGACATGCTTGTATATGTTTATAAATAGAGAAAGGGAGAGATAAGATTCAGCAATTTAGGCCCTACGACAGGCAGGGGGATAATAGGAACATTTTGTATGCCTTTTAGAATCTCAGAAAGATAGTTTTCTCTCTGGAATTTAAACACTAAGGACGTGGAGGTTGACCTCTATTCAGTTTCAATGTCTCTACATGCTTTGTCTGCACAAATATGAATTCATCGTTAAGATGAACTAAAATACTACAACTATAAGCGATCACAGTCCCCAGCAAATGCACAACTCAGTTCTATCGTTCAAAGAAGAAACAAATCCAAACAAGCATCCAGTGGACGACAAGAAAAAAAATATTGATCTCCCACTAACAAGAAGCATTTATGTTCCAAGTAGATGGAGGATGAGGTGAGAAACAATCTTGGAGGTACCAATGGTTGTAAATAAACTTTCAATCGAGTTAAGGTGATAATCCATAGTTTTCTGGGGGAGGAAGATACTCAAAACCACTAAAATGTGTTATGAAGCAAAAAATAGTAACTGAGCAGATCATTAATACTGAAATCAAAGCTCCCTGATAATAGGTCAGCTACTACCATAATTATGCTTAAGAACAAACATAATAGCACAGGAAAAAAATTATTAACACAAAGATCAATCATAGAAGAGAGGTATAAACAATAAACGGACAGCATGGGAAAGGATAACAAGAATATAACCATACCTGCTGAGCAAGCACGATACGACCTTCACATTTGCCAGAAGTGCCAGAGAGAAGAGGAAGTATGTAATTTCTTAACTGAACTACCAAGCTTCCAGTGTTCAAATAAATATTGCTGCCATATAAACGAGAAAAGGGTATGTTGTTTTCTTGACAAATAGGATCAAGCTTCTTCAAGACTTCTATCAAACCAGCATCACCATCATGAACAGCCGTCAAGCTTAAATCAAAATCTGTGGCACAAACAGAAAGAAGAGAGGTTCTAGCAGCACTTGGCTTAAAACCTGCTTGGAATCCCTCCCTACAGGCACCTGAACCCTCTGAGGGAACTAAACCTTGGCATGCCTGATAATATGATCGAAACGACCGTTTATGAATCTCTTCCTTCACTTTGTTAATAGCTACAGGATCCTCAACATCAATTTCAGCCCCATCAAAAAACATCTTTCTTTCATCTGAAGGATCACTTGTTTCTGCACCTTTAGGAGACTGAGTAGCTTTGTGAATAAAATCTTCAAGAAATTTCAATCTTACAGCCAACTCGCAGGCTTCCTTCTTCACCAGCTGATAGTGTTCATCAAGCCAACCCTGAATTGGTTCATCCTCAATATCTGCAGTTAGCCTGCGTATGCAAAATCTTATGCGGCCGAATTTTGGACTAGATTTCGTAGGCTTCGAGCTTTCTCTCTTTCCTGAAAAAATGTTTATATTTTTCGCTACAGTTATAAGTTTCAAACCTCGCAACATCTCTTCAATAGAATCATCTATGGCACGCAACTGTAGTTTGTATGGCATGCAAATATGCACATCAAGCCCTTGTACTACCCAATCCCACGGACCACCCGTCCTTACAGGGACTGCATCAGATAAATTGGGAGAACCAGTAGGGATTCTTGATATTTGAATTCTTGTAGTTTTAAAAACTCGAGATCCATTAAAATCAAGCATAAGCCCCTCAAGAAGCACTCCTATACAGGCATTCTCAGAAAAAATTGATTGTGCCTCCAACTTAATCTCCACCCCATCTCCTACCACAGCTGATATCGTCAATGTTTCCACATCAATAGCAAACATAGACTCCTTTTTCTTCTCCTTGTCAACAGAATTGGACTGATTTAATTTTTCACTCACGCCATCTTTCACACTAGAGATGCCTTTGTTGCACTCACTTGCATGTTCTTTAAGCCTTTGTGCAGATACCAGGGATCTCAGCCGCAAAAACAGTTCATAAAAAGATATATGGACGTCAGGTTCCCAACCTAGGTAAATATCAGTAGCACTGAAGAGAGAACAAACACCAATTTCATTAAGACCACCGGATCGACATACAAGCTTTGCATTGTGCATATCAAACAATGTGACATTCGAACAAGGCTTATGCTCCTCCAGATACTCCTGGTAGATGGATTTTGCTCTTACAACTTCCATTTGAGTTGAGTGTTTATCCTTGTTGAGACAAAAGCTAAACTGTGATATTTCAAGAGAGACTGAGTACTTCAGTCTTTTACAATCTTCAGGAGCAGTAGATAGTATGCTTGCAGTGCGTGGTGTGCCGTCAGCCAATGAACTAAATGCAACCCGACCACCTTGTGATCCATAATTGACGGATTTAGGATTGTCAATAATTGTATTATCCAATCCTGTATCATCAAAGAAATTTACACAGCAGTGTTCAAGATTAAGGTTCACATGCCTAGTTCCTTTCCCAGATGATTTGGATAGTTGCACTTCTCCAGTCTTATTCGTCTTTTTGCTGGTAACAGACAATGTCTTAAAGAGAGCTTTGAAGGACATAGCATTTGTAATGAGAGATTCAACACGCTGGAAAGAAAAGTAAATACCCATTCCCGTCACATCTACTGAGAGTACCAATTTACTTCTGACACCAACCTCATCAAATGATGTCCTATCTCTTCTTCCCCAATCCAAGCTAACCTTTGCTATATGCATTAATGAACCAGAGTTTGGCTCTATTCCTAAAAGGTTTTCTTTAAAGCATTCTTGGTACTCATCTGCCAAATGCAGATTCAATTCACCAAGTTCAACATGTATTGATGTGCCCATATTCGAAATGTTGTTTGCAAACACATGTGATGACTGCGAACAAAACTGCATACAGAACACCAAGAACAAAATTATGTTTAGCATTTAGTAAAAAAATTCATATGTTGTGCAAAAAGATAAAGAACTAAACAATCAAGCATGTGAAAGGTTTATGGCCCTATCTTACGACTACAGATTAAGTTCATGTATGAAGTCTAAAACTAACAATAATTATGGCAGATAAATATCTAGTAAAAATGAAAAAAATGGGATGTACAGCACGATGGCTTTGATACATGTCCAACCACTACAGATATACTTGGATAAGTTACTTACATGATACACAGGAAAATCATCAACACCATAAAGCATGACAGTCATTTCTGGGGCTGAAACTGTGCCTGTCCACATAATGGCTTTCACATCAGCTGCTTTTGATCTTTTGACAGTGTGAGTTCCCCCTTGAAGCACCAGTTTTCTCTTTTTCAAGAAATGAAAGCGCAACCATGGCTGTAGCCTAGAAATTAATAGATTACATCTGGTACCTCCCATCTTTATATCAACTTCAGCTCTAACAGGCAGGACCGGCTGAAAGAGAAGGTAACCATCAAGATAATATGTAACAGCATAAACTTACGTAGCTTACAAAAGTATAATTCAAACTGATGCATACCAACATAACATACTGTATGTTTTTCATACATGCATAAATGCCTAACTTTCACAAACCAGAGTAATTAGTCAAAAGCAAAGAACCTTGAAAGATAGAATTATATAATGTCATGGCTTTCATACCTGAAGTGGGATGTAGATAAAAGAGACCACATCGACTTTCATGATCTCTAAAATAGAGGACTCAGGTTCTCTAAAAAGCTGCAAAGAAACATGAAAGCATGGCATCAGTGGAACATAATTTGGAAATCAAATCTTTGAAAAAACTTCCATAACACAATCATACATGAATCTCGTTGAGTTCCATCTGAACATCAAGACGTGTACTCTCCCCTGTGTCTTCAACAGATTTTGATTTAACACTCCTCAGTTGAATTCCTGTGATGTTACTCTCAGCAAGAAGATCATGTTCTCGATTCACACATCTGACATCTAGTTTGGGTAAACCGAAGGAAACCTGCTCAGTATGACCATAACACGATCATACATAAACCGAAGGTCTGTATGGCCAAATCTATACCAAAACCATCGATATGATTGGAATGTAGAGATATAACAATTCATTGGTAGTAACTCCAAACAAATAGATGCTTTTGAGCAGTGGATCCTCTAAAATGATAGCATCTTGGCTGATGGTACTACATAAGAATGTACTTCATAAATACTATAAATGCCAGTAAAATTTTTCAAAAGGAAACTAATAAAATTATCGCAGGAACCAACTTAAAGAAGAAACATTGAAATGAAGACTGATGAGGTTCAAGAATCTCTACTCTAACATATCCAAAAAACAACGACTTAACATTCTATATATCAGAGTAATCTTTTCAATATTGCAGACTTATAGAAGACACATAAAATCTTTGGCCAACTAAGAGAATATAAACTTTTTACAGAACTACACACAGAAACAGCCGAGTCACTGTCCATTAAGCCAACTGACCTTTTCAGGAAAAGATGGAGAATACTTTGCAAGTGCTGCCAGCAGCTGTTGCTCTTTAGGAGGTTTCTTGGCAGATGAGGCAGCAGTAGATGACGTTTTAACTTCATCTGAATAAACTGAAGCTGATGATTGTTTGGTCTTGGGAAACGAATCCTCATCAATATTTAGAACTACATCTCCGGATACAACTTCCACGTTTCGTATAACAATACCTGCTGCCCTAAATTCAGAAGAAAAAAACAACAACAAAAATGGCAATAGTGAGCAAACCACTGATGAAATCTAGATTTATCTTCCGTAACATAAGGGCACAGCCATCTTAAAGGTCGCAGAGTACTCTAGACAGTGCAAAAAATTCCTAAAACGTTCTAAAAATTCATCCAATTAAGGAGGATTTACTTCATGTAAGAACCAGATAGCAATGACAGTACCTGTCATGTCCAAACTCAGTAGAAAAAGAGAGTTCATCACAAAAAAAAGCAGCAGAGGATCTGTCTGGAGAGGCAGAGGACGCTTGGAAAGCAGGACATCTTTCAAAGCTTGAGTTATAGGAATGATCAGTAATCATGCGTGATTCATTTAAGTGAACCAGAATTGGTAGAACATTCAGCTTAACATATAGATTTGGCTTTGCCCCACCATCCTTAGATATATCTAACTTCAGCTCCTTGAGTTCCACAATCACCTTTGGGGTCTGCATATCACATAGGTTATTAAAAAATGTTTTCCCGAGAGAAGTCCTTATTCAAGAGAAATTAAAGCTACATAAGAAATTTGGAACACGATAGTAAACCAAATCAATTACCTTCACAACCATATCTGCGACAGAAACTGAAAGAAACCTTGCAACATTAGCCACCACCATCCACTTTCCCCTGCCTGAAGTACGAGACTTATGACTTTTGGCTTTCTGTGAATTTGTTGTTGAAGTTGTGGACCTCATCACAATTTCAAGATCACATATCAAGACTTGTATTTTTGGGTCTCTAGAAAGAAAACCAACACCAAGTTTGACCAAGGACTGGCGTAAGCTTAGTTTAATTTCACCAGCAGATACCGACTCAATAGCACCCTGGAAAACACTCAAATCAGCAGCAAATCACCCTCGAACAAAACACTAATTTCTCAAAAAACTATAAGCCAATAATGAAACACAATCGACCATGCAAAAATGAGACAACCACAGTATCAACCCCAAAGAAAATAAATAATGAAAGAATGACAGATGAAAACTACTACATTGATCTGATTCAAGCTTCTACAGAAACATTCTTTCTCAGCTACAGCCAAAATACAACTACATCCATTATATTGATCAGATTCAAGCTTCTACAGAAACATTCTCTCTCAGCTACAGAAAAACACAACATCCACTACATTGATCTGATTCAAGCTACTATAGAAACACTTTCTAAGCAACAGAAAAAAAAAATACTACATCAACTACATTGATCTGATTCAAGCTTCTAGACAAACATTCGTTCTCAACTACAGAAAAAAAAAAGACGTTCAAAGTAATCTCTTCCTCGACAACAATGCTTTAATGACTATTTAAAGAAATTTTCAGGTCATGTAGAGTGCTCACCTTTTCAAACTTCACAGTGACATCCCTGAGGCATTTCCAACCGCCAACACGAAACACAACAGATGCTCCCAGAACCCGACTAAGTATCCAAGCAAACAACCTGGAACAAAGTCTGGAGAGGAAATTTGAAAATATTAGTCATTAACTTACCAATAGATCAAGTAGATTACACCAAACAATTGAAAGGAAACACTTGGAATGAGCTACTTCGAACTTGTCTAATCAGCAGAACTAGAATCAACTCTTTATCTCAACTAGCATAAACTGATTCAAACTTATTTCATCAGTAGAACTAAGATCAACCTCATAATTCGAGTAGAGAACAGAAATTTTAAACACAATGACTCACATGAAGATCATCCACAAAACTATAGAAATAATCAGAAACCCAAAGAAGAACTTAGCAGGTGAAGCCGCCATAGCCACCGCCGCCAGAGAAAGAAAGAAACTAACTGCGCCGGATAAATTGCTAGTCTCACCCACCGCCGGCACTAAAACAAAAGATTTCAAAGCAAAACACCATTTCACTTCCAAGTCCAAGATGAAAAACGCTAATCGTTTCAAAATCAATCAAAATGGTGAGTCTAAAGAGCTGCTGCCATAGAAGAAAGATCCGATCGGAGAGGTTTTTGACAGTAATCGCTAGAGAGAGAGAAAGAGACTTTTTGGCTGAGCTGATGGATGACCCATGTGTGACCGGTGACGAAAGTCGAGGGTGGTAGGATCTAGTGTGCTAAGGTCTACCGTAAGGTCGGTGGAGTTAAGACGCTTGAGATGTCTTTGTACTGAGGGGAGTAAATTTCCAACTGTATCCCTTGGGATTCGAATCCGAGAGGTCAGAGAGCTATAAACCTGTTTTAGCTTTTTAGGTGACTCTTCTAGTCAACTATATTATTGATTTTCATCACAACTTTAATTCAAAGTAAATATTCAATTAAAGTTTAAAATTACGGTTCCGAAATTTGAAGTTTAAAATTTTCCTAAATGTACTATTGTCTTTTTTATGTAGAAATTTTAGCCAAATAATAAACCAAAATACTTTATTACTTTCTCTGTTTTACTATATTAGATGGTTTATAAACTTTTTTGTTTTAGTTTATTTTATTTTTTCAAATTTTAATGTAAAAAGATATATTTATTGATCTTTTCTGACATTCCTGTAGTATTTTACACCATTGAGTGAACTGTTTAAATTATATTTTTAACGTAGAAAAAAACAAACAAAAAATACATCTAATTTATCATAATTTCTTAAATTTCACACTTTTAGCTAAAAGAATCAAATAAATTAAAACCAATGGAATAGTATTAAGAGTATTTCTATTAACTCTAAGATCTCTTAAATATTTTGATCTTCAGTTAGTGTAACGAAGATAATAAATAGTTGTTCTCTCTTCTCGCCATTCCATCTTCTATTTAAACCTCCTTGTTTCTAATTTACCGTCTCATTCGAATCTTTCTAATGGTGGTACACTTATCGTCGGGCGTACACCACAATTTTCTTCATTATTTTTATCTCTTTTTGAACCTTGATCTATTCTCCAAAATCTTCCTATGACGAAGATCCACTTGAGTCATCACTTTGAAATGCAGTGATCTCTTGTGTAGATGATGGAAGTGATTCTCTCTGCTGGGAAGTTGAACCTAAGAAGAAAAAAGTCCAACGAGAAGTGAACATATGACAATAAAAATGCATGAAAGTTATAGAATGACATCTTATTTATGCCCAATGTGACTTTTTAATTGGAACCTACATATAGTGACCACTTTCTTGGAGAGTTAATATGTCAAACCATGCCATGAACCATTCTTATATGTAAAGATCTATAGCAAATAGTTGCTAATGTATTGGTTCTTTTCAAATTGCTTAGTCAAAATTATTTTAAGATATATGAGAAGAGTTGAGGTTTCTAGATCACCTATTTGACATCTCGGACTAAATTTCTTAGTGTGACGTTTGATGAGCTTCTTAGCTTGTGTTATAGTTATTTGCCTAGCAAAAGGAGAGGATTCTACATCACTGTCACTCCATTCCCCATCGATGTCATCCTCCGCTTTGCCTCTTTTAGTTCTCAAGACAAACGCATTAACCTTGTCGCGCCTTTGGGTATTGAAGAGTCCTCGAATAGAAGTAACAAATCCATCACCTGCTCCATCATTTTGAGGCTTAAACCATGTAACTTGTTGTTGATCAGGTTTCTCTGTTTGATCATCGTCACTTAGATTCAGGTCATTGTCACTAGACTTGTCTTTGAGTTTCTTCATTTGAAAATCTTTGAACTTCTTCATCTGAAAATTTGGTTTGAAAAAGACTAATTAACTATAATAACACCCACAAACAGGACATGGGGGAGACTTTTGTTCTCGTGTTAAGAAACACATAATTTGGGGAGTACTCAAGTCTGTTACTGGAATAAAGTATGAGGTGTGAGGTCATTTACAACAACTCTTGAGCCCTCATAGGTAATTAGAAGCTCCACCTGAGGTGAAATGATGTATATCCACTAAAGCAAACAATTTATATGAGTCTCTATTTCGGGTTTCAGGACGGAAAGTTTTGGAATAAAGGCCGAGACCGGGTACCCAAAAGTACTATCCGAAGTATTCTCTATAAAAAATGAGATGGGGTTAAAAAAAATGGGTAGAAAAAATCAATATTATTTTGGGTAAATTGAAAATTTTCGAAAAATTATAGATTTTTTTTGAAAATTAATTTCTAGAGATTTTTAAATATTTTTCGAATATTCGGTTACCATATTCCAATACCCTATTGTTTCCGTACCCATTGAAATAAATTTAACAGTCCTGAATGGGAAATTATTTGAATGAGAACGGTTATAAGACGGAAAATTAAAGACGGCTATGGGTAGAGATGGGAATCCGTCTCATAATGGATAGTTCTACCAATTTTTAACCTTAAATTTACGAATGGGTCCTAGATCTGAACCAACTTACCTGACTTATTTGAAATATTTGTGAAACTCCATCATCTTTCTAGGCCTAGATTTTGCAGTCTTCTTTTCTTCATGAGAAGAGCCACCAGACTTGACAGGTTTTGTCTCTTTGAGCTTCTGTTTAGAGGAATCTTCATGTTGTTCAATTGTACAAGAACGAGCTTGTAGAATGAGTTCATCAGCTACGGATTCTGCCACGGTTTCTTCCCAAGTCTTATCAAAAGAAGATGTTCTTCTCAACTCTGGACCTGAACCACTAGTGCTAGACCTAAGGTTTAATGTATTTGATTTCTGCAAATAAAATGCGCAAAAAGAATACTTGAACAAAATGACTGCACTGTGGCAGAAGCAGAGGTAGCTGCATAATTCACTTGAGATGCTTCAACATCTTTAATTTTCCAAACTTCCAGCATGAGACAAGGTTAACCAAAAAGCATTCATACATACTTTTTTTTTCTAATAACCAGATTTTCATCTACAAGATAAATTGTGATGCTATCTTAACTTGTGCCTTTGTAAATCTTGTTCTTCCTCCGGGAAGAAATATTCCCACATCATTGTGTACATTGTCTCTGTCAAATGGATTTTCAGAGGATAAATCTCCACCTAGAAAATTCGTACGTCACACAGCAAATGGTATTTTTATTCGTCTTTAATAGTCACACTATCATCGCAAATTAGCAACGATATTGGTCATCGCAAATTCATCTTAAATAGTGACAAATTTACGATGATATCACATTTGCGACGAAATATTTTCAACTATTTGATGTCGCTGCAAAATCGTCTCTATTTTAAATTCTGTGACGATTGCATTTGTAGCAATTTTTATGTTTTCTTGTAGTGGATTGTCATAACATAAAATCTATTACCTAAATAGAATACTATTAGCATGCTTATGCATGTCGCTTCTTCAAAATCCACTACAAACAATGGAAAACACGCAAATATACTTACATGGAAAAGCTCAAAAGGATATTTTCCATCTTTTGGCACACGTAACATGAATTTCCTACAAAAAAAAAGTTAAAGATCACTTCTAATGAAGTTCACTTATCACTTATCGAACCTTTTTTTTAAGGTGCATAGTTCTAGCCCTACGGTTCTTTTCACTTCTCTTACTCCGTCAATACCTTTTCCAATGCAACTAAGAAAACATCATTCACAATTATGTGATATGGAAAATATACAAGAACGATAGATAAGAATGCAATGGAAACGTACTTTCCCCAATCGGGTGGAGGATCCCATGCTGATAAAAACATATCTGACTTTGCATTTGGGAGACAGTTTCTAACAACAAAAGACTTGGTGGTGAATCGTGCGACACCAATGTCTTTATAGTCCCCATCAAAGTCATAAATTTGCATGTATAAATCCAATTACATAACATAAGTAAACTGAGACATGATTCTATCATTCCATATTCTAAAGAGTAAGTAGTAAGTATGATTGTAAATAAGTAAACATGATTCTTTGATGCTATCACTTCATAGGCGTTGGAGTAAGACTAAACGCATAAACTTACCATGTCATTTATCTCTGCCTCAGCAAAGGATTTACCAGCTTCAAGCATGCTCCAAACAACCTTATTATATTTGCAAGTAAATTCTCATAGCATATGATGGACTTTTGTTCTTCTCTTTTTCCAACAGTCGCAATTGTGCAGCCTTCTGCAACTCCATTCGTAACGATGCAGAAGCCGCCTTTCTAGACTTCTGTGCATAGAAGAGCTCATTCTTTAATTCTTGCACCTAAAACAAACCATCAAGAATTGTAACGTCAACTCTCTATTGTCACAACAAAATAATGCTTAGTTAATAAAAAAAAGTTAAAGCAATAACCAAAGAATCATGAAGCAACTTTTCTGCCATTAAAGAACTAAAATTTGAGTCTCGGCTCTTTCTTTCGATTGATTGATAGAAACATTAATGGCTTTCGATTGATTGATAGAAACATTAATGGCTTTCGATTGATTGATAGATACTTTTACTTCACATAATCATCATAATGTAGCATCTAAACATACTTCCTTCTGTAGAATCTTACCAGTATGGATCTTTTGGTACTAATCATCCACAATTCACCTTCCCTTTCCATGTGTGTCATCCATATTGTCAAAACAATGAGACAATTTTCTAACATCGTCACGAAGTAACTTTCGATCCCGATCTTTCTTTTCAAGGTTGATTTTTGCTAGTTCTACTTCTTCAACTCCATATGGAACTACCTCATCAGCCTCCTCTTCAACATCTTCATCTTCAGTGGGACATTGGAGACTACTTTTCCGAGGCCTTAATCATAAAAGGAACTGCTTAATGCAGAAAATGTTTGAAAAATAAACAATTTTTTTTATTGAGGTTTGAATACTCTGGAAGCCTTGCAAAGAGAAGATTGGCCAAAACATCCATCATAATCTGGAATTGCCGAGATGTCATTTTGGCTGTTATATTGTGCGAACTAAAAGTGATCTCTTTCACTGGTTTCACCTGCAAGGACATAAATAAGAATTGAGTTACTTTAAAGAAAATAATAATTAGATTACTTGTCTAGGAAGAACCTGAAACAAAAGAAACTTATAGAAAAATTCATAGAAAAATCAAAGTTGTGCAGCTAAAACTATAAGGAGATGTTGTTACCTTTAAATCCGAGGTTCCAGCTTTGTGCCGAGTATATCGCAAGTACATGTCACAAGGCAAGAAAACCCTTTCAAGTAGAGCCCCAGTACGCTTAACTTTTTGGTGGTTTCTTCGAATTTTTGGGAACCACTGTAAACCAGCACCTGGGTCAGCATCAGGGGGAGCAACATGAGCCTGCACATGCTCTAACATTATAGAAAGTTCCCTTCGTTTCCATGTCATATCAGGACTACATTCTGGAATCTGGACACTTCCAGTGCCAATGCCAAGAGCCTTCTCAATCACTTCCACACCAACACGCATAATGGAATGAAATGATCGTGCTAGAACACGACCACTAACAGTAGCCAGCAGAAAGCGACCCTGGTATCCATTAAATTGAGTCAGAATACTCCTTTTTACACCCAAAACAATAACAAATCCAGTTTTTGTTGGTTAATTGTGTTAAATGCGGATTCCTACGCGGCAATAATTACTTACATTACCCTCTTCGGAGTGAAGATTAAACTGTGGCTTAATGACATTCACCATAAAGTGTTGAGTCCCCTCTTCCTCAGAGTCACTGGTCTCAACTTTACCTGGTTATATAGATACAAGTCAAACGTTAATAACTAAATGATATATTGAGAGTAAGGTAACAAGTTCTATGCCACTCTAAAACCAACATTAGTCATTAAATCTAGATATACCAACTCTGTCTTGATGCGTTTTCGGACAAGATTCATTTTGGTTTTCTTCAAGAATCTTCATTTGTGTATACTGACGTGAAGGAGAAGGTTTAGGAGGTTGAAACACTTTCGATATTCCACCAGCAAAAGAACGAACAGCGTCCCTGTTCTGTATCGTCCACAGGAGTTTAAGGCCATAAACAAAGACCCGTTGACAATTTTCAGCATTGACAACATTGTATTCATCATCATCATCGCTAGAATCTGATCGTATATGTTCATCACTCTCACTTCCATTCTCAAGAATTCTTCTTCAAGCCTCTTGCCATGCTAATAGTCTTTCATGATCAGCTTTTGGAGCTTGTTTTCTGATTGTAAGATAATCAGAAGACAATAGAAACCTTTCATCGCAGTGATGCGTATCTTTATCAATAAAAGCCTTAACAACACGAAGGTCAAGAGCATCACGGTTGCATTCAAGTGTATATTTTTGCTTCCCACGACTATAAAATAATTCATATTTTAGCTTTTTCAGATTAAAGGTCAATCCTTTGGCAGGGTCATCAATGTCCCAAGCATATACTTTATTAGGTAAGGAGAAACATCTACATGGAGCATAAGCTCTGTCATCACCTGATCTAGAGATAAGCTTTTTTGTATTGCAACTCTTGGAACTCCAAACCTAGGCCATGTGGAGAAGGAACGCAACTTGTGAGGCGAGTCCCAATTCATAGCTCATAACTTAAGTATCCATGCCAAATCTTGAGCTCAAAGATTCATTGTTGGTGATGCTGAGAAGTTCCACTGAAGCGATAGTGATGTTGTTCTGAACGGATCCAAAACATTCAAAGCATTTTCAGACTTGCAATACCAATTCATTATAACTTCAAGAGTAAACACCGGGGCTTCGAAAAATGCAGCTCCAGAGGTACTGTGTGGAACTTTTAAAGAGTGTCGACAAATCAAACTCTCAAGACTGCTCAATTTTATCTTAAAATCTTTAGCATTAACGATAACACGACCATCTGACTACTGAAAATCAATAGGACCAGTCACTATTTGAAGTTGATCTCGACTCTCGTATGGATCTGTTGTAGCAAGAACGTTGTTTCTCATATTATCCCACCAAGGTAAGCTTTGTTCCTCTTCAGTGACCTGTGGAGTAGTACCAAGAGCCACTGAGACAGCATAGCTAATGTCTGCAAAAGCTGGTTCAGATCCAACTCCAAAAGAAAATTCTCCTTTTTTAAAATGTATGTGTAGATCTGAGTATGTCTTATTTGGCGGAGTTGCGCCACTAGCTGACCGGTAGATTTTCACTTTTCTTCATTTGCTTACAGAGACATCTTGAGAAATTTGTGGTTGACCATAACTTTTGCACTTTTCTTCATCTCCCCAGTTTAAGATAACAATAACAACATACTTCTTATTAACATACTTGTATATGTAACGAACCATAAAAGAGAGGTCATAAACAATATAGTAACATACCAAGAAAATAATGATACTTGGTGATAAAGAGGTTTTAGGTCATTCAATTAACTTAATTAATATGTTATTGAGCACATAGGATATAGAATCCTCAAAGAAACTAGTAACTAACGACACAAAAAATGCAAGTTATGTCTCAATCTAAGTGAATAAAAAAGTTTGTGTTTGTGAAACCAAAGTTAAAAAATAACTAAGGAGGAAAAATAGAAAATTGGTTTTCGAAAATGCAAATAAAAGAAAACGAACACTTAGAAATGAAATAGATGACAATCAAATGTAACACAGGAGCTTAATTTACTTTAATAAACTAATCAATCGGTCTTACATCACTAATCTAGATTAATCCACTCTCGTTGTACTAATATCTTCACTAAACATTCCACAATCAATAACTCTCGTTAGCTATCGAATGATCAGTGAATATTATCATCAAGTCTAACTAACTACTAAACACTTTAATCATCAATTCTCATTGACTAGGAATGTAAATCACTTAATATTTTGGTTCCAACATTTCATCGAACACCTTGTGGGTGTGAAAAAATGTTTAATTCCTAAACTAGCAAGATCAAGGCTAATCTAGCATTAACAACACCTATTAAGCATGGATTTAAGATGATACAAGTCTAAACTCCACTAATCCACAACTAATCACTCTAGATCTATCATTACCAAAAGCTCTAAAAAGACTATTCACCAATACCCATGAAAATACAGGTGTGCGTCCCACACATCTTACGACTACAAAATTCACACACCAAAAAAAAATACGGGGCAAATCAAGATGCACTTGCTCGAGATATCTTTGAGAACGTGATGAGGCTTGGTGATAACCGCTTGTTGAAGGAACTCCTCCGTGCACCGAAGTTATGTTCGAGAAGTTGAACGAATTGGTTTATGAGGTAAGTAAAGTTTATAGTTTTTTTAAATTATTATCGAATTCTATTTTTGATTTATACAGTTTTATCAATTAATTTTTTTTTGTAAGCAATTATGAAGATGAAATGTGGCATTTTTAGACTTCCACAAGAGTACCATTCTCCCCCATCTTATGTTGCTTCATGGCTTTATGGCGATCCCGATCTTAGAACGAAACTCGCCGAAAAATGGCCAAATTAGAAGGTTTGAAGACGAAGATCCAAACCATAGAAGAAGAACGACTTTCTGATGATGAACGACTCAAAGCAATAGAAAAACAGCGACTATTTGATAAAGAACAACTCAAAACAATGAAAGTGTGGATTGATGCATTATTTAGAATGTCTGAGCAACCGCCATCGCAAAATTAGTTGTTTTATTTATTTATTTTTATTACTTTTATGTTTTTTTGAATAATTTTTATTTTTATTTGCATAATTTTATTTTCTGGATTTTTAATTTAATTTTAATTTTCATATTATTTATATTTTTAATTAGAATTTAAATTTTATCTGTATTTTAAATTTAAATTTTTTAAAATTAAAAAAAATATGAATCCATCGAAAACAATTACGTCGAAAATCATTCGAAAACGGTTTCGTCGAAAACAGGTCCGTCGAAAATCCGTCAGGATATTCGTAGGAAATCTGTTGGTTTTCTTTTTGTAGTGAAAAATCAGCAGCAAAATCATCCTAGTGACAAACTTTGTTGTCTCAAAACATATTAGCAAATAACTATTGACACAACATATATATAGTGCTCACCTTTTCAAACTTCACCACAACATCCCGTATTCAAACCGGTAACGTGGAACTTAACAGATGCTCCAAGCATCCATGCAAACAACCTGAAACAAAATCTGGAGGGAAATTGAAAATATAAGCTACCAATTCTTACCACTACATCAAGTAGATTACAGAAAGACGTTTTGAAAGAAAACACTTGTAATCAACTATTTCGACTAGCATGAACTGTTCTAAACTTGTTTTATCAGTACAACTAGGATCAACCCAGAATTCAACCAGAGAACTGAAATTCAAAACCAACTACAAAAAAAGGACTGACATGAAGATCATCCACAGAATGATGGAAACAATCAGGAATCCAAAGTAGAATTTAGCAGGTGAAGCCGCCATTTTCACTCTGCCCAGACAAGACAACTAACTCCGCTGGATAAACTGCTGTTCTCACCAGGAGACACAAGTCTCACCCCGACAAAACCTCCATAGAAGAACGAAGCGAGGTTTTTAGGGACTTTTTCAGTCAACTATCTTCATTGTTCATTCTCATTACAAGTCTTTAATTAGAGTCGTTCCTGAAAATAATTTAAAATTCTTGCTGATGTCTAGCTATGACAAAAACAATACTATTTAGTTTTGTAACTAAAAGTAGAGGCAAATGTATTATAAAATGTTTTTTTTTGTTGAACAAATTTTACATTCCAACAAAAAAAAAGGTATTATTAAATTTTGTTAATATTATTAAATTCCAACTTGGTCTTCTTGCTGACAAGAACATCACATGAGCATTAATAACTTCACATGAGCATTGTTAAATCAAAATCTTTTTTAAGACACAGAGGAGAGAGTACACGTCTTGATGTTCAGATGATCAGATCGAACTCAGTGAAATAATAAACACTATGAAAAATCAATTTCATTGTAAATAGCATTAACGACTCGGAGATTCAGAAAAGGTTAACATATTTCTTATCAATATTGTCTCCTCTTTAACTACTTCTCATCAGCAATATCACTTGGAAGATCTTCACCGGAAGGTATTTTTCCGGGATAGTTGGTCACTGCAGGATCCAAACTGTTGTTGCTGCATTTCAAAACAGAGAAAGAATATGACTTTAAAACTTTCTGAATGTATCAAATGATTGAAAAAACTTACCATTTATCTACCAGAACAACCGAACGAAGCTCACAATTAGCAAAACTGCGACAATTAGAAGAAGTTGGGATATTATTAAGAATACAAATACTATTACTACCAACTGATCAAACTACATTTTAGAAACAAAGAAAAAGAAAGAGCAGTCTTACGGTTTAGAAATCTCGCTTTTCACGGCTGGGTCACAATCGTTTCCAAATGAGTTTAATGTATGAAGCAAGAACCCGCTATGAGTAACAACTGCAATCTCCTTTTCCTTCCTTGTACTCAACCTGAATTCAGTTCATATATAGTCAAAAATATCATGCCAAGACTATCATAATCGCGTACTCTTATATCGAAATAAACTATCAAGCACATAGAGATGTTTACCAGTTCATGAACTTTACGCCTCTAACCACAATGTCTTGGTTCTCTTCTCTAATGTCAGGCTTCCACAAAACATCTTCGTCAGTTTCTATCTGTATACAAATATGAAAAAAAAAATTGAAAACAAAAGAAAACACTAAGACCAATCCGAAATAAAGCAAACCAAAGAAGATTATAGTTTCTATAGACTAAGGAACACAAACAAATTATTAGGTACTTTCCAATGAAAAATCAATTGCAGGGAATAATTCGCGGTATTTAGTGATATTGCTTCTTCTGTCACAAGGATGAACACCCTGAAACCAAAAACAAGAACATTGCAAAAGTTTTAATCTCAAGAAACTACCAATTATACAAAAAGTGGACAAGTAAACATACCAAATGTTCTCGGCAGGATTCAACCGCAATGAACGGTGGACAATTTAAGCTTGATATAGCAGGACGATCGCTGTTTCCTGCACCTGCTTTCATAAGCAGAGGTGCATCAACACCATCTCTATAACCTTCCCCTCCAAAAGTTCCAACCGCAGTTTGCAAAGTCCTAAAACAAAAACAAGTATTGAGGTATACAAGTAAGAATCAACCAAAAGGCCATTAAGATCATCTCAATAAGCTCTAAGTGTTTATTATATTACCTTAAGAGCGGCGACACAACGACTAACTCAATTCTATTGAAAATCCCACTTGCCTTAACATGCTTTTGTAAATTATCAACCTACAATAACATAATTCACATTAATACTTTCCTTTATATGTAACATTACAACATCATATAATTCATATCTCATAGTGTTACATCATTAGAGATACAAGAATAATAATACTATAAGTTAATACAAAAATGCTAATTTAATTAACCTGTTGCCATCCGAGAGGTGTAAGATGTGCATCAAAGAGATCTTCAGATAAGTAAGCGTCATGATTCTTCTCACCTTCTACATTGTGAATCCCTTGAGCATGTCTCACCTTAAACATACGAAGATCAAATCAGAATCTGAGAAATAACTGAGCCAAAATCAGAATAATGGGAATAAATGAACGAACCAGATGTATGGATTTGCAACGGTGAAGTGGGTAAAGACCTTGACTTGGTTTAGTCTCCATATCTAATTTTGATTCATTAACAAAAACCATTAAAATTTACATATAACCCTTTAATGGAAAACAAGACTTTAAATCTAAGATGTAATAATAATTAAAAGTACGATCTTTGTTTTTGGTTTCAAGAACCCAGAGGACCAAATGAATCTACCCAAGAAAATCAACATTCCTACAACTATATTATGAGATAGAGAATTACAGTGAGAACGAATAGAATTGCAACAACGAGGCGATGGAAGAGGAATAGAAAGAGGAGAAACAGAGGAAAATGAAAGAATTGAGGTCATTGGTGAAGTTTTATTAATAATTAATGAATCAGAGAAAGAGAGAGATCCGTGTTCAGCTTTTTCTGCTTATTTTTTAGTTAGTACTGTTTTTCATAACTATCCCAGTTTTATATCTTTCGTCATTATAATTTACACGAATACAATTTTTGGAATATTCCTAATTTCTTCTCAGCACCTTTTGTTGGTGTGGTTCTCGTTGACTTATCGTAATGACAAAAAAGAAAACAAAAGAATTACTTATTAGATCTCTTATTTGATGAGTAACTAATTCCAACTAAACTATAAGTAAGACCACTTATTAGGAGTAAAACTATTGAATCCAAGATAATATATGATCTGATCTGATCTAAAACATAAGATATATGGAGTGGTTGGATCCAGATCATGATTTCAAATCTAGATAGTGTAATCTTGGATCCATCAAAACTGGATATAGATTTGAATTTTATAATTTTAAGGATATGGATCGAAATCCATTATTTGTAATTTGTAAAAATATATTAAAATTATCTTATATAATGTTTATTAATGTATAGAAATAATTTCTAATTTTCTGAAGATTCTTTTAGAAATCTTTTGATTTAATAGTCAAGTGTTTAAAATCTTATATACCAAAAATGATATTCAGTTCCAAAAAATACAGTTTCTTGCATATTAATGGATATAAATTTTATCAGAAATTTTATAGTGTTGTTGATAGAGTTTTCTGTCGTGCTTTCGTATATTGGAAAAAAAATGTTCATTGTGACAGTATCGTACATGCATAACTATTTATTGTAGATATGAGTATTAGGTACAGAGATGTTCATCGTGGAGATGTTATATATGAAAAACCGAGTTAATAATAATGATGTTACAAACTATTTTTAAAGGGAATATGCACTTAATGATCTTGAAACAAAAAAAAAGAATTAACTAAATAATCATGGGCTACAACTGCTTATAGAGAACAGTTAAAATGACATATTTAACCTTTTTCTTTATTTTTTTTGGCTTGTTTCTTTCTTCCTCCTTTCCCCATCCTCTTTTCCATCTCCCTCATTCCTATTTTCTATTTTTCCTTAATCTAAATCTTTGCAATTTTTTTTTCTTTCTCTTCATTTCTTGTTTCTCTCTACTACTGGTGACACCCGATTGAAATGTGTAGCATCTCCAATTTCATTTCCAACCAGCGACGTCAACACTACCATCCTCCTCCTCTCTTCCTTCCCAACATCTTTTTAAACATTTTCTCCTCTTTCGATATTACGGTGAAGCTCCGATTTAACCTCCCATCACTAACATTAAAATTAACACGAGTATAACTAGTATTAAAGTTTTATATTTTCTTCCAAATTTACATATTGTTTTGTTTTATTATCTGTGCAACATTTCCATATGAAACACATTATATTTTTTTAGATGCAGTATTATTTCTCCCATAAACACTTTTTTGTTTTTCTAAAATACATTATTCCTACAAATAATACATTATCTATTGTATTATAACAAAATATGTATATATATATATATTATATTAGTAGGTGAACCGCGCTTCTCATGAAATTTTATATCATATTATAAAACTAATTTCGATTTATAAATATTATAATATAAATATTAAAATTCGGGATATTCATATTTATATACCCACTTCCTGATAATTGCATATTAATCCTGATCTGAGTTAATAACTTTTAATTTTGCGAACTGAGTGAATAACTTTTAATTTTGCAAAATTGAATCTGGATACTGTTAAATATTAAGATATCTTAAGGGTACATATAAGGTTTTACACCTCTATGTTTTCTAAATCAAAGAAAATATAATATGAGATATAATCACTAAGCTCTATATCTATAATTTTAATCAACGAAATATAAAACTAACGACCAACCCAAGCGTGCTTTCATCTGATCGTGTCTTCCAAGTCTCGGCCAAAGGGTGTTATCTCCTAGGTCACATGTTCGATACCTTAGGGAAGGACTAATTTACACATTATGTTCCTCGGCTCATGGAGATGTATGATTCTCGGCCTCGAATTTTGCAGATAAAAAATTACAACTAACTAATCAATTTTTTATTTATTTTTAAATCTAGTGACTTAAAATTCAATCAAGTTTTAAAGTTGATTGTAAAAAATGTCTCAATCCAAATATATAGACACTAAAATCCATAAATGCTGGTGAAAGGCTCTACTAAAATCTGATTGTGCTTTTAATCAATGAAATACAAAACTAATCAACATGCAATTAGGGTAGTGGTAACTCCTCGTAAATCAAAGACGGGGAGATCACAAATTCGATTCGCACTGGGAGGAATCTGTTTTCCAAAAAAAATTAATTTAAAATAGTTTGGACCCCGTCTCCAAAAAATTAGAGGCCCACAAATTTTGAACCTCCTGATTATCTTAAAAAAAAAAGAAATACGAAACTAACGACCAACCCAAGCGTGCTTTCGTCTGATCGTGTCTTCTAAGTCTCTACCATAGGGTGTTATCTCCTAAGTCTCCGGTTCGATACCTTAGGGAAGGACTAATTTACCCATTATGTTCCTCGGCGCATGGAGATGTATGATTCTCAGCTTCGGACTTTGCGGATAAAAAAATGCAACCAACTAATCAGTTTTTTTATTTACTTTTAAATCTAGTGACTTAAAATTCAATCAAGTGTTAAAGTTAATTGTAAAAAATGTCTCAATTCAAATATATAGACACTAAAATCTATAAATGCTCGTGAAAGGCTCAAGATTTAAGCTTCCAAAAGCTCTCGCAAGCACTTTTCGCCCAAAAAAAATCTTATATAGCATGCTCAAATACTGATGTTCAACTATCGGTATCTATTGTTATATTTGTCTCCTAAAGTTTGAATCATCTCTTTCGTGAATTTTTTGGTAGTTTGTCCTGAACAACAATCAATTAGTAATTTTATTTTATTATCAGTCCATTTTATTTTTCTATAAGTTATTTTCAATTATAATTAATAATTGGGGCTAAGTTTAACAAAATATTTTAAATCTAAATGAATAGATGGATCTCACAAATAACGCTGTCAAACGGGTCAACTTGCTCTACATGACCCGCCAACCCACAGATCTGGTAAAAATTTATCCGGAGAAAATGAACCTGCTTGACCCGCGGTTATAAACATTTTTCTATATCACATGAACCAAAGTTTATTATACATTACAAATGTGTAACGGTACTTGGATCAATACCGTTAGACTCGAGTCTAAGAAGCAAAAAACATGCAACAAGCTCGCTTATAGCTTCACAACACTTACACTTGACGATAGAAAATGTTAGTCTCTTGCACATAAATTAAATGAATCAAATAGATCCATAGCTCAAGGATCTATGCAATTTACTCAAGTTTGGGGAAGCTAATCTTGTCTGTCAAAAGAGATGAACATCTTCTTTTACTTCTGTTGTCCCACCATTGCCTTAAGCTTTTCCTCCAAAATGTCTTTCTCAAGACCGTACATTCGGTTCAAAGCATGCATATTCTCAAGAGTCTCACTCAGCGTTCTACTGTCACTTCCATCACATCTCAAATGCTGCATTGGACCATGTAAGAATCTGTTCACAATACCTCGGCTTAAGTCATCCACTGCTCTCATTGTTTTCTTGTTGATGTCATCTCCCATTTTGGACAAACACTTCTCAAGCTCTGCCACTCTGATTCTCTCTGCATAAGCTCTTAGTTTCTTGATCGTTGGAACCGTCTCCAATGAATCTCTCCATGCTTCAAACTGTTTGGATTCCTCTGTGATTATGGCTTGAGCTTCCATTGCTTTCCTCAACCTGTCTTCTTTATTGGCAGCAACAACTTCTTTGAGATCATCCACATTGTAAACCCGTGCAGTTTCCACTTCATTGACACAAGACCCGACATTTCTCGGAACAGAGATGTCAACAAAAAGCCTCAATCCTCCAACCTCAGGACAAGCGGGAGGGAGATTCTCTACATGCTCCTTTAAGAACAATGGCGTCTCAGAGGCTGTGCTGGTAAACACAACATCTGCTTCTGCAGCAGAAGCTACCATTTCATCAAGAGGTCGATATATAATCTCAATACCTGGCATCTCCTCACGAATAGCTGCAACTCTCTCTTCACTTCTGTTGACCACCACCATTTTTGTGCAACCCTTAGCCATCAAATGCTTTATCACAAGCTTCCCCATTTTTCCTGCACCGATTACAACCATCCTAGCAGATGCGTGTGAAGATTCAGGAAGCTTCATCAGAGCAAGTTCAACAGCAGCTGAGCTAACTGAAACCGCCCCAGAAGCAATGTTTGTCTCTGTTCTGACACGCTTTCCAACAGTTATCGCATGTTTAAACAGCCCGCTGATGTTCCTCCCAAAGCCATTCACTCCTTGACCAACTTTAACGACTTGTTTCACCTGTGCAAGGATCTGACCTTCTCCTAGGACAAGAGAGTCTAGACCAGCTGAGACTTCAAATATATGCTGCGTAGCATCCTTGTTGTACAACAGAAAACGGTGCTGACAAATCTCCGAAACAGGGATCCCACTTGTCTGACAAAAGAAATACGATTCTGTTAAAACTTGCTACCAATTGTAACGCAACCATGATAATAAACAGATTGAATATAGATTCACTACAGCAGATATAAGCTTTCTAAAACATAAGTTTTCTTCATACGTAACCATACAACTTCAATGTCCTCTGGTTTAAGCTAACAAAAACCAGGCGAACACGTTCTAAAGCATTAGTCATATTACAAAGAACCAAAGGAAGAGCAATATAGGGAAAAAGAGGCACCTTTGACATCCATTCAGTAACTTCTTTCACTCCACGGTGCTGAGAAAGAGCTAAAACATAAATCTCCATACGGTTGCAGGTACTAAGTACCGCAGCTTCTTCAATATGATTCAAACCGCATAATTCAGCAATAGCTCTTGGCCATTCAGCTTCTGGAATAGCAAGCTTCTCACGCATCTCAACAGGAGCTGTGTGAATGCTAAGTCCAATCACCACAATGCTACTTCTTTCCTTTGTATATCCTAATAACCACAAATGAAGAGTTAGAACAAAAAAATTTAAGACAAAATTGGCTTCAATACAATTACAATGCAATTCACATCATTAAAAGGTTGATTTCTCACATCAAAACATAAACATAACTCAAACAAATGAAAATTTCCTAACAAAAGATTCAAACTTTAGCTAACAAATACTCATTGAAGAATTTAAAATTCACAAATCAAAGAAAAAAACATACGATCAGCTGCAGAGTTCTTAAGTTGTTCAAGGGCTGAGATGCTAGCTGCATTAGAAGCAGAATCAGACGCAGAAAGCTCACAACGAGCTCTCCGAATCAAACCTCGTCTGGTTCTATTGTTCTTTGGAAGAGCACGAAACCCATTAAGACCCAATGTCGTATGTGAAGTAGAAGATGAAGAAGAAGAAGATAGATTATGATGATTCAATAAAGTCTCAAGCTTTGGGCACCCAACGAAAGCACTCGAAACCGCCATAGATACCCAAATCTCAATCTCTCGTTTTTCTCCTCTCTTCGTCTATAAAAACTCAAACCCTAGAGAGAAAGATCAAGGAATCGAGCAAAGAGACAGAGAGGGATGGGTTGCGATGTGGAAGAAGGAGATCGTTGTGAATATGATTGAGGCTGAGCAAAATCAAATCTTTCCGTCTGGGTCGGGTCAAAACCGGTTAAGTTGAATTAATTGACCGGAAATTAAGGATTTTGATTGGTTCGAAATCTATAAAGAGATGTGTGAAAAATGTTATGAAGAGATTTGAGATTTTGATGAAATTTGATTGGCGGGTGGAGAACACGTTTTATCCACACTCGTTGCTTATTTGGTGGTTTTTCTTCTTCCACGGCAACTTTAATTATTTTATGTATTATTGTCTAGAAGACTTGTGACTCTTATAGATCTATAGCTTTAATTTTTAATATTTTATTTTATGAGGAAATAAATTGAAATATTTGTGTGCATAGAAATTATCCGGATATCTAAAAGGAATCTATGTAGAGTTAGGACAACCATATGAAAAGTTTAGAATTAAATAATTAAATATTGCTTCTCGTGCAAAATAATAGTACATAGTTTTAACATTTTTCGTGCTTTACATTTGAACATTTTTTCATGCATCAATCTATAAGAGTATTTTCATTTGGATTTCTTAATGAGTATTTTAAATAGATTTCTTAAATTAAAAGGTTTGAAAAATTTATAAAAAAAAAATTTAGATCAGAGCCGGCTCTTAAATAAGAGATTTAAGATCTCTTAAGAACCGCATACGTGGCGGCATTTGAGTGGTTCAAAATAAAAAAAAACAGATGAAAAACTCTGTTTTGCATGTCGTCCTCTCTCTTTTACATTCGTCGGCCTCTCTATTGACAGAGCATGCGATTTCATTTCGAGCTAATTAAGGTTTGATTCCTAATCGTTTGTGTTTGATTACAGACTCTAGGGTTTCGATTGTTTGATTTTGGGATTTTAGGGTTTCAATTGTGTTTGATTATATGAATTTATGATTTTCGATTTTGGGGAACAAATTAGGGCTTTCGATTGGAGAATCATGTTTCACCTCCCTTTTTCCGTATCTGAAATCTATGGGTTTTTTCGATTGATATTAAAATTATTAGGATTCTTATTGAATATGTAAAATCGAAGTCTCTTATAATTGAAATTTGTTAGGGGTTTGTTTCTTTTTTCATAAAGAATCGGCCTTGAACTGTAAGAAGATGATTCTAACTATGTAATCATATCTTTGTAAGAGATGATTTTGAGATTGTGTTTGATGTGTTTTGGCTCGGATTTGTTAGTTTTCTTAAGGAATCATTGTGTTTGATGCGTTTTGGCTGGGATTTGTTAGTTTGCTCCATTAATAATAAGTTCACTCATCATCACCTCTGATCTTAGGGATAAATATTAAGTGAATTCCATTTCTTTGATCACCATAAAAAAGCTGGAGCTATGAATTCCTTGGTTAGGATAATGTGTTTCTTCATTTATTAATCTTTCTCTTTGCCTTCCCCAAATTTTTCATAAACTAAAACTCATTTTACTTTTATTTTCTTGGAGATCCGAGTCTCTGCTGTTCTATCAAACGCTCCTTACCTTTTGAATGTTGATTGTGATCTTTGATGTATGTGTCATTTATGTATTTTGATTTTGTTTCTGTTTTATGTTATACTGCTCTTCCTTCATTCTCATTTGATGTTTTTTTGGGTGTGAAAAACATTTTAAATTTTATTCAGTGAGGACTTTGGCAAGCTTTAAGCTAATTTTTGGGTTTATTCCTCTTGAATTAGATCTCGCTTAGTTGCCATGAATATCCCAAATCAATAGATATGTTTGGCCTCTTTGAGTCCTCATTTTTCTTCTCCTCTTTTGTCTTCTGGGCGCTGAAACAACCTTAATAAGATTCAGATGTTTTCTCTGATCAATTTTCTTGGAGAATTCAAGAAATCTGATTTTGTGTTACTGCAATTTACGAACAAACAAAGATAGAGACTTTTTCCATCTGTTAATATTCACTTATGACTGTTTCTTGTGTTCAGGTAACATATGTGCATTTGGACTCTTCGTTTCACCAATGTGAGTTCTTCTTCTTCGCTAACTAAACTTGTTCCTTCGTCATGTCAAACATATTTTCCTTATCTGTGTGTGTCTCTGTTTTACTTTCAGGCCAACGTTTAGGAGAATCATGAGGAACAAATCTACATAGCAATTCTTGGATTTACCATACATTTACGCTTTCTTAAACTGCTTGATCTTCCTTTGGTATGGCACACCTTTCATATCCCACAACAACGTCATGTTTATGACTGTGAATTCTATTGGAGCTACTTTTCAGCTTTATTACATTATCGTCTTCATCATGCATACAGACAAGAATTCTGTTGGAAACAATTATGAACTAGGCAATATGATTGCGGAAGCAATGGAAAAAGTTGGTCCTAAAGGTGTTGTCACTCTCGAGGAAGGAAAAAGCGCTGAGAATAATCTTTACGTTGTTGAAGGAATGTAATTTGACCGTGGCTATACCTCTCCTTACTTTGTTACCGACAGTGAGGAAATGTGTGCAGAATACGATAACTTCAAGGTATTATATCGTTTATTAGTTAAATACCAATAGCTGATCAAAATCCAATGGATTCGTAAAATATATGTCTCTTCTTGTTTTTGCAGTTGTTTCTTGTTGACAAGAAAATAACAAATGCTAGAGACATTATCAACATTATGGAAGATGCGAATAAAGGCGGATACCCGCTATTGATCATTGCTGAAGATATTGAGCAAAAACCATTAATGACTCTTGTTGTTAAAAGTTGCTGCTTTGAAAGCCCCTGGATTTGGAGAGAGGAAAAGCCAGTACCTTGATGACATTGCTGCTCTTACAGGAGGTGAAACCAAAATACTAAATGTTATTTATTATTGTTTCTTAAGGCAAATAACATGTTTAGTTTCTAAAAGTTGTGGCGCTTGTTTTCCTGTTTGTAGATACTGTAATTAGAGAATAAGTTGGACTTCAGTTGGAGAAAGTTGGACCATAAGTCTTGGGTAATGCTGGTAAAGTGGTTCTTACAAGAGACACTACAACGATTGTTGGTAATGGAACTACTAAAGAAGTTGTGAAGAGAGTTGAACAGATTAAGAATCTTATCGAGGTAACATTCCAAAAACCAATGAAATTTCCCAAAAATATTGGTTTTATTTGCGGTTATTAAGTCTTTTGGTTTGTGTAGGCTGCTGAACAAGACTATGAGGAGGAAAAGCTTAATGAGAGAATTGCTAAATTATCAGGCGGTGTTGCTGTAATTCAGGTGAGATAATAAGAAACAAATCACATGATGCAAGAAAGCCTAATTATAGGTAATAACAATAGGGCTGGGAATTGGGCCCGCGGCCCGCAGGTTTGGCGGGTATTGGCCTGTGCGGGACGGGTATGGGTTTTAAATTTTGAGCCCACATTTTGGCGGGCCTCGCGGGGCGGGTTGGGTTTTTGGCGGGTAAAACCCGTGGGCCCCGCGGGTAATCGAATTTTTTTTTTATAGGTATTTTTTTGGATTTATGCGGGTTTTTCGGGTTAATACCGGTTTATACCAGTTTTATACGGGTTCATACCAGTTTTTTTTTGTTTATAGCAATTTTTTTTTGGCGGGTAAACCCGCGGGGCCCGCGGATTTATGCGGGGCGGGTGCGGGTTTAGTTCTAAAAACACTATGCGGGGCAGGGCAAGTTTTGTCTTCAAAAATTTAGCAAAAAGCCCGCGGGTTTTTTGCGGGGCGGGGCCCGCCAGCCCGCTTCCCAGTACTAAATAACAATAAGAAAAATCTTAACGTTTTGTATTCTTTAGGTTGGAGCACAAACTGAAACAGAACTTAAGGAGAAGAAACTGAGAGTTGAAAATGCTCTTAATGCTACAAAGGTAACAACATCATCTCTAAACAAAGAGTCTTAATATGTTTCTACATGTTAAATGTTTAAACCTTCTAACTATCTTTCAGGCGGTTGTGGAAGAAGGTATTGTTGTTGGAGGAGGATGCACTCTGCTAAGACTTGCATCAAAAGTGGATGCCATTAAAGATACTCTAGCAAACGATGAAGAAAAGGTTAGTCCAGAAGAGTTGCACAACAGGAAAAATCCATAAATGATGAGTTTGCAGGTTACAAATCTTCTTTACCTCTCCAGGTTGGAGCTGACATTGTTAAGAAAGCATTGAGCTACCCGTTGAAGTTAATCGCCAAGAACGCTGGTGTCAATGGCAGTGTTGTCAGTGAAAAGGTAAACAATATCCTTGTACAGATTGCAAGTTTTAGTCTTTTGATATGTAAACTAAGTGAAAAGCTTTTTTTTTCTTTGAATTCTTATAACTGTGAGTTCTTCTTCTTCGCTAACTAAACTTGTTCTTCTTCATGTCAAACATATTTTTCTTATCTGTGTGTGTCTCTATTTTATTTTCTTATCGGGTTCTTGAGATGCGGTTCTCTTGTCTCAATGTTTGCTTCACCTTTACGGGTTATTCAACTACGACGCCTTTGTTTATGTAAATTACTCTTCAATAATTGCTTTTGCAATTTGTGTTTTCTTTTTTTCATTAGAGTATTAACAAAACTTTAAGAAATTTTTGTTGCCTCCTATGTGTTTGTTAAGAGAAGCCATTCAAGTTATGAGCTAAGTAAAAAATAAGTTTATAAGTTGTTTGCCATTAATAATTGGTTATGAACTAACTCTTTTGTGTTGTGTTTCTGTGTTTTAGTCTAGTCAAGTATGAAAAGAAGGCTTTAGAGATAGTTGGAAAAAGGCTGAAAAAAAAACAGGAAGCTCTCAAAACAGGTACAATCTATTTTCTTTGACTAAACTTGTCTAGTTTATGTAGAGTGTAAGTTAAAACTGGATTAGAAGGGCATTGTATATAGTTTGGGATATTTAGGTCTTTCGATCTCTGAAGTCTTACTTTTTAATCAATGCATAGTAATTTGATAGATTTAGTTAATGCTTGCTTGAGTTAATGCTTTAGTTAATGCTTGCTTGAGTTAATGCTTTATGTATTAATGTTTAATACACAAACAAGACTTCAGAGTTCGAAAGACATTCATTGAATGTTTTAAACACAAAAACTTATTATCTAACCAAACATTTTCACTTTAACAAAAACTTATTACCCCAACTACTACCATTTTCCTTTATATTAATTGTAAATAAATCTGTAGCTAACAGAAAACACACTTAAACAGCCAAACCAGAAACTTTCAATCTTCTTTCAATCTCAAACTAGAAATTTATTAGCATATGGATTCTATTAATCCATATAGTCAATCTTGTAACTTCATGAACCTTTTAAACAACCAAAAATAAAGTCATAACCCAGATAGTATTTCCCCTAGGATGCTTGAATCAGAAGTGCCACTGTTTAACACTCAGTGTACTGATCAAGATACACTTGAGGAGAGTAGAGGAAGGAGGAAATGGACGCCCACATAAGATGTTGTCCTCATAAGTTCCTGGTTAAACACCAGCAAGGATGTTGTGATGGGTAATGAGCAGAAAGCTGCAGCATTTTGGAAACACATTGCAGATTATTTTGCTTCAAGTCATAAGGTTGTAGGTCTTGAAAAGAGAGAGCCCAATCACTGTAAGCAACAGTGGCAGAAGATAAACGATATTTTCTGCAAGTTTGTTGGCTCCTATGAGGCTGCAAAATCTCTGAAAACATGTGGTTGCAATGAGAATGATGTTCTGAAAATGGCTCATGAAATCTTCTACAATGATCACAATTTGAAATTCAACCTGGAGCATGCATGGAAGGAGCTTTGGAATGATCAGAAGTGGTGTACTTCTTCTAGTACTAAAGCTGATGGAAACTCAAAAAGAAAAAAGGTTGATGATTGTTCTGCATAATCTTCCACTTCTCAATCAGTCAACCATGTAGAGGACCAAGCAATGGCTCGTCCTCCTGGTGTTAAGGCAGCAAAGGGCAAAGGGAAAAAGAGCAAAACAAGTACTGTGAAAAGTGATTCTTTGTTGAAGTTTTAGAGCATGTGGGAGATAAAGGAGAAAGACTTAGCAATGAAAGAGAAAATATCGAAGATGTGACTTCTAAACTCTTTGCTTGCAAAAAATGAACCTCTTTCAGAGATAGAATTGGCTCTGAAGAATAAGCTAATTAATGACATGTTGAACAATGTTTGATTTGGTTTAAGATTTTGTTTATGTTTGATGTTTCTGTTAAAGTGTTTCTATTTATGTTTAGTGGTTATGTTTCCTTGAACTTGTTTGGTTCTGTTTCTGGTTATATTAATGGTTTATGTTTGATGTTTAATTGTTATATTAATGTATCTGGTTATGTTTATTTTAAAGATCTCGACTTGTGTATACGGTTTATGTCTGTTGTTTATGTTGTGGGCTGAGAACGAAGATTCATGCTGTAGAGAAAAAGAAAAGCATTTCATGTTTGGTTTCGATCTTCTTCAAATTCTAAATAGCTGTGAATTTATGGAAGCAATGGAGCTTGACTTTATCATTGAAAAACGTAAATATCACAACTCTTTTATTGTTGTTTACAGGGCTTTGGAAGAAACTCAAAAATCTTGTCCCCAACTGTTTGCCATGGCTCATTCCCACTTCTCTGCGGTTCCTATTGGTTCTGGTTCTAGTATTTCTATCAGTCATTGTTCTGTGGTCCTCTTCTTCTCCTTTACCACCACCAGCGCCTCCTTCTCCGTCTCATAGCGGCTCAACAATGATCATAAGACAAATTTGGTAACAGAAGATCCGAATCGGAACCTGCTGGGAAACAGATGGAAGGTCAAGCTCCATTGCTTTGTTGTTGTCAAGCTCCATTGCTTAAATAAATTCACAGTTTAAACTTTCAGTAAATTCTGACTATTTTAAATTCACAGTTTTTTTTTATGTTCGATTACGTTTTATACTGAAAGTTTGGTATCATGTGGCTTTTTATTTCAAGTAATTCTTTTTTGGCATTTTAACCAAATGAATGCTGTCATGTGACTTCTATCTATTGAATGTTGTCATGTGAAAAAAATTAAAAAAATACACATCTATATAGTTTGATGAAGTTAAGGTCTAACTAAATATATTGAAATTATGTAACTATAGTATATATCCATGCTATATACTTTACGGAGGATAAAAGAAGCCATAAAATCCAAAATGAGAATTAATTGTTTTGTTTTAACGACACCACATTTTTGCGGCATATTTACTTGTTTGTTTTGTTCTACCGATACCACAATTTTTATTTATAATTTCTTGTTTTTTTTGTTTGATTTTATATAATTTCAAATTTATTTCTTTGCATCTTCCCTACCATCTCTTTCTTTATAAATCATTCGTCTCTGCCTCTTTCCCAACCACAAACCTATTTTAAAACTCTACACTAAAATTACACACACAAAATGACATCTTCTTCTCAAAATTCTTTCGGCCATTCACTAGATGACCTATTTGATAAAGCATTCAATGAAGCATTCGATAATGTTTTTGATGATTATGGTGATCGTCAGAAGGCAACCAAGTCAAATAAAAACGACCCTATATTGAAAGACAACACGAACAAGGACAAAACCGCTTATGAAATGATTATTTCAGTGAAGATGCAACATAACCTACTTCTATATTCCGACGACGTTTTAGAATGAGAAAGTCATTGTTTATGCGTATTGTTGATCGTCTCTCCAATGAAGTATCATACTTTCAACAAAGAAAGGATGCTACCGGAAGGTTAACCCAGAATATCAAAAAATAATTTCAAGTTTTTGATTTTTCTTCACTCCATTTCTTCTTCTCCACCTCTCAGCAATGTCACATATTCATCAACATATGCTGCTTCAAGTGATATCCTTTTTGAAAAACTTGGGCTTTGTTTAAACGTTGGCCTATTTTGACACTAAAAGAGAATCCATATTGAGTGATAGACAACATACCTTCAAGGCCCATAATCACATTGCTTCATGATCTTTATCCTGACGACAAGAGAAAAAAAACTAAGCTCCTATTCCTCGATATGATATAGTTCTTATGAACAACTGAAACCCTTCCAGAAAACTCGAGATTTATATTTTGCTTCAGTAATCTTGTGAGATAGTCATCAAAACCTATATCTCATTCTCTTTGTCTCTTCAATTCCCCAACTTGAATACTTTTTATCTTGCTTCTTATACAGTTGTGAACCCTACTTCCTTCACACCCACTTCAATTTCCTCTGCTAGTCACAAATCCATGATCATACCCGAAACAAAAACAGATTTCCATCAAGAACCCATTCTGATACCAATTAAAAAACCCTATTTGTGCTAGAACTATGCATTTGTGAGATGAGAGATTATAAGAGCATAAGAGAAAAGAGACGACACATAAGATTTGTTAACGGGGTTTGGTTAACCTACATCCCCGGGACCAAGTTCAGAAATCATTCACTAGAATAAGCCGCAACCTACAATTGTTATATGGTTATCACACCACTCTTTTCTAGAATTACAATGAACAAAAACTAGTACTCCATTGTTTTTTTCGACGAGTATAGTTTCACAACAAAAACCACCAACAGATCTATATATCTTGTCGGTGGGGCAATGTCACACATATGTGTGCCTCTCACGTTAATAGCCTAGACGCACACATTTTTATGACACCGTCTCTTGATATTTATAATAAAATGCCAAAAACCCTAAATAATTTAAACCATGCTTCAAGTCTCTACAAGCAATTGGGTTTAACTTGAACAAAAGCTCACGACTCATGCAGTTTTTGTGCTTTTACTTTATGTTCTAAAGAACATAAAGTTTTTTGTTCCAACAATTTTGCATTAATTGTGCCTCAGTGTCTCTTCCCTGAACTGTCACAACATATATTTTCTGTCTCAACAACTTCTCAACTCAAACAATATTGCACTTTCACTCCACTATTTTAATCTAAAACCTTATAGGACACAAAACTCACCAAAATACACACAAAGACATTATAAAACTTTTAAAGTGCAAGAAAACTTATTTGTACACTAAATGCAACAAAACACAATAAAAATACTAATAAAACACGATATCAGGTTTTACAAGTGAGCATACTTAGGTCTATAATTAAAAATCCGGTAGTACTTATGGTAGGTTTGGGCTTTGTATATGACTTTTCTATGTAATTATGTTTTATGCCATCGTAGATTTATTCTCTAGTGAGGGTTGTTCCTTCTTTTGTAAACGATAATTAGATTTTGATCAGTGTGAGTACTGTAATAGAGTGGTTTATTTTAATCAACTTATCTTTTCTCCCTTTGTTCATCTTTTTCCCCATTTTTTTTCCTTAATTCATCTTCGTCTTTATTTCAATTGTGATAAGCTTTATCCCCAATTTTATTGATCATTTGGCTAATTTTTTCCCCACCCCGACCAGTTACCATGTTAAAGATTGTGCTAACTTGCTTTAGATTCTAACTGTAAAGTTATTTAATTTATACACAATAGAATTCCCATAGTTGAGTCTAGATAAGTACAAGCAAACAAAAATTAAGAATGTCCACAACTTATCCTAACACAAAATTTATCTTTACAATTCATGGCCTTCAAGTTGGTGGTAAGTCTTCTAGCTCTTGCTCCTATCACATGTAGGTTATGTTGTATATTAAAATAACTTACACTTACAGTTCTCATTAGGTATTAATTTCCTTACATATTGAGAAGTTGGGCTTGGCGAAAATGGGTAGGCTTTTTCTATTACTTTAGATGTGTAGCCTTTTCTTGTTCAGCGTCTGCGTCTTCCTTGTTGGGGTTTTGGAGAACAATCAGTCTTTTCTCATAAAATCCATTGGCTAAAAAAAGAGAAATTCCTATATCCTTTTGTGTAAAAATTATTCTTTAATAGGATAACAGTTGAAGGAATGGGATTCTTTAACGTTTATTAACCGTACTTTTTCTTTGTTTTCTCTGGTTATGGTAATCAGAATTTATCTCCTACGATTTTGGTGCTTGATGCTTCTCCTCTGGATTTCACCTTTCATTATTGAATTTAATTGCTCTTTCATTCAGATCGAGGTAACTCACACCACTAGCCCAACCCTTAGTAAAATTGCTTCTTTTGTGTAATACTATATTTTCACCCTTCTTAAAAATCCTATGATATTTATGTGGCAAGTCATAAACTACTAGTACTTAATTAGGCTATTGGTGATTTAGTAAAGGTAATTGATGCAACGGTTCAATCATCTTTGCGAGACAAGAGGAGATGAGTCTTAACATGTAAGGGCATGTTTAATGGAATGTTGAGGAAATATGTTACAAATCTGATGGCGGGAAATGTGAGCAGCTTAATGTGGTTCTTATCAAATATGCGCAAACCATTTGCTGCAGTTTGGGCCTAGGCCTCTACTTCTAAGGCTATGATGATTCCTCGTACATGAAAGTTTTTTCTCACTTTTGCGTTTTGAATTATATGCATATATCTCACTTTCATTGAAGTTCCATTTTTGGGGTCTCTCCACGAAGAACCACGGGTAGAGGTGGTGGCAAGAAAAAAAGTTAGTCAATTTGAAATCGAACCAAGTTTCATAATAATAAGAACAGTCAAGAACTTATATGCTGAATAAAATAAACCAAATCGAAGTATCGAACAAATGGAAATTTATCAAGTTATTTTATAATTCAATATTTGCAAATAAATATATTTAAAAAATACTAAACATATTAAAAATACAAATTACTTTTACCTTCATTAAATTATTTATATAAACAAATTCAACCAAAACATTTAGCCGAGTCGAACCAATAAAATTCAGTTCTAATTCGGAACTTGTTTTCTAAAAATTTCTGAAAAATCCGAATGCCGAGTAGTAGTCATTAGTCACTAGTGTGATATTGCTTCAGCAAAAGAAGGAGCATCTTACTATATGTTCATGCACTTGAGTTGAAACTTCTGAAGCTATTGAAAACTGACTTTCCATAAAGTATTTGATAACAAAATTCGATCCAAATCTGCGCTTTGTACCATGGGAGCACAAGAAGTTGTACATAGCAAATTAAATTGTCGTCCATTATTATCATTAATTTTTTTTACTTTTTGGAATTCATTTTATATTACGGATTTTAATTTGTTGCCACGCAGTGCGTTACTTAGTGCACGATTGCTTCATCATGTCTACAAGTAGAAAACATTGGTGGGTTTGAAAAATAACCTGTCACAGATGGAACTCCGGTTTATACCTGTCGGAAAAAACCAATACGTAAAGATGCTTCTTTTCATGGTGCAGAATTTGGTTAAGAAATTGGGAAACCACCCACAATGCCTCATAGGAATCGGATTCGTGTGTACAATTTTGGTGATAGACACCTTCGATGTGATAATTTTTTCCAGGTTAATGTTATGATTAGGGATAACAATGTAATTAGTTATGAGAACTAATTCGTTTTGCTTTTTAGGGTTTGTCACTCATAAGTCATAACTTTTTTGTCTGGCAGAATCAGAGCATCTCAATAAGTTCATCTTATATTATTGGTGCAATGCATCTCCACTTTAATTTGAGACTTTGATGCTTAGTATTGTAGCTACGTGACACAAGTTGCGTCAAGTCAAGATTATTTTATTTAGGTTACTGTTGAGTGTTGACAGAAACTGGTAAGGTATGAATTGATGAGTTTCATTAATTATTTGGATCTGTATAAATAAAAATATTTATATGTATAGGTCAGTTGAACAAAACAGATAAATATATGTATAGGTCTATGATGTCAATTAAGCAATTAACCATATAACAATAACTAACAGAAACCAAAATTTTGTCGAATATCATGTTTTCCGTGTAATCAACATCGAGAATATTGATTAAAATAGCGGGTAATGGATATTTTGTTAAATTTCATGAACTTCTAACTAAAAACAAATTAGTAATAAATGGATTAATAGGCTCATCTCTTTTATATAGTTAATGTCTTTTTCCACTTTTTTTATGCGAGAAATCTTCCTCGATATGCCTTCTCAAAATAATGACTTCTCAATCATAAGATTAATGTTAGATTAGATCGGCCGGATTAGTTTTGAATCGGCCCGATTTTGGGTCATATCGAGGGGGCTACTTTTGGGGCAAATCAATTTGCTTGGACATGGAAACATGTGTTCGGTCTTTACTACCATGTTAAATTTTTAAAATTTTAACTCAAAATTAATTAACAAGATCGAGCCATAGCGCTTATATTAATCAAGATGTCTTCCTTCTTTATGCTATGGGGATCTTTCTCCACATACTAACTACTTTAGGGTTCTTCCAAAATACTGACTTGACATGATTGTTGTGCGTTGGATGTAGGCAAATGGAGATTACATCAATAAACTTAAAGAAAGGTTCGCATATTTATGGTGACATTTTTTATTAGTTTCCTAAAAATGTACACTATCGCCCAAATTTCATAAAGGACGTCGCATAGAAGCAAAAAAACAAAGTATAAACCCCAGATATGTATAAACAAAGTAGAAACTCAACGATATACTACTAAAAGATAAAACTGTCATATTATCCGTTAGATCCGCTTTGATTAGATCTAAAAACCCTGATATGTATTCCATTTTTTGTTTTGTAACTTACAACCATCACAAATTCAAATATAAAATACTCTTGTTTGTTTTTGTAAAGGTTTTAATTTCTTTTACTTTTTAATCTTACTTAATGAGAAACATTTATTACAGCTGTTAATACTTATATAAAATACTCACTGGATAACCAAATTCTGTTTACAAAATATCAAACTGTAAATAAGCTATCTCGTATGGTTTTTTAAATTGCATGGATTTGTGTATGTTTTTTTGATGAAATTCAAAAAGAATTTCCAGTAAGGTGAATGCTCAACATTCAGAAAATAAATAAAGACAAAGGTGCTCGTATGGTTTTTTAAATTGCATGGATTTGTGTATGTTTTCACCAATATTATGTTATTTTATCCGATAAATTTTTTTTATCAGTCTATTAATTTAAAATTTAATGTGAAAAATGCAAAAATTGTTTATAATTTTAAATTTACTTTCTAAAAATTATTATAATCTAGCAAAAACTACATGCATGATTATAATACTAAAAATTGATTTTATATTTTACATAAAAAGTAAACTTAGTTAAGACGTAACTGGTCTTCAATGGGTTACTGGTATTTTTGTAGATTAGTTTTATTTTTCTGAAAACTCTAAAAATTGTTAACACGGCTACGACATCACTAATGGAGACAAATGTTCATATGTGTTGTGTTATGCATCTATTATCTTCTTCTTCTTTCTTTTATATTTTTTGTGTTTTCATTTTTTTTTTTCATTTAAGATTTAGGAGATCTTTTTAATGTCAAGGTAACAACTGCACAAAAAATTCAAAATATTTATTTGTTAACACGTAAACGGCATAACGCTAAATTTTTTGAGGAATAGCGTATGGACAACATGAAAGCAACAAAAAAGGAGCTTTTGTATTTGTCAGCAAAACAAGGGATAGTGTTCCAATTTTGAAACAGCCAGGCAAATAATGGTATTATTCTGCCATAACTTATCACAAAAAGTGGCAGCAAACATACATAGTGGATTCTGCGAATTTGTTCCACTTGTTTCTGGGCAAAAAAATTTCTATACGCTTCTCTTTGTTTTTTCGTTCTTTTTATACACTTGTCTTATACCACATTCACGTACTTTTGACATACACATATATCTACTCTTATTATCTGATTTATACATTCATGATTCACCCTTCTTATAAGTCTAAAACTTTGCACTTTTTAATAATTTCCTTATTTTTTATTTGAGTATGGATGTTTTGTGAATCCGACAGTATCACTCTTCTTGATCTCCACTATTAGAACAATTGTCATCCTTTTATAAGAGAACAAAAAAATTACTCAGAAAAACGCACCAAAAGTGACATGGCACTATGTGGCTACAACTTTCCCCCTGTTTATATTTCCCACATTTGCTTATCAACAACAATGCATATGTGATATGTCCAAGATCAGAGTAGATGGGTGAAGAAACCGGCTTACTCAGTTTTGGCTCACTAATCTCGGTTCAGTTTTGTGTATTCTTTTCTCTCTAACTTCAAATTTTCTGAAAACCAAAAAAAAGAAAAGAGAATTGTTCATTTGGCAGTCATTGGCCACTGCAATCAGCAATCACGACCATCAATTATTTGTTTGGTAGTCTGCAATGTCCATCGATTAAATGCAATGATCAGTGATTAAAATTTTCAATTATTGGATTTTCAGCAATTAGTCGCTACAACAGGTTGCGCGACTAACAAACAAATAATAATAGCGATTAGCAACCGAAATAAAAAATTATATAAAATAAAATAAAAAATTAATTCTGGTAATGTCAAACCTTTTGTCTGATCGTATTTTCACCTTCTCGTCTCTCTTTTATCTCACCATCTGACTGCAACGTAATGTTACATGTGGTGTCGTCGCCTTCCTCAAGATATGAGTCGTCAGTCTTTCCTTTGTTGTGGTTGCGAGAAGTCTCACTGACCTGGCAACTTTTTTCGGCGATCCAAATGGCGGATCTCTAACCATCCGACTTACCCCCTCACCAATCCTCGCATTTTTCCTTTCAACCTCCGGTCTCATTACAATCTTCACCAAAGTGGGCCAGTTTATTGATCCCTATTATGGGTTTGGTGACCCAAATTTAACCCATCAAGCTGCTTGTTTATCGTTGGTATTAACAACTCTATTGTCAGAAATATTCTGGGGTTTTTGTTTTAAGTTTGTCCACTCTATCAATTTTCTCCTTTGTGCAAAGATCATTGACACCAACTTCCTTCTATTTGAAGAGATCTATTTCATCATATTCCTCTTTTATGAAAAAAAAAATACTACCACCACCCTTTCCCTTTGTAGAAAATAATTTTAGACTTCGATGGCATTACGAGCTCAAATTTTTGTTCGCTTATCTTTAGTGGCAGAAAAAACTTTTGTAGATGGACGTTATGTTGGTAATCTTAGACTCTCAAAACGTTTTTAAATCGATCACTTCCAAACCATCGAATGAGTTTCGACATATTTTCAAGATTTTCATATATATATATATATATATATATATATCTTATCTGGTTAATGTATTTCTTTTCAAGTATGTATCTAGTGAGAATCTTTCTTTGGAAAACAAATATTTTACTTGTGTGCGTTGTAGTTCAAAGTTAAGATTAAATATAATATAAGTTCCAAAACAAAAAAAAAGATAAAAATAAGTTCAAACAAGAATATAATTTATCAAAAATTTTACTACATGCATAATTAAAATAAAATAAAATAAAATAAAATTTGGAAAACTAATGCAAATAAAATAGGGGGATCAAAATTTAATTACATGAACGTCAAAAAAATCATAAATACTTAAAATATGTCAAAGCCTAAATCGATCAAATTGATATGTGATGCAATCCCATTAATAAAAGTTTCACCACATGTCAAGCTATTGAGATGGTTCAAGTTTTAGATAATAAATTTTACTGCTTTATGTTTTAAAATTTTTTTTTTATCAATAATCAAATTATACCTTGAGTTTTCAAATTAATTATAAAAGTTTTAGTAAAAGAAAGAGATATTTTTTGGTTCATTTTGCTATAATTCTAAAACTCAATATATTCTGTAAGTTCAAAAAAAATCAGATTTCTACTTCTAAAATATGGATCTAGAAATGTATAGGAGATGAACTAAGTGAGTTTTTGATTTTAAACTAAAACCCCAGTGTTAGTATCAAAATCTATAAATAAACGGGGTATAAGAATATTTTGAGTGTAAAAATATTTATATTCAAAATATTTCTCAGCTAATTATATTCTCTTTTTAGCTAATTATATTCTTAATACCCCTTTTCGTCAAATTAATTAGCTGAGAAATATTTTGAGTAAAAATTTTTTACACTGCCCAATTTACTTAAAATTTTGTAGTTATATACATACAGTTTTTTCTCAATGGTCCACAAGATGAATGGATTGAAAAGAAGAAAATAGGGAAGATAGTTAGTTGATTAAGCAACTTTTCTTTGTTTACTTTTTATTTTATTTATCTATTATGTTTTCTTTGTTTTTTTCTTGTTTCCCCAATAAGATTTTGTCCCCAGACGTCGCAGCAGATGAATTAGTCTATCTCTTCCAGTGAAACAATTCCACTACTGTTCACAAATATAATAATTGCTACTGGATTACATTCTCTCTCTCACCACTTGTCTTTACGTTTGATTTTCATTTATTTTATTTTCTTTTGTCAAAAAAATTCATTTCCTTTTTCAATAAATTCTTACATTTTATTGGTTTAGGAGCTTACGCTACTTGTATTTTAGCAATCGCGTCGATATATGAATAGAAATATTATATAAATCGTCAAATTCAGTAGAGTTTATCTACTTTAAGTTTACCTCGATGGCTTGGAAAAGCTTTGTAATACAAATAATAAAAAGATAAGAAAAATTGGCAATAAATTCAGAAAACTCCCATTCAAACCATAAATTTATCTATGATAAACAATATCTAACACGTATATTATTATTAACTTATATTATATTTTATATATTTAATGTTATAAATGAATTATAAAAACCTTCGGATTTGCTTTCTCTCGAGGGAAAGTCTCTTCCCTTTAATTTAATTGATGAAGTTTGTTTGCTGCAAAAGAAAAAGTGAATATAAAAATTCTGAACTGTGGGAAATATATCGAAGCCGGTGTATAGTCTTTTGCACTAATTGAGAAAAAACAAAATTTAGTTCTCTCATATGAGTATTATTAAGCCAATATGTATATCATATTAGAACCATTATATCCCTATATTCAACTAACATATTTTTTACATGACAATTATATTTTATATCTTGATAACACAATTATTATCAAAATAATAACAAAATTACTATTTAATATTTTTATATCCCAATAAGAAAATAAATCATATAACAAAAAATATGTGTATCAAATATTCTATCATGCTAAATGGAAAATTAAATGTGTATCTACATACTTGAATTGCTTATCAATATATTAACTTTTTCTAAAATATATATAACTCGTTACAAGAATTTTTAATTTGTTAGTAAATTTTATATATCGCTAATATTTTATATAACATGTTATTAAAAATTTTATCGTGTTAAAAATTAAAAAATATATTAATCGCTTTCATATTGATGATGTATTAAAAACACTAAACAATATTTATGGTTTATATAGTGTAAATTTATTTAAAATGATACAAAACAACTTATCGTATTTTGATATTATTATTGATTTAAAATAATATATATTATGTTAAGAAAATAAACAACCATCTAAACTGTAACTGATTCTTGTCAGTATTTGATGGGACTTATCGCTAAAATCCATCTTTTTCGAAATCAAATATAAAATATATATTATGTTAACAAAATAACTAACAGTTTAAAATTAATGGCATTTTGGTCAAAATAACTACATAAAAAGAGGAAACTTATTAATGGAAAACCATTACCATATTTTTAATTTTTCATTATCTATTACCATAAACCTCATTGACCCACTTTTAAATGTCAATGTATTTGGTGCCAAAAAATGCCAATGTATTTACTTATTACAGGTATTATAGTTCTGGTATATTTATATATTAAAAAGGTAAGCTTTTTTAAAAAACGTTCATATTTATACTTAATTACATTATATGTGACTAGAACATTTACTAAAATCTAACTGTTTAGTAAATTATATAAGAGAATTTTTGGAAGACAACTCTTTACTAAACTCCTATATATCTATTATACTAAACTCCTATAATCCATGTTGGTAATCATTATTATCTTAAAACAAAATCTTTTTACAATATACTTTCACTGTCGGATCATTTTATAACTGTTGGTAATAATTTTCACTCTGATAAATCAGTTTCCAAACATTAAAATTTTTTATCTTAAATATTTTTACAATATATGTTCATAATCATTTTGTTTTAAGATAATCATCTTAAAATAATCATTTTTATAATCTTTCTATAATTAACTAGTTCACTAAATATATTTTAAAATGATTATTTTAAGAAAGATAAAATCTATTTTTACAAAAATATAATTTTGGGGAGCAACTTAAATTAGAATAAATCAATAAAATTTTGAAAAATATCAAAAATTAACTTATAGTAATATTTAATCTGTTTTATCAAAAAAATTATTTTATATTTATTCAATATTTGAATTATGACTTCTCTTTTACTGCGTTTTCCTAATGTTAAGAATCCGCAGTAGCATGCCCACCACGTAACATGCGGCCACGCGTACAATTATAAGTCAATAATGGCTCCTTTTTCAGAAATAATTCGTTTAGTATTTACTCAATCATACAAACCTAAGTAAAATATAGAAGCATGCTCCACAAATCTCATATCTGGAACCGTTCTAATGATGAGAGATATTAGAATCTAGTCGAATCCAAATAATGGACCCACAAAACGCCATATTATTAACCAGTACCATTAAGAATCTCTATAGGCATAGAAAACAGTTAACATAGTGCTTAATTTATTCTTCGTTTTCGTTTTCTAATGAACATGTTTTCTTTCTTTTTTAATTAATCAAAATGTGTTCTTTTTCAGCTATTGAAAATGTTTTTTTGGATTAGTATTAAATTAGCTAATGACAATATTTTTTGCTATTAAAATGCTTATTAAATTAGCTAATGACAATATTTTGCTATTAAAATACTAAATTATAGTTCGTCGTTTGTTTTCTTTTGATAATTATGAAATCTGGATCTAAATCCCAGTTTTTGTGCATCCGAAATTAGTTTTTAGTCTTATTCTCTTTAAAAATATATCTTCCTCCCAAAAAGATTGAATTAGAAAGACAATAAAAGTGATTTCAAATGTTAAACCACTGGCCTACGAGATCTTTGATTAACTCGTCCTTTGTTACTAACCCAATTATTATATACATATGATGATAACTAGAACTAAACAAGTTAAAACTAAAAGTGACCCATAGTGACATTTATATAGAATATCCATGCGCAAATGACATTTAAACAATGGACTACGGTCCAATTAATCAAGAAACACCGAAGATTATGTCTTTTGTTTGGTCAAAAGTAAACACCGAAGATTATGTTATTTGTTTTTTATTTTATTTTCTTACCGTAAGATATCGGACCTAAACACATATTGTTTATGAACTTGTTGAAAATTTAGATAATTTTGCCATTTATATCGACAATGGCTAACAACAATTGAAAGCACAATCAAAAGACTCGAATTCATAATCTTCTAACTTAATTTTCAACCAGTGGACCAAAAATTAGTTACGGCATTTGATTGGTTCTAGCTCAGTTAGGTTATGTCACTACCAGTAATAAGAAACAAGTACGTTCTGAACCGGAGTCAGCTTACACGAAGATAATAACACAGTTTTTTCTTTTCATTTTCTTTTAGAGTCACCTTGATATCTTCAAGATAACCCTTATCTTTAATAACGAAAAAAATATCAAATCAATGGGGCAATAAAGATAAAAATATGTGAGAAGTATGTCCTCTGGTGGTTATGGGTTATGCTCGATACTTGAATATTTTTGCAGACAAGAAGTGAGTGGATTTTGTTCACATGGATTTTGTTGTTCGCTACTTAACAAAACATGGCAGTGCTTTTGCCTTGCAACAAGAGACAGCCAACACTTCCCCAAATAATTTACCATAATGCCCCTTGTTCCTTTCCCTATTTGGAACTTCTCTGTCACACTAGAAAAAAGATCTTCCACATATCGAAAAAGATCATACCATTATACAATGAGTGTACCAGCATAAGTATTTCTTTTAGAAAAATGGTGCATCTTTTTTTGTGGAAACTTTCGAAAATTCCAGTAGAAGGTGTGTTTGAACTTTGAAGTAAAGTAACTCAAGATATGTGATTTACTAGAAATAATTATCAGCATATGAATTGATTACTATATAAAAAATAATTGACAACGCAAATTAAAAAAACCTAGTGAACTTTCTTAAATCGTAAATTGTGCATTGCAAAAGGGCTGGATCTGCGACCAAAAAGTTGAATGACAATTATGCAGGTGCATAGTTGACTATATTTTATTTTATTTTGAATATTTATAGTCGACTATATTATATGGGACAGTTAATGTAATGACCAAAAAGTAGAGTAAATTTGGTATGACAAAGAGAAAAGGAGAGGATTCTATTTTTTTAAAGATAGAAAATATGAAAAACAGAAGAAGGGAGCACAAGTTAAGAAAATATAAGAAAGATAAAGAGAAAGAAAAAAAGATTTTATTTTATTTTCATAAAAGTAACATAAGAACACTTCCGTTAAATGACATCAATAAGAAAAACATTATTTTCTTATGACCCTATATGGTAAGAAATTAGCTCACAGATTGTTCACATTCAGTCACATAAATTCACAGATGACATATATGTTTCGGCGATACATAGTCATCGATTGGTTCTGCATATAAAGAATTATTTCGTGTTAATTTTTCAAAACATTCTTGAAAATCCTGTCTTAGTTTACCATACAAAACTAACCAAATCTCTTTTAAATTATTCTCATGTTAGGAAAGAGAGAAAGCTTCTGAACATCCATACCGCGATGGGGTGGATGCGGGTCGGCGAGAAATAAAATATTGCAGAGCGGATGTAGATACGGTGAAAGTTTTAAATCGCGAGACAAATACAAATTATAGGGATTAGAGAAACAGGTTGGCGGATAATCCGCAAATAATTTATTTTTTATACTCATTTCGCTTAGATTTGACGGGTTGGAGAAGCGGATTGGCAGATAACCCGTAAATTAATTTGAAAATCTTTTAACAAAAAAATAAAAAGTTTGCAGATAAACGAGTTACCCGCGGGTCAAGCGGATTCTAAATGTGGAAGGGAAACGTATATATAATTTACAACTTGTAAATCATGCGGGGCAGGTTGATTCATTTTGACATGCATACCTTTCATGTAAACGATTTTAGTTTGGGGATCCCATTACTTCAAGAATCAACTACAGATTTAGTTGTATAAGTAACTAGCCGGCTCTTCCCACACCACCACACTCTTTGCTTTTCCAAAAAACAAGGTCACCCTCTCCAATTGGCATTATCAACTCAACATTCCCTCCTTGTTTTGCATGATCTCTTCTTAATTTGTACCCATTATGGTATTCTATTCTTTAGGGTGGGCTCCCATGTTGATTCTTCGTTCATGGGTTTAACTTTTGTTTAACAGGAGATGAGCTACTTGGGGAAAACTTAAAAGAATTGTTGCTTTTTCTTACAAAAATCACTACGAAATATTTCACCATGTTTTCTTTACTTTCACGGTGTTAAAAATTAATTTTCAATAGACCATTCATATTTGAATCATTTCATTTAGACACATATATCCATTCTTTTTAACATCTCCACAATAAAAATTTTTATAAATTGTGAAAATATAATCAGTCTCATTCACAAAACATAATATTTTTATCGCAAAACAAAATAAATTATAATGCCCTGATCACTATTGTCAATTATTCAACGCCTTCTCTAGATCTGTGGATTCGATCTTTATCCGATGGTCGCTGTGTAACTTTTAGAAATTTGATAGATTCTTTACGGTCCTTACAATATTTTTGTGTTTTTTCCCTCACTCTTGCGATACTTAAAATCACTTTCCACTCGAGTAAGTCGTATATCTTTCCATTACTTCAGTTTAAACACGTTTAATTGTACAGTTTTATCGGGATGAGTTACAGAAAAATAAGTACACTTTAATAACATATGTACTTAAATCAATTTTCTTAGACACTCATTATACACCACTATATTTCCAAAAATCAGGATATGAAAATTACCTTCATTCACATAATGCAACATCCTCGTTATATACCAAGATATTCACTTTTGATGGTGTGAGTCCACATGTCTCCATAGACATATGGGCTCAGCTCTGATGCCAAACTATAACGCCCCAATAGCCACCATCTATAGACATCCACACCTTCTCTCGGCTCGTGGGTCCATCCTCATCCGACGATTGGTGTACTATTCTAGAAAATTCAAAAAACTTATTACCGAATTTACATATCATCACGAGATCTTCTCAGCACTATAATTTACTTCAATCAAACATCCTTCAATTGTTCCAGAATAAACACATTTAACCTCTGAATTATGTCAGAATGAGTTACGAAAAATATAAATAAACTTTCGTGCATATATTTTCAATGCTTTTAAATACTCTTGATGTATTGCATTTTTGACGCATTTTAACCAAGATTTTTAGAGTCTTATAGGTGTTTTTAGAGTTTTTTTTCAGATTCAAACACGTTTGGATGGAGTGTAATGCATAAGAAGCAAGGATATGAGGAGAGGAGCAAGAAGTGGTCATTTTTTTACTTTAGATCATTCGATCTACATATGAATCGATTGATCCAACACAAGGAGGAAAGACGTGAAATTTTGGATCGACCATACAGCTCAGATCGATAATTCCAAGGCCAGATCGATCTTTCTACACCAGATCTAGATCTCTAAAAGGATTTTTGAATCATATCTCTGAGAAGATTTCTGAACTCTTTGGATTTCTATTATCATGAGTTTTTCTTCATCTCTTTGATGTTTCTTTACATTCCACTATAAGAAAACTACCGTAATTCCGACGGACCTATTTTCGTCGGAAAACCAACAGAAGCCGTTGACATACCGATGGATAGGATCCGTCGGAAATCCGTCGGAAATCTGTCAGACAAAACGAACGTTAATGTAGCCGTTGCACAGTCCGTTGCACAGCCGTTTCATCTCTTTGATGTTTCTTTACATCCCACTATAAGAAAACTACCGTAATTCCGACGGACCTATTTCCGTCAGAAAACCAACAGAAGCCGTCGACATACCGATGGATAGGATCCGTCGGAAATCCGTCGGAAATCTGTCAGACAAAACGAACGTTAATGTAGCCGTTGCACAGTCCGTCGGAAATCCGTCAGAAAAAATGAACGTTAATGTATTTTTATATTATGGATTTTTCATTTATATATTTTTTTCTTTTATATTATGGATTTTTCATTTATATTATGGATTTTTCATTTATATTTTAGATTTTTCATTTATATTATGTATTTTTCATTTATATTGTGTATTTTTCATTTATGGATTTTATTTTAGAATCTTATGGATTTTTCATTTATGGATTTTATTTTAGAATTTTATGGATTTTTCATATATATTACAGATTTTTTATTTATGCAATTTATTTTAGAATTTAAATGAACAAATATATATACATTATATATATATATATTTTAAATATATTAAATATATGAAAAAGAATTAATAATTTAAAGGATCCGTCGGAAATCTGTCAGAAATTTTCGACGTATATATATATATATATTAATTTATTACATAAATCAATAAAACGTTAAATCTATCGGAAATCATGGTTTAATTACAAAGTTTTTTACACTTGATCCATTGAAACATCATTTTTAGTTTCATACTAAAACATTTAAAACAAAATAGCCATTAAAACCTCTTAAAATACAAAATTACAAAAAAAATTAGTTTATGAGTTAAGTGTTAGTTAATGAATCTTATACTTGAATTTGTATATGTATGAAATATGTTACGAAATAATTAGTTTGATAATTTTGATACTTAAGAAGATGATTTAAACATAATTCATTAGGAAAATGTATAAATATAACATATACAAATCCATTAAATAGTAAAACGATTGAAAATATGATCGAAACCCTAAATTCGTCGGAAATCCGTCAAAAATTTTTGAAGGATTTCCTACGAATATAGGTATCCTTTCGTGTGTTGACTGACCAATATATAAGCATGCAAAATTCACTATCCGTCAGAAATCCGTTGGAAAATTTCCGACGGATAATGAATTTTTACTGCAGGAACTAACTTTTTGTCTCCCACGATTACCAAATTTTCATTTAATTAATTTGATTTCTGACGGATATATCCATCAGAAACCTGTTATAAATATATCACCTTCTTCTTTGCGAAAATCATCCGGCAAAACCATACAAATACCTCAAATTCGTCTCAAATCTTGTCAAAACCTTTGGATTTCTCTAAACCTGATCACATATGACCAATCTCCCTAATAACATGCAAGTTTCTTTGATTTTCACGTTTATTTTTTAATCATGTTAGATTTTAGGAATTAGATTGTTAGATTAGTGTGTTAGGAGATAGATTTTTGGATTTGGAATTGATTTTAGGAGTTAGATTGTTAGATAAGTGTGTTAGGTTGTTTGATTTAACTTTGAGTTTGTTAAATTTAGGAGTTAGATATTTAGGATTTGAAATTGATTTAGGAATTATGTTTTTGATTTTGATTTCGGGTTTAGGTTGTTAGATTTTTATTTAAGGATTTTATAATTTTAATTTTATAATTTACAGAATTGTTATTAAATTATGTATTTTTATGATTTTTATAATTTTTTGGATTATTTTGAATTTTTATAAATTTTTAGGATTTTTATGAAATTAATAAACTTTATTCACTTTTTATAGCGTTTATGTATTTTTATGATTTTTTATAATTTTTTAAAAGTTTTTTGAATTTTTAGGATTTCTTTTGAAATTATTAAACTTTATTCACTTTTTCTAGATTTTATGTATTTTTTTGATATTTTCTTAATTTTTATAAATTTTAGAATAAATATAAATATTTCTGAATTTTTAGGATTTTATAAATTTGTATTCAAATAAATATTGTTAAATTTTAAAACTGTTATTTATGGATTTATATTTTTTGTAAATTTATTCCATATATTGGCAAATTGTAACTATTTGTTTAATTTTATTAGTTTTTTTTTTTTGTTTTTTTCAGGAATTATGGTCATTACGTTGCTTCATCGGGAGCTCGTCGTGCGAAGCGAGGAAAGAGTTCCTCCCAAACCGAATCGACTCATATCCCGGATACCGTACCGGAGACTACATCGGCGATAAACCCGATTCCAGAGCCAACAGAGATGTGTCCGTAGAAGAATTTGCTTTTCAACCGGGCCGAGATCACACCACCCGCCTTCATCCAACGAATCGTGCTAATAGAGCTACTTGGTAAGTTAATATTTATTTCATTTACATTATTTAAGTATTCTATAATTTATATATTTCATAAATATTTTCAATATTTATTCTTTTTAGGTTTAATTTCTCCAATAACGGAATTTTGAAGGCGACCAACAACATGATTATCGGGATGTTAACCCATCCGTACGAGAAGTTTGCGAATATGCCTGTGGAAGATCGTGAGCTTTGGTTTAGGATGTTTGCGGTAAGTTTTAATATTTTTTTTTTCTAATTTAATATTTTTCTCTGCTTTACCATTATCAAGAATTCATTTTTAATAAGTTTTTATAATTTTGCAGCAACAATTTTCCTGGGACTGTGAATTTATGGTCTTAGTTAGACATGAGTTTGAGAAAAAAGGTGGAATCGTCTATTCCAGAAAGCTTAATGAGTGGAAGGCGAAATAGAGAACCGAACAGATCCCAAAAGAGTTCGTTGGGAACGCAATCCTATGGAAAGGGTTTGTCGACTATTGGAACTAGGAGAAAATGGCTCGGATCTCCAAAATTCAATTTACCAACCGGATGAGCAACCGGAATGGTAAAGGGATAGCGACCCATAACTTAGGCGCTACGAGCAAAGCTTCCCAGGAATAACAAGTCGTAAGTTTTTTTTTCATGTTTTCAATTTTAATTTTAATAATAGATAACTTATATTATGTATTGGTATAGTTCAAACAAGATGGAGTGTGTCCCTCGCACCTTAGGTTGCTAGAGGATGCGCATACCAACCGCAAGACCGGTGAGATTCAAGATCCAGTTGCTCGGGAAGTCGTCGAGAACGTGAAGAAGCTCAACGAAGAGTACATCCTCTCCTAACCGGTCGTTGAAGGAGAGCCTCCACTGGAAGTGTCAACGGAGATGTGGAACGATTTGGTCTTACAAGTAAGTTTATATTTTTGTTCTTTTTTGTCCATGTCTAAGTAGTTTCATAGTTCGGTTTAGAGTTTTCAAGAGAATTCATGAATCATTGAATTAGACATAGATATGGAATTATCTTATTATATCTTCATCTATTGTTGATCTCATTGATGAAACTTGATTTACCTAGTTTTTGATCTTAGGTTGTTTAACGCTTCAAAGATGTTTGTTTAAAAGCCTAAAATAACAGTAGATGATCGGATTGTCCTTAATAAATTGAACATACTCGTTAATGCTTCTTTAGAATTCTAAGTTCAAACAACAGTTTAGAATTTTAGGTTGGTAGATAAAGTGATTGATACCATGGTAGTGGATTAGTTATACATTCATGTTTGGGTTTAAGATTGAGCTTATCTATTCCCTAAATAATTATTTTGTTTATGATCTCTGAAAATTCCTGCAAATCTTCATTGACCTAACACTTCTTTTAATTGATATTAACATCCTTTTAGTTGATATTTTCATTTCATTACAACCAAAAATCATATTATTGTTTTTGTTTGGTTTCAACCAAAAATCACTCCACGGATAAGTGTTTTATTTCCTATCGTTTTGCTTTTTCTTTTTAGTATATTTTTCGTATGTCGTACATTTCTTGAGATCTAATTTCACACCTATATGGTGTGAAGTAAGTCTGAAGGAGGGTATTTGCTGAGACTAATGCCATTTTCTTTGTTTTCTATTGAGTTTTTTATCGTTTTTATTAAATCAAAACTTTGGGAATTTTTTTGTTGTTTTTTTATTTCATATGGTGTTGACTAACTTTCTAACATACTTCTAAGAGTTATTGTTCTCAAAATATGAAGATTGGAAACACCATTAGTGGATTGAGTTACCCGAAGTTCCCTATCCTTTGGAAGTCTGAATGATCTATCGTTGACTCTATCTTACAGGATCATTAACTTGACATAACTTCTCACTTAGAGCTTGATATCACACAATGGATCTCTACATTCGGAGTTCAGTCACACCTTTTCTACCACCTTTTCTACCACCTTTTTCAGGACTCTGAATGCCCAAGATCATCTTTAGCTTGGTACTACACCTTCACCCTATCCATTCTTTCAAACCACATGTTTTCTGTTACATCATCATCAAATGCAATCATGTGTAAAAACTACGGAGTATGCGGACCGACACATCTTTATATTCTAGGGATCTATAGTAAGATTAATGCTCTCTTTTATTTATATAATATGTGTTTGAGTTGTCTTTGGTGAAGAAAAATGTATGACTAAGAAAATGTTCCAATTTTCCCTTCTTAAAAAAACAAAAATTGAGAGGAAAAGATGACAAAGAAGGAACCGGACTAAAGTCATTATAAGTCTAATGTGTTATCTTAGGCATCAATTCATCTAAATTAGGACATATATAGAGATTCCAAGGTTTGTTAGGTTATGTATCAATATTTGGTATTCCTCTCCTAGTGATTTTGCACAATGACTTGCATTCGTCTTCATTACCAGAACCTAAAAATTCAGCCACCATCAAAATAGCCTTCCATTCAAAGAAAATGTTGTGATTGATAATCTCTTTGTGAGACTGCACTTTAAAAAAATCAATAAATGTCAAAGAGTCGAAATGAAGATTTCAGAGATTCTTTAGGATTTCAGGAGGCAAAGTATGGTTTTTGATATGTTCTAAGTTCTCAAGGATTGGAATTTCAGCGTGGTGGTATCTAAAAGAGTATGTAAGTTCCCTTTTTCAAACCTCGACACTATTTTGAGTAGTTTACTAAAGGAAAAGAAAAAGACTAAGTCTAAGGAGTTTATATTGCATTTTAACGCATTCCAACCAATTTTTTAGAGACATTTTGGTGTTTTTAGAGTCTTTTCAGATTCAAATACGTTTGGATGGATAGGAGCAAGTGAGAAAAAATTGGTCGATTTTTGGACTTCAGATCGATCGATATACACATGGATCAATCGATCCAACATAAAAAAGAAAGCCATGAGATTTTGGATCGACCATACAGCTCGGATCGATCATTCGAAACCCAGATCAGTTGATTTGTCATGCTGTAAGATTTCAGATCAACCATTTGATCACCGTATCGATTGTTCACCCGGCCTAAACCAACAGCCAGTTCATTAACATAGAAAAAGAAAATTTTGGGTTTTATTCCTATTTTAGCTAGGATTTACCAGAGACTTCGATCGAGAACATGTTTTAGCCTATATAAATTAGTTTTACCCATTGTTTAGGCAACATATTCTATTTTATTCGGACTGTCAAAAACGTATTATTTTCTATTCAGATCTAGATCTCTTAGAGAATTTCTGAATTTTTTGGATTTCTATTATCATGAGTTCTTTTTCATCTCATTGATGTTTCTTTTCATTTATGACTGAGTAGTTTCATAGTTAGGTTTAGGGTTTTCATGGATTTTCATGAATCATTGAATTAGACATAGATAGAGATTTTTTTATTATACATTCATCTATTGTTGATCACATTGTTGAAACTTTATTAACTAGGTAGTTTCTGATCTTAGGTTGGTTAACGCATCAAAAATATTTGTTTAAAAGCCTGAAAGAACATTAGATAAGAGGATTGTCCTTAACCAACAAAATTTGATGATAAGGCGATCTGTGAACAAATCGAACCTGCTTGTTAATGCTTGTATAGAATTCTAAGTTGGAATGACAGTTTAGAATCTTAGGTTGCTAGATAAAGTGATTGATACCACGACAATAGATTAGTTATACATTCATGTTAGAGTTTAAGATTGAACTTATTTATTCCCTGAATAATTGTTTGTTTCATGATCGTTGAATTCCTGCGAATCTCCCTTGAGTTAGCATTTATTTTAATTGATATTTACATCGTTTTAATTGATGTTTTCGTTTCATTACAAACAACAACCATAATATTTTTTTAACTTAGTTTTATTCTCAAAAAATTGTAGTGTAACTTTGATTTATGTGGATTTGATCCCATTTATGCTACCGTGATTGCATGTACAATTGCAATCTTTTATTTAAGTTAAAACATGCGTATCAACTCATCATGCTTGATAATGTTTCCAGAAATCGGAATGTTACGGCTTTTTTCCTTGATGATGTGACAATACATTACTCTAAAATCGTCTAGGTTCAACGATTTAATACATCATAAATATAGTTAATGTATGTCATTATTACATCTAACCTTAAATTATAATAGATGTAAAATATTTTGGCGGTATTTATGTAAAACTAATTAAAATAAATCAACAAAGAAATTAACCTATTTTTATCTCTCTAGAGTATATACTATGTAGCACTAGGAAAAGGATCATATTCAACGTCAATTATTTTCATAATGTCTTTTCATATACCAACGAAAATCTAGTGTATTTTTTAACTTCAACTTAAAAATTTTCAAAAATTTTACATGAATTTTTATATATGTGTCAAAATCAACTTTGACCGAAACAATATTAGTCAAACCGTTAGTTAATGTTGAGTCAGATGCCACGTACCATATTCATGTTGAGTTATATGTCATGTGGCATATTTTTCGCTGAATCAGATGGCATATAGACTTTTCAAAATAAAAATCATTTTGAAGTTTTATGCAATATACCGGATCGAATATTTTTTGTCACATATAATGTAAAAAACAGAAACACCATTATCATTTGAGCCACTTTATCGGTTTTTATCATTTATATAGTGGAAAAAACCGTAGGGTTCCAACCATTATAGTGTACATTCTTGGAAAATTACAATTCTTAAACTTAGAAGTCAGATTTGTAATTGTTTTAGAATGTACCGTTTAATGGTATGAAGCATATGGTTGTTGCGGCTACAGAATGATAAAAAAAAATCAATAAGGTGGTTCAAATAATAATGGTGTTTTCGATTCTCCATTATAAGTGTCAAAAATATATTAGACAAGAACATTGTATAAAACTTCAAAATGAAATTTTTGTTTTTTGAAAAGTGTATTTGACATCTGATTCAACAAAAAATATGGTACGTAGAATCTGACTCAACATAAATATGTCACATGACATCTGACTCAATATAAATATGTTATGTGACATCTGACTCAGCAGGAATATGCCACATGACATCTGATTCGTCATTAATTAACGATTTAATTTACACAATTTTGATCAAAATTAATTTCAATACACATATAAAAATTTTAAATTGAAAAGTACATTAATCTTAATTAATGTATAAAAAGACACCGTAAAATTGGTGTTTTTTCCATATAGCGTTCCACCTTGGTTGGAGCCAAAAGCCAGCCATGTATACGTTCGTTAAGTTAACACATTGATTTGATACTTAAGCTCATGAAATTTGGTGGATCATATGTATATGAGAAGCACATTATATTTTTGTTTCTTTTTAGTGAAATTATTTTTCCATCACAATAGCTAATATTTTCGTTTTCAAAGCTCAGGAGCGAAAAACTCTAAACAATTTTATTTCACTCCAAAAACTACATATATTAAGTACTATAAACAAGACTTACTTTAAGAAAAATTCAGTCAAGAACATAGTTGCTTACAACGGATTTTTTTATTTTATTTTTTGTTGAAGAAGTCCAACGGATTTTCAGGAAGAGATTGGCAGAGAAGGGTCTCCAGAGATATTTTTGGAGGGAAGAGCCACTACAGTTACATATCTATTATTATGATTATTTTAAATAAATTCTCTTATGTTGATATAAAATATAAAATATAGAAGAAGAAGAAGTCTTGTTACATACTTACATGATAATAAAATCTCAGAAAAAAAGTAGAAACACAAACCCATACAAAGTTAAACAAATCCTCTCACCGTAAGAGGAAACAACAGGCTGAGATTCTAGCAGTCACCACTACTGCAAATTGGTCAGCCGACATAGCCGAAAGACTTCGATATGGAGAACCCCAAAAGATAAAATTAGGCAGGAGCTTTGGTATTATTAAAGACAATGCGATGTAATTTGAAATAAACTAAGGGACCTCTTTTTCGTTTTCCATCAAAGTGAGAGTCTAGAGCCATTAGTTTGTTGCTAATGCTCCTGATTAAATAGTTAAGACTTAGAAGGTTATTAAATAAAATGTAGTTCTTTATCCCAATTTACACTAAATGTGTCGTTTTTGGCTGGTGGGCATTTTTTTAGTCAAAAGGAAACAAAACATCCCACTTCCATAAAATTAGATAATAATATAATATTAGAACTATATTCTTTGTTAAAAAGAGAAACTAAAAACTGATTTTGAGACACGAGTCGATACGTGATTAATTCTTTGCAAGTATAAATAAAGTGCCCTCTCCTCCGAAAAGCCCAACCAATTCCACATTAAAAGTATTACTTCCTCTCTGGTTTTTTATTATTTGGAGAAAAACGTTTTGCCTCCAAAAGACTTAAAAGCTCCGGGCTTTGTCTCTTTGTCTTTTTGGCCTCGATCCCGCACAAAACCAGTTTTACTCTTCTCTAGAATCATGTGTAATTCAACACCATCTGCGTCGTCTACCTCTTCCTTATTATCTTCTAAAGACAAAACCCATTTCTCAAAACTGGAAACCTGTGATTCAAATCATCTTCATTATTCCGAATTCACCGATAACGATTCTTTAGACATTAATAGATGGCCGACTTTTCTCGAAGTAAGTAATCAATTTTATTTCGTATACATATATGTATCCTAAAACAAATTCACAAGAACCAAGTTCTTGCTAAACTAGTCGGTACGTATTATATCAATATAAAATATTTATATAAACGAACGTTTCACATTCTTATTCTCCTTTTGTGTCACCATTAACCAAAAAATCAAATAAAAATTAAAAATAATCGAGTTGGCTAAAATATCTATAGACGTGGACGGTTCTTGTTATTAATATTGACTTAGCTTTTCTTGGTAATTTGGCGGCAGGGCTTAGAGGAAGTGAAGGCGATTGGAAGAATCTCTGGTCCGACGGCAATGACCGGACTTCTTATGTACTCAAGAGCAATGATATCGATGTTGTTCCTCGGCTACCTCGGTGAGCTTGAGTTAGCCGGAGGATCTCTTTCCATAGGCTTTGCCAATATCACCGGCTACTCCGTCATCTCCGGCTTGTCCATGGGGATGGAACCAATCTGCGGCCAAGCCTATGGAGCTAAACAAATGAAGCTTTTAGGACTAACCCTTCAAAGAACCGTCCTCCTCCTTCTCTCCTGCTCGGTCCCGATCTCCTTCTCTTGGCTCAATATGAGGCGAATCCTCTTGTGGTGTGGCCAAGATGAAGAGATCTCCTCCGTTGCTCAGAAGTTCCTTCTTTTCGCTATCCCTGACCTCTTCCTCCTCTCTCTTCTTCACCCTCTTCGTGTTTACCTCCGAACACAAAACATTACATTGCCCGTGACTTACTCCACGGCCGTTTCCGTTCTCCTTCACGTTCCTTTGAACTTCCTCCTGGTGGTGAAGCTCGAGATGGGAGTAGCAGGAGTCGCTATAGCTATGGTCTTGACCAATCTCAACCTTGTAGTTCTCTTATCTTCTTTTGTGTATTTCACAAGCGTGCATAGTGACACATGGGTCCCACTTACTGTTGACTCTCTTAAAGGTTGGTCGTCTTTGCTCTCTCTTGCCATACCCACTTGTGTATCTGTCTGTTTGGAATGGTGGTGGTACGAGTTCATGATCATTCTTTGTGGACTTTTGGTTAACCCAAGAGCCACCGTTGCTTCCATGGGAATCTTGATCCAAACCACGGCGTTGGTCTACGTCTTTCCATCCTCTCTAAGCCTTGGTGTCTCTACAAGAATCAGCAACGAGCTTGGGGCCAAACGTCCCGGGAAAGCTCGTGTATCCATGATCATTTCCCTCTTCTGCGCAAGCGCCTTAGGCCTAATGGCAATGTTGTTTGCCGTCCTTGTTAGACATCGATGGGGACGCTTGTTTACAACGGATGCGGAGATTCTTGAACTGACTTCAATGGCACTGCCTATCGTGGGTCTATGTGAGCTCGGAAACTGTCCTCAAACGACCGGTTGTGGGGTTTTGAGAGGCTGTGCAAGACCAACACTTGGTGCCAACATAAACTTGGGTTCGTTTTACTTTGTGGGCATGCCGGTGGCTATTCTCTTAGGGTTCGTTTTGAAACTAGGGTTTCTAGGTCTTTGGCTCGGATTGCTTGCGGCTCAAGTGACATGTGCTTCTCTCATGTTGTGTGCGCTCTTGAGAACAGACTGGGCAGTCCAAGCGGAGAGAGCTGAAGAGCTGACGTTAGAAACTCCGGGAAAGACTCCTCCTCTCCTCCCCATCTCCCGAACAAAGAGCCGGTCTGCCTCCGGTACGGAAGATATGATGAGAACCATGTTGGTTTAGATTGACAGCTATTCTTTGGAGTCATTTGCCATGAGCGTTGACGTACATATGTTCTTGTCAAAACATCATTTTTTTTGGAGTTTATATTGCTCCTTAATTTCTACTTTTTTTGTTTCAAGAATAACTTTGTTTTGTATTGGTGTTTGTGCTACCTATGCACGGTTGTATGATGTAATAGATTTTAGCTTTGACTTTAATAGTTTGTACAATATTTGTTGCCTTTTGTAATAACCCATTTTGGTTTGATTATCTTTTTATCTTTGTCTATTTTCTTGGAGAATATGATATTTTTGTTTTGTTAAACTAAGAATAAAATATCATGCAAAAGATAAACTAAATCCACTACAGGTTCGATTTTTGTATTAAATATTTAATCTGAAAAATTTTAGTTCTAAAGTTTTTTTGGTGTCAAGACTTGGTCTTGTTGCTATTCGCAGAAGACAATCAGAATAAATACGGATAAAGTGAAAATGTAGTATATTTTCCATAATATATTAGTTTATTTTTTGCACCAAATTAATTATTCTTGTATATATTGTGAAAACTTTGCTGATTTAACAATCAATTCTTTTCTTAAGGACAGGCAAGATGAAACTTTATTTTAGAGCATTTTGGTTAATTCATGTTCCATAAAAGGAAATATATTCGCAGCCAAAAATGGGAAAAAATTTCCTTTAAACTTTAGCATATTCTTTGTCTCAAAGCCATTAAGATTCGATACGTTTAAAATTTAATTGAGTTCTCATTTATTGATTTTGGTTGCTTCCTTTGAGCAGAGAGAAGCATCTTTTTTTTTCTTGACACAAAAATATCCGCTCTTTTTCTTTTATATTTACTTTTTTTGCTGGGACCAGAACATGAATTTATACGAACTTCACAGCAGTATGGTCAAAGAATAAAACATTAATATGACAAGAAAATAAATTAAAATTGAGTGGAACTGATAATGCGCCTACGTGTCTGTGCGGCAGCTATTTCTTAAGAAATAAACTGAAGTAAAACCTACATTGAATTTCATTGGCTTGGTGAAAAAATCATTGAGTTTCATTTGGCCATTTATGAAAGTTTGAATTTCATTGGCTTTTGGATTATGACGAAAGAAAAGACAATTGTATTGTATATTTTGGACATCCACACCTTTTGTTTTATTACACGTGAATAGTTTTTTCCTGTGATTTTTTGTCTTCTTTTTGCAAAACACTATGCTGTCAATCATACTCTCTAAATTCACAGGTGAAACTATTTGGAAATTAAAAAATAATGAATTTATACAACTAAAAGTCGAAGTATATATTAACACCTATGTTTTTGTTGAATACACAAATATTTTTCTTAACTATATTTAATTCTAGAGTGAATTAAGTAAATGACAAAGAGCCAAGATTTAATTAGCTAGTAACAAATGCTGCAGTTTCTACTAGGATATATGTATTTGATATTCTTGTAAATGGTTATATATTAATACTTAAACGCGCTAGGTAATAATATAGAACCTCAAAATAATAAATTCATATGTTTATATTGCAAAAATATAAATTAATATGATAAATCATCTCTACATAAAAAGTAATATAGAACAAAAAAGCTACCAATCGCGTGACAATTAATTAAATGGATAAGATCATTGAAAATGGTCGAAATTTGATATTGTTGGAATAACCTTGTCATTTTATCTAAATATCAACTTTTTCATTGTCATAGAAAGTAAATAGTCTTTGACCAAAGGAAAAAAAAATGTAAATGGTCTTAATTATATTTATTTTGAAAAAGTATGTTTCCCATGTCTAGTAGTTGAGCATTAGTTATGTCTAATGACAATATTAGATCCGAAAGGTGATATGATATATATATCCATACGCAGAATGAGTATGTCAAGTGGAGTAGGTATCAATTAAATGGTCTTACCGTCTTTGTTCTGGATCAAACGTTCAACAGTAGCCACATGCAGCATCATATATGTACACAATACAGAATAAATAGAGAGAAGAGAGCCGTAGACGAATTTGTGTTCAAATAAAAATCGAAATAAAAGATGCCAAGTCTATAAATGTCGCGTGTGGTAAAGCTTGAGTTTGGAGGATAAAGAGAGTAGTGCCGTAAAGCCTATCCCAGGCAGGCAGGGTCCCCCACGCGGAGACATATATATATCGTCTTCCTTTCTTTTTACTTTACTTTTCCAACATCATCTAATTTATCATTTTCTTATTAGTTATGACATATCACATATGAATCAGAATAATATTTTCACCATTTTTCAAAGAGTATCGTTTCAAAGGTTTGATTTTTATTTTACAAAAAATATTATTTTATGTTTTTAGTGCATAATTTTAAACTAAATGTCAAATTTATCCCAATTATTTTATGTTATTAATTAGAAAGAGAAAATAGTTAATGTATTAAAAATACATTTTTTGAGAAACAGATGGAGTAAGTAGTAAGTTTTAGTGAAGCGATTAAACATTGTTAAAAACCATATTTTTGTTGAAGTAAAGAAGCGGTTTTCAATAATAATAATCTATTTATATAATAATAACAATCTCAATAAATGTCAGTTGTGTCTATTAATGTTGTGTCTTTTCATTATAAGATTGTGTTTTTTTCATTATAAGGTTATGTCAATTCATTTAATATATATCGGTTTAAGATTGTATCTTTTTACTATATAATATTATTGTCTTTTAATCTTTATTTATATCTCGATCATTTTAAATAACTACCTATTTTTATAATTTGTCAAATTTTTAGTTTCATAATGAATCCAAATAATTTGGTCGATTATCTCTTTTCTCTCTTTTTTTTGTTTGTTTGATGCCACTTCATTATATGCCTCAAAGTTTTTCTCACATAAGATATTTTTCCTAACAATTTTATTATATGTTTGTTGAAGATTTTTCAAATAAATTATCGTACAATTGTTTTTTTCGATTCGTTTGTTTCTCTCAACAAAGACGTTATTTTTTTATGACAAATTTTTAATAAAGATGTTAACTGTTATCTACTAATAATAGTGATCTCAATTGATATTTCTGCGGGTTACATTTTGTTTAATTATAATTCTTTGTAAAAACACTTAATATTTATAATTGTTTTTAAAATATTAAAGGTTGTGTCCACTCTTTATGACTGTTGGAATGATAATTTTTAACTTGAATCGCATTTTATCTCTACAATTTTTTTTTTCACTTATAATAACAATTAATATAAAATATTTTCCCTCCAATATAGCGGGATCCGAATACTAGTAATAATAATCACAATAACAATAATAACAATAATAATATCTACGTAATAAAACAAATGAAGTTAATCCGTATTCTTTTTTTCAAAAGATTAAGAATACCAAAATGTATGTTATCACTATAAGTTCTACTTGTAATAGGTTTCTCTAATTAATAATTTTTGGAGCGATAATATGAATATGGATTGTCTGACACTTTGATAGGTTGATTAGGTGGAAGTAGTGACCGATTACAACATCTTCTCTATCTTGTCTTTAACTTGATCGTTTGGTCAGTTTTAAGAAGTGGCTGACCAACACTTGATTGTCTTCTCTCGAGTCCACAGAAACATTAGCGGATACATGATGGGTTGAACATGTGGTGAAGCCGACCGATCAAGTCGTGTGATGCTTGTCTTCGTCTTGGACGCTGATCGGTAGATAGATATGAAGTCTAACAATTTTTCTGATGTAACCCTTGGCCCCAAATGCTTTCTTCCCCTCATGAACGATCTGAATGTGTCTACAATTCCAAACACTTACTAGAAACTCCCTAAAGATCCATAAATATGACAATAAAACAAGAAACACAAGAGAAATAGAGTCTTAAAGTATTCTAAAACATTAAAGAACATGTCATTAAAGCGACTAACAAAATGTGTCTCAGTGCTAGTGCAAAGCTCAAACAAAAATGAATAGCCAATGTGGTGATAGATATAACATGGCACTACAAGAAAATAGCGTCATTTTGACATATTTTTATAAACTTTTGTATTATAGGAAATTTCCCAACAGATATTTCTTCTTTTTCTTGAACTTTCACATATTCTATTAGTAATTTGTTGATATAGATCTTCTTTTTTTTGTAATGCAAAACTTTATACAACAAAAAACTTTTTAAAATGAGATGCTTCTTGTCTGACATGTTTTTGAAGAAGAAGAAACAGTGACTGAAAACAAAAGCTGAGACAAAAAAATTGAAAGGGAGAAATCAATTGTATATAATCATACTTTTAATAATTAGAAAGCTATATTGCTAAATGCCAACAAACATTTAAATATATGGATTCATCAAACTTTATTGACATATATGATTATTATTGGTGTGGTTTGTGGATTATTGACATGTATGATAAACTACCAAATAAAACTTTATTATCTTTCTTGAACTTTCACATATTCTAATGATAGCATTCGTTGAAATTAAATATAGGATAAGAGACATGATCTCGTGATGCATGAGCTTTCTCTCTCAGCCGACCTTAATTCGCCTTAAGCATGCCCCAAAATAGGATATGATTAAATATTTATAAGAAAGATAAATCACTGGCTCTGCCGCCCGGATGAATCCTTACCAATGGTTATACCTTTTTTTACTTGCTTTGAATTGTTCGTTATTACTTTATACTATAAAAGTCAATTAAAAAGAGCTCAGAAAAGTAAATTACAAAAATCAGTTTATCACTTATCAGGATAAGAAAAGAAGGCCACTCCTTTGCCACCGCGTTAGTATGTATATCATGAAATAATAATGGCGATTTTTTATTCGTTACACACAAAAAAAATCAAACTTACCCGGAAAATATCATTAAATAAATTACAATGTGAACATGTAAAACTGTTGGACAACCTACAAAGGCACTTACTTGTTTCAGTATCCTTTGGAACTCTTATTTTTAATTTTTACTATTATTATAATAAGATTAGTGAGTAACATCAAAGACTATTGATGAGTACTATTATATTTGTTGACAAAATAAATATACAGTATTTGTATACTAAATGTCACTAGCGCTAATGGATAACAAATTGTGTACTACAACATATTTCGAAATTCAAAACAGGCTGCTTGATTGATTAGCGTGTTGGGGTAAAAAAACAGATTAATGAATCTAATTGTTCTTCTCAAAGTAAATGGTCAAGTTTTGAAGCAAAATAAAATTGTTAAATTTCATTGAATATCAATGCATATTTGTCACACACAAAAATGTCAATGTATATTTAGATCCTTTCTTGTGGTCGGCTAGATTAAATTGATTTATGTTTCGCTTTTGAGCAGATTAAGAACCCAAAAAAACTAATAAAACCACTATTAAGGAAGCATTTTATTAGTATTTTTTAAAAAAATTCTTTTCTCTTTGTGTTTTGTTTATTAATGAACTACATTACCTCGCTTTGTTTATGTTAGTGGCGTGAGTATGCTTAATTAGACCAAATTGGACATACGTTAAAACGATAAATGCATTATGACATTCTAAATTCAACCACAAACTTCCTACAGAAGAACAAAGAAACACGTAAGAAACTTTCATCTCAGTTTCATACTACGGACCAAAACATTAACTATACATTTTGCCAATAGGATGTGCTTTTGATAACGTCTTTGATTTTTGTTTTGTTTTGATAACTCCTTTAATGGTATGGTCAAAGGCTCAATTGTGTTATATTTGCTAATTAGTGGGTCGAAAAATATGATATATTGTCTTGTATTTATCCGAAAATTATATATTTCAAAGAGATCACATTTTAGTCAAGCCTTTAAATTTCTCAATTCAGAATGTACGCTGCTCAAACTTTTTTGGTCAACATTGGTCAACTCTTTTTCTACTGCATATAAACGTTAACCATAAAATTCCGGATTCGACTAATAATTTCTATAGGTATACATATTTTATAATATCTGTGGTGGAAACTTAAATTATAGATTGTTAAATGTATTATTTTATATTCGAATTCGGATTTGGTATCACTGAAAGAATACTTCTATAGCGTGTTAAACTAAGCAAATCATTTTTAGATAATTGGAAATAGTCTTAACAAGATATCTTCAATGAAAGCCACTAGTAAAAAAGCATTCTTCAAGTATGTATGTAATTATAAGGATGGAAAAACACAGGTTTTCGCTTTCATGAATGTCTGACAAATGTTGACTAATCCACTGTACAACATAAGCTAGTCTTATTGGCGTGAAAAAGTCGTCAAAGACCACACCAATCGTGGAACCTATCTCACATCTTTTCAATTTGGGCAATCTATTTTCGAGAAAAGAAAGTAACATGCTTCTCAGTCAACCGTATAGTTGTATGCTATCCAGGCCGGTCCAAATAAAAATAGTGCATAAAGTAAAAAGAAATAATTTTTGGTCTATTTATAATTTTATATCTGATTTAATGTTTTTTATTTTAGTCTATTATTTTGGTATTTAAAACCTTTATTTGTTGGGATTTATGTCATAGCCGGATCTAATGCCATCGATCACAAATTTGGGAAATGATGGTGTATCTTGATCGTTAACATACTAGATATGCGTGGAATGCTAAAGTTTTCTATTCTCACGTAAGAAAATGATGAATGGAGATTAGCAGCAATATCGCATATCTAAACTTGTGTAACGTGTGCATGTGCATAGGGCATGCCATAAACTAAAAAAATCTAGTGTATTATAGATTTCTAGGATCTAAAAATAAATTAATTAAGCCGGTGGCTCTCGCTTGAAACGTGGAGTCTCTTTGTGGGTCTAAGACAATGATTGAATCCTCTCAGATTTCGTAAGGAAAAAATTTGTACCTTGCAAATTGGCCATCCGTAAGCGGTTTTAGTGAAAAGAAAAATCGAATTTCTATAAATCTAAGAGAGTAATCTTGGTTTCGACCTAAAATTTCCCTGATTAACAAAAAAATATCTAAAATAACTATTTAAAAAAAATTAATTAGGATCCATATCTCAAATATTAAACATCGTCTATAATTTTTTTGCTACCGTTGAGCGCTGACTCTAAGGAGGCTATGGCAATAGTTTCTTGGTCTTACGTTGACTGGTCAATACTGTACGTGCATACCTAAGTGGTGGTCCTATTGCACTCGAGATTTCTGAAAGAGAACACGTACGGGTCTATTGCGTACCTCTATACGTTTTGCAGAATTTTCATCAGGTTTGATCCTTTGAGATTGACAATATCTCTTGAGCTTTCCATCTTTCCATTTTTTTCCCAAACGTGCAACAACAATTATGCAAATATTTCATAAGACTTAGTCAAAAAGTTCCAAAGTTAGATTTTTGTTACCAAAAACGAATATGACCAATACAACTATTCCTCTTGACAATTGGCATAGAAACAAACAAGTTAGAGCACAACTATTTTAATTCTTTGACGCTATCTTTATGTAGTAGACAGAAAAACACATGTGGTGGAAACTATAGTAGTAATATCACATGCATATGTCGCAAACATATATTCAAATAATTGCATTCATCTTTTTTCGGTTGGGATAGGCCGAGAAAAGATGATCATTGAATCAACGCAACAAAACCTAAATAATTGGTGCACTACAGAACCTTAAATGATGATATAGACCTAAAACCTACTCTAAGTATGGCCCAAGATTTTCATAGGCAGCTACCTAAGAGAAAATAAGAATGGTAAAACGATAGCTGGAATGGACCTAAATCTACTGATGAGAGTTAGCTAGGAAAGAAAATGATATAAGACCAATTTATGTGTATTCACATATCTTACCATCAGATCAGTTACATTGCCAATGAATTTCGAAAACTAAGAATATAAATAAAATAAATAAAAAAGCAGATTTTTTCTATGTTATCTCAGTTTTTTATACGGATATATATAGTACACATATTTTACATACTATACGACTGAAAGCTATTCTTCTTCGTAGCTATTTCATAAATTATATGATTTGGACACAAAGCCCAATTGTTTTCAAAAGCCCAATTTACTAACGCACGAATATGGGTCTTCGATGCATCTAATACTAAAAGTAATGATGACTGCCTAAGGATGGGCTGTAGACAGGTCAGTGTGTCTACATTTTGAAGAGTCATAAGTAGGCTGTGAATGCAGAATTTGGACACGAGTAATCGTTTCCTTTGGAGAACCTAATCTCTAGGGGTACTTTAAGCATGTCTCGAGAAAATCAAAATCCTGTTAAGTATCTTGAACCAAAAAAAAGAAGATATATAGTTTTTTTCTTTATTAGTATGACATAAATATAAATAGGCTTTTTTTTATAAAGGGTTTGCAATGCATTAAAAAAAGAAAAAAATTGTTATCTCCAGCCAAGGCAGAGTTTGATGGGAACATCGTCAAATTAAGTCCATAGAGTGAAAGTTTAGTAAAGAATAATAAACCAAATCAAAGAGAGATTGGAAACGTCACTTTTCGAAGCAGATGGGAAGCTCGGAGAGCTAACGAAGATTAATGCGATGATAGAGTAAATGTTGGATCAATGGCTAATATGCTCCCAACTCATCAAATTAATCATTATATATTTTCTAAATTTTAAATGTCTCTAAAGATTAAATACTAACTTTTATCTTCTTCAATTTTGTAGAAATTCGAAATATCCTTCATTTTATTTTTAAATTAAAATTAAAATATAACTCTATCAAATAATACACATTTGTACCAATAAAAAATGGAAACTCGAATCCTGAATTTAGGTATTAAAATTATCTTTTTGTATCATTTACAATTAAAACTATACTTATTTAGATTTTTCAAATAGTTGTACAAAATTGTACTCAATTGTACCAGTTGTGTCTTACCTTAAAGTCGTTTGCCCAATAATCATATAGTTGTACCAAATTGCACTAGTTGTAATTGCACTAATTAAAAAACCAGTTGTACCACAAATAACAAATTTAAATCCTTAGTGCACGCCAAAAGTTTAAATCATAAGAGGTACCGTTTTTGTATCACTTACAATTATAGCTATATAACTTGATTTATCCGATAGTCATATAGTTGTACCAAGTTGTAGCAGTTATGCCATAATTGCACTAATTAAAAAATCAGTTTTACCACAAATAGCAGATTTGAACCCTACACACGCTCCGAAGGTTTAAACTATCTGAACTACCATGTTTTTTTTGGTATCATTTACAATTACAACTATATAATCCAATTTGGTCAATAATCAGATTTATGATGATGATGATGAAGAGATGGAAGATGATTCTGGTGAAGGAGAAATCTTTGACGATACTCTTTTGGATAACTATGAGTTGATGGTTTAAGAACTATTATGTTTGCTTTTATTTCTATTTTTCATGACGTGGATTCAATTGTTTTATGGTATTTTATTCTAAATGTCTAAGTTTTTATTAGTTTAAGAAGGAAACCGATCGTTTATTTTTTTTCTTAAATCGATGTGCCTCGTGTCAAAGTGGTGATGCATCGGTTACTCCATGGCGCATGGGTTATTCAGAGAACATTGGTGCCACGCTGCGTTTTGCGCCATTTAAAACCCAGTTCCCACCAAACAGTGTCAAAAGCTTTAGTTATGTTCACATTAATAGCTATCCTCTTAGGGCCCTCATTCTTATGATATCCACTTATTAGTTATGCATCAAGGATTGTATTTTCCACTACATTGATATGTAGTCTCCTATTCATGTAGATCTAGGTTTCTTTGGCACTTATTCAAGGATTATATTATTTGTTGAGGCTGGCATGAACCATGATATAAATAACTTCTTGATAGGTCCACACACTTTCATACCCAATATATCCCAAAAAGCCTTGTAAAAACCCGCAATTAGTCCATCTGGCCCATGGACTTTGTTAGAATTTAATTTGAACAAGACTCTCTTTACTTCTTCTAGAGTTAACATTAATAGCATTGCACTTTGATGTGTTTCAGGATAGGAGTAGCTAGATAGTGAGCTGATCCAGGTAGTAGATGGAGGGCAAGGACTCAACAGATCATATGTCAAGATATATTTGAAGTGAGAGATCGCATGAGCACTTATTTCCATTGGATAATCAATAAGCACACCAGAGTCCAGCTTTCACTTAGTAGATGAAATAAAAGTAAGAGGTATTCAGATCTCCTTCCTTGAGCCAATTTATTCTTGACTTTTGTTTGACATAGCTTTCTTCTATCGACCTCAATAAATCCCAATTAAGATGCATGATTCTTTCTTCCTCAAAACATTAAGGAATGAGATTCTGAAGAGCTTGTACATGCCCATTTTGCAACAAACAGTTAGTTTCCCTTACTCTCTCTTGAATTTTGGTAAAATTCTCTCTGTTTAACAATTTGAAGTCTCGCTTAATGATCTTTAACTTCCAACACAAGTTTGAAAGATCAGAAGCAAAGCTTCCAGCTTGAATCCATGCTTAAAAAACCACAAGGTGAAAGTTAGGATGTTTGGCGAGATAGTTGGAGCATTTGAAAGGTCGGATTCCAGGCTTTGGGAGATGGATAGAAAGGTCAACTAGGTAGGGACAATGGTCGGAGATTTTGGGAGCAAGAAAAGTGGCTGAGCTATTTAGGAAAAAGGAGATCCATGTGTTGTTAGCTAAAAGTCGGTCTAACTTCTTAGCAACAGGAGAAGAAGGCCGCTTATTACTCCAGGTATAAAAGATTCTTTGGAATGTCAGATCAAATAGTCCTACTTATTTTAGGCAGTCTCCAAAATCATTCATGGCTGGGCTCATTGTATTGATTGCTTTTTATAGTGAAAGATTTGATTGAAATCTCCACCAAAGATCCATACATAGAGTCTAGAGATAGATTTTGGTGAAGGTTTAACAACTCAATCCATATGCCACCTCTCTCATGACTAAGGTTAGATGCATAGAGAGCCATAAAAATAATAGGCTGACTATTTGTAATTCTTATCTCGCATGTCAAGATTTATCGTGACTGATGAAGTATCCTTGCTAAAACAAGATATTTCCAAATTATAATTATTTTTTCATCTTCATATGATAAGTGGTTAGAGGTATAATTATAATCCTTGCATATCTTTGAAAAATTTTGGTTCATTTTGAATTCCTTTATATGTGACTCTAAAATGGCTCCAAAAACAGATGGATTTCTGCTCAACGAATCACAGAAGGGCTGGTGCTTGTCCGGGTTATTGAGTCCATGAACATTTCAAAAGAAGTGGATGCTATTCATTGAATATTTATTGGGCAATATTATGTAAAAGTAAGATATCCATGACTATTAATGAATCTGAAGAGATGAAAACCGGAAGGGAAGGATCATTTAAGGGGTCAGAAAGGGAGTTTTTAGAAGATTCTTTAGTGGGGTGCACGAAGTATTGCAAATTGGGATGAGAATCGGGAGGTTCAGGAAAGTCTGAGGGAAAAAGGATAAGTTTATTTTTTGTTGGAGTATAATGGTTTGTTGATGGAGTATGATGGTCTAGGGGAAGGCCTTGAGTTTTTTGGGGTTTGTATTTATTTGGTGTGAAAGAGGAGTTGTACTCGTAGATGAGACTATGAGGGTATGGTTCACCAAATGGTGTTATCGTAGATGGAAGGGCAATTATCAGTGGAGAGGAAGATTGGTACAAAAAATCAAAGGTTTCGCGGAATAAAATGGTTGAAGAGGTATGCCAAATGAAAGGATCAGGGTTAGAGACTGGGGTAGAAGTGGGATTAGGTGGTAGCTTTTGGTCAGTGGTTATGGCTTTGGAAGGAACTGATAGTTCCAAGCATAAGGAGAGGGAAGTATCCACTATCACCTCCTCCATGCCTTCAGCAAAGTCAATCCTTTTAGTGCCATAGAGGAGGTTACATGAGCGTTCTGCAGAGCACAATTTTCCTCTGGGTCTATCACAAGTAAACGGTTAACTGATTTTGTAAGAAAAGAACTCTCTATGTCCATGTCACTATAGCCATTACTCGAGGATAGTTGGGATTGGTCAAAGATCTCAGTAATTGACTTAGTGGGAGTAGTTACAATGGCTGGGTTTATAGGAGAGTCATCAATAGTTCCTTCAACCACTTTGCAGTGGTAGTAGGGGTTGTTATTTTAGTACTGGCAGGATTATGTGTCTATTTAGGAGGAGTCTAGTTAGGAGGAGTCTTGAGGCAGTTTTGAGCAATGTGACACAACTCCTTGCAGAAAGTGCATGTGAGAGGCAACCAAGGGTCCTCCACATCAACCCTTACAAGACTACCATCATGTCTTAATATTTCAATCTCTTTAGGCAGAGGGTTAGTGAGGTTAACATCAACCTTTTCATTGGCTACCAGAAGACTATTGAGGTTTATGGTAAACTCATCTGTCTCTTTATAGTCTCCTAAATGCACCAGTAACCCATCCTAACCCTTCAAGTGATGTTAGATCAAAAGGAACTCCTTTTAGGTGAGCCTAAATAGGGATAGAGCTGAAAGCCAGGATATGGAATGAATGGTAAGTGGCCCATTTGGCTACATGAAATATTGAGTCCCCTATATACCAAATTCTCTTCTCCAGTAATTTTATCCTTATAAAGTCATTTGGTATCCGAACCAACATAGAGTGGTGGTGAATGTTGACATTTATTTCAAGTTTTTTGCCTTTGCCCCACATATTATTAGCAAAAATCTGAATATGTCTATAGGTGGAAGCTTTTCCACCAAAGTAGAAGATGACGAACTCCTTGTGGAGGTCTGCACTTCTTTGGAAGACCTCATTAGGGATCGCTACTCGAGACTTCCCATTTGAAGTAATAGTCATTAGAGCATGTCTCTTTAGAGTTCCATCAACATCTAATCTTATTTTCTCATCCATAGTAGGATGTGATGAAGGTTTAGGGTTTTGGGTCATTGGAATGAAGAAGAATGAGAGGTAGAAGAAGCTAAGCGGGTGGCACAGCCAGAGCTGTCAGTTTGGTTATTGGATATAAGGGATTTGGTCGGGTTGATGGTTAAGGAATAAGCTTTAGATACGGTTGCTGTGGAGGAGAGAAGAGGGGTTAAGGCCAGGTTTTTTAAAAGGAGGGATGAGGCTTTAGTGGGAACTAGGGTAAAGATCTTAGGCTCAGAGGGAGTAGTAGATATACTCAATGTCAGATATAAAGTTTTGGAGTGAACAATATCTAGATCTGAAAGATGAGGTACAATATTTTCAGTCTGTGACATGGTGACATCAGTTGAAGGAGAGAAAATCTCAATACCAGTCAAGCGAGGAACTACAAGCTATAAAGATGTGGCAATTTGCATTGAAGGCTTGGAGGAGTGAGCAGTAGGAGCAACAACAGTTACTAGAGAGAGAGGATGAAAGTGAGAAAGAGACAAGGGGAGGGAGGGTCAGAGGGAAGCGTAGGAGGCCAGATGGGGCTTCCACCAGCGGTGGGAAGCGAAGAATTCAAGCCGGAAGCATGAACAAAAGGGAACCATTGTCTCCATTGGAAACTGTGGCAGAGAGGATTTGCTACAGTTCATTGGAACTTAGCTACCCAAAATTTTGCTTTGATCTAGTTTTAATCTTATTTTGCAAAAATATTACACAGATTAACAAATCGGTTAGAAATTTACCATAGAAATATAAATCTAATGCAAAGACTATTGGAGAAAACTATCGTCCTTGAAATATCAATACAAATTTCAAATATTATTAAATGGTTGTCTTGCATAGCAATGTCATTTACACTCTTATTAGTACGAAATATTTAGGAAAAAAGTTCAAGAATGAATTTCTAAGGATTTAGTCGAAAACATACAATATCATGAAGTTCACACATACTTTCAAACCTAAACAAAAGGTATTGTAATCATTCTCAAAAAGAGTGAATTTAGAAAGAAAAATGGATGTATTGCAACATGTTCGTTGTGGGACGAGCCTTCGATGTAACCTTGCAACTAAAGGTGTTGATGTTTTGTGTTGAAAGTCAAATGGCTGTTTAGAAGCCTTGAAATTTAGGCAAAGTTTTGTTGTTACTAAAAGATAGGTGTCAAGATGGTTTTATGATCACTGGTTAGAGGGAAAGATTTTAAGAATATTAATCTAAAAGCATATATCATAATATTAGATAATGATTGTCTTCAATATAAATGTCATCTAAACTTTAGTTAGTATGAAAGTTTTTGCTAAAGAATTCAAAAATAAATCCATACGAGCTTTTCAGAGAGTAGACAATATCATCTATTTACCAGCAAAAAAATGCATCTCTTGCCGCAAGAACGTACATTGCTTGTTGACCAACTACCTAAATTTTCTCTCAAAAACGACTTGTAAACCAAACTATTGATATAACTAATATACAACCGTTTAGATATATATCTCTCTATTAATCCCGAAATTTTCTTCATCGATTCTCTTTAAGTGTAGACATGGCCGAGGCACCAAATGTCGCGAAGATAATGAGTAAGTCACTCGAGTCGTTTATCTTATGATTCTAGGAAGTCGAATTATGTCTGTGATTTTGGGAAATTAGGCTTTTAGTTTTGGAGAAACTAGGACTTTAATATAGTGTTTTGAATATTTATCAATCATACATTGAATTTTTGTTGTTGCTTAGCTTCATGACGCTAACCACTCGAGTCGTTTATCTTCTGATTCTAGGAAAGTTAAATCAGGTTCGTGATTTAGGGTAATCATGGTTTTAAAATCATAGATTATGGGTCGGAGAAGTTAGAACATTGACTTTGTTTTAGGAAAGTTGAACCAAGTCCGTGATTTTGGGAAATCATGGTTTTAGAATCTTAAAATCGAGTTTTCTAGGTCAATCCAATGGTTTGGAGGACTTAGGACCTTGAGTTTGTTTTGTTTGTCATTTTCTGATCAGTGTTGTTTTTCTCAAATGTGTGTGGTATCATGCTGATGAGGTTGAGTTCATCTAGGATTTTCTGGTTCCAAGGACACAAGGGGTGCTTATACCACAATGTGTTGTTCTCGATGAAATATAGAGCCTTGTCAATGTCTTAGCCATGGGAGAAAAATATTGGGATGATGACGCATTAGGCGTTGTAATCATGCTCATAATGAGTGAATTTATTTAAAAAATTGGATGTGTGGCTGCATGTTTGTTATGGGACGAGGCTTCAATGTAACCATGCAATTAAAAGTGTATGCTTTATGTTGAAAATCAAAATGACTGTTTAGAAGCCTTGAAATTTAGGCGAAGTTTTGTTGTTACTACAAGATACGTGTTACGATGGTGTTATGGTCATTGGTTAGAGAGAAATATTTTTAAAATATTAAATCTAAAGCCATATATTAGAATATTAGATAATGATTGTTTTCCATATAAATATCACCTAAACTCTAGTTAGTATGATGATTTTTGCGAATGACTTCAAAAATAAACCGTACGAGTTTTGCAGAGAGCAAACAATATCATATTAATCTAGTTAGAAATATTTTTATGTAGTTTCATTAAACTTTGATTATTATAATTTAATTATTTTAATTGGGTTTTATATAATATTTTGATATATTCTAATATTATTTTGTAAATATTTAATTTAATTATAATAATCATTGATAAAAACACATCAAATATGTTACTATTCTTTAACAATTTATATATATAATTTGTAACTGAAATCACAACTTTTATATTGGTTGCGTTAAAATTAAAGTTTTCAAATAATTTGTATTAATTTGTAAAATATTTGATTATATCTTCAGAATCAAAATTTCAATATTAAGAAGGTATTATCAAAATGTAAGGTTTCATTTTTAGATTATTTTAATACGTGAATATGTATAAAGATATTCTTTTGACAAAATTTTCTTTTTACTTATTAATATATCAAACCTATATGTTTTAATTTTTTGTAACTCATAAATAAAAATGTATAGAGAGCACTATTTTCTAAAATATTAAATTTTACAATGTTCGATTTGTTTTTAGTATTCCTCATATATACAATGTGCATCATTATTAATTAATTATTAAGTGAAACAAAATTTTGTTCTTGTATACTTAACATTGTCCAATTTCATCATCTCATGTATTTATCATAATTAAGCCATCTTCTCTTTTTTTGGGATTGGGTAAAAATGTGTTGATCCCAAATTTAACCATTTGAGTAAGATTTATGTGGAGAAAGATAAACCTTTAATTTGTTTTATACGGAATCTTTTACTATCATTCGTAAAACTTTGGAACTCTCGTGTGTTAACTTAGAAAAACGAATGAAGAAGATATAGAAAGAGCGCACACATAATGTAACGAGTTCATGTTTCCAAACCAAAAATGTTAGGTCTCGCCGAAATTGTACTCAGAAAATCCAGTAGAAACCTTTGGTTTTGGTTACTTAAACCCTAGAGGCGAACTGGAAACTTCCAGCCGCCTCACTCAAACCCTCATCTTGCTCTCTTGTCATACACTAAAGGTTTCAGCTTGTCCTCCTTATATATGCTGCAGAGCCTTCTCTTTCTTTCTCTTCGCGTGCTCTGTTTTTCTCGTACATGGGAAGAAGACAAACCAAACTTAAGACAAAAGCATAAGTTAATTACTCTCATGTCCCTTGTCTACTTAAGAGAAACACAAGACTTCCTTCTCATGTTCTCTCCCTTTGTTCAAAACCTTTTCTGGAGACTAGAGACTTCCAATGTCTCTCTTTTCTTTAGAGTTATTCAAACACTTAAAGCATAATTTAACAAAACTCCACCTTGCCTTAGTGTTAATTCTCTTTGCTTTCCTTTCTCGTTTTCTTGAGTTCCATCTCCGACCATGAGATCTTCACCTTGCCTTAGCTTTCTAGCTTCCTTTCCTTGGTGATACTTAGAGAGCTTGCTAATTATTGACATCTTAGTAAAAGTTTCAGCTTGATGATAAGCTGTTTCACTCTTATCAACCTTGAACACCATCTCTGCAATCATGGCTCTTTAAGAAACGAAACAACGTTTCTTTTACATCAAAATTTCAGCATCTCCTTTTACTTCTCCAAGCTTTGTCTTAGCTTCTCATTTTGATGCTTTAAAGATGAATCAGATTAATCTTCAATAATCTGCACGTTAAAACATCCTTTAACCATGCTTAAACCTCAATGCCTTAGACGATACGATGAACAACTTCAGATTGTGATTCAACACAATCTTCCCAAGTCATCAACAAATCTATCAGTGATTTGCTAGCCTTATCTTGCATTGAACTTGTCTTGATCTCTTCATATCTTGAAACCAATCACACAATCTTCTTCCATGGCCTCTGTTTAGACACCATGAACCTGATTTACTGATTGTAAATAATAGGCATGGGCAAAAAAACCGTATCTGTGTACCCGACCCGAAAAATCGTACCCGAACCCGTTCAATATCCAAGTAAATTATTCCATTAGGTATGAAATCTCTAAACCCAAAATCCGTATCCAAACCCGTTCCGAACCAAAAACCCAAAACCCGAAACAAAAACCTGAAAATACATAACTACCCATAAAAAAATACACTAATTCAAGAATCCTATCTAATAAATGTGAAATTTTTTATGTGTAATATATACATACCGATCCGAATCCGAACTGAAAAATTCAAAAAACCCCAAAAACTCCAAAAACCCCCAAAAACCCAGAACCCAATCCGAAAACCCGAATCTGAACCCGAACCCGATCAATACCCGAATTTTCTGGGTTTCAACTCTCATATCCGAACCTGAAAATTTTTACCCAAACCGAACCCAAATCCAGAAAATTATTCCATTGAATATTAAATTCCTAAACCCGAAAACCAAAACCCAATAAGATTTTACCCGAACCCGATCGGGTTACCCGATTGTCCAAATAACCTTGTGTCCTTCTGCAAAAAAATGATTCTCTTGTCGACTCTTGATTCTTCTCATGTGCACTGAGCATGGAATCAAAGTAACCTTGAATCATATGCAGAAAACCTGAATCATATATGCTTCTATCTTGAAACAATCTTCGATTCGTCCTTATAACATAACCCAGTTACAGTCGTTTGTTTACTCACTTGGATCTTGAACTAACTTGTACTGCCGTTTAAACTAACAGAACAGGCCTCATAACCCTCTTTTGCTATGAAGATTTTCGACACAAATTCCTTGTTCAATCTCTGAGAAAAAAAATGTTTTCTACTGGCTTGAAAAAATCATTGCTAGTAACCTTTAACCTTTGTTTCTTATCCACAAAACTTGTGATGCTTACAACTCTCTTCACATCAAATCTTGAGCTCTAGATGTGCTTATTTAGCTGTATAACAGCCCTGAAACACGTTCTCTAGTGTAAAGACTTTACCAAAAATTGGTACTTGCATCATTTCTAAATTTGAGACTGAGCACCACTTATTCTCTTTTTCTCATCAGCTCTTCTTTACCATGCTACTCCTGATGAATCCTCACTTGTCTTCTCTACAAGTGATTTAATCTTTGAGAATATCCTCCAAGTCTTCTTATGATGCACTAGACACAGTCATATTTTCTGGATTGTTCTCCTTCAAATGCAGTTTGTAATCCCTACAATTTCTATCTTTTTCTTGGACTTATCTTCGAGTTGCTTGTAACTGAACTTGCTTAACATGCTGGAACCCCAACAGATTCAAATTTCTTTTAAGAAACACGCCTTGAGACTTGCTTGAATTTTCTGCACTTGTCTCTCTTGTAGCTTCTTTCTTTTCAAATTATTAGAACTTGCAATCTGCAATTATCTGAACTTGAAACTTGCAATTTTCAGAACCTGTAACTTACCTTTGAATGTCTGAACAAGCACCAAACTTCTTTTAAAAAAAATGAGAATATTTATTTTTAAAAACTTTCTCATAATGAAAAAATGTTGTGGATTTGGATATGCAGACATTATTTTGTTATTAATTTCACATTCTTCTTTAAAACACTGAGATACTCTTAATATTTTCACCAGTGACCTTATCTTCTGTAACTCTGCTCGAGTAATCTAACAACCACCCTCTCAATATTCTGAGAAAACCTTTGAGGTAATCAATGCTCCACAGGAAGCCAAAAAACACATGATGGCGTGAACTACAACACTTGTAGATGCACGACTTCACCTGAAAAAAAGATCCTTCCAACTTTGACTTTACTTCCTGCATTACTCACCGAGTTAACACACGCTCCAGGTCACTTTGATCTTCACATACACATGCTTAATGTATCTTTATATCTAACTTGATCATCATGGTTTTTTATTTATGAAAACAATAACTCTGACCTTAGAACTTTGTTGTCACCATTCTGCAGCCAATCCAAAATCTTTTGTGTATTAGAAGAACCTCCAAGAATTCTTTGCTTCTTTTAAGCTCCCAGTTTCGATGTGACCCACCAAACTGATCATACATTGACTATTTAGCCATACTTATCTTAGATAAGAGATAACTTGTTATGGGATAAGCTAGCTTGAATCCTTTACTAAGCATCCGGACTTGGATCCATCAGTCTTTAAGATTTCTGCAAATTTTCTTGTTCTTTATCCATCTTCTTTGCAGAAAATATCAATTTGCTTGTTGAAATTTCTGAAACTTCCATTAACAAGAAACTGAGCAATGTCAAAAGACTTGCCAATAAAAGATCTTGAACCTTGATTCTTATCAATTTTTAGCTTCTCCATAACCAACTTATCTATCTCTCTGCTAGATTCAATTCCTTTAAATCATAAGAGCTTGAAACCATCTTCTTTAACTTGGTTTCTTGTCACTGATTTCAATATCAGTTTTGTTAATCATTCATCGTCATAGTAGTCAAGCTTAGACACGAATTCTTTGTGTCAAAACTGCTCTAGCTTGAGCATACTTACAACTACTCTCAAAACCGTGACACAGACTTCATGGTACTGTCACTACATGAGTCATCTTGATTTTCCAAAGCTGTTTAACTTGTTACTGACACATCTCAACTGTGTTGTAGCAAATTTCTTCTTGACTTGATGATCTTTTATGCTCTCCTCTAATGAACCTTGGGCTTGTTCATTTTTGGGAGAACACTTGTTTGTTGTTCCAACATGAATCCATCTGTTCCGGCATTTATGTGCCACAAAATGAAACAATAACAAAACATGCAATATGATCCACTTTTCTTTTGGATTTGTTAGACTGCTTCAAACTCCACTGATGATTTACTTTGATCCTTAATCATCAACGCTCTGAGCTTCTTAGATTCACAAGAATATAAAACCTTTCCACTGAGACTGATCCTTTGAACCAAACCTTCTCAAATCTCAAACTCAAAACTGAAACCTTCAAGTACATGACTTGATCTTGTTTCCAACTGAGTTCTGAATCTGTTTCTTCACCCATCTGCAACTCTCTTCGAGTCTTACCTTGAAACCTTAACTGATAACCAAACAACATGACACAAAATGATCTGACTTCTAGGGCATCCCCTAGCCCTGAGATTCACATGTGTCACCATTTGTTATCCTTTTAACTGTTCTGAAACAACCACACTGCTTCTAACTCAAACAAACATCTTTGACTAAAACACAACCTGACACCAGATCTGAGCCTTAACCATTCTTTTGTAAAGATAGAATGTATCTCTTGCAGTATACAGAGATTTTAAACTTTTAAACTGCAGATTGACTAGAAACAACTTATGCAAAACATAACGGTGGTATCTATTGACGATATCAGGATCTTGAGTTGCTGAAACATAACTCATGATTTCCCTGCGTTAGAATCCAACTTATACTTGCAGAAAACTTCCATAACTCATTAACCTTAAATTGATTTCTTCAAAACATATCAAGAACATTTCTCTTGATAAATGTTCCCTTTTCAGTCTCTGGATCCTTCCATTCTATTGTGTGTACATGTTTTAGCATCTTCACTTGTGAGTCTTTTTAGCTAAAACTCACCTTTGATGCTGAAAAAAAAAGTCTTTGAAGGAGACAACTTGGATCAAAGTCTCATATACACTCCAAGATTTGAAAGTAATCTCAATACACTTCTCTAATCAACATACATTTCCTTTTTATGAAAACTCAAAAATGCCCTTTACTTGGTTTTCAAATTAAAATTATAATATAGTTGTACCAATACAAATATGAGACTCAAACCCTTCACCTCTGTATAAAGGTCGTTACCATCTGAGTTATCATGTTTTTTTTTGTATCATCTACAATTACAACTATATGTACTTATATTTCTCAATATGTACAACTTTGTTGTACTTTTTTCGGTCAAAATATCTCAGTCTTTGGTCAAACTAGTTGTACCAATTATGTCATAGTTGCATTAATTAAAAAACTAGTTGTACCAGTTGTACCATAAATATCATATTCGAACCGTGGATCCGCGCCGAAGGTTAAAATCATATGAGCTACCACGTTTTTCTTGATATCCCTTACAATTACAAGTATAAAACCCGATTTAGTCGTTAATCGGATTTCATTAAGGGTAAAATCGTAATTTTGACATTTTACAAAAAAATAGAAGAGGATGTATTTTAGCTTTTTTTTCCCTTGTGTATATTAGATTTTGGTCCAAACAACTTACAGATTTATCTGAATTCACCAAACCCGAAATCATCCATGTTAAATGGATCTTTCTTTGAGAATCTTCCTTCCTCCTTTCAGACGACTTCAACCATAAATCCGTCGTCTTCTTCTTCCTTGTGCTTGATAAAGGCGCTGAATTTCTTAACAAAGTTTGGAGCTTTCTTACAAAGCTTGCTCCTTTCTTTGTAAAGCTTGAGTCTTTCTTGATAAATACTGGAACTTCTACCGTCAAGCATTTATGCTTCCACACGTCCATATGTCATGATTAGTGAGAAAGTTCAGAGCTTTCTTCGATCCTGAGCTTCCAACCTTACTCTGATACCCATATTATGGAGAAAGATTGAACCTTTAACTTGTTTTACACGGAATCTCTCATTATCACTCGTAAACTTTGGAACTCTCGTGTGTTACTTAGAAAAATGAATGAAGAAAATATAGAAAGATCGCACACACAATTTAACGAGTTCATGTTTACAAACCGAAAACGCTACATCTCGCCGAGATTGTACTCAAAAATCCACTAGAAAGCTTTGGTTTTGGTTTTATAAACCCTAGAAGCAAACTGAAAACTCCCAGCCGCCTCACTCAAACTCTCATCTTGCTCTCTTGTCTTACACTAAAGGTTTCAGCTTATCCTCCTTATATATATTGCAGAGCTTTCTCTTTCTTGCTCTTCGCATACTCTGACAAACCAAATTTAAAACAAAAGCATAAATTAATTACTTTCGTGTCCCTTATCTACTTAAGAGAATCACGTGACTTCCTTCCCTTTGTTCAAAACCTTTTCTGTAGATTAGAGACTTACAATGTCTCTTTTATTTAGAGTTATTCAAACACTTATGCAGAATCCAACAATCTAAAAATAAACTTATCTACTTACCAAAAAAAAGGCTCTCTTGCCGCAAGAACGTACATTGCTTGTTGACCAACTATCTAACTTTTCTTAAAAACATGATTTGCAAACCAAACTATCTATATAACTAATATACAACAGTTTTTATACATCTCTCTATAAATCCCAAAATTTCTTCAACTTGGTACTAATCACAAATTCAAAATCATCGGAACAGATCTTGGAATGACCACATAATGAATTTTGCAAAGATATCAGACTCCAAGAACTCGGTGTGAGCAGCACGTCCAATGAATGAGTTCAGACTACGACCATACAAGGTCGTGTCGAAGTTAACATGACAGCGCATGAACACTCGTTGCTGATGTGGCGCTCCAGGGGCTGGTCCACGTATTTGATCCATACAATTGTTCAGCATTTCCAACAAAGCGTTTCCTCTTTTGGTGCTGCCGAAAGAAGCTGGATGGCATGATTCGATTCTTGCTGAGTGATATGGAACATAACTATCCTGCGTTACATATTAGCAATCACATTTTTATGAGGTTTATATCGCATTATCTGATAAATTTACAGAAACAAGAGATATTTTATTGGCTTAAAAAAGAAAAAAGAAAAAGAAAAAACACTTTTTTGAAGAAAACATCTACTGCAGCTAAGACAATTGGAATTTTTTTTATTAAAGCTAACAAATTTATTTAATATATTTTTGACCAAAAAAAACCATTTTTCAACATTATATTAATTATTACAAGCAAATACACCTATATATTTTTATGTAAATCCGTAGGGGTGGACAACCAGTTTACGGTTTAGTTTAGGTTCGGTTGTTCCAGTTTTATGAGTTCTATAGTCACGGAAACTATAAAAAGTTATTCGTAGTGTGGTTTATGTTTCAGTTTGGTTTTATGAAATTTTGGTTTGATTCGGTATGGTTTTGGTAAAATAATATTTTAAAAATGTAATAGTATAACGATTTTAGGCTATACTATAATTGTATTATATGATAATATTTACTTTAAATATGTATAGTATATAATTAAAACATTAAATTTTAATACATATATATATATATGTAAGCTAATTTGGTTCGGTCCAGTAAAATCTGTTCGATTAGGGTTCTGTTTCGGGATTTTGGTTTCCCACTAAATGAAACCAATCGGTCTATCAACAAATTTTGATTCGGTTTCGGTTTAATTCGGTTTGGTTATTTCGGTTATAGTTGTGAAAAAGTATTAGGTTTGATAAAGAGTAATGTCAAGTGAGAATTATGAAAATTCCCTATTTCATTCACAAGGCTCCAATTGCTTCACACAATCAACTTTAAACAGATGAGCATACCTGAGGCGATGACAGGAGAATTATACTTTCGAAATTTTCCAATGTCTTTTGCTGAAAAGAATTTAAACACAGTTTTAGAATCCCACAACAAATATATTGCTGCAAAAACCATAATGAATCTGAAGACATGTTGATGTATTTTTCTTCTAACCTTGCAGAGTTTGTAAAAGAATGTGTGACGTAGATCAGGATCATCAGTGAGTGTAAGCTGATGAATAACTTGTGTACTCTTCAACTTCTTCAGTAGCCAAAGCCCTGAATTAAACAAAAAATATGTACTGTACAGATACCCCAAATGCGGAACCGAAAGCGATAGATACGTATGTAGAAACTTCCTATATGGTTCCATTAAACTATCTGAAACAACAACAAAAGAGATGGCATAAACATCAAAAGCCACAACTAAGAGTCATTCGAATATTTACTAGATTTCTAAGAATATTTTTTACCTGCAATTGCTGTTCTGATGATAACATTACCAATGGAATGCCCAACAAAACTCAACTTGATGCATTTCAAATGCCCGTGTCTCTGTCCCATTTCCTTGAAATCGCCATGTGTTTTCTCCTCATTTGCTTCGGACATGAGAAACTTGATCTTCAGTTCTATCAGAAGCCATTGATTTCGTACAAGCCTTAACTCCAAATGATGTCCCTATGGTAACAAATATGAACATAATTCTATAGAGTGAGTTAAAAACAGATCGAAAGGGAAAGGAGCTAGCTAAGGAAATTTCCAGAAGACATTTACCTGGAAACCATGAACAAAAACGCCGATTTTTAGTTCACGAGAACTTTGTTGGGAGCTAGTAGCTTTTGTTTTTACCGGTTCATCATTTTCCCATTAAGCACGCTTGTATCGAGCATGTCCACATGTCTCAAGTATCAATTATCACTTAAAGTACGTCTTGGTGCATTCAAGACACGTTCAGTTATAACAATAGGATCTCCAAGTATATGCATATCTTGTATTGAACGGTTGTTAATCTGCACCAACAATTGTACTGACCATCGAAACAAGAAGCTTATGAAGCCCAACAGGGAAGTAATTCGAACAGAGAAGAACAAACCCACATATGTGCAATACTTCGACGGTGAAGCTCAGCTCGGTTAGCTGCAACTTGGGAAAGCCACATCAGAGCAAAAATTGGATGAGTCAGGCTTGTGTATTCACAAAATTTGGTAAACAGATACAGAACACAAAACTCACTTCATTCAACTTCAACACACTTGAGACCCTTTTGTGCGCACTTTGGTTTAAGATATCACTCATTCCACTATTTATAAAATGATGGGCCATTTCAACCTTAGAGTACACCATCCATATTGACCATTCAGCTCTCCGATCTTTAGTCCAGATATCACGAAGATATTCTAGTAATTTTGTGTGATTATCCCTATAAAGGACACATGAGATAAATGCCTAGAATATCGATCTGGAGTTAGCTTAAGAAACAATCTTGGCCTACAACTTAATTAGATCATTGAAGTCCAAAAGGAATTACCGGTGAAATGCCAGAAACGTGTTCCAAAGATAATGCAGCTGGGTGCCCAATAAGTGGAATAGACGGGATAGATGATCCTTCGATAATACATGAAGCCAATCATCACTTGCTAAATCAAATGTGATATTCAAGTTCTGTACCAAAAGAATGGAGAGATAAGCAGAAGAAAACGAAGCAATATTAATCGATAAAAACTAGTCAGCATCAAAATAAAGCCAGGACCTCAAGATTGTTTTGTTCCTTGACTTGTCTTGAACCATCAACTGTTGTATTAGATAACGGAACATTGTTCATGTTTGATACAAATTCAGACAAGTCGATTAATTGACCAATGGCCTTGCTAAGTCTTTGCATTTCCTCGAGTAAAGTCTCACGAGCTCCAAGTAATGCTTTAACAAATGACACCAGTTTCTTGTCAGCAAAAGCAAGCAGATCAAGTGCCTAGAGAATTAGAAAGTTGGCAAACCAATCAATAAGACGTTTTCAAAATCTCGACAAAAGCAAAATATTGAACTACTGAATCATAAGCACATACTTTCTTGACAGATTGAACACTGCTACCACTGACATTTCTGCTGTTACTCACGACACTGCATCAAAAACTTTGAGATATCAACTAAATATAAATACAAACTTAAGCAGGAAATATAGTAAATACGTTGAATCCAAACATTTTTCTGACAAACCTTGATAGGCTTGCAGGTCGTCTATAAGCAGCAGATTTCAATACGCTGATGTGGACACTCACATCAACAAAAACCGCATGAAGTGTATCAAAATGCAGTTGACAGTATGAATGCAAGCCTGTAAGAGCTTTAGGTGGAATACGGAACTCATGAACTGAAACAGGAGAAGCATCTAAATGCTTCACCGATGCATTATCTACCGATGGAGCATACATGAGCTCAAACTTTATCACAGCAGCAGATGTAGCTGACCCCTGCATACGCAGAATCATTTCGCAACTTCATAAATGCAATATCCATACAGAATGCATCAAGAAAAAAACATAACTTCGTAATTATTAGAATGCATAATAAGTACAGATTGCTACCTCATATCTTTTCAGCGGCAGAGTAAATGAAATCATCATACATAGACGAATATCCTGCCTTGCATATTTGGTACGGAAGGGCTGTGTTAAGAAACTATTATCTTTATCAACTAGCCTCCACACTCCATATGAGTCATTAGAGCCGGACTCAGGAGCTGCAACAAAAAACAATCCACTATATACTCAAAATAAATTCTCTAATAATACAGAATTAGATTAGTAGCTATATCTTATTTTCATGAAATAAACTAGAACTAGAGGATACTGATCTCAGACATGTGTGCTCAATCATAAGAAAGCTATATAGCACCTTCATAATGAACAACTCGTGAAGGATACCAGGAGTTATGTCGTCACCATCCTCCCATCTCATGGTGATTTTTATTTGATACCATCTGATGAATTCACAGAAATTAGAAACTTGAAATAGAAAAAATTTAGTTTAGCAATTCCTTTGAGTTTCATTCTTGCGAACGTACTCCCCAGGCGGGATACTTAACGTTAATTTACCTACTAAAATATCACCCGTTTCAACCCACGATCCTAGCATCACAATTCCATTTTTGTCTAAATTTCGGAGTAAAGTCAAAGAGATATAATAAGTTTAATACCCTTGTTGAAAAAGATCAAGGTTATGAAACCTATGGATATAAATTGCAATCTCTTGAACCGTGTCAACCATTACTACTGGCTATGTAAGGTCTTTGCTTGCCTACTTCTTCTACTCAATCCAATTAACCATCCAAGACGGCGTAACATATGTGAACCAAATCTCTCAATGTGTTTTTTCTCAACTCATTAATACAAATTAATTATGTAAAAATAAATATATTCTGATCTTCCTACCGCTTACTCAACTAACAAATTAGGGCATGTCAAATCAAAATTACCCAAACGACGGCAAAAACATCTCATTAAATATAAAAAATAATTAAAAACGTAAACTTTAAAGAGACCCATGATTTGTCAAAGTAATTGACGATTCACGAACAAAAAATTCATCAATTGAAATGACAATTAAATTAATCGCAGAGCAGAACATAACCTGTAGGGTCTTTCAGGTCAAGATCTGACGATTCACAGAAACGAAAACCCCAGTTTTTTTTTTCAATACGACAAACACTGAACAAAAAACAGAGGAAAAAAGGAAAACTACAAATTTGATGGTATAGGAATAAAATTTTGTCGAGCAATTTGAGGATTTTTTTAATTATTTTAAAATGAAAACTTTAGTCGGATTTTGATTTAATTTGTCGGGTGATGAGGATGCATGTTCAGACGACACCATCTTCGATCCGATCCAAGCTGTCTTGTTTTTTCAATTGGTACAGTAAAGATTCGTTTTGACCCGCCAAATTTCGGGTAACTTGACTAGTTTGTTTTGGGCTTTGGTTAGGCTTAGGAGCCTACTAGCTTATGCCCAAATCCATATAGTCAAACTGTGACACCGTAGTCTAAAACAAACCTTAACTTATAATGTTAAGTGTAGGGAATATTGAATATTTTGAATCGAAAACTATATAGATTTCAAAATAGTCTGTTAATGATGTCTTATTTATTGTTTTTGTATTTTGTTCAGGTGGTTTTATATGACTTTTAAGATTTTATAATGTTTATTATGGATGCAAGGAAAATTTTGTTTTGAGTTTTACTCAGACTTGGTTGATTAATTAAAAGAGCTTCATCTGTTTCTTACTTTCGTTTCTTTTTCTTTCATCCGCTCATCAATTTAACGAATCATAGACATCGTAGGATTAAGTATTAATTTTTTTTTAACAATATCTGTTGTTTAGTTTTTTTTTCCGGTGTTTTGAGAAAAAAAATCAATCTAAAACATTAGCTATTGATGGTGATTTCCATTTAAGTCAATATTTTGTTATGTTATTATAGTTATGGGTTATGATCTCTTGTAGCGTTTGTTTTCGTTTTGTGTGTTTCTCTTTCATATAATTTTATCTCTGGGGAAATCTTATCTTGTATTAGAAAATATTAAAGAATTTGTCGGTTTTGTAACATTTAACATTTTAATATTAAAATTTGAAATGACAAAAAAATAAAAAGCATTAGTTTCTGAGTTTTCTAGAAAATAACGATAACTAATACTATATCTCATAGCTTTTTGTTCCATCATTGAATGAATGAGTACCTACACGATCTCTCAGAATTTGAAAAACTATCATAAAAACAGCAAACGACATTATTGAAAGAAAATGAATAAAATAAAGTGTAGAGTTTAAAAGTTTTTGTATTCATAAATCGTCTTTGTGAAGTCGAAATATCCTCGTTTGATTCTGACATATCTATTTTTCGTGGCATCTTCAAATTAAAGACCAAAAGATTAGATGTATCCGAGGTCTAAAATTCTGTTTTATCCTAAAAATATCTATGGAATCGAAGTGTACTAGTAAATGAATTAAATAGTATATGGACCATTGTAAATTCCTTTACAATTGTAGGCAAACGTATGAAGTTATTGAAGAACAAAGTCATGGAAAGGGACATATCTTTTTGTAAAGCTAAATGAAGAAGATCGTTAGCATCACGAGTGGTATCTTCGTTTGCTTATCAAGTTTTGTTTGGGAAAAAAAAGTCTTAATGTTCTTTTCAAATGCAGAATCTAATATTCCATTAGGATTCTTTGTTTCTTCTTTTTTTTAGTCATTATATTAATTTAGTAGATAAGAATGTGTATTCAGCCCATAAGATTTTATATATTCGTCTCTATGCTCAGAAGATTTCATATATTTAGCGTTTGCATTATGGTGACAAACCTTTAATTACAGATTCAAAACTTATACTATATGAAATTTGCAATATTTAATAATGGATTAAAATAGGGAAATTTCTAGGCACTGTTTTTGTTTTCCACTAGGCAATGTTCCATTCAAGAGAATTATAAAATACTATAAATAAGTCATCAACATAGTTGTGTTGTTGTCGTATTATTGAGTGCAAATTCGGCTGTAGTAAACAACAATGGCAGAACCTTTATGACAAAAAAAAAACAACAACAATGGCACACCCTTTATGTCTACTTCTCGTAATTAAGTGGCAGACCCTAAGCCACACCTATTATCTAATCCATAAATCCAAAAGATAAATGCGACTGGAAATGTAAAAACTATATCTTCCCAAATTAACTGAATATTATATTACATTTTCAAAAAGAAATATGTGTGAACTAGTTGTTCTATGTAATATTTAAGAAGTTAATTGGAGAGAATATGTTCTTTGTAAGAAATTGTAAAAAATTATTGTGTGATATTGGTTTTTGTGGTTCGACCTCGTACAGTGGCACAATAACCATATATTTGCGGTTTAGTGTATCAGAATTGTAAACATTTCTATCAAATTTTTGGTGTCATCTTTCGGGATCAACGACGTCCCTATTTGGTTTAGAACTAGAATTTAGTCTAAGATATTATGTATATTTGTTGCTTTGAGCATAACGCACTAATCAGTTATTTCATTTTCTCATTCTTTTTCCTTACAAAAAATAAAACCCAAAAAAAAAAAATTATGGTCAAGACAACTAAAAAGTACATGCAATCTATAAAATTCATCATTATCGGGATATCCACATGTCTTGCTTGAAAGATGTTATTTTTAGTTTACATACCCTCATGCTCGTTGATGAATATTATGATTTTATATGTGAGACTTGCGAACTAAATATTGGAAAAGTATAAAACCTTTTAGGAATTACTATCAAGTTTTTTCCTATATTAATTATCTGTTTTCTTTCAGTTTTATGATCTTGAGTTTAAACTTTTAATGCGTGTAATCAAGTCATATTTTTTGAAATCTTACCTAATATATATAGATTAAAATATTGAATAAGATGGAATACATTAAGGTTGAGAGGGACTCTAATCAAAATTTTACGATATTATGCGATACATGATTGATGGGGATTAAATTACTTATTTTATCATGTACTCACTTAACCCTCAAGTTGATTTTTTTCATTTAAAATTCATATGATTTCCATGAGTGTACAATCATTATGGTCTTTTTCTGGCCAATGTAAGAGAATGACCAAAGTCCATTTTGTTAAACTTTTTGATTCTTATGATTGACATCTTGTAATAATTAAACTATCAACCTTAATTAATCAAGCGCTTGTGAAGCATAATCCACCGTATTCTTGTCCATATTTCTTTTTCCATTTAATTATTCGTTGGATGATTTGATATTGACACTGTTTGATATTTCATGCATTCTTTTGATCATATTATTTATGCGCATTCATTTGAAAAGAAAAAACTGTCCTACTTAATTGTGTTTGCATGTTTTGATGTATGGTTCGTTCCATTGGGTGCAATTATTATGAGCGGATTTTTTTTCCAACTTTGAGAGGAAATTAACCCAAAAAAGAACTATTATGAAAGGATAATAGAGAAGCGGGTTTTTAACAATAAAATTTATACTAAACATTTTTAATCAAAAGTAATCGAGTGATGTTTAGGATAAAATTAATATTATATGTTGTGATTTTAAGTTTAAAAAATTACATATTTTGTTTCAAAACCTTATGATATTCAAAAAATATATATATAAGATAAGTGTTTTAAATGTATAAAATGACCTCTGAAACAAAACACTTAAAGAATTAAAAAAAAAAGTTAACTGGTAGGTGGTTTAGTGGAAGAAGAATCATCAAGATGCATAATTGATCCTTTTTTTTGTAATTCTGTACAGTGATTTTTACTAGTTTCTTTGTTGAATGTATTCTTTTATTTTCCTTATCTTAACTACTTTGAATTTTTTTAGTCAACTACATACTTTGAAATTATTTTGTTAACTACTTTTGAAAAGTTTTAAAATCAATTTTAAATAATTATTTTAACAAATTTAGTAAACATTATATCAATCCGTATCAAAGACTAACATGAGCTAAAGTATTATTTGAGTCGTGTTTGAACTACTCCGGTCGATAGGGTCTGGAGTCATCGTTTAGAAAATCTCGTGGTATGACTTGAAATGGGAATCCGAGAACTACTTTGGTGATAATGTAAGGCAATTTTTTTTATTTTAACTAATTTTTATTTTATTGCTTTATGACTGCTGTTTTACTTTTTAAAACTTTCCAACAAGTCGGCACAAAAGTTTCATAACGACTTTAACCAAGATGTTAAAAAAACGACTTTAACCAAGATGTTAAAAAAACGACTTTAACCAAAAAAAAAAAATCATAACGACACCGTCCATTTGATTCAGAATTAGTTGTTCATAACAAATAATTAACAGTAAATTAGGTTAATAAAAAGTTCAAAAATGAATTTCGCTGCATTTTTTTCTATCTGAATATATCACATACTTATCTTTTGTCAGTTACAAATAAAAAAATAAAAATAAACGCTGGATGTCCACTATGACAACTTGGGGTTCCTATAAAAAAATTGACATGCCAAATTCAATGCTCCTTATTTCCATTCTTGAAATCATTGTAGGTTGATAATTTGGATTTTTTTTGTAGGGTCGACTTTATAGGCCACAAACTTTTTCACGTGTCTTTGAATTTGATAAATTATATCATATCCCAGAGTTTATAAATAATATGAACCTCCCAAGTATAGTATAATAGCTAACGGAATGGACATTGCACTACATAAAGTAAGAACGAAATTCGTTTGGTCAATCACTTTACCATGTTTTGCAATGCCAAAGCCACTTTATCTCTTTTACCGGCATGGCGATAACTCTTTTCTGGTAAAATATATTGCGACGTCAGATTGATATATCCCATACCTACAATTCTCTTCTCGAATTGTGTCCTTCCTTCAGAAAACAATTAATGTTTTTTTTGTCTCCAGAACAACCACATCCACATTTGAGAAAGAAACAATTACGTCACGACAACCTACAGTTGAAAAATAATATATTTGAGGCAAAGTGTTGTTACAGTTGAAGAATACCAAAAAAGAAAAGAGAACGAGATTATTAATTTCTTTTGGCAAATTTGCAAATCATTCAACTTCTTTTGCGACCATATCGTTGTATAAACGAAAAAAAACCTTCCATATTAACTTTAAAACGATCGAAATAGAGAAGATTTGATCAGTTTCGTAGAAACCAATGTGTTTTGTGTTTTTCAAAAAAAAATCGATTTTCAAACTAGTAACATGTTACAACAACTAAGAGCGTTTAATAGTAAATTTGTGTAGTTAAATGTTAGATATAGACAAAGATAATACAACATTCAGCCTGATTTTTGTTACAGGAGCTTATGTGTTCAAGTGCTATAAAAAAAGCTAATCAAGCTTGAAAGACATAATGGAGTTGCTTAATAGGTGCTTCATAGTTTAGGTTAAGGGCGTCTATTCTAAATATGAAGGATACCAGACTAAATGTATAGAAATGAGTTGGTGTTTTATTTGCTTTTTAAAAATAGGTTGAGTTTTAATTTACATTTTAATTTTTGTCATATTTTGTTAGGTGAAACTTCAAAAACAAAAATTAAAGTGTATATTAAAATTTAACATATTTTAACAAAGCAAATAACACTCTAATTTATTTCAACAAAACAAATAAAACTCTGACCTATATAATGTAAGTAGATAAAATCCAAGCTATTTTCAAAGTAAATAAAAATCTTAACTGTCTACTGACGTTAACTTTAAAATTGAAAACAAATCAAAACTATTTTACAATTTGGTTAGCATTTATTTTAAAAATCTTAACTTAAAAATTTTTTTTATCACAAATAATTGACATAGCCTTCATCTTATGCTTTGGATATGATGTCTTTTATACTAAGATGTGTAACCGCTAAATTTCTTATTAAGACGGAATTATTCATTGTTCCGCTGTATACTTTTCCGATTTTCAAATTCAAATTCAATATGTTATATATATATATATATTTGTTTTATTGGTATTCATTTACCAATGTGGTAAGAACTAATAGTATCAAAATCATACTCTTTCATTTTTTATTCGCTGTTTTTTACCATTATTTCTTATCTCTTCTAACTATTCACGTATTGCATATCACTTTATTCCTTCTGAAAAAACTCTTAACGCTTTGTGTTATCAGCCATAACATTTTCAATATTTTGATGATTTTTAATCTTTATATACAAGACAAAACTTTTAAACAAAGCGACAAAATAATTTTGTTTTTTTGTTTAAATTTTAATGTCAATAAATTCTAAAACTTTTATTTACTTTGATTAAGTAAGTTAGATTTTTATTTACTTCGATGAAATATATTGAAGTTTTATCTGTTTGCATGAAATAGATTGGACTTTTAATTGCTTTATTAAATAAGTTACGGTTTTATTTGCTTCATTAAAATATATAGGTTTATATTTTACACTTTTTTGTCAAATTTTTTAAGCCGAAACTCTAACTCTAATAAACTGAGATTATTTTTTGTCATTTTTCCTCGAATTAGTGTTATATATATGTACAGAAATAATCTCTGATAGTACTTAGCACTAGCCCAAAACCGTAATATCCAAGAGATCCGAAAGAAGCAAAAGAACCGCTAAGTATGAAGGAGAAAATGGAATGACACTTTGAAGAATTTGGAAAACTCTTAGAGAAATTAAGAACTTATGAAGAAGGACACTATTTCTTTAAACTTAACTTTTATTTCACTTTCTCAACTTATGTTACAAATGGGAGAGGAGAGAGCTATTTATAGACTCCAAAACTACAAATCTTCTTCTAATCTCTAGAACTCTCTAACATAATATCTAGATTTTTATGTTAAAATTATCTAGATTATTCTACACTAATCCTTAGATATTTATCTAATAGAATTCTCTAGAACACTTAAAGGAGGTGATGATCTTTAAGATATTTCTAGAGACATTCTAGAACTTAGGCTTAATTTTGGGTTTAGTCCAATAATGTATAATTGGATTATAAACCCAAAATTAAGTTGAATCCAAAATCAAGTTTAATTTCAATACTCCCCCTTAAACTTGATTTTGTCAGCCATCTCAAGTTTTGAACGAAGTACCTCGAATTGACCTTTTGGTAATGCCTTAGTGAATATGTCTGCAACGTTGTCTTCACTTCGAACCTCCAAAACTCCAATTGTTCCATCAAGCACTTTCTCCTTTATAAAGTGATGCTCTAACTCAATATGTTTTGTCCTTGCATGAAACACCGGATTGTTAGCCAACTTGATAGCACTTTGATTATCTCCATAGATTGTCACCGGTTTGTTTGTAGGCTCGAACAAATCTTCAAAGAGTCTTTGAAGCCATATACACTCTTGAGCTGCGAGTGTAGAAGCTTTATACTCCGCTTCAGTGGTAGACAATGACACCGTTGCTTGCTTCTTGATGCACCATGAACCACTTGTGTCTCCACATAAGAACACATAGCCTGAAATAGATTTTCGGTCATCTAGATCTCCACCAAAGTCAGCATCTGTAAAACCATGAAGAACGATATTTGTATTGTACTTGTACACCAAGCCCATCCCAAGAGTTGTCTTTGACATACTTCAATATCTTCTTTGCTGCTTCTAAGTGTGGCTTCCTTGGTGCTTGCATAAACCGACTTATGAGACCTACTGCGAAGGTGATGTCAGGTCTTGTAATAGTTAAGTATGGAAGACTTCCCACAAGAGCGCGATAAGGTCGAGGATTAGGTAGTAAGGATCCTTCATCACGTCTAAACTTGATATTCACATCCATTGGAGTAGTGCGTGTCTTTCTTTCGTGTACTCCGAATCTCTCAACAATTCTTCTTGCATAACTTTGTTGGCCAATGAATATTTCATTCTTTACTCTTTCAACCTCTAGGCCAAGAAAGTTATTTAGCTCACCCAACTTCTTCATCTCAAACCTAATCGACATATCCTCCTGTAGACGAGCAATTTCAGCTTCATCGTTTCCCGTAATTATCATATCATCCACATAAATAAGAACTACTACGTGGACTCCTCCATTCTTCTTGAAAAATAAACTTGGATCAGAATTTGATGCCCCATAACCGCAAAAGTGAAGATACTGAGCAATCTTACCATACCAAGCTCTTGGAGCTTGTTTTAACCCATACAAAGCCTTCTTAAGCTTGCACACATGATTATGATGCTCTCGAGATTCAAAACCAAGTGGTTGCTCCATGAAGATATTTTTATCAAGCTCACCATATAGAAATGCATTTTTCATGTCTAGTTGCCATAACTTCCAACCAAAGCTTGCAGCTAAAGATAAGAGTGAGCGTACTGTAGTCATCTTTGCTACTAGACTAAAGGTTTCATCATAATCTTCTCCGTACTTCTGAGAGAACCCTCGAGCAACCAGTCTTGCTTTAAACCTATCAATGCTCCCATCTGTTTTCCGTTTTATTTTATACACCCATTTGCAAGACACGGGTTGGACATCCTTGGGTTTTGGAACTAAAGCCCAAGTTTCATTCTTTATGAGAGCGTTTATCTCCTCATTCATTGCAGTTTCCCATTCTTGAATTCCTTTTGCTTCTTCATAAGATGATGGTTCATCCCCATCTAAAGGGGCTGCAAAGTAGCAAGAGAAGTTAGTGACGAACTCTTCATCTCTGAATCGAGCAGGCCTGACAATGTTCCTTTTTGGTCGTTGATCAGCCAAGGAGTCACGATCTTTCTCTTCTTCTTCTTCTTGGTCATTGCTTCCCCTTTCACCATGCATATCATTTTCAGAACTTCTACTCTCACTTGGTACTTGGAGAACTGGTTTATCAATCCTGGAGGAACTCGCACCATCTTGCTCAACCAAGACTTGAGGTGGCCCATAAAATGAGGAAATTTCATCAAATACAACATCACGAGACATGATGTATCGATGTGTCTCAGGGTCCATACACCTCCATCCTTTCCTTTGTTCATCATAACCAACAAAAATGCATTTCTTCGCCTTTACCTCTAACTTTGTCCTTTGAGAGTCGAAAACATAGACGTAGAAAATTGATCCAAATATCCTGAAATGTTTTACCGTTGGCTTCTTCCCATGAACCATCTCATAAGGAGACTTTATATTGTTTGGACTTAGTGGCATTCGATTGATGACATACGCTGCACATTTCATTCCTTCTGCCCATAAGGTTTTAGGTAAATTCTTATCATGTAGCCAACTTCTACACGTCTCGCTTATGTGTCGGATCTTCCTTTCCGCTACTCCATTTTGTTGAGGTGTATATGGGCATGTAAATTTCCTCTTGATACCTTGATCTCGACAAAAAAAGAGAAACTCCTTTGACATGAACTCCCCTCCATTATCCGTCCTTAGAGTCTTGATCTTCCGACCCAAAAACTCGCCTTCCACGGTAACCTTGAATTCTTGAAATCTTGAAAATACTTTTGATTTTTCCTTTACGAAGTATATCCAGGTGTACCGTGAGAAATCATCAACGAACAAAAACATGTATCGAAACCCGGAGTATGAGGGTGTTCTCGTCGGACCCATCAAATCGCTATGGATCCTCTCCAAAAGAGCACCACATCGTGAGGTAGAATTGTCAAATGGAAGCCTATGTGATTTTCCATATTGACAACCTTCACAAAGTTTTCCGTCATCTTGAATCTTCAACCTTGGGAGCCCATTAACCAAATTCTTATTCACCATAACTTTGAGCTTAGTCATATTTATATGACCAAGTCTGGCATGCCATATAAAGGCATTATCATTGGTGCTCATCTTCTCAACATATGAGTTAGAGGCCGATAAAACATATAAGTCTTTCACTCGTGCTCCAGTGTGAACCACATCCGCCTTTAATTCTTCTATATTTTTCAGGAATTTAACATCTTTTGGGCCAAACAATACATAGTTACCTAAGTCCACCGCATTTACCACAGAGAGAAGATTCTTCTTTACTCCAAGGACATGGTATACGTTCTTGAGAGTAATTGGACTTCCGTTATCTCCTTCAATGACAATTTTCCCTTCCTTCTCAACGTGGTGAATTGAATTGTCAGCGGTAATGATGACTTCTTTTCCGTCATGACGCTGAAGACTAGAAAATAACTTCTCGTCTCCGGTAATATGATGACTACAACCAGAATCTACAATCCAATCATTTCCAAGATTTTTAATTTTGGATGTACCTGAAGATGCAGCCTCCACCGTGAAACATTTTCCCAATTCTTCATCTTCAGTATAACCTTTTGATTTCGCCATATTTGTTTCCTTCAGCTTGACTCGACAATCTTTTTGAAATGCCCAAGTTTTCCACATCGGTAGCACTTGAACCGCTTTTTTTCTCCCATAGAGGATCCTTCTCGTCCATCATTATTTTTTGCACCACCATCTATGGGTTTTTTTCTGAAACTTTGTTGCCTCCGAGCTACAAAAGCGCTACCCGAATCATCATAAATTTTAACTCATGCCATTTGCATGGTTAGCGATTCTTGCGAAGCTAACAAATTTTCAAACTCCTCCAAGGAAGGTTGTGTAGCCCATCCTTGAACTGAAGTCACAAACAGTGTATACTTGGGTCGTAGACCTCGAATAATAGACCGCTTCAACCGAGCTTCTGAAATGGACTCCTCCGGATTAAGAGTATTAATCTCAGAGCAAATATTTTTTACCTTAACGAAAAACTCAGAGATAGAAGACTCCCCCTACTTCGCATTCGCCAACTTATTTTCTAATAATTGTAGCTGAGCCTTATTTTTCTTGTTGAATAGTTGATCTAACGCTCGCCAAATTGAACCGGCAGATGTACACCTTGATACATGCTCAAACACTCCTGAGGATATTGACCTCTTCAAAGCAAATTCCACCTTGGCGTTCTTCCGTGTCCATTCTTTTGTTGCTTCCGCATTTGCAGCATCTCCTGTTGGTGGTGTAGTGCTACTACCACCGACGACATCCCATAAGTCCTCACTCACCAAATATGACTCCATGCATGACTTCCATAACCGGTAGTTAGATTGGTTTAAGATCTCCATTCCCAATCCAACAACACGACCCATTGATTCCATACTTAGAATAAACCTGAGCTTTCTATAACCCCGATCTTGATGAGCACAAAATTAGAATGGCTCTGATACTATATAGAGAAATAATCTCTGATAGTGCTTAACACTAGCCCAAGACCGTAATACCCAAGAGACCCAAAAGAACCAAAAGAACCGCTAAGTATGAAGGAGAAAATGGAAGGACACTTTGAAGAACTTGGAAAACTCTTAGAGAAATTAAGAACTTATGAAGAAGGACACTATTTCTTTAAACTTAGCTTTTATTTCACTTTCTCAACTTATGTTACAAATGGGAAAGGAGAGAGCTATTTATAGGCTCTAAAACTACAAATCTTCTTCTAATCTCTAGAACTCTCTAACATAATATCTAGATTTTTATGTTAAATTATCTAGATTATTCTACACTAATCCTTAGATATTTATCTAATAGAATTCTCTAGAACACTTAAAGGAGGTGATGATCTTTAAGATATTTCTAGAGACATTCTAGAACTTGGGTTTAATTTTGGGTTTAGTCCAATAATGGATAATTAGATTATAAACCCATAATTAAGTTGAATCCAAAATCAAGTTTAATTTCAATAATATATACTTCAATTTACACCTTAATTTTATCAGATTTTTTAAGATGAAACTCTAATAGAATGAGATTATTTTTTGCCATTTTCTCTCGAATGAGTGTTATATATACCTCCATAAATTTTAGAGGTATATGTGTTTTAAATATGAATTATATAAATAATATCTAGACTCGAACCTGTAGGCATTACTCTCGCAATGAAATGTGCATTCACTAATTCTACTATATTGGTTGGCTCGATCCTGGGGGAAAACTAAAGATATCGAGTAGTTGTCGTCTAATGCTATATTAATCTTGGGAAATATTACATCTAAAGAAAAAATTATGAATAAATCTAAGCGATTTTTTACTAAATTCAAGTGATTCTTTTGTAGGCGTTTGCGTCGTTCTAGAGATCGAAATGATTATAGAAACATAAGTTTAATTAGTTGATTTATTACTATGCAATCATTTCAAACCAATAATAATTACAATTTTACTAAAGATCATAGTAGCCATAACACAACACTCTAATCTACGTTTTTCTCCAAACAACACTCTAGTCTACAAGCACTATAACTTCGATATATTCAAGTAATCTAGTACCTAGCATATAAATCATCTCACAATACAATTATCCAAACTTAACAAATTTCATATTTTTATGCGTGTTCACACTACTACCAAATGTGAACAAAAATAAATAATACTCATCCATTGGTTAATTAATTATTGATCAATGATCAAATTCATCTGAAGATCTATATCTTTGAGAACTACAACCTTTTCAATAGAAATGATATAAACATTAAAATGCAAAAAAAAAATCCAGGTCTCCTTTGATCTGAACTATGAGTCTAGCATGACCATGCGAACACTATAGTTTAAACTCTATCCGAGACTTAAATATTTTAGATTTTTCACAATTGACTTGTCTATTCAACGGTGTTATAGTCGGTTGGTATGCCAAACCGAAGTATATTCAAATCATGGTTTTCTTATCACTCAAATGGTATATAGTGATAAAAAGAGGCTACAATGAAGGTTTCTAAATGGGAAATCCTAATCCTTAATTAACCTAGACCCACAAAAAAAATTCAACACTCCAAAATTTGTCACGGGGCTTTTGGATTTATTCGCTGCTCAACTAAAACTGAAAATTCCACTTTGCTTTCATCCCTATCTCTCTCATTTTAAAAACTATAATGAAAAATACCTTATATTATACATCAGTTGTAAAATTGGGGATACACTCTACCGTTCGTTCTCCATCCGTGTACATTGACAACATACACATTTTCAGATCAAATTCCAAATGCAAGGAATTGTCAAATACGAGGCAAATTTGTGAGATCACATAAAACATTCTTCTTGACCATTGATTTTGAAAATAAAATAAAATAAATGTCATTAAACCTTAATATTTTAGTTAGGCGTCATAATATTTTTTTGGCAGCAATTAGGCGTAATTATATTGCATGAACCTTTTGGTACTTGCTGTACAACTAAGCGTTAAGTAGAGATTCACCGCCACAAGTTTTGATTCTGAGACGTTACAGATATGGCACCTGTGTCCCCATGCCATTTGTTAAAAGATTCACTAAATGCCACTATTGTTTACTTAAATTTTCTCGAGGTCTCGAATCTTTCTAGAAATTACGCATTTATTAAAAAAACTATGTGGGTATGTGAGTAGACCTAATACGTAACTGTAGACAAAGAAGTCAAGCCATGACATATGAAGTCCTATAATCATTATAAAACAAAAATTTAGTCATTGGTTGAAAAATTTCAATGAATTATTGTTCATTCGTTGAAAGAGCTTCATTGATCAATCGTACAAGTTGTCTCTTTAAATATGTTTGAGCTATGTGAAAAATGAGAAGTCTCTTGGGAAAGCTATAAGGTCTAACTATTGGATCCAAATTCACTCGTAGTTGTCTTCTTCTCTATCAGAATTATTTAGTAGAATGTTTCTGTATAACTATTGTTTTCAGTCAGGTGATATATAGATAAATGATTTTTTAAAGTTATTGGATATGTAATAAACAAATGCCTTTTTCTATTTTTCGTTGATAAAACAATAACATTCTATTAAAGTTGTTTTTCTTATTCTTTTCATACTGCACCAAATGAGTCACCATTTGTTTCTAAAGAATCACACGGAAATAATAAATCAGAGCAAAATGACGATGGATTTAAGTAACGGTCTAACATTTCTATATATATATAACTTGACCTGATTGAGCATGAGAAACCTTTACCAACCAATAGCGAAACATTGATAGTTTATATATTAAATTTTTTTTTGTCAACTATTATATATTAAAACTTTATAAGATATAACCTTGTAGTAAAAATAACCATCATTCAACTTCTAACTTTTACCCTTCATCAATTTCATTTTTTTTCAAAATTTCGTTGATAGCGCATTTTGGAGAGCAAAAGCAATTAAAAATATTTATGGTGAGCATTAATCAACTAGTCTCTTCATTTCATAATGAGCAATTGATGAGCATATATTGTTTCAAACTTTTGATAAAATCCCTTCATCTTTAGTAATATTTTATATTTTTGAGACAAACAATTAATCTAATTTCTCATTTCTTACAGTAAAATTAAACCTATATATTTGATGATAAATATATTTTAATCATTAATTTCTTTAATAGGGTTTATTAAAAGATTATATTTTGTTTATTAGGGTCTGTTTTAATATTGAATGTTTTTAAAATCTTGAAATCTGTTTGATGAACTTTAAAGAGTAAAAAAATTGACAAACAATGAATTAGTTTACAAGTTCTTGAAAGTGTATTTTTGAAGTTTTCAAAAAGAAAATTATAATTTTTGTGTATATTATATTCATTTTTAGTAAATATTTCTGTTATTATTATAATTATTAAATTTAAAAAATAGAAAATAATCAATATTTTCTGTAATTCACTAGATTAATATTAGAAAAATATAAAATATAGTATAGAATCTGAACATTAAAACCATCCCCAGCCAATCTAGTGGAGGAGGAGCAATCACAAATCCCAAGCCAAAACCATATTAAAGAAAAATAAAAAAATTTATACATAAAAAAACTTAAAATCGAACACGTATTTCCGTATACGTCTCGTTGGCATATATGCTAAAACGACATTATATACATAGACAAATATCTCTATATATATGACATTATGTAAACACAAATCTGTTGACTATAATCAGACTTCTTCATTTACTCTTTCTCTGACACATACCATTTACTTTATCTTCATATCTCTCACTTTCTCTGTCTCTCACTATGAAGAGTTTCAACACAGAACACAACCACTCCGCGGCGGAATCCGGCGATGCCTATACAGTGTCAGACCCGACAAAGAACGTCGATGAAGATGGTAGAGAGAAGAGAACAGGGACGTGGCTTACGGCTAGTGCGCATATTATCACGGCGGTGATAGGCTCCGGAGTGTTGTCATTGGCATGGGCAATAGCTCAGCTTGGTTGGATCGCAGGGACTTCGATTTTGCTCATTTTCTCTTTCATTACTTATTTCACTTCAACCATGCTCGCTGATTGCTACCGTGCGCCGGATCCTGTTACCGGAAAACGTAACTACACTTACATGGACGTTGTTCGGTCTTACCTCGGTATGATTTCTTTTTTTTTTATCTCCATTTTTAATTCTTTTTGTAAAGTAAATTAGGAAAAAAATCTTCACTTTTTGCAATAATTTTGATTTTCGTAAAGCAAACACTAAATACTTCTTACACCAAATTATTACCATGACTTCAAAATTTCTCTATTTTTAGTTTTCTTGTAAAGGAAATTGCAAAAAAAAAATCGACTTTCGTCAAAAAGGTTTTTCTAGGAAGTTTTCATTTTTGTGAATAAGGACTTTTTGAAGGTATGGTTCTATTTCATTGGATACTGTACATTTTTAGTTTAGGATGATTTGTGTCGGAAGAATTATTGTCGTTAGAAGAGCAAAATTCAATAATTAAAAGCGACAGTACTGTTTTAAATAAACTTAAGATAAACAAATTGGATTTTGTTATGAAATACTAGTTGATATCACAAAATTTTTGGGGAATCTAGAATTCATGATGCTTGGTAATTTTTTCACATGGATGATATCTAATGAAACATTATCTGAAAGTTTGGTTCAATATAGTAAACCGAGATTTGTGCATCTGGTCGGTTGTGGATAGGATTATAGATAGCTTATTTTAGAGTTTCTTGTGTTTCCTTAAAACTCTCTGTAATTTTGGTTATATAGAAGAAGAAAAAACTGTGAATTGTGTTTCCCAAAAATTTCTCTATTTCCTTTTAAGTATTTCAAATTTAACTGAATGTAAAACTGTGGGTTTTATTTTCCAATTATACAGCTAGCTATAATGGTAGTTGAAATAAATAATTAGGCTGAAACTTATCTTAATCCATCAATAATATCGTGAACTGGTTGTCAAAAATTTATTAATCAAACTTTAGACTGTTTCTAATGATCCAAATTATGAAAACCAAGGACAACAAATTTCTAAAGAATACTTTGACATATGAGGCAAACGGTTTTTGTAGTATTAGCATTATTGTTGGTGTTGGACGTTGATGGAGAAAATAATGGATAGATATTAAATATAGTTCCGTAGAGTTTTTTGTGTTTGCTTTATGAAACAGAAGATTAAATAATAGGTTAAAAACATAAGTAATAAATAATAGACTCTTAAATATATAATACTCTTGCAATTATTGTAAAATGACAGGTGGTAGGAAAGTGCAGCTCTGTGGAGTGGCACAATATGGGAATCTCATTGGGGTCACTGTTGGTTACACCATCACTGCTTCTATTAGTTTGGTGTAAGTCAACTACAAGTCTACACATGAATATGTTTATTACTTTCTGACCGTTACCAAATCTATAGTTAATTTTTTTTTATCAAACTGTGATAAGATTTGTCAAAAATATTGATGTGGTTGATATGGTGTTTGCGCAGAGCGGTCGGGAAATCGAACTGTTTCCACGATAAAGGGCACGGTGCAAAATGTTCGCTATCGAACTATCCGTATATGGCGGCTTTCGGGATCATTCAGGTTATTCTCAGTCAGATCCCGAATTTTCACAAGCTTTCTTTTCTCTCCATTATGGCTGCGGTCATGTCCTTCACTTACGCAACCATTGGGATCGGTCTAGCCATCGCAACCGTTGCAGGTACATAAATTTCTTTAAAGATTTGATTAGTAGCAAAAATGCGAATACTAATCATTTGGTTATTCAATTGTATTTTCAAAGTACCTATATCAATAGTTGTAACAATCTCCACATGATTTAGTTATACACCAATTTATCTACTATAAAAAGTCATATGTGGCCTAAACAATTACAAAACTAATATGAAAAGGTGGGAAAGTTGGTAAGACGAGTATGACGGGCACAGCGGTTGGAGTTGATGTAACCGCGGCTCAGAAGATATGGAAATCGTTTCAAGCGGTTGGTGACATAGCGTTTGCCTATGCTTACGCCACGGTTCTTATCGAGATTCAGGCAAGTTATTGTCATCAATCAAATATCTTTTGAGTCATATTTACCTTTGAATATGAACCTATTGATAGAATTGTGGTTAGAGATTATTGACAATGACAATCAATTCCGTGTGGACCACTTTTGTTTACTTTACCCAAAAGAGTCAAAAAGAAGAGAATCTGTCTTTTAGGTTAAAGGTAAAACATGTGCTTATTAAGGACAAGAAGTCACATTCAAAGATATCGTCAATCTCTTCTCCACAACAAACAATGATATCATGATCATATTCTTATCAACAGTGTTAGCTTATTGACTTGACACTACAACTCATAAATTTTTGTCTTTTAATGATCGTAATTTTCACCATTTAATGACTTGGGACGTACGGTATTTGGTACAATAGTGTATATGTCGACTAGATAGTGAATGTTTTGACAAGATTAGTTTAACTATTTGGAAAAAAATGGATCAAAGTGAATGAAATGTTGAATTTTGTATTCGCTAACCGGTGAAAGCTTTAATACTATTTGCAGGACACACTGAAATCTAGCCCAGCAGAGAACAAAGCCATGAAAAGAGCAAGCCTTGTAGGAGTATCAACTACAACTTTTTTCTACATCTTATGCGGCTGTGTTGGTTACGCTGCATTTGGAAACAACGCTCCAGGAGATTTCCTCACAGATTTCGGGTTTTACGAGCCCTTTTGGCTCATTGACTTTGCAAACGCTTGCATCGCTGTCCACCTTATCGGTGCCTATCAGGTAAAATCCAAAACCAAAAAGAGTACGGCTTTTTTTCCGCACGTTAGCTAATGAAAAAAACGTAACATTTTCAGGTGTTCGCACAGCCGATTTTCCAGTTTGTTGAGAAAAAATGCAATAGAAACTATCCTGACAACAAGTTCATCACTTCCGAATATTCAGTAAACGTACCTCTCCTTGGAAATTTCAACATTAACCTCTTTAGATTGGTATGGAGGACAGCTTATGTGGTTATAACCACTGTGTTAGCTATGATATTCCCTTTTTTCAACGCGATATTAGGTTTGATCGGAGCAGCTTCGTTCTGGCCTTTAACAGTTTATTTCCCTGTGGAAATGCACATCGCGCAGAAAAAGATTAAGAAGTACTCTCCTAGATGGATTGGGCTGAAAATGCTCTGCTGGGTTTGTTTGATCGTCTCTCTCTTAGCAGCGGCTGGATCCATAGCAGGACTTATAAGCAGTGTCAAGACATACAAGCCCTTCCGGACTATCCATGAGTGAGTTTGAGATCCATGAGAGGGTCCTGAGGAGAGTATAAAAATTATGTAGTTCTTTTACACTATTTGGTGTCTAAATCCAACGAGAATACTTTATTGCTGAAGCTACATGAATCTCTCTGTAGCCACAGCTATCTAATATATATGAGCCTGTCACAGCTCTTGCAAATTTGAGTTGATCATATAAACCATAAGAGCATATTACAATAAAAATGCATATATTTGACTTATTTTGGGACAAGATCGAAACAGTAGGACAGAACAAAACCAATAAACATTGTTTTCAGTTCTGTTTCATGTTCATGATACTAAAAAATACCAAATACATTTTCACAAACTCACAACCAAGTCATCTGCATTTAGACAAAGAAGAGTACATAGAAGATCCAAACCATGGTTCAGGAAAAAACATAATTACACGAGTGATGAGTCTAAGAAGCTGAAGTACCAGAACAATACTCGCTTAGAAATGATGTTCGCAACAGGCTCGGCCCGAATCATTTTGCTACCTAAAGCAAAAAGAAATTGGCTTATTTATAAGCGATGGTGGGGAAAATTTACAAAATTTAGCAATCTTTAGATTCGAACTCATCATCTTGAAACAGAAGACGATAGATTTAACCGCTTCAGTACCACATGTTTTGCAAATGATTAATAAATTTTAACGTCTAAAGTTCTTGATTCATAGGTTTTAGCCTAGGGTCGGTTTTGGTTCGCAATGACAAGATCTCTTGTAGAGTGGAACTGATTTTATTTTGGTAGGGCCCAAAAAGTAATGCGTTTGTGTGGACTTCTTGTAGCGTACATTTCGGCCTTGAAGGCTTTACATTTTTATCTAACAATTCTTTTAAAGATTTTAACAATTCGTTGACATTTGACAAGAGTTGATAGCCTAAGTGGCTTCATCTCAATGTCATTCCAAGCCTGACATTTGATGGGTGTTAAATGTGGTGTTGCAACCACTATAATACTAGAAGACGAAAAGAAAAAAAATCAATTCACCGACATTCATTTCATAACAACTTATGGTATCAGTGAATTACTACGTGGTACTTCGTCTTATTATACTCAAATCCTGAAACAAAATATTATCAAATAAATATATAAACTCGTACGGTATATAAAATAAATGGATGTAAGTTTGTAGAGACTGACCAAGTAAACCACCCTTCTTAAAGTTTTGTTTGACTGATACACGAAAACCCCATTTGATATGAATAAAACTAAACGGCATAACTAATTGGTCGTTGAGCAACAAGCAAGGAACTAGTGTGACAACTAACTCCAAAACTCTTGTTTTGCCCATGAGCCATTGTTTTTTAATTAGCGAAAACTCACTTAACCAGAGAAAAAAAAAGGAAATTGATGAGATGAAAGGCGTTATCTTAATAATAAATTTTGATAGATATCACTTTTTGTAAAATTTGTTTTCAGTTTACTCACTCTTTGGAATTTATTTGTGGATGGAGCGGTTTTTTTGTTAAAAACAAGAATATGCTGAAAGTCACAAGACGATATGTGTATTGCAGCTAAATTTATTTTTTTCGCATATCTAATTCTATATATTTACTCTTTCATAATAACTATTTGTTGGGTAGCCTGATCAACTACACCTACAACTTATAATCTACAACTACGCACGAGCTCTGATTTCTTTTTCCGGCGATCGGTGACTCTCACCGCCGCTGGAAAAGAGACCCCTATCATCTCCTTTATCTTCATCGGCTAGTTGTTCTTGCTGATTGCATGGTGGCGGCTCTAGATCTGGTTTAAGCTAGGCTTGTGGTTGCTTGGAGGAGTCGGGTCCAGTCGCTTTGATTGTTTGGGTTCGCGGCCTTTCTCTGGCCTCTCCCATCTCTGATTCTGGAGGACGGGATTTACGGGTAATAAAACAAAACCCAAATTCAATTTTATTCATATGAAAATAAAATATTGTTCCTAGAAACATCAAATCGACTCAGCGTTGCTAAGCTTTAACAATGGTGAAAGGAAATTACAGACAAAAAGAATCAATTTCAAGAATAACAACTCCAATGAATCCACAAAATTACACGATGACTTCTTTTGATCGTAACAACCTCTCACAGCTTGCAGTTCATCTCCACAAAATTACACGTGTACGCTCAGATCTTCCTCTTCCTGAGAATAACCATACACAGTGTTTTGGTTTTGGATTAGGATAAAGGTAAAATTCAATCGGTTTCGGATTTTCGGATTTAAGTATTTACTCTCTAATAAAATAATTTAAAAATTTCGGATCGGTTTCGGTTCGGATCTTATAGGGTTTAGGTCGGTTCGGTTCAGGTTTTTTCGGGTTTTCCGTTTCGGATTCGATCGAGTTTGTATATGTTACACTTACAAAACTCATATTTATAAGGTAGGATCCTCAAATTAAGGTTTTTTTTCATGGATACTTATGTGTTTTCGAGTTTTCAAATACCCTAACAGGTATCAAGATCTGTTCCGATTTTACTTGATATTTGCGGGTACGACTAAACACTCTCCAATGGAATAATTTACCAAGTTTGGATTTGGATTCAGAAAGAAATTCACGAGTTGGGTTCGGATCGGGTGCTCGGGTTCAGTTTTTTTGCCCAGCCCTACTTATACTCTTCACTTCATAACCTTCTGATTCAGTCCACTACTTCATATCTTCACTTATATTCTCTGTAACATCGGGTTGGGTTAGGTTCGATTTTTGTTAAGACCCTAAAGCTCTTTGCGACTGTTCTCGTCACTAGTCTTTTGGTAAGCTATTGCTTCGATCTTCAGTCTCTAGGGTTTTGTTGGTAGGGGGAACGGTCTTCATCTATGCTAAGCTCGAGGTCGGTTTCAGTTTCGTCGAGTTCTCCTGCTCCTCCATCTTCCTTGGCTCTATCTTCATGTTGTAGCGTATAAAGGCCAGGTTTCGACCAGCGTTTGCTCCTCTTGTTCGGCCATCTCCTCTCTGTGAACGGTTAGTGTCTTCCTCTGTTTAGGTTCTCCGGAATTAGTCTTGATAGGTAGTGGTTTCTAGCTCTAGTAGTGGATTCTGATGCTCTAGGACTTGTGTCATTTGGTATTTGGTTGGGTGCTTCTTTCTCTTCCTCTCTACATTTGGTGGTGCCTCAACGATAAAGTTGTTGGCTTGTAAGGCTCTGGCTCCGACTCAGTGTTGGCTTTTTTCTCTTCCTCTGCCTCCTCATCTTTGTCCAGTTCTCCTACTAGTTCGGCATTGGATTTCTTGCATCGCTGCTATTATTAGTTAAATTCCATAGAAGCTGCCTCATATTCAATCTGTTGGGATGTAGTGGGCTTCGGTCTGTTGGTGCTCCATCTCTCTAGAAGTGCCTCATGTCTCCTCTCTGCTTTTCACGACTTGGTGTGTTTTCAAGCTTCTCTCCATGTTGCATTATGTTGTCACTTTTAGTCTACGTTAAGAAGCGGTGTAGAGGAATTAGTCAACTCATCAGGCTCATGACCTAAAGATTACAGGTTCTGATCGGGTGTTTTCACGTCTCACCGTAGTGCCCGGTTTGTTTTGATTTCCGATTGGTCATAATTCACAGTTTCCTACAGGTACTGGGACGAAAACATCATATTCCTGAAAAAAATGCGGGACTTCAGTAGCGAGGAGGGCCCTCACAGCAAAGCCCATTGCCAAGGCCAGACCCTCAGCCGATCTTGATGATCAAGAAAGAGAGATGGCTCGACTCCTTCCTTTGTGGTTTGGTACTTTCTATTAGGTTAATTCCTTATTTGACTACACAAAGCCAGTTTGTTGTTGATTAAGTGTCTGCTTTAGAGGTTTTGGATCTTTGAAATGTCTGTTGTGGCTGCTAGTGAGGTCATGATGCTTCGGCTCTATGTTGTGGACTCGGGACTGCACGAGTTTGGGAATGGAGAAAAGTGCAGGATCAGGGTAATGATCTCCTATCGGTTTCTTTGTTTGGCTTGGCTAGCCTTTCAACTAGATATGTCAAATGGGCATGCCCACAACCGCTTGGACGAGCCCGCTGAGTCCACCGCTTTCTTCGACTGATGTGGATCCATTTGCTAAGAACCGCGGTCTTGAAATCGATTGTCCATACATGTCGCGTAAATACTAGCGGGTATGCAAGTAGGCCCACAGACTTCTCGTTGACCAAATTTTTTTTTCCGCGATCTTCTTTTTCGATGGTCGGTGTTCCTCACTGCCGCCAGAAAAAGATCCCTCTTTCTTCCTTCTTTCTCTTCGGTACTAGTTATCGGAGTTTTCAAAAGTGTGGCTTTAGATCAGGTTTTAGTCGGGCGTGTTGCTACTTGGAAGTTTTCCGATCGGCTTCTCCGGCGCTTAGGTTCGAGGTCTTTTCTTGCCTTTTCCGTTCCTAGATACTCGAAGACGGTGTCTTGGTCTTGGGTTAGGCTTGACATCGCCCGCAAAAACACAGCGGACCAAGCTCCAACCTCTCGGTGGCTCCTCGGTTCACCACTCTCTGGTGAGTTTCTGCTCGACTTATTCAAGAGTCTTGGTGTCAGTTACGGTGGATTATCTCTGGATCTGTCAAAATCGAAGAAGGCTAATAGGTTCGTGGCTAACTCTTTCTCTAACCGCAGACCGCCCACAACACCGTAGCGGACCAACCCACTTAACCCACCTTCTACATGGACCATGTCCGCTACGCCCATCGTTCCGTGGATGACTTTCTAAGTGTATAAACCCACCCTACCGAAGTACTAATCGGGCGATGTCCGTGGGTGCCTGTCTCGCTTAACAACCCTACTTTCAACAGTCCTGGTATTTGTTTTTTGCCACCTACCCATTTATATAGCCGCCAAACTCAAGGTTCGAGTAAGGGTGGCTTCTCACTATTTTCTTGGGTTCTTGTCGTATTATTGGTAAAGTCTCGATCACCTCAATATCCTTTTAGTATCCTTTTTAGCAACCTTATTTAAACAATCTCTCTTCTCTTGTTAGTCATAATTTCTCTTATGTTGTAATTTCATCACCATGTAACACTACCATTACATTTTCAATAGAATACCTTTTATCAAAAAACTACACTAAACGAGCTTTGGCATACATCTAGAGTGATGTTTAAATATGAGATTAGGTTTGATGCATCTCTCTTACTAGCTAATGTAAAGAGATGGAAACTTTATTCTTGGTGAGAAATGTTTATAAGTATTCATTCATCGTTGAAGTTCTTGGCAAGAACTATAGATAGATAGTTTAGAAGTCATCATGAGGTGAATCAATTATAGGGATCCTTAAACGTGGATAAGTTTACGCCTCTTTTAGATTTTCTTAGTTAAGAATCATGACATGCAACTTTTCAGATATCAATTACTTGTTCTCTTTCATGTAGATAGGCTCAAGTTGAAATATAACAATTAGTAATAAAATCATAAAAACAATCATCTCTTATTTAACAAAAAATTCGTACGAATATATTTTTGTACCATTAAAACTTTATAAATCTGTAAGTAGCGATTTAATTTATAGCTTATAAGTTATAATGTTTTTTTAATTTTCAGCTGTTGTTATTAAACTATGTTGTCAAAGTGGTTTAGAATATAACAAACTGAAACCGTTTTGGGTGACATAATTCCTTGGACCGGTCATGTGCTCAACCTTCGAGTACATAGCAAGAACACATGGCACGTACAAGAGAAGTTGAGGATATAATCAATTGCAGACCATGTTCATAAATTTTTTAGCATCGTTACTGGAGAAAAAGAGCAAAAGATCATAGGATATTAGAGGAGATCATTGAAATGTGACCAAAAGAAAAATATTACAGTAACTTGAGTTTAAGAGGCCATTCGCTCACTTGATTTTGTGGTTTCTAAATACCGTACTAGCAACATTAAGAGCGCAAGCTTACATCCACTAAAAAAGAATCTAGATAGATTACTTTGAACTGTTATATAAGCTTCAAACACAAAGCTTATAAGAGTTGGCGATGGTTAGAAACAAGATTTGAGGTTTTATTTTTCTGTTTTTTATATTATTTTTATCTGCATAGTCTATTAAGAATTTGATGCTACAAAAAAAGAGCAAAAAAATCAAAATAAGATAATTCTTGTCTATATTTCCTAAAATAACAATATACGAACCAAAGCAAGATTCTGACTAGATAGTAAAAGAAAAACCTCCAAAAAACATCGTTTACTATATCTTTTTAATACTGCTCTCATGATTATTTTTTACTAAGCAATAAATATTGACTAAGTTGGAGGTAATAACTACTTAATCAATTAAATCTTTGTGGTTTTTAAAAGTGAGAAGAAGTTGGGGGTATTTGGCGAATTTGCCTTAGTTCCGTAGTTGAAGGTTTACAATGATTTGAGAATACACGGCGTTTCCATCGTTTAGGGTTTTTCAGTGATCTGATTTGTCTAATTTGTGACTGGGGATGAGTTTCAGTGATCTGTATGTGGACATTGTTTTTGATGTATTACGAACTAATTTAGCGCTTTCCCAAGAGAATCCATTATTAGGTTTCGGTGAAGAATTTGCGTTTTGATTCTCTCGTTTTGGATCTTCTTTCGAATTGATCTTTCTGTGTTGTAAGATTTGACTTATCTTTCATAGTCTTAAACGTCATGGGACTTGAGAGTTATATTATGTAGACCGTCTAAAATCAAGAAAAGTTAATTAAGTTATGACTGAAATTTCTACTTCAGTTGGAGAATCTAAAATGTTAATTTATAGTTTCATTCTCCAAGATACTTCACTTCAGCAGCAGGTAAAAGCAAATATTTGCACCTTTTTTTCTTGTTTCTTTATTGACCTTTGTGCAAAATGGATTAAGCTTATTGAAATGAATAATTGGGAAGCAGATAAACAAACAAACTAGTATTGATGGAGGTGTTAAATCTTTTTTGCAGGAATTTCAGCAAAGATCCCAATCAAGAGAAGCTACAGAGAATGAATATTTCTGATGCTAACAGCTGTCCCAGAGGAAGTAGATACCTGTCTTGGAGAGATTCAGGTAACAATATGAGAGTGTTTTAATGAAAAGAATTGTATGTACTTTTATCTATCTCAGCAGGGCTTGTGTCATATCGGATTGTGATAATTCTTCAAGTCTTGTGTGCACAAGTAATGCGTTAATTCTTCTCATTGCCAACTTCTTATAGGTCTTGGCTAGTTTAACGATGTCTGAGGCAAGGGGTTCTTCAGCCAAGGTATAACTAATTTATAGCTTCCCAAGAGAATCCAAATTAGGGGGATGTTCCGTTTAATCGAGCGTAAACTACTCTTGTATCTGAATTCTGAATATGCTCTTCTTTCAAATTGATTGATCTATATATATATATAGAAGGAGATCAGATGAACCACAAGCATCATAGCAGATTTGATAATCGTTTTCGCAGGGACACTTCAAGGAAAAAAAATGAAAAAGAAAAACCAGAAGGGCAGTTTAATAAGTCTAATTTGTATCTTTTTTCTAACTTAATTGTGCAAAGGTTTTTAGATTTTAGAATTTTTTTTTTTTTCACGGATTTTTTTCTTTCAAAATTTGCATTTTAGTTTCTAAATTTGCAATTTTAATTTCAACTTTTATTTTAAACAAAGAATTTGGATACTAAATTTATGAAATGATGTGATAACCGGATTTTGGATCATATCATTTGACTATTTCATTTGATCGTTGGAGATTTCAAAAATTCACTTTGTTTTCATATCATTCAATTCTTTTCCATTTATGTGAAACTTGATTTTTAATTTAATTTTTGTTTCAATTTTTTGTTTTAAAAGTTTAAAATTTTATCTTCATTTTTAAATGAAAAATTTGGATACTAAATTTAAAAATGATGGAAAAACTATTCGAATTTTGGATCAATGATATATTTTAAAAACTTTTAATGTATAAATTTTAAAACTTTTTACAATATATGAAAGAAACTATCAAATGAGATTTTTAAAAACTGTAATATAGTATAATAATTAAGTAAAATATATATTTTTTTCGTACATGCGGTCAAAGAATCTTATTCAATAACACCTATGTGAAAGTGAAGCGTGCGAAAATGTGAAAACATTTTTTTCAAAAAATTAGAAAATGCGTACGTGTTGGAACGTTAGCACACGTTAGCACACACATAATATTTATTTTCAACACTACATGTGTCCTAATTTATTTTGAAAAATTCGTTTTCACGTTTCCACACGCTATATATTTAAAAAATAGTGAATCAAAAAAAAATATATATATATAGTGAATCATCAAAACTATATTTTAAAATATATCTATATTATATATATATATATGAGAAACATAAAATTCAATAGTAGTTTAACTATAAAGATAAAAGATCATAAATTCATAACCATCAAAGTTAAAAAGTTTTAATCAATATTAAAAACTGTATATAGTATAATAATTAAGTAAAAAAAAAATATTTTCTGCATTCTCATTAGCTCCATCAAACATTAGCATCCTCATGATTTTTAGGTTTCTTCTAAGAGTTTTACACTTCTAATTTTTAGGTTATGTTTAATTTTTGGGGAAAAAGAAAATATGAGATATTTTATTTTCTTTAAATTAATTAGTTTTTTTAAGTTACAGAATATAATAAATATGATATATATCCCAAATTATTTACTTATTAAGTTTCTAAATAAAAAAATAAGTTTCCATTGAGTTTTCAAAACAGAGAAACAACCATTTCCATAATATTTCAAAATTACGATTCTGCGTTTTCCCGAATTTATGTTTCCTAAACATTTTTGAAGCGGAAAATGGATATCAGAAGGAGTTTCCATGCTACATAAAATAACATAAACCTCGAAATTTTTGCTCTGTTTTAAAATTTATGATGGAAGATATTGTTAGATACTCTGTTACCAATATTATCTGTTTTGGGTGTAACAGCGATTGGTTTGTACTGCAGAGATGAATTATTATTGGTATTGCTGATAATATTGATGGAATATATTGTGATCTCACGTTGTTGGTTTTTTTTTTATTTTCTTTTTCTTCTAGTTATGTTTGGCTTTAATATGATTAGTTGGTTTTGATATGATTCAAATTCTTTTAGTTTCTTATTTTTATAGTTTATCTCTTAGATGCTCTATTTGAATGATTTGAGTTTACAGTTTCTTATTGCCTATTTTTCTATATCCTAATTATCGACGATGAATTTTATTTTGTTTTGCATCAATTGATTTAGTTTGTTTAACCAGACTAAAAAGCTAAACCAAACTGAACCAATCATAAACCAACCCAAATACAAACCGAACCAAACTACTTCGTCGAAATGATTCAATGTACTAATTCAATAGCCATTTGAATAAGACCATTTTATACAAACTTTCCTCCTATGATTAGAGTACAAAGGAATAGTTTGCTTCCAATCTAAGCTATCTAAGTATAATCAATTAGAAGAAATTAGCAAGTTGGGAGTTCAAACCAATCTTTGAAGTTTTGTTCTTCCTCGCGATGATATCCCCTTACCTTCTTTTTTTTCCATTCTGTTTTCGCAAATTGTATAACATCTTTTAGGACTGTTAGATCCAAAAAAAAAACTGGGTCCCCCAATTAATGTATATAAATAATTATTGTTACACAAAAATTTTCTTGCTTACTTTGCAAAAAATATGTTAAATATGTACTATATAGTATCAATTGTACACGGTAAAAATTTATTATGACAATGATAAATAAAACCCACTAAACATGAGATTTCTTTTTTCCAACATATAAAATTAAATTAAAAACTTCAAATATTCAAACGAGTGATACAAAATCTACAAGAATAATATCATAGTCTAAGACAGTCTAATCTATTTATTTTGATCGATTCTTTACAGACTTCTTGTAATAAACAATATGTTACGTTGGCATTCTCATAGTTAACAGTGTCCGAAGATTGAATATAACAACTGAACCCAAAGTAAATAATAATCAGAAAATTAGCCGAATTCATCCAAATGACTATAACAAAGCAATACATAAATCTTATTTTTTAGTTTTACAAAGACAGTCGTTTTAGACTTTTTTTTTTTTATCGTTTTGATAGCTTTACAAATGCAATTTCTATTTTACCTCTTACTAAAAATTAAAAAAAAACTAAAACTTTTGGAAGTTAAAATTATGCTAATTAATTAATGGTACATTTGTATGTGTTTAAAATTTTCATAATCTGCATGAAACGGAAGGTGTATCACCTTTGAAATCGTTTCGAGCATTATCATTCATGCCTTGAAATGTAGAGCGTGAGCTATAATTGAATTAGATGTGACTGAAATGTAGGGGGTAATGAACCCCCAAAAAAGAGAGACGCTAACAGTTTTAGTTGAGTTAATCTAAAACATTTCTAATTTGTGGTTAATAAGGTTGATATTTTTCTCCACTCTACGTGTCTTCTCTTTACGAAGTAATATTGCTGATGTGTCCTCATATGAGTGGCAAATTTTACTTTCATAGGTCTGCCGTATTTAAATAATTTTAATTAATTCATCGTCTTTTTAAGAATTAATGACATAAATTAATCCAAATTTTATATGTAATTACTAGTTTGAATTGTTTTTTCTGATTAAATTGTGACAGCATTAGACAATAAAACTTAACTTTTATTTTTATAATTACAAAAATTGTAATTTATGTTTTTATGTTTTACAAATTTTATTTTTGCTTTTTACATATGTAAAAAAACGTTCATAAAAAAACAAAAAAACTATTGCGAACCACCACCATTGGCACAATTGCCACTATTGCCACCGTTGCCATCATTGCCACCACCGTGGCCACCGTCGCCGCCATCATCACCGCCACCATCACCGCCACCACTACCATCGCCATCACCGTCGCCACCACCACCACCACCGTCATCCAAAAAAAAAAACTTAATAAATCTGCGATAACTACAATAAGTTTGTGGCAACTACAATAAGTTTGTGGCAACTACACTAAGTTTGTGGCAACTACAATAAGTTTGCGACAACTACAATAAGTTTGCGACAACTACAATAAGTTTGCGGTAATTAAATAAGTCTGCGGTAACTACAATAACTCTGCGACAACGTTTCAATAAGTCTGCGGTAACTACAATAAGTTTGCGGTAACTACAATAAGTCTGCGGTAATTAAATAAGTTTGTGGCAACTATAATAAGTCTGCGGTAACTACAATAAGTCTGCGGCAACTACAATAAGTTTGCTGTAATTAAATAAGTCTGCAGTAACTACAATAACTCTGCCACAACGTTTCAATAAGTCTGCGGTAACTACAATAAGTCTGCGGTAACTAAATAAGTCTGCGGCAACGTTTCAATAAGTCTGTGACAACGTTCAATAAATCTACGGTAACTCAATAAGTCTGCGGTAACTACAATAAGTCTACGGTAACTAAATAAGTCTGTGGTAACTACAATAAGTCTGCGACAACGTTTCAATAAGTATGCGGTAACTACAATAAGTTTGCGGTAACGAAATAAGTCTGCGGTAAATAAATAAGTTTGCGATAATTAAATAAATTTGCGATAACTGAAATAAGTGTGCAGTAACTAACATAACTCAATAACTCTGCGATAACATTGTTAATGGAATGACATTTTTGTAATTTTTGGCTGCGTTAGAATTAATATTTAATGGCACTATCGTAATTATTTTTTTTTTACATAACATGACAAATGTACGTTTGAGATTTAAACCACACTTTTAACTAAATAAACACGCTAGTCATTTTACCAATTAAACTACAATAATCATCCCTCTTTTAAAACACAAACCTCCAAGGGAACTACATAAAAACTCAGAAAACCAATCGCATTCTCTATCTGTTCATCAGGTTGTAGAGGTTCAGAAAAAAAATAAAATTTTCAAATAAGAGCTTGGTTGGTTAGCTGGTCCCGCGGTTTTTTTCTTGGAGTTCACTTAGATCCTCCGATCAATTTGAAAAATCTACCAAGAAGCATAAAATAATTTGATTTCTCTGTCTATATAATTATGCAGATAGCTTGGCTTATTTACAAAATTTGATTTTTTTTCCTTCTAATTGCCTTTTTATTGATATCAAAATCAATATACAGAACTTTGAAAATAAATTACACATAAACAGTTATATGCATCATATAATGAAAAAAATACAACAAAATGGAAATTATGCCGTTGAAGTGATTACTACTTTGTCTCAGAAAGTTCTGAAAACGTTTGTTGTTGAAAAGGGAGATATGGCTCAGGTTATTGATGTGGATCTTCAAGGTTTGTGATGCTGTTGTGTGGTACATGTGTTTATGTGTGGGTGAATGCATGTTTAGATTTTGTATTGTTAAAGCATTAGTGTTTGTTTATTGTGAATAAAACGTTACCTTTTAAAGAAATATGATTGTCTTATGTTACCACCAAAAAAATATGATTATCTAGCAAGTGGTTATATAGTATGGTGGCTTGCCTCTTGCTTGGAGCCCTGCTTGGGATGGGTTGGTATATTTCTTCATAAGGGTATATGTACTGGCTAGTAACAAATTTGAGATTAGGGGTCTTAAGACCTTGAGTTTTCTAGGAAACTATAGTTCAAATTTATTTATTTTTACATAGTTTTAGGTTGTAGTCTTATCAATTTTAAAAATATAACAATCTTTTCTGCACATCATACAATTTATAAACTTAGTTCATATATTTAACTAAAAGTTAGTATCTTTTACAAGAATATACAATAGATAACCAATTTTAGAATATATATGGGTGGGGTTTTCAAATTTTTACTAAATTAAATTTAAATGAAAATTAAATGAAAATTAAATGAAAATTTTGTTGTTGGTAAATGTATCTTTAAATCTTTTTAACAGAGAAATAGAAAGCGAGTTATTAAAATATATAACATATATATACATACAATACTTTAATTCGATGATAAAATTATGAATAAGTAGAGATATCGATTCAAGCGTTATTTTTGTAAATGACATTATTTCGAATGTGTTTTAAGTTTTAAACAAATAGCACATTATTGTATATGATACCAGTTTATTTTATTAAACACGCGAAAATAGTATCCATTTGTTTACGGATTTTACCATTATATCAAATTTGTAAATAAGCCAAAAAGTGATACATACACACACAATTCACATTATAGTAAGATCGAATACAAAAAAGAAAATAACGGATTTATATGATTTGTTACTGTATAAAATTATTCTATAGAAATTATCATCAAATTTATCATTTTGTTGTATTTTTTTCATTATATGATGTATATAACTGTTTATGTGTAATTTATTTTCAAAGTTCTGTATATTGATTTTGATATCAATAAAAAGGCAATTAGAAGGAAAAAAAATTCAAATGTTGTAAATAAGCCAAGCTATCTGCATAATTACGAGTGTATGTCATTTCCGTTAATTCAAATTTGAAAACATGAAAGTAAGATTGATGACAGTGGTAAGAAATGGCCCATGTTTAGTTTGCAGAAAAAGGCTCATCTGAAAGAACTCTAACAACCTTTGTTTGCTCTGGCGCCGCTTCTAGGGTTTATTTTCTCCGCGCGAACACATCGAAGGAGCATTTCAACACTCTCAATTTTCACCCTATATTTAAACACTCTCAATTTTCAACTATTAGATAGACCTTCGGCTCACAAGCCCATAACTCAAACTTTAAAAAGCCTAATCTTACACCCACATATATAAACCAAACTTGTGAACCAGATAGGGTTTACAACATCGACAATGGCAGAAAGAGGAGGAGAACGCGGCGCAGAACGTAGCCGTGACCGTGGTGGTTTCGGACGAGGATTCGGTGGCCGTGGCCGTGATCGTGGTGGAAGAGGCCGAGGACAACGTCGAGGCCGTTCCACAGAAGAAGAGAAATGGGTTCCAGTGACGAAACTCGGACGTCTTGTAAAAGTCATATCAAACAGATAGAGCATATCTATCTTCAATCTCTTCCTATAAAGGAATACCAAATCATAGATCAACTCGTTGGACCTTCGTTGAAAGACGAAGTAATGAAGATCATGCCTGTTCAGAAGCAAACCAGAGCTGGTCAAAGGACGAGATTCAAGGCCTTTGTGGTTGTTGGAGATGGAAATGGACACGTTGGATTAGGAGTCAAGTGTTCAAAGGAAGTTGCAACTGCTATTAGAGGAGCGATTATTCTGGCGAAGCTTACAGTGGTTCCAGTGAGAAGAGGTTATTGGGGGAATAAGATTGGGAAGCCACACACTGTGCCTTGTAAGGTTACTGGTAAATGTGGCTCTGTTACTGTTAGAATGGTTCCTGCTCCTAGAGGTGCTGGTATTGTTGCTGCTCGTGTTCCTAAGAAGGTTCTTCAATTTGCTGGTATGGATGATGTTTTTACTTCTTCTAGAGGATCTACCAAAACTCTTGGGAATTTTGTCAAGGTTTGATTTTGCATTCTTCTTTTTGATGATGCATTTGTCTATGTGTAGCTGAAGTATTGTGTAATTTAGCTCTGCTAATACGGTTTAGTTCACATAAGCTTAGTTGTTTCCTTTGAGGATGTTGTGATAAAGACTTCACATTGTATCTCTGTGATTCTTAATCTACCTCAATCTCTAGTTCTTTGATAGTAAATGACTTTAGATTAATTTCATTTACCTATTTGGAATGTGAAAGTGTAGCCATTTGCAATTTGTAGATGAGCATACGCCTTCTTGATGATCTTTACCGCAATTTGCTTAATTTGTAGTTCTTTATGTGATTGTTGATAACTTTAGTCTGGTTTCATTTACTTATTTGTAGTGTATTAGTGTAGCCAATTGCAATTTGTAAGTGAGCATAGATGTTTTTTTTATGATCTTCAACTCGATTGCTTAATTTGATGGACGTTGTTGCTTCATTATCTGTGAATGATATTTGTTGGTGTTGGTGTTACGATGCAGGCTACATTTGATTGTCTTCAGAAGACATATGGGTTCCTTACACCAGAGTTCTGTAAAGAGACGAGATTTGTGAAATCGCCATACCAAGAGTTCACTGATGTCTTGGCTAGTAAGCAAGTTACTGCTACCAAGCTTATCACTGAGTCTGAAGACCAAGCTTAAGACTTCATAAGGGTGATTGTTATCAGCTAGAAAATGGTGTTATAGGTTTGGTTGTTGCAAATGTTCTTCCTTTTTTCTTCTCCTTTTTCCTCTGTCGATTTTGATATTGGAGGTTTTTTTTTTCTTCAAGGACATCGTTTCCTGTACTAAAAAGTTAATCAATTGAAAACTCAATAAAGGGTCCCAGTTCAAAATCATATCTATACGAGTTGTAAACTATTTAGGCACGATATGGACAGAACTAACAAAAAAAATGTCCAGGAGAAACAAATTGCTCAAATAGAACGAAAAAGCAAAAAAAAAACACCAATGAGCTCTGATACAATTATCTATTAGGAATAATCCGACAAAGCGAGTGTTGAGATCAACTAATCATCATCAGTCAAACCAGCAAACATAAGAAAACCAAAGTTGTTATGAATCGGAAAGCATTTTTGTTCTTTATCATATCATAAACACCTCGACAGAAATCTTTAAATTTGATTCTACAACAAAAGACAAAGAGTTATATTGTGTAGATAGGCAGATAACCAGTTTGATAGGAGGGTCGCTTGAGAAGAGATTCGTCTACAAAACAAAAAAATGTAAGTAAAATTACTCAAAAAAATGTAGAATCAGTTTCAGAATCAATTATGAAAACAAACAGATATGGATGATTGCGTAGTTGATATTTAGATATGGGGAAATAATATATTTACCTGGTATATACTAGATTGCCCTGAAACGGGTACGGGTTCAGGAAACGGGGACGGGAACGGGGACGAGAAACGACAACTTTAAATTTTATAGAGACGGGTACCGTATGGGTACATCAATAATAATATAAGAGAAATACTCATAATTTATAATATAAAAATATCATATATAAATTTTAATACTTAAAATATTTAGTTTAATATCTAAAAAAAACAAACTAATCAATCTTGTGATTTTATGGAAATTTTTCGGAAGTTATTTAAACGTTTATTTAAATATTCATAATTTAAACAAACGTCACAATCAGTTAACTCTATCAAAATCAATCTTACACAACATGACATCGTTGAAACGGATCTTGTACCTTGTTTCATCGTCTTTCTCTTTTATTTTATAAAAGAAACTTACCTTTTATTAAAAAGATCAATTTTTTAATCTCACTGACCCAACATAAAAAAGAGAAATTAGAGTCACTCATTGTTTCTAAAACCCTAACTTTTCATGTGATTCCATGGAAAAATATTATTACCAAAACTTTTACCGATACATTGCGACGGTGTCCCCGTAACCATGCCATTCTATTGGATGCCGTCTTAATTGTCTCAAGACATCGTGGAGACGTTTCGACGGTGTCCCCATGGTGTCCCGGTACCCATGATGTACCCAGGATGGGTACTTCGTCCATATTGAAGTACCCGTGCAACATAGAGTATATATAGTCTGTAATTGCTAAGAGTCCCATTCTTACTTTTTGTCTATGTAATAGAAGGAAGTGTTTGACTTTGTAATAATCTTTTCCATCTTCCGACAATCTCTCCTCCCCATCCTTTTTTATAGTCAGATTCTTTAAAGAATAGATGAATTGCAGCCCATCAGGAAGCTCCCTTAACTTTTGACAATCACTGGTCCTGATAGTATGAAGAAGGGGCATGTGAATCTTATTCTCGAAGGGTAGATGTGTCATATTATACAACAATCTGTTTTTTTTCCTCTAAATTTTGGAATAAACCCTATTTCATTATTCAGTTCAGTTGGATGAACAACGACTTACCCTGGTCTGTGCATGTAAGAAAGGAAATTGCAAGTTGAGAATTTTCATAAGAACCAAAGTCATGTTCGTAAAGAGGGTTTGGTCGTAAACGAAGTTTTAGATAAAGAATCACAAGCCGGAGTGGGTTGGTAACACAAATTAAAAAACAACACAAAGAGAATATATTATGTTCCTGAATAATCATGCAGAAAAACTAAAAATAAAGACAGCCATCAGTTATTAGGAGACTAAAGAAACATATCAACTTAACAGAGGGTGAGCACCGACCAGTGACCTTGCAAGCATTATTTGAAAAGAGTATCATTATAATGCAGATTATGACAGTACCAAATAGTCTTATTTGAAAGGATTTAGACCTTTACTAGAATGGTATACGGTTGGCTTTTCTTAAGTCTGACAAGAGAAAAATGATCATATTGACATCTTAATGAACGGAAAGCTAATTACCCACATAATCTCTCCTAGAAATTTTTATTCGTCATGAGTTAAACATCTTGACGCTGTTGTTTGTAAAGTTGGTAGCTCCCATGTTTTGCTTTGCCTTTTGATTATACTGTTGAGGCGTATCCTTTAGCAATCAGATGGCTTAGTAAAGTTAACTAAGAATGTGAGCTTTCATATAACTATAGTTAATATGCTTTTCTTTCTTAGAAGCATCACTTGGAGAACTCAAGATTGGGATCTAGCCTTTATTGCTTTCCTAAGACTATACTCAACCATGATTCAGACCTGTTATTTAACATTTATTTAACAATATATATCTAGAAAGGACCATAAGAGTAATCATGAGAAAACAGGATTTGGTCGTAAACTAAGTTTTAGACAAAGAATCACAAGCCGAGTCGGTTGGTAAGACAGATTAATAAAAAGCAACACAAAGAGAATATAGTGTACTAATTCAAGAATGACTTTGAATCATCAAAGGTGTATAGATATGAGGTTGTCATACCAGAGTTGGTGAAACCCCTCTCTATTTATCTCTCTCTACACACTCACAGACCAAAACTGTGCAGGAGATCAAGTCTCACTTTAACATTTCGTCGAACACTTGCACTGCATCATCCACTTAGACCAATACTCATGTCGTCATGGATCATTATAGTCCAAGTACTAGTATACCCATAAATCAAATTGCCCAAAATTTCTCTTCCACGAGGGAAAGCCATACATTTAGGCTCTAAGCAAGTTCCATACCGAAACTAAACTGAACAACAAATTCGTTTTAACAATTGTTGCATGAGACAAACCTTGGATTATATTTAAAACACCAACAACAACAAAAAAAAACAAAGCGAAGCAATTACTTAATTATGTTCCTCTGAATGGTATAGTCGAACAGAAGGCAAACATTTGATTGGGAACCAAACACACATAAAAACAAAAGCTAAATAGATTATTATATATTATTATAAGGAAGAGATTATTACTCTCAAAAGCTGAACAAATCAGTAAGGATTTAATGATTCAAATCAAGTAAGGCAATATAATTAGTCTCTATGGTATCGAGTATCGTTGACAAGAGATGAACAAAGGAAAGTTTCATACCGAAATTAAACTGAACAACAAATTCGTTTTAACAATTGTTGCATGAAACAAACTTTGGGTTATATTTAAAACACAAACAACAACAACAAAAAAACAAAGCGAAGCAATTACTTAATTATGTTCTTCTGAATGGTATAGTCGAACAGAAGGCAAACGTTTGATTGGGAACCAAACACACATAAAAACAAATGCCAAATAGATTATATTATTATAAGGAAGAGGTTATTACTCTCACAACCCAGCTGAGGAGATATTCGCTTCAGAAGGGATTGGCCTGTTGAAAAAAGAAAGAAAATATTGAATTGAATTAATTTCCATAGAAAGAAGTAGAAAATCAAATTTGTTTTGCATCAAACAATAAAGTCTCATTCTCTCTCTCTGACTATGCAATTATTTTTCTATGGGAAAAGTATATATTACCACATGTTCGATTTTCAAAAGAGGAATGTGTTGAACTTTGTAGAAGTCTTCTCCTTCTCTCGACAATTTCTTCTCAAAATCCAAATGTTTTGTGCAGATTTGCAGTTTTTTCAACGAAGTGATAAATTTCAGCCTATCAGGAAGCTCCTTTTAACTTATTACAGTACCAAATAGTGAGAGTATGAAGAAGGGGCATGGAGCCTTCTTCTACTATCCACTCTTCCCATTCTTCTAGTCTATGAAAGTATAGCTTCTGCAATTGAGGAAACCCACCGCCCGAGCAAACCATTCTCCTCCCATTGAATGATTTCCACTGTAAATTCACCTCTTTCAACTGAAGCAATTTCTCTAGAATCGGCATTGGATCCTCCTCCAAATCACAGTCCCCTAGCTCTAAAATTGTAAGGTTAGAAGGAAAGTGTTGTTCTTTAAGAAGCTTTGGCATATACATGTCCAAACTCAGATGTTTGAGATGAATGAAATTCAACACAATTCCCTCTTCTAGATTCTTCACAAACCTGTGACCATCTATAGCAAGATGTTCAAGGTGTCTTAGTCCACCTATTGATGCAGATAGAGTTTCTATACTCGTCTCATCAGTTAATTTCATGGTGAGACTCCTCAACCTAACCATACCACAGAGATCCTCGACACTGCTATTCTCTGATGAGAAATTCTTTAAGGTCTCCAAGTTTACTAGATTACTCAATTCCAACTTTGTCTTCTTATCCATATTCTTTGGTAATGCAAGGTATCTCAATTCTTGCATCCCCATCAAAACATTGGGCACGAATACAGAAGATCTCATATATAGTACATCTATATTTAGATAGATCAACAACAATAGGTTTCCTAGAGAAGCAGGTAGATGAGATACCTTAGCAAATTTTAAGCTCAAATATCTTAAATGGATGAGGTTTCCAATGCCAGAAGGTAACCTTAACCTAGGGGTTTCGAGGAAGGATGTGGGATGCTCGTTTGACCTAAAAGTGGCTTGGTACATATCTAACACCCTCAAAAGTTCTAACCTTTTAAAGTTTAAACCTGATAGCTTCCAACTATCCAAGTTGAACAGTGATAGCTTCAAAATTTCTTTCGGGCCATCATTCATTGGAACAAACATGAGAGATCGAAGTTTTGGGTTGTTTATATCTCTCTCAACATCTAATGTAGCAGGATCATGTGAGACAAATCTGCGAGATGGATAGTTTGTGGTTGAAGGACAGGTACCGGCTATTTGTAGGAAGTTCTCTTCTTTGGCTTTCAACAAACAAATTTCTCTCATGATGTCATGCAAATAACAAGTTTCATATCTCAAACTCGTAACGTTTCTTTTGAAAATAACCATATTTCTCCTCACCAACTCTTCTATGCAGCTATCTCCAAACTCTCGAATGGTCCATCCATCGTAATGCCTAGGTTCGAATATTCCATCTGCAGCCCAGTAATAAGACAAACCCTCTACGTTTATCTTATGATCTTCTGGAAAATGAGCCAGGAAGAGGAAACAACGCTTCAAATAACTAGGTAACTCTTCAAAGCTCATAGATAATACTTGGTCAATCGAACCGTTGGTATTGCTGGTTCTTTCCACGAGATGAGATCCAATATTCTTAGATACTCGTTTCCAATCGTGCAATGTGTATTTTGTAGCCAACATACCTCCTAACACTTTGATAGCCAATGGTAGTCCTCCACAATGTTTCACCATTTCCTTTCCCATCTCTTCCATTTCAGTCATAGATTCTGCACAACATCATCAATATGTTAAGTTATTCTACATTTACGCTATATTGATAGGATAGAAAAAATTATAGTCAGTTAAATTATTCTACACAATATCGTCAATAATAAATTCTGCACAATGCTACTAGGTTAAATTATTCTACATTTAGACTATAAAACTAAGCTATAGTGTAATTAGACAGAATAAAGAGATATTATTGTCCAGAGGGAAAAAAACCAAAAGGAAGAGGGCTACAAAAATTTTTGCTTTGACAATTGTCATAAATCGTCTACTGTGATCAACCTTCCTTGAATGCTTACCGGATGCATCGTCTCTAGGAAGTGCTATCCTTTGAAAAAGTTCCCAACTGTTTTCAGGGTTTAGGGATTCTGGTTTAAAGTTGATATATGTATCTTTACGCATGGCGATACTCTCAGTTCGAGAAGTAAGCAACACTTTCCAACCTGCCCCAAAAAATAAAATAAAACACCAAAGATTTAGCTACCTTACTGAGTATGACTTGTTTATTATTAACCACTCTCTAGTGTGCGTACCATAAGAAGTCACCTTTTTTTGATGGAAATATTGGCTTGATTAAGTCCCAATCTTCTTCTTTCCATATGTCATCAAGGACAATCAATGAGTTTGAGTTTTCCAACAATTGAACTAGTTCACTTTGGAGTGTAGATTCTGCCATCTCCGAGATTTTTTTTTCTTCTTCTTTGGGTTTGAGATCCCTCAAAATATTTTGCCACACATTCTTCCGAGTAAAATCTTGTGAAACACACACCCATGCGAGTCCAACAAACTCACGGTTTACATCTTCGTGATTAAAAACTTGTCTAGCAAGGGTGGTTTTACCAAGACCACCCATCCCGGTTATGGAAACAATTTGAACGTTCTCATCTTTCACAAAATATTCCACCAATTTCTTAACATTTGCCTCCAACCCCACTAAATCGCTTTCGTAGTCCACAGGAAACGTTTGCCGCATCTCCCTTTGTCTATCACGTAGAGGTTGCATATACCCGTCATCTTTGATAATCTGTTGTACTCCAAAACTCTGCATATTTTGGATCACATTGGAGATCCTTATACATATGCCTCCAATATCTAATGCATTTTCCCTGCGATCTGGAATAATGCAAGCAAGTCTTCTAATACTCTTCTTGAGTCCACCTTTTTTTCTGAGTTTTTGCTTAAGAAGAAAGGTTTCGATTATATCCTCTCCATCACAAATAATTTCTTTGATTTCTTCAACACAATTTTTCACCACCGCACTTGTATGTTTCTTTGCATCTGCATCTTTCAGAAAAGAGCTTAATAAGTTTAGATCCCGTTTTAGTCCACTAACTTGATTTTCGACTCCTTGAAATAGCTCGTATTCTTGACTCAGTAGGTTCCAAAGCTTTTGTATTCCAAACGACAAAAGTTCTCCAGCCATAATTGCTCCTGCTTAAGCAATATGAAAATATGAATCAAGCTACGTACTATTGATGAACATCCATAATCGCAAGGAGTCAAGTCTTACAAGTTCCAAGTGGTAAGACAACACATTATTGGATTTTTCTATTTTACGTTTATCTTAAAATTGGCGATGAGAAAAATCTTAAATCAAATTATGTAGTACGTTTTCAGTTTCGATTCATATTTTTGTTAGGCGTAACTAGTATGCGAGATCTCAATAGGAGAGAGAGTGACATCAAACTTTTTAAATAAATGTAGTCAAAAATTAATAATGTTATAAAAATCATCAAAAGAAGTATAGAATGTCAAGAAAAGATGCAAAAGACGCATTATATAATTTGTGTGTATCATGCACGCATAATAATTTATCTTGTTACGCTTATAAATAAAACGTAGTTTCGATCATTTTAATATACAATTTGATAAATTCAGTTATAAGAAGTAACAAAGATCCCTCTACCTCTATCCTCTTCTATCGGATATAATTTTTTTTTTTTATTTATTTTTATTTTATGATAAATTATCATTTTTATAACACGTTATCATCACGATCACTTTATGGTTATGCTAAATATTTATAAGGGAAAACTAGATATAAAAGATATTGTTTTAAAAGTTTTTCCATATAAACCTTTTTGATTAATTATTAATCATGCCAAGATTGCCATTTCAAATAGATTTAACAAATTGTTTTTAGAAAAAAACAAGTTTGTGAGTTACAAAAAGCAAGTCCTGTTTATTATACTGTACAATTTATTATAGTGGATGCTATGCTGCCTCCATAATAATATATTATTTTTCGTTGTTATTTAATGTATTACTATTCATTTAATTTTATCGTATGTATTTTTCATCTTAATATTATTTTAATGTTCTTATGTCATGGTTGTGTAGGTGTTTGCGACATAGTTTATTTACTATTTTGATGTAGATGATTCTGTCATCATAATATTACTGTTAAATATTTTTTTAGATTATGATCATTATACAAGGAGGTTTTCAGTCACATATATAAATATTTGATCTGAAATTAGTAATTTAACTGATTAATTATTAAAATTTTCAGATTGATTTTACGATTAAATTATTCTTCACCAACGGTCACAACAAAAAATTTCATTTTTTTCTAAACAGTTATGAACAATGTTTTTAATATATAAATACACTCATTTCACTCTTTCATTTCATCTAAATATTTCATCTCTCTTCAAATCTTTCTCTGAATAATTTTTTTTTTTAGTTTTTGTTTTGAAGATGATTTGTTGGCTTTTAATTCTAAGTTTATTTGTAATTTTGTTTGTATTTATGATCTCTTCGTTGGAGAATTTACTCAGAAAGAATTCAACATAAACATCGGATTACTTTTTTATGCAAATAATGTTTTGTAATATTTGTATTATTAATATAAATGATTCAATCTCATCATATTAAAAATATTCTTTATGACTTTGTTTTAGAAATCAAATGACAAATACTCAGAAGCTTAAGTTTCCAACTCTCAAAATAACTGGAGCAAATTATATTGCATGGACCACCGACATTGAGCTCCATCTTTTAGATGCAAGATATATCCGACACCATAAAAGTAGAAAATAAATTGCCTGTCAAGAATAAGGTAAAGGGGACAATTTTCCCGAAGAAACATCTCGATGAGAATATGACGCATGACTATGCACACAAAAAAGACCCAGCAGAGTTGTGGATAGCTGTAAAGGAAAGATTTGAAAACCAAAGGGAAATAAGCATGCTTTACAAGAGTGGAGAAACCTTAGGTTTCAAGATTTTATAAAAGTGAATGAGTATAACTCTGCTATTTTAAGAATAGTGCCACAACTCAAATATTGTGGAAGCCAATCAATATAGGAGCCGCAATTACAAAAAAATCTTTGAGTTGATGGTGACAATCTTATTGACGGAGAATAATAGTGAACTTCTCATTTAAAACCATAATTCTCATCCCACAAGACCAAATCATTCCTAGAAGTGAATGCAGCAGACATGAAAAGTTGAGAAAAGGAGAGTCAAACATATTAGGGTCATGGCTGTGGCTGTCAATTTAATTGTGGATGTGGTAGAACTTACAACCCACAAGGGAGAGGGTCGTTCAAATGGATTCGTTCCGAAGAAATTCCAAAGAGAAAGAACACTAAAAAAATTCCACCCAGAATCGTGAGAATGTGTGTTACAAATGCGGATCTAAAAGACATTAGGCCCTTACATATCGAACCCCTCAACACCTTTGTAAGAAAGTGAACCTCACAGAAAATTTTAAGGGTACATCATACCTCGATTCTCCCGACTTTGCAAACAATTTCGATGAGGCTGCTTTTGTGGATAACTGAAATATTTATAGTGAGACTACTAAATAGTCTTCAGTTATATTATGTATAATATTATGTTTTTCTGTTATTTGAAGAATAATGTTGTTTTAACAACAAACTAATGTATAACTACTGTGTGTTTTCTTATATGAATGAAATTTACTTTCTTTTTATTGATGTTTATCTTAATTACAGAAATGGACAACGATAAAAATATAAAAATATCTAAAGGAAATGTTAGAGAAATTTGCATATCAGATAGTGGAACAACGCACAATATTCTTAAACAAAAGAGTTATTTTCTAATCTAAAACCGGCAAACATTATTGTAATAAAATATCAGGTCCTGCAAACGTGATTGAAGGAACTGGTAAATCCAACTTTATGTTGCTTAATGGGACAAAAAATTTCATAACTGATGTCTTGTATTCTCTGAATTCTAAAAAGAATTAGTTGAGTTTCAAAGACATATACTTTCAAAGATATGAAACTCAGTCCGTAACTACGAATGTAAAGAAGTATATGTACATAATTTCTGACGAATCAGAAAAAAACACTTATATTGGAAAAATTCCCAAAACTTCCTTCATGATTGCACCATACTCATAACATCTAGTGATTAAAATAAATCCATAATATTTCACATTGTGCATGAATGCCTCAGTCACCCATGCACTATGGTGATGCAAAAAAATATTGAGAACTCACATGGTCATTCATTGAAAATCCAGGAGATATATCAGGGGAATAAAATGACATGTACTACATGTTCCAGTTTTTTTGGAAACTTAACATAAGACCATCTCTAACATAAATTGATAAAGAATCACCAAAGTTTCTTAAACGAATTCAAAGAGATATTTATGAACCAATACATCCACCATGTGGACCATGATACTAATTGAATCAACCAGTAGATGGTCGCATTTTTGTCTATTATCATCTTAAAATATGGCATTTGCGAGGTTTCTAACTCAAATCAAACTAAGGGCTCAATTCTCTAGTTATCCCATCAAGAGAATTAGACTAGACAATGATGGTGAATTCACATCCCAAACCTTCAATGATTATTGTATGCTAAAGGGAATCAAAGTTGAATATTCGGTAGCTCATGTTTATACACAAAATGGTTTGGCTGAATCAGTAATGAAACGCTTGCAATTAATTGCAAGACCATTGATCATGAGATCAAAACTTCCAACATTTGTATGGGGAAATGTTATTTCACATGCGGTAGCATTTATTCGGATAAAACCAAGTGTATATCATAAGTATTTCCCATTACAACTAGTATTTGGTCAAGAACCAAATATTTTTCATTTAAAATTTTTTGGTTGTGCGGTGTATGTGGCTATAACACCACCACAACATACATTACAAAGATGGGACCACAAAGAAGGTTGATAATAAATTTTGTTTGTGATTCTCCATCAATTATAGGATACTTAGAACCGCAGACCGGAGACTTTTTTACAGCGTGTTTTGCCGATTGTCATTTCGATGAGAAAATATTTCCGATTTTAAAGGCAGAAATTAAAAAAGTAGGAAAGGATATAGAATTACGTGTGTCATCTCTGTTACACTTTGATCCTCCTATAAAATAGTCAAAAATAGAAGTTCGAAAAATTATACATTTGCAGAGTATAGCAAATCAGTTATCTGATACTTTTGCAGATACCAAAACGGTAATCAAATCACATAATACATCTGCAAATGTTCTTGCTTGGATTGAAATTCCATAAGAATATAAAAGAGCGGATGATACACATGATTCTATAACACTTGAAACATGGAAAACATGTTGGTTCTAAGGATAAAAATTCTAGAAAGAGAAAAGAATCTGAAAAACCCAATACTCCCAAGAAAGCATAAAATATTTTGGAGGAGATGAATCATGAGGCTAATGATGATATAGAACATCATGAGCCTAAAGATAATCATGAAATTTCTATCAACTATATTCATAATGGAAAGATATGGAAAAAAAATGAAACTGATGATGTTGATGAAGTTTTTTTATATATTTTGTCAAACAAAAAATATGAAGAAAATGAAGATCCAGAACCAAATTGTATATATGAATGTCAAAACAGACAAGACTGGAAGAAATGGAAAGATGCAATACAAGTCGAGCTTGATTCGCTTAATAAACGAAATGTATTTGGACCTATTACACTCACACCCAAAGATGTGAAACCCATTGGATACAAGTGGGTATTTGTTCAAAAATGAAATGAGAAAAACGAGATTATGAGATATAAAGCTCGCTTTGTGGCTCAAGGATTTTCTCAAATCAAAGACTCGGAGTTGATTATGAGGAAACATATTCCTCTTTTATGGATGCAATCATATTTAGATTTTAATGAGTATAACGACTAATGAGAATCTAGAGATGTGTCTCATGGATGTCGTTACAATATACTTATATGGATCATTAGATACTGATAACTATATGAAAATTTCAAATGGGTTTACGATGCCAGAAGTATTAAAATCCAAACCCATAGAGTTATGCGCAATAAAATTGCAAAGATAATTGTACGGGGTAAAACAATATGGACGTATGTGACATAATTGTCCTAGAGAGCATTTAATAAAAGAAGAGTATATTAATGATTATATATGTCTATGCGTTTTCATCAAGAAAATAACATCCGGATTTGTAATTTCCGCGGTGTATGTTGATGAATTAAATATTATAGAAACTTATGAAGAAATACATAAACCAACAAATTATTTAAAATGAGAATGTGAGATGAAAGATCTGAGACAAACAAAGTGTTGTCTTGGCTTAAAAACTGAGGATTCTCAAAATGACATATTTATACATCAATCCACATATACAAAATTGTTAAATTTTTTAACATGGATGATACAACTCATCTCAGTACTCCAATGGTCGTTAGATTATTTAAAGTTGAAAATAATCCACTTCGACCAGCATAAAAAACAAAGAGATACTTAGTCATAAAATAATATATCTAAATGCGATTTGAGCCCTTATTATGTATTTTATAAATTGGACTCGACATGACATATCATTTACTATTAATCTTTTGGCAAGTTTAGTAAAACATTTAAATAGAATTAACCATGTCTTTCAAATAACTACTAATTTAGGATTATTTTATTCTAAAACTTCATATTGTCAAATGGTTTTTTTATTTTATTTTGTTTTAAAGATTATCAAGCTGCTATTAATCATCTTTATTCTTTTCAAGTAATTAGTAGCACCAATGAAGGACATTATTTAACCGTCAATATTTAAGAGATTTAGAGAAAAATGGAGATTTGCTAATATGGAGATCTCGTTAAGCGTAAACAAAGAAATTTGCCAAGAAAAAATAGAGACTAACCTCTTGATGGCGCCAAGAAACTCTCCTCACGTCGACCTTTAGGAAGAAGAGAGATGCTTGATTTTTGCAGAGTCCTCTCGGGGAAGAATCATAGCTCTAAGTCTTTACTACAGACTTTTCGACTCCAAGTGGTGGATTTTTCTTGAAATGACAACTACTTATTATTATTATTATTATTTTATTTTATTGAAAAATAACAACTAATTTTCATCCAGCCATTTCCTATCTTAATAGCAGCCTTAATTCGTAGAGTTTCTGTGGTCACCAAAATATGATACAAGCCGGATAAAAATAAAGTTTTGAGAAGGAGAAACAAAGATAACGAAGAAAAAGATAATCAAAAAGAATGAAGAAGCATCAATTAGTGAGCAATATATAATTGCTTCTCAAACAAAATATTAATTAGAAGTTGATCGAATAGAATCAAAAGGTTGAGATCGACTGAGCATCATCAGTCAAACCAGTAAACATAAACCTGATGCTGATACAAATTACAAAGTATAAAGTATTGTTTACATAAATCTTATTGCACATCAATATTTACTTTCTTTAATTTTATTTAAATAAATGCTAAAAAGTACATATTTAGTTTCTTTAATTTTATTCTAAGAATCAAAAATTTGTATTGCTTTGTCTAGATATTTCAAAGTTTTGGAAAACTAAGTTTCATTCCAACAAATTTCACCACATAATTTTCTATTCTAAACCTATTTTGGCAACCTAAGAAGCTGAAAATGACAAATAGATTATGTGACCTTCCAGTCTCGTTCCTCTAATTGATCGCGATTGTTACCGACATTGGATCTTTTTCGACAGTCGAATTAGAAACTTTTACGCGAATTTTCCTTCGGTCCGCTTTGGCTCCTGATATTGAGCTCGCTGGCCTCAGACCTGGCTTCTTCTTATGATGTAGTCCATTCGATCCTTGTTTTTAAGCGAAGAGCCCTGCTTTGGTCTCTAGTTTGATGGTTGCACCGAGCAGCCCTTCTAGCAATAGCAAACGGCCTACTTATAGCCTTTTCCTAAGTGTTCATTTCCAATCGTTTTTTTGGTCATTTCAATTCCGATCGTTTAACGATACTAAAGTATAAATTTATGATTTGAAGAGAAAGAAGTCATTTTTCAAACAGATCGTTTTGTTCTCTGCGCAGCGGTAACTCTCTGGACGAGGAAGAGGATGAAACCAAAGCCCGTAATGACATAGAGTATCCCAGAGAGTGTCACCGAAAATTTCACCCTAAATTAATCTATCTTCAATCTCTCCCTATAAAATAGCACCAAATCATAGTGGATTTGTGATAAATGAGTCACACTAACCAAAATCATATGCTTCTTGTTTGAATCTAGTGAATATATACGATTTTCCTCCACACTCACAAAATGGATGAAATTGTTTTTGGATTTGAGAGGTAGAGAAAAAAATAGATAACACCATGCATGGATAATGTAAATTAATAAAGAAAATAATAATAAAACAGGTGGATGGCAGAAATGTTGGGAAGAAGAGATAACACCATAGGACCTTGGAAAAACCACACCTTTCATCCTTCATCTTATCGACTCTTCCTATCTTCCTATTGGTCGTGCCCTTGTCCCCGGGCGGGGTCAGTCTTCTTCTTATTCATCTTTCTCTTTTTGGGCTCGGCTTGGATTAGTTTTACAAGTATATACTCATCGAATTAAAGAGTCCGATAGATTAATATTGTAATTTTCGATTAATTTATGTAGAAACTAATCTATAAACTTTTAGGGTGTAGTGAAAAAAAAATCTACTGACTTAAAATAATTGCTTTCTAACCAAAAAATAGTATGGCAATAAGGACTTTGAGACTTTGAATTGTTACAAATGTTCTCAAATCTATATCTAAAACCTAATCTTACGTTTAAAGACCTTGCCACATTTTAGAGATGAGAAGCCGAAGAAGAAAAAGCATAATATTTGATTGAATACATCTCCGAAAAATCTAAAAGATTTAGAAAATTGTAGATAAACATTAATATTTAGATTAAGATATTTAACATTATTATTAAATATATTAGTTATATTTATTTAATATTAAATTAAGAAATTAGGTTAATTCTACGTTTATATAAACCATTGTACAATATCACATGGTATAATATCGCACTATTTTTATGAGAGTTTAATACAATTTTTCCACCACACTTTTGTGTTCTTACTCTCATCGTATTTATTATGGTAAATATAATGAAAAATATATATAACTAATATATTTAATGATAATGCTAAATATCATAATGTAAATATTAATGTTTATCTACAATCTTTTAAATCTTATAAATCTTTCTTGTGTCGATATATCCAATCTCTTAATAAATTAATAAATTTTCAACTCTAAAATAAAAATAAAAATCCCTAATCGGATTTGGAGGATTCAATATTTGCCATTCCCCACAAACGCAGCTTCGACAAGGACAAGACATATTCTTTCTTAACCAATTCCAAATACAATCTCTATTGAAAATTATGAGAACACTGTATCTCCGTACACCCTACTCCACCAGATAACTCTTCTAAACATATCGTACAACTCTTCTTCTCCTCCTCCTTCACATCCACCGAACTCACAATCTCATCCTCTAAGTAACGCTTCTCGAAAATAACATCAACGTTAGCTTCAACTGAGTAAGTCCGATCATCGGTCATATACACGTGGCAGCCTTGGACGAGATCAAAGCAGATTTACGTTTTCGAACCCATCTGTTTATCTTTAACTTAGCCAAATAATCAATGTCTTTTAGATTGGTCGATCTTTTTGTAGAGATGTGGTGTGATAGTTTTGCTATAGAGTTTGTGATTTTTTATGGTTTCCTGTAAACGCTTGTCGGAATTTTCTAAGGTTGAGTTCTTGTTTTCTTATGGAGATTCAAAGGGTTTTGAATGTGGTTAATTCGGCCTCCATGGGAAGAAGACAACAACTTAATGAATATTTGGTCAAAGGTTGGAGTTGTGTGCTCTAGATACTCGAGATATACTTATATATTTAGGTCAAGCAAAATCTTATGAACTTTAATGATAAATCTCACCAAATCACACTAATTTTTCCATTTTATTTTAAATAAAAACCTAAAAAGAAGAAAGAAAAAAAGTTAAATAAAAAATCCAACAAATCAACCAAATATCTTGAAAATTCACCCGAATCGCTCTAAATCTAAATCCCATTTCCACAAAGTCTTCTACAATTTTTTAATCCAATACACCCCTTAATATTTAATCTAAATCGGGTTTTTCTGAGTTTCAACGAACCAATAACATCCTGATTTTCAATAAAACCCACACCAAAGATTTTGCTGAAGTGCGGTTCAACTGGTCAAACTGGCATGTCTGAGTCAGATCTCAAAACATTCCTTTATGACGTAGAACATAAAAAATTTGGAGTTGCATATTTTTTCATATTGTCATCTAATCATCTTTCACGTTAACGCTTGAAAACCACATTCATCTAATCACAAATCAAGCTAACTTTTCCATTAAAGGTTGATAGCCTTTACACATTTTGTTTTGCAAAGAACTCTAACAAACTTTTTGCTCTTATTCCATTTTTATTCGACGAATAACTATAAAATATATTTTATAAACTAGTTTTAGCTCAAAGCCTCAATCTACTATTAGAACTCGTTCTTGTGAGCATTCTGACTTAAGCCAGATTGAAGATAACAATGGATTGTTTTTTCTTCTTCTCATGTAATATGATACTATGTGAAGCACAAAAAGCTCTTTCTCCATTCTATTAAGAAAAGTCTTATGTTTAGTAACTTATCATACACTTGGTGTATCATTCTAGCACAGTTCGATTTCTTCTTCAACTATAAAATGTACATCTTAATCTTCGCAAGAAGACTGTACTTTTCTTCAAGAGAGTATTCCCAGTAACATTGTTTTGGAGCTGAGCGTGTCCACGAGAAAACTCTTGTGCTGGAGCCTCAGTGATTGACCGAACATGTAATCATCTTTAAATCCGTTTGTGAAGTTCGATCATCTTTGGGGAAAGATGTTCAGGTGAAGCACTGGGACATGACTTAGCATTATTTTCTTGACCAGATTCATTACCTTGGAATCCCCATAACTCTTTAGCTATGGCATCACCTTCCTCTGCAAAATGTAAAATCTCATTAGTCCTTAATCAAGTGTAATCTGTAATATATACACAAACATTGGTTATGAACTCAAAACCTGGCTTCAATTTCTCAGGATCTGGTAACTCTTGATTTGTGAAAGGAGTACTGGTTTCAGCTTTACTCGATGGTTTCTGAGAATGTAATGGTATCTGCGAGTATACATTATGCAATTTTTTATGTAACTCGTCCAATCTTCCTGACATTTCATCAGCTCTATCCATATCTATGAGAACCTGAAAGAAGCTGATCTATTAAGCACCGAGAAAACGAATAAAACTACAGTAAGAAACATCAAATGTTTTTGTTACATTTAATCTATACCTGAGCAGGTTGTTTGTTGAAAATGGGCGCAAACCTCTGACGACAATACTCACTAAAAAGCAGAGTGAGGAGAATTAGTGGTATAGTGAAACCTGAAGCAACTGTGGATAGCTTTAATCCGAAAAAACCCAAAGCTATAATCTGTGTCAAGATCAATGAAAAGATTGTTGTGTTGTGAAAAATAGGCCAGTATTGTCCACCACTTTCATACTTCGTGATATACACATTGAGTATCTGCAAATAGAAACACCTCTGTTAACACAAGTCCATTATGATAATTTTAGAGTGCATAATTGTGATATTATGTAAAAGATATCAGAGAACGTATAGGATGCATACTTACCTGATTTTTGTATATGAGATATGCAAGGAAAAAGTATATCAGCAAAAACGGCAATATTAGTGGTGCTATGACTGAATTGGTGAAACCCAGGAGCCCAAACAAAAGCAGCCGAGGAATCTCAGTATGGTATGGAAACCTAAGTGTTTCATACGAGTCATCCTCGTTCTTGGAAACAACTTTTGCTACCAAATTCCAGATAAGAGCCATAGGTTGCATTATTTCACAGGCCAAACTAGCCCAACCAGATGTGAAACAATACGTCATGAAGAAGCCAGCCTGCATACATGGTTGAAGCCATATTCAGAATCAATGATACAAAGCACAACAAGGTTCTCAAACTATGGAGGTTTTATTTAAAGCAACCAGAATATTCCTCCAATGAGTATAATTCCTCCAATGGCATAAATATTTTCTGGAAAAATCAGAAATTTTTAAAATCTCTGTGCATGAAAACACTATATATTCCGAAAGGTGAAAGATCTTGCAAAAATGTAACCAAACTAATTTCCAAGTGACTGTAGAAGTTTGAACAAGGGAAAGATATCAAATTTATCTTTCTGAAATGTATAAGGACAATGGGTAAATTACCTGTGTCGGCACTGCTTTTGCAAGTTGTGCAGGTATGTCTCTGACACTAGAAAAGACATTCAACTGCCTGATAATGGACCCGGATAAAATATTCACGAAGAACACATTCCAAATGGTGAAATATAAGACTTTAATGCACGCACTCTTCTTCCTTATACTCCGTGCAATACATCCCTCCAAGGCCGAAAAATACATCATCAATGGTGGGACAGCATAGAAAAACAGAATCAAGATCACACTGGGTAAGTACCCTGTGATGACCTCGTTTATATAATTCCTGCAAAATGGTTTGAATGATTAGATGATAAAAAAAGTTAAAGAACATGGATTCTAATTTCTCTCAGATTTTGTTTATAATGGTTTTAGTTATATAGGAACGATCGTGTGTCCTATGCGACACCAGAGTTCCACCTACTTTTCAATGCCAATTCTAATATCATGTCCAGAAGAACAGAAAGTTTAATAGAAACAAACCATATATCTATATATATATATGCAAACGGATTCTTCAGGGTACTCACTTCTTCAAAATGCCTCTTAGAAAAGGAAATGCGTGAGACAGCTGCTCTAGTTGAGTCAGCCCTTGAATAAAGGTCACGGGAATAAGAAACACAAACATGAAGGCAACTGCACCAACAAGAGTTGCTAGATTCCGAATCCAAAGTTGTCGATAAGGAATGTTAAGATTCTTCCAATACACATCGTGAGGTTCTGGAGCTAAGTCAGACACCCATAACATAGGATTCGATGTTTGTAGAACCTCTGAAACAACAAGAGCATCATAACGTTTCTTGAAAAACACAAAAGCAGCTGGACGTTCCTGCAAATGAGCAGAAAATATTGTGGCTTTAATAAGCTCTAGCACAAAAATGCAAATCATAATGAACGAGAATGAATTATATGGCACTACATACATTAATGATAGTTTAGAATTGGACTGAGTAAACTAAATTTTACAGTTTCTACAGTATCAGACAATCGAACTGCCACTTCCAAAATTCAATTTGTATCCCAGTAAAGGTTTTAAAAAGTCTTAATCTTTCAGGATCAGGTGAAAAAGCTGAGTAGACATGCAGTGGAAACTTCTAAATCAGTTTATTTTGTTAGTTAAATGGATACTCTCCACTGGACAGAAGAAACAACGGATAAAAAAGATAACCACATCCTATGCCTAGATCAGAGAAAGTCAGAAGAATTCCTCACTTGTTCTGTCGTAGTCATAGTCAACTCACCAAGCTCCAAGCTTTTCACACTGTCTGCCTCATTAGGTAGAATATGAAAAGAATTTGTGGCTGTAGGTCCTCCACAAAAGGTGCATGGGGTCAAACTCGGTTTACAATTGATTTCAGGAGCAACGTGTTTTAGACTCTGGCACATCCTCTCTGCATCATGCTGAGGCATAAATTGTGATCAATTTAAGGTCACACTTTTTCTCTGACACAGAACATTGAACCTTAAATATGTTATCACAAGCACACACCATCCACATATCACGTACCCGATTTTCTAACCACTTCAGACAATCTACTGTTCTATGCAGTATCATCAATCTCCGCATGTTCATAAATCATCAAATAAATAACCCTTTATAACATCCAAACAGCACATACTAATTCAGAACCATGAAGTTCTACACCAAATAGGAAAGCTATCAACGAAAATGAATACTGAAAGAAGAAGAAACACTTCATGGTTAAGGCAAAATGTTCAAATTATTTTCACAAAGAGCATTAGTATAGTTTTCAATCAGTTTTTTCTTTTTCTGAAAATTATAGGTGACAGTTTTAATCTGACAAGGAAATCAAGAGGAAGCTGGGCTGAATAATGGTTAAGTTTAAATCCCAACAGACAACCAAGAAAAAGATCACAAACTGGTCCCAGAAGAATGCATACCAGCAGTCTCTGAATGATGCCATTATGGTAAACCATTTGGTGGGACACATAGCTTGATGAATAGTAATCTGTGAAGAATTTGCTCACTGTGTCGCTGTAAGATTGCTCAGGAGACCATGGAATAGCACGGATAAGAACAGTAAATTGACTTGGCTTTAAGGCAGATCCAGTAATATGACCAAGCCTCATTTTGGCTATGGTCCTATACTCCTATAGTAAGAAAATGTTAAAAGGGAGGGAAGAAACTGAAAAGAAGATAAAATGGAGAAACCAAGAGTATGTGAACGAGATAAATTAAGGTATGAGGTACTCACAAAGTAGAGAAGAAGACATGCTGCTGAAGTTATAATGTACAGTGCAAGACAATGAACCCAGAGCCTGAGAATAATAAAAGTTATAAGAAAAAGATCAGCACTTTACCTTCTTTGTATAGAAAAACGTTGAATTATCTTTCTCAATTATAACCGCAATATGTCGCTTCTAGTTCCTCAAAGAGACATAGAAATTAAAAGCTACACATTGAAAAGCAATATCGCATTTACCATTTTGAGCCTTCTTTAAGATTTTCGATTGTGAACACTTCGGATGACTCCAAATGGATTTCCTTATGCACCATCGGTTGGCCGTAATAATTAACAGGCAGCACAAATGCAATGCAAACCACAGCAGTTACAAAGAAAATACGAATGCTGCAGAAAAGGATAACAAGAAAGTAAAACCAGTTGTGAGGATTATGACCATAGAATAAAACCAAAGAGGCGCAGAACAAACAAAAAGCATTTGGGAAAGTTTTTCAGTAACCTGAAAATGACCATCCTGAGGAAAACCACAGCATCAAGACCAGCAGCAGCTAATAATTCATCTTCACTAGTTTCCCATGCTTTCACCAACCAACTTGGAGATGGCACGAACCTCTCATACCAAAAAGGATCATAACGTCTAGCACCACCACAAACAAGCCTCCGCCCAAAATAGACACAGTAATTGGATGGTTGTTTCCTAAGTATGGAGTAAAGTGACAGAAGCACTATACATATAGAAATATTAATTCCAGCTGATGTCAAAAGAGCTGATATCTCCATATCGCTTTCAGTTCAATCCCTTCCTTACTAAAAATTGCAGGAAGAGAAGAACTTCATAAGCGTATTAGGCCGACAAACAACGAGATGGCCAACCAAACAATACAGGAAGATCTTAGATCCGCAGAAGAACTGTAAGAAAAAAATCACAAAACAAGGAGAAAATAACAAGTTTAGAGCAATTCAATGCTTCAAATAATCGCGCGATGGCCATGAAGAAGATGGCAATGCCAATGCAAATGCCCTGGACAAAATCTTGAAATTGGAAAGAGACTGTTAAACAATTAGCTAAACATCAATGTCGAATCCAAAACTACCTAACATTCAAGATACTGAACCCAAAATAAAACATTAAATCAAAGTTTCGCTTAATTAACTAAGCTACACTTTATATTCATACCTTAATTAGAATGGGATTAGACGATAACTTGTAGAGGAGATAAATTTGGTTAGATACGACATAAATGCATTCAGATTCGATCTCAACTTATCAATTTCTATGTTCCCAACACAGTAGATCGATTGACAATTTCAATGGCCTAAGCTTCAGATTAGTATGACGATAGATGAAACGTGGAAACACGACGAAGACGATGAATAAGAGAATCAGATTCGACTAAAGCCAGAGAAAAAGAAAATCCAGATTTTGATTCCAATGAAGAACACAATACAACAATCGAAATCAAAATTCTACAACGAGCAATTTCGTCAAAAAAATTACAGAAACAATACGAAGTTAGAACAATCATAAGAACCAAATCGAAGATATTTTCAAATAAATCGACATGACTTACACGAAGAAACGCGAAAACTTTGCTTTGACTTCAGAGAATTCGATTGCGAAGAGAACCAGAAAATTCAGAAACCCCAAGAATTCGCAGAGAGAAGAGGAACAAAAATAAATAAATAAAAGAATAAAATGAAATACCAAATTGCCTTACAATTCCAATTCCGCGAAGAGTTCGCATTCCAGTTCATAACTTGAAGAAACATGCAAATAATTAAACTTTGAATTAAACAAAAATAAAAATACGATTAATCTTTGGTGAAGAATGCCACGCTGTATGGCCGGTAAGGCGGGTACGACGATTACCCCACGTGCATAAAGATGATGGTTAATACTCCAAGATCTGCTACTATGTGAGAGCCACTACTCTATGGACGATTTTATTATGACCGTTGATTTTAAGCTATAGCTAAGATAGCGACACGTGTTGGATTTTAATTTTTTATTCCAACGTTTTTCTAGTGTTGGTTAAAAAAGAAAGGTGTAGAAGAAATCGTGGATTGGATTCATGTGTTTCTTGCAGTGAGATATGCATGAATATGACATAAATGTTAAGTTTAATATAATGGAATTGTTTTTTATTTATTTTGAAAGTAACATACACAATTAGATTATACATCTAGGAGGAGTAAAATAGAGTAGGATCTATTATTCCATAAATTCCACTATTTCTCCAGCATTTGATATAATTTTTAGTAGAAATTATTTATCTTTATACCACCAAATATTATTATGAAAAAGAATGAAATAAAAGGAAAAGAATTCTACTAACTAGAAGAAAAAAAATTATTCTACTTGCAAAAGGAAATATAATTTATAGTTTTCTTTTTAAGTACGGTTTTAAAATAAAGTTAATTTAAGAATTTCACAATTTGGGAGTGGCTCTCCAAAAAGTAATTTTTCCAATGTCTCTCGAAAGCCATTTTCTGTGTATAAGACTATTTTGTCTTTTGATCAGTTGAAATTTTCTTTCTATTACTTTTGTTTGTCCATAGGTTTTGTTAGATACATTGATATTATGTGTTTTTTCATGAGACGATTTTGTTTTAGTTTTTTTTTTTTTAATTTTTTCTATGTATTTTCGTAAAACAAATAGATGCAATATGTTTTGTTTATGAGATGATTTTGTTTGGGTAGGTAATATATTCTTTTTGGGTTTTGTATTTACAATTTAAGATTTAATTTCAAAATTTTATAGACGACTGGCACTATATTAATCGGTTTGGGTTCATCATTTACAATTTAGGGTTTAATTTATTTTTAAATGTCATATAGACAAACGATTGTACATTAATCAGTTTGAGTTTCTCATTTACAATTTAGGATTTAGTTTTTTAAAAATATATATTTATAGATGGCCAACTGTATATTAATCGGTTTGAGTTTTACATTTAGAATTTTGGTTTTAGTTTAAAAATAAATATTATGAACGACCGACTATACATTTATTGGTTTGACTTTCTCATTTAATAATTTACGGATTATTATTTTTTTTAATATATTTTATGAATGACCGATTGTACAATAATCGGTTTACATTTCTTATTTATAATTCAGGGTTTAGTTTTCTTTTTTAAAACTTTTTTTAAACGACTGATTGTCCATTAATTGGGGAATCCTCATTACAATTTATGGTCTAGGGTTTTTAAATGTATTTTATGGATAATCAACATTACATTAATAGGTTTGAGTTCATCATTTGTAATTTAGGGTTTAATTTTCATTTTAATGTTTTCATGGACAAGTGATTGAACATTAATCGGTTTTAATTTCTCATTTACAATTTAGAGTTTAGTTTTCTCATTTATAGATGACGAATGTACATGAATCAATTTGAGTTTTTCATTTAGAATTTAGGGTTTAGTTAAAAAAAAACTATTATGGATGACAAATTATACATTCATTGGTTTGAGTTCCTCATTTTACAATTTAGGGTTTAATTTTGATTTAGCTGATTAACATCAATATACTTTGCTTAAATATTTGTCGAGTAAATTGTCAATAATAACTTATATTATTTCAGTCGGATGATAGTTATCCCAAAATATATATGCCGAAGAATTAAAACATATAAATGTATTGAGTGAGTTACACAAAAACGATATTGCAAGGGATCTTCCACCGCAACATCCTATACAGCTATCTCAAAATATAGATATACTTGTTAGTTGAACTTACCATATTTTCTAGGTACAATTGACATGGTCACAACGTCTTCTTGGTTTAGGGTGTCATCACTACAGACTAAATCATACTCTCCCTTTTGAAAATGTTTGGTCCTCAGAACTGTTTCATTATTTTTATTTCAACGAGTTAATCAATAACTTTGAAAGTTGTGGGAATTTGGTACTCACCATGAAGCTTGATTTTGTTTTCCGATTTCCTCGTTTTTTGTGATTAGTTTCCTTGTTAACAGGCAGACATTGTTTGCCAGAACAAAATTGTGTTCGTTGTTCTTTAGGCTCTAGATACATACCACATTATATGGCTATATCAACTCTTTTGTGCTTTGTCATGGATTTTTTGTGATAAATTTAAGAGCTTGTAGTTCTAGAAGATCTCCAAGCTCTTTGGAATCTCACCACTCAGCTAATTTTGTGAGATTTACACCCATGTAAGTATCATATCGATGTTGTGTTGCACATTTATTTTTTGTCCCAGTACCTGCCTCTTAGTCCAGTCTAAATTAATCTAGCATGAGCAGAGATTTAAAATGTATACTAAAATTTTCTCTTGAAATGGAGCCTTGAAACTGATTAAAACTAGTGAAGACATAGATTCAGTAATTATATGCCTAAGGTGTATCTCTTTTCTCCAATACAAATGATGTATTTCTAAGAAACGAAGGTGTGGATCCATTCAATATGTTATTGGAAAGAACCAAAGTTGAATGTTTCTTAGGGTACACATTTGGTTAGCGGTAGTGGCAATAGATGTTACGTACTTTTCATTTATATCCCATCTTATACTCTCAAAAAATTTTAAATTAGGTTTCTGATATTCGGTTAATTCGAATGGATATTATTAGATTGCATTGTAATTGTTATCTGATTTCCAAAATTATGATTAGTTTAATCCAATTCGTTATCCTACAAATACTAGAAACCATTGTAATACACTGGATTAGTATAATTAAGTATATATATACATTATAACTCGAAACCAACTTTCCATATATTACATGTAAATCATTCATTTTAAGTGTTTGAATTATTTTTAATCATGTTAAAGCTTGTCACCTATTGGTTTTATTCTACTGCCGCCATGGTGTTATCGTCTCTATTGTCTTAGTTAAAAAAATAAAATATAGAGCTGCTATTTACAGTGGTTTATACTAATGCTATTGCAGTGTCATAATTTAGATATGTGCGAATGTGAATTGTTGTAGACGGAAAAATATTAGTTAAACTCACTTATAGTGGATGGTTACAAAAAAAAACAAGACACCATTAGTCAGCTATACAGCAACAATTCACATTCGCATATATGCTAATAGATGATGAAATATCAATATTATTGTTTCTGTCAACTAACTACCAAAGTTTTGGTATTAGTTTTAAGACAAAACTCAAATCAATCATTTTTTAGGCTAAGCACGAACCTAATATCGAGTATGGCAATAGAAAATGACAAGGAAATACCAGTAGAAAAATTATATAAAATGCTACTTCGTATAAATTTTTGTCAGCATAATTGAGTGATTTTGAATGTAACAGTTGATATTACAAAGTCAAAGTAATTTAGCCTCTAGCTTTCTACAGTTTTATATATATCAACCGAATATTTACGCTTAGATCAACAAGGCTTAATAATATTCCTAGTTAATACAATTTTCTACACCAAACTTTGATATATTAAACTCCCATGATTAACCTTAACAGAGAGGGCATTAACTTTACTCCCATTGAAGGAGACTCAAAAACCTTTGCTTTCAAAGCTAGAAGAATCCAAGTCCTAGTTTCATGGTTCCATGTTCATAATCTACATTCTAGAGTAACCACATTAATTAAACAAAATAAATGTCTGAATTAAATCAACTATTTTCACCATTTAAACAAATCTAAATTCCTTCTCTTTACAGTTTTAAGTATGTGTTATGACATTAAACTACATTTTCAGGGTTCTTCCTTACATAGCCATAGATATTACATATCTGTCTGTGGCATAAGTATTCTGGACTGTTCATTTGAATGTTCTGTAGTCTCTACGTTTGTTGCCATTTTCTCTTCTTCTGCCTCCATTAGTTTTAACTTCTTTCACATACGAAATCGTCACAATGTTTAGCATTACAACCGAATGAACTTTTCTAGCAAATGATCATGCAAACATGTGCACATAGAGCTTAGCGTCTCTTTTGTTGCTCTCAGCTTTAGAATGCTTCAGTTTCCTGTAAAGGGACTTCACTTACCTGGAAATATAAAGTGTCAACACATAATATGCACAGGAGAAACGAGGATGCAGCAAACAACATGCACAGTTTCTTATTTTACCGGTTCTCAGGATCAGCCTCCAGAGCCTTTTTAATATCCATTTCTGCTGAATTGAAATCTCCCAACTCAATATGTGATTGTGCTGCCTATATAAAGCTTTCACATTTTGGAACTCAATATCTAACACATGTGACCAAAAAGAAAAAGGAGAAGTCATTGACAATATGTCTGATAGAAATATTTCCAAGATCTTGTACATCTTATAGCAGTAATTTGCAACTACTTCTACACTGGCACAAAGAACATCTACTGGAAGTTAAAACTCAAAAGTAACAAAATTGCAACTAAAACAAATTCTTTTTTCTTTAACTTGTTTACCTCTGTACATAGACCGATAGTTTCCAGAAAATTCTTTAGTTTTAGACTACAGGCTGCACCATTCAAGAAGCAAGATACTCCCAAGGCCTTGACTTGTTTTTCTTCATACTGTCTGCAGCCTGTAAGCACATATTTGATTTTCCAACATGTCAGGGATGAAAAATGTTATTCCAACATAATGAAGACATACATCCCCATACATGTAACTTTTTTTTGGATTCAGGTTAAATTGCCAAAATGAAGAGGTCTATATTTATGGAAGGAGAATATTTCACATTTCGTTAAAGCCTATCAACCAAATATAGGAAACGTTTTGCTATCTCTTGTTGAATAGAAGATTTTTCCATCAAGCAAAATACCAACGTAATGAACTAGAATTCGTTACAATCAAAATCAAGCACAATAGAGAAATTTTTTTTTGGATATTATGTTAAATTATATTCAAAGAGAACTTTTTATAAGATATGTAACTGTTTTTTTGAAACATTTATGGAAAAACATGAACTTTAAAATAGAAAATCGAAAGGTGTTTGGCTCGTTAAACCCAAAACCGGAAAATTTATTTGGTATAAAACCAAATTTTAGGAAAAAGAATACAAACCCCTATCGATAGAACTGAACGTTTTTGACAAAAAATTGAAATAAAAACCAAAGATACTCCCTCCAGCGAAGATTCTTTGATGATGTATTATCTTGTATCAAACCATATTTGCATACCTTGTTGGTGTCTCAAGTTCCTCTCCGCGCGAATAGTCGATAATTTGTTTATGATTGCTTATCTATGAATTTTGTAAGTTGAATTTGATGGATGGTTGGTTGGATGGTTGGCTCCCATGTTTCCGACGATTTTTCTCCCTCCAAATAGCATGAATAGCTGCTTGAAAAAATATTTCAATAAAAATATCATGAATCCATGAATTCAAGAAAAACATCATGAATCCATGAATTCAATAAAAACATTTGGTTATAAAAGGAGAAGATTTCCTCACTTTCGTCGTCGGATGAGGAGATTTGTAGTTGCGTCTAGAGCTTTGGCCCATGAATCCATGGTGGATTTGGGAGGATTGATTTCTTGAAAGGGTGGTGTGGAGTTCGAAAGTGTGTTGAGTCAAGGAAATTCAAAATCAGAAAGGAAAATACTCAAATAGTGACACAATTCGAGACTTTTATTTATTTTTATTTTTCAAAATCATAACAAAAATTATTATATCTTTAAAATTAATTTTATTTCTTGACCAAAAAAAGAAAGAAAGATGGAAAATCATTTCCATTAAAGAATAAAACGTCCTTGCCGGTCCTCTCAATGGGAAAGGTCCTCTCGTGCTAGGGAAAGGTCCTCTCAATGAAAAATCATTTCCATTAAAGAATAACACTTGCATCCTAAAAATATGAAAAACGGAAAATAACAGCTTCATATTTTGTCAAATTAAGACTTCTCTTTTAGGCTTTAGCTTATTCCTCAAAGGCCCAATAACTTCTTTTTAACTCAAGCCCAATTTATCAAACCCAATTGCATTAACAACAAAATATATAAAAGAATTTTGGATTTTTTTTTCTTTTCTTTTCTTTTCTTTTTCGCCTTACCTCGTGATATATATATTTATGGATTATACTGTTAGATTGTCAGCAGAGTCAGCATGAATACTTTAGGATGTCCTTTGACAAATTGCCAGCGTAAATTAACTTGGAATTTGCGTAAAAATTTAAAACAAAATAAAATATAAAAAGAAAGCAAAAAACTCTCTGTGAAGACGACGATGATGGAGCCTCAACTATGGAATTGGATCTCGCCTCTATTGATCTCTGCTATTTTGATCTCTGTTGTAGCTTTCTATGGATTTTTAATTAAGTCGAAGCGGAACAGTAACCATCACGATCGGACCGTCTCTACCGTCACCTCCGACGTCGGATCCGTTAATATTGCCGGAGATACTGTCGCCGATGTTATTATTGTTGGAGCTGGAGTTGCCGGTTCTGCTCTTGCTTATACACTTGGAAAGGTTATTTTTTCGTTTTTCTCCTCTCTGTTTGATTTGACAGCGTAAGGATTCGAATTAGGTAGCGAATGCTTCTGTGGATTTGATTCTGTATTAGAAATTTTAGAAGAGTGAAGGATGAAACAATGTTGTGTAGTACCAATTGTTGCTTTGTCAAAGTGAAAACTTCGATTCTCCGTTTGTGTTGAAGCAGTACTGGGTTTCGTGGATTGATTGAAGCCGCTGTAATATGTATAGTTCACATCCAGGATTCTGAAAACAACTTGTTTCACAAAATGCACGAGTTTTCGAGTTAAGCATGGTCAACCAACACTATTTTGTGTTTTATTTTGGGGAAATGTTAAGATTTTGATGTGATTCTTTGATTTTGAGGGGTAACAAAAGTTCTCGAATTAAAAAAGTAGGTTTATATGCTGTTATGGTTTTACCTTTCCTAATTTAATTTGATCCAAATTGGTATGTGTCTAGGCACTGTTGATGCTCATTGAAGAATGAAATCCACTACTTCACAGTGTGCCAGTTCTCTTTGTAGCAAGAAGTGCTAAATTTACTTTTCTGATTTTATGTGTAGGATAAGCGCCGAGTTCATGTGATTGAACGAGATTTATCTGAGCCAGATCGCATTGTTGGAGAACTGTTACAACCTGGGGGTTACCTCAAGTTACTAGAGTTGGGAATTGAAGGTAAGGAAAGATTTTGCCGAGGACTATGTGATATATAATTTGCTCTATTCTTGTTTTCTTGTAAATGACATCAAGGCTGCTATCTACAGATTGTGTGGAGGAAATAGATGCTCAGCGTGTGTATGGTTATGCACTTTTTAAGGATGGGAAACGTATTCGCTTAGCTTATCCCTTGGAGAAGTTTCACGAAGATGTATCAGGAAGGAGTTTTCACAATGGACGCTTCATACAAAGAATGCGGGAGAAAGCTGCTTCACTTCCCAAGTACGTTGTCTCCTTTATAAATGCCTCCATGTGTTATGGGCCTTTTATACTTTTCCTTGCCCTACCTAGAGTTACTAGAATTCCATGGTGGTGATCCCAGTTTCAGAAATATTATTAGTTTATGTTAAAACTAAATGAAGATACATAAAAAATTGTTTAAATCAGTGATCTATATATTTTCTAAATTGTTCTCGGTTGATTGAATCACTGATATTTGGATAATAAGCCTATATGGGAGCCACTCTTGTATACTGCTAATGGCTGTTTCTACTGATATACTCAACAGTGTTCAGCTAGAGCAAGGAACAGTTGTTTCTCTTCTAGAAGAAAATGGCACTATCAAAGGTGTGAGATATAAGAATAAAGCAGGGGAGGAACAAACAGCATTTGCAGCTTTAACTATAGTTTGTGATGGTTGTTTCTCAAACCTGCGTCGCTCTCTGTGCAATCCTCAGGTATTGTTTAGTATTGTTCTCTGTTTTCTCATGTCAGAATTTGCTCTCAGCTGATTCTACAAAAGGAAAAAGAAAACGGCATTAGCTTCGCAAGTAATTAGTATTTGTTTGTTCTATCTTCATGCAGGTCGAGGTACCTTCTTGTTTTGTCGGTTTGGTCCTAGAGAACTGCCATCTCCCATATGCAAACCATGGACATGTCGTCTTAGCAGATCCATCACCAATTTTGATGTATCCAATTAGTAGCACAGAGGTCCGGTGTCTAGTTGATGTTCCTGGTCAGAAAGTGCCTTCAATTGCAAATGGTGAAATGGTAAACTATTTGAAGACTGTTGTGGCTCCTCAGGTATGGTCGCTTTTTTCAAGCTGTGCACTTCTCTTCATGGCGTTTTTCTTTTGCTTTGTTGGTGAAATTTGTGCTTTCTCTCTGTTCTAGATGCCTCCTGAGGTCTATGACTCTTTCATTGCTGCGATTGATAAAGGAAACATCAAGTCGATGCCAAATAGAAGCATGCCGGCTTCTCCTTATCCCACTCCAGGGGCTTTGTTAATGGGAGATGCATTTAACATGCGACATCCTTTAACAGGTGGAGGAATGACAGTCGCATTATCTGACATTGTTGTCCTGCGTAACCTTCTTAGACCGCTGCGAGACCTTAGCGATGGTTCTAGTCTCTGCAAATATCTCGAATCGTTTTACACTCTTCGGAAGGTAAACATTAATTTTCGTACTAATTTGTAGTCCAAAAGAATTAATTGTCAAAGTGTAAATTTCGTGTTTTGAAATCATCTCATTTGCAGCCAGTGGCAGCAACAATCAACACCCTTGCAAACGCTCTTTACAAAGTGTTCTGTTCATCAAAAGATGAAGCAAGAAACGAGATGAGGCAAGCATGCTTTGATTATCTGAGTCTTGGAGGCATGTGCACAAGCGGACCAGTATCTTTGCTTTCGGGTTTGAACCCTCGACCATTAACACTTGTGTGCCATTTCTTTGCGGTTGCGGTTTATGGAGTCATACGGTTGTTAATCCCATTCCCTTCCCCAAAAAGAATCTGGCTTGGAGCCAAATTGATATCGGTAAGAATCACATCATTCAATTTGTCTATTTTTAGTTGTATCGGTACAATCCTAATGTATAAAGCGAAAATGGCAGGGAGCATCAGGGATAATATTTCCGATAATAAAGGCGGAAGGAGTTAGGCAAATGTTTTTCCCAGCAACTGTACCTGCTTACTACAGAGCTCCCCCGGTTAAAGGTAAAACCAAATGTTCATAGTTCCAAATGATTCCGTCACAAGAAATGTCAACCAAAAGAAAAACTAAAGAGATGTAAGTTTTCAATTGCATTTGGTGAGTTTTGTTTGTGTTAGTGTTCTTTAAACGTATGAAAAAGTGACAAAGCTGTGATGATTGTCTCTGTTTTTTAGAGGTTGTGATGGTTGTATCTTAGTTGCTAACTGTATACCATTCTTTTACGTATCCAAGTCTGCTTTATAAATTTGTTCTTTTTTTTTTGCGTTTAAAAACGTAGCACAAGCATGGTTTATTCACTAAGAATGGAACTATTTATATTCAAGAACGTGATAAATATTTAACCAAGAACACAAAGAACATCCAACCATAACTCAAGAACTTATATGTATAAAACGTAAATCGCAATTGAGTATAAACTGAAAGTAAGATCTAAAAAAAAGTAAGATCTAAAGCAGAAATCTGATAACATCGTGAAGCTATGAGTCCGTGGCATCTACTTAGTTCGACCTAGCAATATAATGATTCTGGAGTTTGAACACATTTTGTTGTTTCTCGATGATGATTGTGGTGGCTAATGATATACGATAAGATAGAATCCTAAAGATAAGAGTGCAAATGTACATACAAATGCATTAGTATAGAAGGGATCGAATCCTTAGAGATTAAGTTGCATTATGATTCTTGAAAACTGAAACTAAGATAAGATGAAAAAGAGAGATTGTGTGTTGATATGAAACTAAAGAAAACAATAAACGAATTAAACTATTAGATTAAAGCGTTAGATTTTAAGAAATTCGCCGGAAATCAAAGATCACAAACAACACAACTATTCAGGCCATTTATTAATAAATATCTAAAACTCAAACATAAACTTCTAACCAATCTACTGTCGTGGCAACAATTACTATGTTTAACCACCTAAATATCTAAACAATCGTTTGAACTTAAAGTCTTATACAAGCATTAACTAACGTGCTCAATATGTTCATGAATCGTCTTAACATCAGCTTTCGTTAACTAAGGACAATCATCCCACCTATGTTCTATCCTATAACCTATAAGTTTTTGGAGAATATATTCAATCTAACATCATAAACTAAGTGATCAATCTAGTCTAAACATTAACAGCAACAATAAATGAAGATGACATAAGATTAAAGTCTTATTTCTGTCTGATTTAATGATTCATCATTCTTTTGAAACTCTAAACCCTAATTAGAGGATTACTGAGCCATGAAAGCTGAGAAACAACCAAGGTATGATGAAGAACTCATGAATAAATTTAACAAAACACCAAAAGATATCTCTTTAAAAAGAAAGCATAGCCTAAAAAATGGTTTAAAACAAGTATTTATAGGTACAAACTCTTCTAAGTCGAAATCCTAAGTCAATTAGGAAAAGAAGCAAAATTTTCATTTTTTCCACAGAAGATTGATCTGGACTGCACATGTCGATATGGTCTGGACATGTCGATCTAGTTTCTCATGGCACTTCAGGATCGATCGATCAGATTCTAGATCGATCGATCTGATCGATCGATCTGGTTTCTCTCACCATCTTGCCTCTGCACATGCTTCATCTTCTCGCCATACTGAACCGTCTTCACAAAAATCGTCATAACTTTTGATTGCACCGTTGGATCAACTTCAAACCACTTCCAAATGAAACCTAACTCAAAAAATCTATCTTGTATCCAAAATGTAGCTCAATCCACCAGTGGTAAGTGCCTCAAAAGATGACGAATTTCAGACGTCTATGCATAATTCTGCATATTTTACTCCAAATTTTGCTTTCAAATGCATTACAATTTTTCCTACCATGATTTGACATGATAAGATTCTAAAAACACCTTAAACACTCTAAAACACATATTAAAATCTAAGTAAATATCCGTTAAAATTCTAACATATCACCCAACCACCCCTTGCTACTCATGTCCTCAAATTTTCTCGATGATGATTCTGAAGTCTGAACACATTTTGTTGTTTCTCGATGATGATTCTGGTGCCCAACCACCCCTTGCTACTCATGTCCTCAAATTTTCTCTCTAGGCCACTGATCACTCTTTGACTTCTCTCAACTTTTTCTATCTAGCTCTTGTTTTAGTTATGAAAGAATAATTGCTCGAATACTAATTTTTTAGAATTTTGAGAACTTGCTCACCAAGATAACATTTTCATGCAAGAATTTTCTTAATCGAGGTCCAGGATTTTGAATTTCGTTTTTGAATTGAATCCCGCATCCATATTTTTTTAATCGAAAATTCCTTATATTACTTTTTTTGTCATCAAAATTCCTTATATTACTTTTGCGTTCATGTTTGGTCTATTTTTCCTTGAGTTTTACATACGTATGTGCAGTCTATGCCGATATACTTATTTTATATATATATTTTCTTATATGAAACCTGTTTTACAAGGATCTCCACATTTCTTTAAACTAATTCCAAGCCACGAATGACTACTTTCCTTAATTTGATTGATTCCTAACCGTTTGCTAAATCCATCTTCTTCTGTTTTTGTTAATGGGTTTCGCTTAATCCATCTTGATCAGCCTTTTAGAATGATCAGCGAACTTTTTCTATTTTTAACATTTAAAATCATTTCCAGTAAACTGTAGACCAACTTTTATTTATCGATTACTATAGTAATAAAAACTTTTTAGCCCTTCTCGAGCGTGCAAAATTAAATTCGGATTCCGAATTATTACACTCCCCCTTTCTTTCGATCCTTTGAGTGATCGTAACCATTGGCTTCACCAAGAAAAGAAGTAGTTACTCACCCACAAATTATTGGTGTACTATATACGTAATAATTTTTTAACTACTTTATTCAACTTTCTTCCCTCTGTTAGAGAGACATAATAAATTTCATAATCGAGTACACTAACATTATAAATCTCATAATCGGGTACGAAGAAGTTGGACAAATTGGTCTACTATATTAACTGGCAGAAAAAATCGAGTGAAGTATTAAGTGCAATGATTTATCGAGAGAAACTATGCACTAAAAGGGTTGTATTCCACTAAAATATTCAATATTAGTTTTTTTAGGTTTTTAAATATTTTCTATGAATTTAGAAAATCTGTTTAAAATTGTTATTAATATCCTTACAATCTTCCTCAAAAGCATATAAGTTGGACCTTGTTGGGAGATTGAGAGTTGCATTTTTTCATTTTTTCATTGATTGACTATTCATCTATTGTTATTGTATTTTCGTGTAAATAGAAGCCGGATTTGACCTGACGGATGGATATAAAAGGTGTTTTGATTTTATAACTGAATATAAACGTTGATAATTTAACGATTGGATGTTGTACTCGTTTTGACCATACAACTGGATATAAAATAATAACCCGACGATCGGATATAATATTGATATTATAAATAAATATCTAATCTCACCTGTGTTACCACGTATGAGTTTGATGGAAATATTGGGAGATCGAGAGATCAACCCAAACTGTTTGAAAATTGACCCAAATCAAATAAATATTGTGTTTGAAAAATCTACAAGATCCTAGATAATATTATCAATACTGAGTAGTTATGATATAAGAAAATTTACAAATATTTGTATTTATCTAGTTTAGAAAATCTCTTTATTATATAAACATATATAACCTAGTCATTATTTTCATGAGAGTCAATAATAATTCTTTCATAACACATCTTTACGTTCTTACTCTCGTCAATTTATCAGAGCTTTGTATTTTTAACAAATATTTTTTTCTAAAACACTTTGAAATCATTTAAAAGAAATGCAATGACTACACAATTTCAATTGAAATAGATTTGAAAGTACTTTTCCTAATAAACATGGATTTTAATAACCATTTACGAATATTATAAACAATAACACCATATTTAAAAAAAACAGTATAACAATATGAGTTTTTCGTTTTTACCACAAATCATTTTAAATGTTTTATTGAATACATCCCTTTAGTGTGTAACTGTACAATTGCATTACATGATTTAGTTTAATTATTAACTTAGGTCCTCAAGTAAAAAGCACGTAACATAAAATTGACTCCAGGTAAAAAGTTATTTTTTCCAAAAAAATCTGACTCCAAATTTTGTTTTCATTTTTTTCTAGGCCGGGGAAATAAATATCTTCAAAAACTCCTTATAAATTCACCACCAGACAACACATTTATTCAAATCTACTAAAAACAACTACCAAAATAAAATGTCGACGTCGAAAACCATAACCTTCACTCTCTTCATTACTACGACGCTACTCGCGTCCTACAACGCAGCCACAAACGCCAAAACGCAACCGCTTTTCCCAGCGATTCTAATCTTCGGCGATTCAACCGTCGACACTGGCAACAACAATTACCCTTCACAAACAATCTTCAGAGCTAAACATGTTCCTTACGGCATTGATCTCCCTAGCCACATACCTAACGGAAGATTCTCTAATGGAAAAATCTTCTCCGACATAATCGCAACCAAACTCAATATCAAACAGTTTGTTCCTCCTTTCTTACAACCAAATCTCTCAGACCATGACATTGTAACCGGAGTCTGTTTCGCATCAGCTGGTGCCGGCTATGATGACCAAACCAGTCTCACGACACAAGCGATTCGTGTCTCAGAACAACCAAAGATGTTCAAGAGTTACATTACTCGTCTTAAAAGTATCGTAGGCGACAAGAAAGCTATGAAGATCATAAACAATGCTTTGGTGGTTGTGAGTGCAGGGCCTAATGATTTCATCTTGAATTATTACGATGTTCCCTCATGGCGTCTTGAGTATCCTAGCATTTCTGGTTACCAAGATTTTGTGCTTCAGAGGCTTATCAATTTCGTGCAGGTAATGTTTAAAATATTTCCTCAACTACAAGAAATTAGAGTTTTGGAATGGAATTCTTTTTCTACTTCTTTTGGTTAAGAGCAAAATTTAGGCATAGACCTTAGTCTTTGCCAGTCCGGGTCAGTTTTTAGTTAGGCATGATTATAGTTACAGTTACAGTCAAACACGATTTGATTATTTGATGATTATGATAAAAATTAATATCATATTATATTAATATTTTTTATTAAATGAAGTTTAACTTCTATTAAAAAAAGTAGATCATCATATATCAACGAATACTTATTCTATGTATAATGGGAGAAGGAAGATTCTCTGGCAGTGACACGTGGCACAATTAAATTTAATACTTATCTTTTTTTGTTTTGTTTGTTTAAAACTTCAAGTCGGCCTAATTTGTTGTGTTAACATATTTCATCTTACTTGTTAAGAAGATCTATTAACTCATACTTAATAGTTTGATCCTCTTCTCTTACACATTGACTCATCATTTCCAATCGTTTAGACTTTCACTAGCCATCATAAAAAAAAAAATCTTCACTACCTCCCTCTTTTACCTTTCCGTATTGGCTTTGAGAATGACTATCCACCATAAGCAGCTTAAGAACAACTTTGGTGATATGGCCATGGCTTATATCTCTCATCCGACAATGCTCTTCTTCAATGGTAACAACAAACACTTAGCCCAAGCTCATTTTTGTAAGTATCATTATATATTTTGGACTTATTAATTGAGGCATTGGATTTGAAACAGTTGTATCACTCTTGTTTCCTATCCAAATATGTCTCAACCTTTCTTTTATGTAGTCTTAAGGATTCTTCATCATCTCTTGATCAAGAAGAAATTAGATTCTTTCTTCTTTCAAGAGTTATTTGGTGGCAAAACAGAGGTTATTTTACTTGGGGGTTTGATCACCGTATATGAGTTCTCCATAACTCCGGTGTAGTCTTGTAGATAGCTTATAAATTATAACCTCTCCGAAGAAGTATATTATGTGGAGCTCCGTATATTTTGAGAAGCATAGCATAGCATTTCCGACGAAAGATTTTCTTATGGGAATATATATCGTTTTCGAAATATAGAAAAATGAATGTCTAAATACAAAACTGAAAACTTAACTATTATTTTACAGAATATCAGAATTTCGAAAATTCTACTAAACACAACCTACACGTAAACTAATGCCATTAAATTTAATTATATTTGGGCTCTCTCTTTTTTTTTCCTTGGGTAAATGGCTTTCAATTAAAATAAAGAAATAAAAAATAATACATGCCCAACGCTTTTTATGGTGCTTATACTAAAGATGTTATCAGCTGGAGTTGATTTTGTAGGCAGCTGTCATAGTCTCATTTATGCCATTGGCGATGAAGAGGATGCGGAAAGCTCGAAAGGAATAATAAGAAGAGTTAGTGCTTGTGAAATCTGTGATTATAATTTATTTTTAAATGAAAAAATAAAATAGCATGAAAAACATTCCAAGCCATCATAAAAATAGGAAGAGGTTAAAAAAGCAATCATAAATCATTGTAGACAAACATTAAGACATTCGATTAAAATATTTTATATATATCCACGTGTATGTGTTGGTAATGGCTGAAACCACTCTCTAGAAACTTGACACATCATCATCCTCTTTTACATCCATATCAGCATTTTTAATGATTTTTCAGCATAATTTTATCTTAAAAAGTGTATCACTAAACCAAAGAAAAAGTTATTCATCTTCCTTTTCTTTTTTACGTTTTGAATCTTTCTTAATTTTTCTGTTTCTTTTTAATAATTAATGAACCGAGTTAATTTCAAGTTATCTATATAATAATCATATAAAATAATAGAATTCTTTTGTGTCTATATATTCCTTTTGTGTTCTAAAATCATATGGATACTAATAACTATTTTTAGGATTGCAAATGCAGCTAATTTAATGAAACATAAACTACTGATTCAATATTTTCTTAGATATTGCATTTATAGTCAACATTTATTTTTCAAAAATATTAAAACTCATATTTGGGATGAATTTTAATAAAAGAATTTAACAAAACATAAATCCACGCATCACGTGGATATTCACCTAATTACTATAATTAATTATATTTACATTTTTTCTATTTTTAAAATAATTATGATTATAATTTTAAGATTACATCATGCGGTTAACCAACCATTGTTATATGATTAAAATTAATTAATGATTACGGTAAATAATTTGTTTTAATCATTACTAATTTATTGTTACAGTTAATGGTTATGAGTATTAATCATTTTATACGGTTATAGTCTGGTTACAGTTGAATATTGCACGATTATTATCCAAAATATGATTAGAGTTAGATTTTGGCCATACCTACTTTTAATCTACTTCTTTTGGAAGTACCACTCTTTCCAAGTAGTCTAGAACATAAGAGGCCGGACACGCCAGTGGCACAAGAGCTACTTTGTATTTTGGAATGGACTTTCAGGACTGAAAATTTATCAAATGGTTTTTAACCCCTTTTTTTTGAAAATTAGTCCTGTTAATCTCTTGAATCTTTTTTCTGGTGTGTGTACAGGAGCTTTATAGTTTAGGTTGTCGGAAAATTGTGGTTGGAGGTTTACCGCCAATGGGATGTTTACCGATTCAAATGACTGCTCAATTCCGCAACGTTATAAGGTTTTGCTTGGAACAAGAGAACGGAGACTCTGTTTTATACAATCAGAAACTTCAGAAGCTCTTACCTCAGATTGAAGCATCTCTTACAGGAAGCAAGATCTTTTACTCTAATGTCTATGACCCTATGATGGACATGATCCAAAACCCTAGCAAATACGGTATACATAGAAATATCTTTCTTGTTCTGCAAGTTATACTATGATATAATAATATTGAGCAGTACTGATTATAATATTCGTGTGAGTGGAATTCAAACAGGGTTTATAGAGACGAAGAGAGGATGTTGTGGAACAGGATTCATAGAGACGAGCTTCATGTGTAATGCTTTTTCTCCTATGTGTCAGAATCGGTCGGAGTTTTTGTTCTTTGACGCGATTCATCCATCGGAAGCTACCTATAATTATATTGGCAATGTTTTGGATACTCAGATTCGTGGGTGGATTAAGGCTTAAGCCATGCCGATTTGCAAAATTGAAACGATATTATTTGAAACTTAATGCTATTAAATGCTTTTCTAAAAGATAGAAACTTGGCACTTGTGTGTCAACGCTTTGCTTAAACTCGGCATTACATTGTAGGCATGGTAAGACCTTATGAGTTCAATAATCGAACCAACTTGTACCCAAACAATAAAGGTATCAACAAAAACGAAATTTGTATTGCTAAATTAAATAATATTGATCACGGAAAGAACAGTTACGATGGTAAAAACCAATGTAAATTCCATAGAAAAACGTTGATTGATGCTGCGTAGATAAGTAGAAGATGTTGCCAAAAACCTCAACAGAAGACCACCTGAAATTAAACCAAACCAACCGGGTTTTAGAGATTAATTATACTTATATTATAAAAGCAATAAGTCTAAAAAGCAGCAATTTAACTTACCCCAAAACCTAGTTGATTATGGCTTTCGAAGGCTTTATATATGTTGGGTATTCTCGCTCCCATTTTGTTTAAATAATCGGTTATTTCCTTTGGCAAGCTGGCCTACATAAATAAATCGAAGAAACCTGGTACGTATGTTTAATGTCATTGGCCTAAAAGAGGTTCTTCTAAAGATACTAGGAAATGCCAAGAGATTGTGTGTGTTATAACTAACTTTTAAACGCGCAAAATAAGTATTATAATTATGTTCAGGTTCATGCATTTATAAATCCTCACTAATTGTAAAATTATACATGTAGATTTTGAAATAACATGGGAATTTGAGTCTTTGTATTTTTACTTCCAAATCCATTCAAATCTAATGTAGATTTTGAAATCTAAAAGTAAATCATTACTTGAATAACATACGATTTTAACTACTATTTAGAAATATAACGCATGCTTTTGATAAAGATTTTAAAATTAATTATTCAATAAGACATAATTTTATTTAGATTTCCAAATCTATTAAAATCCATGGACCAATATATATACATATGTATACATATTAGATTATTAGATTATTTAAATATATGAAATAACCAAACCATGACTTAAGAGGGTATATTGAACATTAGATTTGAGTTAAAATGAAAAATTACATGTTATTTAAATATGAAATTTAAAATATCTTTTAAAATCCAGTGTTATTGTATAAATGATTTAAAAATATACAATAAAATTTACTATTATTGAAAATATTTTAAAAATTGGATTTTAAAGTTTTGGATGGGATTTCAGAGAATTTCTTTGTTAAAAATACAAAGATAAAAATCTCATGTTTTAAGATGAGATTTCAGAGAATTTTAATAACGAACTTTCTAATTTATTAAAATCATCTCAAAACTCATTAAAACTCAAATCACTTTAAACATTTTGAACATTTTAAGAATCTAAAAACGAAAAAGGTGTATTGGATGAAACATTTGGAGTGATTTGAGTTTTAATGAGTTTTAATGAGTTTTGGGATGATTTTGATGAATTTTGGTGAATTAGAAAATTTGTTATCAAAACTCTCTAAAATCTCATCTTAAACTATGAGATTTTGATATTTGTATTTTTAATTAAGACATTTTCTAAAATCCCACCTAAAACTTCAAATCCAGTTCTTAAATTTTTTTAATAATAATATATTTGATTGTATAATTTAATAACACTAGATTTTAAAAGATATTTTAAAATTCATGTTTCAATAACATATGATATATCATTTTAACTTAAAATCACTCCAAATGCTGAGCTCAATACACTTCCTTAATATATTTTGTAAAATTATTAGGTTTTTTATTTATTTTCCAACATAAAATTTAATATCTTAATATCAATATAAGTGAAGCTCTTTTTTTTTTTCCTTATTATCGATATTGCAGTTACTTTACCTATTAAGCTATAATGGTTATTACAGACTTTGAATTGAGAAGGATTAAATTCAGATGAACCCATATAAGGTTTAACAAGTCCCAGTGACTTAATTTTTTGTTCTATATCCACATAAAATAAAAGTTTCATTGCTTAATGCCCACAATGTGAAAGTTTGATTTCCAAATCCACACAAATTCATAGTTCGAATCTTAAGTACCCATAATTTGTGGTTATCATTGGTTTAATGATAACCAGAAAATAATTAACCGCTAAACTTCTACAGTAAACCAAATTTAACCTAATTTCAACCCGATTACAATTAAACCAAACCAAAATCTATCCGATTCACCTGAAATCAGGTGATTTTCGAGAATCCAGAAACTCAAAATCGAGAACTCTTGTTAGTATTGAATCCAAAATTGAGTTGAGAGGTCTGAAATCGCGAGTGTGGCGATGGCGTTAGTCATTTCCGAAGCAATCTTGGAGACTTTGTTCCTCCGATTGTTGAAGAACCCAATAATGAAGAAGCTGAGCGGTATGAGTATCAACTCGAGGAAGCGCTAGCTAACTTAAAGGATGAACCTCCAGTCCGTCATAATGTATATCCAGACAGTGACAGTGATGAAGAAGTTGATGCTGGAGTGAGGGTTGATATCAGACACGGGGATGTAATGCTGTATGAGAATCAGAAGTTCTACAATGGAGTAGCCTTCAAAAAGGATGTACTCGACTCTGCGCTAAGAACATGTTAGAATATATCACAGAACATGTATGAGAAAACGAAGCTTGAGTTTAAATATATTGTTGATGGGTGTACTTGGCGTATTTATTGTGCAATTACTAGAGATTCACCTATATGGAGAGTTAGGGTGTTCAATAAGGTTCATACTGGTGTTCCTAATGGACAGTGTGAGATGATTAAGGTTCCAGTAATTGCTCGGTTGTTCGTATATAAGATCTGTGTATCAAGGCCTCAATGTCAGTCTCCTAGGATCAAAACACTTAGTTGGATTGCCACAGAGTATGCTAAGCAGTTTTCTTATCTCCGAAATTATGGGGCTGAGCTAGAGTTTACAAATGAGGGGTCTACTATGCAGATTGACACGATAAAAAATGATGCTCGTGAAAATGTCTTCAACCGGTTTTATGTTTGCTTTGATGTTCTAAAAAGAACTTGGAAATACACATGTAGGCCACTTATAGGAGTTGACAGTAGCTTCTTAAGATAAAAAATTAAAGACCAGTTGTTGGTAGGTTTATGTAGAGATGTTGATAATGCAATATATCCAATAACATGGTCAGTTGTAAAAGTTGAAAATATAGATAATTGGTTGTGGTTTGTGAAGAAGATCAAGGCTGATTTGGGACTATGAGTTTAGGTAGAGATTCTGATAATGCAATATATCCAGTAGCATAGTCAGTTGTAAAAGTTGAAAACACAGATAGTTGGTTGTGGTTTGTGAAGAAGATCAAGGCTGATTTGGGACTATGGGATGGTGAATGATACATTTTGGTATCTGATCGTTCAAAGGTACTTTTTTCCTTTAGTTGAATTTACTTGTATTATGCATATTCTGTCTGTTTGATAGTGTCTAGTTAATGTTTGTTAGTTTTTGTCTTCTTTTTTGTGTCTGATTGGTTTGCTTGGTTTGTGTCTTCTGCTTTTCTTTTAGTGATTGATCAAGACAGGTTAGCTGGAGTTTCCTAATATAAATCATAGGATGTGTGTCATACACATCTATGGGAACATCAAGGCAAATCATGGGAAGAAAAAATGGATGAAGCTTTTAACTTGGAATTTGTCTTCGAGTTACAATAAGGCAGAGTATCATGAGCACTTGGAGAGGATAAAAGAGAAGGATTTGAGTGTTTATAATTATGTGATAAAGACAAAACCCAAGATTTAGTGTAGAGTTTTCTACAAGATCGGCAACTGCTGTGAATATGTTGAAAACAACTCAATTGAGTCATTTAACTCCTCAATTGTCAAAGGAAAGGAGAAGCCTTTTATGCCTATGCTTGAGACCATCCAAAGACTTGCAATGGCAAGAATTGCTGAAAAGTTGGCTAAATCTCATGATCACAAAGGGATTTGTACTCCATATGTTGTTAATTTCCTTACAGCCGAGCATGAGGAAGCTTCACTGTGTAGTATCACAAGAAGTACTAATGGTTGGTGGGAATCTTATCTCCATGGTGAACCATTTCGTGTGAATTTGGAAAAGAGAACATGTAGTTGTAGGAAGTGGGATATTGTGGAATTCTCTTTGAGCATGCATATGGAGTGATATTTAAGAAGACTCTTGATTCAAATCAATATGTCTTTCACTAGTTTCGGACATCACCAGTATGAGAAATTTGGTTCTGGCCAACTATAATTACTCCTTTGGTGCATGAAGTCCCTGAGGATGAGGATGATCCAACAAACCCTGACAACACACAGGAGAGCAAGAACGACAAGAAAAAAAAGTGAGGGAATAATGAATCTCCTGTCAAGAAGCAACCACAAAAAAAGATAACGCATTGTGGAATATGTGGTGCACCTAATCATAACTATAGGTTTCATAAGAAGCAATCCCAATCCTCACAGGCTGATGGAGAACCTTCTCAAGGCAATATCATGAATGTGTGTCTTTGTGATCATAACACAATACCTCATTGGTCCAAACACTAACATGAAACTACTAACAAAGATACATGATCCAAAACATTCATGATCATACACACACCAACAAACAATGATCATATGAGTTTCCCGAACCCAACAATGATCATACATCTAATGATTACAAGAATCATCATTTTATTTATATTCGCTTTGGCTTCAATCAACACACCTTCTACCCTCTCAAAAATCTCTTTCTCGACCTTCATTAGCATCTTATCAAACATCATCTTCTCATACTCCACACCATCAAACACAATCTCACTCTCTTTCACCATTTGCTAAAGTCTTTCAGCTTTGGAAGTTAATTTCTTTACCTCATTCAACAATGTCTCATCAACCCATTTGAAAACATGATTGTCATCCATAAGCTACAAAATGATTTACGGTGCAAAATTAACAAGAACGAGAATTAAAACAAATATAAAAACAGAGCATAAATGCATGAATATGACCTTATTTGATGCAGTATAACTACAACAAAAGTATCAACGATAAGGATTATGGTCTGATTTTGAAATCTTTCCCATGATTTGTGCCCGACACCAATACACCATACGCACACCCACAACTCTACCTCGATAGGCGCTTGAAAGATATTGCTCATCCTCACTGTCGAAGTTTAACTTACAAAATTATCCAAAAATTGAATTTACTATGAAACGACGAAATCGATTCTCAATTGTGAAATCAAGCTTCTGGAATGTGAAATCGAGTTTCTAGTAGGAGTAATAAATTTCAAACAAGAAGAGAGACTTACATTCGATTTTGGAATCTGGAGATTTAGGGTTCTTCAATTTGAAGAAAACGGTGCAAGATTTGAGGATTTAGGTTAGAGTCGGGTTTTTAGATGGAGTCGGATATTTGGAGAAATCTGGTTTAAGGTTAATCGGGTTAGTATCGGTTCGGTATCTGGTTTAGTTCGTAAACCAATAAAATATGAATTTGTGTAGATTTGGAAATTAAAATTTTATATTGTGGGTATTAAGCAATAAAACTTTTGTTTTATGTGAATATGAAACGAAACATTAAATTTCTGGAGATATGATCCTATACGATAGTTTGCGTTTGCAAGTTATGCGGGTGGTCAGCGAAATTTTTTGGTGAGCATATGACTTAAGCCACAATAAAGACAAAGCGAAATTAATGTTTCGAAGAACAATTAATAGTTACGCACCCACAAATTGTTGTCTGCTATAAAGTGGCAGAGAAAAATAAGTTAAGTATATTTAAGTGCAGCTAGAACATGTGAAGACACGAGTTCGGAGTTCGTTGCTTTTAGATCATTATGATTTTTTCGTTTCCCGATTTTTCGTTTTGTTATTTTAGATCATTAGTTCAATGAAGTTTGCATTGTGAATGAATGTGTTTAATTGTTGCTTATTGATGCATACTTAAATTAAGGCGCTCTTGAGTAGTAGATTCGATCTATGGTTGTTTACTGAAGATGTACCGAAAATGTAAGGTAAATGATGTGAAAAGCACACATGTAGTGGATCACGATAAAGAGTTGTTACATGGCTAGATTATCCAATCGTTATTGGGATCAAGATATATGCTTGTTATAGGATGGAGTTATTCAACCGGATCCGTGTAGACAATTGTTATTGGATTTGGCCATCTTATCGTATTAGGATTGCAAGTTTGCTTGGGATTAGAATTATTAAATTTTGGGTCCGCGATCCATATTCCTTCTGTTTGAAATGGAAATCATAATAGCATATTAGTATTTGATGTAAAAAAACAAGCCGATAAATATTCTTGGCAAGTAAATCATGTTTCTTTCTTTTTTTTGTCGTCAAGGAAATCATGTTTCTATACCATCTGAATTCAGATTCTGGTCCACTTTTTGAAGAAAAAAAATACCATCTGAATTCAGATTCTGGACAGATTGATCCAACACAAAGAGGAAACTCGTGAGATTTTGGATCGACCAGACAACTCGCATCGATCATTTCAAGGCCATATTGATCGATCCTACCTCAGAGCGATCGATCCGTCATGCCGTAAGATTTCAGATCGAACATTTGATCACTAGATCGATTATTCTACACCAGATCAATTATTCTACACCAGATCGACAGGTGGTTCATTAACGCATAAAAAAGAAATTTTGGAGTTTTCCTATTTTGACTCAGTTTTGCCTTATTGCTTTGACCATGGACGTGATTTAACACACACGCACACAATTATATATATATATATATATACACATATATATTAGTTTTAGCCATTGTTTAGGCAACACTTTCTATTCTATTCATATTTTTAGAAACGTTTTTTTTTCTATTCAGATTTTTTGGCTTTGGCAATTTGTAAACTTCTACATCTCTAAGAAAATTTCTAAACCCTTTTGGATTTCTATTTTATTGATCATGAATTCTTTTTCATCTCGTTGTTGTTTCTTTACATCCATGTCTGAGTAGTTTCATAGTTAGATTTAGGATTTTCAAGGGAATTTATGAATTATTGAATTAGACATAGATAGAGAATTTTCTTATTATATCTTCATTTATAGTTGATCTCATTACTGAAACTTGATTAGCTACCTAGCTTCTGCTCTTATGTTGTTTAATACATCAAAAATTTTTGTTTAAACTCAACCGAGTCTGCCTGCCTGACTCCAAAGGGTCTCTCCAAGCTGAATCCTATACGCCCCTCACTAAAGTACGACACCCTTAGAGAAGTTAATGTTGAAGATGGGTTTTGATGTTAAATGGATTAAGTGGACCATGATGTGCATAAAAATGGTCACTTACTCGGTCCTTATCAATGACCATGTCTACAGTTTCATCAAGCCAGAGAGAGGAATTAGACAAAGAGACCCCTTATCACCCTTCTTGTTTATCCTTTGTGCGGAAGCTTTGATCAATACCTTAAATATATCTAAATCTCGAGGTTTTCTTTAAGGATTGAGAGCTGATTCTGCCAGCAATACATCATTTGTTTATCGCTGATGATAGTCTCTGATGCGACCTCAGCCACGATCCAACGAGAGAATGAGTTCTTGAAGGGTAGTTGAAGAGATCTTCTCCCACGAATACACTTAAGAGTTGAGATGAGGGGATAATCCTTGGCGATGGCTCGATGAAGAGACAAGGCAAGGCGGTGGAGTGAGTGACACCACAAAGGGATGCGGATAGCCCCTTGATAAGTCGATGATCCTTTAGCTTCACAATAAAAGGATCGAAGAGAATTGATTTGTGGCAACACGAAAATGTTTAAGAAAAAAGTTTTTATTGAAAAGATGGATGATTTGCTCTTAGGCTTACAGACGAAATATAAAGGAAAGAGATGAGAGATTTCGAGACTAACAAGCCTAGTCTCGAGATCATTAACTCACTCGGAAATAAAAATGCGTAGAAACAAGAAAATAAAGACTAAGTTTGAACAAAGTTTAAATTCAAAAGAAGGTTCCTCTTGATGCCTTGGCCGCATGAAGAAGAAAGAAGATGGGCCTTGGTTTTTGTTGATGAATGGACAAATCCTTGAACTCCTAAGTTAACAATGGGTTATGGTGGAGTAATTCCTTTGCCTCGTTAAAAACCTTATCGAGAAAACCCATTGGGACAAAACTCGATATGGGAAAAAGAGTACAAAAGAACACTCTTCCCATGTTAACTTACTTAGCTTGTATCAATACCATGGAGGTTTGATTAGCCGTGTTGTCGATATATTGGCTCCATATGTTTTGGAGAATTCCCCCGATGGTTTCCTTGAGCTTCTTGGTCTTTAATCGAGTCATGGAGTCCTATCACATTTCATTGTGACAACCAAGTGGCTATTCACATCGCAACAAATTTTGTATTTTACGAAAGGACCAAGCATATCGAAGTGGATTGTCACAAGGTTCGAGAAAAGATTAAAAAAAGCTTAATCCTACCCTGTTATACTCGAAGCGAAGATCAATTAGCAGACATCTTCACAAAGGCTGCAAGTCTTAAAGTTTGCTCTCACATTCACCGCAACCTTGGACTTATTGATCTTTCCCGTCTATGATCGGTTATCCCCTTCCCGTGGCCATCATACTCTTTTTCTCTTATCAAGGTTTTGTCCCAACGGGTTTTCCTTGATAAGGTTTTTAATGAGGTGATGCTTCACGGGGTTCCAAACTTAGCCTTGGGTGTCTTTACGGCTAAGTTTGAGGGGGAGTATTGATCCATAATTATCATAATTATCTCTCTCCTTCATGCAAGCACATGCAAGCACATGCAAACACATACAAGATCATGCAAGCACATGCAAAGAAGCACAAGTCCCTATGTTGTTTATGCATCTATTCTAAATTTTGATTTGTACTCCTATATATATATGTGTAGTATTGAACCATTCAAATTATGAAATAAGGAGAAACATTCTCATCTCTATTTCTTCTCCATATTCTCTCTATTCTCTATTCCGCAAATATTCTAACAATAAGACTGCATTTAAAAGTATCTACAAATTTTATTCAAATTGACTGCTTGATCCTATTTGTGCTCTTTGATATGAGCAACTCCTCAAAAGCTTCTATGTTGCAGCTCACAAAGCGCTGGTTCACAAAGCTGAGGGCATATACAATAACAACCAATGGATTATGCCAAAAAACTTCAAGTCCTAGGGGACCTTATGATGGAGTAGTGTGGGTGTGTGTTTCACAACAGTTTACACGGAACCGTTTGGTTGCAGAAGTTCTGAGTAAACATTCTGACTTCTGTCTCACATAGTATTATGTTAAATTAATGCTTTTCGTCATTTTGTATACACAACTAAAATTTTAGAGAAGCTGAAGTATGTCTGCTTAAACCCATGCAGATACAACCATTCCTTTATTATCACAATGGTTTACAAGAAGAATAACACAAATAGTGGCTTGATATGTCAAACAAAACAAATTTTCAAGTTAGAGGGGTTTACTTATTCAAAGAGGGTGTTCATTTAGATGCATATGATCCAGCATCTATCGCATCAAAACAGAGATGCTTTAACTCATGAAGAATGTTGGATACCATTTTGAAGGAGGGACATGTTCGTAAAAGAGATGACGCGAATAAGCATCGAGATCATTAAAATTTCTATATATTCATTTCTCTTTGTTTTATGAAACTCCACTGTACTTCAGATGGTCTAATGCTTTCAGGGCAGTAAAATTGTTCATAAACTTTATGTAGAAAGATGCTCATTTTCTGTTTAGTTCATATGTTGTGATGACTACATGACTTTTAGTATTTACAAGAAAATCAGAAATCAGATTACTGTCAACATCTCATTGAGAACTGGAGATTGAGGTAGATTAAGAATCACAGAGATACAATGCTAAAGTCTTAATCACATCATCCTCACAGGAAACAACTGAACTAATGTGAACTAAATCCCTACTAAGTTATAATCAAATCCTTATTAGCAGCTAAAGTACACAATTCTTTAGCTACACATGAACAAATGCATCAGCAATATCACTAAAAAGGAAACAAAATCAGACCTTGACAAAGTTCCCAAGGGTTTTGGTAGATCCTCTAAAGGAAGTAAACACATGAACTGGTTGCCGTACCTAGCTCTTATATTCTTTCTTTATTTATTTAATCTGAATTCACTCCAATAATCAATTCTATATTTTTACAATTAGAGAGCAGAGCCATGTCTAGCATTCAACTTGGATCCTACAAGTATGAAAATGCCATGATAGTAGTTGTTAAGATGCAAAACCGCTTTGAATATTTGTGTGTATTAATTATGAAACATAAGACAAGAAAATATATACAAAAGACTTTAGACTATCTTCTAATAGGATTAGGACATATCTAGTATATATCTAATTAGGATCCTTATCTTTAACATATATCAAATTCATATCTAAATAGGATCCTTATCTCTAACACCCTCCCTCAGGATCCTTATCTTTAACACTCCCCCTCACATTGAATCATGTAGATTTAACATGCCCAACTTGGAAACTAAGAACTCGAACTGTGGGACGCCTTGGTGAGAAGATCTGCAACTTGTTTATTAGTCCGAACATGAATCATATCAAGATGTTCTTTTTGAACCGAGTCTCTGACATTATGGAAATTAATTTCAACATGCTTCGTATGCTCGTGAAAAATTGGATTTGTCGCGATATGAACTGCAGCTTGTATTAATCAAGATTATCGTGGATCGATCGATCCCATATCGAATTGATCGATCTAATCTCTCTTGGAACGTCCATATGTTTTTTGGATCGATCGATCCCATCCTCAGATCGATCGATCCAATTCACCTCCATCTTGCCGTAAGTTTCAGGATCGGTCTAACCAACCTCTGATCGATCGATCCATCTCGCCTTCATTTTGCCATAAGTTTCAGGACTGATCGATCCATCCCCAGATTGATCGATCCAAAGTCGTTAAGATCGACCGTAACTTTTGGTATCGATCGATCCGGCCCAGGACGAGCAAAAATTTATTTCTCCACCATTCTCTCTCCTTCATGCAAGTTTGTGTTGTTTTCTATGCTATGCATGCAAGTTATGGACGTTTTTCCATACTTGTCATGCTGACCACTTGTAATATTAATCTCTCATTCTCCTATATATATGTTGTACAATTGATTCAAAAGTAATAAGAAGTTTTTCTTCTATTTTATTCTTTATTCTCTTGTCTATTTTTTATTCTCTTGGACTTTTTGGTGGAAAAAGATGTTCTTCCATGGCAAACAAAGGAGTATACTGGGAAAAAAAATATAGATTTTTGACCATTGCAAAAGGAAGGGTCATCTCAAAGATAAATGTTGACTTCTTCATCCCCATCTCAAACCGAGCTTAGCCGCAAGGACACCAAGTAAGTTTAACAAAGACCCAAGGGCCAACATCTCTTATGGAGCCACAGGAAATCAAGGACAGACTAGTTCATCAAAACAATGAGAAAAAGTAGCTAATGATATTGTGAGAAAGTCAGACCTCGAGGCCCTCGTCTGGTCCATCGCCTCTCTAAAAGAATATGGTACCATTTTCTTTGTTAGTAAACCAAGTAAAAATCTTGCAATAGATTTGGGGGCTACTCACCATATGATTAGTAAACCGAATCTTATAGACAATATAAAACCGAATACGGGAAATGTCACTATTGCTAATGGTGATATGGTTCCTATCAAAGGAGTAGGAGATTTAAAGCTATTTGGTAAGAGTTCTAAAGCATTCTATATGCCTAGCTTTACTTCTACATTATATTAGGGCCTAGCATTCTATATGCCTAGCTTTACTTCTACATTATACTTGCGATCTCAACTATTACATTATATTAGGGCCTAAAAGTGTTCATTTTTAGGATATTGAGAGCGGAAAAATTCTTAGCGAAGGAAATACGGAAGGGGAACTATATGTTCTTAAAGACTCTTCACCAAGCACATCTACTTTGTTCTCTTTTAGTTCTTGTTTTAATAATAATGCTATGTGGTATGCTAGATTAGGCCACCCTCATTCTCGTGCTCTTGAGTTAATGTTGCCTAATATATCTTTTGACCATTCAAGTTGTGAGACCTGTATTCTAGGAAAACATTGCAAGTCGGTTTTTCCCAAATCCTCTTCTATTTAAGAAAGTTGCTTTGATCTTGTTCATTCTGATGTTTTGACTTCTCTATGTCTTTCGAGAGATAACAACAAATATTTTGTGACTTTCATTGATGAAAAATCAAAACATACTTGGATAACATTACTCCCATCTAAAAATTGTGTGTTTGATGCCTTTCTTAATTTTCAAAACTACGTGACTAATCAGTTCAATGCAAAACTTAAGGTATTAAGGATGGACAATGGAGGGGAATATACAAGTCATAGGTTCAAAGATCATCTTGCAAAACATGGGATCCTACATCAAACCAGTTGTCCTTACACACCCCAACAAAATGGAGTAGCGAAAAGGAAGAATCGACACCTAATGGAGATAGCAAGATCAATGTTGTTCCATGCCAATGTACCAAGAAGATTTTGGGGAGATGCGGTTATGATACCATGCTACCTTATCAATCGGATTCCAACCAAATTCCTAAAGGATACTTCACCATTTGAAGTACTTAAAAATTTTACCATCAATTGATCATTTATGAGTATTTGGGTGTGTTTGCTTTGTGCTAGTTCCAGGTGAACAGAGAAACAAGCTAGATGCAAAGATTACTAAGTGCATGTTTGTAGGCTACTCAACAACACAAAAATGATACAAATGCTATGATCTCATCAACAATCATCTCTTTGTATCTCGAGATGTGAAGTTTATCAAAAATAAAGGATATCACGACAAGAAGGATTGGGAAGATGTGAAAGATCTATCTCATTCTCCATCGGATCGGGCATCATGCCTAAGACTTCTTCTAGATCATCTAGGAAATCAACTACCACAAACACATAGGGATGAAGCAGTCAACGACGGCATATCACCTTCCACCTCACAACCAAGGGTTGATGATTAGAGGATTGAATTAAGTAATCAAAATGATCCAGAAGAACAAGTAACTCAAGAAGAGGAAGAAGAGGACGACAAAGAGGATGAAGATGCTCCTCTTCCACTCAGACGAAGCACAAGGATTCATCATCCTTCCAAATGGATGAATACACGAGTTTACTACAACAATCAAGTTGTGGCTCAACTTATCCAATAGGTATGTTCACTTGACCTTTTGCCTACTAACCATCAAGTATTTATTGGAAAAATTGATTTAGACAGGATACCTCAAAGCTATGAGGAGGCCAAAGAATGGATGGATGTTGTTGATAATGAGGTGGGAGCTATGAATCGTAATCACACATGGGATAAAATAGTCGGGAAAAGAACGGTAAGCTCTAAATGGGTCTTCACAATCAAGTACTTGAGCAATGGGGATTCTGAATGATACAAAGCACGTTTGGTGGCAAGAGGTTTTACACAAACTTATGGAGAAGACTACACAAATACCTTTGCTCCAGTCGCCAAACTCCACACGATAAGTGTTGTCTTTCCTTTGGCAGATGGATGTCAAGAATGCATTCCTACAAAGAGAACTTGAGGAAGAAGTCTACATGACTCCTCCACCCGGACTTGAAAATTCAATTGCCCCTGGAAAGGTCTTACGGTTACGAAAAGTTATCTATGGGCTAAAACAATCACCCAAGAGCCGTGTATCACAAATTGAGTTCCACTCTCAAAGACCAAGATTTCAAGAAATCTGAAGCTGAACACATATTATTCATATATGTGGATGACCTCATCATCTCCGGTGATGATAAAGAAGGTATTCAATCTACCAAAACATACCTTAAATCCATGTTTGATATTAAAGATCTTGGTGAACTAAAGTACTTCCTAGACATTGAAATTTTTCGTTCTCCGGAAGACTTATTTCTTTTGCAAAGAAAGTACACACTTGATCTTTTGGATGAGACAGGTAAACTTGGAGTTAAACCTTCTAAGAATCCACTCGTAGATGGCTACACGGCCAAGCAAAAGGGGGAGAAAAGTGAAGAAGACAAACCTTACGAGGATCCAGCCCAATATCGTCGGCTTGTTGGTAAGTTAATATCTAACCATTTCTAGACATGATCTTTGTTTTGCTGTGAATCAGGTCAGTCAACACATACAATGTCCCACAATCTTTCATTGGAGCATGGTGGAGCAGATCCTTAGATATCTTAAAGGAAGTCCGGACCAAGGAATTTGGATGGGAAGAAATGCAAGCACCAAGATAGTAGGATACTGCGATGCTGATTATGTCTTGGACACAGTAGATAGAAAATCGACAACCAGCTATTGTACTTTCATTGGAGGAAACTTGGTCACTTGAAAGTCAAAGAAGCAAAATGTGGTATCTTGTTCAAGTGTAGAAGCTGAATACCGAGCAATGAGAAAGTTAACAAATGAGCTCACTTAGCTCAAAGCTCTTCTTCAAGACTTTGGCATCGAGTCTTCCAGCCCGATCACCTTCCATTGTGACAACCAAGTTGCTATTCATATCGCAACCAACTTAGTGTTTCATGAGAAAATCACACACGTCGAAGTTGATTGTCACAAAGTCAAAGAAAATATTAAAGATAGAAGATGGCACAATCCAACCATGCTACACTCAGAGTGAGAATCAATTGGCTGATATTTTCACCAAAGCTGCAAGTCTCAAAATTTGCTCTCACATCTACCACAAACTTGGACTTTTCGACCTCTCCAGTCCATGATCGGTTAACCCCTTCCCATGGACATCATACTCTTTTTCTCTTATCAAATTTTTGTCCCAATGAGTTTTCTTTGATGAGGTTTTTAATGAGGTGATGTGTCATGGGTTCCAAGCTTAGCCTTTGATACCTTTACGGCTAAGCTTGAGGGGGAGTATTAATCAAGATTATCGTGGATCGATTGATCCTATATCGGATCGATCGATCCCATCCTCAGATCGATTGATCCAATTCACCTCCATCTTGTCATAAGTTTTAGGATCGGTCAATCCAGCCTCTGTTCGATCGATCGATCCGGCCCAAGGCGACCATAAATTTATTTCTCCACCATTCTCTCTCCTTCATGCAAACTTGTGTTGTTTTCTATGCAATGCAATACATGTAAGCTATGAACGTTTTTCCATACTTGTCATGCAGACCACTTGTAATTAATTTCTCATTCTCCTGTATATATGTTGTACAATTGATTCAAAAGTAATAAGAAGTTTTTCTTCTCTTATATTCTCTATTCTCTAGTCTACTCTTTATTCTCTACTATTTTCTTATTATTTCCACAAATTCTAACAGCTTGACTATCACAATACATTTTAACCAGATCAAGCTTAGTAAACCCAAGCTCACCAAGCAAATGTCAAACCCAATAGATTTTCTTGGTTGCCAAAGATATGGAACAATACTCTGATTCAGCTGAAGAATGAGAAATAGTATCCTGCTTCTTCATTTTCCATGAAACCAGAAGAGCATCAGTTGCTGCAACCGGCGGCGGAACCAACATGTCAGGTACAGCAGGCACTAGCACTATTGGTTATGGGACTAGAGGAGCAGTCGGAGCTGAGCTTGGTAAAGCCGAAGGAGACAATTCTGGAGCCGACAAGTCTGGAACATGCTTCAAATATACAAGAATAGACGTGGCAAGCTGATGTTCGGTGTTACTCCCCCTTATCGCTAGACAACGGAGCAGGCAAATCATCAACGATAACTTCGACGAAGGGCAGTGAAAACTGATAAAACAAAGCAAGAAGGAGATATCATGATCTCAATTTGCAACACAAAACTTGGAACAACGAACTGAAGGACGACTTGAAACACTCGATCTCGACCAAACTAGAGACACATGATCTCTTAACACACGACTTTGACTCTTTTTTGGAACAACAAAATAGAGCTTGCAAGGATCAAGGCTTCACGAACACACGCCAGAGACTCACGATCTCAACTACGAACACACGACTTCTATGGCAGAAGAGATTCAAGGTCTCTTTGTTAACTAACTAGACACACAATCTCGATGACTCTCAACAAGAGAAGAACAAACGACGAAGTAAAAACTTTTGAGAAGATTTATAAGAAAATGAAGGAAAAATAGGTCTCACAAAATTAGATCTTCACGTGAAGAGGTATCACAAACTAACCTAGACCCTTGAGTTTTTTAAAAAAACAACAACGCCACAACCTATTTTGCGCACGACAAAACTAGATTAAACCCTCAAAAAATTGATCAACAACAAACAAAACTATGTTTTAGGAACGATGAAACATAGTACTCTTTGTTTGAAGGATGTTCCTTGGGCAGCACGACACAAGAAACCACAAACACAACAGAGTGCTTCAAACATAGCATTTGATCTTCAACGACATGCGGACAACTCACGACGGTGAGTTTCAAGACACAAAATCTCGACAAACAACGAAGCTCACAACCACGAGCTTGGAGACACACGATGTGGACAAAATTTCATACATCATGTCATCTTCATCATCTGCTTCACTTTCGTCGATTTCATCAACACCTGATGAATTGGTCGATGTTTTCATGATCTCTTTTATGAGAAAATATCACACGACTTCTAATGCGGAAGTTCTTAACTCTGATATGCTAGGTTTAGGATCAAATGCTCTGATACGATGTTAAGATGCAAGACGGCTTTGAATATTTGTGTGTATTAATTATGAACATAAGATAAGACTATATATACAAAAGACTTGAGACTATCTTCTAATAGGATTAGGACATATCAATCTATATCTAACTAGGATCCTTATCTCTAACATATATCAAATTCATATCTAAACAGGAACTTTATCTCTAACAGTAGTCAATATACTATTCATGGTGTTGAAGTGCGAATTTTAATCACAGATTAAGATAACTTCGGGTTAAGATAACCGAAATACTAATTGAATCGCATCTGGTTTAGGATTAGTTAAGCGGTTTAAGTGTTTGTGCTCTGTTCCTTACTCTGTTTCTTCATTTGTGCTCTGTTCTTGATCTCGAATAACTCAATTCGCTTCAATCTTCTATTGCAGTCGATTTGAGTGTGTCTGTTGAATGTTTGTCAATGATTTGAAATAACCAATTAACGAAAAAGGAAGTTTTTTCATCAAAAGATCAAAGCTTTGAGGTGATAGTAAAGCTAAAAGCAGTTGTACTTGGAGAAATTGAAGCATAATAGTACTTCACCACATAATGATTCCCAAAACATGATCACATTACATTAATGAACAATCAGAACAAAAAGTCGTTTGATAAGTCAAACAAGAACTATTTGGCAGATTGGAAGCGGTGTTACTTACTTCTCGCAACGAGGGTATTGATTTTACGTGCACAGCCAGGATCAAACGAAAAAGGTTTACATCATTTTGATGGCGAGACCGAGAGATATTTTAGTAGTAGAGATGACGTGAATATGCTTTGAGATCATTACTATGTCTATATTGTAATTTCTCTTAGTCATACTAAACTTGTCACATTCCTTTCTTACATGCAGAGGCTTTACCTTTGGACCTTTTCCCATGATCAACTTCTAGTTAATACTATGTTTGAGCACTGAATATATAGCTCACTAATTGATGCTTCTTCACTCTTTTTGATCATCTTTTTCCTCGTTCATCTTTGTTCTCCTTCTCTAAACTTTCTTTTTATCTGGCTTCTATCATATTTTGGTGACCACAGAAACTCGACGAATTAAGGCTGCTATTAAGATAGAAAATGGCTCGATGAAAAGTAGTTGTCGTTATTTATCAAAAAAAATATATATTAATAAAAAGTAGTTGTCGTTTTAAATAAAAACCACCACTTGGAGTTGAAAAGTCTGAACCAGAGACTTATAGCTATGATTCTTCACCAAGAGGAATCTGCAAAAATAAAGCATCTCTCTTCCTTCTAAAGGTCGACGAGAGGAGAGTTTCTGGGCGCCATCAAGAGGTTAGTCCTTTTTTCTTTTATTGTTACTTGTTTTCTTAGCAAATTTCTTTGTTTACGCTGAACGAGATCTCCATTTTTTTCTCTAAATATCTCAAATATTTATAGTAAAATGTTGTCCGGGATTGATTACTTGAAAAGAATAAAGATGATTCAGCTACCAGCTTACTTTTTCAGATTTTCTCCTCTTTTGCTTAGGACTCACCTTTCCTTTTTTTAAAAAATCATTTCTCTCGCATCTGGGTAGAGCCATCAATATCGACATAAGTAACTGTGTTAAAATTGGTCAATAGTCATGGGTTGACCTTTCTAATATTTTATTGGGTTTAGGTTAAATTTTTATACTCATATAAAAAAGTGAGTTTTGGTAGATTATCTTCCTGATAATTAACGTCTCAGAGTGTTTTAACCTAGAGTGCCAAATCATGGTGAAGATGATCCAGGCGATGCCTCGAGTGTGGAGGATGAATGATAGAGTTTGTGGAAATTCCCTTTTCTCAAGAGAAGTTTCAGTTCATCTTCCAGCGTGAAGAAGATCTCCAAACATTCCTTGATGATTATCATTGGTCCTATGACCATTAGACAGTTATAATCGAGCATTTGTCATGGGATTTTCCCAGAAGACCATGCGGCAATAGATAATCTTCACGATTCTTGACTCATCCTTTGTCTCAGGGACCATCTTCGACTAGTTTCGTTTTGTCTAGGACTCATCAGGGATCGGCTCCAGATATCGATCAGTTTGTGTAGGGATGGCCTAATCCTTTTTTCGTAGTCAGATCCTCAATCAGTGAAAGACTCCTCGAACTCAGCCGAGTTGGTCTGCCTGACTCCAAAAGATCTCACTAACCTGAGTTTTTCATGTCTTTCACTGAAGCACAACACCCCGCCCAAGTCAGAATGGTCATGCAGAAGCAACACGACAGTCATGTACCATCCTAAGAAATGGTGCATGACATTCTCCCCCACTAACCAATGTGCACGTCCTCGTACCCAGGAAAATCCTCAAGATCATACGTTATGTCATTTTGAGATAAATTTACTCCCACTTAATTTATTGACTCGACATCTTGCCTTAGTCTTTGGGCAAATAGCTTATCCGAAAGTTCTTACTCTTTGCCGCTCAGGTGATTGGTGTAGGTTCAACACTTACCACTTCGCCCCTCATGAGACTGGTGTAGATTCAGCACTTACCACTTCGTTCTCCACTTCTGATGCCAGCAAACGAGGTACCCCATCTACCTGCCTCCACACCTACTAGCCACAGGTGTTGGGCGCAGACAATACACAACCTTCTTGGCTCTGATACCACTTGTCATAGGCTTTTTTCAGAAGACTGTGCGGCCGTCGATAATCCTCATGATTCTCAACTCAGCCTTCCTCTCACGTACCATTTTGGACTGGTTTCGTCTTTCCTAGGAATCATCAGGGGATTGGCTCCAGATTCTGACCAACTTGTGCAGGGTTGGCCTAATCCCTTCTTCGTAGTCAGATTCTCGATTAGCAACAAACTCTCCAAACTCAACCGAATCGGTTTGCCTAACTCCAAAGGATCTATACAATCTGAGTCATACACACCCCTTACTGAAGCAAGATACTCTTAGAGAAGTTAATGTTGAAGATGGGATGCGATGTTAAATGGGTTAAGTGGATCATGACGTGCATAAAAAGGTCACTTTCTCAGTTTTTATCAATGACCATGTCCACAGTTTCATAAAGCTAGAGAGAGGAATAAGACAAGGAGACTACTCCTTATCATCCTTCTTGTTCATCCTTTGTACGGAGGCTCTGGTCAATCCCTTAAATAAATCTGAATCTCGAGGTTTTATTCAAGGAGTGAGAGCTGATTCCTTAGTGCCAACAATGCATCATTTGCTTTTCGCCGATGATAGTATCCTACTATGCAAAATAGATGCCTCGGAGAGTGCTGAAATTAAAATATGTTTGGAATGTTATGGGACACGTTGGAATAGGTTACTAACTTTCAGAAGTCATTTTTGGCACAAAAGTGAAGAATGACATGAAGCAAATAGTGAAATCTTGGTATTACGAAGGAAGGTGTAGAAGACTCCTATCTTGGAATCCCATAATGCTTTAGTAGCTCCAAACTAAAGCTCATGAATTTTATCCGAGAAAACTCCAGTCCCGTCTCCAAGGATGGTTTGCCAAATCTTTGTCTCAAGGCGGAAAAAAAGTTCTCCGAAAATCCATTGCAATGTCTCTACCCATATACGCTATGTCATGTTTCAAGTTGCCTCAAATTTCAAATTGCCTCAAAATACGCAAAGTCTCTACCAAATCTTTGTCCCATAACATTTCAAACAAATACTTGCAAATATATGAAGAAGATTCCTTGGGTTGCTTTGACAAAGATGTGTAGTAAAAAAGAAAAAGGTGGTATTCTTGGGTTTAGAGACATTGCCAGATTTAACCCAGCTTTGCTTAGCAAGCAAGCGTAGAGAACTTAGGACCAGCCCTCATCGCTCTTATCCAAGATTCTTAAAACTCACTATATAAAAAACTCTAGCATTCTAGAGTGTGGTTAGAGCACTAGACCGTCTTACAGCTGTTGAGTATTCTCTTTGGTCGTGATCTTCTTAGAACCATTGTTTATGGTCGTGATACTTTTTTGTGGTCTGATAAGTGGCTCTTCAACGGTGTTCCTAAAGCCCTGTGGGTTCCTCCTTCTCTGAATTTTACTAAATGCAACATAGGTTCTTTGTGGATTAATTGGATTCGCAATTTCTTAGCATATGCATTATTTCTTGTTGCATTTTTTGTTTGGGGAAGCTCTCTATCTTCACAATAAAGGACTTGTTTAGACCGAACCCATGTTGAACTATTCACCTTTTCTTTTTGTTTCTTGAACATTTTGAACTTTGTCGCCTTTTGAACATTTTCTGATTTAACCGTTTATAGTTTCTATTTTTCCTATAAACATGAAAACAATACTATTATAAAATTAATATGTATGCTATTAAATACCAAAAATATTTTTTTAAATAAATAAAAAATAACATAAAATATAAACCTAACTAACCATCTAAATTAATTACAATCCTAAATCTAATAAACAAATTATAAATAACTTTGGTTTTTCGCGGTAAAATTTTTGAAGCCATTAAAAATCCGTTGGAAATTTTCGACGGATTTCTGACTCGCTATTTAAAAAATTAGAAATATTGTCAAAAATTCATCAAAATTTCCTGTGGATTTTTGACAAAAAATTTCGATGGATAATGAAACCGTCAAAATTTTCTGTAGATATCAACCAAATTCTAAAATATAGTAAACAAATAAATAACAAAAGTAATTCCAGTTTAGTAATAAACCTCTGATTTTCTTTTTTTGGATAAAATCTTATAAAACTCTGATTTTGTTCACATGATATATGTTTGAGCTTTCTAAAAGTACGAGACGATATTTTTTGCTTATCGAAATTATTAAAAATTATCGTTTGCGGTTATCTTAACACATACCTAAGTCTCTTTTAATTTCATTTGATTTTGTTCTGCATTTTAAATATTTTTATTTTAAATTGTATCCAAGTGAATTCTGAATTTTTTTTTTGCCGTATATGGTGATATTGTATAGATGATATTCTTTTTTTTATGATTTGTTTTTTGGAGAAATTCATTATAAAGGAGGATTAGCAAAAAAATTTGTCCATTTACACCTTTTTTGTAAATTATCATTTTTTCCTAAACTGCTCCTACTACTAGATTAGTATCATTTTTCCAAAAAAAAATCATAAAACCATGTAGATACACACCTATTAATAAGATTTGAAGAAGAAATTTTTTCATTTTAGGCAGTTTTAAGTAGGTTTTTTTGCTTAATGAAAGTTGTTCTGAAAATTCTAGAATAGGTATTCTTGCGAGATAAAATTATTAGATTACGTATTCTACCATTTTTTTATGGTCTGAAAAATATTATATTACGTATTCTAACAATCGTTCATGTTTTAGGATTTTTAGAATGAAAATATTAGAATACTTATTCTGAAATATTTAGAATACACATTCTAAAGTTTTTAGAATACATATTCTAACAGTTGTACATGATCTAGAAAATTTAATTTACGTTTTTTATCAAGTAGAATACGTATTATAAGGGTTTAGAATATGTATTCTGAAACGTTTAGAATATCCAAAAAGATAATGACTGAATTTTAAAATTATTTAAAAGAATATCAAAGATAATAACTGAATCTAAAATATATATAATCGTAAATATTTTAAAAATAATTTCAGTTATTAAATAAAAATGTATAGAATTTAAACCTTTTGCCTCATACTTCCAAATATATAGAATTTAAAGGGTCCCAAAAATTTTAAAATACAATCTATCAAAGTGGTTTAGGGGTTCTAAATTACATGAAAGATCCAGGTTTTAATTTTCTATCAGATCTTTTGCAAAGTCTAGTTTTAATTTTTTTTCCAAATTGAAAACTAAGTTTTGTGATCTTTTATAAATAAATTCTTTGGTTTAAGTTCTACAAAGCAAAAAAATAAAATCCCAATTAGTTTTAGATCCAAAATCCTTTTAGATCCAAAGGATTTTGGATCTTCAGTGTCTTCCTCCATGCTGTCTATATTTTTCTTCCACCGTCGTTGTTTTTTTTTTTTTTGCTTGGTAACTGGTAAGTCTATTTTCTCTGTTTCTTTTACACTTTTAATTCCTTAATAGAATAATAGTCATTAATTAACTTGCTTTAGTTTATTCAGTTGTGTTTACGAAGGTGCTCTAATCTTTGTTAACTGGAACATGTTGTACTTTATTCAATAACTTTGTTTATAATAATGTTGATTTGATATATTGTTACATTTATTTTATAAAGAAAAAAATATATTGGAAATGTCACATTTTTAAATTTTGCCTTCGGCCTCTATGTACTTGAGCACGGCTCTGGTTGCGATTAGAACATGTTCTTCAATAATAGGTAGCTTGATTCTTGTTTTCATTCTACTTAAGCAGGATTCATTATAGCCATGGAACTTGTGTCACTTGGAATAGGAAAGCTTTGGGATAATATTTTAGTGGATTTGAGTTAAACTTTTAAACTCATATATATATATATATATATATATAAGTTTTGGTAGGTTATTTGTAATAGATATATGAATTTAATGGGCTAACCAATTATGGTTTTCGTTTATCCATGGATTAATCATTAATAAATTAATAATAAATATGTAAAATATCTAAATTTTAAAGATAAATTTATTATTATTATTCAGAATTTTGTTATTATTAGTTATTATTATTATTATTATTATTATTAATAATAATAATACTAATAATATACTTAAGTTGCTAATATCTTTTTCTTCAAACCATTTGTAAACAATAAAATTGAAGATGAAATGAATGAGTCAGTTACATCAAAGGAAGATTCAACTGTTTCGAAATTATTATTTTTTTTGGTTTTATGGTTTTATAGATTTGTGGTTTTAGGATTTTATGATGCTTTTTTTTTAATAACTATATATAATATATATATATATATATATCTTTTTAAATTTGTTACTTAGAAAATTCTCCTTAGTTTTATAATTATTTGGTATGTTTTGATTTTTTATTATTATATTTAATTTATATATTGGTAACATATATAACCAATTTAATCAATAAAGGTTTAACGATTTTGGATTTGGGTCGGATTGGATCATCTTATCAGTTTTGACAACTCTAGGCATAAGTGCAAAGATCTAATTTTAGAAACTCTCAATCAATCTATATTGTCCTTTACTTTCTTCTTTTCTTTTCTCTTCAAAAAATTTTCTACGAATCAGAAATCTTTCATTTCCTCTCCCAATAAAGTCCCAAATTTGAGTACAAAAAAAATCCGAAATTCTCTCCCAAAATTTTTGGAGTCTGTTATGTCAGATAGCAAGTTTTGGGTTCTCCATCCAAAATCAAATTTTGTTCGCCATAAGACTTTCTCCGATACTGCTCCCCCACTATAGCTTTGGCTGACAACTTATACATGATGATCAATGTTATGTCAATTGGAGATGATGAACCTATAAATCTCCTTGATAATCCACATTTCAGAGTGCTTAACCAAAACAAAATCGTCATCTTAGGGCATCTCCTTTACCCATAGTGTCAAATCATAGCGAAGATGATCGAGGCGATGCCTAGAGTGTGGAGGATGAATGATAGAGTTCATGGAATTTCCTTGTCTCAAGAGAAGTTCAGTTCATTTTTCACTGTGAAAATATCTTTAAACATTCATTGACGATCGTTCTTGGTCCTATGACCATTGGACAATTACAACGAAGCATTTTGTCACATGTTTTTCCCTAAAGACCATGCAGCAATTGATAATCTCCACGATTCTCGACTCAAATTTTTCTCACATATTATCTTTGACTGGTTTTGTCTTGATGGCTCATCAGGATCGGCTCTAGGTATGGACTATTCCCTTCTTCGTAGTCAGATCCTCAATCACCGACATACTCTCCAAACTCAACCATGCCTGAAGAAACGATGACTTGGGTTTGCCTGAAGCCAAAATGTCTCTGCAACCTGAATCATGCACGCCTCTCACAGAAGCACGACACCCGCACCAGTCGGAATGGTCATGCAGAAGCAACATGACAGTCACGTACCATCCCAAGAAACGGTGCATGACATTCTCCCCCACTGGTCAATGTGCATGTCCTCATGCACGGAAAAATCCTTAAGATCATATATTATGTCATTTTGAGATAAATTTTACTCCCACTCTATTTACTGACTCGGTGCCTTCCCTTAGTCTTCGGGCAACATACTCATCCCAAACCTTTTACTCTTCACCCCTTAGGCGACTGGTGCAGGTTCAACACTTACCACTTCACCCTCCACTTCTAACGCCAGCAAACGAGGTTCCCTCACCTACCCATCTCCACGCCTATTAGCAACAGGTGTTGGGCACAAACAATACAAAAATTTCTTGGATCTGATACCACTTATCACAAGCTTTTCCCGGAAGACCATGCGACTGTTGATAATCTCCATGTTTCTTGACTCAGCCTTCGTCTCGCGAACCATCTTGGATTGGTTTCGTCCTATCGAGGTATTACCAGGGGATTGGGTCCATATTCTGACCAGTTTGTGCAATGATAATCCCTTCTTCGTAGTTATATCCTTGATCAGTGATTGACTCCCCAAAATCAACCAAGTCGATCCGCCTGACACCAAAGGATCTCTCCAACTTGAGTTATGCATGCCCCTCACTGAAGCACAACACCTTGCCCAGATCGGAATGGTCCTACAGAAGCAACCCCATAGTCATATATCGTCCCAACAAAATAGTGCATGACATTTTCGCCCACCAATCAATGTGCATGTCCTCATGCATGAGAAGAATCTTCAAGATCATATGTTGTGACATTGTGAGATAAATTTACCCCCACTCGATTTACTGACTCGGCACCTTGCCTTGGTCTTCAAAAAACTAGCTTATCTCAAAATTGATTACTCTTCGCCTCTCAAGCGACTGACATGGGTTCAGCACTAACCACTTCGCCCTTGACTTTTGACACCAGCAAATGAGGCTCCTCGCTTACCCATATCCATGCCTACTAGCCACAAGCAATGGGCGTAAAAATTACACAACATTTTAATACTACTTGTCGTGGGCTTTTCCCAGTAAACCGTGCGCAGTCGATAATCTCCATGATTCTCAACTCAGTCTTTGCCTCACGGACCATATTCGACTCGTTTCACCCTGCCTAGCAGTAATCCTGGAATGTGCTCTAGATTCTGACCAGATGTATATGGATGGCCTAATCTCTTCTTTGTAATTAGATGCTCGATCAGCAAAAAACTCCCTAAAATCAAATTGATCGATCTACTAACTTCAAAGTGTCTCTCTAACCTGAGTCATGCATGCCTCTCATTAAAGCACGATACCCTGCCCCGGCTGTAACTGCCCCACAGAAGCAACGCAACAGTCACATACCATCCCCAAAAAATGGTGCTTGACATTCTCCTCATCCAATCAATGTGCATGTCCTCGTGAACATGAAGAATCCTCAAGATGATACGTTGTATCATTATTAGATAAATGTTACCCCATTCTATTTACTAACTCGAAACCTTGCCTTAGTCTTCGGACAACTGGCTCATCCCAAATTTCTTACTCTTCACCTCTTAGGTGACTGGTCTGGGTTCAGCACTTAGCACTTCACCTTCGACTTCTTACGCTAGCAAACGAGGCTCCCCACCTACTAACCACATGCGTTGGACGCAGATAATACACAACAATCTTGGTTCTGATATCACTTATCACAAACTTTTTTCTTGGAAGACGGTGCGGTAGTTGATAATCTCTACGATTCTAGACTCAGCCTTTGACTTACTAACCATCTTAGACTGGTTTTGTCCTTCCTAAGATTCATCCTAGAATCGGCTCCAGATCCCAACCAGTTTGTGCAGGGATGGTCTAATCCCTTCTTCGTAGTTAGATCCTTGATTAGCAACAGACTCCCTAAACTCAACCAAGTTGGTTTGCCTGACTCCAAAGGGTGTCTCCAACCTGAGTCTTACATGCCCCTCACTAAAGCACTCCACCTTTAGAGAAGTTAATGTTGAAGATGGACTTTGATATTAAATTAGTTAAGTGGATCATGACGTGCATAACAACGGTCACTTACTTGGTCCCTATCAATGACCATGTCTACAGTTTCATCAAGCCAGAGAGAGGAATTAGACAAAGGGACCCCTTGTCAGCATTTTTGTTTATCCTTTGTGCAGAGACTCTGGTCAATACCATGAATAGAACTGAATCTTGAGATTTTCATCAAGGATTGAGAGCTGATTCCTCAGAGCCAACAATGCATTATTTATTTTTCTCTGATGAGTCTCCTATTATGCAAAATGAATGCCTTGGAGAGTGCTGCAATTAAAATATGTTTGCAATGTTATAGGGCGCGCGTTGGGATAGGTTATTAACTTTCAGAAGTCATCTATCATTTTTGGCACAAAATTGAAGAATGACATGAAGCAAATAGTGAAAAATACTCTTGGTATTACAAAGGAAGGTGTAGAAGGCACCTATCTTGGAATCCCATAATGCTTTAGTGGCTCCAAACTAAACCTCATGAATTTTATCTGAGAAAAACTCCAGTCCCGTCTCCATGGATGGTTCGCCAAACCTCATGAATTTTTTATCTGAGAAAAGCTCTCTCTCTTTACTATAAAAGGACTTGTTACACCGATCCATGTTAAACTGTTTTCACTTTTTTTTTGTTTCTTGAACATTTTTAACTTTTTTGCCTTTTGAACATTTTCTGATTTAACCGTGTCTAGTTTCTTTTTCCTATAAACATGAAAAACAATCCTATTATAAAATTAATATGTATAATATAAAATACCAAAAATATTTTTAAAAAACAAATCTAAATAACAATAATTATAAGCCTAACTAACCACCAAAATTAATTACAATCTTAAATCTAATAAACTAATTATAAAAATTTGAAACTAAAAGAAACCAAAATGCTAACCGTCAAAAATTTCTATAGATATCAACCAAATTCCAAAATATATTAAACAAATAAATAACAAAAGTAATTCCAGTTTAGTAATAAACCTCTGATTTTCTTTTTTGATAAAGGCTTATAAAACTCTGATTTTGTTCACATGATATATGTTTGAGCTTTCTAAAAGTACGAGAAACGATATTTTTCTTTATCGAAATTATTAAAAATTATCGTTTGAAGTTATCTTAACACATACCTAAGTCTCTTTTGTTTTCATTTGATTTTACTCTGCATTTTAAATATTTTTATTTTAAATTATATCCGAGTGATTTCTGAATTTTTTTGCCGCAATGGTGATATTGTACAGATGATATATTTTTTGTTTACGATTTGTTTTTCCGAGTTTCCATAAAGAGTTTAATGTGCCTTTTGTAAATGTTTTCCATCGTATTATAATACTTACACTTTTTACATGTTTAGGATTTAATTTATCATTATTTAGTTTGTGGCCTATCTAACTTTATTGGATCCACTAATTTTGATGTGAAATTTGATATTTTTTAAACATTATTTCCATATGCAATGCGTTAGTGTCTCCATGAAAACAAAATTTCCAAGATCGATGATATGTGATAAGAAATTCCTCATAACCTTTTTGACGATTTTAATGAAAAAATCCAATACTGCTTTGTTTTACCACCTCGAACTTGTGATATTGACTCGTTGCGATTAGAACATGTTTTTCAATAGTACGTAGCTTGATTATTGTTTTCATTCTACTTAAGCAGGAGCCATTATGGCCATGAAATTTGTGATAGAAAAGCTTTGGGGTATACTGAGCCAAGAATACGAGCAATTTCAAGGAGTCGAAGATCAAGTAACTGATCTAAAAAATGAACTAAACTCTTTAAAGGCATTTTTGGAAGATGCAGATGTCAAGAAACATACAAGTAAGACAGTGCGAAACTATGTCGAAGAGAGCAAGGAAATTGTTTATGACGCAGATGATATAATTGAAGCGTTTATTCTCAAGGAAGAAGTCGGAAAAAGAATAAACATACAAGTAAGAGAGTGTGAAACCGTGTGGAAGCGTATTGGAAGATTTGCTTCCACCATAGTGGATCGCAGGGAACTTGCGATCAATATTGAAGGCATAAGTAAGAGGATCTCCAAGGTGAATCAAGATATGCAGAATTTTGGAGTAGAAAAGATCATGATTTCTGATGGCTGTCGGTGTCCACATCCACTACAAGACAAACAAAGGGCGATACGACAAGAATTTGCTAGGGACCACGAAAGTGATTTTGTGGGGTTGGAGAAAAATGTTAAGGTATTGGTTGGATATTTGGTGGAGGAAGATAATGCTCAAGTGATTTCCATAACCGGGATGGCTGGTCTTGGTAAAACCACACTTGCTAGACAAGTTTTTAATCATGAGATGGTTAAAAGTAAGTTTGATAGACTTGCATGGGTGTGTGTTTCACAAGATTTTAAACATATATCTGTTTGGCAAACCATCCTGCAAAATCTCACATCTAAAGAAAAGAAAGATGAAATCCTGAAGATGAACGAAGCTGAGCTCCAGGATGAACTCTTTCGATCGTTGGAAACAACTAAATCATTAATTGTCCTTGATGACATATGGAAACCGGAAGATTGGGACCTAATCGAGAGAATATTTCCACCGAAAAAAGGTGACCTCGTATGGAACACACACTACAGAGTGGTTAATAACGAAAAATCAATACTCAGTAAGCTAGCTCTTTGTGTTTTTTTATTTTATATTTTTTGCAGGTTGGAAGGTGCTGCTTACTTCTCGAAATGATAGTGTTGCATACCGTAGTAATGCAACATATAACTTAAAGCCAGAATGCCTAACCACTGAAGACAGTTGGAAACTTTTTCAGAGGATTTTACAAAGGAAAGCACTTCCTAGAAACTATGCATCCGGTAAGCATTCAAAAAGATTAATAACGATTATGAAAGCCCCAAATAAATATCTCTCTTCTTCTTTTTTTTGTTTTTTTCCCTCTCGACAATAATATCTCTTTGTTATGTCTAATTACGCTATAGCTTAGTTTTATAGCCTAAACATAGAATAATTTGACCTTGGGCAGAATAAGTTAACAAACTATAATATTTCTCTATCATGTCAGTATCTTGGTTTTATAGCCTACATGTAGAATAATTTAACACAGTGATGATGTTGCGCAGTTATTAAGATTGATGGCAAAATGGAAGAGATGGGTAAGAAAATGATAAAACATTGTGGAGGACTACCATTGGCTCTCAACGTGTTGGGAGGTATGTTGGCTGAAAAATACACACTGCATGATTGGATAAGACTATATGAGAATATTGGATCTCATATCAATGCCGACAAGATTAACTATGTATTATCTCTGAGCTTTGAAGAGTTACCTAATTATTTGAAGCGTTGTTTCCTCTACCTGGCCCATTTTCCAGAAGATCATAATATAAACGTAGAGGATTTGTCTTATTACTGGGCTGCAGATGGTATATTTGAGCCTAGGCATTATTATGGAGAGACCATTCGAGATATTGGAGATCCCTACATAGAAGAGTTGGTGAAGAGAAATATGGTTATTTCCAAAAGAAACGTTACGACTTTGAGATCTGAAACTTGTCATTTGCATGACATGATGAGAAAAATTTGTTTGTTGAAAGCCAAAGAAGAGAACTTCCTAGAAATAGCCGGTACATGCCCTTCAACCACAAACTTTCAATCTCGGAGATTTGTCTCACAGTATCCTGCTACATTAGATGTTGAGAGAGATATAAACAACCCAAAACTTCGATCTCTCATGGTTGTTCAAGTGAAAGATTTATTTGGAGAAAAATGGAAGCTGTCAGGTTCAAGCTTTAAAAGATTAGAACTTTTGAGGGTGTTAGATCTCTTTAATGCCGTATTTGAAGGAGGGAAGTTACCTTCTGGCATTGGAAACCTCATCCACTTAAGATACTTGAGCTTAAAAGATGCTAATGTATCTCATCTACCTGCTTCTTTAGGAAACCTATTGTTGCTTATCTATCTAAATATGGATATAGCATATTGGGGATCTATATTTGTGCCCAATGTCTTGATGGGGATGCAAGAATTGAGATACCTTGCATTACCAAGACGTATGGATAAGGAGGCAAAGTTGGAATTGAGTAATCTAGTAAACTTGGAGACCTTGAAGAATTTCTCATCACAGAATACCAACATCGAAGATCTCAGTAGTATGGTTAGGTTGAGGACTCTGGGCATCAAATTAAATGAAGAGACGAGTATAGAAACTCTATCTGCATCAATAGGTGGACTGAGACACTTTGAAGATCTTGATATATATGGTCGCAGGTCTAATAGGAATCTAGAAGAGAGAATTGTGTTGAATTTCATTCATCTCAAACGTCTGAGTTTGTTTATGTACATCCCAAAGCTTCCTAATGAACAATACTTTCCTTCTAACCTTATGATCTTAGAACTATGGGACTGTGATTTGGAGGAGGATCCAATGCCGATTTTAGAGAAATTGCTTCAACTGAAAGAGGTTTATTTACAGTGGAATTCATTTAGTAGGAGGAGAATGGTTTGCTCAAGCGGTGGGTTTCCTCAGTTGCAGAAGCTATGGTTTGGTTTACTAGAGGAATGGGAAGAGTGGATAGTAGAAGAAGGCTCCATGCCCCTTCTTCATACTCTTGTTATCAGTCATTGTAAGAAGTTAAAGGAACTTCCGGATGGGCTGCGATTTATCACTTCCTTGAAAGAAGTGCAAATCTACACAACTGATTTGGAATTTAAGGAGAAATTGTCGAGAGGAGGAGTAGAGTTCTACAAAGTTCAAATCGAATTGGAGGAATAATCTGATTCTGATTAGACAACCAGGTAATATATACTTTTTCCATAGAAAAACAATTGCATAGTCATAGATGGAGAGAGAATGAGACTTTATTGTTTGATGCAAAACAAATTTGATTTTCTACTTTTTAAATTCAGTATTTTTTTTTCAAGGCCAATTCCTTCTGAAGCGAATATCTCCTCCGCTGGGTTGTGAGAGTAATAATCTCTTCCTTATAATAATATATAATAATCTGTTTAGCTTTTATTTTTATGTGTGTTTGGTTCCCAATCAAATGTTTGCCTTCTGTTCAACTATACCATTCAGAAGAACATAATTAAGCAATTGCTTGGCTTTGTTTTTTTTGTTGTTGTTGGTGTTTTAAATATAATAATCCAAGGTTTGTCTCAGGCAATAATTGTTAAAACGAATTTGTTGTTCAGTTTAATTTCGGTATGAAACTTTCCTTTGTTCATCTCTTGTCAATGATACGTGATACCCTAGAGACTAATTATATCGCCTTGATTGATTTGAATCATCAAATCCTTAATGATTTGTTTAGACCTAATGAAAAAAATATGATTTTCTAATTCGTCTACCTTCAATATTTCCAACAGGAAAATGATATTTTAATTGTCTTAAGTTTCTGTAAGAGTTCGACTTAGAAATGTAGAGGACCTTACCTTGGATACAATTATTGCTTATGTTCAAACTCGCTGTGGGAAAAATTGGTAAGGATGATGCAACTGAGAGTGGTATTATGTTTAGAGCTTTAGAGGACATACTCTTGAATTACTCATGTCCATATCCATGTCCATACATATGGTATTCAGTAGTCTTTCTTTAATACGACACCTCCTTTTGAAAACACTGTAAAGCTCTTTCTCCAAGATTTACGGAAGTATGAATTCATTCAAATCAGTAATTGGTCACAAAATTCCACGAGCAAATCATGCTGGATTTATGAAATTTATGGTCCCAATTATATATACCGAACGTTAATTTGATGCTTTGTCTCTTGTAAGATTTTGGAAATTCTAGGCCATAGTAGATTAGGTTTCGGAAACATAAAGTCTTCCTTTGAAAATATGTTAACTAGAGTATTCTGCTTGACTACAGAAGTATTGGCGATTTCGATCCTATCTCTCACTTGAAGAAAGATGTCTAACCACGAGCCATCGTCAGGTCTACCAAGCCCCCTAGCTCTTTATTGTTTGAAAATTCAAGAGAAGGTCACGACGAGACAAGCCGTGCCGTTTATATTATATATTTCAAGTAACTTAGCCCACAACTTTACACTCTGGCCAAAACAGATAAGAAACCATTAAAAAAACAGAGACTCGTTTCTCATCCTGCAGAAACCCAATATAAGATATCTTCAAGCATAGACATTGATTGAAAGTAAAGTCTTTTTTTATCTTTTCGATGTTATTTCTAGAAATTATAAGTAAAAAAATTCATCAATTCAGCATATGATCTGAAAGTCTGAAATGTGTTAACCACCATAACCTTTGTATCGTAATTTAATTCCTAATCACAGATTAAATGCATATCACAATTGGCATATAATGTTAAATTATCCCCTTTATATAGCGGTTATATCAAATTGAACAAATACCACAAGACCTGATCATTACAATCACACAGTTACTAAGAAGTAAGCCATGTTATTGAAATGCTATTCATTAACTTTAACTTGAAGCAAAAATATTAAGACAGAACTAAAAATGATGTCCTTAAATAAAAACCTCCAATATCAAAGAGTGAATAAAAAGGAAGAACATTTGCAACAACCAACCTATAACACCATCTTCTTGACGTCTTAAGCTTGATCTTCAGCATCAGTGATAACCTTGGTAGCAGTAACTTGCTTACTAGCCAAGATATCAGTGAACTCTTGGTATGGCGATTTCACAAATCTTGTTTCTTTCCTAAACTGTGGTGTAAGGAACCCATATGTCTTCTGTAGACGATCAAATGTAGCCTGCATCGTAACATCAAATCCAGAATCAATTAATCATTCACAGATAATGAAGCAACAACATGCATCAAAGATCATCAAAAAGATCTATGCTCAGCTACAAATTGCAATTGACTACACTTTCACAGTCCAAATAGATAATGAAACTAATCTAAAGTCATTAACTATCAAAGAACTATAAATTGAGGTAAATTAAGAACCACAGAGACACATTGTGTACAATTTATCACATCATCCTCACAGAAACAACTAAGCAAATGTGAACTAAATCACTACTAAGTTATAATCAATCTGAGCAAAAGAGTTGATCTATGATTTGGTATTCCTTTATAGGAAGAGATTGAAGATAGATCTGCTCTAGCTGTTTGTTGATGTTGTAAACCCTAGCAGATTCACAAGTTTGGTTTATGTAGATGGGTGTACGATTAGGTTTTTAAAAACTTAGTTATGGGCTTGTGGGCCGAAAGTCTATGTAATAGTTGGGATGCAAAGCAAGAAGCCCAACCCAACTTTGTAAAGCTTCTACACACCTAAAAGAAGCTGATTCTAAACCGCAGTTGTAAGAAAATCGATTTTCTTAATTAGACTATCTCTCCAGTGCTTTAAATTCTACTTTTGTTTTTTCATTTTGAAGATGAAAATAAAAAACTTTCGTCTATGGTATTTTATTGTTATTCTTAAAATGGAGTAATAAATAGTGTTTCTTCATGTTTGAAGAAATATTATTCACATTTTAATATTTTGAAGCTGAACTTTTTTATTTACAAAATGATATTTCAAATGTTAAGAAGTTTTTATTTTATATCTAAAAAAATTATATTACACCAAATAAATTATTTTAACAAGTTCTTTTAACACGATCATAATATATAGCATAATACTTTTCAAAAATATAAAATGTGAAAGGTTGACGAATAATACTCTTAATGGTAAAAATAGCAGAAAGACATTTTCAAAAGTAAAAAATGGTATACCACTAAATCACATAGGTTCTTCCATTAAAGGGTATGTAATGCTTAAAAATGTCCTTATTTATCATAAAGTATATGAAATATAGATTAACATTTTACGTATAAATTTAATACTGATCTTTATTTGTTTTTAGGTTTTTAATGATGACTTGTTGCATTTCTTAGAAAATTGTATATCTATTTGAAATTAATTGTTGAAACTTTCTATATGATTTAAATTACAAAAAGCCATCAAAAAACTTTTTACCGCTTCGACAAAAAGAAAAACCAAATTCTTCGTAAACTGAATAAAACCCTAACTTAATTATATCAAATTTTACTACAATCAGCAGTATTAAGCTAGGAATAAATTCATTTTGTAAGGATAGTTACTTTAGTTAATTATATGTTATTGGGTATTGAAACTTACATCTAACTAGTGAGATTTCTGTTATCAACATTTGGCTGTAGTGAATCTTGAAGTTTAATTTGATGAGTAAAACTGCACAATACATTTAAATTTTGAGTAATGAAGGCGTACATAGAAAATGAAAAAAATAAAATAAAATATTTTGATGTTTTAATGTTAGTAGAGTTTGTTTAGATATTTATTGAGTAATTTGTCGACGATAACTTGATCAGCTCTTTCAGTTAGAGGATAACAATCCCAAAATATGTAGGTCGAAGAATTTGAACACGTATATGGGAATTTATAAATAGGATACCACAACATCATCTATCATCTATCAGCTACTTCGAAATCTGAAACAAATTAAGATAATTTAAATATTATTATCTTTGGAATAGATAATATACTTGAAAAAAATAGATAGATTTGTAGAAAAACTCACCATATAGAGGATAATATCATCTAACTCTTTATCTAAAGTATCCAAAGCATTGAATTGTTTTGTCATATTATTTAAAGGTTGAACACATCCTCTTGTAAATAAACCTCCAAAAACCATTCACTGAATTGGAACACAACCAATATGAACTGCACTAAACACACCAATTTTCTGTTTTACAAGCTTATGTAATTCCTAAATATTATATAGAACATAAATTAATTTTTGGATATAGTTATACTATTTATATATAACAATCCAAATATAGCACTTACTTTCACAAATTTGACAGCATAGTCAGCTAAAAAATTGGCATACGAGGTACGATCGTACCTAAGTGATCGAGCGAAATAAGTTTGAGCATGGTCATTGCTACTAGACACCACAAGAAAGAAATTATTTTGCAAGATAAATTTGACTCTTTCTTCTCCAAAATGTTGCTTGATCTTTGATATATATTTTTTGAAATATATGAGATCCCACACATATATCACTGACTACATAAAAACGATAGAAAATATATCACACTTATAACACGAAGCTAATGTCAATGATAGAAAATATACAATAAAATATCATCATTTTAGCCGTTAATGGATCGTAACCAGTTTCTCCATATGCAAATGTTACGCCTTTAAAAAGATTTTTAGTTTTTAAATTTGGACTCAAATAAGCTGGCAATGTTTTAGCCAATCCCAACTTTTCTGCTGAAATAAAATTGTTTAAAACAAATGTATCATGATACAAAAGTAGCTACGATATTTAATCTAAACAAATGTAAAAATAATTCAAACAATTACCAATGAGATTAGAGGAACCTCTTCCATCAAAAAATCTTCCAATAGCAAAACCGTCGGGAAAATTTTTACCATAAGGAGGAAAATTACACTTTAGAAGAGTGGAGATATTATTATCATTATCCGGGTCCATTATTGAATCCCCAATAACTATTAGCGCGGGGATTATTATGTTTTTCCTTGTATCGTTTCATTTGTTTCGACGACTATTAATATGAAAGCCAGACATAACATTTGGAGTTTCATTTTCTTATTTGATTTGTTTACTTTTCTGTTTGAGCTTTCTTGTGTGTTAACACATCCAAAAGACATACATTCAAATATATATGGTTTCGATTTGTTGGAGTTCTAAAAATATCTCTTTCGAACGACAGTTGTTCAGTTTTATTCTCTCTAATTAGTTATATACATTTGATATTGGTTGGAATGACACAAATTTTATTGTTATTTTCCCTACCAAAAATATTTTTATTTAGTTTAGTTTTCACAACTCGATTATACTATATTTGGGTTTTAGACCAAATTAATAAATGTAACTACAATTTATTAAAACACAAAAATAACACGCCAAACTATAACATGATTCCTTATAGTATTGCTGGTATTTAAAATAAGATATTTGAAATCTTCATATACTTGAATTTTATCATAAGCATTCATCATATACTTGGATTTTATCATACACTATGCGGTAAAATGAACGTTATCTAAAATAGAAAATAATAATAGTAATAGTAATAATAATAATAAAATAATAATAAAAATAAAAATGTATATATATATATATATCATAATTTTGATGTTTTTTTTGATAAATACTAATGTAGTTTAATAGTAAGAGGTTTAGAGAATTTGATTATGCAATCCCATCTATATCTTCCTCCTTGTGAATTTGATTGGTTTACAGTGGCTACGAGGACAAGCCTCTCTGAATTACATGGAATGAAGTGGTGTGGTAACGAGGTAGTGGGTGTTACTCTCTTAGTAGGCTCAATAAGTTGGCGCTTTTACGCTTTTGCTCTTATAGTCGATTCTCTTGTTGTGAAAGTTATACTAGTTGGTGCTTCATTCATGGACATTCGGTCACCAAGTGTGTTCTCCGATTCCGTAGCCATGCTTTCACTTCTCAACTCTAAGAATGTCTCCATCACTAGATTATTTGATTATGTATTGTCATTTATCTCTTCTTCCGTATGAATTTGATTGGTTTATAGTGACTGTGAGAACAAGCCTCTCTGAATTACATGGAATGAAGAGGTGCGGTAACGAGATAGTAAGTGTTACTCTTTTCGTAGGCTCAATAAGCTGGTGCTTTGACGCTTTTTCTCTTATAATTGATTCTTTTGTCGTGAAAGCTCCACTAGTTGGTGCTTCATTCATAAACATCCGGTCACCAAGTGTGATCTCCAATTTCGTAGGCATCTCTCACTTCTCAACTCTAAAATGTCTCATATGTTTTCCGCTTGGCTATTGTATCAGCAGTTATTTTGGTTATGTTATTTTTTTTTGTTGAACACTTCCTCCATTCCTGGAGTTTGAACTATCTATAAAATAGGTTTGATCCAAAAAAAAACTATTTTTATTAGGTTTGGATACCAAATACTGGTGAGATATAGTGTTATGTCCATCCACATTATCAAATCTCCTACCTTAGTCACGTTTAGAGTAGGTACATCGTCGCTAGCCATCCTACAACATATGTGCGATCAGAAAATTTAGAATATGTGCATGTGTCATGTAGGTGTAGTTATGTCTATGAAAGCTTTCTTCAAGAGGTACGCATTATGTGTCCCACAATTTTTCTGCACATGAAAAAACGCTTTGTGGATTACTAAGCTTGCCTGGTTGACTATATGCACGAGATTCCTTTCCATTATGTCCTACATCGACACGAGATCCGGTCATGCTACGATTAGTAAATACCTAGTTATAACTAAAAATTATCCCTAACATATATATATGCAAAATATTTAACATATTAATATTGAGGCTTTAGCAAGATTTAAGAATAGATTATAAAATCTTTAAATATATAGAATTTTAGAACATATTAAGTTAGTAAAGTAATATCATTACATAATTTGGTTAATTATGTGTAACTATTTGATATTGAATCTTTCTCGTTTTGTTGCATGTAACTATTGGAAATTTAAGTTTTATCATTTTATGAGTAAAAAATGCATAATACATTGCAAAACTGAGTCAATGCATACATAAAAGAATAAGAAAGAGAAATACATTATGAAATACAAAAATGTAGCTATGTTTTATTTAGATATTTAACGTTAGAAGAATTTGCTAAAATATTTGTCGAATAATTTGTCAACGATAACTTGATAAAATCTTTCAGTTGAATGATAGCTATCCCAAAATATATATGCCACAAAATTTGAACGAATAAATGGATTCAGTGAGTTACACAAGTAAGTTATCGCAAAATCTTTTACCACAACATCCTTTATTAGCTACCTCAAAATCTGAAACATAATTAAAAAGTTTTAATATTGTTTAGTTTAGATTAGATAATGCAATTGCAAAAATTAAAAACTATATATAAACATATTTGTTAAATAAACTTACCGTATTTTTTAGGTTTTTGAATCAGATCAAAAAGAGTATCATAAACATCAATATAGAGGATAATACCATTCAACTCTTTATCTAAAGAATCCAAAGCTGGAGAAAGTCTTACGTTCAATTGTTTTGCCATTTTATTTAAAGGTTCAACACATTTTCTTGTTATGAAACCTCCAAACACTGATCTTTGAAGTGGAATACAACCAACAGATACTGCACTAAATAATCCAATTTTTTCAAGCTCCAAACTTATGTAATTCTTAAATATTGTATAAAATATATTAGACCTTAGATATAGTAATAGCATTGATTATTTTATATATATAACTACAAATAAAGTATTTACTCTCACGAATTTGACAGTGGAATCAGCCAAAAAATTAGAATACGAGGTCCGATTAAAATATTGCTATTAGACACCACAAGGAATTTTGTTTTTTTCCAAAATTTTGTTTGATCTTTGATATATATTCTTTGAAATATATGAGTTGATCCCACACCAAATTTTTTTGACACGTGTCATTCTAACTAAAAAAAAAGAACAAAGCCAAACATCACCGCTCCGCAACTCTTCTTTGCCTCTTCAATGCTGAGTAAGTTTCAAACGGAGCAAATAGCGGATCAAAGTTCCAAACTTTAAAAATAATCTCAATACAATTCTCTAATCTATATATACTTCATTTTTATGAAAACACAAAAATACTTCTTATTTGATTTTCAAATTAAATTTAAGTATATAGTTGTACCAAGTAATACCAGTACAAATATAAGATTCGAATTCTTCAGTATAAAAATCATTATCATATTTTTTTTTATATCATTTACAGTTACACCTATATGTACTTATATTTCTCAACAGGTACAACAAAATTGTATCCAGTTATATTTCTTTCGGTCAAACTATCTAAGTCTTTGGTCAAATTAGTTGTATATTTGAACCATAAATATCAGATTCGAACTTTGAACGCGCGTTGAAAATTTAAATCATCTGAACTACTATGGTTTTTTTTATATTATTTACAATTACAAATATATAACGCGATTTAGTCGTTAATCGAATTTTATTAAGGGTAAAATCGTAATCTTGAGCATCCTTCGATTTCTAGGTTTCATGCTGGTGATTGCTACTTTACGCCTTGTATTAGTTTTAATACTCTCAATTTGGATTAAACTCTTCTTAATTGTTTCGTAATGATTTTGCCAGTACAAGAGAAGTGGAGTTGCATATTTATTTAATCTTGGCAGTACTCATGGAATGTTGATTAACAAGAAGAAGGTGTTTTTATTGTGGATTTGATATGTTCTTTCTTTTTGATCAACATACCTTATGGTATTGCTCGACCGGTGGGTTGTGATTATTGCAGGTGGATAAAAATGGTTTTTGTTATTTCTTTAGTTATTCACTTAGTATATTATCAGTATATGAAGTATAAAGGCTTGGCTTTGTATTTTCATCTGTAGCTTATTGATTAGTCAACACAATGCTAATATTCATAGATAACGCAGGGCTGGATTTATTGATGAATATGTTTGGCAGTCTTGAGTGGCATGAACCAATCCAATAGTTGGATTCTCTGGGACTATACTTTTTTTCTTTTTCTTATTTATCCATTGAGATGGTTCTATTGAAACATGTCTATTTGATTTCAGTTGCTCCTGAGGAGCCCTTCGCGACCCAGTTGCAACAGTTGCAGGAAATGGGATTCTATGACAGAGCAGAGAACATAAGGGCTTTGCTTGCAACCAATGGGAATGTTAATGCTGCTGTAGAACGACTCTTGGGGAGTATTGGTCAGTAGCACAGGTTCGTGAACTTAACTGAGGTCTCTCCATCTGGCTTCTCGGTTATAGAATAAACACCTTGAAATGTGTTTTCTTCAGTAACGATATTTATGGTATTCTTATAATTATATTTATGATAAGATCATGAACTTGTGGATAGAAAAGGCCAGGATTTATCCCCGGTTGATTTGATCAACGAACAGTCTTTTGCTCAGAGAGTTATGGACCTTGCTGACTACAGGAAGAAGCTCTATGATTATCTTGTTGCTAAGATGAGCGACATTGCCCCTAATTTGGCACCTTTTATTGGAGACATGGTTGGTGCCCGTTTGATTTCACATGCTGGAAGTCTGACTAACCTTGCTAAATGCCTATCTTCCACCCTCCAGATTCCTGGATCCGAGAAGGCTCTTTTCGGGTGTAATATCTGACCCATTCTTTTTAATTTTCACAAGTTTCTTTTAGTCCTGCGTGTGACATGACTGCTGTGGTGTTTCAGGGCGCTTAAAACACGTGGAAATTCACCCCTAGTATGGTTTAATTTTCCATTCATCGTTCATCGGCCGAGCCTCTGCTAAGAACAAGGCCTGTATTGTTCGTTACCTTACAAACAAGTCCTCTAGAGCATCCCGTATGGATTGGTTTGCTGGTAAAAATCTGAAACGCCCTGGAGAAGAGCTTTGGGTTATGAGATATGTTGTAAAGTGTTTAAATTATCTACCCTGATGTCCTATGCAGATGGTGCAACTACTGCCTTTGGTGAGAAGCTTCGCAACAAGTTGAGCAAAGGCTAGAATCTTATGACAAAGGTGTTGCCCCACGCAACAACGTGGATGTAATGAAGGAGGTCACAGAAAATATGCAAAAGAAAGGTATTTATTATAGCTTTTTTTTGGTAAACGAAGTCTTCTTATTGTGGTTGACTCAGTGTTTGATTGGTGTCTTGTTTAGACGAGGAAGGGAAAGAGCAAGTGGAGGCCCCAGTGAAGAAAAGCAAGAAGAAGGAGAAGAAGAAGGTAAAGGGTGAAGAAGAAAAAGAAGAAAAAGAAGAAAAGGTGGTAATGGATGAGGACAAGTCAGAGAAAAAGAAGAAGAAATAGAAGAGGAAGAGGGAGATAGCAGAGGAGAATGAAAAATCAGAGAAGAAGCAGAAAAAGAAGAGTAAAGCTGGAGGAGACGAAGAGACTGATGATGGTCACATCAAGAAGAAGAAGTCTAACGACGAATAGGGATGCAACATGACAATCCTATATTGTATTTTTTGCGCTTGATCTTGGATGTGTTTCGTTTTCTTAGTAGTTTCGGATTATCTTTGTTTTGTTCTGTAAACGATACAACTTAATTTTGGTAACATCATAAGTTTATTATCCATCAGTTTAGGCTTCATGGTTTGCGATTATGTTTCGGAGTTACACTTTACAGGTCCCGCTATCACATGACATCAAGTACAAAGAATTTATTTTCTATTTTGAATTAAAAATAGTTGTTTTCTTCTAATTTGGAAGATATTATTCTATTTGCATTTCAATATGAGCAAGTTTGTATTAAAAAATCTATAAATGATTGAACTATATTTGGACCAACCGAGACATTAAAGTAGACATATATTTACATGACAGATTCTAATTTAAAAATAACAAAAAGATTTTTTTTTATCTATGCTATCAAACTGGTATAAGTGTAAGCCACCACAAACATGGTTTGTTATTAATATATGACGCACTACTTTTTTTCTTTTTCTTTCTTTTCTTTTCTTTTACGTCAGAATAACCATTCATTCAGAAGGGAAAGCTACGCTAGGTAGCCACAATAGTACGGTAGAATTTACAAGTAAAAAGGAAAATTTGTGGGTTCTTGCCTAAGGGACAAGAAAATCAGAAAGAGTATTTGATGTTCTAAGAACATAAGCTAGATGAAAAGAGGGAAATTTCCCTTGAGTGAGACAAAATCTGCAAGTTCAGCATGATAGATTGGCCAATCTTCGGGGGTTCTCCGTGATGGATAATAGATCCTTGCAATCTGTTTCAAAGAAGACACATGATGATTTGATATCGATCATGCATTGCATTGCCCACACTAAGCTCAACAGCTCAGCGTGCGTTACCTATAAGCTCCTTCGAGTGCCTTCCAACCTAACATGTATAGGCTGATTTGAATTTGAAATATCGAAAAGACACCATCCCAATCCACAAGACGCCTCCTTATCTTTCCAAGCTGCATATGTTCGGCGTTTATCATCAGCCGCTAGACCAGAATCAACAAAACATTTGAAATTCCAGCGGGTGGTTCCTCTTGTTCTAGCTTCTCATTTGCTTCAACCCAAGCTTTACTTAAAAAAAAGAAGAAGACATTATTCAATAAAATTATAAATAAGGAAACTAATGACCAACAACATTTTTAATTAAAAAACTAAAATATTTTTTTAAAAATTAATAACACACTCGCGCGTAATGTAGGCTCCGCCTAATAAATTTAAAAGTAGTTTCTTTTCTTATAAGTACAGCAAATGCATCAACGTGTTTTTCTGTGCTCATTTTTATTTATTTTTGTATCTTACATAATTAACAGATAGATAGGTAAAGCATAGGGTCATATAAGAGGAAAAACTCTATTGGGTACGCAAAGCAGTATGGGTCTTCTACCTTTTGGTAGTTTCGCATCATGGATAATATAATGGCTGACAAAACATAGAGCACAGAAATACTTTTGATTTTTATAACGTTAGTTCGGTATTCTGATAAGTTTTGAATTGTTTGATACAAAAAAAAATTGATTATTTGTTTATTAAGTTCGGTTTCCATAAAATTATATATAAAGCTAATGAGAAAATTATATTAGATAACCCGAACAAATTTGTAAACAGGCAAATTTAGTCGAACTGAAGAAATTTTTGTAATCCAAATCACCAATACTTTTTCTAAATTTCAAGGATACCACTTTCATGATATATTTTGTTATAACCTAGAGAATATGCACTATGTAACAAATATGCAAAATTCACAAATAAATAATTTCCTTTTTTATGTAACATTAGTTCCGTGCATAGTTTTAACAATGTTTTAATACGCAATCTGGTGGTGGCCGAACGCGCTGGCTTTATACTATACTATAGTAACTTATGCGGTTTTCAATAATCTAGATGTCTGATAGCGTCCAAACGCGACTTACACGGATCTTAAATGATGAGGATGTTACAGTGGATTTTTCCGCATAAAAAACCCTCGATTTCATGATTTTGATAAAAAAAAAATATAACTCCAAAATTTTATTATTTTGACAGAAAAATATCATTTAACGATTTTTTGTTAAAACTGCGGGTTTATGGTTTCTGACCCAAAAACCGCAATTATGAGATTTTCCAATTTAGGTGGAAACTATACTTTTACATTTTTTGCATTGGGGGAGGACTGAAGTCATTTTGTGATTTTTCCTCCAAAAGCGCAATTTCATATTTTTGAAAAAAAAGATTTTACGGTTTTAATCCATAAACGTAGTTCCACGATTTTATAATTTGGTGGAAAAATAATATTACATATTTTAAATATTTGAGAAAAATATATATTCTGATTTTAAATATATTATATAAGTTTACGGTTTTAAATATTGTTCTTAAAAATATAATTAAAGAATATTAATATATAACAAATTTATATAAGATTTTAAAAATAATGCAGTGGGTATCCAGAACTCAATAGTGTAAACCCATATGAAAACACTATCAGTATGGGTATCCAACCATTTTAAACTCATTTTTTTGTTTCGAAGAGTAGGGTAATGAGTTTGATATTTTTCATGGGATTGGGTACCCACTAGATTTTAACCCATTTTTAACATTCTTATTAAAGGGAAAGAAAAAAAGTTAGTTATATATATTATATGTAAAATAAAAAAAATTATTTACAATATTATTTTGATTTTATTTGTATTAAATTTCAGTTGACAAATAATGTTCAAACACAATATATTTATTCAATTTTACATCCTTTTGAAGTTATGTTTTATTTTATTTTTTGTTTGAAAACATTTCTATATTTAAAAAATACTCTTACTAAAGCTCTTAAATTTTGCTTTTGAAATTTTATTGGTTTTATAAAAACATATATATATTTAAAAATCTTCATCCGCCCACACATTTATCTATATTAGATGCTAGACATTCATTCGTTGTCTAGCGAGCATTTATCATATTTTAAAACTGATTTTTTAAGAAAACATCAAACTACTTTAACCGTTAATTCACTAAAAATGTAATGTTGTAAAATAGAAGAAGTATTATACTGACTACATAGAGCACACACGAAGAAAAAACAATAATTATTTTATTTATGATTTTAGAGATGTATTATTTTGTTTAAAAATTTGGCAATCTCGCAAATGAAATTGAGAAATGTGTTATTATTAACCAATCTCTCGCGTTATGCACATAATTAAAATTTGTGATTAGATCGACTTCTCAGTATTATCATAAAAAATTACTACCTAAATTTTAAATTTGAGAACAATTGAAAAAGGGAAATTTCGTTTTATTAGATTAATAATTTAAAATTTGAGAAAGAGTACTAATCTATTTGTATTAACTATTAATACTTAAAAAGAAAAAGTTACAAAGATGGAAGAAAATATTTGGCTAATATAATTTCAAAATATAGATAAATAAAAGAAAAGGTATTTAATTAATTTAAAACAACTCTATCTTTTCTAATCCAATTATATTTAACTATAATGGTATATCATGTAATTACTACTAGATTCATAACTCGTGCTGCGTCCGGATGTAATATTTTTAAATGTAATTTGTCACAATGTAATTTAAGTACATTATAAATATTTGGTGGTGTTAGATTATATTTTATATAGTTTGTTAGTAGATTGATTATTAATATTAATGATTATATAGATGTTTTAAGTGTTGATTAAGCTTTTTAGAAATCTCTACCAGTGATCGGATGCAATCTCAATTTTGTGTGCATACATAATAACTCCATTTAAATCAAAAAAAAAATTAGCATAAAAATTAAATTTAAAATTATTATTTTAGTCAATATTTATATATAAATTTGAATTTGTTATAATTAGATATGTACTGTAATACATGAAAATTAAGTATGATTATGATAATATATCTTAAGATTTGTAAAATATATGTAAAGGTTTAATAGTAAAAGTGGAATGTATTTATTTGTGGATATAAATTTTTGGAATAATTATATTGAAAATGAAAAATGCTTTAATATAATTATATAACTTTTATGCATAATTCAATAAAATCTTGACTGAAAATACTGTGCTTCTGTTCTTTGTTTAATCTCTGTGGTTGTCCTCTGGTACAAACGAGATTGAAAGGTGGTGCACATATTCAAGGAAAAAACAAGTACAGAGTGAGAAAAGAGTTTGAAAATTTGAGTTTAACTCTAAGGTATTTTGTGCGTGAATCCCATTGTTTTCTCTTAAAACATTATTTATTTGAATGTTCTTGATGATGCAATGAGGTTGAGTGAATTGTGTGAATAGATTAGATATTGTGTGCACTAATTTTTGGTTTTGAGTCGAGTGTGAGAAACAAAGAAGTTGTTGTGCCAACATCACTCAACCAAGAAAAACAATGTAAGACGGTTTTGAGCTTGTCGACTCTGATCGGTCAATCGAAGAAGTTCCCCCGGCTAGTGTTAATTGATCAACATTCATTGATTTATTATTGAACCATGTGTTCTGGGTTGATATGTGTTTGGTTGAAACAAGAAATCAACATGGGTGAGAAGAACAAAATGAGTTTCATGGTTTCTGCTCCATTCTATCTTCCTCGTTATCTTTGCCTAAAGATTTCAGATTTGAGCTATGAAAGATGTTATGAAAACTTGAGAGTATGACCTACTCATGGTATTAAGAACTCTTTCTGGTTCCTTGTGGTTTGATGGGAAATTTCTCTCAAATTTCACTATCGGCAATGTTGTGTTATTCCAATCTGTATGGGAATTGCTCATAAATTTCAAACCATAAATCCAAATTTTGATCTGTTTTTTTTCATGTTTTTTCGTATGGCTGTTGTTGATGTTTCCACAAATTTTCATAATTTGCTGGGTTGGTTCTACGTCTTTGGTCCATTGCATCAAGACAGTACGTCTAAGTGTAAACTACTAGGAACATCTTTTATGAAGCATCAACTTGGTGCTGAGGAGAGAGGATCTGCATGAAGACAATATGTCTAAGATTCCACTGCGACTACAAAGATGAAACACAATGCTTGCAAGTGATAATGAGAGTCTGATCAAGCTAAGATTATGGGTTACACTGGATATGGTTTAGCTTTTAGAGAGTAGATGTTCTGTGTGTGCGGCAAGCATTTCGATTCAGAGATTTCGCTGGAATCATGTGCACAAGTAGAACAAGGTATTGTGAAAAGAAGGATAAGAGATAATGCGTTTGAAACCTCACTTGGCTCTGACATCAACTTGACGCTGTGAAACAAAGGTATGGACATTATCACTCGGTTTGAAGGTAAGTGTGTTCTTCCTACTTTGGTTACACTGTCTAGATAGGTTTTTAATTGAATTATGGCACTAAAGCAGGGGGAGATGGTACATGAGTATGGTCTTTCTAATGCTCAGCTTCGTGAAAGATTCAAGACAGTTTATGTTTATGGGGGACTGTTAGATTCATGGGGAGTTTATGCTTATGTTTGATAAGACTAAGAATTCGAGTTTATCTTGTGATGTACTTGAATCAGTTGCCTCATGCTATAATGATCTACTCTTGGTCGGAGCTTTCTGTTTGTTGTTTTGACAGAGGATGTTTGAAGTGACAAATTCAATCAAAAAGAGGGAGATTGAGAGTGTAAACTCATCTGGTCACGACTTGTGGGAACAAGAAGCATGTTGTCTCTAACGGAAGCAGTACATCAAGTTAATTAGAAGATGACGTGGAGAGAAACCGACGTGGAATTGGCTACCAAAGAGTAATGATGTGGGTTATTTAAAAATGGATAAAGGCTCGAGATGCTGAAGATTGAGTTGCTTTGGAAAGAAAAAAAATTGGAAGATATCGTAAAGATTTAGGAAAGATTTAGGTGTGGCCAAATTTTGTGAGATTAATGTAGAATCAGACTTGATCCTTGATAAATAAGAGTCAGGGTCTGAGTTTTAGGGTTACCTGTTTTCAGAATCGTAATAGTTGAGTTGAGTTTTACGAATTTAAGAGAGTTATGATACTCTTGTACGGGATTAGAGATCATAGGTCTAGATTAAAAGGGTAGTTCTTAGGGCTTGTAAAACCATTAAAAAGTATTTACTTTTTGAGAGATTTCTAATAAAATGGAATCTCTGTCCGCATTACATAGAACAGTAGATTTAGGTCGAGTGTCCGACACTCGGAAGTGGTTAGAAAATTGGGTAAATGATACGTGGATGGTGTGTGCTTGTGATAACATATTTTAGGTTCAATTGGGTAAATGATACGTGGATGGTGTGCTTGTGATAACATATTTTAGGTTCAATGTTCTGTGTCAGAGAAAAAGTGTGACATTTAATTGACCATAATTTATGCCTCAGCATGATGCAGAGAGGATGTGCCAGAGTCTAAAACATGTTGCTGGTTTGTAATTTGTATCAGCATCAGGTTTATCCGTTTATGTTTACTGGTTTGACTGATGATCCTCAGTCGATATCAACTTTTTCATTTTTGCGATCAACTTCTATTTAATACTGTCTTTGAGCACTAAATATAAAGCTCACTAATTGATGCTTCTTCGTTCTTTTTGATCATCTCCTTCTTCGTGCATCTTTATTTATCCTTCGATACACTTTCCTTCCTTTTCTAAGGGTGGAGTATTTAACTAGAAAATGGGTGGATGAAAAGTAGTTGTTATTTATCAAAATAATAATAAAGTAGCTGTCGTTTCAAGAAATTCGATCACTTGAGTTGAAAAGTGTAAATGAAAGATTTAAAGCATGATTACGTGGGGTTTCTCACCAAGTCTCTTAAAAATTATAAAAAAAAAATATTAATAAGATATTATATATTTTTTAAAAAAGTGACTATCCATATATAAGTTTTTTATAAAAATAATTTATTAATAATGGGTGGATCGAGTCCTGACAGTAAAAACTTTTCCTGGATTGGTGCTATTTATTACTTGAAAAGAATAAAAAAGATGATTTATAGGAGATGAATTATCTTATAAAGATCATTTCTGTCTTTCCTTTAAGATCTCGCATAGTAAATACGCAAAGAAAATATGAATCGAAAAAAAAACATACAACATAGTTTGATTAAAGATTCCTCATCGCCAATTTTAAGATAAAAAGTAAAGTAAGTTGTCGTTTTTATCAAAAAAATACATAATAGTAATTTGTCTGTTTAAAGAAAACCCACCACTTGGAGTTGAAAAGTGACTTATAGCTATGATTTTTCCCCACTTGGAATTTTTTGTCGAGAGTTGAAAAGTCCGAACCAGAGACTTTGGTCGACGAGAGGAGATTTCGGAGTTTGGTCTAAGAGGAGACTGCAAATATCACAAGCACTTCTCTTCTTCCTAATCCCTAAAGTTCGACGAGAGAAGAGTTTCTTGGCGCCATCAAGAGGTTAGTCTTTTTTTCCTTTAATGTTACTTGTTTTCTTCTTTTTTTTTTTCTTAGAAAATTTCTTTGTTTACTCTGAACGAGATCTCCATTTTTTCTCTAAATCTATCAAGTACTGACAGTGAAATTTGTTCCTGGATTGGTGTTATTAATTACTTGAAAAGAATAAAGATGACTAATAGCAGCTTGACTAGATTTCCCCGTAAACATCATCATGTTATCTCGCCCTTGATATGTGATATCATTATCATACTTCCAAGGTCGACCAAGTAAAATATGACAAACATCTATATCAAGAACGTCATAAAGTACCTCTTCCACGTAGTGCTTCCTGATAGAGGTACTCTAGATGTCAATGTTACACGAACTTGGGGACCCTTGTTTACCCCACCTAAGGCGTAAGGCTTCTCATTTGGGTTTGTATAGGTAGCTTAAGATAGTCGACCAACTTCTGAGAAACCAGATTTTCTGCACTGCCATTATCCACAATCAAGTTACACACTTTTTTGTGAATGGGGCATGAAGTATTTTTGGAACAAATTCTTTCGATGCTCTTCCTTGGATGACAACAAGATTCTTTGAACCACAATATTACCCTCTCAGACGAATTCTCCTCAGAAAACTCAACCCATGCATACTGATCATCCTCTACAAATTCATCCTTTTCTTCTACTCTAACAAATGTTTGATTTCTGATCTTGTCCCTATAACAGAAACACTTGACAATAGATGGATTTAAGTATGATTACTCTGTGTTTTGATGGGTGCTTTACCTTGTTGAGTATTATTAGATCTACCATCACCCTTGTTTCCGGGTTTGGGATTTTTGTTTATCACAATCTTTTCTTCATCTTCAATTTCTTCCAAATTGTTTTAAAGTGCATATCTCCAGACCAATAGGTGAATTCTCAATTAGCTCATCCTTCAAAGCTATACTAGAAGCCTCTTCCACATGCCATATAGTTTGTAAACACATCTTCTCCTATATAGAACCATACAAACAAACTGATGTACCTAGCCACTTTCTGACTCTTTGTTGCTCCAAGATCATTGCGTTCAGATAAATGCAGAAACTCAACCATGTATTCTATCACAGTGCTCTTTCCTTGAACAGATTCAATGTACATCGTGTAGAGAATCTACCCATAGTCTTCTGGCAAAAATTGATCCAACATCAACTGCTTCATTTGTCGCCAAGTTCTGACTAGACCCTTCCTTTTCCCCTACCTCTGAATAACAAGTTTATCCCACCACAATGCATCAGTCTTCTTTAGCCTGATTGCTACCATCTTCACGTGTTTATTCTCAAGGATACTCATGACGTCAAAGAATCTGTCAACGTCGATATGCCAATCCATAAACTCCTCCACTCCTATAGTTCCATTGAATAATTGAATATTATTCTTCACCCGATAATCATGATTATTCAGTTGATTCCCTTCATTAACTATTTTTTCATCCACGAGTTCTTCTTAATCGGAACTCCAACTTTCACCAATAACAACACGGTTATTTCCTCCTTGTGGAACCCTAATTGGTCCGCCTCTCCTATCCATTTTCTATTTTCTGTTATTGTTAGCATTGATAGTTGCTAAATTTTCTATCTGATTAGTCAAAACAGTTAGGCTATGGTAATATCCGCAAAAAATCCCTGAAAATCTACTCTTTGTAACGGTTGATCTCCCTTGGCTGATGAAACTTTCAAAAGAGACAGGAGAAAGCATGCTCTGATACCATCTGAGGCAGTTGGGATCCCTAGGTTTAGCGCTTGCTAAACCTAGATCAAAATTCAAGTTCACAAGTGATAAACTTGAAAGATAGAACTTCGAAATCCACCAGAAACTCTAGAATCCATTAGAAAAGAGAAAACTCTGATTTAATTAAGAAATTAGTTATCAGGATGTCTTTTACAAAACAAATAGGACCTCTAATCGATAAATCCCAATTAGAAAAGGGAAACGAATTTAAAATAAATGAAATTCATAAAAGTAAAAAACTTATGAAAAAATGAAAAACACCCAAAAAGCCAAGAAGGAAAATTTAGAAAAAAAAAAGAAAAGGAAAACACTCAAATGAATTTTAATTTCCTACATCAATATCTAACAAAAAAATAAATATATACATACATAATAATATCTTCAATACCCCCCTCCTCCCACACTACTTTCCCTAAATTCGTTGCAAAAGTCGTAGTATCGTCTTTTAAGCAGGCTAAAATTGGACTTAAAGCTATAGATTGTATTTTCATCGGCTATACACACGATAGTAGTACTTATCAAATTATATTCCATAAATCAGATATACCAGGATATCTATGTAAGTATAATTATGGAATCAAAAATGCATCTTTCTTTGAACACCTCAACAAATGAGGAAAGCAATTCTACTACTTCAGTAAATGAAACAATAAGAGGCTAAAGATGAACTTCGACATAGTAAAAGATGACGAGTTTTATGGTCTTTCTCTTAGAGAATAAACTGAGAACGTTAATTGAAACCATGTCTACACCAGATGCATCTTCATGGAAGAAAATTGTCAATACTAAGATTAACTACATTATGCAAAATCATACATAGGAAATAATCGATCTACCTCAAGGGTTGAAAGCACTAGGGTGTAAATGAATTTAAAAAGAAAAAGAAAATTGAAATTGATGGTTCAATTGATAAATACATGGCTAGACTTGTGGTGCAAGATTTCCAGCAAAAAGAAGGCCATAATTTCTTTGACAATTATTCTTTGGTGACAAGAATAACTTCCATCATAATGCTGATAGGATTCACATCATTAATTGACCTAGAAATCCATCAAACAAATGTTAAAATTTATTTTCTAAATGGTGTTTTAGAAAAAGAGATTTACATGAAACAACCTGAAGGTTTTGTCGTCCTAGGACAACAACACAAAATATGTAGACTTGTGAAGTCACTATATAGACTTAAACAACGTCCAACACAGAGGCATGAAAAATATTACACTGTAATGATGTCAAATGGCTTTGGCATTAATGAATGTGATAAGTGCATTTACTTAAAAAAAATACTTTGTTTTGCTCTGTTTGTACTTGGATGATATGCTCATTATTGGGTAATAACATTAAAAAGATAATCTCGCAAACTAAGAACTTAGATGATACATTTTTAAACAATTACAAATCTGACGGCTGAGAAAGGTCAATTCATATTTCAGATATGCATTACCACTTAGTGGTCATGTTTTTAGATCGTTATTGCCACTTAGTGGTCAGATTTGAAACTATTCAAAAATGTGTCGTCTAATGAACGGAACCCTAAAATTGTTGTTGTTACTGTTTCTCCATTATAAGTACCAAAGTTAAAATTGGCCATTTTTCAGATTTTCACATACTTATCTATTAGTTTACAATCTCCCAAAGTCTCGATGTGAGATAAATACAATAGTAACAATCTAGACAATCAGAAGTCGTGTAAAAAGGTTCACATTTGTTAGGCAGTAAATGTTTTGTCAAACTTGCCAAGACTATAATGTGGATAGTGTTATGTCTGCCAAAATAGTAACTTTATTTCTGAAATTTTATGAATCTAAATTTTTTATTTTAACTTATAGAGTTTTTAAAGAGTAAGAACTTTAATCTTTTTCAGATTTTTATTTGTGAATCCAAAATTTATTAAGTTTATTTTTTAAGTTTTTAATTTTTTAATTATTTTAGATTTTCTACAATTTTTTAGAGTTTTATTTCTTTTTTCTTGAATTTTAAGAAATATTATTTTTAGGGTAATTTTATTTAATTAAAAGATTAACGGAGGTTACTGTCAATTCGTGGGTGTTAAATGAATAAAATTTAAAATTTTGTTTATTATAGCAGAATAAAAAAAGTTTATGTGTTTTCTTTGAGTAACTAAAAAGTTCATGTTTTTTTGTAGAAATCGATAAATAATTACTGTAATTTTCTGGAATTTTTTCAATATTTAAATGAGTTTTATAATGAGCATTCATATAATATTTGTAACACGCATACTTCGTTTCTTTTTATTATTTTGGATTTTGTTATAGTTTTTTTATATGAAAAAAAATCACAATAAATTTTAAAAATATATAAACTGTGATATTGACTCGTTGCAATTATAACATGTTCTTCAATAGTACCTTGATTCTTTTTTCATACTACTTAAGCAGGAGGCATTATCGCCATGGAACTTGTGTCGCTTGGAATTGACAAGCTTTGGGATAGACTGAGCCAAGAATACGAGCTATTTCAAGGAGTGGAAGATCAAGTAACTGAACTAAAAAGTAATCTAAACTCTTTAAAGTCGTTTTTGAAAGATGCAGATGTCAAGAAACATACAAGTGAGAGAGTACGAAACTGTGTGAAAGAGATCAAGGAAATTGTATATGACGCGGAGGATATAACTGAAACGTTTATCCTCAAGGAAGAAGTCAGAAAAAAAAGGGGCATCATGAAGCGTATTGGAAGATTTCCTTTTACTATAGTTGATCGCAGGGAACTTGCGTCCAATATTGGAGGCATAAGTAAGAGGATCTCCAAGGTGAATCAAGATATGCAGAATTTTGGAGTACAACAAATCATGATCGCTGATGGCAGTCGGTCTTCATATCCACTACAAGACAGACAGATGGAGATGCGACAAGAATTTCCTAGGGACTCCGAAAGTAATCTTGTGGGGCTGGAAGAAAATGTTAAGAAATTGGTTGGATATTTGGTGGAGGAAGATGACATTCGGATTGTTTCTGTAACTGGGATGGGTGGTCTCGGTAAAACCACACTTGCTAGACAAGCTTTTAATCATGAGATGGTTAAAAATAAGTTTGATAGACTTGCATGGGTGTGTGTTTCACAAGAGTTTACCCGAATATTTGTTTGGCAAACGATACTGCAGAATCTTGCATCTAAAGAAAAGATAGATGAAATCCTGAAGATGTTTCGATTGTTGGAAACATCTAAAGAAAAGAAAGATGAAATCCTGAAGATGATAGAAGCTAAGCTCCAGGATGAACTCTTTCGATTGTTGGAAACATCTAAATCATTAATTGTCCTTGATGACATATGGAAAGAGGAAGATTGGGACCGAATCAAGCCAATATTTCCACCGAATAAAGGTGACCTCCTATTGTGCGTAATAAAAGAAAGATGAAAATAACTCATACTTATTATGCTCTGTGTTTGGTTGTTATGAAACGAGTAAATATTTTGCAGGGTGGAAGGTGCTACTTACTTCTAGAAATGAGAGTGTCGCAATGCATAGAGATACAACATATATTAACTTTAAACCAGAATGCTTAACTATTCCAGAAAGTTGGACGCTTTTCCAAAGAATAGCAATGCCAAGGAAAGATGCATTTGGTAAGCATTCAGTGATATGTTTTTTGGGATGATCCCAGGAAAATCTTCATAGCTAATAACTTATTGTAATATATCATTATCACATCCTATTGACCTGTATATTTGTTTTATTGTCCAAATAAAGTATTATTTGTTTGTTTTATTATGTTTTGCAGAATCTAAGGTTGATGAGGAAATGGAAGAGATGGGTAAGAAAATGATCGTACATTGTCGAGGACTACCATTGGCTGTCAAAGTGTTAGGAGGTATGTTGGCTAAACAATACACACTTCATGATTGGAAAAGACTATCTGAAAATATTGCATCTCATATCGTGGGAGGAACCAACTTCAGTGACGGTAACAACAATGCGGCTTACAATGTATTGTCTCTGAGCTTTGAAGAGTTGCCTAGTTATTTGAAGCATTGTTTCCTCTACCTGGCCCATTTTCCAGAAGATCATAAGATAAATGTAGAGGATTTGTCTTATTACTGGGCCGCAGATGGAATAGTCAAACCTAGGCATTACGATGGAGAGACCATTCGAGATGTTGGAAATAGCTACATAGAAGAGTTGGTGAGGAGAAATATGGTTATTTCTAAAAGAGACGTTAAGACTTTGAGATTTGAAACTTGTCATTTGCATGACATGATGAGAGAAGTTTGTTTACTAAAAGCCACAGAAGAGAACTTCCTACAAGTAGCTAGTACCCACCCTTCAACCACAAACTTTCAATCTTCATGTACATCTCGCAGATTTGTCTCACATAATCCTACTAGATTACATGTTGAGAGAGATATAAACAATCCAAAACTTCGATCTCTCATGGTTGTTCCAGTGAATGATTTATGGTGGAAGTTATCATGTTCAAGCTTTAAAAGGTTAGAACTTTTGAGGGTGTTAGATATGTATCAAGCCAAGTTTAGAGGAGGGAAGTTACCTTCTGGCATTGGAAAACTCATCCACTTAAGATACTTGAGCTTAAAATTTACTAATGCATATCATCTACCTGCTTCTCTAGGAAATCTATTGTTGCTCATCTATCTAAATATAGATGTACCATATAGTGGATTTATATTTGTGCCCAATGTCTTGATGGGAATGCAAGAATTGAGATACCTTGCATTACCAGATAGTATGCATCAGAAGACAAAGTTGGAATTGAGTAATCTAGTAAACTTGGAGACCTTAAAGAATTTCTCATCAGAAAATAGTAGTGTCGAGGATCTCTGCGGTATGGTTAGGTTGAGGAGTCTCAGCATCAAATTAACTGATCAGACGAGTATAGAAACTCTATCTACATCAATAGGTGGACTGAGACACCTTGAAGATCTTGAAATAGAAGCTGTTTATGCATCAATAGATGGACTGAGAATAAGAGATCGCAGTTCTAAGAGGAATCTAGAAGAGGGAATTGAATTGGATTTCAATAATCTCAAACGTCTGAGTTTGTTTATGTATATGCCAAAGCTTCGTAATGAACAACACTTTCCTTCTAACCTTACAATCTTACAGCTAGGGTACTGTGATTTGGAGGAGGATCCAATGCCGATTTTAGAGAAATTGCTTCAATTGAAAGAGGTTTATTTACAGCAGAAATCATTCAGTGGGAAGAGAATGGTTTGCTCAGGCGGGGGGTTTCCTCAGTTGCAGAAGCTATACCTACGTAAACTAAAGGAATGGGAAGAGTGGAAAGTAGAAGAAGCCGCCATGCCCCTTCTTCATACTCTCACGATCTATACTTGTAAGAAGTTAAAGGAGCTTCCTGATGGGCTGAGATTTATCACTTCCTTGAAAGAACTGCAAATCTTGGGAGCTCCTTTGGAATTTAAGGAGAAATTGTCGAGAGGAGGAGAAGACTTCTACAAAGTTCAACACATTTCTCTATTTCGATTAGACACATGTGAAAGGGAGTTAAAGAAGAAATTGTGGATAGGAATGAAAAGATTACACAGTTCAACAAAATCCTCTTCTTGGAAGATTGCAAATAGAATTGCATTCCGATTAAAAAACCAGGTACTATATACTTTCCCCACAGAAAGAAAATGAGGATTGCTCGATTTCATTGTTGGTTGATGCAAAATAAAATTTGATTTTCTACTTAGTCTTTGGTAATTAACTTCAATATATATTTGTTCAACAGGTTAATCTCTTCTGAAGCAAATATCTCATCCGCTGGGTTGTGAGAGTATATATATTTATAATAATCTCTTACGCATTTGTTATTAGGGACCCCTTGTCCTTATGTGTGTTTGGTTCCCAATCAAAAGTTTGCCTTCTGTTCGACAGAATAACAAAATATTATCTCTTTGTTTGTGTTTGTGTTTTTTGGTTGTTTAAAATATAATACAGACAACAAATTGTTGTATGAAACTTGCCTTTGTTCATCTCTTGTCAATGATACTCAGAAGATTTCCTTAGACCTTTGGAAGTGAAGATTTGGGCAATTTGATTTATGAGTATACTGTATACATGATCACATGAGTCTTGGTATTAATGTATATGAAGCAGAGCTGTGATTGAAGCAGAGCTGTGATTGAAGCAGAGGATGCAGAGAACTCACCAGAAGAGCTTAACCGCAATAACAATGCCGTTGGAGTTAGTTGAAAGTTAGTTGAGATAGTTGTACAGTTAGTAGTTAGTTACTAATGTTAATCCCTATATAAACCTCTGTAAATCGATTCATTAAGGTTAATGAGAAAATCAGTTTTATATTTCTTCTTATAATTGGTAAAGTGGATGACGCAGTGAACGTGTTCGACAAAATGTCTAATTGAGACTTGATCTCCTGAACGAACAGTTTTGGTCTGTGATGAGTGCACCAACAAATCACTCTTCTCACTTAGTCTTCTTCCTCCTCTACCTTATTCCTTGCTCATCATGTCTGATCCCAGTCTAAAGACTACGGCGTCGCAATGGTCTATTATTTTCTTTTCTCCTTTGAGTTCATCCATTTGCTTAACATATTTGACTTGGTTGATTATTTGAGTTAAAAAATGACATATCAATATGCTTATAATAGTTTCATCGTCTCTAATAAACCTGAAGCGACTTAATGACATATCAATATGCTTATAATAGTTTCATCGTCATTACAATTTGCATTTAAATAAACGATTTTATTTAAGAACTATTTCAACAAATTCCAAACACAAGTAAGAACGATTTTATCCTTTTAAATAAAACGTCTAATAGTCAAGCGAGAATCAAAGGATTCTAATTAGGCATATTCCTGAGCATTTGTTACTCCTTTGGATTGCTCAATCAGAATGCAAGGAACACTTGTTCTTTGACTGCCCTTACTCAGCTGAAGTCTGGTCTGCTTTATTCTCCCATGCACCACTCGTTAGCATTGTTGCTTTGGTATGCTATGCGTTCTCATATGCAAGCTTTTACTGCAGGCCATAGTCGATTAGGTTTTGGAAATAAAAAGTCATCCTTTCAATAAAAAAGTTACTAGAATAATATTACAATTATATTTAATTACTACACAAACCTACAAAAAAGTAATGTTAAATGAGTTTTTTCTAATTACAAAAATGCCCTTAAAACCATGTGTTAAAAAAATTATAAAACTGTCATTACTAATTAATTCTACATTTGCATTATTTTCGTTTTTTAAAAAAAAAAATAGCAAATGTTTATGATTTTGCCACCGCTAACAAATAAATTTAGGACATAAATTTGCATCTCTATGTTATGGCAGAGTTTTTAAAATGGCAGATATATTTTTTTGCCGCAGATTTTTTTCACCGATTTAATTTATGTCGCTGAGTTATATATGATAATGGTTGCAGAATTTGTAATTCATCGTAGATTTTTTTTTACTATCGTAAAATTATTTTTGAAATCCATGATAGAGGCAATAGATTTTTGAATTTTTCTATACTGATATAAAATCTCTCACAAATTTTTGTCGTGATTTTTTTTTCCACTGAAGATTCTTTTTAACGTTGTAGTAGAGTTTTTTTCAACTACTAGTAATCATAGATTTTATTTTCAAAATATAATTGCTAGACTAACATTATCGTTACCACATATTTATTTTTAATTATCGCAGATTTGTTTTTTAAAACTTAGTTATCACAGAATATGCAATTTTCTTTATGGCAGAACTTTAAATTATTTTTAGTGGCCACAGACTTGTTGTCACAGATTTCTTGCCGATAAGTTACCATATATTTTTTGGTTCTAATATTATCACAGACTTTCTGATTAGTGGCGGAAAAATAGGAAAAAATATATCAAATCGTAACAACAAAAAGATGGAAGTTTTTTTAAAAATCATAGGCTCCTTTGTCGTAAAAATAGGGTTTTATGAACCTTCTTCTTCTTCCTCAATCATTCATTCCATTATACACCATCATCTTCAAAAAATTTCACAACTCTCTTCTTAAAGTAAATTGATTAAGCAATAATACCATGGAGCAGGTAATCCTTGTATCTTGAAAATGGATTTTTTTCAAATCATAGATGGTTGTTTGTTGTGGATAGGAAGAGTGGATCTCGAATTCTACAAGTGAATACTATGATGATTTCATTAGAATAGTGTATGAGGAATATAGGTTAGATAAGAGAGTATGCAATGTTATTTTGAGTTACATGTTGCCGAAGAAGCTCCTTCAGAAATTGCCACCAGATACGCCCCCTGTTTATATTGGTAATTGTATTCAAGTTTTTTAGGTCAATCAAGATTGGAAACAGTTAGACTTTGTGTGGAAGTTAAGGGGAAACAGTTGGTTGAATCAAAAGAGGTTGATGAAAACGATTTTTTGCCTTTTAATACAACTAGAAAATGTTCAAGGGTTAAAGAGAACAACAATGATAATGACAACAAGGTTGGAGACAATTCTGATTATGAAGAAGAGGAGGCTGAAAGCAGATTTGATTATTGTGATGATTCGGACGGAACTGATTCAGAGGATGAGAACTTTAACAAGTATGGGATGCCACAGAAGTGAAAGAAGATGATGTCAATGTACCTATGAAGAAAATCAATTCAACGATATTCGTAAATCAACCAAATGAGAATCCTGATTTCGGTAACTTAGAATTGTCTTCTTTGAATTTAGTTGTTGGTCAATGTTATGCAAGCAAAGAGCATTTGGAGACAAAATTTAAGATCTTAACAGTGTTGCAGCAGTTTGATTTTCGCGTTGAGTACTCAACACTAGACCTATTGTTTGTCAAGTGTTGGGTGAAAGGATGCACGTGGAGGGTACGAGCAGCACCAGCAGAAGATGATATCAAATTTCATGTCCGTGTGTATGTAGCTGAACATACATGTTCGGTTACTAAGAGGTATGTATCAGCACAACAAGCAACTCCAAAGATACTTACCTTGTTATACAAGGATTTCGTTGGTGGAATCGGACCAACTGTTAAGCCGATGCATGTTGTTGAGGCAATGACTAAACTATTTTCATATCAAGGTAGTGACTATTTTTTCTATTTTTTTATCTAAGTTTCAAATTTTCATTTATATCAACTGTTTAACAATTTTTTTTAGATGGATTATTGGAAGAGTTACCGAACACTACAATACGCACGAAATTTAGTTCGAGGTAGTTCAGAGAGTGGGTATGACCAGCTGGCTACTTATTTATACATGATACGCAAAGCAAATCTCGGGACATTTACACGCCTTGAAGTTGATGAGAATCAAAGGTTCAAATATTTGTTTTTAACATTTGGTGCTAGTATTAACGGATTGCCATTCATGAGGAAACTGGTGGTCGTTGATGGTACCTTCTTAAAAGGAAAATACAAAGGTACACTTCTTACCGCAACAGCTCAAGATGATAATTTTTAGATATTTTCTTTCGCTTTTGCTGTGGTTGATACCGAAAGTAATGAACTTAGCTATGTCATCTCAGATGATAAAAAAACTTGTAATTCTCTCTGATAGACATCAATCAATTGGGAAAAAAATTCGCATTTTCTACCTAAAGTCTAGTCAGAGAATATGCACGTACCATCTTTACAAAAATATTCTGGTTCAATTTAAAGGTTGAGAAGTTTTTGGATTGGTGAAGAAGGGGGCCAACACTTACATATGTTGATTTTCAAAAAATATTTGATCAGATTAAAATGTTGAATCTTGCACTTCATAATTATCTTGAAATGGCATATGTAAAATAGTGGACACGAGTGCATTTCCCTAGTAATAGGTACAACATTATTACTAGCAACATTGCCGAGTCGATTAATAATGTTCTATCACATTCTAGGAGTTTGCCTATTGTATATCTTTTAGATGCAGTGAGATCCATGATGACAAGATGGGTTTCGGATCAAAGAAATGATGCATTACAAATGAAAATATCTCTTACCCATGTTGTGAAAAAAATGGTAGAGGTAAGAAAACACTTAAATTATTGTACTAACTAGTATATTAGTTTGTTAATGCAATAGTAACCATATTATTGTTTTACAAAGTCAAGCAGAATATGCTAAACTTGTTAGTGTGCAAGATATAGATGCACATCAGGTGCAAGTGACAAGCGGATCATCTATACATGTCGTTAATTTGAGAGAGAGAAAGTGCACACGTCGTCAATTTGACTTGGAAAAAATATTGTGTGGGCACGCTATTGCAGCTTGTGAAAAGAGTAATATCTCAACATCTTCATTTGTCATCGTTATTACCACAAGAATTTTTTGTACAACTCCTATTCAAACGCAATCTTACCAAGAGATTTCACTATACCAATATCTGAATCTGTTGCTGCACAAGTTTGTTATCCCCTTTTAATTCGACAACAACCAGATAGACCAAAAAACTCAAGGATTAAACCTTTTTGAGGTTGTTATGGAGAAGAAAAGGCCAAGGAAGCAATACACATGTGGAAATTGTAACATAATTGGTCATAACCGTAAAACATGTACTTCCTAAACCATATTTATTTTTTTCTTTACGCTTATTTACTTTGGGATGATCTATGAATTGGTTGCTTTGAAGAGTGTGGTGTTATTTGATATTTTTTTGTTGTATTTGACGAGTGTAAAGTTAAAACAAGGAAAATATATATATGAATATAAGATAAAAATCTGCGGTAAAAGTTTGTGATAACTATCTATGAAATTTAACATTAAACTTGTATATGATAATACAAAATTCAAAAGCACATGCTATACTACTACATGTCATTACAAAGTCAATACATAGTTCTGGAATGCAAACCAAATGTGACAAAGAAACAAAATACCAAACACACCTACTTAGACTTTGGCTACCTGCTCATCAGAACCGTCACTGACATCTTCATCCAATATATGAGGAACACCAAAATCCTCATGGCGACAATCTTCATCAAAGAGAACTTTGGCTACTTGAATGTGAGCTTCATCAAATATCTTTGAAGCTAGTCTCACCCGAACAGCCTAAATTATCTTGTCACTTAAGTCTTCAAATGTCAATCCCAATGCTAGGCACTCAATGTATTTAATAGAATAGACACCACAATCTCCAGGACATTCATTAATTGGCACACCTTTCAACACCCTTTTCACCTCCGTCATTGCACATGTCTTCTTTCGATCAGTAGTACGGATGTATTCACTTAGTATCGCTGGGATCATTTTCCGGATAGGGCAACAATCCTTAAGTAAATTTGTCTCGTCAGCTGGTGGGATGCTATCGTAAATGAAAATAGTATTCTTCTTCAAGTCGATGTCCAGAGCTACCCAATGATTACCACCAACAAATAAGCACGCATATAAATTATCAATATAAAAAAAACACTTCTTGTTAGTCTCCAAAGGCAGAACCTCGTTGAAGTTATCCCTATAATACTTCTTAAATACGAAGCTCTTACTATCAGCTATATAATCTTTGTAGTCTCTCAGAATCTAATTGACAAAAAAGCATCCAGGAAGGCTATCCGCTGACTGTAGAAGGACTTGGCTGACGCATATGTCTGTACGGAACATAGTCATCGCCACAGCAATGTACTACATTAAATAAGATAATTATTAGTGTATATAGCTACCATAATCATACAAGAACATAAATATAATAGCTGCAAAACTTACCCCACTTGCTAACCATCCATAATCATATGTAACCCATTCATTCCTTGGAGTAATTAGTCTTAGGTAGAATCGACGTTTACTATCTTTGGTATTAAGTGGTTCTTCCCTACAGGAATAAAATTTTTAAAAAATTGGTCATTGATACTGTATCATAAAGACCTTCTTCCCATCAGGACTTAATATTGTCTTTGATAAAGAAAATAAAAAGTAAATTTGGAAAGGATATAAATATACTTACTCATCAGTTTTCAAGAATTCATGTAGATTCTCAAGTAGAAATTCATCCACAACTTTGAAAGGATTATAATGAGTAGGAGAAACATTAATAACTTTGATAATTCTCTTCACTGTAGAGTTACCGACAAATGGATACATTTGTGAACCTGTCAACTTGATCACACGTTTTGGTTTGGGAGTCACACCATCCATGTTTGTCGTTGCTTGTAGTAAGGCGTCTATTGTCTTGCTCATTGCTTTATTAGCCTCCTTATCTTTTGGGTTCAATTATATGGATTTCTCTGAATCTTCCTCAACTTTATTCTCTTTCTCTTCATTTTTCTTTTTTTTCTTAACTATAATATTTATGTTAACATCCTTCTTCCCATCATTTTTTTTTTCTTTTTCTTTTTTCATCTTTTTTTCCTTTCTTCTCTTTCTTCTCAGCTTCCTTCTCTTTCTTCTTAGTTTCTTGTTCTTTCTTATATATACACATTAAATTCAAGTAACTTAGTAAAATTTTACTTTTTCTTCTTTGTAAACTTGTACTTTTCATAAAATTTTATTTGTATGCTCTGAATTTTAAGTTGAATAAGCCATGGGTTTTTTTAAAAAAAATTCAATTTTTGTCGTTTCCTATATTTTAGTCATTTTTCATTATTTTCCGCAATTGATGAAAAAGTCTGCGATATCATTGAATAAAATATGCGGCATAAAATCTTCTCTAACTGAGCAGCTAAAATTCTGCTACAAAAAGTTTATGGCCACTAAAGAAATTTATAATGCATGCAGTAAAGGAAAATTCACATTCTGTAATAAATCTACAATAACTAATTATTGAAAAAAGAATTGCGATAAACGTAAAATAAATCTACGATAACGTTAAATAGATCTAGCAATTAATTTTTTTGTTATCAAATCTACGGTGAAAAAACTCTCCTACAATTAAAACAAAAAATCTTTGGTAAACAATAAGTCTGCGACAAAAATCTGCGATAAAAAAATAAATGTGCCGTAGAAATTCTATCATTTTGGAGAAATGAAAAAATCTGCTGCCATTGAGAAAATTAATTTACGAATAAAAAAAATCTACGATAAATTAGAAAATCTACGACCACTAATATAAGTAAATCTGCGAAAAAATATACGGTAAAAAAAATCTGTCATTTCAAAAAATCTGCCATGACATCGAACCGCAAATTTTTGTCACAGATTTATATGTTAACAGTGTTAAAATCGTAAATAAATTTTTCTTAAAAAACGAAAAAATGCTGATGTGGAATTAATTAGTACTTGCAATCTTGTAATTACTTTTTCCTAACACATGATTTAACACATGATTTAAAAGACATTTTAACTCATTTAACTTTACTTTTTTCTAAGGTTCTTTAGTAATAATATCAAATTGTAAGATTATTCTAGTTATTCTCCCTAGTTTAATTCCTAATCACAGATTAATTGTATATCACAATTTGCATATGAAGGTAAAAATAGGTCCTTTATATAGTCGTTATATCAAATTGATCAAATGCCAGAACTGATCATTAGAATAACAGTTACTAAGAAGTAAACAATGTTATTGAAAATGCTATTCATTAACTTTAACTTGAAGCAAAAGTATTAAGACAGAAGTAAAACGATGTCCTTAAATAAAAACCTCCAATATCAAAATAGACACAGCAGAACGGAGAAACATTTGCAACAACCAAACCTAGAACACCATCTTCTAGCTGATAACAATCACCCTCGTGAAAGTCTTAAGCTTGGTCTTCAGCCTCAGTGATAACCTTGCTAGTAGTAACTTGCTTACTAGCCAAGATATCAGTGAACTCTTGGTATGGCGATTTCACAAATCTTGTCTCTTTCCAGAACTCTGGTGTAAGGAATCCATATGTCTTCTGAAGACAATCAAACGTAGCCTGTGTCGTAACACCAACAACATCAAATCCACAACCAATCAATCAATCACAGATAATAAAGCAACAACATGCGTCAAATTAAGCAAATTGAAGAAAGACCAATGCTCATCTACAAATTGCAATTGGCTACACTTTCGCAGTCCATATAGGTAAATGAAACTACATCAAAGTCATTTACTTTCAAAGACCTAGAGATTGAGGTAAAATTGTAGAGATACAATGCTAAGTCTCTATCATTACCCTAAGCAAATGTGAACTAAATCCCTACTAAGTTATAATCAAATCCCTAAGTAAATTGAGTTGAAAATTCATCAAGGAGACCTAAGCTCATCAACAAATTACAATTGACTACACTTTTACAGTCCAAAAATGTACCATGAAACTAATCTAAAGTCATTTACTATCAAATAACTAAAATGTGAAGTCTTTATCATATAAACACAAAATAAACAGCTAAGCAAATGTGAACTAAATCCGTATTAACAGAGCTAAATTACCCAATTCTTCAGCTACATATAAACAAATGCATAATCAATATCAGCAAAAATAAGGATAAAAATCAAACCTTGACAAAGTTTCCAAGTGTTTTGGTAGATCCTCTAGAAGAAGTAAAAACATCATCAATACCAGCAAACTGAAGAACCTTCTTAGGAACCCTAGCAGCAACAATACCAGCACCTCTTGGAGCAGGAACCATTCTAACAGTAACAGAACCACATTTACCAGTAACCTTACAAGGCACAGTGTGTGGCTTTCCAATCTTATTCCCCCAATAACCTCTTCTCACCGGAACTACTGTTAGCTTGGCCAGAATAATCGCTCCTCTAATGGCAGTAGCAACTTCCTTTGAACACTTGACTCCTAATCCAACATGTCCATTTCCATCTCCAACAACAACAAAGGCCTTGAATCTCGTTCTTTGACCAGCTCGTGTTTGCTTCTGAACAGGCATGATCTTCATTACTTCGTCTTTCAACGAAGGTCCAACGAGGAGATCTATGATTTGGTATTCCTTTATAGGAAGAGATTGAAGATAGATCTGCTCTATCTGTTTGATATGACCTTCTTTCACAAGACGTCCCAGCTTGGTCACTGGAACCCATTTCTCTTCTTCTGTGGAACGGCCTCCACGTCGTCCACGGCCTCTTCCACCACGATCACGGCCACCACGGCCGCCGAATCCACGGCCGAAACCACCACGTTCACCGCTACGCTCTGCGCCGCGCTCTCCACCTCTTTCCGCCATTGTCGATGTTGTAAACCCTAGATGATACACAAGATTGGTTTATAAAGGTGGGTGTAAGATTAGGGTTTCTAAAACTTGAGGTATGGGCTTGTAGGCCGAATGTCTATGTAATAATTGAGATACAAAGCAAGAAGTCCAACTCAGTTTTTGTAAAAGCATGTGCGCTCGATAAATTAGTTTATTTACACACCTAAAAGAAGCGGAGTGTAAACCGCACGTGGGTAAGAAAAAAAATTATTATGTCTTTAGGATATATAAAATGAATTTTGTTGTGTTTACTGAAATTTTAGAAAAAAATTAAGTTTGGAAATGGTTTAAATTATTACATTGTTTATATTGTTTTAGGGATTTTATATATTTTTAAAATTAATTAATATTATTTTGTTGTGAAAAGATTGTGGTAGGTATCACCATTCCCGTACGAAGATAAGTGGTTGGTGTTCTCAAGACGCTTCAAAAAGAATTTTGGAGACGCCACCATCCGTAAATTCTACACATATGACCATGAAAACTTCGTGGAAGAAAAAATAGAAGATTTCATACTCGAGTTCCAAGCGGCTCAAGGATAACTTCTTCCACAATAGTTTTAATGATTTTTTATTGTTTAAATTCTATTTATTTTTTTGGATATGAATACTTTTTTGAGTAAAAATCGCATAATACTTTGAAAATTTGAGTATATGCGTACATAACAGAATAAGATGGAGAAATACGTTATGAAATACAAAAATGAAGCTATGTTTATTTAGATATTTAACATTAGAAGACTTTGCTCAAATATTTGTCAAGTAATTTGTCAACGGCAACTTGATAAGGTCTTTCAGTCGGATGATAACTATTCCAAAATATATAAGTGAAGAATTTGAACACGTGAATAGATTCAATGAGTTACACAAGTAAAATATTGCAAGAGATCCTCTACCACAACATCTTGATCAGCTACCTCAAAACCTGAAACATAATTAGAAAATTTTAACATTGTTTAGCTTAGATTAGATAATACAGTTGCAAATAAGAAAGATTTTTAGGCTTTTGGATCATGTCAAAAGAGTATCATAAACATCAATATAGAGGATGATACCATCTAACTCTTTATCTAAAGAATCTAAAGTCGGAGAAAGTCTTGCGTTGAATTGTTTTGCCATTTTATTTAAAGGTTCAACACATCCTCTTGTTAATAAACCTCTAAACACTAATCTTTGAAGTGGAACACAACCAACAGGTACTGCACTAAATATTCCAATTTTTTGAGCTCCAAGTTTATGTAATTCCTAAATATTGTATAAGAAATATATTAGACCTAAGATATAATAATAGCATTGATTAGTTTATATGTAACTACAAATAAAGTATTTACTCTTACGAATGTGACTGCTGAGTCAGCCAAAAAGTTGGCGTATGAGGTATGAGTATATATCTAAGTGATCGAGCTAAATAAGTGTGAGCAAGGTCATTGCTACTAGACACCACGAGATAGAAACTATTTTCCATGATAAATTTGGCTTTTTCTTCTCCAATATTCTTTTTGATCTTTGTATATATTCTTTGAAATAAATGAGTTGACCCCACACCATTAACACCGACTACAAAAATATAAATGTAAATAAGAAAAAAGAATCATCCATAAATTAAACTAAATATATTGATGAAAAATATTAGATATAATGTACCATATTTTTTGTTGTTAAAAGATCAACCAATTCCTCCAGATGCAAATGTTATACTTTTAAGAAGATCTTGGGACTTCAAATTTTGGTTCATATATGTTGGTAATTTCTTAGCCAATCCCAAATTTCCCAGCTGAAATATTTAAAACATATATACTTATCAAAATATATAAATAGGTAGAGTTAATAATTTTAAGAAATGTTAAACTCATTCATATAATTAGCAAAGAGATCAAAAGGATTTCTTCCATCCGAAAATCTTCAAGTGGGAAAACTATTAAAATATTAATGAAAGGATTAATATTGATTTAGTCGAAGAAGAGTTGTTGTCTTGTTTCAAAAGAAGAGTCACTTGGCATTAATGTTCAACATGCACAACTTTTTCTCTCTCTTTCATGCATCAAGTGGTGATTTTCTATGCTTTTCATGTAAGGCATCTTGTGTTTATTATATTCTATATGAAAAGTATTTTTACATGTTAATAAGAAAAAATATTATCTTCTCTATTTTCTCTATTTTCTCTATTCTCTAATCTTATTTTGCAAATACTCTAACATGGTATCAGAGCAATATTTCGATTCTCTAATTCTCTTTAATCTATATATACATCTCTCATTCTTTTTATACTATGAAAAACTCAAAACCTATGATAATTTATGTTGTCTTCAAAGGAGAAAATTGTTTGTTGTGGTCTAGGACCATAAGGATCACGCTTTGTGGCCGCGGACTTTGAAACCATGTTGGAATTGGTCAAGCTCCAAAGGAAGCCACCAAAAGAGATGGAAAATAAACCATTATAGAAGGAGAAGAGGAGGCGGCTCTTGAGAAGGAAGCCAAGTGGTTTCAAGAAGATCAAATCGTCCTCCAAAACTCTCTTGAAGCCTCCATCCTTGAAACTTACTCCTATTGTGAAACTTCAAAGGAGCTATGTGATACTCTTAAGAACGTTTACAACAATGTGTTAAACCTCACCTTTGTGTTTGAGGTAAAAAAAACCATCAATGACCTAAGCCACGAAGATATGGAGTTCACCAAGCATTTTGGAAAGTTTAGGTCATTGTGGGCTGAACTTGAAATGTTAAGGCCGAGTACCTTTGATCCAGTTGTTCTCAATGAAAGACGAAAGCAAGAGAAAGTTTTTGGTCTCGTGTCTTGAATCTGATCTTCAATGATATTATTAAGCATCTAATAAGGGCGGTCAAGCTTCCAAGCCTTGAAGATGTGTGTTATCAAGTCCAAAGGGAACAAGACTCACTTGGTTTTTTTGGTGGAAAAAGCGAACCCCTCATGGCAAACAAAGGTGTGTACAATCATGAGGAAAGGAAGAGATGGGTATGTGATCATTGCAAAAATAATGGTCACCACAAGAATAAATGTTGGCTACTTCATCCTCATCTCATGTCGAGGATGTTAGAAGACCCAAAGGCCAATATGTCTCATGGAGCCATGAGTAATCAAGGAAAAGCCGGCTCATCAAAACAAGAAGGAGAGGTAGCCAATGATGTTGCAAAGAAGTTAGACTTAGAGGCTCTCATCTGGTCTATTGCCTTCTTAAAAGAATGCGGTACCACTTTCTTTACTAGTAAACCGAGTAAATCTCTTGTCATAGATTCGGGGCTTCTCACCATATAATTTATAACCCAAATCTTATAGACAATATAAAACTAGCAATTGGTAATGTGTCCATAGCTAATGGTGATATGGTTCCCATAAAAGGAGTAGGACATTTAAAATAATTTGATAAAAACTCTAAGGCATTCTTTATGCCTACTTTTACTTCTAATCTTTTATCGGTTAAAAAAACAACTTGTGATCTTAATTGTTATACTATATTTGGGTATAATAATCTTTATTTTCAGGATATCAAGACATGGACAATACTTGGAGAAGAAAACTCAAAAAAATGATCTATATGTTCTTGAGAACACTTTCCCAAGTCCTTCATTGTCTTTAAATTCCTGTCTTGCTATTAGTTTTAGTGTTGTGTGGAATGCTCGATTAGGATATCCTCATTCTCGTGCTCTTGAATTGATGTTTCTAATGTTTCTTTTGATTATTCTAGTTGTGAGACTTGTATCTTTGGTAAACATTGTATATTTGGTTTCCCAAATTCTTATATTATTTATGAATATTGCTTTGACTTGGTTCATTCAGATGTTTGGACATCACCATGCATTTCTAGAGACAATAACAAGTATTTTGTGATATTCAGAGATGAAAAAATCAAAATATACTTGGATTACATTGCTTCGGTCTAAAGATCGTGTGTTTGATGCATTCTTTAATTTTTAAAATTATGTGACTAACCAATTTAATGTTAAAATATAGGTGTTAAGGTCAGAAAATGGAGGAGAATGCACAAGTCAAAGATTCAAAGAACATCTAGCAAAACACGGCATCATGCACCAAACAATTTTTTCTTACACACCACATCAAAATAGAGTGGCAGAAACGAAGAATCGACACCTTATGGAGGTTCCAAGATCGATGATGTTTTATGCCAATGTACCAAAAAGATTTTGGAGTGATGCGGTTATGGCTGCATGCTACCTCATCAATAGGATTCCAACCAAATTCCTAAAGGACATGTCACCATTTGAGGTACTTAACAAAATTAAACCATCTATTGATCACTTACGGGTATTTGAGTGTGTGTTTTTGTGTTAGTATCAGGTGAAAAATGAACCACATTGTATGCCAAGAGTACTAAGTTTATGTTCCTACACTATTAAATAACTCAAAAGGGCTAAAAGTGCTATGATCTTGTCAATAACCGCACCTTTGTGTCTCGGGATGTGAAGTTCATTGAAAACCAAGGATATCATGAGAAGAAGGATTGGAAGGCATGAAAGGTCTATCTTACTCTCCATCAGATCTAACCACAAGTTTAAAGTTTCTCTTAGACCACGTCGGAAATCAAGCTCCACAAAGACAAATGGATGCAGACGAGACATAAGAAATGGAACGTATACCAAACGTTTCTTTGGAAAGGGGGCGTACGCCAAGTGTTTTTTTAGAAAGGGGGTGTACACCAAGCATTAGGGCAGAGGAAAGTGGGCGTACACCAAAGGTTCCTTTGGAAAGGGGGTCTACATCGAACGTTCCTTCAGAGAGGGGGCGAACACCAAATGTTCTTCTGGAAAAGGGGCGTACACCAAATGTTCCTTTGGAGCATCAAGACTCTGATCAAGATCAAAGGGTTGAACTCAATACTCAAGACCAAGATCAGACTGATCTAGAGGATATTATAGAAGAAGTAGAAGAGGATGATGAAGACTCTCCTCCTCCACTTACACGAAGCACAAGGATCCATAATCCTTCAAAGTGGGTGAACTCACGGGTTTACTACAATAATCAAGTTGTGGCTCATCCCATTCAATCGGTATGTTCACTTGAATTTTTTCCCGCCTGATCATCAAGCTTTTCTTGGAAAGATGGAACTAGACAGGATACCTCAAAGCTATGAGGAAACCAAGGAAAGGAAAAAATGGTTGGATTCAGTTGGTGATGAAGCATATCTTCCTCCTAGGAAAAGAGTAGTTAGCTACAAATGGGTTTTTACCATTAAATACTTGAGAAATAGAGACATTGAATGGAACAAAGCTCGTTTGGTGGCACGATATTTTACACAGACCTATGGAGAAGACTACACAAATACATTTACTCCCCTTGCCAAACTCCACACGGTAAGGGTTGTCATTTCTTTGACTACTAATTTATCTTGGGAGTTGTGGCAGATGGATGTTAATAATGCTTTTCTATAAGGTGAGCTTGAGGAAGAAGTCTACATGACACCTCCACCCAGTCTTGAAGATTCTAGTCGCTAAGATCTGGCATAATACCGCCGACTTGTTGGTAAATTAATCTATCTTACCATCACTAGATCTGACATTTGTTTTGTTGTAAATCAGGTCAGTCTACATATAAAACCTCCCACAAAATACCACTAGAGCATGATAGAGCAGATCCTTAGATATCTCAAAGAGAGCTCGAGCCAAGAAATTTGGATGAGAATAAATGGTAGCACCAAGATAGTGAGGTATTGTGATGCAGACTATGTCGGGGATACATTGGATAAGAAATCAACAACCAGTTATTGCACCTTCATTGGAGAAAACTTGGTAACGTGGAAGTCAAAGAAGCAAAAGGTGGTGTCTTGTTCAAGAGCAGAAGCAATATACTGAGCATTGAAGAAGTTAACAAACAAGCTTACTTGGCTCAAAGCTCTCCTTAAATACTTTGACATTGAGTCTTCCAACCCTATCACCTTTCACTGCGACAATCAAGCAGTCATTCACATCGCAACCAACTCACTCTTTCATGAAAGAACCAAACATATCAAAGTGGATTGTCACAATGTCTGAGAAAAGATTGAATAATGCATGATTCTACCATGCTACACTCGGAGTGAATATCAATTAGCGAACATATTTACCAAGATTGCAAGTCTTAAAGTTTGCTCCCACATCCATCAAAAACTTGGGCTTGTAGACCTTTCACGATATTGATCTATGTCCTCTCTCTGTGGACATCATACTCTTTTTTCCTTACCAAGGTTTTGTTCCAATGGGTTTTACTTGTTAAGCTTTTTAATGAGGTGATGTTTCACAGGGTTCCAAATTTAGTCTCGGATGTTTTTGTGGATAAGATTAAGGGAGAGTATTAAAATATTAATGAGAGGATTAATATTGGCTTAGTCAAAGAAAATATATTGTCTTGTTTCAAGGAGGAGCCACTTGGCATTAATGTTTAACATGCATAACATCTTCTCTCTCTTTTATGCATCAAATAACGGTTATCGATGTAAATTATCATGTATTTATTATATCTTTATATAAAACGTATTTATACAACAAATTAATAAAAAAAAATATTTTTTCTAGTTTCTCTATTCTCTCTGTTCTCTGATCTTATTTCGCAAATATTCTAACAAAACTCTCCAAAAATTTTTTTTTACAATTTGGAGAGAAATTATACTTTAGAAGAGTGAAAAGATTATTGTTATTACCAGTATCCATTATTGAATCTTCAAAACCTACTAGCGTTAGGATTGTTACGTTCTTTCCTTGTATGACTGCATTTGCTTTGACGACTATTAATATCAAAGTCAGACAGTGTTTGGAGCTTCATTGTTTGACTTTGCTTAGTTATTTCCTTGAGATTTGCTTTGTGTTTTACAAATAAAAAAAATGCATGCATATATACATTATTTCAGTTTGTTAGATTTCCTAAAATATCTCTTAACAAGTTAGGTTCTATGCTATCTCCAGTTATTTATTACTTTGATATTAGTTGAACAACAACAAAATTTAATTGTTCTTATGCTTGAAATTTACACTGGAGAACAACAAAATTACTTAACCGTTTGTTATAATACTCAATATTAAGCCAAACTTGAATATGACATTAATTTTTGTTGCTGTCAAAAATAAATTTGGGTACGAGGCTTCAAACGCAATCTTTTTACAAAAAATATGGAACTGTTTTTTGTTTATCTACACTGTATAAGAAAATGCCCAAATTATGATTTAAAACATCGTGAGTATTTGTTTATTTTATTTTATTATTTGTATACAAATTAAATATTCTTAAAAACAGTTTCTTTTTCTTTTCAAGGGCAGCAAATGCTACACGTGTTTTTCTTATCCTCAATTTTACTTATTTTTTAAATCTTACATAATTAGTAGATTAGGTAAAGAAGGATTGGGTACGCAAAGCAGTATGGGTCTTCTACCTTTTGGTAATTTCGCATCATGGATATATAATGGCTGACAAAACATTGAGCACAGTATCACTTAATGCATTTGATTTTTATAACGTTAGTTCGGTATTCTGATAAGGGTTGAATCGTTTGACAAAAAAAAAAGATTACTTGTTTATTAAGTTTGGTTTTGATGAGTTCATAAAATCTGATGCCGAAGCAAATTATATAATGAAAGCTTGCAACTTTGTGGGTTGGATTTAAGAATAATGAATTTTATTTGAGTATTTTTATCTCAACAATTATTAAGAGAAAACTCATTTTCGTGCATAGTAAAAACTGTATTTATTAATGTATATTTCTTTCTCTTACATGTAATTTTGAGTTTGAATTTTGTTTCTCTAAATGCTCTGCATGTTAAGCTATTTTATGGACATTTTTGATGTATTTTTTCTATTTATAAAAACCTATTTTCATAAATAAATGATTTTGAGCTGAGTAAATTAAGAAAAGTTTTCTCTTTTAAGATGTGATATCTTGATATTTTTAGAGTTTTATGTTCATTGTGTAAGAATCTTTTGAACTACAATTTGTCAAGTTGTATCAAAGTTTTTGCCATAACTTTTGTGATGCTATCAATCCATTTTCTATGCATTCCATTTCATCGATTCCTCAAAGAGAACCCTTCGGCCAGTTGAAGAATCACATCACTTCCACATAAGTCGACCTGAATCGCTAGAGAGTGCCTTTCGGCCAGCTACAGATTCACCATCTTCCATCCTATCAAGTAGTTCAACCCTTAGTTCCTATATAGGTTTCCATGCATATTATCCGGATGTCTAATAGCATTAAGGCAGACGCGACTTACATGTATTATAGACGGAATTAAGAAAACAATATTGTATAATTATATGTATTATATGTAAACTAATATTTGATTTTTAATGATACTTATTTTGAGTTTATTAAATTTCAGTTGACAAATAATGTTCAAACACTATATCTATTCAATTTTACATCCTTTTGAGGTTATGTTCTTTTTTGAAATCATTTACATATTAAAAATATATTCTTACTAAACCTCTTAAAATTTTCATTAAATTTAGTATTTGAAATTTTATTGGTTTTATCAAAATATTATATATATATGTATATATATATCTTATAAAAATCTCACCCGCGAAAGCATTTTGTATATTAGACGCTAGACAATCATCACTATGTAGCGAGCGCTTATAATATTTTAAGACTGATTTTTCAAAAATATCATATTATTTTAACCGGTTATCGTTAAAAATGTAACATTGTGAAATGGATGCAATATTATACTAATTACTAGATTTTAAACCACACGATGTGTGAAAGTAATTTTTTTTGATAATTTTGTTAAGTTTTATTTTAAATGAAATTTATTTTGGTAAGATTATATTAGAAGAATATAATAGTTTTAAATTTGAGATTGTGTTGGAATTTAACCTTAATGAGATATGTAGATTTGTTCTTTAAAATATTTTTAACAATGACATTTGATATATTTTTATTAGATTTTTAGGTTATATTTTCAAATGTTATTAGAATATATAATTCAAGATAGTATACACTCATTTCATCCAAATATTCGAAAGCAATTAAAAATATTTTAGAATGAATGATTTTTATAATATATTTAAATCTAGAGTTGGAAGTGATCTTGATATAAAAATATACAATATAACTAAGCTAAATTACTACAAAAACATATATCTTAAATAAGATAGTAAGATTTCTCCAAAACTAAAGTTACGAGACGGTGACACGTATGTCTTAAATTTTTGACATATGTCTTCTTTTTCTTTTCTTCAATTTTTTGTTTCTAATTTTATGAATTTTATGTTTCCTGTAAAATCCTAGACAACGAAACTAAAGTTCGGAGACGGTGACATGTATCTCTTAAATTTTTGAAATATGTCTCCCCTTTCTCTTCTTCATTTTTTGTTTTGTTTGTAATTTTTTAACTTTTATATTTTCTCTAAAAAGCTAGACAAACTAGAATTTATTTTCACATGTTACACACGATTTCCTCTTAAATAGTATTCCCTCATTTACCAATTGGTCATAAGTTGGAGTATATTTACTAATATATAAAAGAAATAAAGTGGAATCTTGACATTGACATATGAAGAATATGCAAAACTGTGTTTAAATGCAAAACAAAACTGTGTAGACTCGCTAACAAGCAGGGAAGTGAGCTGGTGGAGCTGGTGTTGGGCAGATATGTCCAGACGAAATTGGGCGGACTGGTAGAACTGATGTTGCTGGAGTGGAGCAAACATGTGGAGTAAACAAACATGGTAAACTAAAGAGGTAAGGAAAGATGGAGCACTCATAACAAGGTTCAACGAAGGCACTGGCGACACCACATACACAGCTAGCCTTGATTTTCCCAAAAGATATAATCCAACAATGACATCCTTAAGTCCCTTCACCATATAGACTCTTATAAATGAAGGCAGCCCGAGTTGAGTATTGGTTAAAAATGGAGTAAATAATCTTTTGTGAATATAACCGAGAGATTATGCGAGAGAAAGAAAAGTTTTAAAAAATCTGGGTGAACTGACTATAAAATCACCATTATACTAACCAATTTTTAAATTTTCCAGCCTTTACTTTATCATGCTCTAATGTATAACAAAGAGAAATTTATATTTATCCTCTTATTGGATCCATAAAATAAATCTCCATGGCGTTGTTAGTTGTTAATCATGCACTGTAGACAATATTTCAGCATTTGCCTATGGATCTAAGACCTAGCTATCAGCATTTTTCTATGGATTTTTTCTTTGTGTTCAGATGCCAAAGGTCCAGCTACTTCTCTGGTTCAACTTCATTGTCAAAGCCACAAATTTCAAGATCTAGAACACACAAAGCAAAGTACCTGCTGAAGGAGGAACCAAAACAAGACATGTGTAATTACAGTTTCTGCGGATCTGAGGGTCAAAAAAGAAATGCATGGGATTCAATTATTGGGTCTGAAGACAATGGAAAGGAACAAGCCATTAGAGACTGCAAAGACAAGGGAAATGAAGAATGCATCAAAGAGTAGATGAGCGATGAAGATAAGGAAAAAACAAGGGAAAGGAAGAAGGCATTAAAGAGCAGATAGTTATGAAGTTAAGAAAGAAGAAGGGACTACATTTTTTGAGGAAATTATGAAGTGGGATTCTGAAACGTATAATTTCAGCTTGCACTTTTAACGAGGAACTCTCGCAATGAATTTGGTAAGTGGGAGATCATACAAAAGGATTTGGTTTGAAAATGTTGAAAAATGGGGATTTGGGTACAAGACTTGGTGCGAGAAACAAAGGAATCTCACACCCTTTTCATGATCTAAAATAGAAACGCTTGGTTCAATTAACTTAGTTTTTGATAGTTGAAACTGAATCTTAACCACACTAAACTATGATTGACCAAATATCTAAGTAGATCAAATTTTGAATTGAATTCATAATAATTTTAATATAAAATATTAACAATTCTCATAATATCTTCATCATCGTACAATTATTAACACTATTGTCATATCATCATCATATGTAAGAATTGTGTGTTTTGCATAAAATTTTGGCAAAAACTTACCAACAGATTATAAATAATTTTTTATTTGAAAATATTATCTTCATATTTTTAACGCATAGAATATGGGCAATTAACAACAACAGTTTCGATAGTTGACATTATTAATTCGAATTTCAAATTTGTTAGTGCCATATTTAAAATCTAAAATTTTTTATATTGCATCATCTGAACAAACCCACGCCAAGATTGTAAGATTGACCGAAGTCAAAACATGAATCTTATCCGAATCAGATTATCCGAATTTTTTTCCTTCTAATATCTTAACGAACAAAAATCCTTATAGTATCTTATATACTGAAATTAATATAATGAAATATGTAATATTTTATAACTAAATATATACTGAAATATTTTTAGTTATTTTTAATTTAAATTGATTTTTATACTGTATATTACATAATTTTATTGTTTATACTAAGTAATTTATATAATCATAAAGACTAAACACTTGTTTTGAGGAAATCAACTTCAAAAGAATAAAGTCAATAAAGAAAATTAGCGAATTTATTTTAGAAAAATAGAAAAAAAATTTCAGTTTTTGTAAAACAATTGTGTAGATTCGTGTGTTGTAGTAAAATTATTAATCTCTTAAATTTTAATTTTAATTAGATTACTTTATCATAAAGTAATTTGATGTTAAATTTTTTTATTTAAAATGAGGATAGAAGAGAAATATCTTTTTAGATTTTAAACTTAATATATTATAAAGTAACTTGATGTTATATTTTTTATTCTAAATGATGGAAAATAAATCATAGACAACATAAATATCTAGTAAAAACATAAGATATAATTTTTTCTACATAATATAATTAAAAAACTAAATATCAATAATCATGTTGTACTAACTTGATAGTTTTTGAAACTCTATCGAAATGTCTACAAAAACTTTTAGTAGCCATCAAAATCTTTGCCATATATATTTTTGATTCATAAATAACTTATGTAAAAAAAAATATATATATATATATATATATAATGCATTAGAAGCAAATAAAAATTAAAAATGTATTATTTAAAAGTAAAATTTAGTATCAAACTCTTACCATCATTTTATCTCAACTGATTTCTCAACTCATGCAAGAAAATAAAAACATATAGTAAATTTTAAAATGTGAGATATGATAGAGTAGGATGATAGAATGGATATTTATAGAATGAGAACTGATGAAAGTTATATTTTAAAAATAAATTAACTAAGAGAGTTCATTTATAATATTTTATAATATGCAGTTGTTTCTATAATTCCCCTATAATTTTTTCATCATTTTAAGTAAAAATTCAAATAATATTATGATAAATTAATTTAAAATGTATATATATTTTGAAAAAAACTGATAAAATTTAGAAGGTTATTTAGAGGTGAAGATGTTGTAGTAATTAATAACTGTTGATACATGTAACCAAAACTTAATTAAGTAAGAAAGTTACAAATTTTTCTCACTAAGTTAAAATAGTAGTATAATTGTTATGAGATAGAATTGTAACAATAATTTTGTTAGAAGACAATTTTCAAAATTATTTTTAGATAAAATATAATTAAGCTAATTAAATAAAAATTAGTTATTATTTTATATGCATGGAATATGCATGGAATAATATGTGCAATGGCATGGCGACTAATTTGTCTTTGATTTTTCAATATCTTTGAATGGGAAAATTTTATTTTAGGGTGGTGAAGAATTTCAAATTACTATAATTTATTGTAGAGAATGATTACCACCTACATAAACTGTAATTTACTATGTAAAATCCATCTTTTATATATATTTTCTATTTATATTGCTTGTCTGATTTAATCTATGGTATTTTCTAGAAAAATAAAATTATAAAATAAAATAAAAATGGGAAAATAAAAAGGAAAAAGATAAATGTTAAAATTTTAAGATTTTAAGAGACACATGTCAACGTCTCGTAACTCTGCATTTGAGAAACTTTACTTTAATTTTTTTAGATAAAATATAATTAAGCTAATTAAATACAAATTTGTTATTATTAGTTTTATATGAGATTTACTATAGAAAAATGATTACCACCTATATTAACTGTAATTTACTATGTAAAATCCTTATTTTATATATCTTATCTAATTATATTATTTGTCTAATTTAATGTGTATTATTTTCTAAAAAACAAAATATAAAATATAAAAAGAATTTGGAGAAGGAAAAAAAAAGACAAGTGTCAAAATAAAAAAACACGTATCCTCGTTTCGTAACTCTATTTTGTAAAATCTTACTTTATTAGATAAGAGGTTATATGGTGGTGTCGTCAGTGCCTTCGTTGAACCTCATTAGGTGTGCTCCGTCTTTTCTTACCTCTTTAGTTTACCATGTTTGTTGACCAGCCTGCATCACTTAGTTTTGTTTTGCATTTAGACATTTTGTTTTGCATATTCTTCATATGTCAATATCTAGATTCCACTTTAATTCTTATATATATATTGGTAAATGAGGAAACACTAGTTAAGAGGAAATCAACAAAGTGTAACATGTGAAATAACTTCTAGTTTGTTTAGGTCTTTAGAGAAAACATAAAAGTCATAAAATTAGAAACAAAACGAAAAAATAAAAGAAGAGAAAGAGGAGACACCCACGTGTCACCATTTCATAACTTTAGTTTTGGTAAAACTATATAAGATATAGGGCACATACAAAGAAAACACAATACTTATTTGTTTATGATTTTATAGATGTATTATTTTGTTTGAAAATTTGGGAATCTCGCAAATGAAATTGAGAAGTGTATGATTACTAGAATCTCTCCTTTTTCCTCTTTTGTGAAAAGGCTTGTAATTTTACTAAATGATCTCCCACATTAGAATTAAAATTTATGATTAGATCGACTTCTTAGTTTTATCATAAACCACTACTAACCTAGATTTGAGAATAATTGAAAAGGAACAATCATATATATTATTTAAGCAACTCTAAAAACAGTTTAACCAGCTATTAAGTGTTATATTATACTTATTGTCATTGTATTTTTATAAAATTAAAACTAAATTAAACAAGGTATAAAAGGTTAAAATTGTAACAAATTTATGCAACCAAAATCTAATAAAAATCCAAACAGAATCTTTTAAATAATTATTAGTTTCTAAAAAATAAAACTTATTTTTTTCTCCTAATAAATATAAACGAAAATTTTAAATTAATTTTTAAAAATTCAATAAAAAATCCAAACAGAATTTTTAAATAATTATTAGTTTTGAAAAAATAAAATTTATCTTCTCTCTCTCCTAATAAATATAAACGAAAATATAAAATTAAATTTTAAAAATTGTTATCCAATCAAAAAAGTAAGATTTAAAATTATATTATACGATATTATGTTAACCAATCAAAATTATAATAAAAACAAAAATTAAAAGTGTGATTCATTTTGAACATGATATTAATATAAGAATTAAAAATAAAATTAACTTTCATATTAAAATTAACAGAAAAAAATCTTTAAATAATTTTAAATTAATAGAAATATAAACGAAAATTTTAAATTAATTAAAAAAATTCAATAAAAATCCAAACTGAATCTTTTAAATAATTATTAGTTTCAAATAATATAACCAGCTATTACGTGTTAAACTTAAAGTGAGATTTGAGCAAAACAATAAACAAAATCAAAACAATACACAACATAACAAGTAAGATCACGAGAACTAACTCCATTCTTGATGAGAAACAAAATATAATTTGAAGAGAACTTAATTAACACAACACAAACCATATATAATAATAATAAATAAGATAAGTAAGATGTTAAAACATAAAATAAATCTAAAATAAAATATTAATAATAATCTATAATTATATAAAGTAGGTATGAATCAGACATTTTCTCGCACTGCAAAGTGGGTTACAATCTAGTTTCGTTTTATTAGATTACTAAAAATTTGAAAAGAATAATAATATTCTTTTAAAACGTAAAGAATCAATATTTTGGTTACAAAGATGGAAGAAAATCTTTGTCTAATATAATTTCAAAATAGAGATAAATAAAAGAGAAGGTTTTAATAATTTAAAAGGTAATTATATCTTTTCTAATCCAATTATAATTTTTTCCTTCTTCCAATCCAATTATATTTAACTATAATGGTATATCATGTAAATTCTATTCATTTAAAGTTTTATTCTTAAAAAAAAAGTAGATGTCCAGCACATATGGTTTTGCCAGAACCGGAAAGATTCCATAATATTAAACCAACCGAAACCAAAAAGATTCGTCGTCTTCTTCTTCAACTTGTTTTTTGTTCTCACTTGCCTCTCAGACTTCCTCACTTCTTGCTTCTACTACATGCATGTCTCTATCCAAATCTATCTGGTAATCAAAAATCATCACTTCTTCTATTATACAAATTTCACAATTCCCAATTTCAATTCCATCCCCAATTTGCATATCACTACAATCCCCTGGTCTCTCTCTCTATCTATCTCCGTAGCGTTTCAATTTGCTGTAGTTTTCGAAGGACCTTGTTCGATTGGGAGAATTAGGTTCTCATAGAAGAAGGAAATGGCTGATTTCATTGTCTATCTTCGTTGTTTCGGGTTATGGAGTTTACAGAGTTTACATTTCTCAATACATCGCGACGAAGACGAAGCGTTTTATGAAGCTTTTCGGAGGCATTGTTTCATTTTCCGAACTTGTTATCGATTCTGCGGAGACGATAAATATTGTTTCTCGAGATTTAAAGGAGTTTCTTGATTCTGATTCCGATGAAATCCCTAATAGCTTGAAACAGCTGGCGAAGATCACTATATCGAAAGAGGTTACTGATTCTCTAGCTAGGGTTTCAGAAGCTGTAGTGATTGGGATTTTCCGAGGGTATAACTTGGATCAGGAATCGAAAAACGTCGAAAAAGATTCGAATTCAAGTATAGTTGATAGAGTTTTCTCAAAGGAAGGAACTGGATTTGTTTCTGTAGTTGTTGGTAGCTTTGCTAAGAATCTTGTTCTTGGATTTTACTCTAATGAGATTGATGATGATTCTGAAACAAGAGCAAAACCTAGATGGATGAGTTTTCTTAGTGATGATAAGTGTAGAGAGCGTTTAGCAGATTGTATTAAGAGTTTCACTAGCTCAGTTGTATCAGTGTATATCGAGAAGACGGTTAGCGTCAACACTTATGACCAGATATTCTCTGGATTGACGAATCTGAAACATCGAGATAGCGCAAGAGATGTTCTTGTTTCGGTTTGTAATGGAGCTCTTGAGACTTTCATGAGAACATCTCATCAAGTCTTCACATCTTCAAAGTCTGAAGAAACCGATTTGAGGAAGTCGTGGAATAATCGAGAAGAGTCACTAAATGGATGGATAGAAGCGGTTTCGACTACATTAGCAGTGCCGAGTAATAGGAAGTTTATGTTTGATGTTACCGGAAGAGTGACGCTTGAGAGGATGAGATCGATTCTTGAATTTGTAATCTTGAAGACATCACAAAGCTTTAAGAGGAGTTTTGATGTGATTCATGAAGAAGTTACAGAGAGAGGACGTCAAGTAGTTGGATATGTAGGTGCCAAATCTTCAGTGTTAATCACATTTTGCCTTGCGGTTTACCTTCACGTCTTTAACCGATGTGTTCGAGGTTCTTCGGTTTGCTTAAACCAGCGGTTCTAATCATTGGGTCGATCTGTTAGCTCGTTAGAGTTTGTTAGGGACATGAGATTTTCAGCTTCCATATTCTAGTGGGTTTATATAGTTTCGAGCTGAATAACTAGAGTTTTTAGCTTTGTAATGTGTCAAAAAATTGATTATCTGTTGGCATACAGAAGATTCTTGAGATAATCTCTGTATCTAGAACTGATTAAGGTTGTTTAGGACTGCCTCAAACCATATAAAATCGCCAAATTCAGCATAATAATAAATCCATATAATTCCAACATTTAAGAGATGTTTAGAGTTATACATTTTGTTTAGAACATTCGATATAGTCATGTCTAGGCCTGGGCATTTGGGTTTGATTCGGATCTTTTTGGACTTAGAAGTTTAATATTTATTCGAATATTCCAAATATCCATTCAATTTTCGGTTTAGTTTGGGTTAGGTAGAAGTCCAGAACATCTTTAGGTATTTTCTCAATTCGGATTCGATATCTTTTTTAAGTCTAGTTTGGTTTGGTTTGATTTGGTTCTTGGTTTCCGGTATTTTCACCAAACCAAGTCATGTGTGGGGGAATAAACAATGAGAATAAACGGTTATCTCTAATAATTAGCATCTTAGTTAGATGCCTTGAAGGTGTACAAAAAGATCCCATTTAATTATGTGTATTTCATTTTCATTTTTGAATTCTAACTTTTTAAATATAAGAAAAAGAATATTTGGGAAAAAAGTAATAAAAAATACTAAAATTTCTTTCACCGAAGCAAGTATTGAGGTTCCCCGCTCCGATTGACGCAACAGGCCAAGAGTTTGCCAACGCATCGACGATTTATGTTTCCTTTTCTTTCTTCTCTCTCTCTCGCATCGAATTCAACAAAATTAGAAACGAACCAGTGAGAGAGCAGCAGACAACACCTATTCAATCACGAGATCGTCGTATCGAACAACGAAGAATTTAGCAGAATTGAAAATGCTCAACGATGGAGAAGAGACTCCTTCTAGGTAAACAAGTCCGGATCACACAATTTCAGATTCCTTTTTTGTGTTCTATACTTGATCGTTGCTTAGTTCCAGTAGTTTCGGTGTGGATTATTGTATTCGCAGAGTGTATTTGTCAATTTTCTGAACAATTTTCTAGTAATATTGCTCAAATTGAACTGAGATAGTTGTCCGTTTGATGGATTTTGTTATTCCACAATGAAATTGCGGAATGGTTCACCATTTATGGATTCTACATGCGATTTTGTGTTCTAATTCGAGAATCTGGGAAACGTTTTGTTTCTTAGGATGGGTTAAGTAGATTCTGTTGTCTAATTCATGTTTCTCTCAGGCATGAGATTCTTAGTATGGTGAAAAAGCATTCAAAGTCGTTAGGAAATACATCTCTTGATGAGCAAGATGCATCAGACGTAGAAATGGACTCAAATTTCTGGCATGGTGTGTTTGATGTCTACTTCATTCGCTGTATTGAGTCGAGAAGGCGGCAAGACGATGATCTCTTATTTTTTGTAAAGAAATTGGTATGTTGCCTGCACTTTTTATCTGAACTTGAACCTTGTGTATCGTATTATTTTGCTTGTTAAAATGTTGCTGAATGTTCTGTTACTTTTGGCCAGAGCTGTAAGTCATATGGTTTGACTGAAAATGAGGAAGCTCCAGCTCCTTACTTTGTGCGCAGGTGGGCACCTAAGGTAAAGACTATAGGAAATACTAACGATAATATCTGGTTAGGTCTTAGCACATGAGGTTTTGGTTTCTGTCAACAGAAAATTTAAATTGGAAAGAAGAAATTGTAACGGATAACATGGTAACGGAAAATTTGATTTACTTCTGGAGCATCTTTTTTTGCTATTCTTTATTCATGCGAGGGAGTGTACGTTAAGGGATTGTTCTTTGCTGACCTGCATGGCAAAGCTTTGCATGATCTATCATATCTTATTTATTTGGGAATTAGACCCCTTGACACTTAGTATTTATTTACTTTTTTCGTTGCACTTTGTGTGAATTGTCTATAAACACATGGTAATGGATTTCTTCTCCCTTTTGAAGCAGTTGGATGAGCTGCTTGGTGAAAGTCTGGCTGAAGTTGATTGGAGGAAATCATTTTATTTGAACATGATTGCCCATACGTCGTTTACTGTTACCGTGGCGATTTGCAGGTAACCATGTCGCTTTCAGATTGTGATTAGCAGCATTAACTAATTTCATGTCGGTATAATTTACGGTGAACTAACAATCATCAAGCATAACTTCAGTCTAGATCTTTGCTAGGTTGGAATCTTAGTTACCCTCTTCATTAAGCCTTGTCATTTTATGCCCTGTTTCTTCTGTGGTCCATATTCTACTTATCATATTGCTTTTTGTCTTTCCATTTTACTGCATCATGGTAACATTGAATGCTCGTGTGTTTTTAGTAATGAGGCCCTTAAGACGTATCAAGGAAATAAAGACACAAAACTCTCTCCTATTTACAAGGTTAGAGATCCTTAGAGTGTTGGATTTTCTTGACTGGTTAGCTCTTCTTTAATCTTTTCATATGAAAAAGTAACTGAAGCCAAAAATCAGTTTATATACTCTGTTGTCCAAAATATGTCAGTCCAGCTTTCTTTTTTTACCATGAGCCTATTAAGAAAAGAGTAAGGAAACAGAATATGAAATTATGAGTCCAGTTTCGTTTTATGAATCAGAAAGAAATTTCCAATTTATGTTTGGTCCAACACTCCTACGGAATGTCCTCTCTTAGCACAGTTTGGTCCAACTCTCTAAGCCAATGATAATTATCATATTCTCTGATCTAACTTTCATACCGTGCAGGTTGTAAAAACTGTATATGCATCACCTAGTCGCGTTAATTTTCATCTGGATTCAAAGAAGGCAAGTATATTTTCTTTTCTCGTAGCACAGTTTGTCCATTCGGAATTCACGTCTTATGTTTCCATTGTTGTGTACCTAGGAAGTGGAGACAACACCTGCCTACCCAGATATTTGTTTTGCCGTAGATGATTTTGACTCAACCTTTGATGCTGTGGTAAGTTGGCAACATATTTTCCTCTCCCTTTCTTTGTATTTTCCTTTCAACTATTATATTTTGTAGTCCTTTTATTCAAAGAAACTCTAGTCATGAATACTCTCTGACGTTTTGTTCGTAATGCAATCGGCTTTGGAAGAATATTATTAGTTGAGGAAATGTTCATGAACTCTCCTTTGCCACTGGGGGAAGCTACATGCATTATTAGTTTCCTCTTCACTGGTTAGTGAAATCTTTTGTAGGCTGTATTAGTTGGCATTTGGAGCAGGATCCAGATATTAATATTTCATCTATATTACTGCTTCTAACATCTTCTCTGTATTTGAGATTAGTGCCAACTTTTAAATTATCTTCTTCAGAGGATTGGTCAGTCTTCTTTTTTTTTTCTAAGGCGCCTAGGAGTTCGGCTTTGTGGTTCCTGTAGATAACTTAAGTTGTATGGTTAGATTCATGCATGGAAATTTTATATTGCCCTTTTTCCAACCTTGATTATCAGCTTTCTCATTGATGTTTGCAGGTTCTGACAGAAAAAGATCATTGCTATTGTGTACTTCTTAATTCTCATGATGGAGCAGCCTTTCCAAGTGCGAAAATTGATAAAGATTCCAGTGATTCTAATACAAATGCTGACCCCAGAAGTGTCAAAGATCCTAAGGTTTAGTGGTTTCCTATCTATGTTTCTCTATTTCAGCAGTTGCTGCCAATCATCTACCACTTTTTCCTTGCTACCTTCTATGAGTTTCGAAGAGATTCCTTAATATGTGGGCTTCATTAGCAACTGGTGTATATACGAGACTTTCTATTGAACATCAACCTTTTTCTTAAGTAGGAGAAATAAAAACTAAAGGTATTGATCTCTTGCAAGCATAACTGTTTCATGCATGTTGAGGGTCATAATCTATGGTGCTCACTATACTATAACACCCTGTTTCATCTCACGGGATTTGAGTGCAATGAGTCGTAATATTAAGCATGCTCGTCAAGCTTCTTGGTTGGACATTCTTCCAACTGAATTCTTTTTTAAAGTCCTGGAATTTTCTGTTTCTCTGAGCAGCATTGAATGAAATTCTAAGTCCATATTAGGTTATTTAAGGATCTAAATGATCTGTTGAAGTTCTAGGTGCTGCTTACGACAAGGTTATTGGTATATTTAATGCTTTGAAAAAATCTTTTAAACACTTGTGTAAAGGAGTCTGCCAGTAGATCCACTGATGCTTGCAAAGGGTTGATGCTTAAACGGATTAACCGAGTTTGATTTGTGATTTTTGGAAAGATTATCTAGATTCAAGCACATATGGACACATTACATGGTAGTTACCTACTAATGAGAAAATAAAATTGACATGTTAGTGCTTTGGTTGCAGGTTACTCTGTTTTCTGGGTTTGTCAGCTATCAAATGGTTCGAGAAGCCTATGAAGGTCTTTTTACAGTTTCTTTTCTATATAGAATCTAAATGGTCTCGATGCTCTGTTTTACTGGTTAGTTGCATTAGCCTTCTAGTGCTTAGAATTATCATTGTTGATCTCGGTCTTTTATATTTCTCCTTAAATCTTTGATGGAAAGGATATATTAAGGGTCCTTGATAGTATGAAACTTGTTCTTGAGCTTGCCTCCACTGTAGCACACAGAATCCATTAGTGATTATTCATGTCATGGAACCTGTCAGGAACAAGCAGTCTTAGTATTCAAGCTTAGGCTCATTTGGTGGACTCCATGGCTGACTCAAAAGCAATGTCGAATATTTTGGAAGTAAAATGGTTTGTTTAGAGGTCATGGAGGTGTGATATGAAACTGTACCCAACCTCAAGATGGCTAGACTACACAATTAATTTTTGTAGACATGAAATTTTGAGATATTAAGAGCTAAAAGACCCAAAGGAAGCTATTGCTTCTTTTCTTGTCGATATAGGCTGATATCGCTTTTGTCGATTTGGGCCAATTGATATTCTCACGCTTTATCCCTAATTTGTCTGCCTTCTATCTTTTATTACAGGAGGGAGGAACCGATTCGGAAGCCTTTTATCACTGGGTCATAATACAGGAAAAGCAGACAGACTTTATATGAAAGGTCCAGGAGGACGTGGAGAAGTTGAAGTAGCTGTTTCTGGCGTTGTAGGTACGTTGTAGGTACTGTTCGTTTCTTTGTCTTAAATGGCTGCACAAAATCTAAGCTCACACTGTCCCTTGAGTTTTCATACTTTCTCGAGTTTTACAGTGCAGTTAGTAATATTGCATGGAAGATAAAAAGTAAAAACATATTGAATGCCCTAGCCAACAGCTGCCTTGGGTCGGATTGTCTTAAGAGAGTAGACATACGTAATAACAGAAACATTTTATGAAGTTCAATCGCCTAAGGTTAAGAGTAGCAGATTTGGTTGAAACGTATTATTGAAAACGTAGTATGCTTTAAGGGATGATTGTATAGAATTGATTTTCTCAGATCAGAGCCAAGTAGTTTTAGGTCCTATTTCACCAATGTCTTCGAAGAAGAGCATCGATCTCGGCTCCATTTTCCGTAAAGCAGCATCTGTTGCATCTGTCGCAGCTAAACATGCAATAGCAGCTGCTACAGCCTCATATGATGAAGACGAGATGTTCCCTCTTAAATGCTGTTTAATGTCCATCTCATTGCCATGGGACACTATTGCTCATGATCTCTTATTCAAGGTAACAAACGATTTCTCTTTCACCACACCTGTCATCAATAATCGGAAACTGTTGATCGATTCCACTTATGTTGATTTCAGGGATCTCCACCGGTAAAAATGGAGTAGAATACTCTGGAATTAAGCGTAGTCCAGATCCAGACTTTGCACCTCAAATAGGAAAAAGAAAACAAAAAAAAATTGCAGGAGAAAGGAGTTGTTGTGTTGTCCAAATGAGTTATGTAATTTGATTGAATATTCCTTTTGTGATCTTTATTACTTGACTCCAACAATAAATAAAAGTGAAGCTATGTATTTGCAATCATCAAGTTTATAGTTTAGTTACCTTACTTGTCAAGTTTATAGTTTAGTTACCTTGTTCTAGTCTAGGTGTAGACTCGATGACAAAAATAATTAAAAAAAAATTACTGTAGACAGTCTAATCTTATAACCCTTTTGGGTATGTCTCGTCCTATTGTTAAATCACCGAGTGCAGAAATATCTACCAGTTTCTGCAATAAAACTTTGTCTAGGACTTGTGGTTAGGGACTTGGACTTATAATTTGTTTGCGAGAAAAAGCAGTATCGTGTTTTTGTTTTCACTAGGGGAGGACAAAAAAACCGAATCCAAACACCGATTTGAATCCGAGCAAAATTTTTTTATCCGAATCTGAATCCGACAAATTATTTTATTAGATTGTAAATCTCTGAACATGTATCCGAAGCTAAACCGAATCCAATACCCGTTAGGGTACCCAAAAATTCGAAAACACATAACTATTCATGGAAAAATAGTATAATTCGAGTATTCTACCCTATAAATGTGAGTTTTGTATGAATAACATACACAAACCCGATCCAAATCCAAACCTACAAATCTGAAAAAACTTGTAAAAAAACTTGAAAAATCCAAAAAACTAGAAACACCCAAATCCGATCAAAACCCGCATTTTTGGGTTTTTATAGGCTTTTAACTCTGAAATCCGAATCCAGCCCAAACCCGAAAAGTTCTACCTGAATCCGATAAATTTTCATGGAGAGTAAATCCCTAAACTCGGAAACCTGAATCCTATCGAGTTTTACCCGAACCCGAAAGCCGAACGTCCATCCCTAGTTCTCACAATAAAAAATATATCAAGCAAAAAACTAAAATTGAAAACAAGTAATGTATATTTTAGTAATTTTGTTTTCAATTCGCTTAACCATTAAAAAAAGAAGAAGATAATCTCATCATTTCCTTCTGAATCACGTTACCATTCCTAAATTTTACGAATCGTATCACTTACAAAACATATCGGACTTAACACCTTAATCACACTACTATTTGGGACCATAGAACATATGGGTAGGGAGTTAGGAGTATTATACATGTGAAATAAAACAGCTTTTTGCTTTAATATTTTTGGACTTTACTTGAGAATGTGGAATTGCAAAGAAAGGAAACACTAGGGTAGACAAATAGGGAGGAAACACATGAATCCAACTCCTGGGTAGACAAAACTCTGTTTGAGGTTAAACTAATGTTTCTATTTTTATAATATAACAAAAAGAATTGTATGAAAATATAGATTGGTTGTTAGACATCTACTGTATATTAGACGACAAAACACGGTATCTGAGGTTAAACTAATGTTTCTATTTTTTATAATTTATTAACAAAAAGAATTACGTTAATATATAGAATCGGTTATAGAAGTTGTGAAAATGTGAAAGCATGTTTGAGTCCACTAACAAAAGCTATAAAAGTCGCCAACAGTGGACTTTGGATTTTATTGAAACGTGATTACAATAGTCAAATATAAAAATAGAATGTTCATTAACATCCTTTAAACTGGATATAATTGAATGCAAAAAATAAGATTGCTGCCCGTTAAATATTTTTTTGACAAAAAAGAGACACTCAAAGTAAATAGGCACGATTGGTTATTATACCCCCAACGGCGAAATATTCCAGAACTCGAGTACCATATAGTTATTTTTTTAATGTTGACAAAAAATTTATTTTTAAAATGTTCTGTTGTACTTTTCTCATATATTTTGAATTATGTATTTATGTCATGTGTGAGGAATACTTAACTTTACAAAAGAAAACTTGATATACTATTACTATACAAGAATACTTACTTAAAAACAAAATTACAGTAGAACAAAAAACTTTCTTTTTTTCGAAAAAAACCTTTCTTTTTTTGAGAAAAACTTACTGTATCTTATCTTTAAGAAAAAGCCTTTTCAAATTGTGTTTATATATTCTTTCAAAACTCACTACATGAATGGACAAATTCAAGAAATTAACAAAAAAAGTTCTTATGTGTTGTTTGTTGATCGACTAGTACTACAATTTACGGACATAAATTACCATCTCAATCATATCAACCAAAATATTATACCCTTTTCTGTTTTGAAGGATTTCATAGTCAAAATAAATTGATACATACACTATAAAGAGAATGTTAACATTAATGTCAGGTATGTATACACTATAAAAAGTATACAATTTTAAAATTTTACAAAATAGACAGAAATTTGTTTTGATAACCAGTGCGTGACCCACACGCGCTTATCTGATTCTCTCTCAAAACTCACTACACTCGATAAAACTCATATTCCCCGATCTTGGCCGGAGCGTGATGGCTTCCCTAGCACCGGCTCCGGCCACCTCTGTCTGTTCGTGTGTGTTGCTGCATTTCATTTCCCTCGGCGGTTGGTGGTCGGATCTAAGGCTGGTTCGGGCGTAAGGGCTGGAGGCCTAGGGCTTGACGGAGTGTCGTAGAGGATCACGGCGGCGTCTCTTCCTTTCGTCGGCGTGTGATGAGTCTTCCCCTCCACTCCGTAGCAACACTTAGTTGTGAGTCTATCTTATTGTATACTCTGGTCCGTCTCATAATTACTTTAGTTTGTTAGTTGTTTTGTTGTTTTTGGTCTTCTCATTTTTTCGTTTTCTTTGTCATTTCTGTCAAAAAAATTTAAAAATAATATACAATTTTGATATTTTACCAAAAAAGAAAAAAAAAGTTGAATGCAGTCTTAGTTTTTTTATAAAATAGACTGCCGCTGTAGTTTCACTTGGTTTGTCTACTTTATCTTACTAAGAAGATAAGAAAAATCAAACGCTTAAAAAACTAAGTAGGACATCATATGCTTTTGCTAGATTCTTCGCCATTAAGTTAAGCTCTCATCTTCTTCTTCGTCAAGAACCACGTACCGTTTTCTCCACCTTAAGTTTTAACTTAAAAAGCTGATCTAACTTTATGAATACAAACTCCAAACCTTTCATTTCAGCTATACATCTTTAATCATGACCAAAAACAAAATATTTATTTTTGAATAATATGTAAAATTTTATTCAAAAAAAATAAAAATTTTACATCAAGTGTTACCGGGTTTTATGAACAAGAATAGTAGAAAAAAAGTTCAAAAAAAAAAAAATGGTGGCCTTGTTAAAACCCAATCCCGGAAAACCCAGGTGGGACAAAACCGGAACTTGAGAAAAAGAGTACATACCATTGATGATAAAGCTGAAAAAATAATAATAATACAATCACAAAATCGACATGCCATATAACAGGAGATTAAGCGTCTCTAGCTCTAAACCAATCCCGAAGAATGCCATTGAAATGTCCCTTCCTTTCAACCATGAAGAGACGATTGCGGACAATTCGATGGATGTCTTTGATAATGGCTGCTTAGTCCCGAGGTTGTTCTCCATGTCGGCGCTGATTACGTTCTTGCCACAGAGTGTAGACCGTTGCTTGAAAGACGTACCTCAGAATAAACTTGCAATTACCAGCAAACACCGAAGCATATATGATAGTAATAATCTCTGAAAACCGATTAACATATCTCTTCTGAAGATGAGCAGAACTAAAGTTGGCCCATATGAAGGACGAAAACCCGCATTTAAAGAAGAAATGGTCTCGTGTTTCTAAAGCCCTGTGGCAGAAAACATAACCCGAGTTTTCCCCATGGGTCCAAACTAGTATCATATCTCCCGTCGATAATTTATTGTGAACCGCAAACCAAAACATGAAAGAATATTTTGGAATAGCCAAAAAAAATCATACATTTTTGTACCATTCAGTGATCTCTGTTCTCAAACAGATTCTATGTATTCTTGGACTAAATATCAAAGACTAATAATAACTTGTCGATGGATTTTCTTTTTTTCATATTTTATTGACAGTCTACTATGTTAACTTTTTCATAGTTTCTTTCTGATGACATCTTAAAATCCATTATTGATGATAATTGCATTTTATTTATCGATTTTTTAAAATAATACACTAAAATCTTCTAATGACACTGTGAAGTTTATACACTACGAGCGTGATTTGTAAGCTATATTAGCATAAATTTTTGTGCTATAAATTATCTGGACCCATTAAATTCGGCGTAATTTTTTCTACTTTTTTATTTAGAGTAAAAAATTGCGCTAAAAAATAAAAAAGAAACTCTTTGATAACAAAAAAATAATTATTTTCTGTTGCTTTACTCCAATAACTTATATGTACTTAAAAGGTAGTGCTAACTGCTAAGAGATCAAAGGATAAGGTTAAATAAATTAATAACATTATATTTGAGTATATTGACATTGAATACATCATCACATTGCAAGGTAAAATTTATACAATATCTCTGTAGTTAAAAAGTAGTGCTAAGAGATAAAGAACAAAGGTAAATAAAGCAATAGCCAAACAAAAGTTATATTTGTTTATAAAAAAAAAAGTTATAAAGGATAAAAAAAAATGAAATAGTAATAATGATATCCAGAGCACTGATGGACAAACATTGCAATTAATCTCTTAGATTCACTGCTCTGATTACGACATTTTTATACTTGGCACTTTGTTAGTGGACAAAACAATCCCTATGTGGGTCCCACGTGTCTTGCCTCCTTTCACTCTATAAATAAGCATCCTGGTTCAATTGACTCTTCTCCCTTTCCTTCTCGCTTTCTTTCTCTGGCTTAAACACCAATCATACATAAACGGTTCAATATTTAACCGGATTTCTCTTCCACTAACAGCAATGTCTTCGACCAATTTAGAGCCGTTCCATATATGCTTTGATGGTGCTACGATAACCGGAGATGAAATCACAGAAATATTGGCATTTCTTCAATCAGGCGAGTCATCGGACAATCCGAGCGGTGCTAACGAGTTGGTAGAACAGGTTGATGAAAGGAAGAGAAGACGGACGACATCAAACCGGGAATCAGCAAAGAGATCGAGGTTGAGAAAGAAGAAACGTTTTGAAGAGTTAACCGAAGAGGTGAACTGGCTGAACCTTAGGAATCAGGAGCTAGAGAAACGGCTAGCTAACGTGGTTAGTTGTGGTAATGTCATATCAAATGAGAATAACCGGTTGAAAACCGAATCGGTTTGCCTTGAAATCAGGCTTCTAGAGTTGCACCGGTTTTTAGTGGCCATGCAATCGTCAATGATTTCAACGAGAGTAAATTACATAACAAGGCTCGAGATTTGAGTTTGAAATAAAATAAAACAAAAACAATGCTAAGTGAGCTTGAGCATTTTGTAAAGGTTAAAGGATTTTAATTAGAATTTTCACATTTCGGTTCAAAGATGCATGTGTACGTAAATTTATATAGATGCATGTTATTAAATATATGTGTTGTTATTTGTGATATTTGAACTACTGTCAATAATAGATTAAAATTTCAGATTTTCGTTAGCTATTTTCTTTTATCTAATCGTGATTATACATGAACTATTTCTAAAATTAATCAGATTAAGATAATGTATTTACAAGCAAATTGGAAGGTAAAGTGAAATTTTCCTCTCATTAAGTCACCGGGCTGATCTGAGTACGCTAAATTTATTGGGATATTATAACAAACTCTGTCCCACAAACTCTATGCTAAAGGTTGAAAAAAAATTTTGGGAAAGAGTTTGTTATAATGTCCCAATGAAATATTTATTTTTATTTAAGATAAGAAAAGATAATCAAAACAAATGGTATTTGAAGTATATTTTACAAATTTAAGGTTAAATTTGTACATGTATTTCTCAATTAACATAATTAAGATATCATTATGGATCTAATATTTATGAAGTTTGATTCCCTTTGCATAAGTACAATTATTGTATTATTACATCGTCGAAACCTATACATATAATATACAAGTCGGTTTAATCCGAAGCAAGACGGGTTTATCTTCAAACCGAATTAAAATTTTCAAATCACAAAGAGCAACACAAATGAGTTTCCTTACAACCAATAATTAGCCGCTAAAATACATTTATTCTTTAAATATAGCATATTATTCAGGGAAAAAATCTTTGCTGCAGTAGGACCAGAAGGTCCAGAACCATCTATATTCATATCTTGTTGCCGCCAGGAAAGTAGTTTAAATGTTCAATAATCGAACTAAAAGGAGACACACCATCGATTGAGGGATATCATTTCATCTTCTGCTCTGCATTTGAGGCATGAAATATCTTGGACCAAATCACAAAAAAGGAAAACGTGGGGCTTTATTTGTGTGGCTAATTAAGTATAGGGATCCCTTAAGTATATGATTATCTATACACATAAAAGATAGATGCATGCACGCATGCATTATACTCCTGATTTTCATCAATGTCACAACATATATCAATTCAAAAGGTTTCTCTCTTTATCTTCAAGGGTCATAAAAAAAAAGCAGACTTATTTAAAGCCTGTATATTATGTAAATATTAGTATCATAAACTTCAGAACTTGAAACAGAAATATTAATTGGTAAAGATTCTAGATTTATAGATTTCAGAAATATTAATATAAATTTTTAATTTTAAAATTGCTGTAGAAAATTTATAGGCTGTAACTTTAAAAGATTCTAAAAGCTTATTTTATTAACTTTTAAAAATTGTGAATGAAAAAGAGAAGTCAACTTTGAGATTTTTTTTTTTTAACTTTGAGAATTTTTAGAGCCGAAAATTGGTTAAAATCTGATTGGATGAACTAAAACTTTTATGACTTTAAATTAAAATAAAACTATTTGCAAGCCTATTATCCAATGCTGCTATCCAATCGGCCATAACCACTATATTGTATAAAAGTCTCTCGTATATATTTATACCTTCATACTATAGAAAAATCTAAATGAATCAATTCCAAAAATTTGTGCTATAGTTCCCAACGTTAAAGAACAAAAAAAAGGTAGTGTCACTGTGACTGTGTATGAACTATGAAGAAGGAAAAAGAGAAATGTGTCATGTGATGGGATCTTCTCGGTGGATATCATATAAAGCTCTCTTCAGTTGAACTATATCAGTTTTTGTCGCTTCCATTTTTGGCCGACATATCTTCGCAGAAGTTCTACATAAATTTTATCTTTTCTTAACCGTGAAAAAGGAAAAAAAAAGAATATAATTTCTATTACGATGTCGGCTATGTAAAAATATAATTTCTCTGACAAAAGAATCAATTTCTCCTTTTTCTCTTCAGATATTTACATGGATGACTGGGTTTTGACGATTTACTGCTCCTTGATTCGTAAGCGGAAAATACATCTTTTTAACACTCAAATCACCCGTAAATATCTTTATTTCACATGAGATGAGACATATACGTTATATTTTTGTTGGATACAAGAACTTAGAATATCGATGTTGCAACTTTACGATTTCTCAAGATAACAACCATTTTTCTATCTAAATAAAAATGATAATTGGTATACCATTTTCATGCTTTTCAAGTCTTGAAAATATTATTTCACTATTTTTATCATTTAGAACATTCATCAATTTTTTTACTTTCCTACAACTATAAAGGCGATTCCGCTATATATAATGGCCATGTTGCATATATAACACTATAAGTCTATCAATAATGCAACATTACTAATTAAGTGCGATTTCTCTTCTCCCTTCTCGATCGTCAAAAGTTATCACCGTTCTCCGATTCGGTTTCGCCCGGTGACCGGCGTTCATGCTAGCACCGTGCATACATTGTTTTTTTTTTTGTTTTTTTTTTAATTATTCATAATCAAATTATATTTTTCTACAATTTCTCTAATCCAAATTTTCTATATGTTGGCCGTTTCTAACACATTTTTATCAAAAGAGCAATGTTTCTTGTCGTTATTTCATCTGTTCTGTAGGCATTTGAATTAATGTGTTTGTTGTGCAACAAACGGAATGCACTTGTGTTATTTTGGGAAATAAACGGTTTGAAATAATGTCTCTCTCTCAGCGACGATGATCGTTTTTCTAGCGATGTAGCAATTGATTTCTTTGACCGTTGCTAGTTGCAGAGACGTCTACAAGGATGTGATAGACACAATGAAGGTTGACAACTTACTTTCTCTTGTGTGGTTTTAACTTTAAGATTATCAATAAAATGACATTTGAGTTTACAAGTTTTCTCTTGCAATTTGTTAGAGCTCAATCGCTGACAAGGATTCTCCAACGTCAAAGCTGCTCTTTGGTACAACTGAAATCACAACGATCCTTCTGTCAACTCTAGAAACACAGTGCTGAATGATAGTGGATAGTCGGAAAGCGGGTAGCGTAGATCATCCTTTATCTGATCAATGGGAAACACTTTATGTGAATCTGAAGAACACAACCACATTCTTGCTGACAGAGGCGCAAGCAAAAGATGAACTTCATAACTACCATAACAAGGTAGCTTCCTTGCCATCATCATCAAGATACGGATCGATTTTATTAATAGTTCCAATAGTTTTGCTAGGATATTTTGTCTCTCTTTTTAGGAGTTTAGTTCAGTGAAACCTTTGCATATGTTGAAGAGCAAATAAATCTAATAAAATGGCGTTCTTGATACGGTTTTTCCTGGTAATCTACAAATAAAAAGCCAAAGCTCTGTGTTCGGATCATAACTTATAAGTGCTTCCGTTGACTTCAGCATAATAAGTCTCATTAAACTAAGTCCTCACCGTTTTTACAGTACACCATTGACATTTAGAAAATTTAAAAAGGTTAAACCTCAGATCCTTTCTAACGCATGTATCTAGTGAAAGTTTAACTTAAAGCTCTCTATGTACAATGTTGCCAGTAAAAAAGCAAGAACTGATTCAGGTTTGGTTTGATAGCATCTTGTGGTCAGACTACTATTTCTCCATCTCTAAGACAGGTTTTGAATGTGATTTTAAAGGGACAAGCTGATTTGGAGGAGAAACTGAAGTCTGAGCTAAGCATCATCAAGGAAAGATACAACGAGGTGGAGAAAGAGTTGTGTTTGGATAGACAGCTACTAGAAGCTTCAAGAGAAAGCCATGAGAAGCTGTCAAAAGAGGTACAGTTTCTGAAAGAAGAAAGAGAGGCCTTCCATGTAAAAATCTCTCAATCAACTCAGAGATTGAGAGTGATTGCAAATGATAAAGAGAATGCTTTAAAAGATCTTAATGTGGAAGTGAAGAGGAGGAAAGAGATGGAAGAAGAGATTAAGCACATCTGCTTTGCTTTCGCTACAAGGCACAAATCTTTTGTGTCTTTTCACAGTGAAATCAAATCCAAAATGCAGAAACTAACCACTCGAATTCCAAAGTCTTCGTAGCATAAAACAGATCTTTGTTTCAATTTTTAAGCTATTGTAGCAATTAAGTTATGCATTTCATTGACAACATTAGCTAATGGTTATGAACTTATGTGCAATGCCTTGCCACTGTAAAACCAAAGTTATTAATGTTGAAAGCTTATTTCCTTTGTAAGCTCATCATTAGGGTTGACATAATTCATATATCGAACTGAACTTCATTACTCAGAAGCCAAACCAAAGTTTACCGAACTTTATAGAAACATTTACACCAAATTATTTAAAAAGAATGTAATTTTTGTCAACGAACCGAATTAACCGAATTCATTAAAAAATATTTTAAATTAAATATAATAACAATATATTTAAAATATACTAAAAATCTATAATATTGTTTTAAATTAACTGATTATTATTTTTATTTCTATGGTAAATTTCATACAAAACTGAAATAACATTTTATTTTTAAATTCATCACTTGAATCGAGTTGAACAGTACTAAACTATATTCATCACTTGTTTAAAAACCCACAAAAATGGAGGAAAAGAAATCTAAGTCCAAGACTCTTTTGGTAAGACTATGGATTGCTGCCTACATCAAAATGCCGAAAACTCAGGCTTATTCATCAGTTGTTCTTTAAAAAAAAACAAGAACATCCGTGAACGGCAGGATTCGAACCGGCGCGGACAATGTCGACATGACTTCTAGTTAATGGAACTGGAATGTAAATATTTATTATAAAACATTATTGTTGCAAATCAGATTGGGCTTACTTAAGCCCAAACTTTAAGGGAGATTAGTGACGGAAGGAGACAGAAAGAGAGGAACAGACACTAACTAATCCTTTAAATGGTAATGAACGATAAAGTACATAGTCAACGGTCAGAGCGTTGACCAAATCTCTCACTCTCACCAGCCAAATCTCTCCAACTCTTTCTCTCTCCGTTCAAATCTCACCGGCGATCTCCGTTGCCTCACCGACGAAACTGATTCGTTTCTAACACTCACCGGGTAAGCTCTCTGCAAATTCAGATCGTTCGACCTCAATCTCCATATCGATCAAAATTCATTTTTTTGTTTTTAAAGCTAAATTGGTGAAATCTAAATATGTATACATTGAGTGATTTGAAACAGTAATTTCATAATTTATGATGAGTTTTTGAGCTTAGAGAATCCTAAGATCAATGCTAAAAAAATTAATTTTTCCTTCTCACTTCTTGAATCAGTTCAAAATTTTGTGTTCTTGAATAGTCATTTTCAAAATTCTTGGAATGTTATATAACTTGTTAAATCGGTTATTAAATGTTCAAGTTTCAATAAAGTTTCGATTTTTATTCGTTTTTTGTGTTATGATGAGAAGGGAAGAAGAATGGCTACTCCGGTTGATCCACCAAATGGAATTAGGAATCTAGGGAAGCATTACTTCTCAATGTGGCAAACACTTTTCGAGATCGATACCAAATACGTGCCAATCAAACCGATTGGCCGAGGCGCATACGGTGTAGTCTGTTCTTCGGTTAACAGAGAAAGCAATGAGAGAGTAGCGATCAAGAAGATCCACAATGTGTTTGAGAACAGGATTGATGCTTTGAGGACACTTAGGGAACTCAAGCTTTTACGCCATCTTAGACACGAGAATGTGATTGCTCTTAAAGATGTAATGATGGCTGATCATAAGAGAAGCTTTAAGGATGTGTATCTTGTTTATGAGCTCATGGATACTGATCTTCATCAGATTATCAAATCTTCTCAAGTGTTAAGTAATGACCATTGTCAATACTTCTTGTTCCAGGTATGCAATTTACTCGTTCTGTGCTTTGTATAGACTTATATATATATATATATATATATCAGTGAAATACTTGCTTTTGCTTTTCTTTCGTGTAGTTGCTTCGAGGGCTCAAGTATATTCATTCAGCTAACATTCTCCATCGGGACCTTAAACCCGGTAACCTTCTTGTGAATGCAAACTGCGACTTAAAGATATGCGACTTTGGACTAGCGAGGACGAGCAATACCAAAGGTCAGTTCATGACTGAATATGTTGTGACTCGATGGTACCGAGCACCAGAGCTTCTCCTCTGTTGTGACAACTATGGAACCTCCATTGATGTTTGGTCAGTTGGTTGCATATTCGCCGAGCTTCTTGGTAGAAAACCGATATTCCCGGGAACAGAATGTCTAAACCAGATTAAACTCATCATTAACATTTTGGGGAGCCAAAGAGAAGAAGATCTCGAGTTTATAGATAACCCGAAAGCCAAAAGATATATAGAATCACTCCCTTACTCACCAGGGATATCATTCTCTCGTCTTTACCCGAATGCACACGTTCTAGCCATTGATCTGCTTCAGAAAATGCTCGTTCTTGATCCTTCGAAAAGGATTAGTGTTACGGAAGCGCTTCAACATCCTTACATGGCGCCTTTATATGACCCAAATGCAAATCCTCCAGCTCAAGTTCCTATTGATCTCGATGTAGACGAAGATGAGGATTTAGGGGCAGAGATGATAAGAGAGTTAATGTGGAAGGAAATGGTTCATTATCATCCAGAAACTGCTATTATGAACAACATTGAGCTCTCTGAGTTCTAAGCTCAAATCTTTCACAGGTAAGTTTCAGAGAGATCTTTCTAATACTTTTTTATTTTATTTATGTTCATGTTTGTTTCTTAAAATGTTATTAATAACAATCGAAGAACAAAACTTATAGATTACGTTATTTGTTTGTGTCATGGAAGCTCTGTTTTGGGTTTTTGTTGGTTACAAGCTAAAGTGTCTGTAACGTTTGTACATAAGAGTTCTGATTTCTCCTTTTGTATTTGTCCTTAAAACTCTTATCGTTAATGCTTTCTAGGCAAAATGCTAAACTTATTGAGTTCAGGGTATACACATTTCTAATTTGAGGGTTTTCAAATGTTCAATCCATTTAATTTAATTGAATATAATTTGAACATAAATATATGTATAACACGTATCTTCACCGTTCGCCCTACCCGCACTTTCTCTCTGGCACAAAAAACGAGGTTCTTCTTTCCGGGGGTGTTGGCTTTGGCCGGCGTCGTCAGACCACTTCTCTCTACTTTCTGTCGTCTTCTCTTGCTGTTTGGTGGTCTCGAGATGGGATATGGTTTCGTTGGTGTCTCGGGTTCGAGAGTCTCTTCTCCACTGTGTTCTGTCGGACGTTTTGCTCAAGGACACCATGGACGATTAGATCTCCCCACATGTTTTGCCGACAGCTTTCTCTTCATCCTCTAGCTTCTCTGGGCTTTGTTATCAATCTTCGCGAGCAAGGTTCCCTTGGATCTGTCTCTCGCCGGTCACTTTATTGGGCTCAATCTTCGAAGATCTTTACCAAGGAGAAGCTCCTTCCTCTCAGTCGTTGGGATTCGTCTCGCCGGATCAGAAGTCAGCAACATCTCCGACCCTCCCAGTTCGCTAGATATTCTCAACTTCACCAGCCGTTGCTCCTTCAGATCAGACTAGGGAAGAACACGTATATATGGTTTTGTGGATTGCGAGAGTAGATAGGTTGTTTCATATGTTTTCAATGATTGGTGTGTCCTCTGTAGTTATGATTTTTTAAGGTATTGTTCTATCAATTAACTATTAACTTAAGCATGTTATGTATTTTATGATCGAATTTGTAAGCGAAAATAGAATTAATACATTATAATTAAAAGAATTTTAACTTAATCTACTACAAACAAAATGTTTAAGTTTTAAATGAAATTCAAAATTAAATGAAAGCGTAAAAAAATAATGAAACTAAGATGATAAACGTGATGGATAAGGGCATATCAATAATTTAGATGAAAGATGAATATTTGATAATACTAATAATATATTGTGAAATCATTGATTATAGATCACTAATTAAAACTAATTGGAAATGGTACTAATTTTTTCAATAATTATCTAATCATCATCAATTTCTGTTAAAAATAAATAATCAATGAGCTTTAATAATCCAATTTAATCTAATCATCAATCAATTTAATCAACTATTTCTTTATGTTAAGGAAGAAAAAACTCATTTATGTTTTTTCAAACATTTTATAAAACATTTTCCATATATAAAATCATCTTGATCTAGATTGTAAGCTACAAACATAAATGTGGCATTACTACCAAACTAAACGAAGAATACCCTAAGATCTAGTCATAAACATCATCATCAATCCATCAAATCATCATAATCAATCAATTCTTAACTCATCTAAATGATTAGTCACTAATATTGATGAATACACAAAGCAATAAGTATCATTTTTACATAATCATGATTATTAAGGGAATAAATGAAAGATTTAAAGATAGAAAGAGATATGATACTTTGAAATTGCAAGATTCATATAAGTTCATAGCAAAAAACTTAAAGAGGCTAAGCAATCTTTTCTCAAACAAAGCATAAGCTGATAAATTATGTTTAGAGAGTATTTATTGGAGGAAACTAAATTTTTGGGTCAACTCAAATTAAACCGAGTTAAATCTGGTTTAGAAGTTGGTTAACAAAACTAGGAGGCGTTTCAGCGGGGGTCATTTGGTCGATGCATCTGGCTGCTGGGAGCTAGTAGGGGACATATGGCAGCTGGGTTTTGCCGCTAGAGGCCACCGGTGGACGTCTGGCTAGTAGACGTGACCATTGGGAGCGAATGACGATGCAATCCTGCTGACGAGTCCCCGCCATATCCTCATGTAGGCTTCGTCAAGTCTTCACTGGTGTCGTTAAACAACGGAATAATGAGGATAATTATGTTATCATAGGTGGTGTTACTACTCTACCTTGTATTGAGGTTTGCTTTAGACAAGTTCTAGTCACTTGTATTGCCAAAGGCTTAGTTAATATTATTAGTTATGATGTTTCTTATCTTGTAGTTGCTCGATTCGCTATTTTGGTTCAAAGCTCCTTAGCTTGCAGATTTGCGGTTTCAGCCCTTGTGGCCATCTCAGTGGTGATTAGGAAGTTCTCGCTCAGCCCAAATGTTCCACTTGCAGTGTGTGGTTTCGTGGCTCAAAACTTGTTGGTATTGCAAGCTTTTTTCTCCTGACATTATCTCTCCTCTGACGTTGGGGCAGTTTCCTTAGCCTTAATGGATGTTGAAAATCTCATTCTCCTTCTTGCTGAAAGAAGAATGAAGAATGGATTTCATAAAACTTAGTGATAATATATTCGAATAACCTTAATTTGTAAAATAATTGTTAGAGTAACATCCTAGATAGGTTATAACTAGAATGACCTTTATCTTTTGTTAAAAGACATATTAACCAAAGTTAATCATAAAATTAACTGTAATTCCATTATAATTTAAAATTAGAGAAATTTAATTAAAAATTTTAATTCCGAAAACTTAAAAATAAAAGAAATAAATAAGATATAATAACTCACACCCCTAAAATCGCAAAAATCATCTTCTTCCTCAACTCAGAATCCTAAAATCGCGATTTGGCACTCACCGCCGCTTACTCTCTGTTACAGGAAAGGAAGAGTGACAAATTGAGAGACTCTAACTACAGAAAAAAGGTTCGAGTTGGTGAAGCGAAGAGAAGAAGACACGTGGATGGTGAGGATTAAAATGAAGAAAAAGGTTGTTAGGAGCTGTCTAAAGAGAGTGAAGTGAGAAAAGGAAACATTCATTCAGAAATTGTGTATCTCGTTTATCATCTTCTTCCTCTGTAATCGTGTTACGCTTGTAATTCGAATTCTGAGATTTGCTCTTTGTTTTTGGGTGTTTCTTGCTCATTGGAACATCTAGGGTGAGTATCATCTTGTTGTTGATTCGTTAACAGCGATTTGAAATAAACATTGTTGGATTGTGAATTTTCCTTTATCACCCTCGCCGTGGATTCGCCTTGCCGTTGCCGTGCCGTTGTCGTGATTTCTGTGACTCATCTCCTTCACCAAATCCTAAAACCCTCTACACATCCAAACTCTTTTCCTCTCCAAATCCTCTTTTCCTCCAAACCCTCTTCTCCTCTTTGCCTTGTCGTGGACTCATCAGAAATTTTCTTGACTCGCCGGCGTTCTTCTCCAATCGTTGGTAGCGACTTAGATGATTCCCCATCTCTTCACTTTTGGTCAATCTACAATTGATTGTTGATTTTTTCTAATTGAAGATTTTATTTCCAGATCGTCAAATCTAACTCTCTAAATTGGATTAACTTGCTAGAAGATGGAAAATTTCGGAAAGTCTAAACCACAGGCATCGTCGCCTCCTTTACTTTCCGGTGTCAAAATGTCTGATTTCGGTAATGCTTTGTTTCCATTGTCATGACTCATGTTTGATGCTGATTGCATTATTTTACAAGTTTTGGTATGATCACCTAACCTCCAGCTTTGTCGCTGATTTAGATCAATTTTGTTTCTATTTTATATTGAAAGTTATCCTTACACTTTGTTGCATAAGGAGATGGTATGGAAAATTTAGATTAGAATACCTTTAGGACAATACAGCTGGTAGACAATGATTATCCTTATTGAGTCTCTATTTTCTATTTCAACTTCCTCTTTCTTGATAAAAATCAACCTTTCTTTGGCTTTTTTCATTCGTTTTATAGTTTCCCTAATTTTGTATCTGTCGAATTAGGGTCTCTATGTGTTAGAAAAAGATTGTTAGATTATAGTTTTGGATAAAGGGCGGTTAGGAATCTGAACTCAAGTTTTACAGTTGAAACTCACATTATGATGTGCCCCAAGTTAAGTTAATTGAAACTGATACGAATAATTGGAATTAATTCTTATCCACGTAGTGTATATTTAAAATATGTTTATGAACTTGAAAATGAAATGAAATGTGGATATCCTTGTTAGTGTGGTTTTTTTTTTACTGCAATTGGAACTTATCTTAACAAATGTTTCTGTTTTTCGTATTCTGTTAATTTGTGATTTGGGTGGCAAACCCTTGTGCAGGTATGAGTCTGGAGAGATGTGTAAACTTGGATGATCTGAATGAATCACATATTTTGAAGGCCTTAAAACCCTTGTGAAATTTGGAGCAACCAAAGCCTAAGGTTGATTGTTTGTTGTTTGTCATCTCCAAATAAGATTAAACCGGAAACATTTCTTGTATTCTTTTACTTAGTGGTGTCATATCGCCTTGCATTTGTGTTTGTAATCCTTGAACATGAAATCAATAGTACTATTTTATGTAACTGAAATCACATGAAGAATGATATAAACTATAATGAATGTAAAGGCTATTGAGATCTATATGATCCATTGATTTTTTTTTACCATGTGGATGTCTTGCATTTAGATGAATTTCATTAAGTTTTTCTACAATAACCAAATATCTTTGGAATTTGGAAGGTAACATGTTGGATAGTTTGGTGTATTTCCACAAACAATTTCCGTTTTCCCTCAATTTCTCTTTCAAATCCCAAATCTATCAATCCATATTTGAATCAAAACCACACCCTCAATTTCTCTTTCAAACCCCAAATCTATCTATCCATATTCGAATCAAAACCACACTTGGGGTATAATGAGCATGTTGAGTTTCGATTCTACAGGATTGTTATATTTATGTAGCAATGAAAAGGATATGAAAGACAATATATAGATATGGATAACAGTATATAGACATGGAGGATGTGTGTCCAAACTCTAATGAAATCTAATGGAAAGGCACAATTGATATTTAGGAGAGATATGTGGAGTTTTAATAAAGGAATTGCAATTAACGTATGGATTGATATCACCAACGTGGAAAGACGTATACAATCACTTTGTTTTTGCTGATAGATCATTATTGGGTGAAATCTTTAAAAAAAAAAAGCCAAAAGAGAAGAAGTTTACATTGAAACCATACGAAGTGAATATGAAATGAGGATGGGCTGGGAAACATAATGTTTTCTCCGTCTTATTTGGTAGGTTTCAAAATCAAAAATAATAAAATTAACGGATATGTGTATTTGTTAGCTAGTAAACCTTATTTGAAAAAACATTGTTTGATTTTAGTTATTCAATATGTATTTTCTTTGACCTTAAATTTGAGTAAAAAATCATTTGTTAGCTAGACTCTGAGTTTTGTAAGTTTTTTTCCATTAGTTAGAAAAAATATTTAAAAAATCTGTGATATTATTAAAAGAAGTTTTTAATAAAAAATCTGTTGTTACATAATACCAACAAATCTGTCACAATAAATATGTAAATGCTAAAAACTAATCAACTATATTACCTTAGTTTGTATTTCCGTAAGTTATTTATTGGGTACAATTGAGACACTAATCAATTGTATGTATTACCTTAGGTACCCAATAAAAACCTAAGGTAAATTTATTGGGTATGTATTACCTTAAGTTTTGGTGAAATTATTTTTAATACACTACAACCGTAAGTTATTTATTGGGTATGTAGTAGCTTAGTTTGTATTTCCTCCTTTAATGGAGTTTTAGACTTTATTATCAATAGAAAGGTTTGACCAAAAAAATATATACGTGTAACACGTATAAACACTTTTGAAAAAGATAACTCATAATTAACAATTTCAGTTAATATAACATATGCACAGTGGAATTTCCGATTCGAGCCCGAATAATTTTCAATGATCTATAGAATGTTCCAATTAATTATGATTATAAAAATTGATTTTTTGACTTTCACACCTACTCCTTAAGCTGCGTTCAATTGGATTCATGAAATGCAGTTTTTTTTAAATACCTAATCAATTGTATTAAAAATAATTTCACCAAATCAACTGTATTTTAAAATAAGTTATTACGAGGATAAAATCGGTAGTAATGTATTATTACGGTTGTACCATCACTTAACGTTTTTTTAATCATTGGCATTTCATTTATATTCCAATAATAAAAATAAAAAGTCGCGTAAGCATTTTGTAATGTGCACAAGAAATTTTGAATTCTGAAGTGTCTATAAATCCTATAAACATTTTTCTTCATTGGTATATAAACGTTTTCTTTGTTTTTGAAAATAGTGGTATATATAAATGTTGAGATTAGTAATGCATTTATTTAATTTAATGATACTTAGTGTGTGGTACACTTTTCTAAAAAAACAGTTGAAATATTTACTGATAGTGTAGTATAATATACTTTTCAAACACGAAACTATATTTAATTTAATGATAGAAGTTCCTAAAGGTTATTACTCCTGTTGTTTCATTTTAAGTGTATTTTAAAGTTTTTACACACAGATTAAAAAAAAGAGTAAAATTTTACTTAAAAATAAAAAAAAAGAGTAAAATTTATTGGTTATTATATTACAATAATAAAGATAAAACTATAAATTTTACTTAAAGATTGCATTGGAAACCCAAAAATATACTTATAATGAAACAAAATTTAAACTCTAGAACAACATATAAAATGAAACAGAGGAGTAGTAATTAGTAACATGTATACGTGGGTTTTCTTTTTATGATTTGTATTCTATTTGTAAGATTTTATTTAGGGAAAAAACATTTTGATGAACAGTATGTGAATAAGAATCTGTTACTTTTGTAAAAGAAAAATGTAAGAGTGACTAACTTAATGAGATCATTGAACAGGAAAAAAATTCCACAGATAAAGAGATAGAGATTCTAGAAGCCAGATCAAGTCGACTTGTAATCTAAAGTCAATCAATCCTCATCGTTTAGCTCGTTTCGACGCTATTCCAATCTTTGTCAATTCGTTTTACCATTCATATATATTATATAGTATGTTGGAAGATAAAAAAAATCAGATTTTCTATATTGTCGGGTGGTTGTGCTGTATGGTGCTTACAAAACAAGTTAAATCAGATTCTTTTAGTTTGATGTGAGAGAGATTTAAAAGAAAGTTGGATGGATCAAGCTTTTCTATCGAGTTGGTTCAATCCTAGACTTAGTCGGACGGTTTAAAGTTATTTGAAAGTATCATCAACCCTAATCACTCAAAATTAATAAAAAAAACTCTCTTTTTTTTTATCATGACACATTCAAATAACCTTAACAGCAGAAATTCGACACTACGATTATCAGTTATACGGAGTATTTCTTTTTTACAGAATGGTTTTATTGTAGTCCGCTACAACTACTATTATTTTAATTTTATTTTTCCATAAACTATACCACTTTCTATTCATCTTTTGTCAGCCTGAATCTCTTACACCGATACCATTTTGAGTTCCAATGGGAGACATAATTTAAATACAACAGGAAAGTTCAAGTAGAGAGAAAAGAGAGGTCATGAGTCTTCAATCATGAGTGCTCGGTGGTCTGCTCAACATTTTTATGGGTCATAAACTCATCATAAGACAAAAACAAATTTGGATTTCTAATTTTTTTTAAAGGTTTTTACTAAATTTTCTCTTTTAAAATTTTATGAGTAATATTCATGTAGATTTTGTAATAAAAATAAAAATATACACTTCTAAAATATTTTTTTCACCCTCTTCAATCTATTTTTTTAAGAAAATTTTTTAAAATACATAAAAAATCCGGATCTATTAATTATTAGAAAACATGGGACATAAGATTGGATCCTGCACCGTCGCCCATTTCGTCTCCCAAATGAGCCAGCGTTAGGTGAGACTTGAATATACCGGAAACAAGTATATATATATAGGTAAGATTCTTCTTGATCTCTCATATTTGAAGCTGGGTGTTTAAGTTTTGAGTCGAAAGAAGCGAACTTGTTACGGATGGTTTGCCGGATCTGCCGCATAAACTCAGTCGCGGGAGGTTGTGGAGGCGTGCATTTCTTTCTTTCCAGAGATCATACACTACGGCCTATAGCAACATCTTGCAAATAATCATAAGCTTTGTAGATGTAGGAGCTGATTGAACCCAATGAACAATATCAAGAAGATCACTCGGTAAGTCATAGGAAAGTGTGACACCAAGGTTGACCAGATCTCCTGAGCATATGAGCATTCAAAAAACAAATGAGCATACAACTACTATTATTATTCAAGTCTCATTAAATGATTGATGTATATACTCCCTCGGGTTTAATTTATTTGTTGTTTAAGGTTTTGCCACATAGATTAAGAAATTATTTAATTTCTTGTTTTTTAAAAAAATTTTAAAGCATTATTTTTTATATAATTAGAAACTATTCCACCAATAAGAAAACTAATAGCAGAATACAAATGGTCAATAATAAAAAGTAACTAATTTTGCATTGAAAATTGAACACAACAAAAACATGAAACAAAATTTTTTTAAACAACAAATAAATTGAAACATGGAGAGTAATTATTTCCAAACACATATTGGCAACGTAAGGTGAATACATTGATGAGAGTCGATCTCACAACATAAGGTATTAAATAAAACACGTAGTAGTAATTAATGAGCAAAAACAACATTTAATTCCTATTTAATTCCTTTAACTTCGAAAGAACAACACTAATGTCATTGTCACATGTGCATAAATAAATGGAAAAACCTAATAATAAAGCCATTAGAAACAACCAAATCATGTGAAAAATAATACCTTTTTTTTCTTTTTGACAATAATACTAAAATCAAGTTTTCGAGCTAAGTAAACTGACCTAACGGGCTAACTCACCTTCAAATATACATCAAATCAAACAAGTTGCTAAAAAAATACTTTCAAAGAGTCCTACAATATTTTGCATTTGTCAAAGCCAAAAAACAAACATTACGATAATTAAAAATTAATATATCTGTCGTGGAAATTTATGAAAGAAAAAGACTTTTTTTTTTTTAACTTCTGCCGCAAGGAAGTCAATCAACTAGACGAACATCATAGACGCGATGATGTCCTTTACTTCGTGGAAACTTCTTATCTTATCTTATTACTTACAAAATTATTTCCAAAATATAAAATTCTGAAATCCTGAGATTTGACCAAGTTATCACTTATAACGCTTCATCAGATCCAGTCAAATCATTAAATCCATTTCTTTTTTATCTACAAAAAAACACATTCTTTGATCGGTTATATAAAAATAATATTCTTGTCGCGTTAAGCTTTTTAAAATTCAATAAAATTCATAAAATAAAATATAAAATTAATACCAAATCCCGTATATTAATAACAAGGTCGTCTCTCTTGTCTGTAGAACAAATCTCGACAGCCAAATACCCAAAAAAAAACCCGTAAATCTCTCTGAATCTTCAAAACTAAAGAAACCAAAAGATCAGTCGATTGAAACTAAATGATGAGTCCATTTAGATCTCCATGTTCTTCCCCAAGAAAATCAAGAAAAGAGAGCAAGAACCCTTATTCAAATCGTGGACTTGACAAATTCTCTGAGCTTCTCTCAGAGCTGGACGAGAAAAGACAAAGCATCTACTCGAAAAAGCTCGATTCCGCTGGGCCGCCTCTTGTCCGATTTGTGTTCACAAGCTCCGGCGAGTGTGTCCCCGTTGTGATAAAATCGTCTTATCTCCAAAAGAAGAACAAGAAGACGAAGAAAGATGTTGCTGAGAAAGTCAAGACAGAAGTCAAAGAATCAAAAACAGAGGAAATCAAGAAAACAGAGCCTGAAACAGAGCAAAAACAGAGCTGTGTTTTAAACGAGAATCTAAAGAAGATCGCTAGACCAAATCATTTCTTGCCTGTGACTACGATATTAGTTCTTGTTTTCTTGGCTTTCTTTGGAAGATCTGTAGCGATTATGTGTACTTGTATCGCTTGGTATTTGGTTCCAACGATTCAGGAACAGAGCGGAAACAGAGGATCTTCGTTTTATGCGATGAAGAAGAAAGATTTCGCTAGGAAATTGAGTATTGAAAACAGATCATCGTTTAATCCAAGAACTGTTCGTTATCATTCTCCTCTCAAGTAGAATTTTCGTTTTTTGGCTGCTCGTGAAAAAAACGCGTGACCCAGCAAAAACGTTTTTTTTTTTTTTAAATGTGAAAGTTCTTTTGTTTATTATTATTTTTTTTATTTTTTTGTTTCTTCTCTGTTTCGTTTGTTAATTTTGAGACAGCTGAATTAGCAGAAATTAATGTTTATAGATGTATATATGCAAATGGAAGATGTTCTTTTTTACATTTTATCCACTGAAAACATAAACTTTTGAGCAGAAAAATTTAACTAACTGAAAAAATAATTCTAGTTGTATTCCGAATCGTTATGAGCAAATTATTTAAAATTCATACCTATATGCATTGAATAAGTGACATATAAAGTCATTTCCATCCATAAGGAACTTTTATGGGTTTCTTATTAATAATTTATTATAAAGTATATCGGTAAACGTGTTTTAAGGAATTCTGGTTAAGAACCGGTTTTTAAAACTCTTAATTAAAAATCTGTTTTTAAATCTCTTAATTAAAAATCGGTTTTTAAATCTCTTAATTAAAAACCGGTTTTTAAATTTTTTTTCTAAAAACACGTTTATCGATGTGGTTTATATTTTTTTAATCTTAACAATTCCTCCTAAAAAACTCCTAAGAGTCTCCGATGGAGGTGCTCTAAATATATGGATCAAAAGTAACTATTATAAAATCATAATTAGTGGGAGTATTAAAATTTTAAAATTTTAAATTTAATTATATAATAAGTTTATATGAAATGTTTTTTTTTGTTTGAGATACTATGTGAGATTCTTATGAATGCTGATGATCTAAAAACCAAAAATTGCACCTATCATTAATGAGGATTAATGAAGATGAAAGAGATATGGTGACAATTTTCATCAACCATTTATGGCAGATAAATAATTTAATTAGTAGAAGAATATGATAATTTAAGTTAGCCAAATGTCGGATTTTATCGATTAAATAATATAAAAAGAAGAAAGATAATTTGAATCAGTTATTTTACAATGTCAATGTGACATATACATATGAGATATTTTGATAACGAGTAGATTTTGTTAATATACATTCTGCAACTACGTTAAACTACATGTTTTGGTCATTTTGATAAAGAATAATCATGAGAAAATAAGTATAACTTTCAACTGATCATCAATAATAATTAATGGATATGAAAGAAAGATAGTGATGCAATACATTTGTACTTTTCTCTAAATATAATAATTTCGTTAGTTTCTTATAATAATTCAATTAGTTTCCACTACACAATCACAAATCCATGGAAAACGTGACATTGGATAGAAAGTGAACCTAATATCAATGATAATTAATGGAAATAAAATGTAGACCGTAGATGTGAGATTATAAATATCATTTCAGGAGAGACCATATGCCTCAGATAGATTCTAGATATCAATTGACTTCAAATGGAAGTTTTATAGGTAACGGTCTTCTCAAGGAGTTTTGGGGTTAAAAGTCGTTTATGGATAATCTTGTCCGCTTCAAAAGACTTTTTTACTTTCTTATTTTATTGGATTTAGTTTACACTTAGAAATATGGTTCATCGGTTATGGATATGGTCGTAGACTCGTGGTTCTAGAATTTTTCCTATTAGAATTTTGTTTTGATAAAGTTATAGCTCTAGTTATAAAAAATACGTTTACATCTTTGGTTTATCAGCTTATATCACCAAATTGGAACAATTGATCAAAATCCATGAATCAAAAGATTGAAAACTCGGCAGTTTGATTACATTCTCTTGCCTTAAAATCCATTTTGAAGCTTGTCAAATCTATAGCTAAAAAGAAATTCTTTTGTTTATAGGGTTGTAGCACATGCCAATGCCATACTTGAGAGCTCAAGAGTTCTCGAATAACATCTTTGAATCATTGGAAAATAACCTCCCTATATCATAGATTTCGAATGCAAATGACTGTCCAACGATATTTAATTAAACCGACTTCAATTTTACCGCTTAAAATATCATAATTCAATTACATTAAATAGATTATTTTATCCAAAACATATCTAAAGAAAAGTCCGAAAAATCTTGGGTGAACGGACTTTAAACTAGACCTAAAACAATTAGGTCGGGCCAGACCAACTAACCCAATTGACAACCCAATTTCGAGAGACGCAATCACCCAAACCAACTGAAAAGTTCCTTTCTTCATTGTTTGTTTCAAAGGGAATATATTTCGGATATGAAATTGCGAGTCAAGTCCAGTCCGCCTTGATGTACTTTGGCATATAAGAACAAGAATCAGATCCTGAACTTAAAATCTTCAAAAGATGTTTAAAATACAAAATCCACCATCATCGACCTAGAAGACACATTGCTACATCTCCCAAGTTCCTTTAGACCTCATCTCATTGTTCTACTCCTGCCAATAAAACAGATTTAAGAAGACATCAAAATCATCATCATCTGGATTAAGCATTTTAGTATATCATCATAATCATACATTACCCTGAATCTTTTTCGGCATAAATCATCCTGATTGTATCCAAAAGCCTCGTTTCGGTATCCGCCATCTCTGTGATCTAACGCCCTCCTCGAGTTCCGGAAGAACCCAACCTTGTCCCATGTTAGTTCATAGCCTGCTTTTAGCCGAGTACCTTCCTGCACAGATGACAAAAACCAGGAGGCATTAGTCATGCTCCAGTGCCTACAAGACCAATACCGACAAAACTACCACTTGTCTAATTCTTTTTCCATATACAATCAAATAAAACTTGCTTTCAACTAGAAAATATTGAACAGGGTACCATATACTGATGTTACAGAGCCAGAAAAATTGGTTTTACATCCAATAATCTAGTTTTTGGATACAGCAGGAGGTTCTAATTTTGCATACAATCTAGTTCCAGATTCAGCAACACCATTATTGCAAATGATAAAAACTCGTCTGCTATTTAAGAAGCTTACGCAACAGCAGAACAGAGAAAGCTACTATCCCACCATCTCCAATTGTCCCAAAAAATTTGTCTAATGAAACCTAAAATTCTTCTTTGCAATACAGATGATACCTAAAATGCTTCTTTGCAATATAGATGATACCTTTTGCATTGAACGACCACAGAAAGCCTTCATAGCATTGACGAAGTCATTGTACTTCTCGAACTGAACCACAATTTTACAATGGAGACCTGATACAAGGTCTCCACTGTCCTCATCTGCGTCCTTACCTAGATCATCGTCCTCAGCAACATTAAGATTCCTATAGAGGATGAGTTAATGCAGCTGAACATGTATTTATCGAAATTCGGTATCACATTAACATCAGACTATCATTGGTAAACTAGCCATAGATAAATCTCAACTCCCCCATAGGTAAATTTGCAATAAACTAGCCATAGATAAATCTCAACTCCCCCATAGTGTCAGATTCTTGACGCAAATTTATTATTTTGATAGATAAAAAAACAATTCTGGATAAACATAATCAAATTGGACATGAATATTACCTAAGTTTCCCAAAGCAGGAGAAGATTGTATGTGTAACCAACATTGAAGGCTTTGAAGATACTCTTGGCTCTGCAAACCATCTTGATGGCACACCCCTAAGTATTATCGTATCAGCCTCTCTTCTTCCTTCCTTTGGATGTCCTACAAAAACACAATCACATCAAATACTCGAAAAATCGTGAAAAATCAAGTTCCAAAATTGATTCAGATTACCAAAAGCATAAAATTCCTCTCAATCTTTCTTCAACCTCTCGAAATCATCTGAAATCGGAAGTATCACACTAAGCTTATACTTAACTACTTCCAAATTAAGCTCAATACCATTCATCTTCTCCATCAAAACTTTCCTCCAATCAAGAAACTTCTTCTCTAACTCCTTCACATCTATCTCTCCATCATTTTCATCACTGTCCTTCTTCTTCCTCTTTACCTTCAAGAAACCCTAAATCGCGAATAAACAGCGATCCATGAGCTACTGGCTCCTCACGCTTCCGTTTCTTTAAGTCCTTGTGACGGCGAACTACGATATCTTCCTCCGGAACTGTGACGGAAGGTACGACGGAGTTTTTGAGGAAATCTATTAAGGATCGTTTGAGTTGCCATTCATCGATGGGCTTGGACACGGTGGGGACTACAGAGTGGATTGTGAGACAGAGCTTGACGCGTGAAACCAGAGCAAGACCGTTCTCTTCAATTTCTAGGGTTTCAGTTGGAGACAGCTCTTCTAACGATCGCATTTTTCGCCGTCGATGCAAAATTCAAATGCGACTGGCTCTTCGACTTGGGGACGATAATCAAAACAGTATTTCAGTGTTAAATCCAAATTCCGAATCGGTTCCTTTTTTTTAGTTGAAAGAATCACTCTGATGGATCCAATTTATCCGAAATTTATTGTTGGGAAAAAAAAAAAGAAAGGGTGCAAAAAAGAAGGAAGGGTGCACCTTCAAGAGAAAAAAAACCTTCATTCTCCAAATTAAATAACTTTCTATGTACGAGTTCTATTTTTCCACGTTTCATATCTCGTTTTTTTATTTTTTCGTCTGTCTTTTACTCTCTCGTTTCTATTTTCTCGTTTATTCTGTCTCGCTACGAAACGTTCGCAGTTCGCAAAGATTCATATATTTGTAGAACGTATGATTCTCGCTAAATCGTTTTTTGGGTTCTTCTTCTCTCATTTTCTCTCGATTTCGTTCTTCTTCTCTCAATTTTCTCGCTAAATGCATTACGGTTTTGTGGTAGATTTGCATAATGGTTTTATGCAAATCCACCATACTATAACCTAACTATACCCTTCGGAGTTATAGTAGGGTAGAGTTAGGTTATAGTATGGTAGAGTTAAGTATTTTCTCTGCGTCTAGGGTTTGTGGGTTTGGTAGAGTTAGCATATAGTTTGGTAGAGTTAGCATATAATTTGGTAGAGTTAAGTTATTGATAGAGTAACGTTTTGACTGTTTCTTGTTTCTACTCATCAGGTATGGTTGCGGCGAAGGATTATCCGAAGAAGTTTTTTGAAGATAGTCTTCCAATAATGAAGAACCGGAGCATATACAAAAATTGTAATCTGAATCATATTTTTCATATGATGAATGGTATTGGTGAAAATGCATACCGAGACATAAGAGAAAAGTTATGCCTCGGAGTTTTTTTGAAGCTTGCTGACTCTGGCTACAATTTTGCCGGGAGGCATGTACAATTTTTATTGGCGGAGCAGCTAGATATTAAAAAGCAGTATGAGTTATGGGTATTGGTAGGTTGTCGGCTTATGAGATTTTATCTCTTAGAGTTTGAGGAAATCACACAGCTCAATTGCGATTTGGTAGATGAATCTTTTTTTGTTGTGGAGGAGGTTGCCCTATGTTCGATGTGGGAGGACATGGGTATAACAGTCGGTTAAGGCCCTACGTGGGTAGAGTTGAATAGGGTTCTGCAAAAGTGCAGATCATGGTCTTTCGAAAAGAGGAGGATGGTTGGCTTGCTAGTGGTATTGCATGTTGGTGTTTACGATCTCCACCGTAATAGTAGGATTCCATCTGGTTCAGCTTCTTTGGTTACAGATATAGAGCGGTTTGAGAGGCATCCTTGGGGAAGAGAGGCGTTTAACGCGCTGATCAGATCAATCAGATGTGCATTCTATAAAACCACAACCTTCACTCTCGGTGATTTTGTGCACTCGCTTCTCATCTGGGCATTTGAGTCTATCCCCATATTAGCAGAACTGTTTGCTGTGAGAAGAGGAGATGAGGATGTTCCCCTTCTACGGTGGTGTCCAATCAAGAAACCAGCCATGGACATAGAACAGTTGGTCAAGTTGGATACACGTGCAGGGGAAAGAAAGGTAAATTACGTAGTAGAGTTCATAGTCAGCTTGGTAGAGTTAATAAGTCAGCTTGGTAGAGTTAATAAGTCAGCTTGGTAGAGTTAATAAGTCAGCTTGGTAGAGTTAGTTAGTCTTGGTAAAGTTGATTCTCTGTTTAGTAGAGTTGATACTCAATATGGTAGAGTTCATATGTCAGCTTGGTAGAGTTAATATGTCAGCTTGGTAGAGTTCAATGTCAATTTGGTAGAGTTAATATTTCACCGCAACTTAGTAAAGTTTACTGAGTGTTTGGTAGAGTTGTTAGTCTTGGTAAAGTTGATTCTCTGTTTAGCAGAGTTGATATTCAATATGGTAGAGTTCATATGTCAGCTTAGTATGGTGAAGTATTAGCTTGGTAGAGTTGATTATTTATTAGCAAAATTGATCATCTGTTTGGTAGAGTTACTCTGAACTTGGAAAAGTTGTTTGTGCTGACTTTTATTTCTTCTACTCTTTCAGGTACGCGTAAGGCAGCAACGTCCAATGCCTCCTGATAAGATCTTCCCTGTTTGGCCAGAAGATGATGAAGATCTGAGAGTGGACAACATGATCCAAGACATACTTGATGGCACTCTAGATGAGTCCTTCTGGAAAATACCGCAAAAGAAAGAGGCCCAAAAGAAGCAGGACCTACTTAAGAAGAAGAAAGAGATAGAGAAGAAGAAAGAGGTAGAGAAGAAGAATAAATGGAAGGAGAGGACTCCAACTTCTGTTGGAAACAGTGAGTCGAAGATGGATGAGTCGACTCCCTTAAAAGAACTGATAAGAGTCAAATTTAAAAAAGAAGGAAGTGTTGAAGGAGAAGAGGCAAAAAAATAGCCATGAAAACAAAGAAAATGAGTCCACTGTCTTGATTCAAACTCTGCAAGGGTTGAACAACACTTTGAATGGGTTGAACAACACTTTGAATGGGTTGAGATCAGACTATACTGTGATCTCCAACACTTTGGTAGCGATATCAGAGCGTCTGTTTTGGCTAGAGGAGACAAGGGCAGACTGGTCCATGCTCACTGAGCGTGTTGCAAGGTTGGAGGATAAGAGTTATGATCATTCAATGTTACTGGAAAGGCTTATTAGGCTGGAGGAGCAAAGGGCGGAGCCTCTTATACAGAGCTTAGAGTACAAAGGGAAGTCTGACGTTAAAGGTGGAAGTCAGACTCGTGAACCTATACATGGTGAGGAAACATGCAACAAAGAGGAGGACATTGCTCCTCCAGATTTGGCTCATAACTCGGTACGTAAGGCTTTATTTTAATGAGACTTACTCTGATTTAGTTGTCCATGTGTACATTCGTATCCATGTTGTTTGCAACTAGAACTGTTTATTCTGTAAAAGTAATGTGTGGCAACTGTCCATGTACATGTGTGGTAGAGGTTATACGGTTCGGTCGAGTTGTGTCATAAACTTTGGTAGAGGTTATATGGTTTGGTCGAGTTATATATATCGTTTGATAGACTCTACCAAAAATATCATATGGTAGAGTATATTTCTACCAAACAACAAATTACATGTTTAGTACATCTCTACCAAATATGATTTGTAGAATCTATCTCTACCAACTACCAAGTGTTTAGCATCAAGTACGGTAGAGTTCACCTTGTTCTTAGTAGAGTTTACATAATGCTTGATAGAGTTAACTTGGTGCTTAGTTAATAGTTTGATAGAGTTAAGTTACTAACATGGTTGAGTTCGCAGACACCTGGATTGAATCAGCCAAATATGGTACCCTCTGACTTAGAGAGAACACCCAGTGTCGGATTAGCGGCTTGGAATAGTCAAAATGGAGATTCTCTCCTTGATGACACCATGCCATCCCAGGGTACACACAACATTCCCCCGGACCAGGTAAATTTGTGCATGGTATAGTTACCTTGGTGATTAGTAGAGTTAACATAATGCTTGGTAGTGTATCCATGTTACAGGTATCCCCTTTCATAGGATGTTCTGTTGTTAAGAGGATAATGAAAAATGTGGTTCATTCTTCCGCTGTGTACGATCCTTTTGGCCCGATTCCAAAAATTAAAGTGCTTCGGCTATGTGACTATGTGTTGCACGAATTGTAAGCAATATCTTGTTTCATCTTTTTAACACTCTATCTAACTAATTTGTAAATCCGCTATCGTCATGTTTTTTGAGCTATTTGTAAATTTGTGTCGGGAATTGACTGTCGACGGTGAGCATAGTGCAATAGCGGATTTCTATCTCCGCTTGCTGGCTCCAAAAGATAAGTGGCATGTCCAACAATATGGGTGGCTAACCGATTTGGTAAGTTCGATATGGTAGAGTTTGGTAGAGTTCATTCGCTCTATGGTAAAGTTTGGTAGAGTTCATTCGCACTATAGTTCTTTGGTAGAATTCATTTGCTCTTTGGTAGAGTTCATTTGTTCTTTGGTAGAGGTCATTCGCACTATAGTTCTTTAGTAGAGTTTATTTGCTCTTTGGTAGAGTTCATTTGCTCTTTGGTAGAGTTCATTTGCTTTTTGGTAGAGTTTGGTAGAGTTATTTCTTTAATTTGGTAGAGTTGTTTTTTGTTTTCCAGCATATGTCGGCCGGTATGAATCTTTTCTGGCAAAGATCTTTGGAACAACCCAGTCCATTCAGGAGCAATCAGATTTCTTTCCTCGATCCACTGTTTTGTGGATATATGTGTGTCGAATATAGGAGAGATTATGGGGGAAAGGAGAAGACTTTCGTCTGGCCGAATGGGTATAGAAATCTCTACAACGGTGTTCTGCCTGAATTCTGTGCCACTAATAAGCGATGGATGCGAGACGTCGATACGCTTTATATTCTCCATAATCATAACAACAACCACTGGGTGGCCTTAGAGGTCGATTTGCTACAAGGAAAGATTTGGATTTATGATCCCGACCCGACTATTGTGGCCACTCCTGCCATTCAGGAATCATGCAGGTTAGCAAACCAAACTTTTGATAGAGTTGAGATTATGATTGGTAGAGTTAAGTTATTAGTCTGGTAGAGTTAGTATATAGTTCTGGGTTTGTGGGTTTAGTAGAGCTAGTATATAGTTTGGTAGAGTTAGCATATAGTTTGGTAGAGTTAGCATATAGTTTGGTAGAGTTAGCATATAGTTTGGTAGAGTTAGTATATAGAATGGTAGAGTTAGCATATCGTTTGGTAGAGTTAGTATAGAGTTTGGTAGAGTTAGCATATAGTTTGGTAGAGTTAACATATAGTTTGGTAGAGTTAACATATAGTTTGGTAGAGTTAGTATATAGTCTGGTAGAGTTAGTATATAGTCTGGTAGAGTTTTTCAGTAATGTTAATTTTGTAGAACTTACATATACATTCCGTCTGTTTATTTCATGTAGGGCGTACACCGTGATGATTCCAAAGATGATCAAGTTTTTTTCACCTCCTGCGATGCGTGATCATGTAAGTGCGGCGGCATACAAAATTACGCGGATGAAAGGCACTCCGCGTAATTTCCAGTCAGGCAATTGTGGCGCGTATTGCCTGAAGTTCATCGAGTGTTTAGCCCTTGGTTGCAATTTCGACGGCTTGAATGATGACTTCATTACCTTCACTCGCCTGAAATACGCGGTTGACTTTAGAGAACAACTTCCGGTGGAGGAGACTATTTCCTACACATATCCAGGTACTACTTTGTGTGATAAGGCCGGCCTCATTTCAGCCTCCAAAGACTTTCTTCTGAATTGGTAGAGTTAGGCTGGTACAGTTTGTTTTGTACATTTGGTAGAGTTAGTGTCGTAGTGTAGTTTTGGTACAGTTTGTTTTGTATATAAACCTTTGTAATTAATGTACATTAAATGCAACAACAACCGATAGTAAAGTAATGAAACCTCTGCTATATTAGACATTCTATTTATACAAACACACATTAAATGCAACAAAAACGAATAGTAAAGTAACAAACACACTTAAAACCTTAGCAAATACTAGAGTGTATGAACTCTACCAAACCAGTCACACTCTACCATACCAGAATGAACAAACTCTACCAAATTCAAGATTGTACGTTTCCACTACATGTACGGGCATTGTGACCTAGTTGTTTACATTTAGAACAAGCTGAAACTTTCTTTGGTCGTTTTACCTCTCGTGAACACTCGAACCAGCTTTTTATCCTAGATTTGTTTGGCCTTCCTGGTTGTTGACGTACGTGGGGCGGATTACACACTTTACAGTTTACATCCAACGGAACATGAATTGATGCATCCCTTGGCATTATACGATTGGAGTATGCGTTGTATAAGTAGCTTGTGTGATAGTAGGGATGAGTAAGTTTGATTATTGATCAATGCCATGCCTCGGCAACGATAATGACATGCACACAAGAAATTTTTTCCACGTTAAACCGCTTGCAAGAACACGTCTTCTTGTCCAAATTAACCAAATGAGAAGATGTTGATCTTGAAACCACAGCCTGGTGTTCGTCAATTTCTTGCACATTGTACTGCCTACCTTTCTCAACCCTCGTCTGTAATTTAATAATACATGTTAACTCTACCAAGGTATGAATGAACTCTACCAAACTATGTACGAACTCTACTAAGTTAACGATACATGTTAACTCTACCAAGGTATGAATGAACTCTACCAAGGTATGAATGAACTCTACCAAAGTATGTATGAACTCTACTAAGTTAACGATACAAGTTAACTCTACCAAGGTATGAATGAACTCTACCAAGGTATGAATGAACTCTACCAAGGTATGAATGAACTCTACCAAAGTATGTACGAATTCTACTAAGTTAACGATACATGTTAACTCTACCAAGGTATGAATGAACTCTACCAAAGTATGTACGAACTCTACTAAGTTAACGATACATGTTAACTCTACCAAAATATGTATGAACTCTACCAAACGATATATGTTAACTCTACCAACCTATGTGTGAATTATATATGAACTCTACCAAACGTAATACCTTTAGGAGCTTTTCAATTGCTGTTGTTAGAATAGTGGTAGTGAGAGAAGCCTTTGTCCTCATGTTCGCGAATCAACGTGTTAACATCGCTCTAATTGCATCTATAAGCTGCACAATGGGGAAAGTTCTTGCTTGGGATAAGGCATGGTTGATTAATTCTGCTATGTTTGATGTAGTAAAATTGTATCTGTTTCCTGGAAAATAAACTCGACTCCACAACCGAACGTCAGCTCTTTGTAAGTACCCATGAAGCCTTGGATCTAACGCCTCAATCCGAGCAAAGATAGCGTTGAACTCGTCAACCCTATACGCAGTGGCAGCTTTCTTGAACAACTTAAATGACTTTCCCCCTCTAAATTTCGCCAAAATGTTTTTACGTAGGTGGTAGGTGTAAATACCCCGAGAAGCAAGTGGGTACATATTTTTTTATGGCTTTACCAATGGATTTATGCCTATCTGATATGATGGCAAGTTCTATGTCATCATGGATAACATGGTTGAGCTGTCTAAAAAACTATTCCCAAGACTCATCATTCTCGGTATCAACCACATCAAAAGTCATAGGGAATATGTTGAAGTTACCGTCTTGTATGGTCGCAGTTAAAAGAGTACCTTTATACTTTCCTTGCAAAAAGGTCCCATCAACAACAACAACCTTTCTCATATAAGGAAATCCTCTAATACTTGCATCGAATGCTATGAATAGAAACTTGAACCTGTCTTGCCCGTCGACTTCGAGCTTGATAAGGGTTCCATGATTTTCTCTTCTAATCACATACAAGTACGAAGGAAGTTCTTCGAAACTACTTTCAGAAGTTCCTGAAGATAGTGCACGTGCTTACTTTAGAGTACGGTGTGCCTTCCAGTACTTCATCTGCAGTATTTGAACAAACCAAACGGTAACCAACATGTAATATCTACCATGGACATATGAACTCTACCAAACCAAACGGTAACCAACATATAAACTCTACCATGGACAAATGAACTCTACCATACCATGGATATATGAACTCTTTCATGGACATATGAACTCTGCTAAACCAAAAGGTAACCAACATATAAACTTTACCATGGACAAATGAACTCTACCATACCATGGACATATGAACTCTACCAAAGTATGTATGAACTCTACCAAACGAAATGGTAACCAACATATAAACTCTACCATTACGTGATATTAACTCTACTAACCTATATCCGAACTCTACCATTCCAGATGGGTAACAACGGTAACCAACATGTAAACTCTACCATGTGCTTATACTAACTTTACCATCACTTGAAGACTGTACCATTACATGATATTAACTCTACCTTCAGACCAAATCGCTTGTTTAGTGAATCAGCGACATGATTAGGTCGAACAGATGGCCCAATACCACCAACGAATTCCATGTACAACTGTCCTAGAACTTCATCAGTTGCTTACCGTGCCCGACCTGATCTCTCTGTTATAGAATAATTGTGTTCTTTACTATACTTCCGGACAAAGAAACATGCACTATAGTCAATACGTGAAGTTCGCACTCTCCACTGACAGTTTGGTACCCAACATTTACATCCAACATTGACCTCGATGAAGCCACAACATCGAAGTCAAACCTTTGTAAGACTGACAGAATCTTCAACCTTGTCTTCAGTTCATTTTTGGATGAGAATCGTTGCCCGACCGCCAATTCTAGTGATGACATTTCTATGTCCAAATGCTCAGCATTTATACTGATGTAATCTTCATCCTTTGATTTCTTTTCTTCTTCTTTTGATATCCTACGAACATTGATGTAATCTTCATCATCTGTGCTTGCACCATCCATATCATCGCAATAGTCGAATCTGAATTCCGCATCTTCGTCCTCAACATGTTCAAATTCTTGTTTCATATTTTCCGTACTACCCTCATACCTTGGTTCAGCTCTACTAAATAGGGGATCAACTCTACTACATTCAACATCAACTTTACCTGACCGTGGGTCAACTCTATTAAACTTCGAGTCATTGTTCTCCCATTTACAATGAACTCTGCCATCACCATCGTTGAAACTCACTGAAACACATGATCTAATGGAAATCTCTACACAGAGACGCATTGCTTGTTTACGAAATTGTTGCACAAACACATGTAATTGCCTTTCATTACGCACAAAGACAGGGGGAGTATCTTGTGGTAGTGATTGCATGACTAGATTTGACATGTAGCTTAATTTTACCTCAACAGTTTGTTGATTCAGACAGAAATCTTCATACACTATCCCCAGAAATTCATCAAAACTAAGATCTTCGCCAATCCCTATGATCCGACTGCCGTAAGTTTTGTCCACCAAAAAAACCCAAAGGTTTTGGTTAAAAATCCAATTCCCAGAAACCAAAACGATTTGATCCATAGATCCGAAAAGTTTTAACAATTTAAATGAAGGATACGAAATGATTTGGAGCAAAAATGGAGCTTCAAATGAAAATGAAGATAAGATGAAATGAGCATAAATAGAGCTCTAATGGCGTATTGACATTTAATGAGCGACATGTTAGGTAAAAGTTAGTTAGGGTTAAATTTGTAATTTACACAAATACTAGGTTTCCACAACCAACTCTACTAACCATTGTCATTCACTCTACCAAACATCGAAGACAACTCTTCTACGAAGGAGGCTAACTCTACCAAAGGTAACAAATTACATTTACCACGCAGAAAACGAACTCTTCCATGGTAGAGTTCAGTTCTCCATGGTAGAGTTCTGTTGTCCATTGTAGAGTTCAGTTCTCCATGGTATAGTTGATTTGTCCATGGTAGAGTTCAGTTCTCCATGGTAGAGTTAAATTGTTCATGGTAGAGTTCATATGTCCATGATAGAGTTCATATGTCCATGGTATAGTTGATATGTCCATAGTAGAGTTCATATGTCCATGGTAGAGTTCAGTTCTCCATGGTAGAGTTCAGTTCTCCAAGAGGAAAATGAACTCTACCATACAATACATTATTGAACTATCAACTCTACCAGATAATGATCAACTCTTCCACGTTGCATTCAGTTAGTTTAGTAGAGCTGATTTCAATTATTTGGTATAGTTCGTAAGCGACGGGTGAAGTGGCAAGCTTCATTAATGGTAGTTTCATAATTACATTTTTGTTTACTCATCAAAAAGGGCAAAACGATATATTATGAATTTAAAAAACTATTCGTATAATTTTTAAACATTTGCTCTATTTAAGTAATTTTTCCATAAAATTACTCTATTTCAGCAAATCACCCTTTTTAGTTTTCTTTCTTTTTTTTACTGCTCTTTTTGGGAAGAAATTGCATAAACGGTCCAAAACTAGAGCTAAGTTTGTACTTTATACCACCTCAAAATATTGTTCAAGTAGTCTTTCAAGATAAATACAAAATCTATATATTATTGTTAGTTTTTTTTTGTCAAACCATATTTTAATGTTAGTTATTCATTTTTTCTAAAAATTAAATAGTTTTTGTTATTTAACTTTAAAAATAAAAAAGAACATAATTTTTAGATTAAGGTCTAGTGAGAATCTTTATTTTCTTCTTCTTAAATTTATCTTTTATTTCACCAATTTTATATTATTTTCGTATACGATTTATTGTGTTACCTAAAATTGTATTGTCGACATATCCACATTTAAAAAGTTAGATTTTAGATTTTGTTTCATTCTAGATCCATAAATAGGTTCACTACATATCAGGATTTACAAATATGGTTCAATTCATGTGTGTACAGTTTACATAATTGAGTTCGATTTGTTTTTATAGTGATTACATATGTGGACTGAATTCGTGGTTTTAAGGTTTCAAGATTTGATATCATTTGACATGTTTAGGGTTGCAAGGATTGATACAAGTCAACAAAGTCTGCCATCATATGGATTGGTTCAAAAACTTTGATATCATCTTGAATATGTTTCGATTTAAGAAAAATCATGTTTCATTCAGAAATGAAAGAATTGAATCGTATCGTTTATTCACAAAGAACCTAACTCGTTTGGTCGTATCACAAGGATCCCTAGCTTCACCTCAAATGAAACCATTAATGAATGTTGAGGAATTCAAGATTGAAAGTTTCACCCAACTTCATAAGATTTAAGGCATGGATTCCCATCTTCTGCTCCCCTAGTTTTGGCAGAGTTAGGTTAAGGTATTGCATCATATTATAAGGTTTGGTGGTTTGTGATTCCCTACTAACTGCAATGATGCGTCTGGAAGTTAAGCACGGTTGGAGTTATGTCTTTAGGTTAGCGTTGGCCATGTTTGTTTGACAGCCGTAGGCGGCTGCGGCTTGCGACATGCGGCCAGATGCTGCGGTTTTTGTTTGTTTAACAGCGGTACGTATGGTCGCAGCGGCAACCGCAATCTGCTGCGTCAGACAAACGAACAGAAATTGCTCGCAGCCGCAGCCGTAATAGTACCAAACGCAATAGTACCAAACGCAATAGTACCAGACGCATCGCTAAATTTTTTTAGCTGCTAAAACTTTCTGACGCAACAATCTGCATCTGCCGTAGTGTTTGACCGTAGGAAACTGTGACTGCCAAACGAATATCGTTTAACCATATACCATAACCGTACAAAACTAAAACTGCAAACAAAAAGAACTGTTGTTCGCTAGGTCTCCAACATGGGATTAGATGACATGAACCATTAGCCGCCCGCACAAGTGCACTTTAATGCACGTTATAGAGACATGTACTTGGATCTGGTTCGATACATGGTTGAAATGATATTTTTCACACGGGAACATTAAATGCATGAGATGACGGCACTTTCATACATTTAATCTGCTTTCAACTGTTAACGCGATGAGTTCTTGTTGCATTATCTATCTGTGGATGATCTTCAAATTCTATATTTTTTTGTGAAAATTTATATTTTTTTGTGAAAATTTATATTTTACTATGATTTCTTTGTAGCACATTGTGATTGATCAACTGTATATGTATGAAAACAAACTAGTGGAGAAAATTTTCAGCTGTTACCATCTACGCGTTGATAACTAGTAATAAGAGGCAACATATACATACCATGTAAAATATAATTTTGATGTATTTTAAGAATCTTATGTATAACACTCATCATAAGCAGTTTAAAATGTATTATGAATATCTTTAAATCGCTCAATAACGTTGAAATCAATACACTTTTTTTGTGTGCAAATTATTTATTTTAATTCAAATGGATTTAGCCGATGAGAATGTTTTTGATATAGTAAAAAGTTGTGTTATATTAGTTTTTACGCATTCACATGTTTGACTAAATGAGGAAAGAAAAGAAACAAAAAATCAAAAACTTAAAATTTCAACTTTTGTGAAATTTGAAATATTTGTGAATTACTACGTGTTAATGTGTTAAGTTATATGACCTTCTTCGCCCATTCTCTCCCCGATGAAAACATACACACACACAAATAATTTTTTAGCTTAGCACCGTCGCGGCTGAATTCGGAATTCCGGTATTCCTATCGCCGGAAATCCACCGCCCGTCGCTACCGATATTGGTTCTCGTCGGAGCTAGCGGCGCCCTCTCTTCCTCCAGATCTCGTACTTTATTCGACCTCGATTCGCTTAGAATTTGTGCAAGTTGCGATGGAAGCGATCGATGAGCTGTCTCAGCTTTCGGATTCGATGAGAAAAGCGGCGGCGCTGCTCGCTGACGAAGATCCCGAGGATACTTCTTCTTCAAGACGGCCAGCCACTTCTCTCAACGTCGTCGCCCTAGGGAATGTGGTAGGTTCCTTTTCCTCGATGTGGTTGTACTTGGTGGTTTGTTTGTTAATTTTATGCTGTGATCGAGTGTAGATGTTGGATGTAATTTCGTGGATCTTGTGGATCTCGATTAGGTTTGTTGAATGTTCCCGTAAACTAGGAGTTTGGTAGGATGCAATTCTTCGTTCGTAGCTTGTTCTCTTGTGTTTCTCTTTATCTTCCATGAGATTAAAGCTGGGGCGTATTGCTTTAGGAGAGAAGGTTGATGTGTTGGATATTTGAAACTATGAAAAATCTAAAAGTGTATTTCAGGACGATAAAATGTATGAAATGTGCTTCTTAGATTGTGTTTTCAAGCGAGCTCTCTGTTGCCTAAAACACGTTTCTGTGCTTGTGATTGGAACTTGTAAGGTTTGGAAAAGAAATTTTCTTATGTGTAGACTTAAGTTATCTCACTTTGCTTACTGGATCAGGGAGTTGGAAAGTCTGCAGTTCTGAATAGCTTAATTGGGCATCCAGTTCTGGTAAGTTGTATATCAGAGTGTGCGGGAATTTTTGTATGTCAATACTGGTTGATACATTTTCTTAATGTAACCACCTTCACAAATACTATGGATAGCCGACAGGAGAGAATGGTGCTACACGGGCTCCTATAATCATTGATTTGAGTAGGGAGGAATCACTGAGCAGCAAGGCAATTATCTTGCAAATTGACAATAAATCTAAACAAATTTCTGCAAGTAAGGCTCCCTATGTGTGCATATGCAATTTGACAATGATTTGTGAAGCTTTTTCTGCATTTACTATACAGTGCATGCGATTAATACTTTTGTAATTTTTCCGTTTGTTTTGAATGGGTGTATTATAGGTGCCCTAAGGCATTCTCTACAGGATAGACTTAGCAAAGGAGCCCCTGGGAGGGGTCGCGATGAAATATACCTAAAAATTCGTACCAGCACAGGTAACACCTTTTTTTACCTGCAGAGTCATAAAAGTCAAGGCCCATTTATTGGTCAATTTAATAACATTCATATTATCAAAGCTAAGTTGGGTATCTGAATGTCACCTACTTCAGTGAATGGCTCAGCTGTAATGTGTTGCCACCACTAAGTCTATTGCACATCTGAGCTTAAATTTTGTTTGGTTAGAATCTGAAGCTAAATTGTGGAAATTGGATCTTCTACCTAAATGAAGCTCTAACATAAAGTCCTCTTTGGAACATGAAAAATCACATATCAATTGTTTTCTTACTGTTTTATGTAATCATCATAACATATTTGTGCCCTTTAAATTGCAGCTCCACCACTAAAATTGATTGATTTGCCTGGACTGGACCAGAGAATTGTGGACGAGTCAATGGTAAGATTAAGAACTGTTGGATGCCTTTGTAATCCCCCTAATCCACCCGTCAACCATTAAGATTTTGAACTTCTTTTAAATTTGGATTCTGGCTGAGAGGGCAAAGGGGCATATTCATTATCATATTTTCCTTTTCATTTTGTAATTAGTTTCTTTCCTCTTTTGGCAAGATTGGTGAACATGCACAGCACAGTGATGCTATACTGCTGGTTGTTGTGCCTGCTAGCCAGGCATCTGAAATTTCGTCATCTCGAGCCCTGAAGATCGCAAAGGAGTATGATCCAGACAGTGAGTACATAGGCACTCTCATTATAGAGACCCTTCATTATATTTCTCAACTACTGTGGTAACCTTACTTTATTTCGATTGATTGTGTACTATAACAGAAAAATTTAACATTACTCCCTGTTTATAGGTACTAGAACAGTAGGAATTATCAGCAAAATTGACCAGGCAGCAGAGAACCCAAAATCCCTTGCAGCAGTTCAGGCTCTTCTTTCAAATCAGGGACCTCCAAAAACAACTGATATTCCATGGGTTGCACTTATTGGTCAATCTGTCTCAATTGCATCAGCGCAATCTGGAGGCAGTGAGAATTCTTTAGAAACTGCTTGGCGTGCCGAGAGTGAAAGTCTTAAATCCATTTTGACTGGTGCTCCACAAAGCAAACTTGGCAGAATTTCCCTAGTGGACACCCTTGCTAGCCAGATTCGTAGCAGAATGAAGCTCAGGCTTCCAAATATCTTGTCTGGGTATTTCCTCTCTCCATATGTTTGCTTTAATATGTTATATTCGCTAATGAAAGATTATTGTCTGTTTTGCTTATATTCTGTACTGATAGTTTAGGCAAGACTGATAATTTGCTCCATGAAAGCCAACCTATTTGTTTCTTTGAAGTTGAAGTCAATCTTTAGGCTTAGTTACCTAGACTTTCAAGCTCCCAACCTCAATAGCGCACTTCTCATGAGATATTGTAGAAAGCTTTTTGCCCTTGTGTCTTTTGTAAGCAGTTCATAGGGAGCAGGCGGAAGCTTAGTTTCACCAAAGAAAAACGAGATTAATATCTTTTAATGGATTTAATAGATAAAAATATACAAAATCTACCTAAAATTCAGAAATTAAACCTTTATGCTGAATTTGCAATGGAAAGGAAAAGCGTTTAAAGAATTGGAATGAACCAAAAGGCAAAATTTTCAAAGGAAGAGAAAGAAAAAAAAGAAAGTTATAATAGTAATGTGAAATTGGCTAGGTGCTAACTAAGAACTCTTGCTTGCAAGGTCACTGGTCGGCTCATCCTCTGTTAAGTTGATATGTTTCTTTTGTCTCCTAATATGTGATGGCTGTCTTTATTTTTAGTTTTCTGCATGATTATTCAGGAACATGATTTTGGTTCTTATGAATATTCTGAAGAATAGCAATTTCCTTTCTTACATGCACAGACTCCAGGGCAAGTCTCAAATAGTGCAGGACGAATTAGCAAGGCTTGGTGAACAACTGGTTAGCAGTTCTGAAGGTACAAGAGCAATAGCTTTGGAGCTTTGCCGTGAGTTTGAGGACAAATTTCTTCTCCACTTGGCTGGTGGTGAAGTGAGTATTTTCCTTCATAAAGCTGAACAATACTATAGCCTTTTCATTTTTCTAGTTGTGATGGAAAAAGTGTGGTGCTGTTTTAATGTAGATGATAAAGAAATTCAGTAAGATTGCCTTATATCATCTAGGATTAAATGAAACTAATATTGGATGTATATGCTATATGTTCACTGAAAAGTTTTTGAATTGCATGTCTTGTGCTTGTGACTTTCATGTGCTGAAGCCCCTTTTGGAGTCCAGTGAATTTTTTTCTCTAACGAAATTTTGGTTCAGGGAAGTGGTTGGAAAGTTGTTGCAAGTTTTGAAGGCAATTTCCCCAACCGCATCAAGCAGCTTCCATTGGATAGACATTTTGACTTGACCAATGTCAAAAGGGTGGGTTTTATTCTTTCTTGCCTAAAATTTGATGAACAAGTAAAAGTTTTAGCCTGGAGTTTGACAGATTGACTTTCTAATTGTTTCAGATCGTGCTAGAGGCTGATGGTTATCAACCTTATCTTATATCTCCGGAGAAAGGGTTGAGATCGTTAATAAAGACTGTTCTTGAGTTGGCTAAAGACCCAGCACGACTATGCGTTGATGAGGTGTGTTTGTGTTATTGTTTATAGCTAATCTGGTGCTGTGCTCCTCTAATTTGAGCTGCGTAGGATTGAAATTCAGAAATTTACTAAATAGTGAAGCGTTGGCCATGGCTTGTCAGTTGTCACACATGGTCTGGTGAACACATTTCACTATGATATTTTAATTCTCCTGATCTAGATATAATGAAGTCCGTACTCAACCTTACTACAAATACTGTCATGTTTCATTTCCATATATTTTCCTACCTGGTTGCGTTACCATCTCATTTGTTGGTGAGCTAATATGGTCTGCAACTTTTGGTTAGGTTCATCGAGTGCTCGTTGACATAGTTTCAGCTTCCGCCAATGCCACACCTGGTCTTGGGAGATATCCTCCTTTTAAGAGAGAGGTAATAATGCTTTTCACTGCTCATTCAGTAGCAACTTTAGTCTTCATGATAGCTATTCCTTTTCTTAAATAATCATCAACCAGGTTGTAGCTATAGCAAGTGCCGCACTTGATGGATTCAAGAGTGAAGCTAAGAAAATGGTAGTGGCGCTAGTTGATATGGAGCGTGCGTTTGTACCACCTCAGCACTTCATCCGCCTCGTGCAACGAAGGTAACATCAGCTTCCCTTTCTTTGCTTTGCGGCTGTCATTTTGAGTGGCACTATCATACTCAAACTTATTGATCATTATTTTAATTTCTGTCTTTTAATGTATGACGGTTTTATACATGTCCAAATGGATCTACCTTTGTGGGTGTCCTGCTTTTATTTTTATTTTTTTGTGTTTGCCTGTGAATTGAACATCTATGTGTCTGCATGCTTTTATTACAGTCATAAATATGACCTTTCATTATAGTGCCATAGCTGCTGCATTTCTCATACAAGTCCTGATATCTACAATATTGTTTTCCTTTTGGACATATCTCAATCATCTTTTCGCTTTTTTGCTGTACGGTTAACTATCTTTATCAGAATGGAGAGGCAGCGACGTGAGGAAGAGCTTAAAGGTCGTTCCTCTAAAAAGGGACAAGATGCAGAGCAATCTCTCTTAAACAGGGTTTGCCTTTATCTCAGAATCAATCTGGATTCGCTTACTGGATAGTGCTCTCTACTTTTGAATCTGAATGTGCATAATTCAACAATTCTTGTTTCTGTTTGTAAATCAGGGAACTAGTCCTCAGCCAGATGGGCCATCAACTGTTGGTAGCTTGAAATCATTGAGAGACAAATTTATTCCGCAAGATAAAGAAAAAGAGAAAGATAAAGAGACGCCGGAGGTCTCTGGTTTGAAGACTGCTGGACCTGAGGGGGAGATAACAGCAGGTTCTTATTCTTGTATATTTCCACAGTGGCTGTCTAAGAAAATTCTTTTTGCTCACGATCCATTTTCTTTACATTGCATGCTTTTGCTGCTGCTAAGATTTAGGATCAGCTTTTCTTCATATTACTTGCAGATACAAAACCAACTTCCAAGCTTTTCTTCCTGTCCAATTTTGTGAACTCCTTTTTTCTTGTCTACCATTTTAGCCTTGACCTAGTGTAGGATGAACTTTCATGGTTTTAGTTTGTTATAAAAACCAACTTCCAAGGTCTTCAACAAAAATTTTACTCTGCCGTGCAGGATACTTGATGAAGAAAAGTGCAAAGACAAATGGGTGGAGTAGGAGATGGTTTGTCCTGAATGAAAAAACAGGAAAGGTTAGCTTATATCACGAACGGTTTGTTCTGATCCAAATATATGCAAAAACAGAAAGCTGCTTGCACTTTAATTGTAACTGTTATGCTAGCAGTATACTGTCCCTTGCAATTTTACTCCTTTTTTAAAAATAGATCTGTTATTGAAGTGATCTACCTTTACATTTACCTTTCTTCAGCTTGGTTATACAAAAAAACAAGAAGAAAGAAACTTCCGCGGCACTGTAACTTTGGAGGTATCATTTTCTTGCAATACTTGCTTTTCCTTGGTTGAAGATGTAACTGCAATTTAAAGAGTAATAAATAGGGTTTCATATTTACATTGTTCTTCCACCCGGTCCTTTCAGCAGAGTGATGATTACTTGCAATTGTGAAGCCTACGCAGAAAATGTTTTATTACTATTGCTGCTGATGAAAATCCCGGATGCTTCAAAAAAAACATTTAGCCTGTTGCAGTTTTATTGAGCTTCACAATTCTTCGTCTCATGAAACTCTGTTAATTTTCTCAGGAGTGCAGTATCGAAGAAATTTCTGATGATGAAGGAGAAAAATCAAAGAGCTTGAAAGATAAGAAATCAAATGGACCTGATTCAAAAGGACCAGGCCTTGTATTTAAGATAACCTCCAGGGTTCCATATAAGACTGTGCTTAAAGGTATGTTACGGGCTTACTAAAATTAACTGCTTGACCCTCTTTGTGCTCTTTTATATGAGCAACTCCTCAAAAGCTCTTATGTTGCAGCTCATAATGCCTTGGTTCTCAAGGCCGAGAGCATGATCGATAAGAATGAATGGATTAATAAGCTCCAAAAGGTTATCCAGGCCCGAGGAGGCCAAGTGGGTGGCGCTTCCATGAGACAAAGTCTTTCAGAAGGTTCACTTGTAAGTCACAAGGAAACTATTTCCTTTTTCGGTGATTTTTATTTTCCCCTTTCCCTTAAAGTTTAAATCTGCGCAAAATGTGTTAGTTGATCTTAATCCAGTACCAATATCATGATGATAAATTCTTTGCTATAAATTTGAAATTTCCTATATGGCTTGAAACGCCCATTGGAGAAAGAAAGATTTAAAATCTCTTTTTTGAATGAATAACAACTGATGTCTTTTTGGGTTGTACGTGAAGAGGGGTAAGATTTTGTTATACGTGAAAGTTGAAGGTAGCTTTGTTTTGACGTCTTAGCCATTTAGTTTTCCGGAGGTGGTGGTAAATTACGGTTTTGCTTTGGTTGTCTGATTTTTTTTTCCTTTTTCAGGATAAGATGGTCAGAAAACCGGTTGACCCCGAAGAGGAATTGCGGTGGATGTCCCAAGAAGTACGGGGTTACGTTGAAGCTGTTCTCAACAGCCTAGCTGCCAATGTCCCAAAGGTGGACTTATCAATTTTCTTGTGAATCTTTAGTTTCCCATGTTCATGTCGCTTTTAATCACTCGATCACTTTACTTAAACCTGTGTCTTCAACAGGCTGTTGTTCTTTGTCAAGTGGAGAAATCAAAGGAGGACATGCTGAATCAGCTATACAGTTCTATCAGGTTTCTTCGTATCCTTTCCCAATGTATTATTATTGTAACATCAATACGTCTGTGGTGTGGTGTGCTTATTTGTCTTTTGCTTGCATTGATCTGCAGTGCAATTGGTAATGAGAGGATTGAATCGTTGATTCAAGAGGATCAGAACGTCAAAAGACGAAGAGACCGCTACCAGAAACAGTCCTCTCTTCTCTCAAAGCTCACAAGGCAGCTAAGCATTCACGATAATCGAGCAGCTGCTGCTTCAAGCTGGTCTGACAATAGTGGCACTGGTATATATAAACACATCTCCGCTTTCGATATTATGCTAGGGTGTAACCGTAAAATGTATGGGATTGATTTATTTTCTTGGGTCGTCTTTGTGTGTTGTATTTGCAGAAAGCAGCCCGAGAACCAATGGAGGGTCTTCAGGAGAGGATTGGATGAATGCGTTTAATGCAGCTGTAAGTGGACCTGACTCATTGAAGAGGTATGGGTCTGGTGGTCATAGCATGCGTTACAGCGATCCAGCTCAGAACGGTGATGATTCTTCTGGATCAGGCGGCAGCAACCGTCGCACCACACCAAACAGGCTCCCACCAGCACCGCCACAGTCTGGATCATCTTACAGGTATTAGAACCTGTTTGATTTTCAGGATTGTTATTGGAGAATCCTAAAGAAAACATAATTCTTCTTTTTTTGGATTGGTCCCCATTTCTGGGACTAAGTTTTTCTTATTTATTCATTAGTTTTTAAAAAGGAATGATTATGATGATATAATTATATGATGATGATGTACTTGCGTGTCTGTAGATATATGAGTTTGATCTCTTTTTAAAGAAGAAAATGTTTATTTTCTTTGGGTCGACGGGTTATCTCCATCCGAAGTTTCAATTAAATGTATATCTAATGAAATTTTAGCCTTGGGGTGTAGCTACATCACAAAATTTTGATGGGGTAAATTCTCGCTTAAAATTTCAATTAAGTAATTGTTCTTATGAAATTTCATCCACATGTGTAATTCCACTACAAAAGTTTGATAGGGAAAATCTCTACCAAATTTAATTTCGGGTTATATTTTCATCGTTACTAATGAGTAACGATTTCCGTTTATTCCAACACTAAACCGAATTAAAATCAAAATTAACCAATAATCCATAAAAACGAAGACAATGAACACAACAAAACAAAGAACACTGAGATAGAGATTCTTTGCCTGTGTTGATTTGAAATAGGAAATTTCGACTCAAAGATTATGATGAGGTACAAGATTTGAATAACTCCAAGTCATTTTTAACATTCCAATTGTCGGTATTCAATCTCTCAAAAAAAATAATACTAAAATCATTATTTGATTGTCATCATAATACTAGTGGAATTTTTCGCATTTCTATTTTTTTTTCTCTGTAGTCTTTTTCTTTTTTTCATTTCCGTGAGTTTAGGGATTTTTTTTCTTAAATTTTATTTTGAAACCTTTGATATTAATGAGAAGGATTGGTAGTGATAAGCAGTTAAGTTTCGAATATAAAATCTTTTAAAATTGGATTATTGGTTAATTTTGATTTTAATTCAGTTTAGTATAAGATTAAATGGAAATCATTATTCATTAATAACGATGGAGATACAATCTAAAATTAAAATTTGGTGGAGATTGATCCCGTTAAAGTTTTATGGTGTAGATACACCCAAGGTTGAAGTTTTATGAAAATACAGACTTAACTGAAACTCTCGGTGGAGATACTACCGGTCGACCCATTTTCTTTTAATCGCATCTACTCTTAAGAAAGTGGAAGCATGTCATTTCCATTTTTGAGAAAGTTTATTTTTATCGATTTATCTGTCTTTGAGAAGTACTAATATGATCTCTCTTAATCTTTGAGAAATGAGAAGTACACTACGTATACCTGGATAAGAAATTTGAAGATGCATTGAAGCCACATGTCATAATCCTTGCTTTCAGTCTGCTTGACTCGTGGGAATAACACTGAGCAAGCAGAAAGTCTTATGAAGCAACCTTGATGACCTGAACGTAAAAAAGAAGCCATTTGAAGTTATGTTAATCTACTGGAAAAATGATTGCCATCTACACCAAGTATCGACCACCGCATGGTCACACATTCAAACAAAAAACGCACGGAACATGATATGCTTAAGAAAATAAACACGGAATCCATGTTACGTTTTGAAATTACTGATTGTTGTATGGAGCAGGCTCAAATGTCAATTTTGGAGAATTACCCTAACTTAAAGTAAGTCTCCCTTGGAGCTAGAGCCTTTTCTTGGAGAAGAATGGTTTGCTCGCCGGTGGGTTTCCTCAGTTGCGGAAGCTACATTTGGATGAATAAAATCAACTCGAAGAGTGAATAGTAGAAGAAGGCTCCATGCCTCTTCTTATACTCTAAGGGATCATCGATGTGAAATGTTAAAGAAGCTTCCAAATGGGGGGTTGAAGAATCTACGTACTGGATATATGGGAAGGGGGTGGACGGGGTAGAATGATAGATTTTCCGAAAGAGAAAAATATTTAAAAAATTGTGTTTTGTATCAATATTGGATTTATATTTTAAAATTGACAATGATGATCACTCGATTTGAACCTTTTCATCCATTCGATCTTTCCTAATTATAATTGTATTAGAGCGTTAAATAGCTCATTGTTTTATATTCCCTGTTAAAACTTTTTGTTTTTCTGTTCGTATCATATTTTGGTGATCACAAGATATGGTGAACCCATATCTGATGTTCAAGATCGAGTAAGGGGATGCCAATATCGTATTCGTCTTCTTTGAGAAATGAAATTTACGTTTTTCTACTGTGTTCAGAGAAAGGGGATGCCTAAGCTAAAGAGTTATTGGGCTGCCAGAGCAATGAATCTGATCAAGAACATGACGTTAAGTCCTGTCACAGACTTCACCTTAAATAATTACCTAAAGATGATCAAGCTCCAGTCCACAACAGAGGTAGACATTTTAACTCCTGAAGAAGGTTAACATCATTTTGATGGAGAGACCGAGAGACAATTTAGTAATAAAGATGACGCGAACAAGTTTTGAGATCATTACTATGTCTATTTTTTAATTTCTCTTAGTCATAGGAAACCCTACCGTACTATCTCCAGCAGATGGTCTAAGCTTAAAAAAATATTAATAACCTGAATGATACTATTACCTCGTGATGGTGTGAAGAATGTAGAGAGATGCTCATTTTCCGATTTCATGTGTTCCCAGTGAGTAATGACTACATGATTTTGATACTTGCGAAAAGTCTTAATAACCTGTTACATTCCTTTCTTACATGCAGAGGCTCTACCTAATTTGGAGTTTTGCCATGAGAGTAAACAATACTTTATACTTTGTGGTTTGTATCAGCATTGGATTTATATTTACTTGTTTGACTGATGATACTCAGTCGATCTCAACTTTTACATTCTATTCGATCAACTTCTAATTAATATTTTGTTTGAGCATTAAATATATATATATATATATATAGCTCACGAAAAAAAAGAAAATAATATATGGCTCACTTATTGATGCTTCTTCTTCGTTCATCTTTTTTTCTCCTTCTCTAAACTTCCTTTTTATTGGGCTTGTATCATATTTTGGTGACCACAGAAACTCGACGAATCAAGGCTGCTATTAAGATAAGGAGAAGTAGTTGTCGTTATTTATCAAAAAAAGAATAAATAATAATAATATAAGTAGTTGTCGTTTTTAAGAAAAATCCACCACTTGGAGTTGAAAAGTCTGTGCTAAAGACTTATAGCTATGATTCTTCCCCAAGAGCAGTCTGCAAAAATAAAGCATATCTCTTCTTCCTAAAGGTCGATGAGAGGAGAGTTCCTTGGCGCCATCAAGAGGTTAGTCTTTTTTTTTTTAATGTTACTTGTTTTCTTAGCAAATTTATTTGTTTAGATTGTGCTATTAATTATTTGAAATGAATAAGGATGATTCTGCTACGGACTTACTTTTTCTCCTCTTTTTGCTTAATACTCTCTTTCTTTTCGAGAGGGTTTAATTTTCCTTTTCTAAAATCCCTTTCTCTTTCATCTGAGTTGAGCCGTCAATACCAGCATAAGTGGAACCGTCTAATTCTATATTTTTTTCTACAGTCTTCTGCAGTCTTCTAAAGTCTTAACTGTATACTTTTTTCTTTTACTCTTTAAACTTTCATTTTCTTGAAGCCACGTAAATGATACTTTTAAGTGGCTTTAGAACCTTTTTTTTTTATTTGTTGGTTAATTAAGTATTTTTTAAAATCTCTCTAAATAAATAATTTCTATGTTATAAAAATGCATTTTAAATAAATATATAAATTTCAGTATAATTTTACCAAAAATATATATTCTTATTTAATTCTATAATTATATAAAGTATCAACAATTATAAAAAAAATTAAAATATTCAAATTGAAATATTCAACACAGTCAAACAAAAATATAGTGAACAATTTATATTGGAAAAAATTTCAATGAAAAAAAAATTGAAATATATTTAAAAATATTATATATATATATACTATTACTAGTCCTTATAAAAAATCTGCAATTACAAAAAATTTAAATTTAACATTGAAAATAATCAAACAAAATATTTAGGGATTTAGTCTCATATTTTCTGCAAATCAGAAGTCTTTCCTTTTCTCTCCCAGTCAAACCCCAAATTTGAGTATAGAATATGAATTTATGAAATTCTCTCCCGATTTTTTTCGAGTTTTGGGTTCACCATCCAAAATTAACTTTTGTTTTCCTTGCGATTTTTCTCCGATACCACTCCTCCTCTGTAGTTATGGCTAACAACTTATACACTGCGATCAACGCTCTGTCAAACACAGATGAAAAACCTATTGATCTCCCTGATAGTCCATGTTTTAGAGTGTTCAATGAAAACAAAACCATCATCTTAGGGTGCCTCCTTAACCCAGAGTGCCAAATCATGGCAAAGATGATCGAGACGATGCCTCGAGTATGGAGGATAAATTATAGAGTTCGTGGAATTGCCTTGTCTCAACAGAAGTTCCAGTTCATCTTCCAGCGTAAAGAAGATCTTCAAACAGTCCTTGACGATCGCCTTTCATCCTACGACCATTGGATGATGATAATGGAGCGTTGGATCCCTTCTCCTCAGGCCAACTTCCTGACGTCTTTTGATGTTTGAGTTTGTATCCATAATATTCCAGTCAGTCGTTACACATTGGAGACGATTAACAATCTAAGCTATGCTATCGAAAAGGTTGAGGAGATATCCTATGATCCTAAAGTATCGCAGAAGATGGACAACGTCAGAGTTTGAGTCAACCTCAACATTGCTAACCCTGCCTGTAACACCAAAAATCTGAATATCCCCTCGATAGAAATGATCGTATACCAATACGAGTACGAAAAATTTCAAAAAACATGGTTCCACTGTCTTTGCTTGACCCATTAAAAAGCCATTTTCCCTCTGCTTCGTAAACCTCACTGTAGTGGCAAGATGGGTGGTGTTGCTTCTGGAAGGAAAACTGAGCTGATCTGACGAAGGTCCATTGATTATTCCCAAACCGACATATTTCTCATCAAATGGCCCTTCAGTATATTTCTCACGCTCATCCCTTGGAGAGGCAAGCAAGAAACTGTGGGTTCAGCAATCCATGGAGGACCAGACCAGTGAATCATCATAACGTCCTCCTAATTAAGGTTATTCTAGACCTGAACAAAGGCAAAAAAAGCCATGTATTTGGCTATGAAGATGAACGGTCAACGCCCAATAAGACCTCTCACATGATGACAAATCTACTCACTCGGCTCCCATCCCCGATCTTCATGGAAGGAATCCTCAATACTAAGACTGACTCCATTATGCAAAATCATATATGAGAGATAATTAATCTACCTCAATGGTTTAAAGCACTAGGGTATAATTTATTTTTCTAATTCGAAAATTGATGGCTCAATTGATAAATACAAGGTTAGACTTGTGGTGCAAGGTTTCTGGCAAAAAAGAAGGGCATGATTTCTTTGACATTTCTTTTTCGGTGACGAGATTAACTCCCTTCAGAATGGTGATAGGACTCACATCATTAAGTGACCTAGAAAATCATCAAATGGATGTTAAAACTGTTTTTCTAAATGGTGATTTAGAAAAAAAAGATTTACATGAACCAACCTGAAGGTTATTTCTTCCCAGGACAAGAACGCGAAGTTTGTAGATTTGTGAAGTCATTATATAGACTTAAATAAGCTCCAAAACTCGGGTGAACAAGTATCACAACTGGAATATGCACCTATAGTCAAAAGTTTATTGAAATTAACAAATTGTACTATACCCAATATAGTAACTCATGTTATAAACACTGAAAAGCCATAACAAGAGTATTAAATTACCTACAGTATACAAAAAAGTTATGGGTTGCACTACGATAAAGAACTTTCTGTTTTGGAAGGGTACAATGATACAAACTAGATATCTAACTCCAAAAACTCAAAATTCATAAGTGGATACGTATTTACTTTAGGTAGTGAAACATTATCATGGAAACTTCTAAACAAACTCTATTGGCCATATCAACCATGTAGTCGGAATTCATAGCTATAGATAAAGCCACAAAAGAAGTACTATGGCTTCAAAATTTTTTGGAAGATATTCCATTAAGGAGAAACCAGTTCTGGCACTACATATACACTGTAATAGTTAATCGGCTATAGCACAGGTAGTGAGTAATCCCTATAATGGAAAATCTCTTTGTACTAGAAGATGACATAAAACCATTAGACACTTGATCTCAAGTGGTGTAATAGCAATCAATTACATCCAGTCGGCCGACAACCTAACGGATCCTGTTTACCAAAGGTTTGGCATGAGATCATGTTTTGAAATCATCAAAAGTAATGGGTTTATGCCTATGACTTAAAAGGATGTTTGATGGAAACCCCACCTACGAGGCTAGAGATTGTAAGATGTAGGTTCAGATGAAAAACTAAATCAATCCGAATCTAATAAAAGCACTGACAGACTTTACATTACTACTATGTTCCCATGATGATAAATAGTGCTTCCCAGAGCCGGCCTTGACTATAAGCTGGTCAAGCATTTTCTTGAGGCCGCTGATGTGTTTAACAATTTTAAGGGCCATTAGTTTGACAAAAATGCTGATAGTTCTACCGGTATCTGTCTCTCTCACTTAGTAGAAGGTCATGGGTTCGATTGTCCGATAGAGGGTTTTTGGTATTTTAAAAATTAATGGGCAAAAAAAAATTCTGCATGCTTTGGGCCTTTAAATGTTCAGGTTCGGCACTGGTCCTTCCTATATATATATAACTATTAATGATTCGAGTCAATAGCTTTGTAATACACATGAAGTACTACATGGTATTTCTAAAAACAAAGACTAGTGAGGATCACCTAGTGAAACTAGTGGGGATCACCTACTGAGTGTGTAATGAGACCGTTTCTAGAAGAACGAAGGTCAGTCTATATTCTTTAAGTTCATTTATGCTTAACCAGTCATGTTTGAGGCCAAAATGAACACCATATACAACTTAGCTCTACAAGAAAATGAGTTGAGAATAACTATTATCTTAGTTTACATAAATGTTTGGGTGGTTCAAGATATCATGTTCACCTCTTGGTCGAGTTAAATCTATGGATATTAACAATGAGTGGTTCAAGGCTGAAATATGCCACCATCTCAAATACAATGATTTTTTTATATACTTTCAAAAGTTCTTCAGTCTTGTTTTTCTAATCTATTCAGACTGTCTTGTCTGCAGTCGAGTTATCATCTGTTTAAAGTCATTTCTATTCATGTGAAAAATTGTTGTAACCCAATTTTAGAAAAATGGCTCAGACCAACTTTTTGGCGACATCCATCGTCAGATTGACCAGAAAATGAATGTGTTGAATTCTTTGCAATGAACATTATAACTTAGTATACTCACTTGTCAAAATTGATGTAATTTTGAATAATAAATAGAGGTAAAATGAGGGTAGCTTAGGAAGCTTATAAACATGCAACATTTTACTAAGTATCAAAATATGTATTTATCCCACATCGAAAACTTGGAAAAAACACTTCAAGTATATATAGAAGATTGTCTTAACAAGATAAAAACTTTGGGGACACTATAGCGTTGGAGTATAAAGGCTGAGCCAAAACAGTCCGGGCTTGGATCTTGGGTTTTGGTGAATGTGAATTTTTAGGCCCACCAAGTTTTGGTCACCATTCTGTCAACCTTTCGTGCAGTTTCCCTGGATATTTTTGCATAGTAAAAAAATGATCTTCCGCCTGTCATTAACTCGCCATAAACGCAAATGGTTGCCACCATATGAGAAAAATGCATATCAAGTCATAATGGCTGAGATCAAAATCGCTCCTCCTCTACTGGCGGTAAAAGCAGCCCTCCCCTCTTCACTCTAATTAGGATAGCCCACACATATACACATCTTGTTGCAAGAATTGAAATTTTCTCTCTTGGTATTCTGGTCATACAAAAAAACAAACACATCCAAAGACTCTGAGATGTTAAAGATATCCATAGAGAATCTCAAATGATGTTTTCCCATGAAGAATGTGCACATTCGCTCCAACACTAAAGAGGAAGATTGGAGTTAAACTGTAAAGCGTGAGTATGTTAATGAGAGTATCTCTAACTCTACTCTATTTTTTTCTCTAAATTCTAATCTTCTCAAATTTCACTTTATATCTCACTCTAAAATAGAATAATGAATAGTATTACTCTATATTCGAAGTAATGCTATTCACTACTCTATTAGAAAGTTAAACGTTTTTATTTATAAAATAGTTTTTTTATACTTGAGATGATCAAAAATACATAATGAGTACCCAAATTAAAAATAAGCTACATAAATTAAACTTTAACATAATAAAAATTTTAACGTTTTAATCTATTTTAACAGAACTTGTATATTACTATTTGATTCCAAGATTTTCTCCTTTTTCAGTCCACTTTAACGGAACTTGAAAATCCACTACTAATTGATTTTTTACCAAATACAAATTATCAAAAGAATAAATAGCCAAATTCCTTGCGAGAAATCATCTAGGATTGTTAAAAATTATTAAGCTCTGCAAATTGAAGTGGTTAGACAAGGTACCAATAAATCGCAAAGTACCAAATGAAACAAATACATTTGGGCCTTGTCTCTGTTCTTTCACAAATACTCATCCATAGAGCACATGAGTATATGTTGTATATGTTTTCTCTGTTTATAATTAAAAAATGTTAATGACAGTGTAGGTCTATTGGAATGAATTTTTTTTAATTACTATATAGAGTATTTAATCCTTTTTAATGTGTATTCCATCACGTAAAACGTATTTACATATGCAATGTGTGAGTGTCTCTGCGAGAAAAAAAAACAGACAAAATCGATGTGTTCTAAAATTCCTCATCGCCAAATTTAAGATTTAAGTAAAATAAACAAAAAAATCCAGAAATCCAATATTTGCGTTGTCGTGGATATTTGTCATCGAGTCAAGAAATCAGTTCGATCATGAACTGGGTTGTCGCATCAGATGGACCATAAGAAGAATGTAGAAAATAAAGCCTACAAGATGTTTTATGATTTCCTATTTTTTTAGGAACAAGAAATACAATTTCCAAAAGGGAAATAGAAATTCGAATCCTCTTTCTACTTGGAACATGTGGTCTCAAAGCACTATATAAAGAGATGCAAGACTTCATAATTCATCATCCAGAAAACAAAGCAAACACAAGGAGAATCATAGATGTTCTAGTTTCTAAGGGGTGTTTTGCAGGTGGGTCTTCTGTTTCTTGTTTATCTTCTTAGTTTCGGTTTTGGGATCTAGAATCTTGATTCCGTAACACATAATCATGGTAGTTTTGTTTCTTCGTGAAGTATTTATCATAAAAACACAAGATTGGTGAGAGAGAAACTTAAGAGAGGTAGTAAACAATAATCGTACAAGTTATCTTCTAATGGATGTTTGTGAGCTCATCTCACACGAGACGTACTCTTTAGTTTGAGAGGAACTTGTTAAATTTCCGTGTGTTCATTAGTTAGTTAATCGCATTAACAAGACAAACTAATCGAACTAAAACCTTACAAGTGGTATCAGAGCATCCAAGACAAGCAGAAGACGTTTCTCAACAGGTTTTGTAAATCCTAAAGACATCCAGAAAAAGAGTTTTGTGTGATTATAGTTTCTATCAGAAACATGATAATCATGGAGTATAACTCTAGGAGATATGCGTGGAGAAGTTTGATGGTAAAGGGGATTTCGGTCTATGGAAGTACAAGATGATACGCCAGTTGGAGTTACTCGGCTTAGACTCTTGTCTTAAGGAAGACAATCCCTCTACTTCAGGTCAAGGCGATCCTTTAGATAAAGAAAAATGGATAACAACATCATCATCTAAAGTAAAGGTTGAGATGGATCCAGCTCTGCAAGAAAAGGAGAAGAGAGCGAAGAACACGATCTGTATATGCCTCGGTGATGTGGTTCTACGGAAGATCATGGAGGAAAAAATAGCTCTAGCTATCTGGCAGGTTCTAGAAAGGGATTATCAATCCAAATCTCAAGCCAACCGCATTTATTTGAAACATAAGTTCTCATGTTTCAAATTTGAAGAAAACAAAAGTCTTGAGTACAATCTCGGATGAGGATTAGGCTATACAAATTCTATCTGCACTACCAGATCCTTATGAAGCTCTAAGGGATATACTCAAGTATGGAGCTGAGAAGACTCAGACTCTAACCATTGATGATGTTACTAGTGCTGCTTATTCAAAAGAGATTGAGCTGAAGGAGAAGGGGCTATTAAAGTCAAAAGCCAACTCTGAAGGCCTCTTTGTAAGCATAGGAAGAACTGACAACAAAAACAATGGACAAGGAGGCAACATGTCCACGAGAAAGGATAAGATATCTAAGTCAAAACAGAGGAATCAAGCCAAGAAAAGAGAATGTTGGGTATGCTGGAAGGAAGAAAACTTCAAGGCTGAATGTCTTGAAAGGAAAAACAACAATACTGCAAACGTAGTTAAAGAAGAAGAGCTACCTATGGTATTAACAACTAGCCTGCAAGACACTAAGGATGAATGGGTGATGGATTCAGGGTGTACTTTTCATATCACACATAACAAGGATGTATTATTTGACTTTAAAGAAGTCGATGGAGGAAAAGTTCTGATGGGAAATAACACTCATAGTGAAGTGAAAGGCATAGGCAAGTTGAAGATACTAAATCTTGATGGATCTACTGTGACACTAACTGATGTGAGATACATGCCAACCATGGGAAAAAATCTCATCTCGTATGGTCAGTTAGGAAAGAATGGATGTAATTATGTTGGTGGGGACTTTATAGTCACATTCTATAAGGAAGACATGAAAGTGCTCATAGGAAGATATCAAGATGGTCTGTACTATTTGCAGGGAACTGTGTTGTGAGGAGAAGCATCTGTGGCAAGGGCTGAGGTGAATCAGACTAACAGATGGCATTGTATGCTCGGACACATGAGTCTAAAGAACATGAACATTCTGGTCAAAGAAGGTTATCTAGACTCAAAGGAAGTACACACACTAGACTTTTGTGAGGAATTTTGTGAGGAATGTGTACTAGGAAAATCACATAAGCAGAGCTTTCCGAAAGCTAAGCACACGTCTACAACCATTCTAGACTATGTGCATAGTGATTTGTGGGGATCAGTCTCTAATGAGACAAGTTTATCAGGTTGCAAGTATTTCCTAACATTCATTGATGACTACTCAAAGAAGGTTTGGATTCGGTTCCTAAAAAGCAAGGAAAAAGTGTTTGAGAATTTCTCTGAGTGGAAAACTCTGGTTGAGAATAAAACAAAGAAGACTCTTAAGTGCTTAAAGACAAACAATTTTCTGGAGTTTTGCAACAAGCAAATGGATAAACTGTGCAAAGATACGGGAGTCAAGAGACACATGACATGCACTTACACTCCACATAAGAATGGAGTATCATAAAGGATGAACATGACAGTAGTTAATAAGATTAGGTGCATGTTGGCTAAGACCGGGTTAGAAAAGAAGTTCTGGGCTGAGGCTGTAGCCACTGCGGTTTTTTAATAAACAAAACTCCTAATGCTTCATTGAAGTTCAAGATTCCAGAAGAAGTTTGGTCAGGAGCTAAGGTGAATTACAACAATCTCAAGAGGTTTGGTTGTGTTGGTTACATAACAAGACAACCTAAATCCTAGAGCTGTTAAGGGTTTCTTCATTGGATATCTTCAAGGTACTAAAGATTACAAGATATGGTTACCAGAAGAAGAAAAATGTACTATCAGCAGGAATGTGGTCTTCGACGAAGAGAAGCTGTACAAGGAAAGGAAAACTGAAAAGCAACCTAAAGCCAAAAGCAAGAAGGTTACTTTCAATATTGAACTGATCCAAGGGCCAGACAATACTGTTACGGTTCAAAGCTCCTCGGGTCAAGGTGGAGTTATTTCAGAAGAGGATGAAGATGAAGAAATCACCGCCAAGGTGGAGCATCTTCAGGTACAGAAACTGAAACAACTAGTGCAACAGAAGGGGAATCTGATCCAGATGAGTATGATTCACTCGATGGTTATATACTCGTAAAAGATATAGAGAGACGAGGAAACATACAACCTCCACAGAGATATGGAGACTCCTCACATTTTGTGGCTTATGAACTAGGTTGTGCAGAAGGTCTGGAACTAGATGAGCCACAAACTTTGGGAAAAGCTAAAAAAAATAAGGAATGGAAGAAGCAGGAGCAAGCTATGATAGAAGAGTGAAGTCTCTGGATAAAATGAATCGTGGGAAGTTGTTTCTAAGCCGAAGAAACATAAGACAGTCGGGTGTAAATGGATCTTTAAGCTAAAGGAAGGCATTCCAGGAGTGGAAGAACCTAGATACAAAGGTAGGCTTATAGCTAAAGGATTTACACAGGTTGAAGGAGTTGACTACAATGAGATATTCTTACCAGTTGTTAAACATGTTTCTATACGAATCATGTTATCTGTTGTGGTGAATTTTGATCTTGAATTGGAGCAACTAGACGTCAAGACTGCTTTTCTACACGACACACTAGATGAAGTCATCTATATGAATCAACCAGAAGGTTTCATAGAGAAAGTTAAAGAAGACATGGTTGGTCTTCTAAAGAAGTCTCTCTACGGATTAAAGTAGTCTCCTAGACAGTGGAACCATGAGTTCAATGACTTCATGAAGTCACAGGGGTTTCACATAAGAATAAATGATTTGTGTGTTTATCACAAAGGATCAACCATTGATGATCAGGTAGTCATATTACTATATATTGATGATATGCGAGTAGCGGTTAAGGACTTAAAAAAGATAGAGATCTTAAAGAAAAATCTAAACATCGAGTTTGAGATGAAAGACTTTGGTCCAACTACAAGGATTTTAGGCATGGATATCATCGGGGATAGAAAAAATGGAGTTCTTAAGCTATCACAGGGAATTTTTCTCCTAAAACTTAGGGTCATCGCCTGATTTTGCAAGAGCATACTCTGAGATTGCTCTGTCGATTAAAAGTCTCAGAGAGAAAGGAAAGAGACTTAAGTTAGTAACAGTACAAGTCTCGGTAATAGAATCGACAAAAGAAGATTCAAGATTGAAGACGGTAAAGTCTAATATTGGAAAGAATCAAATGTGATAAGGGACTTACTTCACATATGCAGGCAAGACATCGAACTCCTTGCGTTCTTCTTCGTCTGAAAAATAAAAAGAACATGTTAAAGGTTCGGGAGTTAAGCTCATGAGCAGGGAAAAGTAGAGATCGTCACTACACAGAGACGAGTCAAAGTTTTGGTTACTGATTCCTTGAGTAACAACAGCATTACTCATGACAACTTCGAGGACCTCGGGCGGGAGTTGCGTAAAACTGCTGGAAGCATCCATTAAAGATGGCGACAAGATTTCTAGGTTCATCGGAACATGTGAAGTTGGACTAGACGACAAATGTGGAGATTTGTGGATATTTTTCATCGGGTCATGAACCGAGTTGTCGCATCAGATGGGCCATAAGAAGAATCTAGAAGATAAATTCTATAAAATGTTTTATGATTTCCTATTTTCTTTAGGAACAAGAAAGACAATTTTCAAAAGGGAAAAAGAAATTTGAATCTTTTTTCTACTTAGAATAGGTGGTCTCAAAGTACCATATAAAGAGAGGCAAGGCTTCATAATTCATCATCCAGAAAACAAAGAAAAACAAGGAGAAACATAGAGAGAGCCTTAGGATTTAAGGTTCTCGAGTGTTCTAGTTCTAAGGGGTGTTTTGCAGGTGGATCTTCTGTTTCTTGTTTATCTTCTTAGTCTCGGGTTTGGGATCCGGAATCTTGATTTTGTGACATATCATCAGGGTAGTTTTGTTTCTTCGTGAATTATTTATCACAATAACACAAGATTGGTGAGAGAGAGACTTAAGAGAGGTTGTAAACAATAATCTTACAAGTTATATTTTATTGGATGTTTATGAGATCGGCTCACACGAGACGTACTCTTTAATTTGAAAAAAACTCGTTAAATTTTTGTATGTTTCATTAGTTAGTTAATCACATTAACAAGACAAATTAATCGAACTAAAACCTTACAGTTGTTTTAACCCTTCAAACTTGCGATTCACGTCTTAGCTTATTATAAATGTGGTACCTTTGGCAGGAAAAATTATGGCTCAAGAAGTGCTTGTGTCGTTTGGAATACAAAAGCTTTGGGACCTACTAAGCCAAGAATACGAGAAATTTCAGGGAGTCAAAGGTCAAGTTAATGAACTGAAACGTGATCTAAACATGTTAAGATCTTTTATGGAAGATGCAGATGCAAAGAAACATACAAGTGCGGTGGTGAAAAATTGTGTTGAAGATATCAGGGAAATTGTTTATGATGCCGAAGATATAATTGAAACATATCTTCTTAAGAAAGAACTCGGAAAAACAAGTGGCATCAAGAATCGTATCAAAATACTTGCTTGGAATATTCCATACCGCATGGAAATTGCTTCAGATATGGGAGGCATAAGTAAGAGGATCTCCAAGGTGATCCACGATATGGAGAGTTTTGGGGTGCAAAAGTTGATTGTCGATGACAGTGGGTGTTCACATCCTCTAAAAGAAAGACAAAAAATGAAGAAAACAGAATTTGCAATGGACAAAGAAAGTGATCTTGTGGGGTTGGAAGCAAATGTTAAGAAATTGGTTGGATATTTTTTGGAGGAAGATGATGTTCAAGTGGTTTCCATAACCGGGATGGGTGGTCTTGGTAAAACCACACTTGCTAGACAAGTTTTTAATCATAAGATGATTAAAAATAAGTTTGATAGACTTGCATGGGTGTGTTGTTCACAAGATTTTAAACATATATCTGTTTGGCAAACGATCCTGGAAAATCTCACATCTAAAGAAAAGAAACATGAAATCCCGAAGATGAAAGAAGCTGAGCTCCATGATGAACTCTTTCGATTGTTGGAAACAACTAAATCATTAATTGTCCTTGATGACATATGGGAACAGGAAGATTGGGACCTAATCGAGCGAATATTTCCACCGAAAAAAGGTGACCTCGTATGGAACATACACTAGAGAGTGGTTAATAAAGAAAGATCAAGACTCAGTAAGCTAGCTAGCTCTTTGTGTTTATTTATTTTATTGTTTTGCAGGTTCGAAGGTGCTGCTTACTTCTCGAAATGATAGTGTTGCAGTGCGTGGTAATACAACATATAACTTAAAGCTAGAATGCCTAACCACTGAAGACAGTTGGGAACTTTTTCAGAGGATTTTACAAAGGAAAGCACTTCCTAGAAACGATGCATCCGGTAAGCATTCAAAAAACGATACATCACAATAGACGATTAATAACAATTATAAAAGCCCCAAATAAACATCTCACTTTTTTTTTTGGTTCCCTCTCGACAATAATATCTCTTTGTTATGTCTAATTACGCTATAGCTTAGTTTTATAGTCTAAACATAGAATAATTTAACCTTGGGCAGAATAAGTTAACTAACTATAATATTTCTCTATCATGTCAGTATCTTGGTTTTATAGCCTACATGTAGAATAATTTAACACAGTGATGGTGTTGTGCAGATGTTAAGATTGATGGCAAAATGGAAGACATGGGTAAGCAAATGATAAAACATTGTGGAGGACTACCATTGGCTGTCCAAGTGTTGGGAGGTATGTTGGCTAAAAAATACACATTGCATGATTGGATAAGACTATCTGAGAATATTAGATCTCATATCAATGCCGACAAGATTAACTATGTATTGTCTCTGAGCTTTGAAGAGTTGCCTAGTTATTTGAAGCATTGTTTCCTCTACCTGGCCCATTTTCCAGAAAATCATAAGATAAACGTAGAGGATTTGTCTTATTACTGGGCTGCAGATGGAATATTTGAACCTAGGCATTGCGATGGAAAGACCATTCGAGATGTTGGAGATAACTACATGGAAGAGTTGGTGAGGAGAAATATGGTTATTTCTGAAAGAGACGTTAAGAGTTTGAGATTTGAAACTTGTCATTTGCATGACATGATGAGAGAAGTTTGTTTACTGAAAGCCAAAGAAGAGAACTTCCTACAAATAGCTAGTATCCACCCTTCAACCACAAACTTTCAATCTTCAGGTACATCTCGAAGATTTTTCTCACATAATCCTTCTACATTAGATGTTGAGAGAGATTTAAACAATCCAAAACTTCGATCTCTCGTGGTTATGGTGAAAAATATTGTAGGATATTGGAATCTATCAGGTTCAAGCTTTAAAAGGTTAAAACTTCTGAGGGTGTTAGATCTTTTTAAAGCCACGTTTAGAGGAAGGAAGTTACCTTCTGGCATTGGAAAGCTTATCCACTTAAGATACTTGAGCTTAAAAGGTGCTGAGGTAACTCATCTACCTGCTTCTCTAGGAAACCTAATTTTGCTGATCTACCTAAATCTGGATATAGATCCTTTGCGATCCTTCCTACTTCTGGATAGATGTACTATGGGATCTATATTCGTGCCCAATGTCTTGATGGGGATGAAAGAATTGAGATACCTTGCATTACCCAGTCGTATGCATAAGAAGACAAAGTTGGAATTGAGTAGTATAGTAAACTTGGAGACCTTAAAGAATTTCTCATCAGCGAATAGCAGCGTCAAGGATTTCTGTGGTATGGTTAGGTTGAGGTCTCTCACCATCTACTTAACTAAAGGGACGAGTATAGAAACTCTATGTGCATCAATAGGTGGATTGAGACACCTTGAAGATCTTAAAATAAAAGAATATTGGCATGTGAGTAGTAGTGGGTTACCTGATGAGCAACATTTCCCTTCTTACCTTACAACCTTATCTCTAATGTATTGTCGTTTGAGGGAGGATCCAATGCCGATTCTAGAGAAGCTGCTTCACTTATCTGAGGTCGAACTATCAGATGACTCTTACAATGGAAAGAAAATGGTTTGCTCGGATGGTGGGTTCCCTCAGCTGCAGAAGCTAGCCTTTCATGGACTAAAGGAATGGGAAGAGTGGAAAGTAGAAGAAGGCTCCATGCCCCTTCTTCATACTCTTAGTATCGGCTACTGTAGAAGGTTAAAGGAGCTACCTGATGGGCTGAGATTTATCACTTCCTTGAAAGAACTGCAAATCTTTGGAGCTCCTTTGGAATTTAAGGAGAAATTGTCGAGAGGAGAAGAAGACTTCTACAAATTTCAACACATTCCTCTTTTGAAAATTTGTTAAGCTCAACCAGGTAATATATACTTTCCCCCATAGAAAGAAAATGAGATGCAAAATAAATTTGATTTTCTGTGGAAATTAAATTCAATATCTTTTTTTTTTAATCGTCACATATGAAAGGGAGTTTATTGTTGTTAATAAAATACAAAATTTATTGTTGTTAGATGCAAAACAAATTTGGTTTTCGACTTAGTCTATGGTAATTAACTTCGATATATATATTTTTCAACAGGTTAATCTCTTCTAAAGCAAATATCTCATCCGCTGGGTTGTGAGAGTATCTATCCTTATAATAATCTCTTATGCATTTGTTGTTATTATGTGTGTATGGTTCCCAATCAAAAGTTTGCCTTCTGTTCGACATAATAACAAAATATTATCTCTTTCTTTGTGTTTGGTTTTTTTTGGTTTTTTAAAATATAATACAGACAACAAATTGTTAAAGCGAAATTGTTGCATGAAACTTGCCTTTGTTCATCTCTTGTCAATGATACTCAATGATTTGTTTAGGCCTTTGGAAGTGAAGATTTGGGCAATTTGATTTATGAGTATACTCTATACATGATCACATGAGTCTTAGTCAAGTAGATGATGCAGTGAATCAACAAATCACTCTTCTCGCTTTGTCTTCTTCCTCCTCTGTCTTATCCTGGCTCTTTCTACACAATTTTTAGCAATCATGTCTGATCCCAGTCTAAAGACTATGACGATGACAATGGTCTATTATTATTATTTTCTCCTTCAAGTTCATCCATTTGCTTAACATATTTGACTTGGTTGATTGTTTGAGATAATTGTTTGGTTGGATTTTGTTTAAAATTGAATTAGGCTTTATATAAAGAATACTATAACTAAAAAAAATGATGGCAAACCAATATGCACTATAAGGGTTTTTCATATACTGTGCTATACACATGATCTCTTCTTATTTCAATTCTCGGTTTGGTTATCTTTATCTGATTAGTTGAAATCTGCACATATATGATTGAAATTTGTTTAACCATTAATCAGACCAAAAAGAGCTTCTAAACTTTTAACTATAAAATGTTGAATCTGAACTTTGTGAAAGCAGAAATGAAACGAAGAAGATTAAAGGAGAAAACTCAAACTTTTATTATTATCTCTCTTAAGTCATTCGATTACATAATGCTAAGTTTATATATGGACTTGAGAGAAGGATCTAGAATCGATACATCTTATTATTGACAGCTCATGATTGATAGTCTGAGAGAATAAGGAATATGTTTTTTAGAGGAATAAGCTGAGGTGGAGGAGCCGTACGTGAAGGACGATAAGGAAGCATCTTTTGTGCTCTGTTTTGAGTGAGCACAGCAACAGCTCTGTTTGACTGAGAAGTGGACCCTGTTTCTTGTTTAATCTTACATCCCCCTGCAAACTCGAGTTGGGAGGATGATCATCTCCGAGTTTGAAATGTAGCGAGAAGAAGGCTTTTTGAGGCAAAGACTTGGTGAAAATGTCTGCTAGCTGCATTTTAGAGGGAACATGTTTGATTACTAGAGAACCAAGTGCCACTTTTTCTCTTGCATAATGATAGTGAGTTTCAAAGTGCTTTGATCTTTTGTGTAGAACAGGGTTAGCTGTGAGATATATTGCTGATAAGTTGTCACAATATAGTTCTGCCGGCTTGTCTTGAGTTATACCAAAGGCCTGAAGGAGATTGCATAACTAGGATATTTCAGCTGCTGTGTCAGATAAAGCTCTGTACTCTGCTTCAGTGGAAGATCTTGAGACAGTGGGTTGCCGTTTTGCTAACCAAGAAATGATGCTCGATCCAAGAAATGTGCAGAATCCCCATGTTAATCTTCTGGTTTCTCTGCATCCAGCCCAATCACTGTCACTGTAGGCTCTTAATGTTGAATCTGAATCTGCCACCATGTGAAGACCCATCTTGATAGTTCCTTTCAGATATCTAAGAATCTTCTTGAGTAAAGCAAAATCTGAAATTGACGGTTGGTGCATTTTCTGGCAGAAAAAGTTTACTGCAAATTGTATATCCGGCCTGGTGAGTGTTAAGTATTGTAACTTCCCTGCTAAGCTTCTGTAATTGGTTGGATCTTCAAAAAACTTGTCTTGATTTGGTATTCTATCAAGTTGCAGGGGCAATGGTGTAGGCATAGGAGCACAATCTAACATTCCAGCTGTCTGCAACAGATCTACTGCATATTTTTCTTGATTAAGAAACAGGCCTGTTGGCGTGAACTGAGCCTGAATCCCCAAGAAATAGATGAGAGGTCCCATATCTTTCATCATGAATTTTTCACCAAGTGTGGAGAGTAACTTGGCTATTATTTTTGTATCATTCCCTCTTAAGACCATGTCATCAACATACGTTAGTAGTAACATTATGATATTTTTATCTTGATAAATGAAGAGGGAAGGGTCACTTGTATTGCAGATGAATCCAAATTCTAGAAGATATGAGCTAAATTTGTCAAACCATGCCCTTGGAACTTGTTTCAAGCTGTATATAGCTTTGTGCAGTTTGCAAACATACTTTGGATGTATTTCATCTTCAAAGCCCGGAGGCTTTCTCATATACACAGTTTCTTGTAGTCTCCATGTAAGAATGCATTCTTTACATCAAGTTGTTTGATGTCCCATCTTTCAGTTACAGCAAGGTGAAGAACTGCTCTTACTGTGGCTGTTCTCACAACTGGACTGTAGGTTTCTAGGAAATCCACACCTTTTTCTTACTCATACCCTTTTGCAACTAGTCTTGCTCTGAGTTTATCAAGTGTTTCATCTGCATTTAGCTTCGTTTTAAACACCTATATGCATCCTAATAGGTTGATATTTGCAGGTGGAGGGACTAGACTCCAAGTTTTGGTTTCATGACAGGTTCCAATTTCTTCTCCCATAGAAGATTGTAAAGGTTGTATATCAATATCTCCACTTTGAATAACTGCATCAGTGTTTTTGTATATGGTTTCTACTGTATTTTCTTTCTGTCATGCTGATAATAGAGAAGTTCTAGCTTGTGGAACAAAATCTTTGAATTTTTCCCTGAAAAGAAAGCTGTTTTCTTCAAACAATACATGCCTGTAAATGTTAACTCGGCCTGATGGTGGATGAAGGCATCTAAAACCTCTAAACTTCTCATTATATCCCAAAAACACACCGTGCAAAGACTTAGGATCAAGCTTGTTTTGTTGGTAAGGCCTGAGATATGGATAACATGAGTAGCCAAATGTTCTGAGGGCTGAATATTCAGGCGCAAAACCATGTAGTTCTGAAAGGGGCTGACCATATTTTCATGTACTGATGTTGGAAGCAGATTGCTTAGAAAGTTGGCAGTGAATAGAGCTTCAACCCATAAACTTTGAGGAGCATGACTATGAAAGAGCATTGACATCCCCAATTCTGTGAGATGCTTGTGTTTTCTTTCAGCCAGCCCATTCTGTTGAGGCGTATGTGGGCATGAAATGAACTGCTTAATGCCACAACTTTCAAAATGTTGTTGAAACTGTTTATTTATAAATTCACCTCCTCCATCACATGTTGATTTTCTGTTTGAACTGATTCTCAACTAAACTCTGAAACTTTGTAAATATAGAGAACTCATCTGATTTTAACTTAAGTGGGAAAAACCAATTGTATCTTGAGAAATTGTCGATGAATACAACATAATATTGAAAACATTGTACTGAAACTACAGGAGAAGGTCCCCAAACATCACTGTGTATTCTCTCAAGAGGTCTTGTAGCTTGAAAATCTGAACTAGAAAAGGGAAGTTTGCAGCTCTTCCCTAGTTGACATGGCTCACACATGGAGAGAGTCGTCTTATTTAATGATATAGCTTTAATAGAAGATAGGGGCCTGGGTACTTGGTGACGAGGATGCCCCAATCTCTTGTCCCAAACTTCATCGCTCACTACTTGTTGTATGGAGGAGTAGAAGGCAAGAAACTGTGGATTCTCTAACCGATATAGCCCTTCATGCTTGCTTCCCTGACTGAGAAGTTGGTTTGTCTCTTTGTCCTTTATACACAGTGTGAGAGTCAAATGTAAATGAGCAAGGATAATCATCTGTTAACTTAGAGACTGACAGCAGTGATTTAGCTATATCTGGGCAAAGCAACACACCATTGAGGGATAGGTTACTTTTTACCATAGGAAGAGGAACTGATCCCACATGTGTGATAGGTAAGAAATCTCCATTCCCAACCATGACCAAGTCAGTTCCATCATAAGGCTCAGAAGTTTGCAGGTTCTGCTGTGAGTTTGTGACATGATGTGAAGCTTCAGTGTCAGGATACCACTCAGTTCCAGAGTTGTGATTGTTGTCGGAGATTCTGATTGTAGCCATAACTTGTGGAGTCTCCTCAAGATAAAAGGCATGATCAAATCTTTTATAACATTTAAAAGCTGCATGACCATACTTTCCACAAATTTGACAGGTTGGCCTAGAGTCACTGTTGGGGAAAGATCCTCGTCCAATACTGTTACCAATCTGTTGGTGAAATCCTTTTCCTTGTGTTGAGTAAGAGCCTCTACCTCTGTAGCTATCTCTGTATCCACCTCTATATTGGCCTCTTCCACAACTAGAATGGCCTCTTCGCTCTGTGTAAAAAGCCTGATGGGGAGTGACTTCAGTAGCAACTTCATACGCTTGGAGTTTGTCATCGAATCCAATGAGTTTAAAGATTGCATCTTCCAAGCATATTCCAGGAGCAGAATCCATAAAGTTTTCAATCACTGTAGATATAGATTCATATTCTCTTCCTAGTCCATTTAACAATCCATAAATCTCTTATTCTTCAGCTATAGGAGTGCCAATAGAGTCTAGTTAATCACACAACGTCTTTATTTCAGCAACATATTCAGCTAGAGTTTTGTTTCCTTTGGAACAAGTCTGTATCCTTCTCTGTAAATCTAGCCTCCTAGTTGCAGAAACCCTATTGTATTTTTTGGCTAGAGAGAACCATACCTCTTGAGAAGAGTTTAGACCATATACGGCTTTGAGAGCATTCTCTGAGAGAGATCCAAAAACAACCACGCCATTACCAGTTGATCTGACTTCATCCATTTCACAAACTCAGGGTTGCAAGCTTTTGTTATTTGATCTCCATTTCGAATTGAGATGGTTGGAGCCGGCCTCTGAGCAGCACCAGTTACAAATCCCAGCAAAGACTGACTAGAAAGAAACTGTTCAAATTGAATCTTCCAAAGAAGATAGTTTTTATCATTTAGCTTGAGAGTGACGCATTGAGAAATGGTCACTGTAGATGGAGGATTTGTGTTGTCATCCATGGCTCTGATACCATGAAAGCAAAAATGAAACAAAAAAGATTAAAGGAGAAAACTCAAACTTTTATTATTATCTCTCTTAAGTCATTCGATTAAATAATGCTAAGTTTATATATGGACTTAAGAGAAGGATCTAGAGTCAATACATCTTATTATTGACAGCTCATGATTGATAGTCTGAGAGAATAAGGAATTTGTTTGTTAGAGGAATAGGCTGAGGTGGAGGAGCCGTACGTGAAGGACGAATCTTTTGTGCTCTGTTTTGAGTGAGCACAGCAACGGCTCTGTTTGACTGAGAAGTGGATGAGTTGGGCTTCATTTGTTGAGTAATACAGCCCATCTCTTGTTTCGTGTTGAGGCCTTTCTTCACACTCCCAGACCCTGTTTCTTGTTTTACTCTTACACTTTGGTATTGATATTTGAATTGTCTTATTTTGTTGTAGTTCCTAGGAGGGTGAGAGTTTTTGTAAGAGTTCAAATTTGAAATGTAGAGGACCTTATCTTGGATACACGGTACAATTATTGCTTATGTTCAAACTCGCAGTGGGAAAACATGGTAGGAAAAATTCTTAAGGATGATGCAGCTAAGAGTGGTATTATGTTTAGAGCTCTGATTACGTATTTTGGGTGGTTTCCTGAGTTACTCATGTCCATGTGCATACTTTATACATACATATTCAATAGTCTTTCTTTAATACAACACCTCCTTTTGAAAACACTGTAAAAGTCTTTCTCCAAGATTTACAGAAGAATGAGTTCATTCAAAACACTGTAAAGATCTCGTTAGAGCCAAGTTTGAAGGAGGGAAGTTACCTTCTGGCATTAGAAAGCTCATCCACGTAAGATACTTGAGCTTAAAAGGTGCTGAGGTATCTCATCTACATGTTTCTCTAAGAAACCTAATTTTGCTGATCTAGCTAAATCTGGATATAGATCCTTTGCGGTCCTACCTACTTCTGGATATGGATCAGAAGACAAAGTTGGAATTGAGTAATCTAGTAAACTTGGAGACTTTGAAGAATTTCTCATCAAAGAATAGCAACATCGAAGATCTTAGTGGTATGGTCAGGTTGAGGAGTCTCAACATCAAATTAACTTATGAGACGAGTATAGAAACTCTATCTGCATCAATAGGTGGACTGAGACACTATGAACCTCTTTATATAGAAGATCCTGAAATAGAAGATCGCGGTTCTAAGAGGAATCTAGAAGAGGGAATTGTGTTGAATTTCATTCATCTCAAAAGTCTGTGCAAAGTCTGTGCAACCCACGGATTTTGAAGAAAAATTAAAATATTTATACCTGCCTCGCAATACAGCGAGTATAAATGATTAGACCCGCGACCGCCCCGCCAAACTCCGTGGATAGACCACAACCCAAAAACAAGTACTACAAACCCGCAAACCCGCCGAGAAGAGATGTAGGGCACAAGTTTCTTATTGGGCCTTTGAGCTTAGGTAGTTGGGTTTAATTTAATTTAGAAATTATTAACGGACTTATAAATGTGAGCTCCACAAATCCCGCGGTCCTAGACCCGCTAACCCACAAAAATATAAACTCCACCTTCTAAACCCGCAAAAATGTTGTCTCCCTAACCCATATCTGAACCGGTACCGCAACAGGTAAAAACCCGCAGATCTGTAGATAAAAATCCACATTCTCAGCACTATATGTTTTTCATTTACTGTGGCTATACACATGATCTCTTCTTATTTCAATTCTCGGTTTGGTATATTGATATTTGAATTGTCTTATTTCCCTGTAGTTCCTAGGAGGGTGAGAGTTTCAGTATGAGTTACCTTACCTTGGATACACGAGTACAACTATTGCTGAGAGTGGTATTATGTTTAGAGCTCTCGAGGGCATAGTCTTGACCACTTTCACTGCTTCTGATTCCCTTTTTTCGGTGATTTCCTGAATTACTCATGTCCATGTCCATGTTCATATCCATTCAATGGAAAGATCGTTCTCCAAGATTTACGGAATTATGAATTCATTCAAATCAGTAATTGTTCAAAAAGTTCCACGAGCAAATCATGCTGGATTTATGAAATTTATGGTCCCATTATATATAACGTTAATTTGAAGCTCTCTAGTAAGATTTTGGAAATTCTAGACCATTAATAATTTAATGTATTTTTTGTTAGTGGGTCGCAAAAATAATTCATTGTAACAGCTGATTCTCTAGCATGTTTAGAGTTGTTGGTCAAGGTTTGACATCTTCTTAACCTGTAGTGTTATGTTGTCATTGGTTGTTGAACATCTTAAATATAAAACGATAAAAAAGGAGAGAAAAAAGTTCTTTTTGGTAATCCAGGCAGGACTCAAAAGCTAACATTTTTGCTGTAGCTGATATTGGAAACTTTGAGTTAATTAACTGTTTACTTTAACACGAGTCTGATCATAATCAGAAAGATGATGTAAACCATTGTGTCATTTGGAGTTCAGAAGCTTTGGGAGCTCTTGAATCAAGAAGCTAAATATTCTCAGTAAGGTGATGATGAGCACTTGTCAAACAAGAACTCTAGCTTGTAAGAAGTAAGGAAAAATCAATCTAATTGTGTTCCATGGATGTCAACTGATTGTTCTCTTTTAAGTTGGTTTGAGGCTTAGTTCAAGCTCATAATCACATCCTCGTTACCAAATGAGAACTCTAGCTTGTAAGGTGGCTGATAGAAAAGTTGCTCAATATCTGTGTCTATTGCTGTTGTTTAAGACTGATGGATCTTGGTTCTTATGAAAAGTCTTTTTAACTTCTCATATTATTTTCTTACATGCAGAGTCAGAGGCTCCATCAAGGGTACAGACCTTTAAGGACAAATTTTCTTATTTAGTGATTAATGATTTCTTTTTTCCTTTGAAACTTTTTTTTTTAATAAATAAAGTAATTACAACCAGAACTAAACCGGAACAGACCGGCAGGATTACATATGACACGGTTTACAAAAAAACAAGAAAAGACCAGATCAAACCAGGAATAAACCAGAGTCGAACTCCGACAAATATTCTTATTTAGTGACTACTGATTTTTGTATTTGAGTTTTATAAGAATCTGAAATTTTGATGGTAGTTTGTGAAGTTACCAACTTTACAAAAATGAAATTGCGTTGAAGCAAAACGTAGAAATTAGACACTAACAATGATCAATCACCAAGAATAGGTGTATTATATGATTTCAAAAACCTAATTATTATACCATCAAAGCATAATGTAGAAGACGGACCCCCAATTATCTGTGACCGGCGTTTGGTAAGTGCTCGCCATAAATGAATCGGAAACATCAATATCCCTAGAAACCCTCGAAGCAGCACAAGACCCAAAATTGGAAACAGTTTCGTGGAAGGCAGGAAATGGATGATTCTTGGTCAGGAATGATGTATCTTGTCAAGAATGTGCCTTAGATCGTTCCATTACTTCTTATTCTGTTTGGTTGAACAGTTTATTATTACATATTAAAGTATATGTATGGCTTTTGCTCTATGGTGAGATTTCTTCCCATCTTCTACCATTTCTTTTGAAAGTAAATGTTTTGTTATGTTTCAATCAGAATCCAGGAAGTAATAGAATTTTTCGAGTGGCTTCATGTACTTTCAGTCTCTGATCTCTTCACAAGGTCTGTAAATATTTAAATCGGTTCATCTTCAATTTATCTGTTTAGTGGTTGATGTTGGATCTACTATGGATGATGTCCTCTGTAGAATCTGTAATTTTTAGCTAACCATCTATCTTCTTTACTTGTCTTGATCAATGTTTTATCGCTTTAGTCGATCAGCCGAGGAGGTCCCTTCCGAGCTTCCAAAACCAGCCATCTTTCTGTTGCTTGCATTTTCTTTGGTGCATGTATTGGATTTGGTAAAAATAAAAGGTAAGACTCCGTCAGGGCTCAGTGTTGTCAGTGTTTCATTACAAATGTGTTAGTTATCATGGATGCATATGTTCTACTTGATTACAATGCTCATTATGGTATATATATTGTCTTAGCATTTTGTCACCAAGTGATTTTTGCTGGTGCTGATAGTGGTAATCTCTAGCTCTTCTTCTATATACTCTGATACTCATGTTATCTTGTTCAGCATTTTTAATTAGTTCATGATAAGGAGATACGAGTTTGTTATTTAACTTTCATAGATTAAACCAAAAAGCATATATTCATTTCTACAATCATAGATCGTAAGTTGTGATTGAAATGACTGTAGGTCATAAGTACGGTTTCAAATGATAAAAATTTTCTGAAAAAAACATTGTAAATCCAATTGTATTGATTATAAATATCAAATTAAAGCTTCTCCTAATGTATGAGAAGGAGAGATAATCAAAGACAAAAAGAAAACGCTCGAAGATCAAATCTTATATTATCCACATAATTAATATTTATACCCTAATTATTCCCTAACTCTAGATACTAATGGGACTAGAATGTAAGCTTCATAGCCAAGAGATCACTTTAGCTAATGAAGAACTTGAAATGAATCATTAGAATGAGGACCCTAATGACTTTGAAAGTTGGTTCATGAGCTTAGTTAGTCATGAGGGCGAGGTTAATTTCCTACGAATGGAGGAACATAACCAACAAAATGAGGTTCACAATGTTTTACAAGATCTTGGAGATGATGTCTTACATGCTCAGAATTCACTAGGAAATGATGTCTTACAAGCTCTGATTAATAATGAGTTAGATAACATCATTTTGGGACTAGTCGTGACAAGTCACTCTATACAAACAAACTGAGACAATTAGTAACAACAAATTAGATGAAAATTCTGACTGAAATAAGATACCAACTTATAGTCTTGATTGTACATACTCTCCCCTTAAAACTAATTAGCTTATGACTACTGAACCAAACAAAAAGAATGAAATTTTGATTTTTTTGGTTAATAATGGTTCGTTGGGTCTCAGCAAATATAAAATGTTGTATCATCCATTAAACTTATTAATACCTAATGACGATGAATGCAATGAATTAGATTCGCCCCTTGTTGGTTATGATTATCATTAGCTCCTTGTTGGTTCTAGTTAGCTTTAGTGCATTAGTGCATTAGTTCTAATTCCCATTAGCTGTTTGATGAGCATTGTGAACCCCATCTTGATTATAGAGGCTCATGGACCTCAAGTTCTTCCTCACATCTTGTTGTGCTTCTAGACCATTTTGAACCTAAACTTATTGATTTTGATGCTCTCTATCTTCATTAAACAAGCCCATAACCAATTTTTGACTCCAATAGGGTCTTCATCCTCTTCAAAGTCTTCGTAATCTATAGCATCTACTAGATTATGAACTTAACTTCTTGTAAGTTATTGTGAACATCTTCCGCTTGCAAAACATCACCTCCTAATGATTTTTCTTCTGCATGTTGAAATACTCTTTCATAAAGAAGAAATAAGAGTTAAAAGGTAAAAAGAAAAAAAATGTTATTCTATTTGCTACATAATAAAAAAATGTTATTCAACTATAATATGAAGGAGATTCATAAATTATAATAATTATTATTAATACTTTGATTTATTTTATCTGAAGGTAAATATTTTCTAAACTATATAAATAAATCTACTAAGACTAAAATTATTGAATTAGGGTTTTTAGATAATTTTTCTAAGCAAATGATTTTTAAATTTTTAAAAAAAATTATTCTATTAAAGAATGCTAGTTATAATGAGAATTAAAATGTAGATAACATAATAAATAAATCAAGTAAGCAAAGATAATTACTGATGTGTCACAATTTTAAGATGTGAGTAGATGATGTGGTATTATGAGAAAACAACTATTCTATTTTATATTATATATGTTTGTTTCTTATTGCTTTAAAGATACAAATAATGTATTTATTTACTCGATAAATAAAAAAGTTTTGTGTCAAAAAAGGTGTCACAACTATTTAAAAGAACGGAAATGTTTTCAGTAAAACACTTACAAAAATTCATCGTTGTGCTATTTTATTCTTCATTTACAGCTTCTTAGGGTACCAAAGTAGAAATATAAAAAGAAAATTATGTTGTGAAATGTTGGAGTGAAACTTATTTTTCTGTTGAAAAAAAAAAAAAACTTAGTTTCCCAAAACTTAGAAGGATCTAGATAAAACAATAAATATTTTATATTTTTAGAATAAAATTAAAGAAAGTAAATGTTATGTATTTTCATCATTTATTTAAATAAATTATTGATTGGAATTGATTTCATCAAGTGTACGTAGTCTCGGTTTATTTCATAGTAACAATAAGAATAAACAGAAAAAAATTTTCAGTTGATAATATGCGATTTGTATCAGCATTAGATTTATGTTTACTGGTTAGACTGATGATGCTCAGTAGATCTCAACTTTTACATTATATTCGATCAACTTCTAACTAATATTTTGTTTGAGCACTGATTATATATAGCTCACTAATTGATGCTTCTTCATTCTTTTTGATCATCTTCTTATTCGTTCATCTTTGTTTCTCCTTCTCTAAACTTTCTTTTAACAATGCTGCTATTAAGATAGAAAATAGGTGGATGCAAAGTAGTTGTCGTTATTTATAAAAATAAAGTAAGTTGTCGTTATTTATCAAAATAAAATAAAATAAAGTAAGTGATCGTTTAAAGAACATCAATAGCTATGGTTCTTCCCGAGTTGGAATTGTTTGTCGAGAGTTGAAAAGTCTGAACAAGAGACTTTGGTCAACGAGAGGAGAATTTCTTGACGCCATCAAGAGGTTAGTCTTTTTTTACCGTAGAAAAATTTATTTGTTTACGCTGAACGAGATCTCCATTTTTCTCTCTAAAACTCTCAAGTATTTACAGTAAAATGTTGTCCTGGATTGGTGCTATTAATTACTTGAACAGAATAAAGATAATTTATAGCAGCTCGATTAGATCTCACCTGTATTTATAAAATGTTTTGATCCTACTCTCTCTCTCCTATTAAGATCGTCATACTAAATAACAAAAATATGAATCAAAATAAATAAAAAACGTACCACATACAGTAATTTGATTAAAGATTCCCCATCGCCAATTTTAAGATTTAAGTTAAATAGAAAATCCAATATTGTGTTGGTTTACCACTTGGAACTTGTGATATTTGATTCCTTGCGATTATGGATGTTCATCAATAGTACATAGCTTGATTTTAATTTTCATATTGATTAAGCAGAAGTAAGTATGGCTGGAGACTTGTGTCGTTTGGAATAAAAAAGCTCTGGGACCTACTGAGTCAAGAATGCGAGCTATTTCAAGGATTCTAACCAATCGGCCCCTAAAATGAGATCTCTACCTCTTGCCGGAAACTTCGTCTCAATGTAAGATTCTGCAAAAACAAGTTGTGTGTGTAAATGCTATATAAGATCATAGTCTCAATGTAAGATTCTTGCAAAAATAAGTTGTGTCTACGTCTTCCAGAGCTCAAAGGACTCATAGGACTCATAGGACTCATAGGACTCAAAGGCAATCTAGTATGCTTCCTTGCTTTGATGCTTCTTCCAAATGGACTTGGCGAATTAAAGAATGATCTTCTAGTTAAACCTGAAAATTAAAGAATTAATTTCTATTTGATTCATCCGAGCTTTAGAACAAAGTGGTTTGGTTGAATAAAATGTATCTAACCTGAGCTTGGATTTCTTCTGAGCTTTTCTTTAAAGCTAGGATCTTTTTTTTTATGGGAGTGTCTGAGTAAACTGATCTTGTATACAAGTTGTATCATGCTTCTAAGTCCCAACCCAACAATCAACGAGTGGAGTTTGATTTGAATGTGACCGTGATCTGGATTCACAACTTGAGAAACGTCCCAACTTTATAGAAGGACGTAGCTCATAGCTCCATATTCATTCAATTGGTTTACTTGAATCACTTAACTATACATGAGTTTTCTCTTCGTATTTGATATATATCATATAGTTTTTCTTATATAAATAAGTAGTTTATGTAGTACATGTTAACTGTTTTTTTCTTATAAATGTTTCACTCTTTGATTATCATTTTTTTTGTCAAAATTTCATGCTGAGTCCATAAATGGCGTCAGGGTTTGCTCTTGCTTATTGACTAGGGAGAAGTGATTACAAGATCTACTTACATATAGAGATTGATGAACCTAAGCTTATTCCTATGGACTTGGTATCACATGGCTAATTCCTATAAGTTTGGGGAAATGTTCTATTTCCACACAAACTATAGGTTATACGATCAAATCCACATATAATTAAGGCTTTGTTTTATATCCATCCACCATAAATGTTCAATCGCTTAATACACACAATACAAAAGTTTAAATTCCAAATCCACACAAATTCGGATTTTATTGGTTTATGAACTAAACCCGATAGAAAATCGATACTATCCCGAGTAACCCTAACCCAGATCTAAAATACGGTTAATGAAATCTCTTCTTCATCTTTTTTCTCGTTATTGAAATCTTCTTCTTCAATTTTAGAACTGAATGAAATCTTCATCTTCTTCAACAACGACACAAATTGAAATCTTTATCTTTCTTCAATGAATACAAAGAATCAAAAGTTCCTGCAGCTTTGTTTCAGTCTTTTCTCTACGAAGCTTGTGGAAGAACTGTGAATCTGTTAAGCAACGGTTGAGATGGTGCTTCCCAGTGGATCACTGAGACCGATCAAGGTCCGAATTAGCGATCTGAATCTGCTCCGGTGAAAGTAGACCACGGTAAACAGAGTCAGCGATTGATCTTAGAGTGTCGGAAGTACGAGTCTTGTATGAGTAGAGATGGATTTTCTGATTCCATCGACACATGAACAATTTGTTGGTTTAGTTGAAATCGGGTTGAAATCGGTTTCAATAGAAGTTTAGCGGTTAATTTTTTTTGGTTATCATTAAACCAATCTTAACCACGATGGTTAAGCCATAGATTGACTACTGAAAACATTGATAAAATTTTAATTATTTTAAAAAATTATATTAGCCGCTAATTATTTTTTTCATTTTGAATTTCGTGGCTGTGGTGATCGAATCCGTGATTTATTTTTTATTTTTTTAACAAGTAGATTTATAGCCTTTGCTTGACACTAAATTATTTGTGGATCTACCTTGGTCTTAATTGTTTCAACTAAATAGAAATATTAGTTTTTGTTACATTTTATTTTATTTTAATATTGTGTTTCACTTAAATATATGTTCAGGTTATTATTCAGTTTAATAGTTTATTCTTTACCAAAACAAATTTAATAGTTTATTTCATTTTTCTTTAACTTTTCATTTTCATTTCTTAAATTTTCTTTTATTCAGATTTTCCTCTGTCCTTCCATTCATTCTCTTATTTATACATATTGTTTTCTTTAAGATCACAGCGTATAGCCGTCATCACAAAAAGTATATGGAGTATTAGATTCAAAATAAAATATAGTGCAACAAAATTCAAACTCATACAAAGAAATAAGGCACGTTTAAAATACGTAAGTTATAGTGCAAAATGAACTAACTGTCGACGTCACGAAATGAACAAAAACAATACTTACACAACGTGCTTAATTTCTGTAAAAGGTAGTGTTCTCAATCCATTCAATTGGCGCACGTTGGAAATTGTTTGAAATATTATTTTACATGTATTTCAAACTGTCTATAATTTTATTCTCTTCATTTTCTTATAGAAATCACCAAGCAACGAAGTGTCTCCCTATTCACAGAGATATGAGTTAGCAAATTCAAAAGAAAACAATCAAAATTAGGATTCTCATCGGCATGGCCATGCTTAGATATACAAAAACTGAAGGTAATTTTTAAAAAAGGTATTAATTTTATTATTAAAATTGATTTTCCTATAGTGATTCTAAGCAAGTAAAAAGACGAGAAAGCAAAATATGTTGAACAAGAACAAAAAGAAAAGGGATCTAAAAACATATACACACTAACGGAAAAAAACATACCAAAGAAAATTTATCGATTCGTAGTTCAAAAAAGATTTGAACTATTCATCTAGAACCTCAATTTAATGCATTTAACTACAACAATTAGATTATTTCAACATTCATGAATCATGAACCATACATCATTTGGAGACATGAGAAAATAGGATTTTTCAACAAAGTGGGAAAAATAAACATTTGGATGATGAATCTGAATGCTAAATTAATCCAGAATTAGTATTTTATAATGAAACAAACGAAAACGAATGGTTTTAAATATATGAAAACATGTTTCCAAATAAAATGCTGCATCTTCAATAAGATATATATATATATATATACACGTTATTCTTTTTTTTTTTTAACATCTTCATTAGTTAATCATAATATTCATTCTGCTATGCAGAAATAATTACATATGGAACATACGAATAGAAATAATAAGAAGTATTGTCTGGAATAAATGATTTTGCTAAAATATTTGTCGGTTTATTAAAATCTCTTCTTGTCCAAAAGAAGTGTGCTTCATCAAAATGGTTTGTCCAAGCTTGTGATTGTCGACTCCAATTAAGGGCTTCAAAATTTATCGTATCTCCATTAAGTATTTCGCTGACAGCCTTATTATCTCCTTGGAAGATCACTTTCTTATAACCTTTACTCCAGCAACTCTGCATAGCTATAATAAGGGCTTGTATTTCACTTTCTAACGCAGCCAAGGTTTAGTAACCAATCGCTTGCCCAGCCCCTTTGAAAAAACCATTTTCATCTTTAATTATCCATCTAACTTGTGCCGGAATATCCTTATTGACAAAAGAACCATCATAATTGCATATTATCCATCCTTCTCCAACCTTCCCCGGGAGATGTCTTGTGGAATTCCTTGTCGAAACTATATTTGTTGTTGGTCGGAAAGTGATGATGTACTCGTGCATCTCCAACCATTCTTTAGCATCCCTTTTAGCCAATTTCAACACTTTATTCCAAAGAAGTTGTCGGTTTTGAAACAATAACACATTTCGACTCTTCCAAATTCGCCATAAAATCCATAAAGGCAATTGGCTTAGATGAGAAATAATAGAAGATTTGTTGAAGTAGAATATAGCCTCCATCTTCCTATCCAAAGACGCATTACTATCATAAAGAATTAGATTTGGGATACCTGAAGATCTCCATATTGCTTTTGCATAGTCACAATCAAAGAAAAGATATGTTATAGTTTCTTCATGTTGACAACATCTGCGACAAAGTTGCGTTGATGTAAAATATGTCTTTGATATAACCTATTGTCCGTAGGCAATGAATTTGCAAGAAGTCTTCACAAGAAGTGTTGAATCTTTGGTGATGTATTCAACTTCCACACTTCCTGTTTTAACTCAAGGTTTCCGTTTGTTGGTAGTGGTTTGTGGGCCGTTGGTAGATGCGTCGCCAACCAATAAGCCGATTTCACTATATAAACTCCATCTTTCGTATAATGCCAGCCCAAGATATCTTCCTTCGCGGTCGCTGTGATTTTTAATGACAGTACATGATTCACATCCTCTTCCGCAACCAATTCTCGAACTAATACCTCATTCCAGCCTGTTTTTGACACATTTGAACCAACCACTAACCATACAATGTGTAGCTGCACCATCACTAGGTTTTGGCGGTCTTGGTAGATGCACGGGTAACCATGGATCCACCCAAGAGCTAACTAGCGATCCATCACCAATAACAAACCTCATTCCTTGTCATAGAAGATTTCTTCCTTGAGTGATCTATTTCCATACATAAGAAGCTTGAACACCTTGTTTTGCATTCAGAATATTGGTATCATAGAAATACCGGTTTTTCAACACCTTCGCCATTAGGCAATTAAGGTGTTGTAAAATTCTCCATACTTGTTTTCAAAGCAAAGCAAGATTGAAATGTTCTAAATCTCGAAATCCCAGCCCAACTTCTTTCTTTGGCAAACTTAGTCTATCCCAAGCATACCAATGCATACCTCTTTTGTCATCACCAGAAATCCACCATGACCGAGCTAAGATACCATTAATCTCTGTAAAAATTGCTTTAGGTAACTTGAAAATATTCATCGAATAAACCGGTAAGGCTAAAGCAACTGATTTCAAAAGGACCTCCTTACCAGCCGGAGAAAAGAATTTTTTACTCCATTCTTGTGTTTGATCTTTAACCTTGTCTGTAATATATGTGAACAAATCAGCTTTGGTTCGACTAATATTCTCCGGAAGACCCAAATATTTCTCACCACCACCGTCGTTATAGATACCCAAAATATGGTGCATTCTACTCTTAATAATGTGATTTACTTTGCTCCCAAATGTTATTGACGATTTCCGTAAATTAGCTGCCTGACCCGAAGCAAGTTCATATTTTGACAGAATAGTCTTTATAACCTGACATGATTTTTCATTCGCCATCGAGAAAATAGCGAATCATCCACAAACAAAAGGTGAGATACTTTTGGTCCTCGGTTACTTATCTTTATTCCTTGTAGTTATCGTTCTTGTTCAGCTTTAGTAATCATATGTAACAAAACTTCCGCACATAAAATGAAGAGGTATGGTGATAAAGAGTCTCCTTGACGTATACCTCTTCCCGGGTGTATAAGTCCATGCGGATTTCCATTGACAAGTATTGAGTAGCTTACAGACGAAACACAGAGCATAATCCATATGTCTGTTTTTAAAGCCATATAGGACTTCGCCACACGTTTCCTATGTTTTAATGCATAAAACATCTCATGGGAAACTATTGTATTATCCGTTATCATCCGGCCTGGAATGAAAGCTGCTTGATTTTCCAAAATCAAATCACCAAGGTGTGTCTTCAGCCTATTTATGAGGATCTTGTAAATGATTTTGTAGCTTACATTGCACAACGCAATAGGACAAAAATCTTTCATCGTTCACGGTGTTGGAAGGTATTAAACAGAGGTTGGTATGATTTAATTGCTGGTCGAGATGATCTTCAGCAAAAAACTTTGTGACCTCCGTGATGATGTCCAGACTAATATCAGTCCAAAACTTTTGATAAAAATCTCCAGTAAAGCCATCAGGCTGCAAAGCTTTGAAAGGTCCAATTGAGAAAACCGCTTGTTGGATTTCATCTCTCATAATTATCCGTGTGAGGTCACTGTTGATTTCATCTGTAACTGATTTTCGAAAGCCTTGAAAAATCTCATCATATGTATCATTGGAACCATGTGAAGATGTGCACAAAACTGTGAAATGTTGTTGAGCAATGCCTGCAATCTTGATATCACTGCGATGTAGAATACCATGTGAATCAGTGATCGAAAGTATTATATTTCTTATTTTCCTGGCCCTTGACACATTCTGGAAATACTTTGTGTTTCGATCTCCTGCTTGTAACCAAGTATTTATGCTATTTTGTTTCCAAAAACTTTCTTCATCAAAATAGGCCTCATGAAGTTCTTTCCTCATCCAATCCCTTTCAGCTGTAGAAAAGGCTCCTATAGCAATAGCTTTATCAAGTATGCGACGAAGGAGTGTTATTTTTTCTTTTGCATTAGTACGATGATTCTTCTTCCATAATGAGATTTTTTGTCTACATTTTGAAAGGCATTGTACTAGAGAAGCTGCACCTGTTTCCGACGCATTTGAACCGGACCAGCCCTGTAATACTGCTTCTTTAAAACCCTCTTGATTAATTAATCGGCCATCATATCGAAACAGACCTCTTCTACACTCTGTTTCAGCTGAAATATGTGTAACAAGTGGTATGTGATCTGATTCACAATACTCTAAGAACTATGTTTCTGAGTTAGGAAACAGAGTATTCCACTCCGGTGTTGCCATTGTACGATCTAGACAGCATAATGCATAATGTGAACCTCGTTGCCCAGCCCATGAATAACGATCTCCAATCGAGTTTAGATCCGTAATATTGCAACTTCTAATCATTCGTCTCATATCACTAAATGAACTTTCAGGTCTTCGATTTTCACCTCTCTTCTCCTCATTATTTAAAATCTCATTGAAGTCCCCTAAGAGTAACCAAGGTCGTTCCTTTCGTGTAGTTGAGATCCTTTCTAATCTCTCACATAGATTGTTACGTAAATATGGTTTTGGGTTGCCATATATATATAAAAAATCCATTATATTGTACATAACAATCTATAAGGTTCAAAGATTGGAAATTAACTACTAGATTTACAGACTCCTTCCAAAAGATAGCTAAACCACCACTAAGACCATTAGATGAACCGCAACATAATTCCGAAAACCTAATTCACAACATGTATCTCGGATATAATCATCTTTTTGTTTTATTTCCGAGAGGCATATGATGTCCGGGAGATATCTACGATTTATCTCCTTAACGCGTTGAACTGTCGAGTCAATGCCTAGACCCCGACAGTTCCAGCAGGTTGTCCTCATGGCGTCTGTGGTGGTTCAGGGTCCACCGCGCCTCCATCAATTCCTGACATAGCCTTATCTGTGATTTCTCGACTACTGTCTCCTAGTTCAAAGATTTGTGGTTTCTTAACACCCATTGGATCATGAATTAAAGCAGATAAAGCCAAAATCTTCCTCTTTCTGCCTCGTCGTGATTCATCTTCTTCATAATCTTCAAATAATTCATGATGATTCATATTGCTATCCAACACTGAAGCTGCATCTTCATTGATTATTTGCGTCGTATGCAAACATGCTCTGTTTCTGTCTTCAGCAGCAACATGATCATAAATATCGTTTGTTTCCCATTCACCTGCCCATGTATCATGCCTAACTGGTTCCTCCTCTTCCTCAAAACCTTCGTCGTCAACCAATCGGTTCTCATCTTCATGATCAGTGTCTCCCATTCGTTCTTCATCATGAACTAGATTCCTTCCATCTTGTAAGTCACCAACAATGTTGACATTGCTCAAAGTGACATTTTCTTCATTTGCAGATAATGTCGGATCTCTCACCAATTGGTAATCATTTCCATCCTCTTCATTGTTATCTGCAGCATCATGAGTCTCATTTGGAGCTTCAACAGGAATACTACATCACCAGTATCATGAGTTAACAATCCACACATTTCACAGAATCCCCTGAGACATTCATAAGTGAGGCGTAGGATTGTATTAACTCCTGGACTAAATTGGAGAGTTCGTCAAAACCGAAGAGGTATGTCAACATTCCAATTGATGCGTACCCTGACATAAGACATATGAATCGCTGCTTCAGGGTTGAAATCAACCTCCATAAACTGGCCAATTCCTCTTCCTTTATGTAACACCACTGCCTTAGTGAGATATTGAAAAGGAATGCCTCGAACTTGAATCCAAAATGGAATATAGCGCAGCAAGGATGTAGTCATCGATGGTGTTCAACGTTGTAAGATAAGCATTCTTTCCCAAAATGCCCAAGGACCACGGTGCAACACCAGTTCCATTTCTTCCTCAGTAGGGAAAACAAACTGAAAACGCCCTCCTTAAATTATCCGACCATGAATAATTCCAGCCTGACCCCAAAGACGAGGCATCACTGCTATAATTGATCGGAGATTCTGTCGTCTAGGTATCACCGACATCCCATGATAATGAATTTATTTTCTACTGCCGCCTAATTGAGAATACTTTGCGGTAATTGGATCGGGTCGTCCTCAACGCCAAGATCGATGTCTTGCATTGCCCTATGAATGTTATCCGTCATGACAAAGAGAAATTGATGAAATTGAGAAACCAGAGAGTTCTCAGGAATGAGAATTCGCTGATGAAGATGATTGAAGCGCAGAAGCCAACCCTTTGATTTATATTGGAACCGTTTCGTCCCAACCGCTATATAACCGTCATCACAACAAAAAGATCAATTGTTGTGGAAATAACCTTCAGGAATTGATCGTGGATTGAGATTTGAATCATGTCGATTCCGGAATCAAAGCAGAACAACTCCTCTAAGGGGAGAAACTGTCAAACAGTTAACCAAAGGGATATCGTCTTCAAAATTGCCGTAATAATCGCCTGAGTAATCGCATGTGTAATCGCTATTTTTCTTTAACAAGTTTATTTGTCTTCACCGTTTAAAAATATATAGACGTTATTCAATAAAAAAAAGTTAGTGGTTCATTCATTTTTGAGTTGAAACTCATGATTTTAAATGTGTATCACAGTACGAGATTGGTTCAATATATGCTTTCCCACAATAACGATTTTCCACTTATGTGGTTTGCATAATTGGCCCGTTTTGTTGTGCTATTTAAGAGATGTCAGGTTTAGGCTTAGATTTGGTTAAAATATTCGGAATTGAAGAACCGAACCAAAATTAATCCAAAATGGGTATTGTATCTGAATTAACAAAATATTTGAATGGATCTTAAATTTCTATATATAAAAAACTAGAAAAAAATTTGAATAAAAATAAAAATCGAATGGGTATCTAAAATATCTGAAATATAATTATATATATAATATTAATTATATTTATATTACCCAAAATAACAATTATAAATCCGAAAATATCAATTATTTTAGACTAAAACAACAAAACACATAAAATAACTGAAATATTCAAAAAAATTTAGTTATAGTTGTAAAAATTTAACCAAACTTTATTCAAATTGAATTAAGTTTTTAATTTTTTCCGATATTTCGAATATTTGAATCCAGATGAAACGAAAAGAATCCAAAACAAAAATTATAATATCCGAGTGAATCTTAAACCTCTAAACCTAAAAATTCAAAAACTCGAAAGATACAAACCAAATCCGAACGGGTACCAGATATTTGTACCTACTTGGACCGTTTTTGTTGAACTATTTCCCGTCTATATCTCGAGAACGTCTAATAAATATCTCATATCAATAGATGTGATATCTTTTTTAGCTAATATATAATATTTATGGACATCTCTATTAATTATCTATTAGTTTTGAATTGAAAATCCATGATTTTTAATTAATTTGCATCCATTTTAGTTCTTCTAAGCAATTATCGTTCATTATTTTTAGACAATTATTTATTAAAACTTTAATCTGTATTTTACCCCTTGCTTAGAATTAACAAACTTTAATCTGTATTTTATCCTTTGATCTGAAACCGACCATCTATTAACACATTACACGTTCAAGGTGACAAGTCTATTTTATCTCACGGACACTCTTTTTGAGAGAATATAAACCGTATTGTAAACTTGTAAACCACTATCCCACAACCTTCTTTGTCTGCTGTGAAAAACGTAGAAGAAAACATAGGAAGGCTTGACGCTTCATTTTCATTTGCTATTATGCTAGATGTTGAATTTATGATGAGGGGACGATTAGTACCTTATTTTAAATTGGAAAATATGAAACCTTTGTAAGGTAGAAAACGATGGTACGCTACAACAATATTTCATCAACTTGTTGAAACAATTTTATCAACTTGTTGAAACAATTTTATCAACTTGTTGAAACAATTTTATGCATAATTATATGGTTTAATATGCATATCATATATATAACAAAATATAATAGATGGAAGAATCAGGGAACCAAAAATGTTCAATAGATTCTCCAAGGTTGCGATGGCTTGCAGTCCATATATTTTTCCATGATGGGCTCAAAATAACCCATAAGCCCCCATATAAAGATACTGCTTGTAGCTTCAAAGGGGCTTGCATCATCAATTTGTACGTTTATAGTTTTGTTAACTATAAACAAATTTCATGCAGACAACCCAAAAATTGAATGGCAGAAATTATTAAAATTCAGACTGCAAGGTGTAGAACCAAAATCGTAGAACTAGAATTTGCAGTTGACTAGTTCAGCTTTTATCTACAATAACTTTTTAATCTGATCTCTAAACTGTGATTTCTTATTCTTTTTTTTTCTTTTCTTTTTGGGAAAACAATGTAGCTACCTGTAGTTTCATAGTGACTATTTAATCACATAAATTCGAAAACGTTGGATGTGGTTGTCACAGCCAAATCTGTAGGGGAAAATCACTTAAAAGAGTTAAAATCCTACTAATAAAAAAACGAAGTATTAAGTTTGTTGAATCTTTCACTAATATGCCATTGACATAAAGTACTTATAACTCTTCACAGCTGCTGACCCGGTCACAGCTCCACTTTTTCTACCGTTCAACCACATTTTAGCACCGCCGGAGAATCTTCAGATAGTCTCTCCTCATTCAAACTAACATATAACCGGACAATGAAGCACGTAACAAGAAAAAACAAGAAGAAAGTTTTCTTATTGTGCCCACAACGGTACCGGAAAGACAAAATGAAAAGTAAAAGAGGCGGTGCTAAGTTAAATGTTGAGAGAGAAATTTGCAACGATTAAGCCTTTTTTAATCAATTCTGCGATCTAACGTTGGATGCAATGTTTTCAGATCTTATCCGGATTCGCAGTCAGACCAGTAATCCGATGATTTAGTGATTAATCTGGTTTGAGTCTATTGTTGAAATCCGCTAATTATAAATCTGGAATAAACCCTGTAAATTCCGACAAACCCGACAAATCTGGTAACCAGATTTTACTGGTTGAATTAATCGTGTTTGAAAATGTTGATTAAATTTTTTAATTTTTCTTTTTATTATTTATAATAGATTAAATAAGTATGTTATTTGTGATTTTTTAGATTTTGATAAAAATTCACTATGTTGCTTGAATAAAATAAACGAGATGGTAAAAAGTATAATCAATATTAGTTCATATGATGCATTATTAGTTGATTTTGTCATTGGCAATCTACCTCTTAGAATTCTCTTTTTAGTTTAATTTAAATTTAAAATGTTTAGTCATTTCATAATTATTGTTTGACATTATACTCTTAAAACTTCGATTAAACTTAATTTTTATATATTTTTGAATCTATTGATTTGCGGTCGACCATGATCAAATTGGTGATCCGGTGATCGGGAAAGTAATCTAATTCGTGATCTGAATCAAGTTTAAAAGCATTGGTTGGATGTAATTGTCACAACCTTAAATTTGGCTGAAACCTATATATAAGGGGAAATCACTAAAATCCTACTAAGAATAAAAGGGAAGTACATTTAGAAAATAAACATTAAGTTTGCTGAATATTTCACTAATATGCTATTGACATAAAGAACCCATAACTCTTCTCCCTCGGTCACATATCAGCCTTTTTTACCAGTTCAATTACACTTCAGCACCGCTGGAGAATCTTCAGATCGTTTCTTTTCATTCAAAAGAAGAAACAAAGATTTTTCACTGTGCCTGCAATGGTACTGGAGACGCGAAATGAAAAATGAGTGAGACGGCGCTAAAAATTAAATGTTGAGAAACCCCCTCCCCCTCTCAAATCGTTTCTATTTTTCGAAAAGTTGTTACGTAGGGAATGAAGCTCGTTTGTTACAACTTAACAATAAAATAAGAAGACAAAAAGGAAGAAACAAAGTTTATTTTTTTTGTTAAAAGGAAGAAACAAAGTTTTTATCTAAAAAGTCAATTTTATTCTTATAGGTCAAAACCTAAATTGTCATTTTTCTAAATAGCATGTTATCCTTTGCCATGAAATGCAAATTCCCCGAAACATATTAGATCACTACAAAACACATTCATGTAATATTACAATATACCAATGATCAAAACGATAGCAAATGCCTTCACTTATTAGTTTCCATCAACTTATCATTACATTGCAATACATAATTATACCATTTCACAAAATGCCAAGCCAATAAAAACAAGATTATTCATTGAAAACAAGGTTTTCCTCACTTTTATAAAAGTTGTTCTACACCACCGACTGTGCTTGTTTTCTAAAATTTTATGATCATTGGTGATAATTATGGCTACATTTCCTGAAAATTTTGAGAAAAGGGAATAAAATGGTGGGATGTCATGGAGTGAGGGTCCATGAAAAAGAGATTCTATAGTCTTTGTTTTCTTGGTTAACAAGAGATTTTATAATTGTCAGAAGTAAATAACTAAGTTGGGCTCAACCATTTTTCAATTTAGCTTGATTAGTACTCACACAACTACCTACAAACATTATAATATTAACGTTTAATAATAATCATGAAAATCGTTATATACCATTTCAAACCGTTTAAAATCACTATATTACAAAAGATTTTTCTTGCAAATGTTTGTGGTGGCTGGCTGTTGGTTAACAAAAAGTTTAATTATAATCTATAATAGTAATTAAAAATATACAAACAAAATTTAATACAAAAGTTTTATTCTCTTTTATCAAATAATATCATATTAAATTTTTAGTTATATATATATATATATTATTTAAACTAAAATATATTTATAAGTGTAAAAGCTCTTGGGTATAAAAAAATGTTCTAAACCTCTTAAAATAAATTCTTTTAAGTAATTAGTCTAGAATTTATTTTATTAAATTTTAAAATTTTATTATAATAATAGAGTTTTTGGATATTTTATAAAAATTACAATCTTGTAAATATTTTATAGGTTATATATACCGTCATTCAGTAAAATATTTTTTTGCAAACACATATGTTTCTAACGGTTTGATCAATCATGTAAATCGCTCAACAAAACTTGAAATCGCAGTCGTCTATTTCCGCTTTCACATTCACAATTATATCCGATACGTTTAAAGCTTAAACCAACCAAGTCCTTATTTTCACTGTAAATCTTGTCCTTTCCATTTTACACGCAACCAAACTCATACCTTTATTCACCACCTTCATTAATTTAGTCAACTAGATTTTAGAACACTTGACAATAGAAAACCATTGATTCTTGATAATATTAATTGTGTTAATACAAAATATAAAACATTCATTTTAAAAGTGACATCAAATTTAAATTTGGATAACCCTTATATATATAAAATATCTTTTTTATTTGATTCTGTAGTACTTAGATCTGTCAGACGGTCTATTCCGCGTCCGCCTGGTCTTCGCCCGCCGGGACGGCCATTACTTCCCACCGCGCGGGTCAGCCCGCCGAGGACCGCGGTCTCCCATACGGTGGTCCAGACCCGCCCCGCAAGTAGTAGCGGGTTTGCGGGTGAGACCCGCAGGCATTTGACAAAGCTTCATCTTCTGGCTCTGGCGAGTGGTTCTTCATCGGCTATTTCGTCAAATCGCATCATCAATCTCCTCTTCAACATTCTGTAAGTTCAGATCCTTAAACCCTAGATCAATTTCATCAAATGTAATCATCAATCTTGTCTTTGACTTTCTTTGATTGAAAAGCTTCGATTCTTGAAATTTCTGGTCTGATTATTGTTTGAGTTTCTGTCTTCACTCTCTTGTTCATTGAATTAGTAGATCCGATGGTCTCATAAGTTCTGGTTAACATATGTTTTTTGGATTGTAGCTTTTTGGACTAAACTTGTGAGTGTTGTTCATTCCTTTTTGTTGTTTACTTATGAATGTTATTGTTCGTTGGCAATTAAAACTTCTTAATTTGATTATTTACGCTTCTGTTTCGTCATTTTACTATGCTTTAGTGTTAGGATTGGTCTTCTTGTGTTTATATGATGTTCTTTGATCACAATTCACAGTGCAATGTTCCTTTTCCATCTATTACAACTCTGACCACTTACTAGATAAAGTTCATGTTATTTGCTCTGTGTCATTGCCCTAATTAAGTCCACTCCTAATTGCTTAAGTTCTAGTTTATAATGAGTCTTATAATTTGCTGTTTAAAGCGATGAGGCTGCTCCTGTTGTTCCTCCCGTTGCTAAGGCAGCTGCTATTCCGGAGGACTGCATTGGAGCTCACCCTTAGGAAGTCACGTGCTCACGGTGGTGTGACCAAAGGTCTCCATGAAAGTGCTAAGATCATTGAGAAGACTGCAACCAACCAGATTATGTCAATCTTGGTAAAGCTCTATCTGCAGATCATCACATCAATTTGCTTACCGTTCCAAGTGGCAAGACCCTTGGTGAATGGGTTGGTGTAAGTCTTCTACTTTTCTCTGCGTATAGCTTGTTAAGTCTGTCTTCTGATGTTCTTTCTAGGTTCTCGGTCTTAAATTTAGATGCTTGTAATAACCAATATATGTTGTTTACAGCTCTACAAGATCGATTCCGAAGACAATGCTAGGAAAGTGGTTTACTGTTTGCTATTCTAGTAAAAAACGATGGTGATCGATTTTGCTGTGTTTAATGTTTGTTATTCTAGTAAAAAATGATTGATGATTGATTTAAACATAAGATTCTTTGAAAATCTTTGAAATTGTATGCTATTCTAGTAATATGTAACAGATTTAGTGGCTTACCATTATAATTTATGATGATAGTAGATTTTGTTTGAATCTCTAATGGAAGAATGATGAATGAAAATGATTGAATGATATGATGAAGTTTCAAATATTATGTTTTCTGTAGGGTAGGGTTTTCATTCAACACTCTAGGACAGATAGAAGGTTCAAAGTTCAAAGAGTCTATGACAAAAAAAAAAGTTTCAGAGAATGGCAGATAGAGGTTTCAACATCAAAGACTCTATTGCAAATAGAAGGTTCAAGTTGCGGAGTGCCCGCCCGCCCGCCCGCGAAACCGCAGCGAACCAGCCCGCATTGCCCGTCTCCCGCCTGGACGAAGCCTGCAACACTTGTCGTTTAATGGACATCCTCCTAGATGTCCATGCCCGCCCCACCAAGATACTTAATGGGCAATGCACGCGGGCACAAGGACCGCTTGACAGCCCTAGTAGTACTAGAACAATTTTATATGTTTTGGGTAAATTTTCTAAAACTGTTGTTCTTATTTCTTCGTTTACGATAGTATCATTTATAACTTTAGTTTCTCTCCAAAAGCAGTACAATATATCCGAATTTGTGTTTCCAGTAAATAAATAATATCTTTCTAACTGGTATTAATCTATCTTTATATTTTTAAATAATTGTTTATATATCTCTGAGAATAACTATATGGCAAGCTGGATAAAAATGATTTGTTTTTACTTTTCTTTATTACATCTGCAGTTTTGCATGCCCATACTTTTGTATATTATAAGAATCTTTTTGACATATTATAAGACTTTTTGATTAGGGGGATTAGGTAGAGTGTTGTTAGATTAGCTTATAGTTTTGTGAGCTTTGTTGAAGAAGATATTTGATTTATATGTTTAATTACTCAAAAGAGTGAATATTTGATGAGCATTGAATTGTGAGTGATCAATCAAACTGAGAAACAACATTTACATTTTGTTATATGACAATGACACTTAGAGTCTTAGACTTGTGTCACCTTTAGCTGAATTCTTCATTGTCTATTAGAATGTTATAATTATCACCTGACTTGGTCTCAATTGTTTTTATCAAACAGCAAGTGTTGATGAAACTTGGTTTGATTCCAATCTCGCCTTTGAAACTGATTGTGATGATGATTTTCACAGTGTTCAAGAAGGTAATAGAGAGATGCTTTCTTGAAACATCCTTTTTAGTTCGTCTTAGGATCATTATATTCACTTTCTTTTCATCGTTGTTTTAGATATGTTGTCAGTAAATGGAGGTGAGCGTATCTCAGTATCGAGTATGTCGTCTATTAGAGACTCTAACCTTGGTGGTTCCGCTCGGAATTCTCTAAGTGATGGTCCCAAAACTTTCAACTCTCATGCCTCAACTGTAGATGAGTTCATCTCACAATCAAAATCAGAAAGTGCTTTGCTTGATACTAAGCAGCCTGTTTTTATCGATGAGATATCTTCAAATGCTGATGATAGCTCAAGAAAAGACGATGGATTGTTGGAAAACTGCGGGATTCTTCCGAGCAATTGTTTGCCTTGTCTTCATTTGACTGTTCCTTCTATTGAAAAGAGAAGGTCTTTAAGCTCTAGCCCTCCGAGTACGAGGAAAAAATCTGCGCTTAAACTATCTTTCAAGTGGAGAGAAGGACACGCTACAGGTCCTTTATGTAAGTATCAATTTTTGGTTCCAATGGATTTGATCTAAAAGATTTCAAACCAAGAACTCAGTTTTTTCTCTATAATGTTACAGTTTCTACAAAAATGCAGTTGCAGAGACCGATGTCGGGTTCTCAGGTTCCTTTTTGTCCGCTAGAAAAGAAGATGTTCGATTGTTGGTCAATCATTGAGCCAGGTAGTTTCCGGGTTCGTGGCAAAACTTACTTTAGGTAAACATACAGAGAGAGCTTGTTGTTTCGAAAACCCGATTATATGTTTTTATTCCTAACTCATATTTCGTTTTTGGTAGAGAAAAGAAGAAAGAATTTGCACCAAACTATGCTGTATATAATCCACTCGGTGTTGATGTATTCTTATCGCAACGTAAAGTAAACCATATAGCACAATACGTGGATCTTCCTGTTATTACTACCACCTTGACCAAGCTCCCATCTCTCCTTGTTGTAAATGTTCAGGTATATAGTCTATATTACGTGGTAGAATCGCTCTTCTTTTGCATTATTTTCAGTGTTTCGGTTAAATTTTGGTGTTGCTATTTGAATCTCAGATTCCATTGTATCCAGCTGCAATCTTTCAAGGTGAAACTGATGGAGAAGGAATGATTTTTTTTTTATACTTTAACTTTCGGATAATTATTTAAAGGAGCTTCCACCTCATTTTCAAGAAAGCTTTCAGGTAATCTAATCTTCCACGTCGTGATTCTATTTCTTTGCTCTTGTGTTGAAATACACGTTTTTGAATCGCTTTGTCTATGGATTTTTGCAGAGATTAATAGATGACGAAGTTGAAAAAGTTAGAGGCTTTGCTATGGATGTGAATGTACCCTTTAGAGAACGGTTAAAGATATTGGGGCGTGTTGCCAATGTAGATGATCTCCAACTGAATGGGGCTGAGAAAAAACTCATGAATGCTTACAACGAAAAACCCGTGCTTTCGCGCCCCCAGCACGAGTTTTACTCGGTATGTCACTCACAAGTATCATAACAAATGCAAAATCCTATTGAAACCTATACTGCTTAACCAAATTAACTCTGACAAATTTGATCTTGTAGGGTGAAAATTACTTTGAGATTGATATTGATATGCATAGATTCAGTTATATATCGCGTAAAGGATTCGAAGCATTCGTAGATAGACTTAAGCATTGTGTTCTTGATGTTGGACTCACAATTCAGGTATTGTGTTACAATTTTTACTTCTGTGAAGAATTTTTGGGTAAAACTTCTGTGGTAATTAACTGTAAAATCTCATTTTTCAGGAGAATAAACCAGAGGAGTTACTGGAGCAGATTCTGTGTTGCGTCCGGTTAAATGGAATTGATTACATGAATTATCATCAGTTAGCTCTTAGTCAAGAATTTCTGTGATAAACAAATATAATTTTTTTTTCTTTTGTTCCTAGAGAACACAAAATCTATTTTTCCTTTTTGAAGAAGAACTCAATAATAAAAGGATTAGTATATAAATACTTCAGTCCGAGACATGCTCGTACCTTTGACGATTGCCTACGACTCTATACTTTGACCAATGTCGTCTAAGCTTCGACTAGTGTTCATCATAATGAGAAAGTAAGAGCATATTCTAATTATTTTCACCTATTTTCACTAAATTATATTTTTTTCTTCTGCACTGAATAAGAGTTTTGAGGCAGTATCTCTGTCGAGTCCTTGATGGGTGAAAAACTGAAAATACGGTAAGATTTATCGAAGTTTAATTGTATCAATTTCTGACTAAAAAAGTAAAACATTGTATCAATTAATTTGGTGTGTTTCCTAATCCGACATTTAAGAAAATTTGAATAACCGGGGTTTGTGATATTCAAATATATGTTCTAATAAAAGAATAAAATACAGTATATTTTTTGTCAACCACAGACTTAAATTAAATCATTAATTTCATGATTTTTTAATTATTCAGTTAAGAAATCCATTAATGATAAAAAGTTAAAAAATATATCAATTTAAAAAAAAGTAAATTAGCCGATAATAGCTCAAATCAAATATCTAATAGTACTTATTTCTGTATTACAGATTATTCCTATCTTCAATTTAATAAATTAAAATTTCCAGAAAAATATCTAAATAGTACTTATTTCTGTGTTTTCTGTGTATAGTCAATATTAGGGAGGCACTTTGATTTAGTGCTTTACTAGGCCTGGAATATACTATATGTGTTCATATCATGTGATTGATACATTGATAGGCCTGATAGAATTGGAATCTACTTTATCTCAATAGGACTGAGTTAGTAAAAGTACACTTTTTACTGGACTCTGGTTTCTTTAGGTTCAATAGGACTGAGTTAGTAAAAATACACTTTCTACTGGATTCTGGTTTCTTTACGTTCCAGGTTCTAATTAGTCTTTTGATATATCTCTTTTTGTGCACCTTTTCTTTTGAGTACTGATAATTTTTCTTTTTACAGGCAGTTCTATGTTTGGACAGAAGTCTTTTGCCTTCTCAACGCCTCAGTCAAGTCCTTTCGAAAGCACCACACAACAATCACAGGCGGTTTTTGGAAACATCACTTTTGGTTCATCTACACCTTTTGGTGCCTCTAACACGCCTGCCTTTGGTGCCTCTAGCACGCCTGCCTTTGGTACCACAAACACGCCCACGTTTGGTGCCACAAGCACGCCCGGATTTGGCGCTTCGAGCACGTCTGCCTTTGGCTCCACAAACACTCCTGCTTTTGGTGCCTCAGGTACTCCATTCGGTGCCTCGAGCTCACCTGCATTGGGTGCATCACCCACTCCAGCCTTTGGTAGCTCTGGCACTGCATTTGGCAATAATGCTTTGGTTCTGGTGGTGCTTTTGGTGCATCAAGCACTCCTGTGTTTGGAGCATCAAGCACTCCTGCCTTTGGTGCATCAAGTTCCCCATCGTTTAGTTTTGGCTCCTCCCCAGCTTTTGGACAGTCTAGCTCAGCATTTGGTAGTAGTTCCTTTGGTTCTCCACAGTCTTCCTTTGGAGCCCAGGGTTCGACCCAATGTGTGGGGGTCAACAAGGAGGTAGTAGGGTCATGCCTTATGCACCTACAACTGAGACAGAGACGGCTAATGGTAGCCAGCCTGCTGGGAAGCTACAATCTATATCTGCCATGCCTGTACACAAAGAGACATGCCAGGAGGAGCTTAGGTGGGAGGACTACCAGCGAGGAGATAAAGGTCCTATGCCCAACAAATCCATGTTATGCATTCGTCTTAAGGTTAATGTGGGTACATTATTTGCCAAAATATTGATTCTCTTGTTGTTCAATTTTCAGGTGGACAACTTCCTGCTGGTCAATCTCCTGGAGGTGCTGGATTTGGTGTAAGAAATTCTCAGTCAAGTTTATTCTCTGTGTCACCAGCATTTGGGCAGACATCTACAAATCCAAGAAACCCCTTTTCAAGCTCAATAGCCACAAACTCTTTTGCACAGAAGACTCCAACAATTTTTCCTCGCTCTTTGGTCAAACCCCTACCCCATCCATGTTTGGAAAAAATTCATCAAATGCCACATCCGTTTTTCGATCATCCCCTGGTTTTGCAACAACAACATCGCAACCATTTGGTTCATCAGAATGTATAATGGAAACCGAATATATAATTGAAACCTTTCTTCTTAAGGAAGCACTCGGTTGTACGTTTGCTAGCTATAACGAACACGTTATTGTGGGGTTTAAATATATATATGCTAACGTTACCTGATGAACAATACTGCCTTTCTCACCTTACATACACATCTCTGCGCCTTTGTTTTCTGGAAGAGGATCCGGTACATACAATCAAGTTTTTGCGGAGAACATAATGGTTTGCTCATGAAGAGGATAATAGATAATTTGGTAGTTATCTCTCAACCTTATAATCCTTTAGACATTTATGTAATTTCACCATATCTTGATGATGTTGTGTAGAACATAATGCCTGACAAAGAAATGGAAGAGATGAGTAAGCATATGATCAATCATTGCGGACGATTGCCTTTGGCTATTATGGTGTTAGGAGGTTTGCTAGCTTCACATGACACATTAAGTGAGTGGAAACGAGTATGTGAGAATATTGGATCTCACATCGTTGGAGGAACTAGCTTCAATGACAGAAACATTTATTCGGTTTATCATGTTTTGTATATGAGCTTTGTAGTGCTGCCTATTTATTTGAAGCACTGCTTCCTCTACCTTGCCCATTTTCGTGAAGATTATTTAATAGACTTTGGGAAATTGTACTATTACTGTGCTGCAGAAGGAATACCAAGTGTGAGGGATTACAATGGAGCGACCATTCAAGAGATCGGAGATGGATACATAGAAGAATTGGTGAAGAGAAACATGGTTATTTCTGTAAGGGACAAGTTGACTTCGAGATATGAGACATGTCACTTGCATGTTACGATGAGAGAAATGTGTCTGCTGAAGGCTGAAGAAGAGAATTTCGTTCACACTATTGATAAAAGTACCTCAACTGAACCCTCTCATTCTCTTTGTAAATCTCGCAAACTCATCATACATTCAACTGATCTTACAACTCATATGGAGGGGTGTATCAAGAATTCAAAACTTAGATCTCTCCTGATTATCAAGCAATCACTGTGGACGAGTCACATTTCATGGAAGCCATCTTAAAAGAGTTGCATGCGCGAGCGGTCACACCTTTGACATATAGTCTATCTGGGAGAGAGAACTTGAACGCAGATATGCGAAACAGATTTAGTGTTGGTATTATGGTACTTTCAGATAATTACATTTATTCTAAAGTCACTGGATCATCTCGTGACAATCATGGAGCATTGGAAACTAAAAGGCCTTGTAATTATTCCTATATATTTTAAGGTAACACTTGAAAACATTTGTGGGTTGAGAGGCACATTTGAAGCAGCATTTCTTCAGCTTCAGAGTTCAGTCCCAACAGACAGAGTTAAGAAATGGAAGACATCTCTGGCTGAAATAGCATCCATCGATGGACATGAATGGACAAAAGGGTAAATTGACTTCTCATAATTTTACATGTACTAATTGTAAAATGGTCATCTGTTTCTCTTAGAACTTTATTAACACTTTCTATGTTCTGTGTTCTTTTTGTAGGACTCAGGTTATGCTTGCCGAGGAAGTTGTAAGAGACACATGCTTAATGTTATATTTGAAAGATAGCAAGAATCTGGACAGAATCTTAACATTGTTAAAGTACTCCCAGCCTTCAGATGCCAAAATTGTGGGAATCTGGGGTATGGCAGGAATAGGTAAGACATCCATTGCTAGAGAAATTTTTAGAAATCTAGCTCCATAATACGATTTGTGTTACTTTCTGAAAGACTTTGATCTAACATGTCAAAAGAAAGGGCTGAGGCAAATGCGTGATGATTTCTTTTCTAACATATTTGGGGAAGAAAAACTAAGTATAAGCGCTTCTGATGTACATCCAATTTTCATGAGGAACTGGTTCCACAAGAAAAAGATTCTTGTTGTTCTTGATGACGTGAGTAATGCTAGAGATGAAGAAGCTGTAGTTGGAGGGTTTGGCTGGTTTTCTCATGGACACAAAATCATCTTAGCCTCTATGAGAAAACACGTTCTTGTACAGTGCAAGGTTAAAGAGCCGTAAGAGTTCCAAAAATTGTACAAGTTTGAATCTTCTCGTCTCTGCAAGCAATATTTGAATGGCGAAAATGTGTTCATTGCAGAGGTTATGTGCTGCAGTGGTGGTATTCCACTTGCTCTTAAAGTTTTAGGTTCCTCTGTATCAAAGCAGCATAGAAACAATATGAAGGAACATCTCCAAAGCTTGCGGAGAAATCCTCCAATTCAGATTCAAGAAGCATTTCAGAGAAGCTTTGATGAACTATACAAAAACGAAAAGAACATATATTTGGACCTTGATGGTTTTCACAAGGGAGAACAAAGATCAAGTGGTGTAGTTACTTGATGTTTGCGGATTTTTAACATACTTGGGAATCTGTGATCTCATCGACGAGTCTTTCATTAGCTTTGTGGACAATAAGATAGAGATACCTATTCCTTTTCAAGACATGGGTCGGTTTATAGTTCATGAAGAAGACGAGGATCCATCTGAATAGAGTAGATTGTGGGATTCTAACGACATTGTTGATGTATTGATACGAAATTCCGTAAGTCGACATTTGCTTATTATTTTCAAACGCTCCTGATACTTCATAATTATCTTTTCTTTAGTTATAAAAGCTAATGGTTCCCCTACTTATGTGATCGTCTTCATTAGGGAACTGAAGCGATTTAAGGCATTTTCCTAGATGCGTCTGACTTGACATGTGAGCTTAGTCCTACTGTGTTCAGTAAGATGTATAAACATAGATTGTTGAAGTTCTATTGTTCCACCGCTGAGAACAAGTGCAATCTAAGTCTATCTCAAGGCCTCAACACTTTGCCCGATGAGCTAATGCTACTTTACTAAGAGAATTACCCCCTCTAATGCTTGCATAACAATTTAATACTGAGAACCTTGTAGACGTAAACATGCCTTATAGAAACATAGAGAAGCTATGGGAAGGGAACAAAGTAAGTGTTTGACATTATACTGTTTTAAGTTGATTACATGAATCTAATTATAAGTTTGCTTATGATAAATCATTTCGGTTATTGATGTTGTAAACAGAATCTCAAGAAGCTGAAAAAGATCAAACTGAGTCATTCCAAAAACTTAAATGACATCCTGGTGTTCTCAGAAGCCGTAAACATTTAATATATTGATCTTGAAGGATGTAGGGTCTAGTTAACGTTAGCATATCTATTCCTAGTTGTGGAAAGCTTGTTTCCTTGAATATGAAATATTCTTCTCATTTGTGAAGTCTGCCTACGATGTTTGAGTTAACATCTCTAGAGATTCTTAGTATGTCTGGCTGCTTAGAGCTTGAGGAGATTCAGGATTTTGCACCAAACTTGGAAGAGATATATCTAGTTGGGACTGTCATAAGAGAACTTCCATTGTCAATTGAGAATCTTACTAAACTTGTTACACTTGATCTGGAGAATTGCAAAAAGCTTCAGAAACTGCCAAATGGGATAAGAAACTTGGGATCAATCGGCGATCTTAAGTTCTCTGGCTGCACAAGTCTTGATCCATGAAGCATGGAAGCTATATTAACTCATGATTCACGCATGAGAAGCAAAAAAGATGAGGTCTCTCGGAATGGAACTAAAGGTGTTTCTCTATTGGTAACTTTTCTGTAGCATTTTACTTTGGTGCACGTATTGGATTTGGTAAGTAAATGTATTAAATCTCAGTATTATCAGTTTCACCTAGTAAATGTATTAAATCTCGTTGGTACTCATGTTCGGTAAAGCAACAATGGCAATTATGGTAGTTGCATTGGTTTGACATCTGATCACCAAGTGATTATTGTAGCTGCATTGGTTTAGCATCCAATTATCAAAGTGATTGGATAATAACAATATATGGCTCTGCTTCTATATACTAATGTTATCTTTCTCTGTGAAAGAATTGATGATGTAAATTTTGGGCTGCTTGGATCAGAAAACTGCATGAGAACACATCAAGATGTTGCAAGGTGACATGGAAATGGAGCCTGATGTAGCAGAGTTGGACCTTATGATGTGACGAGTTCAAAGAAGTAAGAGCTGACTTTGCTAAGATGTTGGAGATGCGAGTTGTTGTAAAGATTCACTAAATATTCTCTATAATAACTTAAGGAAAGGATAAATTTGAGGAACAAATTTATTATTTTGTGGAGATTCACAAAGATCTTCAGGTAACGTTTCGTGGTGACTATATATAGACTAGAGAGGCCATGAGCCGCAATTAGAATTTTAAGCTATATCGTGTGGGGTTGTAAACATCAAAGGTAAAGAATAAAGTTAAGAAGGTAAATGTTCAATTAAGTCTTTTTGTGATTCACATGTGGGTGAGTAGAATCAAAGTAGAATTAGGCTTAGAACTTGTTTTAATCAGGTTTATCTATTGGATATAATAAGTTGTGTAACATCTGAAACAAGTAGATCTTTGTAGAAATGTTACATTGTTAATAAAACAAGTATACATGTGTTGGACTTGGTGCATTCCAAGTCAAATCATTGTTGTGTTATGTCCTCTATACATTAATAATTGGTATCAGAGCAGACACCTACTAAAAGATTTGGTTTATCTTTCAATCAGGTGAGATCTTGCGACGAGGTATGGAGAATTCACAACAGTTTGTTGTTGTTAGCAAATCACTAAAACTAGACGATGAGCACTATGGGTACCGGAAGGTACATATGACACATATAATACATGGTATTGATATGGAGGCATGGTTCTCTATTGAAGAAAGATGGACACATCTAACAACAACTGACAATGGTGAGAGAGTGGTTCCAAGCCCAAGAAGTTATAGACTGTTAATGAGAAGACAAAAGGCAAACACAACATCAAGGTCTTGTCAACTATCTTCAACTCCTTGCCAATGAATTAGTTCACCACGGTGCAAGGATGCACATCAGCAAATGAACCTTGAGACATCTTGCAAGTTCGTTCGAAGGGACTAATAACGTGAAGCGAACCATGATCAATATGTTGGAATTTGAGTTCAAAATCTAACTATGAGTGCTGGAGAATCTATTGATGATTTCAGCAGTATGCTGAGATCTATTTGTTAAGAAGCTATTGTAACAAAACTTGTGAAGAAATTCCTCAGAAAGTCTGTCCTTGAGGTTGCTCTGAACTCTGATGAGCTAAAGTTTGAACAAGTTGTGGGAATGATGCAGGCATATGAGCTGCAACTAAAGAACAAGGATTCAGGAAAATGAATTGCCTTGGTGGCTGCTGAAAATCAGACATGTAATTTGGAAGATAAGGTGAGCTTAATGGTCAAAAAATACTTCATAAATTTTGAGATAGTTAACGCAAAAGCACATCAATTCATGACAAGGCTAAAGCTGAAAAGGAATACAAAAAATCATATAAAAAGTGTGTTAAATGTTGTGAAGGTATTGGTCACTTCAAGTCTAAATATCCTACAATCAAGAGGAGAAATTTGTTAAAGTACTATAAATGCAAGATATATGGTTATACAAAGGCTGAATGTGATGTGAAGTGAAAGCGATACTGAAAATGATGAACCTAACAAAGAAGAAATCCTCAACAACTTTGTTGCATACTTGGTATCATTGAAGAAGAAGAAGAAGAATAAGAAGCATACAAGTGCAATGGTGAGAAACGTTGTGAAGGAGATCAAATAAATTTTTTATAATCCAGAATATATTGTCAAAACCTTTCTTCTTAAGGAAGAACCTGGCAGAACAGGTGGTATGAAATAAACATATCAGACAAGTTGAGCTATTATTTTGATATTTGGCGGAGAAGAATGTTGAGCTACTGTTTTGATATTTGGTGGAGAAAGATAGCAGTCAAATTGTTTATATAATGGGGATTGGCGGTATTGGTAAAACCACCCTAGCAAGATAAGTTTTTAATCATGAGACTAAAAATTCATTTTGCAGGACTCACATGGATATGTATTTCGCAACAGTTTACAAGGAAGTATGTGTGGCAGACGTTCTTGTGGAAACTTGAGCCAGAATATAAAGAGTCAGAGATGGTGGAAGACGAACTTCAAGAAAAACTCTTTTAAGTGTTGGAAACACAAAAGGTGTTGATTTTCCTTGATGATATATGGAGAGAAAAAGATTGAGACATAATTAAACCAATGTTTCCACGAAGAGATGGTGATATTCTATGATACATACATTAGATAAATTCTCTATTTAATATTCACCGTTTGGGTGAACAAAAAGAGAAAGAAAATAAGGCATATATATTGGTCATAAAACATTATGTTCTTTTTTTTCTCTTTTTGGGAGTTATGTAAAACGAGGTATATATTTTGTAGGTTGGAAGGTACTACTTACTTTTCATAATAAGGGAGTGTGATTACCAACATATTTACCTTTAAACCATATTTTCTAACTCCCAAAGAAAGTTGGACACTTTTTTGAAGGATTGCTTTTCCCAGATAAAACTCTACTGGTAAAGCTTTTAAGTCACTTCAATTAATTTTTGTTTTCCATGTTGATCATAATTAAGGACTATTTACTTAGGATGTCTGCAATCCGCTTCTCCTTAATAATATCTCTCAACCGTATAATCCTTAAGAAATTCATGTAATTTCACCATATCTTGATGATGTTTGTGTAGAGCATAATGTTGACAAAGGAATGGTAGAGATGGGTAACCATATGATCAAACATTGTGGAGGATTGCTTTTGGGTATTAAGGTGTTAGGAGGTTTGCTAGCTACACAACACACATTAAGTGAGTGGAAAAGAGTATGTGAGAATATTGGATCTCACATCATTGGTGGGACTAGCTTCAGTGACAGAAATCTCAGTTCGGTTTATCATATTATATATCTGAGTTTTAAAGAGCTACCTATTTATTTGAAGCATTGCTTCCTCTATCTTGCTCACTTTCCAGAAGATTATGCCATAGATGTGGGAAATTTGTTCTATTATTGGGCAGTGAAGGAATACCAAGGCCAAGGTAATATGATGGAGCATCCGATCGTGAGGTCGCATATGGATACATAGAAGAATTGGTGAAGAGAAACATGGTTATTTCTTAACGAGACCTTACGACTTCGAGATTTGAAACATGTGCCGGGTTGAAGGTGGGAAGTTTCCCTCTAGCATCGGAAAGCTAATCCACTTGAATTATTTGAGTTTATTCCATGCATGGGTATCTCACCTACCTTCTTCTATGCAGAATCTAAAGTTTCTCCTGCATTTAAATCTAGATGTATAGGGATGTCCAGTCTACATGTCAAATTTCTTGAAGGAATTTCAAGAATTGAGATATTACCCTGGAAAATACAAGATAAGATAAATTTGGAATTGGGTAATCTAGTCAATCTGGAGACGTTGCAGAATTTCTCAACAAAGCATAGTAGTGTGACGGATCTTCAAGGTATAACAAGGCTAAGAGGTCTCTCAATCATATTCAACCCCAAAGAGTGTACTATGAAAACCCTATCTTTATGTCTAAATGGATTTAGACACTTGGAAAATCTTATTATATTTGGTTATAAGGTATCTACTCCCACGAGTGATGAGGAAGGATTTGTTTTGGATTGCGTTAATCTCAAACATCTGAATTTGACTATATATATGCCAAGGTTACAGGATGAATAACACTTCTCTTCTCACCTAACAACCATATCTATACATCATTGTCGTTTGGTAGAGGACCCAATGCCTATCCTAGAGAAGATACTTCACATAAATATGGTTACGTTATGGCATAACGCGTTTGTTGGGAGGAAAATGGTTTGTTCGAGCGGCGGGTTCTCCAGTTGCAGAATCTAATATTGAAAGAACTAAGTCGGTTGGAAGAATGGATAGTGGAAGAGAGGTTCATGCCTCGTCTTCGTGCTCTGACTATTCTTCACTGTGAAAAATTTAAAGGAGCTTCCAGATGGGCTGAGATTTATAAATTCTTTTAAAGAATTACAAATCTACACATCTAAATGGGAATTTTTGGTTAAACTGAAAGGAGGAGAAAACTACTACAAAGTCCAGCACATTCCTCTTTTGAAAATTCATGAATTTGAAAAGAATATTTGAGACGAGGACTCTCCAACAATAGACAACCAGGTAATATATTATTTCTCCAACCAATTCCTCCATTACTATTACAACAATGGCGGCATTAATTGTGCGGAAGGAGATTGCACTGCCTGTGACAAAAAAATATAGGATGGTCGACTTCGTTGATACAAAGACATTGATACTTATTGTGCTCTTTTTGAGTTTTAAGGTCCATATCTTCTGAAGTGAAGATCTTCTTAAGTGGTGTGATCGTGAGAGAAAACTAAAAAAAAGAACAAACTATCAGGTAAATTTTCCTTCCATTCTCATATAAAGAAAAATCATAAAGAGAGAAAAAAATTGGTTGACTGAATAAATATTCAGTTTTATTCAAGTCTGTTAAAGTAGACATTTTGGTAGTTATATTTAATTACTGACTGAAATTGTGCTTTGGAAGAAGAATTTAGTATATTTACCTTCATTAGAGTGATATGTTTCGACTTTTCAGGGGTCTGTTTTGGGTTTAAATTGCTCTCCGTAGTTAAACACTGCAAATATAACTCTCTCCCTAAATGGCTTGTGTTAAATCTATATCATTCACCCTCGTCCGACGGTCGGTGCGCTATCTTGAGAGCCTTTAAAGACTTTTTTACCGATCCTAAAAATCACCACATGACTTTTTTCCGTGTTTTGTCCTTACTCACATAGTACCGAAAATCATTTATCGATAAGTCACCCATCGTAATACTACTCATGCTCAAACACACTTAACTCTGGAGTTCTTTTAAGATGGTTGACGAAAAAGATAAGTGCATCTTGGTAACATAAGTGGCCAACTCAATTCTTTTAAACTCTCTTCATGCACCATCATATACGAGAAATCGAGATGTGACAATCACCCTAACTCACAGACCGCAATGTCCTCGTTGTGCACCAAGACCATTACTGTAACACCCCCGATCGTTTCTAATCAAAGGCGCTACAATGACACTTAGAATATCTCATCCAATGCCTCAGATGAAACATCCTTAGCACCATTCTTACTTATCCTCATTCCTACCTTTTCAACCGGAACAAGAATTCGTAGTTAGTTTAGCTCGAACAAAGCCAAATATCATACCGGAACTTAAGTCGTAATATACAAAACCTTTAACTTTATTTACTTAAGTTCCAAAACCACATTTTCAAACTTTCATAAGTATATGTGCGCACAACAAAATTCATAAAACATTAAGTCATTTACAACATACATTTTTACAAAAATGCCAACTCTACACCGACTTTACTTCGTTCCTTCTTTAACTCCGCCTTCTCTACCGCTTTCCTGCAAGGAAGGAGAATGAATAAGCAACTAATTTGCTTAGTGAATTCGGGTGCCTATCATGCATAAAATGATCCCACCAAACCCCAAACAAAATCACATCACATGGATCATTCACCGAAAATGAGATACAAAAATATGAACAATACATAGAACATTTTCTCGTCGATTCTCGTTCTCAATCACCATCCACAGCATCCATATTCCTTAGTTCATTCATCCTTTTACCTCGCCAACACACAGTCACTCAGACTGAACGCGCTAACGATCCTGAATCTCGTTCATCATCTTACCTCATCCGACATGTAACCACTAAGGCTGAACATGCCGAGTGATCCGAACAACGCATCGTCATGCGACATACGGCTGGTGGTTGCGACCCAATCCCCCGTATGTATCACGATAGAGCGAGCTACGCCAACAGCGTACCGCTCTCATTGGACTAAGGACATATAGATCTGTCCCACCGAGCACACCTCACCGCGCCTCGGAATCACAGCCGCACATGCCTCACTACGTACTGTGCTGACCATATTTAAACACATGCATCATACCACACGAAATTATGCATGTTTCAATCCATATCAAGCCACTTTACTTGGCTACTCAACCAATTTCTAGTGGTGAATCAATTCAATTCAAGTCTCAACATCAAAGAATTCATCAAGTAAACCACCAAATAATTCCACCGAGAACTTAACATACTAACCATTTAGTATTCATGCATCTTACATCTTATTCATGTATATGCATCATTCACCACGAAATAAATAAAGAAAAACCGAACTCACAGTCTAGGTTTAGGCAATACTGTTCTGCCGACCGAATAAACTTGTCTGCAGAACAGAAATTCTTCTGAAAATCAGTCTTTTCCTTGTCTTTTCTCACGAAATCCTCTTCTTTTCCTCTCCGCGGATTCTTCTCCACACTTAGAATTTCTTAGAGATTTTTCTAAAAATTCATGAGAAAGGAAGTGGACTAATATTAATAGGATTAGAAGACTTAAGGTGGAGGAAATCTCAGCTCCAAACTTGGTGACACCTCCTCCATGAGTCATCAAGAAAACTTCATAGGAGGGTAAGCCCAGCTGCTTGCCACCACCTTCCTCCTAGGTTGCTTCCCATAAGCACCTAGCCACCACCTATCTGCTAGGCTACTTCACAGAAGCACATCGCCACCACCTACCTGCTAGACTACTTCACAGAAGCACCTCGATTCTTCTTAACCGGTCTAACTCTTTCTCCCGCTTAGTTTTTCTCATTCCGACTAGTCCACCAATCACAATCAATTCCCTTACAATGGATTCCTTCTTTCCGAGGCTGCCTTACTTCGTTGGGTCACCACTTACTCCAAATTCCCACTTTTCCGTCCATAACTTCCTTATGCTCTAAGGCAATTCTCGTTCTATTTTCGGTTTAAAGAGAGGGTCACTTCATTCTCCCCCCCCTTATTAGAATTCGTCCCGAATTCTTAAGTTTTGTATTTATGCTTCATCTGTAAACATTTCCGGATAATCTCTCCGGAAATTTTCCTCATTTTCCCAAGTCACAATTATTCGGTTTCGCTTTCCCCAAAAGACTTGGATTTGTCGGAGCTCTCGGTTCTTTAGTCGTTTAATCCTTCTTTCTCCCACCCGAATTGGTCCTTCCGGGTAAGTAAGATTAGTGCGGAGCTCCTCTATTTGCTGTGGTTCTACCGCAGTTGGATCCCTTATGTACTTTCTAAGCATAGATACATGGAACACTGGATGTAAGGCCATATCCGAGGGAAGTTCTAGCCGGTAAGCTAGTTCTCCAACTCTTCCCACAATTTTATAAGGCCCTATAAACCTAGTAGCCAATTTCCCAACTTTTCCAAAACGGTATTTACCTTTTTGGGCTGCTACTTTCAAGTACACCCAATCTCCCACCGCAAAGACTAGTTCTCTCCGATTTTGATCCGCATACTTCTTTTGATGATCCTGGGCTTTCTTCATATTTATCTGTACCATTTTTATTTTCTCTGTGGTCTCATCTACGATACTTGGTCCAAACAGTCATGTTTTCCCAATTTCAGTCCAACACAACGGCGTTCGGCATAGTCGCCCATACAAAGCTTCGTAAGGAGACATGCCGATACTCGAGTGATAACTGTTATTATAAGAGAATTCTATTAATGGTAAGTGTTGTTCCCAAGATCCGGCCCAATCCAATATGCACATTCTGAGCATGTCTTCGATGGTCCTTATAGTCCTTTCCGTCTGACCATCGGTTTCGGGGTGAAAGGCCGTACTAATATGCAGTTGAGATCCTAAGGCATTTTGGAAAGCTCGCCAAAACTGAGCAGTGAATCGAGGATCTCGATCCGATACAATACTAGCTGGTACTCCATGGAGTCGAACAATTTCCTTTAAGTATAACTCTGCTAGTGTCGCTACCCGATCTGTCACTTTGATCGGTAGTAAATGTGTAGACTTAGTCAAACGGTCTACTACCACCCATATTGCATCATTGCCTCTTCCTGGTGCAGTCGGTAATCCTGTTATAAAATCCATTGCAACAGCTTCCCATTTCCACTCTGGGATCAGTAAACTTTGTAATAATCCTCCGGGTAATTAGTGTTCGACCTTGACTTGTTGACAAGTCCGGCACTGAGCCACCCACTGAGCTACTGATCTTTTCATTCCCGGCCAATGATAGTACCGTTTTATATCTCGGTACATCTTAGTACTTCCAGGATGGATACTAAGTAAGGATTGATGCGCCATCTTTAGAATTTCGTTCCTTAATTCCCGTCCAGCAGGAACTGTAATTCTTCCATTTAATAGGAGTGTACCATCACTAGCTATGTGATACCCCTTCTCATTTCGTCCATTAGTACTTTCCAGCTCTTCAATAATTTCCTTTAAGTTCGAATCTTCTTGTTGTTCCTCACGGATTCTTTGAATTAGTCCAGCTTGATTCACCGCTTGGAGTCCTAACGGTTCACTACTTTCTCCTTCAAGAGTCGCTAGACTTATCTTTTTTAATCCGTCTTGTAAAACGTCTAAGTCCTTTTCAATGTTTACATTGACCTGTCTGCGACTTAGAGCATCTGCTACCACGTTTGCTTTCCCGGGATGGTACATGATTTTCAAGTCATAGTCCGCGATAAATTCCATCCATATCCGTTGTCTCAAGTTAAGATCGGGTTGAGTGAATAGATACTTGAGACTTTGATGATCTGTGAAAACTTGGACAATTTCTCCATAGAGATATGATCTCCATATTTTCAATGCAAACACCACTGCGGCCATCTCTAAGTCATGAGTAGGATAGTTCTCTTCATGCTTTCTTAACTGACGTGATGCATAAGCAATAACCTTATCATTTTTCATCAGTACACAACCCAACCCTACTCGAGATGCATCAGTGTACACCGAGTAAGGTTGACCACGTTCAGGTAATGTTAAGATAGGTGATGTCGTCAAGGCTTCTTTCAATTGTTCAAATGCTTCTGATGTCTTTTCATCCCACTGGAACTTAACTCCCTTTCCCGTTAATCGATTTAACGGCTTAGCTTTAGTAGCAAAGTTCTTGACAAACTTACGATAATACCCAGCTAAACCCAAGAAGCTTCGGACTTCAAAGACATTGGCTGGCTGGGGCCAGTCCTTGATTGCAGCAATCTTCTCGGGGTCAGCAGACACACCATGTTCCGATACTCGGTGGCCTAGGAACCCAATTTCGTTTTTCCAAAAGCTGCACTTGTCCAGCTTAGCAAATAATTTTTGTTCTCTTAAACGGTCCAACACCAGCCTTAAATGCCTTTCATGATCTTCGGTACTTCGAGAATATATAAGAATATCATCAATAAAGATGATTACAAACTCATCTAAGTAGTCTCGAAAGACTTCATTCATTAATCTCATAAAAGCTGCTGGGGCATTAGTTAAGCCAAAAGGCATTACGACAAACTCATAATGTCCATACCGAGTTCTGAAGGCGGTTCTCTGAATGTCACCTTCTGCAATCGGAATTTGATGATAGCCAGAAGTAAGATCAATCTTAGAAAATACTTTGGCTCCTTGTAACTGATCCAATAATTCATCAATTCTTGGCAATGGATACTTATCCTTAATGGTTACGTTATTGATTCCTCGATAATCAATACATAACCGCATACTCCCATCCTTCTTTTTCACAAATAGAACCGGGGCTCCCCAAGGTGATGAACTTGGTCGAATGAAGCCTTTATTCGAAAGGTCTTCCAATTGATTCTTAAGTTCTGCCAATTCCGCTGGGGCCATACGGTATGGTGCTTTCACTATCGGTACTGCACCTGGTTCTAGAGTAATTGTAAAGGGGTTTGCGCGTGATGGTGGTACTCCTTCCAAAGGTTGGAATACATCCTGAAATTTCTTGACAATTGAAATTTCTTCTAACTTCAGTTCCTCCTTTGTATCGTCTTTAGTTATAGTCAAGGTGACTAAGTATGCTTCTCCTTTTCTCAATTCCTTTTCAGCTCTTATAGCCGATATTATGGTTGCTCCAACACTTGGACAAATTCCTTGGAAAGAAACAAACGGTCATCCATCTTTTTCCCATGTAACTAAACCCTTTCCACAATCCAATAGGACCTGATAAGTGGATAGCCAATCCATTCCCAATATTACCTCATGATGGACTAGCGGGACAACCAACAGATTTGCTGAGAAGATCATCTCGCCAATCTTTACCGGAATTCCCATTACACAGTTCGTGGCATGGAGTATTTGGTCACCAGGTGTTCTAATTGGCACACTTACTTTTACATTCGTAAAAGTTCCCGCAAAACCCTTTACCACTTCGGGTGACACAAAACTATGCGTAGCACCCGAATCAAACAATATGTGCGTCAAAATACCTCCTACACGTAACGTTCCTACCATCCAATCATTTCTTACTTTTACTCACATTATTATTATGCATGTAATCATCATGTAAACAAATGCATCAAGTTAAATCAAAGTAAGAACCCAACATACCTGTAATGGGTCCTTTAGGAGGACAAGACGGTCTGGGTTTCTCTGCGTCTAAAGCATATACTCTACCGGCAATCGCATGTCTCTTAGGGGCTTGTCCTATAACGGGACGGTTTCCTGGAGCATCCATAGCTAAGGGTTGCACTATTGGTGCTGGTTGTCTTCGTGGACAAGATGTGGCATAATGCCCCCTCTTGTTGCATACAAAACATATAATACTCTCCGGCAACACTCTGGCTACCGGGTTTGGGCATGCTCTTTGCAAATGCCCCTGTTGTCCGCAACGATAACATCTCGGTAGTCTTTCTACCGGTCTTACAGACATTCACGCGCCCCTACTCGGACGCCCTCTGCTTCGGTTTTCTTGATTCCCTGGACTTGGCCTGTGTTGTCCGGAATCTCTTACCAAACTGGGTCTTGCAGCTTGAGCTCTCTCCGCTGCTAACCTTTCCTCTACATTCACAGCCCTTTCTACCAGAGTGGGCAGGCTATCAAACTCTACTACTTGCAAGCGACTCCACAGTTCTGGTCGAAGTCCTTGCATGAACTTACGGGCAACAGCCCGCTCATCGTTTGGTCCATAACGCGCATATTGTCGAAGGCGCGTAAACTCAACTTCATAATCTCGTACCGTTCTATTCCCTTGTTCCAATCCCAAATATTGTCTTTCCAATCGGTCCTGGGCTTCGACAGGAAAATATTTCCTCAGGAATTCTCCACTGAATTCAGACCATGAATATTATGACGAGTATCGTCCGTATCGTCTTTCCAAGGCACACCACCAATTAAAAGCATCTCGGTTTAGGTAGTGCACGGCCACATCCTTCTTGAATTCCTCTGGACATCGAGTAGCACTAAAATTCTTCTCGATATTCCTCAGCCAAGCATCGGCCTCAAAGGGATTTGTTCCTCTTTCAAAATGTTCTGTTCCCAGGTTTCTCATCATTGTTACCACTTTTAAGTAATCTGGAGGCGGAGCAGAACGACTTGAACTTGCATGAGGGTTTTGGCGGTCTAGACGATCAATCAAATCATGTACGAGGGTCATCAAAGGATCCCTCCTACTCGCTGAATCCCTTTGTATTTAATCTCGTAGACTATCTCTATTGCTTGACAATGAGGCTTCTCCTCGTTCATTCACATTTGATTCCCAATTTCCAGGATTGTTCCCTTCCAGATGCTCAGTGTTGCCTAATGTCTCCCCCACCGATTCTCTAGGTGAGGATCCTTCAGGTTCTTGAGGTAATGAATCCTCATAAGTATCTGAGTCGAATATAGTCCTGTCATGTCGGACTAATGCTTCACGGAGGTGAGCACCCCCTCGAAAGGCTCTACGTGGAGGCATCTGCAAGGAAATACTACGGTCAAAACTTAATCAACGAAGACAAAGAGGAACAAGCCGGTTTCCTATAAGCCTTTTTGCGACACATTTTGACTCGATAAAACTCAAAAATTTAAGTCCCGAATGAGCATCATAACCATGCTCTGATACCACCTATTGTAACACCCCCGATCATTTCTAATCAAAGGCGCTACAATGACACTTAGAATATCTCATCCAAAGCTTCAGAACGAATCCAATGCCTCAGATGAAACATCCTTAGCACCATTCCTACTTATCCTCATTCCTAGCTTTTCAACCGGAACAAGAATTCGTAGTTAGTTTAGCTCGGACAAAGCCAAATATCATACCGGAACTTAAGTCGTAATATACAAAACCTTTAACTTTATTTACTTAAGTTCCAAAACCACATTTTCAAACTTTCATAAGTATATGTGCGCACAACAAAATCCATAAAACATTAAGTCATTTACAACATACATTTTTACAAAAAGGCCAACTCTACACCGACTTTACTTCGTTCCTTCTTTAACTCCGCCTTCTCTACCGCTTTCCTGCAAGGAAGGAGAATGAATAAGCAACTAATTTTCTTAGTGAATTCAGGTGCCTATCATGCATAAAATGATCCCACCAAACCCCAAACAAAATCACATCACATGGATCATTCACCGAAAATGAGATACAAAAATATGAACAATACATAGAACATTTTCTCGTCGATTCTCGTTCTCAATCACCATCCACAGCATCCATATTCCTTAGTTCGTTCATCCTTTTACCTCGCCAACACACAGTCACTCAGACTGAACGCGCTAACGATCCTGAATCTCGTTCATCATCTTACCTCATCCGACATGCAACCACTAAGGGTAAACATGCCGAGTGATCCGAACAACGCATCGTCATGCGACATACGGCTGGTGGTTGCGACCCAATCCCCCGTATGTATCACGATAGAGCGAGCTACGCCAACAGCGTACTGCTCTCATCGGACTAAAGACATATAGATCTGTCTCACCGAGCACGCCTCACCGTGCCTCGGAATCACAGCCGCACATGCCTCACTACGTACTGTGCTGACCATACTTAAACACATGCATCATACCACACAAAATTATGCATGTTTCAATCCATATCAAGCCACTTTACTTGGCTACTCAACCAATTTCTAGTGGTAAATCAATTCAATTCAAGTCTCGACATCAAAGAATTCATCAAGTAAACCACCAAATAATTCCACCGAGAACTTAACATACTAACCATTTAGTATTCATGCATCTTACATCTTATTCATGTATATGCATCATTCACCACGAAATAAATAAAGAAAAATCGAACTCACAGTCTAGGTTTAGGCAATATTGTTCTGCCGACCGAATAAACTTGTATGCGGAACAGAAATTCTTCCGAAAATCAGTATTTTCTTTGTCTTTTCTCACGAAATCCTCTTCTTTTCCTCTCCGCGAATTCTTCTCCACACTTAGAATTTCTTAGAGATTTTTCTAAAACTTCATGAGAAAGGAAGTGGACTAATATTAATAGGATTAGAAGACTTAAGGTGAAGGAAATCTCAGCTCCAAACTTGGTGACACCTCCTCCATGAGTCATTAAGAAGACTTCATAGGAGGGTAAGCCCAGCTGCTTGCCACCACCTTCCTCCTAGGTTGCTTCCCATAAGCACCTAGCCACCACCTATCTGCTAGGCTACTTCACAGAAGCACCTCGCCACCACCTACCTGCTAGACTACTTCACAGAAGCACCTCGATTCCTCTTAACCGGTCTAATTCTTTCTCCCGCTTAGTTTTTCTCATTCCGACTAGTCCACCGATCACAATCAATTCCCTTACAATGGATTCCTTCTTTCCGAGGCTGCCTTACTTCGTTGGGTCACCACTTACTCCAAATTCCCACTTTTCCGTCCATAACTTCCTTATGCTCTAGGGCAATTCTCGTTCTGTTTCCGATTTAAAGAGAGGGTCACTTCAATTACCCTCAATGGTGTGATCCCACTTGACTCTACACTCATCTGGAATCGGCTCTGATACCAAATGTAACGCCCGACCGCCATCGTTCGTAGGCCCCTACGCTTTCTCCCGGCCCATGGGTTCCACCCTTGTTAGACGGCCGATGCACTATTTTGGGAGGCTTTAAAGACTTGTTTACCAATCTTACAAATCACAACATGATTTTTTTCCGTGTTTTGTCCTTACTCACACACCATCGGAAATTACTTTATGATACGTCATCCATAAAAATACTACTCAAGGTCAAGCATCTTGAGTTCTTTCAAGATGGTTGACGGAAAAAATAAATGCACTTTAATAACATAGGTGGTCAAATCAATTATTTTAAACTCTTTTCATGCACTACCATATACTAAAAATTGGGATATTACAGAAAAAAAACCGTCGTAATCAAATATTAGTGGCAGTATGGGAATCAAGATATGTAACTCAGAGAAAACTGCAAATATTTGCTTTCCTGAAAAAACTTTGAACAATCAACAAGATCTGTAACTCAAAGAGAAAACTGGAAAATTTTGCTTTCTTGAAAAAACTTTGAACAATCAAAATTTTAGAATGAATGACACCTCAAGGCAACATTATCCGTCTTTGAATTCCTCAAGGCCACAATGAGGAATTCAGAGATAACTTCAATTGTCCGTTAATTGTTCAGTAATTGCTTGGAAGAAGCTTCGGTATCCAATTTTTGACTTGTCTCCAAAGACTTTTGATTGAGAAAGCGAAAATTTAAAGACAAAGACTAATATTGCGGGAGTATCATTTTCTAATATTTTTATGCAGACAAGATTTAAATCAGTGCAATGAATCCTAAAAAGCTGGACAAATTTAATTGAAATACAAAATGACATGTGTCGAGTAGGAAGTTGCTGGGTGTTGGATAATGTTGCCTTATACACTTATTATGGGCAAAGGTTAGTGTTGACTTGGAGTCAACTCTTCCAATAGATCATTACCACAGTTCTTCTGACTAAACATTTAAAAGAACACATCGCCGGATCAGTAGGACGAAAAGTGATTTCCAGGGAGGTGACTATTGTTGGTAATTGTTTTTTTTTTGTGTCTTTGATTTATGTGGATGAAGGTGATTCCATCTTTTGTATTTAGCATTTCTCTTTTAATGTCTCTGTGTTAGAATATTGTTCATGCCTCTGCACAAAAATCTGTGGATTAAATCCCACAAAATAGTATATTTCTTCTGTAAATTTTGCAAAAAAAAATATTATCCGAATTATGAACTCATTCGATCCTGCTCTAGTGATTATTTATTACTACTTTCATGGTGAAGCAGGAGACGTTGCAATTCTCACTTCTCTTCCACTCTATTTGTCTCTTTTGTTGAAACAAAGATTATCTTGTTCTCTCTTTACTCTCTTGTGTTTAATTTCTAGTTCTAAACACAAAGACAAAATGAGAAGAGAGAAATACTTTATTTGTCTACATTGTTATTTCGGATACCTTAGAATGAGATGTTTTATATTACAACACTCCACATACTTAATACTACTTGCTACACTCTTGCATTCACACACTCAAAAGCTCTAGATTAACCACTACAACTAGGCATGATTGGCACTAGTTTCTAGACTAGTGTTACAAGCAAAAAACATTAGCTCTCTTACACCTAACACCTCCAACTACTCATTTAGACTCCAACTTGGACTATTCAACATATTCTTTTCTTGGACCTTCTACGGTTTGGGTCTGTGTAAACTCAATTCTCAACACTCCCTCTTGAGTCCTTCGATTAAATCCCCAATTTTGCTCTAGGGATTTGAATCCCATCGCCTCTTGTTCTTCGCTGGAATTGCCTCTTCCTTGTGCGAATCCCATTCACGACATCAACAAACCTCACATGTAAGTTTGTTCCATCGATCTCCCTCTTCACGCATCAAAGTTTTCTTTTCGATTTTCTTTTGCGTGAATATTTCTCCATCTCCTTCATGAGTCGATTCTCCTTAATCGATCTCATTATCTTCTCTTTTCTTCTGCAGGTGAATTGGTGTGAAGTCTTTGGTGATTTTCTTCTTATCACACAACAAAAGGTAACTAACTTGTCTCTTCATCACTTCGATTCAGCTGCTCCCTTTTCTCTTTCACAATTGACCCTTGTCAATTGTTTCTGGTTTTGACATAGGAACTCTTGGGATTTCTCTTTCCCGCAAGTCTTCTCCTTGTCACCTCCAGATCTTCTCCTTGAGCTCTTCTCACGTCTTTCCCGTGATCTTTCGTCACGTCTTCATCGGTTGCCTCTCCAACCAGCTTCAGCTCCCTTTCTCTCTTAGGTAAGCTTCTTCTTTTCACCTTCAAGTTTACCGTGAGCTCTCTCACGTTTTTCTTGAAGTCATGTGCGTGAATCTTCTTCACGCTTCGGTTGTCTCTGCAACCGGCTTCTCCTGCTTCCTTTCTCTCTTAGGTAAGCAGTTTCTTCTTCTTTCTTGTTGTCTTCCTTTGATCACCAACCTTTTCACTTATGATTCTTAGAACCATCACCTTCGGCTTTAGCTTTGGACTCTTTTGACTCTTGAACCATCACCTCGGTCTTCTCTAACCGTAGTCTGTTTGGCTTCTTCTTTGAGTCTTCACCGTAGCTTTCTTAGCCTTAGTCGTTTGGCTCCTTGAATCCTTTACATCGGTTTTTCTCTAACCTTACCTTGTTTGGTTTCTTGAATCATCAACCTCGGCTTTATTCGACTTGGTTTGTTGGATTCCTTGCACCATTGCTTTGGTTTTTCTCTAACCTCGGCTTCTCCTTCTCGTTTTAGTGGAAGACCCACATGGACTCTCCACTTCATTGAGCATCTTTGAGCTTCATCGAGACTTGTCAGGACAAGGTCAGAATTCTACTTCACAACTCTGTCTCCGCACCGTTGTCTTCATTGTATTTTTCAGAAGATTTCCCTATCTCCTTGAATGCACCTGAAGACCGCCTTCTCTAAGGTACGGTTGTGAAAGTGTTTGTGGAGGATGATGGTGCTCTTGTCACCACATCTCTTTCCTTCTCTTCTTCTCCGACAGTATAAGATTTGCTCTTCTTTCTTCTTCTTTGCCGTCTTCTTCTTACGGCTTCTTCTTCTCTTCTTGCCGTCTCTTCTTACGGCTGCTCTCTCCTTCTTTGCCGTGTGCTTTTTCTTCACGGCTGACTTATTCACTTCTTCTCGGCCTCAACCTCTTCTTCTTTCTCTCACGACGATGGCTGTCTCCATCTTTTTTTCTTCAGTCTCCTTTAGGACTGACTTCTTCTCCTTGAACAGGCGCCAAGGATCGTTAAGCTCTAATACCATGTTGCAATTCTCACTTCTCTTCCACTCTCTGTTTCTCTCTTTTGTTGAAAAGATGATTATCTTGTTCTCTCTTTACTCTTGTGTTTAATTTCTAGTTCTAAACACAGACAAAATGAGAAGAGAGAAATACTTTATTTGTCGACATTATTATTTCGGATACCTTAGAATGAGATGCTTTATATTACAACACTCCACATACTTATACTACTTGCTACACTCTTGCACTCACACACTCAAGAGCTCTAGATTAACCACTACAACTAGGCATGATTGGCACTAGTTTCTAGACTAATGTTACAAGCAAAAAACATGTACAACTCTCTTACACCTAACACCTCCAACTACTCATTTAGACTCTAACTTGGCTTGGGTATACTTGGATTACTCAACATATTCTTCTCTTGGACCTTAACTAGACCAATACAAAACCTTCTACGGTTTGGGTCTGTCTAAACTCAATTTGGCCCAAAACACAAAAACCCTTTTGGTTGACTTGATTCTTTGATTGTCGTTGACCTCTCTTCTTCTTCGCTTCTTCTTTGCTTCTTTCATCTTCTTCTCAATTTTTTCGTTCTTTTTGTTGCAGATTTAATCAAGAACTCAATTCTCAACAAGAATTATGGCAGAGACACTTTTGTCGTTTGGAGTCGAGAAGCTTTGGGACCTCCTTGTCCGAGAATCTGAGCGATTTCAAGGAGTTGATGAGGAGTTCAATGGATTAAAAAATGATGTGGATATGTTAAGGTGCTTTTTGGAAGATGCAGATGCCAAGAAACATACAAGTGCAATAGTGAAAAACAGTGTGAAAAAGATCAAAGAAATTGGTTATGATGCAGAAGATATAATCGAAACCTTTCTTCTAAATGAAGAACTTGGAAAAACAAGTGGAATCAAGAAAACTGTGAGATGATTTTCTAAATGCACGTGGCTTTCTCTTTTGATATAAAAACTATAAGTAAGAGGATCTCTAAGGTGATCCGTGATATGCAGAGTCTTGGCGTACAACAGGTCATTGTCAATGAAAGGTATGCACAATCACTACAGGAAAGACAAAGGGAAATGCGACAAACTTTTTCTAGCGATAATGAAGATCATCTTGTGGGGTTGGAGAAGAATGTTGAGCAATTGGTTGGCTATTTGGTGGAGGAAGATAGCAGTCAAGTGGTTTCTATAACGGGGATGGGCGGTATTGGTAAAACCTCCCTCACAAGACAAGTTTTTAATCATGAGACAGTAAAATGTCATTTTGCAGGACTCGCGTGGGTATGTGTTTCACAACAGCCTACAAGGAAATATGTGTGGCAGACGATGAACTTGAAGAAAAACTCATTCAAGTGTTGGAACAACAAAACACTTTGATTGTCCTTGATGATATATGGAGAGAAGGAGATTGGGATATAATTAAACCAATGTTTCCACGGAAAAAAGGTGACATTCTATGATACATACACTAGATTATTCTCCATTTGACATAAGTAATTTTCACATTCTGAGTAAAAAGAGGTCAGAACGAGACACACATATTGGTCATAAAGCGTTAGGTTCCTTTTTGTTAGGGAATTATGTAAAAAATAGATATATTTTGTATAGGTTGGAAGGTACTACTTACTTCTCGCAACGAGGGTGTGGGATTGCGAGCAGATCCAAAATGTTTCACCTCTAAACCAAATTTTCTAACTCTCGAAGAATGTTGGACAATTTTCCGAAGGATAGTGTTTCCTGGAGAAAACTCTAGTGGTAAGCTTTCAAAACAGTTTAATTAATTTTTATTTTCCATGTTGATCATATCAAGGACTTTTTACTTTGGATGATCACAGTCCGCTTTTCCTCAATAATCTCTCTCCAACACATTTAATCCTTATGGACATTCATGTAATAATACTATCTTGATGATGTTGCGTAGAATATAAGAGTGATGAGGAAATGGAAGAGATGGGTAAGCAGATGATCAAACATTGTGGAGGACTACCGTTGGCTGTAAAAGTGTTAGGAGGCTTGTTAGCTGCGCAATTCACATTGCATGAGTGGAAAAGGGTATATGAGAATATTAGATCTAAGATCGTTGGAGGGACTAGCTTCAATGACAGAAGCATCAGTTCAGTGTATCATATTTTGTATCTGAGCTTTGAAGAGCTGCCTAGTTATTTGAAGTACTGTTACCTCTATCTTGCCCATTTTCCAGAAGATTTTACAATAGATGTTGGGAAATTTTCTTATCACTGGGCTGCAGAAGGAATGTCAAGGCCGAGGTATTACGATGGAGCGACAATTCGAGAGATTGCTGATGAATACGTGGGAGATTTAGTGAAGAGAAACATGGTTATTTCAGAAAGAGACGTTAGTACTTCAAGATTTGAAACATGTCAATTGCATGACATGATGAGAGAAGTTTGTCTGCGTAAAGCTGAAGAAGAGAACTTCGTACAGATTTTTTATGCAAAGTATTGGTACCTCAACTGCAAACTCTCAATCTCCTTGTAAGTCTCGAAGAGTCGCTGTACATTCTGAAGACACGAAGTGGGAGATAAAGAATTCAAAACTTAGATCTCTCTTGTTTATCAAGTCGCTCGGGAAGTTTCATAAGATGGGACAAGTGCTATGCTTTAGAAGGCTAGTATTGATGAGGGTCTTAGATCTTTATGGAGCCAATCTTAAGGGAGATAAGTTACTCTCTGACATTGGAGAACTCATCCACTTAAGATACTTGAGTTTACAATGTGCAATGGTAACTCATCTACCTTCTTCTATCCGGAATCTAAAGTCGTTACTCTATTTAAACCTAGATGTAAGCGTGATATATTCAATCGACATGTCCGATTTCTTGAAGGGTTTGCGAGAATTGAGATACCTCTCGTTACCTGGTTTATACAAAATAAGACAAAGTTGGAGTTAGGTAATCTAATCAACTTGGAGAGATCTTTATATAGCTACCATTTGGCACATTATATAAATGCATTGTATCATAAATTTTTTTCAATACTTCAACATTAAGTTTGAATTTAATATATATATGTGTGAAAATAGAAAGAAACGTCGAGACTTGTGAATAAAACGATGAATACATTTGCCATAATTTAATGTTTGGCGTTACAAAGATATTCAAGCCAATATGCATCGTTTCGACCCTTGCAATATTGTGTTTACGAGCAACACATGTCCTGATTTTCGTTTAGAAGCAGACAAAAGATGAAAAGAAGAAAAGAGCCGTGAAGGAACACTAAACTGGCTTCACCACTTATATCTTGTCTTCACCGATTAATTAAAGAGATCAAATAAAAACTAATTTATACAGAAAAAGAAAAGAAAATGGGAGACAGAGAGGAAGTGAAACTATTAGGAGTATGGTACAGTCCATACGCCATAAGACCAAAGATCGCTCTTCGTCTCAAATCTGTTGATTATGATTACGTTGAAGAAGATCTGTTTGGATCCAAGAGTGAGCTTCTTCTCAAATCGAACCCGGTTCACAAGAAAGTCCCGGTTCTCCTCCACAACGCTAAACCAATTATCGAGTCTCTCAACATCGTCGAGTACATCGATGAGACGTGGAACTCATCTGGACCCTCCATTCTCCCTTCAGATCCTCATGATCGTGCCCTCGCTCGCTTCTGGTCTGCTTTCGTTGATAACAAGGTTTGCTTATTTTTCTTTCTTGGAATTTTTTTATGGTTCAACACACTCCAATGATTCTATTTCTCGTGCATGGCTAGATTGGTCTCAGGGGATACTTAGATCGTTCTTTGTGAGTGATTTTAAAATATATGACAAAACTATTGGACCTCAAATCCGGTTTTTTAGGCAACCCTTCGGTATAGGATTGTGCATTGTTGATTCTATCACCAAAAATAAAATTGATAGATGTTCGCAATTTGATGTAAATATCTTTAACAAGTTAAATATGATTTGTTATAAGTTATAACTGTACAAGGACCACTAAGGATAGTTTTCTACAAAATAATCGAAATTTAACAATATCTTTATCTTAATCTTAATGTGATTATATCAGTTAGGAAACTTAGCTCAAACGTATCCGAGAATTACTTTTATTTTTAAAATTCGGTCTGCATCCAGTAATTATTTTCTGTTAGTGTGTGTGTACGTAAGCCTATTTGGGTATACATTTACTCCTAGATTCAATAATATATCTTTCAAAACAAACATGTTATAACTCTTATCCATAAGACGTCCAAACAAAAATATATTATCCATATAATTTAATTAAGAATCAACAGGCTCTACGTTCTATGAGGCTACGATACTAAATTACTAAGACCACAATTGTTTTATTTGCATCTTCGTTTGCATTTCTATGCTAACACTTCTTTTTCACTGTCTTTCCACGGAATTGTTTGTAAGAATTGACTTATTTTCTTGTAATGATATGTGACTAGAAATTATATATAACATAGGGATGCAAGAAAACAAAAATTGTAAAATATATATTATATACTATTCCTAAACTCCCGTTTTAAGAATGCAGTGGTTTCCGGCTTTGAAAGCGGCGGCAATCACCAAATCAGAAGATGCAAAAGCAAAAGGCATAGAAGAAGTGGAGGAAGGGGTATTGCGACTCGAGGAAGCCTTTGTTGCTATAAGCAAAGGAAAGTCGTTTTTTGGCGGTGATGTGATCGGGTTCATGGACATTTGCCTTGGAAGCTTTTTGGCTCTCTTGAAAGCTAGAGAGAAGCTTAAAGGAGAAAAGCTTTTAGATCAATGAAAAACTCCTTCTCTTTGTAAATGGGCCGAGGAATTCTTGTCTGATGATACAGTGAAGAATGTGGTGCCGGAAATCGATAGAGTCGCTGAGTTTCTAGGAGAGCTTGAAGCTATAGCCCAATCCGCTTCCAGATCTTGAGATGATGGTGGATATGTATTGCAATGCAAGTGTGTAGTGTAAGAAAAAAAAAAGTTGAGGTTTAAAGAAGTGTTGTGTAATACTTCTTAAGTGTATGCTACGACTTATCTAGTGATGCAGTGTAAGGAATTAGTAATATTTCTATTATATTGTAAAATCAGCAGAGAACGAAATTTTTCTAGAGACAAAACTCTTTGAAAAGGAAACAAGACAAAACTCTATGAAATAAAAACATACGAAACTAATATTACAACTAAAGCACCAAAGACCACTTCAAAACCTATAACTATAAAATAACAAAAATTAACTTAAAAGGGAAATCACCATGGTCAATAGTTTCCACAAGTAAAGTAAACGATGACTCGTACTGAACCTACATATTTTATTATAAAACCTATTGAGCAATGTTAATTTCTTTTTAATATTATTAGTCCACTATATTGTCAGCTTGTCACCTATCATATTCTATTCACTGCATCTGCTCCTCCTAATAAGCCAAAAAAATAAAATTGAATTTCACAAACTATCAACTTTCTCCAGTCAAAGATCTAGATTGTAAAAATATTTATCAACGAAATGCTAAGTAAACTAACAATTATTAGAAGAAAATAACATTGTAAATTTGCAAGTACTGTAACAAAAAAAAGGAATACAATACACAATTCCTTTAATTAAATTTTCTTTAAAAAAATTCAAAAAGAAAGATACAATATGAAAGTGAGTAATTAAAGAAAAAATAATAAATACCCATTTTTGTAAAGACAAGGTCCCAAGACCCAGCTCAGGTCCAGCTCAGTATCATTACCATATATATTTACATTCACACCATTCTCAACGACTCTTCTCTCTTTCATGGAGTTTTTTCAGAAGGCCAAGGCCGTTCGTTTACGGAGCCACCACGACAAATACTTAGTCGCCGACGAAGACGAAGAATCCGTTACTCAAGACCGTAACGGCTCAGCAGGAGCAGCCAAGTGGATCGTTGAACCAGTCCCAGGCTCTTCACATCTCATCCGTCTCAAAAGCGCTTACGGCAAATACTTAACGGCGTCAAATAAACCGTTCCTTCTCGGAGCCACTGGAAGAAAAGTTCTACAGACTATTCCGAGTCGTCTTGACTCGTCTCTTGCTTGGGAACCGATTAGAGATTCTGCTTTGGTTAAGCTTAAGACTCGTTATGGTCATTACCTTCGTGGTAACGGTGGTTTACCTCCGTGGAGAAACTCCGTTACTCATGATATTCCTCATAGATCGGCTACTCAAGAATGGATCCTTTGGCATGTTGATGTCGTTGAGATCCTCACCGCCGCAAACTCCGATCACCAGCAACCTCCGTCGCCGCTTCATCATTCCGATTCTCTCGATTTCACTCCTGGATCTCCTTCTAGATCTGAAAACCGTTTCTTCAGACAGGAGGTGAGTTTGTCTTTCGATTACAAAAAATGGTGTCACCGGAGATAAATCAGCCTTTTTATAAAAAAAACCACACATTTTGACGATTCGTTGACTTATGCTTTTTTGTGTGTGACAGTCAACGGATTCGGTGGCGGTTGGATCGCCACCGAAATCGGAAGGGAGAGTGATATACTACCATGTGGCTGACGATGATGGTGAAGTCGAAGATGATTCTGTTGAGGTAAACTCGTTTACTTTTAAAGGTAATGGTGTTGAGGAGCTGACTAAGAGACTGAAAGAAGAGAGCAATGTGGAAGATGTTATCGTTTGTACTCGAAGTCCTTTGAATGGGAAGCTTTTCCCATTGCGTCTTCAACTCCCACCTAACAATGCCGACATGACTGTTGTCTTAGTGCCAAAATCATCAAAATGTGAGTTTCTGTTTGCCCTAATTTCAAGTCAAAATCATTGCTTTGTCACTGACATTTGAAGTTGTTCTCTGTTTTGTTTGATGTAACAGTAGCAGAAGAGTTCATCAAGTGAGATCTCTATCTATTTCTCTATATGTATCATAGTTTGAAGCTGAGCTGTGAAGTGAAGGCTATGGCTGCAAATGATTTGTTGTTAGTTGAGCTAAGAATTGATGATACTGCTTGATTACCAAATTTCTGATTTATACAAAATTGGTTGCAGCAATCAATGATTCTCGCTGCCTATACCGTTTCTTTTCTTTTTCTCGTTTATATATCCTGAGCGCCATTGTCCAACTCTAATGCTTACTGGTGACTAGTTTTTGCTACCAATAGTCTGAACAAGAGCAGGATCCGTCCTTGAAATGATGGAAACGAACACGATCTCTAACAATGATCTCAGTGTTAAAAACTTTTGAGATCAGTTTTGTAACCTCGTGGCAATCGCTACATACACGTAGGTTCTTGAATATACGGATTGGAGTCTGCGGTGGTAAGCTTATTAGACCAAAAGCAATGGCAAGTCTTTCACTGTGTAGCCTGAGGGAATACTCTTTGCTACCATCATTGTTTGCATCCACTAAAGGTGCTTGAGAGCGATCCGGTAAATAACCAATCGATCTCAGCCTATCGTCCATCACTTTCAACTGTTGGTATATCTGTTTTGTCTGAGGGTGCGACGTATCTCCTGCGAAAAACTCGTGGGAGATTCCATTTATCTCAATGGAACTGCATCCAGGCTCTTTTCTAACTCCATGTTCAGTCATAAGTTTTCTGACGATTCCAACATCATTCCACCGGCTAGCTGATGCATAAACTCTAGACAACAGAACATAAGCGCCACTACCGCTACCGCTGGAGCTTTGGTTATCGTCCCTTGTTTCAATGATATGACTAGCTATTTCTTCACTTAGTTCTACACTAGCACCCTTTTTGCAACAAGCATCAAGAAGACTTCTCCAGATCACTGCATCTGGTTTCATTGGCATGCTCATCACCATGTCAATAGCTTCAGTAATATAGCCTGCACGAGCAACAAGGTCAATGATGCAACCGTAATGCTCCAGTGCAGGTTCAATGCCATAATCTTTGACCATCATGTCAAAATACTGGCGCCCTTTGTTTACCATGCCTCGGTGGTTGCAAGCAATGAGGAGGGCAACAAACGTGACTGAGTTTGGTTTAACATTCTCGCCTTTTTTCACCATACAATCGAAGCAATCGATAGCTTCCTCAGCTCTTCCGTGTGTAGCAAACCCAAGAATCATCGAATTCCATGAAGCCAAGTCGCGTTTTTGCATCCCCTGGAACACTTGCTCAGCCATTCTCAAGGACCCGCATTTGCAATACATTTCGATCAATGAGTTCTTGATCAGAACATCCATAGCAACATCAACATTGCATTTTCGCAACAAAAACGCATGCACCCAAGTACCTAATGACAAAGATCCAAGACCAGCACACGCACTCAAAACACTCTGCATCGTATAACCATCTGGCTCAAACGATCTCTGCATCTGTCTAAACAATTGTAACGCAGAATCATGCTCCCCAACCCGAACCAAAGCATCAACCATCGAATTCCAAGAAACAAGACTTCTTTCAGGTATTTCATCAAACACTTTCTGAGCTAAATCCAAACATCCACAAGATCCATATAAATGAATCAAACCATTGTTCACATAGACATCTTCACTAAACCCATGTTTCACAATCTGACAATGAATCTGTTGCCCTTCCGATAATCCAAATATATAGGCGCAAGCTTTCAGAACAAACGGAAACGTGTGCTTATCCGGCGAACATCTTCCTCTCTCTAACATTTTCCGGTAAAGCAGAAAAGCTTCTTCTTTTCTTGAAACTTCATGAGCACATGCTCTGATGAGAGTGTTCCACATGAAGGAGGTTTGATTTTTGACTGAATCGAAGACTTGGAATGCATAATTGACATCCGAGAAGGAAGAAGATAGCTGGAGGATTCTGCCGTAGATAAAGAGAGTGGCGGGTTCGTCAGGGAGTGTAGTACGGAGGGTGAAGGCGTGGAGTTGTTTGAGCTGAGACATGTCTGAACATGATTCAGATAAGGAAAGAATACGTCGGTGATGGGTGCCGGCGGCGGAGGGTGAGGGAGCATTTGCCGATAGGATATTGTGAGGAGATAATGGGTGGAGAAGAAGACTGATAGACATTGTGATGATAAGTTCGTTGTTCCAAGTGAAACGATATTTTTGTTTTTCAACAATTTACGAAGTTATATATTTTCTTCAACCTTAGTAATTTTCTTATCTACATTTACATTGGAAAACCATAAAAATGTATTTATTTATTTTAAAATAAGTCTACCTCCCAACCCCCAAAAAAAAATCTTTGAGATATAAATTTTACAATTTAATTTTTAAATATATAATTCCTAAAGATATATAAATAAAATTATCATATTCATTTTGGCAAAAAATGTTTTAATGAGAGTCAACAATATACAGTTATAGTGGTAGCAAAGACAAATTATAACTAAAGCATTGTATGATTTCAATTAGATTTTTTATATATAAATCTCGAATAATTTATTATTATTAATATCTATGTTTTTTTTTTAATTAAAAAAATTTCTTATCAACAATATGCATTATTTAGGTTTTCGAATTCATATTCTAGTCTTTTTAGAATTGTTTTATTTAAAATTTCCTTTTATATTTTTAAGTTTAAAAAACATTTTCCTTTCATATGATGATGTGGTGAATATATGGCAAGATGATAGGAAATAACTCATCACAGAGTTTAAGATTCGTGATGGTGCAATATGACCGAAATACAACAGGCAAAGACTTTAATTTACTTTTTCTTTTTATCTTAATTAGTAATCTTTGATAGTGTTTGTCATATCATTCTCATAGGATCTTCTAAACCATGAAATAAGAATCTGATTTTCTAACCCATGAAATAAGAATATAGGTCTCTGAAGATCGGGGAGATGTGTAGCTCCTAAATACGAACAAACCGTAGATCTGCAGGCAGACAATCTTTTTGACGAGTTACGTTGAGCCACAAGGTTACAAAGCTTTTTTCAACTAGTTCATGTATGATATTGATTCGAATCTCCTAATACTTTTGTTGTGAGAATTTTTGTTGTAAAAATTTTCGCTTTAGAAACTTTGATAACCAGAAATGAATAGATTTGAGAATTCACTGTTTAAAATCAACCCAAACAATAAACTAGCCATGTTCGATTTGAAAATCAATGGGGATTGATTACTACAATGTACTCACAGTCAATCCAAGTGCAACCGAAGAAGATCTAAAGAGTTTCCATCGCATGGAGGTTGAGAATGACTGGGATATCTCCTTTTGGTTTGATGCGTGGACTCATCTTGGTCGCTTTCATGATCTTCTTGGAGACAGGGGCTGCATCGACATGGAGATTTCTCTTTCGTCTACCTTGGCCGAGGTCTTTGCTACTCATCGAGCAAGACGTAGGCGGGGTTGTTCTCTTGAACACGATTGAAGAGGAAATAGAGAAACGGCGACGCCTTAGGTAGTTTGGAGCCGGATCGACCTACTTGGAGTCACGCCCCAGAGGTGTTCAAAACCGTCTTTTCCTCAAAGAATACCTGGAATCAATTGCGGACAGCTCATGAGATCACCGTCTGGTATAAAGGTGTGTGGTTCTCTCAAGCTACTCCAAAATACTCTTTCATGGTTTGGCTTGCAGTTCTTAATAGACTATCGACGGGAGATAGGATGTTAGGTTGGGCCCATGGGGCTAATTCTGGTTGTGTCCTTTGCCACGGGGCATTGGAAACACGAGACCATCTGTTTTTCGAATGCAGGTTTTCTTCCCTCATTTGGACTGACCTCATCTCTGCTCACCTTCAGTCAAAGTATGTTGATCGGTTCTCAGAGATTATTACTATGCTTTTTGCCTCGGTGTTTGCTAGTAATTGCAGGTTTATTCTAAGATACGCTTTTCAAGCAACGGTCTACACCTTGTGGCAAGAGCGTAATCGGCGGAGACATACGGCTATTATCAAAGATATTGATCGTATAATTCGCAATCGTCTTTCCACGGTTGAAAGAAAGGGTCGGTTTAGCGACATTTTGCAGGATTGGTTCAGAGGACGAGTTCCATAATCCCGGTCCTTTGGATCCCCAGTTTTTGTTTTGTCTCTACTTGTGTATTTTGCTTTCTATTTTCTACTCTATCAATAATGGCGTGTATTTTTCTCAATTTCCAGTTTTGTCCCAACTAGGATTGAGTTTTAACGAGACCGCCATTATTGATTCCTTTAAATTTTTTTTTTTATTTTCTCATATTCATAAAACACGGTAACACTTGTTGTAAAAAAAAAAATTTCTTTAAATATAATTTTACATATTATTCAAAAAATAATAAAAATATATAAAAAAATCATAAAGAAGACTATTAATGAAATGGCATCCTGATAAAAACCCTACGCGTAAAAAAGAAGCTGAAGCTAAGTTCAAACAGATCTCTGAAGCTTACGACGTTTTAAGTGATCCTCATAAACGTCAGATCTATCAATACGGTGAAGACGGACGTATATCTTCCGATGTACCTGAAACGGCGGCTCAGGAACGGAATTACAACAACAACAATAAAAACGACGCTGGATTTAGATATTATCCACGTGACGCTGAAGATATTTTCGCTGAGTTTTTTGGCTCATCTGGAGACGTCTTTGGCGGTGGTGGTGGTGGCGGCGGCGGCGGAGGGAGAAGGAATAGTGATAATGGAGGAAGTAGGCTTAGAAGTGCGGATGCGGGAAGTCAGAATAATAGGAAAACTCCGGTGAATAGGAAAGCTCCGGCGATTGAAAATAAATTGGCTTGTACTCTTGAGGAATTGTATAAAGGTGGGAGGAGGAAGATGAGAATTACCCGCGTTGTTCCTGATGGTTTTGGGTTAGTTTTCTCCATAGCCATTTTTACAAATTAGTTTCTTTGTTAAATTCATAGTTATTTGATTTGGTAAATTTTTTTTGGAATTGTGTTTAAACGTTGAATTAAGGATTATATTAGGATTTAAGATGAAACATTTATACAAATTCTTTGTTGCTCTATTTTGTGATTGATATTGAGGATTATATTAGGATTTAAGATGAAACATTTATACAAATTATTGTATTTTTGATGATCTTACTTAGTTTGGTTTCTTGATTGTGTTAATGTCTAATTCTTGAATTATTTTGCGGTTTGGTGTGTGATCCAGTGAATGATCTTCTGTATAAGTTTCTTGTTGCTCTGTTTTGTGACTGATCTTGAGGATAAAATTGGGATTTGACAATTTTGTTTTGTTCAATTTGCATTTTTTTCTTTAAAATTTTTTTTGCATTTCTTATATGTGATGTTGATATTTTTGATGATCTTACTTAGTTTCTCGTTGCTAGAATTGATTTTGCCTAAGCTTAGTTTGGTTTCTTGATTATGCTAATCTATAATCATGTACTTGATTTTCAGAAAGCCAAAGCCAGTGGAAGAGATATTGAAGATAGATATAACACCAGGATGGAAGAAAGGAACAAAGATAGCATTCCTAGAAAAAGGAAATCAAGAACCCGGCGTCACTCCCGCGGATCTTATCTTTGTTATCGATGAGAAACCGCATTCGATTTACAAAAGAGATGGAAATGATTTGACTGTAGACAAGAAAGTTTCACTTTTGGAGGCTTTAACAGGAATCACTCTTAGTCTAACAACACTAGATGGGAGGAATCTGACTATACCGGTTTTGGATATCATTAAACCGGGTCAGGAGATTGTGATTCCTAATGAAGGAATGCCTATTTCTAAAGAGGTTTCCAAGAGAGGAGATCTTAGAATCAACTTTGAGATCTGTTTCCCCTCGAGGTTAACATCAGAACAGAAGACAGATCTTAAGAGAGTTCTTGGTGGAAGCCGAATTGACAACTAGTTTTTTCAAGTAAGTTCTTGAATTCAAAAGTAAATTCAGTGTACATATACAGAATTGTTCCTTTTTTTGGGTTTTGATCTCATCTCTTGATGGTAAAAATGTAAACAGAATTTCATATTTTGGTTGGTGAAGCTCTCCTTGATGTTTATCTAATTTGGATTCACTTTTGACTTTTTAACAAGCCATTCGAATATGTTCTATAACCATTTGTTTTTCCATGTACTATATGTCACATATGTACTTCGAAATGGGACTCTTTTGATCGTATAGTTTTCTTATCTTGGTGTGATTATAATTCATACTAATGTTATTTCAACTTAAGAGACCATTTTTTTTTTTGCTAAGAAGATTTTGTTAACTGTTTTCGTGTTGAAAAACAGACTAACTAAATCCTAATTGTTGTCTCAACAGTGTCCAATCATTTTTTGAAATTTTTTATTCATAATCTTTGAGAAAACAACAAACCAAAAACCCCAGTTCAAACAATTTATAATCTTTTTTTTTAATGGAAACAAAAAAAACCAAACAATTTTAAACCCTATGTTTTTCAATCTTGTTCACGAGCTCATCAGGTTTGGCTCCAACAACCCTATCAATCTCTTCTCCTCTCTTCATAAAAACAAAAGCTGGAAGCGTATTAGCTCTATATGTCCCAGCCACATCCTGCAAAGCACATACCAAATAGCTTAGTCTTGAGACTTATAATTCATGGTTTCGGCCGGTTACAATAAAACCGTAAAATGATTATTTTTCAAGTAAAAGATAAGAGAGTAGTTACCATTAGTCTATCCACGTCAACCCTAGCAAACACAACTTCTGAGTACTTGGAAGCAATCTCCATAATTCTAGATTCCATTGCTTTACAAGGTCCACACCATGCAGCCGTGAAATCAATCACTAGCTTCAAAACCGCAACAATGTACAAAATAAACTCAATAACATGTACAATAGATTAGGTAATCCAAACGAACAACTGTGTAAGATTCACTACGAACAACTTGGATGAGAAAATTAGTTTGTCTAAAATAAATTAGTTTGTTTACCAATTTATTTGATCCTTTCATGGAATCAAAGAGAGATCTCCACTGTCTTCTTGACTCGATTTCCACAACCAAGCTGTTCTTGGTTTCCATTGATGAATGAACATCATGCACCGATGAAACATTGGCACCCATTATCTTCCGAATGTGTATGTATAGAGAAACGTTTACCAAAAGAGTATGTATAGAGAAATGATTTCCTCTTTGTTGCTTGTAACTAATATGAAGAAAAGAAAGAGATGGAGGAGCTTTAAATAGATTTTAGTCGGATAAGTTTCTTGCAATGGAATATGATTCAATTTACAATCCGTCTTTTAGCCGTTGGTTTTGTTTATTCAAGAATATGATTTTATCCCAGTTTTGTCTCTTTTACCCGTTAGTTGTTCAATATTCTCCTCCACTATATAAAAGTAAAGTTTTATATGGTCGCAGCAAATGAGATGAACTAATCCGTTTGCAAGTTTTATATTTTGGATGCACAATTAATCGTTGCACACAAAAATTTCTGTAACGGATTCTTTTAATCCGCACTACTATGAATCAAAATTTATGAACAGTGGATAAAAACAATATTTTCTGTTCCATTCAATGCAACCATTCAAAACCTAAATTATTTAAACCCCCAAAGAAATTACATACAGCCTAATTAGAATAAACTTTACATACACCTCGATTTGGTAATGAGCTATTTGTTCTTTTTGCAGGCGATGTTATCTTTTATTATTCTTGTTATCTTCATATTTACGGGTTACAGATGCCTATAGTAAAGGCTTAAAGCCTTGACTTATATTTACATTAAAAACTTATGGAAATTGTAATTTTGTTTGGTACGAAAGAATATTGGTTTTTGATAAGGAACTGTCATCAAACTCTTCCTCAAGCTTCTTCTAATTCCATTTTTGTACTTGAGAAATAACAAAATAGGAATGATAATCGAAAATGATATGAAATTAGTCATTTATTCGATACTGGGGGAACAACTGGACAAGACAAGTACGTACTCGTCTTTAACTTTTTTTCCCATAAACTTTCACAACATCCTCTTATACTCAAAATTATTCTAATTCTAAGGAACGAGGAATGGTGATTCAAAAATTCAATTCAGTGATGGTCGAGTATCTTAATTTTCAGAACATATTGGAGGGGGTTTCATATCCCGATTCGAAACCATTTTCACATCAAGTTCTAATAGAATTGAAGGAATATATAACAACTTCAGGGAGTAGATTCTTATTAAAAACAAATAAAATGAAAATACACCATTTTACAACGACTGTGATGCAAACGTACATTTTCGTAATTTCCGAAAGCTATTGTTTTAATAGAATCAAGACAAGCAACTAGTATTTTTGAGAATTATCCATAGTTTTTTCCTTTAAATCTGATTTAGAATATAAAAGCATATTTGTCCCATTGGTTAAAAGATTAAAGATTTCTACATCAGATGTTGAGTTCGATTTCCAAATAACGCAGTTTCTTGCAAATCAATGTTCATCAAAATCATATATATTGCACGTAATCGTTCGATCAATTATTTTCTAATAATAATGGTGTAATAGACGACAAAAAATTCTGATTTAGAATATATCAATATATATATCATGTCCCTGTGATATATTGGTACACAAAAATTATTTTTAATAAATATAAGAATATTATTTATATATATATATTAATAAATATAAGAGCTAAAAAACTTTGTTTAAATATATCCATGAATAATCTAAGGAATACATTTTTTTATAAATTTGTCGCAACTTCCATAAAATTTTAAAACATTTAGGAATACTTCTTAAATTTGTAGGAACCCTTCCTAAAAACACCATGTTATTGTATTTTGATTGATTTGTGAAATGTTAGTGCTAATTTTAGGAAATAAAATATAAAAGATGGTGGTTTGAAAATTCTCAAATACTCAGCTTGGTACTTAACGAAATCTTAATACATGGGTAATTCATAAATTAAATTAGTCCTTTGTAAGTTCTTAACCGAAAAAAATTGTTTTGAAAAGTTCGGTTGACAAAAGAAACAAAAGCTAAGCACACTTAGATATTCAAGCATGTCTAAGAAAATCATTTTTAATTCCTATAAATTTATTCCTCTTTGACTTTACCTAAATTTAATCGAAAATATTGCATAAGTTTGGCCGACATTTTTCTTTTCCATTAGAAAAGTCAAATTGGTTTGCCAATCGTAAAGGTCTCATGAATGCTAGCCACATATTTCTTTATTCCCAGATCGATCTGCAAAGTTGATATGTTTCTCCACAATCCGGAAAAATATTCAATGAAATGTCAACCATACAATTTATTATTTTTCTCTCTTTTTATGTGTATGAATTGTGTGACAATTGTTTCGTTAGGCAAGAGAATACAGTTAGTTCAATGCCTCAGTAGTTACTTTTCTGCTACTAAACAAAAAAAGTTCAATATAAAGTAATACAAGAATTTAGTATAACTAGTTGTATTTGTGCAAGCAGAAAGAGGTAAAAACATATATTTTGCTTGGAATAACCGACAATTTATAAATGAAACCAATTCCAAACAGAGAATTGATGCCACACATATTTTGATTTTTTTGCCAAAAATGCAAACTGTAAATATTGAGTAATTATCTTCTTCCACTTCGATTACATGATAAACTTTACTAACTGGATCTTCCGTGATTCTTCTTTATGCAATGTAAAACTGGAGCAGAAGAGACGAGAGACTTAAATACAAGTGTAAGTGTTTTTTCCTTGAAATTTACAAGACTTAATCACAGACTTTCTTAATTACATTAACATTTTATAATAAAAAAAAGTTTAGCAGGCACGAGGAGCCCATGCAAGGAAGAATCTGTATGTTGAACTTAATTAGGACATATAGGTAAGCCGATGAACCTAGAAAAAACTGAGGAACATATTCAGATTCCTCTAACACTGAGGTACATACATATTCAGATTCCCTTGAAACTTCTAGCATTTTAAAAATTTGGATTAGTGATTTGCCGAAATGCGCAGTTAAATTCCGCACAATGAAATTGTAACGACCCGATTTCGAAATCGACTCACGAGATTCAACTCGAGCCCAAATCATAATTTAATGAAGAGACATATAAAAAGTATTTTAGGATTTTTGTCTCTAATTTTTGTATTTCCCTGATCAGAAGAGATGGATAGAGATCCAGAGAAAAATAGAGAAAGAGAGAAAGAAGAATGCAAATTCGACTAGTTCTGTGAGAAAGAAAAAACGGAGAATCAAGAAGATTCATTTTCGTCCAATAATTTCTGGAGAGATGACCGACATCAAGAGGTAGTGACAACTGCAAGGGAAGCCAAAATAGGAGATATGTTTAAAAAGTTATGGACGTTCTTTCGAGGTGAATCTCTCAGATCGGATTTGCCACGGCCTAAATTCAAGAGCAATTTTCCAACTAACCGTAAAGAGTTAGTAGACGATCTATATATTACTTGAAAGTCTTCAACGTCAGTTTTCCATAGTCGCTTATGGTGGGATTGTGATTCTAATAGTTAGTTATTATTTTATTTGTGTTTCGGATGCATATTTTATTGTTTGGTTTAGCAAACGAGGTTGGATTGAGCTGAAACTCTGCAGAAGCATTCATGAGGCATTTATCTATGTCTCAGTTGATGGAGAACCAAGCTTGAAATCCTTTTTCAAACTGTATCATTTCCGACAAGTTAAGGCTAAGGTGAGGACTAACCGCGCAAACCTCCCCCTCTGTTACTTTGGCTTAACCTTGTTCATTGATAGTTTAGAACCGGAACATGTATTTTCTCTATGATCTAGTGTTTCTATGATCGAGCATGTTTTTTTTTTTGGTGAAATCGTCCATATGTGATTTAAATGATTTCATGTATTGATTTACTCACATGATTTGGTGTTAGTGATGTGATATATATATATATATATGTATATGAAAAGACTTGGGTGTGGGGATACACAGTTGGACTGTTCTATCACCCAGAGTCGTGTGTGCGGAAGGTGCGGTGGCAACGGGATGTTGAGCAGTAGCATGAGATTCGTAAGCATCTTTTGGATTGTATGATTGGACATTATCCCATACGTGAAGTCTATACAGAAGATGTGGGCAATCGCTTAATTTGCATAGGTTTTGTGTTTGTATTTCTTGGGTGTTTTAGGTACCGTAGGTGCTGCAGGTTTTAGGTTTACATTCTCGTGATTGTAGTGTTAAGCTGGATTTGCAGATTTGTGTGTTGCTCCTAGCATCCCACACCTTGCTGAGTAATCCCCTAATTACTCACCTCTCTCCTTCTCTTGCAAGTTACTTAAATTTTTTTTTATTTCAATACTAATTGGCGGATTTGCAATTAAAGAAAGTTTTGGCGAAATTGGAAAGTCAACACTTTGACCAGACATGTGTGAAGAAACGGATATCACAGAAATAAACATGATTTCATTACTAAAGTTTAATGTTGCTGCTTAAATGCACCGCAAAATTAGGCTTGGTCATTAGCACTGGGAAGCGGGTAAGCCCGCGACAGATATAAAGTAGTAGACTCGCGACCATCTCGCCAAGGCCCACGAAATCCACGAGTAGACCGCAAACCAAAAAAAGTATCAAAAACCCGCAAACCCGCAAAACAAAAACGAGAATCCACAAATTCGCAAAACCGCAAACACTTTTTTGATTGGACCACAACCAATTTATATTGGCCCGAAGTTATGGATTAGGTCCAGTTTTGCATATTGGCCCCGAAAGATAAAAATGTGAGCCCCGCTAATCCGCAATAATGTGAGCCTCGCCCCGCCATACCCGCAAAAATATGGTTTTCATTTATCATACCCGAATCCACCCCCAAGAGATTAAAACCCACAGATCCACAGATTTTTAACCACATACCCAGCCCTAATGATCATGGATCAAGATCATCCACCAAGATTAAACATGTCTCCTTAGAAACCAAAAATACAGTGAGGTACTGGCATATAGAACATGTATCATGCTCAAGTAAAATCATTTTCTATATTACTTTTCCTTTTATCTGTTATAAAACAGATACAAGCATTAGGACATATTCCCGCTGCAACTCGTTACTCGTTACCCACGAAAATAAATCTCAACATCATAAAACTTTCTCAAAATCTCTAAAAGTAGATTCTCATTCATTTATTTTCAGTTGTATGGGCTTTCAATTTTGTAAGCCCAACAACTCTCACAATATAGTCCTTACCTGCGAAATACACTTAAAGTAGAATTCCATCTACAAAGTTACTTACTGACACAACTACATCTCGTAACAGAATACAACTGCACAGACACAGACAGTCACAAATACTATGTTTCGATATTTGATCTTCCACACCTCTCAGTTCTATGGTACATGTGTTAATCGTCCAAGCTGGGCCAAAGCCCATGCTTCAGTAGAGCCCCATTCAGTAACGTCAACGATGTTCATCCCTGTCTCACAAATATATATATTTTTGGGTTGCAGTCATAAGTTATGACTCACAAATATAACTTTTTGGGTTGCAGTCATAAGCTATGACGTATCCAACATTTAATTGTCAAGCTTGGGAAAAAGGGGGTGTGGTGTCTGTAGATTGAACATTCGCTTTCTCGTGTGATTCTAAAACGTTTTGAAAAAAAAACAAAAGTACAACTTATGAGGTATGTATATCGATTTTGTGCGCATGTTATAAACACTATACATACATGCATAATCATTCATGTATCTCTATAGTCTCACTGTTTACGTGTATGCTTACGTATGCAATACGTACATTACACATTCATGTAATTTTCCTATGTAGACGTATATTTACCATATATCAAGCAAAAAGGAAAAGAAAAAGATTCTCAATTACCCAAAAGTTTAATATTCTCAAGATCATCTAACTTTACTCATGGTTTGGGCGGCAGGAATATAAAAGCAACAAAATTGCATTTCTCTTTTCTTTTCTCTCATTAACAATCATAGTAACAAAATTGCATTTCTAACTTTACTCATGGTTTCTACATTCTTATAGTAACAAAATTCTATATATTATTGTGAAATAGCAAAATAATCTACATGTATAATGAGAACTAACTTGTGAAATAGAAAAAAGTAACACAATTAAGAAAGTAGCACATTGTGTAAAACAATTAGGAAGACGAGCATTTGTTTGTGTAAAATAAGATAAATATCCTTAGACATCACTTTTGACATCTCACACATTTAAAAACCTTGATTTGAAATAAAGACTTCTGATTCGAATAGTAACAAAAATCTATATATTATTATGACTCTCTTTTTTTTTGGTGCAAATATATTATTATGACTATATAGACAGTTCCATATTTTTTCAACTCCTACTCAGCATTGCCTCCATTCGAAACCAAAATTCTATCATATATATACATTTAAACACATGGAATGACAATTCTTAAGAAAACACAATAGAAAAAGTATTAATACTATTTGTTGACATATTTTCATATTCTATACTTTCCACTGGAATATCATGATAAAAATAGGAAAATGAATTCTGCACTGAAAAAAAGAAAGTTATATTTTTATGACTATAGTACCCTTATTTTTGCATTTTTGCATTTTTGCGTTGTTTGGTTTGTAGGTTGTAACACATATGCCAGTTAATATATATAAATCGCATTATCTCCAACTGTTATCTATACCGCGCTAACATGTGTCAATTTTGTGTAGTTAAGATACTGATTGTCATCTAAATACTTTAGCAGCACATCACTAATTCACTTCCTTACTAATATATTTACTTATCATTTTACAAATGTTGTCCGTCTAATTATTTTTGTTAATATATTAGTTATCGAAATATATAATGAAAAAATAACTATTTAAATATATTGCTAAAATATAGAAATGCTAATATATTTGATACCGAGAGAAACATAGCAAAAATAAGTATTTTAGCATGTTAAAAATATATATAACTCGTTATGAATATAGTTATCCATATTAATATGATATAATATATAATTTACCATGTCAAATAGATAAATCACCATTACGTATGGTATCACAATTGTTGTTTTATATGATTTATTATTATAATATATATTGTGTTGTATAACATGTTAAATAAAACGTTAGATGTGTATTTGCTTGATATACGAGGTTTAATAAATATTTTAATATGTAATCATCATATGTAATGTTTTAGAGAATTATAACACATGTTAACATGTAACTGATTTGATCTTAATAACACGTTATTATAAGTTATACAGTGTTAACTAAATAACAATATGTCAATTACTTTCATTATAATGATATACTAAAACAATTTAAATCAATATTCATGTTTTGCATAATATGAGAATTTATTCAAAATATTATAAAATAACTTACCGTATTGTGATAATATTATCAATATACAATAAAACATATCATGTTAACCAAATAATTAACCGTGTAAAATTAAAGATGATTTCCTTTAAATATTTGATTTATAAAAAAATAATTAATCGTTAAAATTGTGATAAAGATATTTTATCAAAAGAATATATCTGAAGAAAGAGAACTGACTAATGAAAAGTCAACACCACCTTTTTTATTTTTTAATCATCTGTGTATTTTAAACTACATAACACTAAACTATTTTCTATTAATGGCTTAGAATTATAATGATTTTAAATATTAAAGATCTCTTCTGTTCAATCCAAAATCGCCAAGTTTCTGAATTATAGAAAATTGAAGCAAATTTTTATAGATTGAAAGTCTTTGGACAAAACATCTAATACAAATACATTGGAGGGTTACTGTATTGATATTGTAAAAACGTTATAGGTAGGTTTCACAATTTGCTAGATGTAACCGGTAGACACTTGACGAGACAATGTGACGACGTACTCATATCTGCCGATTAAATTATTTTATAGGATGAGGCACGTCCAACTGCCGATTCGCTACTTCAGAGAGCTTGAATTACTAGTCTATTCATCTTGTACATTATATTGTAACATTCTTATTAATTATATTAACTTTTTACTTATTAGATAAAAATTAAAAATTAAAAAGAATAAAAAATAAAAGTAATAGTTAATTATATTTTCTAGTTTTGCGATTTTCAGAGAATTTTACTTTGCCTTTCAAATACAATAATTTTACATGTTCATATAATTTTTTCACACTAATAATTTTTCGTTTTTAGAAGCATTTAGCTGGTAGCTAGTTATCCAACAGTGTGTTGTTTAATAAAATAACATAATTATAGGAAATGGGAGAAACATTTTGGAAAAAAACGTGAAAATAAATAAATTCTCTATATATATTAAAAGATGAACATTTATGCTGATGTGGCAAATTCACAATTTTCCAGTATTTTTGATTAATTAATTCAGCTATTTTCTTAAAGTTATTCTATGAGCTAAACACTCAAATCATTAGTAACTTCCTTACTTAGATTAGTTTTATTCAATATGTCAAGCACAAACAATTCCATCCATTTATATTTAATTATATTACATTTACATCAGTTAACATTTAACTACATTATATTAAAACAAAATACTCTTTTCGCATATATAATAATTAAATAAACATATTGTTAATTTCCCAACAATCCAAATTTATGAATCTTTAAATATGTAAAATAAAATCAAACACAACAACTATTAATCTTCAAACTTACTGAAAATTCATATATTGAAAATTTATAATATATTAATCAAAATAAATATATTCTAATATAAATAAAATTTAATAACATAAAATTTGCATGTGCGTGGTAGAGCTCTTACCTAGTAATTCCTTATTATGGTTTTATCATTAACCAAATAAATAAGTGTTTAGATGCATTTAGCTCATTGATCCTCTAATACAAGAGAAAGAAAAAAACAGCCAAAACTAGCCTGCCTAACGACTGAAAGTGAAGATGACTCACTGAAGATAAAATTGGCGAAAAAAAAGATGGGATTAAGTTAAATTTTCCTTATGCGAGAAAGAATAAAGTGACATAAATCATAAAGTGAGGAACAATTGCTGGCCGTTAAGAAAAAAGGAGGAACATTTGATGGATTAGGCCTATTGATTGACATTAACAAGACTAAATGAATGTGATTAAATTGTTGTGACAACGATTTCGAACTATATGGAAGTCAAAGTGTTCATTACTACTTTGGATTTCAACAGTATTCATATTATCGGCCTTACTACAACCAATACACCAATCACACATTAAGTTTAGTGACGTAGTATATTTAACAAAACTAAATGAAAAAAGATTAAAAAAAAGAAACATTTAATTTGAAAAAAATAAAGTTATCAACGCCAACTCTTTGAAAACGGTATTAGTGCTAATACCCCTTTAGAATCTTCGTCTTTTTTATGACTTTATTTTGTATGGCATTCATTTTTTTTAACACTAAAAAATTCTTGATGAAAATTCGTAATCTCCCAAGTTAAAAACCACATATAATATTAATTTTATTCTCACATAGTTGTATTATCACATTTAGCAAAACAACATGGTGGAAATAGAGTATGGACTTCAGATCATTTATTTTTCAACGCTCATGAATCACATATTTATTTTGATAGTTTATTAAAAAAATCATACCAGAATTCAAGACTAGTTTATGTTATAAAAATTTCATAGAAGTTTTTGACTTGCACTGTTCACAGTGGCCAAGGAAAAAATCACAGAATTTGACGACCAGTTTCGAACAGCAAAAACAAAATTCACAACAACGGGAAAACTGACACTAGAACAGTTTGATGATAAGGTGAAATAGATCTTAATTTGTATCAAAGAAGATTAACAATTACTACAAACCACATTAAATGGTTTAAATCACGTGCTTCACCTTTATTTGTGTCGGAGAACAAAGTATTTGGTCTTCCTTTTGGGCAGAAAGTGTGCTACATAATTACGTAATCCTAGAGATCAATAGTAATGTTTTTCCTAGTCCTGAGCTAGCGTTTTTTGGGTTAATCGGGTAGGTTTATTCGGTTAGGAGAGAATTTAGTTTGTAGAAAATCTCATCGAAATTGAACTGAATTGAATACTTAATCCGTTTGCTTGGTAGTCAGGTTTTTCAGTTCATTTTTTTTATCTTATTTTGCTTCCAAAAACAACCAAAATCTTGCAAATTTTGGTTAATATAAACCGAAATTCACCTACTCAAACATAAAATAAAGGACAACAAGTTCAAATAGTTGATAATTCTATTGTCTAACATCTAACAACCATTATAGACCATTATAGAAGGTGTTATACTAGCATTACAACAACTTTAAGCTAGCATTACATCAAATTTAAACAAACATTGCATCAAGTTTAAGCATGACAAAAATTTTAGTAGTTAGTAACTCAAACCAAAGTTGTTTGTAGTTACACAAATCATGCTAATCCGCATCAAAAAGTGGTCAAAAAGCACCTTCAAAGTCAGTAATTTCTACTACCTGTGAAGAATGAAACAAAAACACAATGCAAAGCACATACCTATCAAATCAAATAAGAACAGAGAGTTAAGTATTTACAGCAATATAAATCTTAACAATGCAAAACACAAGTAAACAGAAACATATACCTAACAAAGTACATAAAAAAAAACAGAGCTGATTCGGAGAATCATAGAGGAGTTGTCATTGAAATTCCGAGAATTTACACAAGAAAACATAGTCAAAGTACAAAAGAGATTGAAAAACTAAAAACCAGAATAAAAGACTTAGTTCTAAAACACCTCAATGCAAAATACTTAAGCCTAGTGAAGGATGACCGCACATACTTCACTACATTTCTAATGTTCTTAGTACAGTCTTCATCCTTCTGCAAAAAATGTTGCCAAACATCTATTCTTTTAGCATACTTCTTTCGTGGTTTTTGGTGGCTTAGCAGAAGCAGAGACTGGCGTTTTACATTTCTTCCCAGTTTGAACTTGTTGAGGTTGAAGTGGAGGCTCCATCTCGTTGTACTCTTCAGACATCTGAAAACATAAACAATTTGGATTAACAAGAGTAAAATACACAGAACAATCGATATCTAAGTGAAATCAAGTAGAAACATAAACATAAACAATCAATACACATACCAAAAAACTTGGATTAGAAAGGTTACAAACATAAACAGAGTTGAAGCGACAAATAAAAGCGATTAATGGCTCCCAATCGATACACATACAGAGCATAGGACCATCAACAGAGCAACTGAGTTACAATGCACAAAGTACAAACCTAACTTAACTCTAAATTAAAACTCTAATCTGAAGCTAACAAACAATAGATAATCGATTTAAACCCTAACCCTAAATTAAAACCCTAATCTGAAGTTAAAACCTTAATCCTAAATTTCTTCAAATCGATTATCGATTATCGAGACGGAGGCAGAGGTTAGAGAGTAAAGAATTAAACGAAGTATCGATTAAGGAGAAAGAATAAGAGCTTACCCCTAAAATATTCGATGTTACGGGTTGAATGTCTGAGGAAGGCTTCGTCTTTGAGTTTTGAGTGAATGAAAAAGATGTAGAAAAAGATAATTGATGAAGGAGAAGAGATATGATGATGATTATTGAGTAGATCGGAGAAGAAGATGAAGTTTGGTGTCGGGTTCGATTTCACCTTTGATTTCACAAGAGGCAAAGCAAAAGAAGAAAACGAGACCTAATTAGGTCTAAATGACTAATTAGTCTTATATAGGCCGGTTTACGTATAATCGAACAGTACCGATTACCGAACCGAGTAGAACCGAAATCCGAATTCTCATTTAATTGCGCTGATTGGTTCAACACAACTCAAAATCTCGGCACCATTAATCTCGGATCGGTTTTTTTTGGGTTAAACGGTTAGCTCATGACTAGTTTTTTTCATTCCACTAAAACTTTAGTTTTTTCCCACTTACAAATTTGAGTTTTGGCCCCCTACATGTCACACCTTGAAAATACTATTTTTCTAATTCGGGTTGATAAAAAAAATCCTGGAATTCTTTATATAGAAATTGTCAATTTTAGACCAAAAGAGGAATTTTTATGATTATAAATATTTCATTTAATTTTGTCAAAGAAATGCATTTCTTATAGAATAGGTAAAGATTTGACTCGCCTTGACTCTACAATATTTCATCATTATGACTAAAAGTGTCCTTTCAAAAAAATTTACACATATTAAAAATCGTTAAACATTAATGATATGTCCCTTACTAATAAATTTAGAATTTTTCTCTATAATAAACTAAATTAATAGGAATATTTTGTTAAAGTATGCATCATAAATAAAAAAATTGATATTTGTGAAGAACAAAATTTATACTCCATCTTTCCTATAATATTAGATGTTTGAACTTTTTTTTCTTTTTCCATTTTATTAGATATTTTGCAAATTTCATACAAATAAATAAATTTATTTTTATTTTTATTTTTCTGACTATTAATATTGTAAAGATTATTTATCATTGGAAGGATTTTTGAGAGTAAATATTGAATTATGTTTTCAAAAATAGAAAAACAAAATAAAAATTCTTTAATATAATTTCTTTAAAACATGCGCTTTTAGTTAAAATATCTTATAATTTGGTGCTGATGGAATAAGACATTTCTTATTCTAAAATTGAGAGAACTAAACGAATTTTACTTTTATTTTTTCAGTTGATGTATTTAATTAAAAAAGCATTAATTTACATAACATTTATTTCAAAACTATTCTTGTCTCAACACGCTATTATGTTTAAATTCGTATAATGCAACACTAGCACAAACTCGCATATGTTTCGTTTTTTTTCTTTTGATAAAACTCGTATATGTTTCGATTGTCTAAGAAACTGAATTTTCAAATATTATCTAATTTTATAAATTATGAGGAATAACTTCTGCAAATCCATCATTTACATCTACAATGGTATACAAGAATTGTCATATAAATGTGTCATTTCTTCTTTTTTTTTTACTCATATGTGTCATTTCATATTCCGGAATAAGTGGAAATCTTCAGATGGTTTTTTCCCCTAAGAGAGCACTCGTAAAAAAAAGATTAAGTTAGCAACGAGGTCGCATCATTATAATTGCTTTTGAAGAATTTATGTCCAAAATTAAGAACGATTTTTAGCCATTCGAGGGGGATAGAATATCGGCTTTACAGCCCAACATGGATTTGTATCATCCTCCATTTTCAGCAAATATCCAATATGTCAATGTTCAATTTAGTAAAAGCATTAGTTTTAGTGGTACCTACTCTAGGGTTCTATCCACCTGCTTCTAGGGCGGTAATGATTATCTGGATTTATTGAATATGTGGATTTGGATTCGGATTCGTATCCAAAAAATGGATATTCGGACCAAATAAATTTGGATTCGGAGATTAAAATTTTTTAAAACGGATATCCATATCTGTTTATAAAAAACGGATATCTAGATCCAAATATCCGCCTTTTTACATCTATTTTTTTTCTCTGGATCCGGATAATGAAATTAAGATTTTAGCAGATTCGGATTCGCATCCGGATGTCCCCAATAACTCGGATCCATAACAGCCCTATCTGCCTCTGCATCAAAAACAATATTTTATTCTCAGGCTTACTTGTACAAATAATAAATTTCTACTTTTTTTGGGTAACCATCCAAAGTTGGTTTAGAAACGTGCCGATCCTACATCTGGATCGAAACATGCATAACTTCAATAATTCTGACGAATAGGCTCCGAAGAAATCTGAACCGTTGGGAGATCACCAAGTTCAACTGAAACCAATACAATTATGAATTGAGAGCGATCGAAATTGCAAACTGAGCATCGAAATTTTATTATAGAAAGATCATTCATCATAGGTATTTGGTAATATATTAGTTTGGAAATTTATTATTTTATGTAGATATATTATTTCTATTTGTAAATATTTTAGTTTAGAAAGCTAACACTATGTACGTAAGTGGAGGTATATTGTAACTTAGTTTAGAAGGAATGCGTTAGTGCGAAGAAAAGCTTTAAGTAATTTGTTGAGTTTTTAAATAATTTGTGATCATATTTCAGGGGTAAATACTTGTCAGGTATCAAGAAATTTTAGATACCTACCCCACCGGATGCTTTGAGCATCCTCATCCATGAGACCCATGAGTCTCTTAAAAAAAATAATAATAATTTTTTATATAATTTTTTTAATTTTATTAATATTATATTATTAAATAAATAATGAACCAGTAATATTGTGATACGTGGCAGAAAAGCTTATGAGACGATCTCTAAAGTCTTTTCCCACTGAAACTGTTTCAGCTGAAAGTCTCATAACTTTTATTTTTTCTGATTTTTTTATTAGATGAGACTCATCAGAATCTCACCATTGGAGATAATCTTAGGAAACTTTTTTGGGATCAATTACACCAACTACGACTGACTACACATTTCAAGTAATAAAATATAGAGAAAATTTCACAAATATACATATTCACAATTTTATTATCAAACATGATCCCTTTATATTCTAATTTCACACTCCAAGTATCTTTGTTTCACAATAAAAGTTCACACTCCAAATATCTTTGTTTCACAATAAAAATTAGGACTGTGCATAATAACCGTAACTAAAAAAACAAAATCGAACCGAACCATAAATAAATATTTTGGGTCGGTTTTGGTTTTGTTTAAAAATCCGTTTGATTATTATTATAAAATTATTTCGGTTTTGGTTTAAAACTGTTCAGATTTTTTGGTTTAAATTTTTTACTTTTTAATATATATTTAGATAATTCGGTTAGCTAGATTTAAGAAAATTTGAAAAGATATCTTGTTTCTTTAGAAAGATTGCGGGGGCACTCATGTTTTTTGGTCCTTTCACGCCCCAGAAGTTCGCTTCCCGCGACTAGCTTTTACTTCAATGATTGCACAAAAAATAATTTTAAAAAAATGAAAAAAAAGACTCTAGAAAGATACATATCTTATATAAATTTCAAGGTTTTGGGTTTTTGACTGCCTCATTCATTCATATTTTACGAATTTCATCAAATTGTTATTATAAGCCACAACATAAATTATATTGTTAAGTATTTAGAACTTATATGTTAATTTTTATTATTGATTATTTTAATGTGTTGACTAGATATTCATGAACAATGCGAAAAAGGTGAACAATCACGATGATAATAGAAATTTTCTAAGTTTTTGGTTTTAGATTTGCGATTTGGTTTTATTATTTCTATTTTTTTTAATTTTCTAATTCGTCATATTGCTCTTTTATTGTTTTTTTATGTGGCTCTCTAAGATTCTTTTTTTTCTACATATGTAATTTAATTATTTTTTTTTAAATCATGGGACAATCTACAGAAACCGAAACCGAATAAAACCAAACCGAACTACTTACGGTTTTTATATGGTTTTAGTTTTAATAAAACCGTTAAACCATAAACCAGAAAAAATCAAACCGTACCAAATCGTATTTCAGTCGGTTTCTAAATAGTTTCATTTTCTACCAAACCAAAGACCAAAAAACCGAATAAACCAAACCGTAAACTGGAATGTCCACCCATAATAAAAATTGTAAAAGAATTCATTTCGATAATCGATCCATATATGGCTACACATTTCAACTAAAAGTCTTAAGGAAATTTATTTATAGTTACACAAATAAACAACTATGCCATGACTTGTACCAAAAAACATAAAAATACATAGCCAACATCATCTCCGTTAAACCGGTCACGTTTTTGCGTTTCACCGTACCAGTTAATTAGCTTTAAAATTAATTAAAACATTAAAACCCGACACAAAGTTAATTTAAAAATATAAATCCAACTCAAGTGAACTAACCCAGTTTTGATCTAAAAGTACAATCTTATATTATAACTCAAGTGAATTTTGGGTATATATGCAGATGTCCAGGCACATGTATATGCTAGTGGGAGTCTCTCACTAAAAAAGAAAATTTTCCATTAAAATAAAATAAAAACCAGAAAAGGAAAAAGGGAGAGAGTAAATACGTTTCTCGTCTGAAAAACGAGCGCAATTCTTATTTGCTATTTTCACAAAAAAAATTTCCATGCCACTTTTTAATCTCTATGCCACTCATTTTTTTTTCAATACCATTTTACCCTTAATGAGATGTTCAAAAATGACATCCTATTTTCTCATATCACACAATTGAGCTGGAGCTGCCACTTTCTCTCACACGAGTGATTCCTCTCTCTTCTCTCCTCTTCCCTCGAGCTCACGTGTCATCCCCTCTTCTCTGACATTGTCGCGCCTCCTCTCTCCTCTTCCCTCGAGCTCACGTGTCACCTCTTCTTCATCAATCTGACATCATCGCTGGCTCACGATTCTCTCGTAACTTGTCGCTGGCTCACGATTCTCTCGTAACTCGTTGCAAGCCTGCATTTCATGGTTTTCATCTCCTCCATCAACTTCCAGAGAATGAGTTAGATTAGGATTCATAGATTTAGGGATTTAGGTTTTTTCTGAGATTTAGGGATTTGGGAGTTGGAGATTTTGTAAAATTAGGATCTGGATATGGACATATGCTTAGTAATTGAGGTGTTTAAATTGGTAATGTATGAAATATATGTGTTGAATCGTAACTAAAATCACGAATTAAGATGAAATAAGAATGAAATAGAACAAATGGTACAAATGGTATAATTAAGAGATAATATGATTTATAGAACAAATGGTACAACTAAGAGATAATATATAAATAGAACAAATGGTACAAATGGACAATTAAGAGATAATATATAAAATAACAAATGGTACAAATGGTACAACTAAGAGATAATATATAAATAGAAAAATGGTACAAATGGTTCAAATGAGATATCTAAATCGAAATTGTTTTAAAATTTATTATGTTTCCAGGGGGACATGACGAATAACAGACACATAAACGTATATTTCGACTATGGAGTGTACTATTCAGAAGAGCATAAGTGGAATTCAAGAAATTCTATATATGGTATAGCATTTAAGACGTCATCTTTGGAGGATATAAGTTATACAATGTTAGTAGCTAAGATTTGCAAGAAGATTTTGATTGATCAAAAGTCGGGGAAGCTGAAATTGAGTTACAGTATATCTAAATCTCAGAGAGAGTCATATATTGTAGATGACGAGGACGTATATGTTTATTTAACATCATTGGATAATGAGGGACTTTGTCCTCTTTTGCATATGGAGTTCTTCAAAGATTTGGAAAATAATCAGTGTGTAGAGCAACTTTCAATCACGGGTGCAACTAGTTCATTTGGTATGAATTATGAGGAGTTGGTTTCAAATGACAGAGTTGATGATCTAGAAAATGTAAGGATCCTTACTACTGTGAGAGAGTTTGAAACAGCAGAGCAACAAGAAGTGTTGATTATTGAAGAGAATCGTGAATCTACTGGTATTGAAATTTCTGTTAATGAAGATGTATCACATAACGAATTTGAGACTGTGGATAACCCGATCAATAACCATGTGGATGATGGTTTGGATGCTAGGCATGAGTATGTTGAGGTTCCACATTCTGTAGAAGAAAGTCAATATGTTACCAAATGGGATGATGGTACAGGTCTTGAAATGCATCAAGAATTTTGTTCGAAGGAAGTAGAAAGATTTGTTTTTTAGAGCTGCAACGAAGAACTATTTCGGGGTCAAAATTGTTAAGTCGGACCAGCAGCGACTGTTGCTACAATGCAGTTAAGCTTCAGAAGGTTGTAAATGGTATTTACGAGTTGCCAAAATGAAACAATCATATGTTTTTAGTGTTAGAGTTTATAGTAAGATGCATACATGCTCTCGGGCTATTGCGAGTACAAGCAGTAGGAAACTGAAAGGCACATCAAGATTAATAGTAGTTGTTTTGCATGAAGACTATCCAGGAAATTTGGAGACCCCAAAACCAAAAAACATAATGAGTATTGTTCAAGGAAGAATTGGTGTGGAATGTTCATACTCTACTGCTTGGAGAGGGAAATTGCAACATGTTAGTGATGTGCGAGGGAGTCCTGAAAGAAGCTACTATATGTTGTTTTCTTATCTATACATGTTAGAACAGGTCAATCCTGGGACAATAACAAGTGTTGAGTTGGATGCAGAAAGAAGGTTCAAATACCTATTCATCGCTTTGGGCGCTAGCATTGAAGGGTTTGAGGCAATGAGGAAAGTGATAATTGTGGATGCAACATTTCTGAAAACTGTATATGGTGGTATGTTAGTTTTTGCAATAGCTCAGGATCCTAATCATCATCATTACCCCATTGTATTTGGTGTAATTGATGGTGAGAAAGATGTTAGTTGGACCTGGTTTTTCAAACAGCTTAAAGCTGTTATACCGGATGTTCCTGGATTGGTATTTATAAGTTATAGACACCAAAGTATCATCAAGGCAGTCTTTAAAATGTACTCGAGCGCACTGCATGCACATTGTATATGACATTTGTCTCAAAAAACGTGAGAGGACATTTGAAGAATGACAATGATCAAGCTGCGGCCAAATTCAGGGATTCTAGTCATGCTTATACTACATGTGAGTTTAACAGAGAGTATAATGAATTTAGGAGTAGGTTTTCTAAAGCTGGTGCGTATCTGGACAGGAGTATAGGGCTTGAGAAATGGGCAAGATGCCATTTTGAAGGAGACAAGTACAACCTAGACACTAGCAATTCCACAGAATCAATGAACAACGTGTTTAAGAAAGCAAGGAAGTACTCCCTATTACCTATGATTGATGCTATTCTTGAGAAGTTTTCTGAGTGGTTCAACAAACATAGGAAAAAATATGCTGGTGCACCGGACACAAGGAGAGTGGTGCCTTTTGTGGAGAATGAATTGCACACACAATGTTTACTTGCATCAAGATTAACGGTGACTGAACTAAACAACTACCAGCTAGAATACAATGTCTTTGGGCTCGATGGGAAGACTTATTTGGTGGACTTGAAAATGAAATCTTGTTCTTACAGATGTTTTGATATAGACAAGTACCCATGTGTCCATGCAATAGTCGCAGCTAGGAACCTCATGAGGAGGGAAGATAGGACAGGGAGTATCCAAATCTATGAACTATGCTCAAAATATTACTTGATTGAGACATGGGTGTTGGTCAATTGCAATACTATTTATTCAGTGCCACACGAGTCTGAGTGGGATATTCCTGCTGAAATTCAAGAGATGTTCGCCTTACCGCCGGAGAAAACCAAAAAACATGCGGGAAGAATTCAAGAAACATGTAATCCATCCATCGGAGAATATCACAAGAAGAGGAGGAACGTCCCTACTTGTGGCATTAACTTGGAGAGGTGGTTGGAGCCTGAGGAGAGAACTTAATTTCTGTGTTTGTATTTGTATTATTAATTATCGGATATGTAGTAGATGGTTGTTGTGCACACTCATTTGTACTAGTTGACTCAGTTGCTATTTATTATTTCGAAGGATTCCAATATTGTTGTGTTCAGGTCAACTCAAATAATGCTACAAACATCTAAAACAATAAATAAACCAAATTAAATCAATAGAGAACCAATTTCTTATTTTTCCACCAAATTTTAGTGTTTTCTAAGAAAATACTCTATATAAACTATGGAAGATTTAGTAAGATGTCACCTACTTTGAAGAAAATGTGGTGAAATATTAAATTTTTCTGATTTTGATTTATAAAACATCAAACATGATAATTAGTTGTGAAACATTATCTGGCCAACTATAAAATAATAGTTTATGCCAAGATCCAACTACAAATACACAAAACTAGACAAAGTCCAACTATGTGGATGAAAGTATAACTGGAAAAGTGGTGCGGACAACTATGTGGTTGACATGACAACTAGTAAACTTGACCGGACAACTATGTTTTATCGCCAAAGTCCACTATGCCACGTAGCACTTTGACTTTTTTTCATTTTGTTTTATTCAGCCAAAGATTCCTCTATTTTCTCTCTTACTTTCCATATTTAATACTCTTCTTCTTCTTTTCTATTCTTCTTCTCTCTCTCTTCTTCTCTCTTCTTCTTTTTTTCTTTGTTCGATTTGGCGAGATTCACAGGTAAATCTATTACAACCATTCTCCTTCTTTTTTTCTTTTCTTTCCCTTTAATACTTTCCCTTTAATTTCAACCATTTCTTATTGTATTAGTTATGTCACCAAGTTGTCCGGGTAGTTGCAACGCAAGTAGCGAGAGTCCAAATAGAATAGATGAAGATGCTATAATTGATTGTGAATTTGGGGTTCTGTCTACTTGCTTTTGTGGTCGATTAGTTCGGCTTGAAGTCTCAACCACATCCGAAAATCAAGGTCGAAAATTCTACAAATGTCCAATGAGTGATGTAAGGATATCTCACCAATTTTTCTAATGTTTGATGTTTGTGATATAATTTGTGGGGAAATGTCTCATTGTGTAGGATGGTGGGCTGCACATATCTAAGTTTTGGGATATTGCAGTAGATGAGGAATTAAGAAAAATAGGGATCCGACTTGATGAGCAGAAAGAATCAATACTACACGCATTCCGCTATGGAGGTGGTGCTAATCCTGTGTTGGAGTCTATTCGCGAGTCGATGCAACAAATGCGTGTTGAAATTGATGACCTTAAGGAACAACTATCCAAAAAAGACGACGAGATGCATAGGATGAAGGAGTATGTTGGTATTCAGTAGTTTGGAATGTTGATTTGTAAGAATTTAAACTTTTGTGTTGTTAGACATTAAAATGTTGCTTTGTAAAACACTATTTATGTTGTACTAGTTGGTTCAGTTGTGCCTATTTAGTTGTACTAGTTGGCTCAGTTGTGCCGTTTTAGTTGTACTAGTTGGCTCAGTTGTACCGTTTTAGTTACACATGAGTCAGTTGTGCCGATTTAAGTTAAAGCAAACCTTGTTCATAAATCCAACATAAATCCAACACCAACTTAAATAAAGACAATACCAACATAAATCTAGTTCATAACACCAACAACAACATAAATAGAAATGGAGTCTTTAACCTTGCTACTCTCGAGTCTTTCTCATTCGCTTCCGCTCAGCTACATATGGTGATCTGATCAACCTTGATGACTGTCTTGTTTCCTTATGCCCACTTTCTATTTCAACTCCACTATCCTTCTTCTCTTTCTTATCTCTCTTTCCTTTTCCTTTCTTTTTCTTTCCTTGCATCTCTGTCTCAACACCAGCATCACGGACTACACTAGCCTCCTCACCTACATCAAATTCCGAAAATATTTAAACACAACAAATTCACCATTAAGTCAATCAAATTTTATCAATCACTCTAGCAAAAATACTTACTTATCTGAACATCCATTGGATCAGGGACTCCACTTGGATGTTCTTCCTTTTCTTCCTCAACAACAGCCTCAGCATCTCTAGCTGTCCCCAATTGTTCACCTGCAACTAACTGAACTGCACCAAGAAAATCTTCAACTTCCTTCAATCTCTTCTCCATGACATCAAGTTTCTCATAAATATCCCCAAAGCCTTTCTCCATCATTTTCTTTTGTTCCTGCTCCAAGCTTGCTGTGGGAACTCCATCAACCTTCTTAGCAGCTCCATCAACCTTATGAGGAACTTCACAACTTCGAGCAGCCATGTCCAAATTGTAGAGATCTTTCCAACAGATCTTCTTCCCATGTACGGTTAGACGCTGAACCCAACTCTCAACGAGACTATCTATAAAACCAATCCCATCATCAACAGAATCAGGAATGATTTGCGCCAACATAGCTTTCTCATAAGAATTGGCTTCAAGGATGCTCGTGATATCCTATGACTTTCAATTCATTCAACTTCATTCAATCACATAATGGATAAAATACAAATAATATTACAACAAACTCTAACCTTTGTGCTTCCAAGCTCTTTATTAATGTCTTCCAATGGAAAACCTTTCATGCAACTCTTGGAGAACTTATGCTTGCACAACCGGGGACAATCCTTCTCAGCGGGTACAACATCTCGAAACTTACGTCCAAGATGTGAAATGCACTCGAATGCAAGAACCTACACATTGAGTTACAATATCTCAAAAATATTCGTTAAAGGAAAAATACATTATCTTGATTGAATGAATTAATAATATTACCTCAAGAGGGAAAATAAATCAACTAAAGGAGGCTTGCTGTCTTGGTTTTACTTCGCCTTTGAAACTCTTGACAAACCGCCTAATCTCTTCCATAAGATCATCAAATTTGAAACGCCCCCAAAGAAAAGTCTCACACGCATCCACATTATCTACAACACTAAGAAGGAAGAGATTAATGTTTCCATCACTCTTGGACTTAGCTTTCACTACCTTGCATAAGAAATACAAGATAATAAGCTTCTTCCTGTCAATACACCCCTTCTTCTTCTTCATCTCTTCGAGCTTCCCTTCCACATCTGAGATTTTGATCCCCTTTTTCTTCTTAAAAATCTTCTCAATAAACTTGATGTCACCCAGTTTCTTCCAGTTTATGGGGTAGTCATGGCAGTTCAAACCTGTCAACAATGCGTGCTCCTTGATACAATACCTAACCGATACTCCATTCACCACAAACTAACACTCATTTTCTTTCTCCGTACATGCTGTTCGGAGAAGAAGCATCCACATTCCTTGGAGTATGTGGTTTGGCTGCCTATGCATGTGGAATACATGCTTGAACTGATCATGTTTCTTAAACCACTTCAATTCAGAAGGAAACTCTTCCTCAATGTATTGCACCACCTGTTTTACACTACACCTTGTAGCTATCTTGCAAGACTTTTGGTACTCACTCTGACCAAAGAACAGCTTCTCTGGCTGCGGTGGTTGCATATCATTATCATCCTGCAAATTCAAACCAAAATTATTAACAAACTGATCCTAAGTATTCCTAATATTTACTACTTGTACTAGTTGTTCCAGTTAACCCTAAACCACAAAATATTCCAAGTTGTACTAGTTCTTCTAGTTACCCATAAACCACAAATAAAACACATTTGTACTAGTTGTTCCAATTAACCGTAAACCACATCATATCCAATTTTCCTAACTAGTTCTCCAAACTTTCACCATTATAAATCAATGTACATACCTCTGATGATGTTGTAGGTTTCCGAAGCATCATTTTCCTCCTCATCACTTACATTCTCCGCTCTTTCCACTTCCTCTTCCTCGTTTGACTCCGTCTCCTCAGCATCTTCATTCTCTGGTCTTTCCGCTTCCTCTTCCTCGTTTGACTCCGTCTCCTCATTTTCAGTATCATTTGTCTCTTTTTCCACATCATTCTCTTCCTCACTAACCCTATCTTCATCTTCTTTCGAATGATCCTCTTCTTCACCCTTTTTCGGATCCTTTCCTTTGGTTGATTCATAAGTACCATCCTTGTCTCTTACCCTAGCCATTGCTGAAAAACAACAACACTAACAAAATTCTCAACAAAATTTCTCAACACAAGAATGCAACTGATACAAATGGTATAAAAACGATCAAAAATTTTCAACACATTTTCTCAAATATGGAACCTACAACCAAAACAGAATCGAAATGAGAATGAGACAGTGTTCTTGTCTCTGTGCACTTACCTATTTTCAAATAAGAGGTTGTGCACTTACCAATTTGAAAGAAGAGCACGAAATTGCGAATGGAGGAGTTAGGGTTTGCGAAATTACCGTTTTAGAAGCTTACGGCGGTGACGGCGGATGAAGGAGGCGACAACGGATGTTGAGGAGTTGGTTACGGCTCTGGCAGATGAGAGTTACAGCCGATTTCGCGAAGTAAAGAGGATATGGAGAAGTTGGTTTCGCAGGTTTTCTTTTTCGCGAAGAATAAGTGGGATAAATTGGAGGTTTTTTTTTCTTTCAATTTTAAAATTAAATGAGATCCATGGGTTGTTGGGTTTGATTCGTTTCAATCGGATCTATTTGGGTTGGAGATTGTAAATTTTCAAATGCCACAAGGGTTTTTGGTAATTGCTCTTGTTTAACCATTAAAATTAAATGTTAAAAAAAAATGAAAAAATAGAAAGTAGCATATAAAAATAAGTTTTCGCCAAAAGTGGCATATAAGAAATTGATCCTTGAAAAACTCATGAGATACCATCTCTACACTTGTCTCGAACCATTTTTTATGTAACATTTAATTAAACAATTAAATTATATTAATAATATTATAATGTATTAAATAAAATTTGTATTAATAATATTATAATGTATTACATAAAAATTCTATAGAGTATCTAACCGATTAAGATGCTCTAATGGCTATCTGCCAATATGTCATCGCAGCTCTTTATAAACACACATATCCCAATTCGATTTGTCTTTTGTGGTGTTATGGACAACTTCACAAAATTCATATACTTCGGAATGTAAAACATGAGAAAATATTCGTTGCAACCAAGAAAATTAGTTAACAATGTTTTAACAAATGTTGAAATAGCTAATAAGCATTTGGATGAACTTGTGTAGAATCTATAGACCAAAACTAAAGTAATAAACGAAGTGGTAAAAGACTTAAGGGCATAATATCAACTCGCTCTTTCTTCGGGTTCGATTTCTACTATTTTTTTTTTTCAAATTTCACTTGACTAGTCGATACTAAACCACATTTTAGACTTATTAAAAAATATAGTACATTGCTTTTCTTCCACCATTTCCCGGTTTCCCGCCGACTAACCATACTATGATTGCCACGTGTTCAAAAGATCCAAAACTGCATTATTTTTTCTTCTTAAAGAAGTTCACTTATAAGGATCTTTTAGATTTGACGAATTTACCAGAAATTATTAGATTTGGGGTCCATAATCTTCATTTGTCTAAAACCAGTTGTTAATAATGTATATGGAGGTGTAAAACTCCTTTCTCTTAAATCGACATTTAAACTGATAGTTTGACCCGTGTTCTCATCAAAATACTATAGTAATTCAAAGCTAAAAATGAACCATTTTATAAGGATCATGTATGCCTTCTAATGGTATGCAACTTCATATTTGATCATTTATCTTAAGTTTTTTGGCGCATGAAGTATTTTCGTAACCCTATTGCATAGTTTTCTAATTTATTTGATTTGTGTGTCCGTTTTTTTTAATATAGTATATTTTTTTCAAAACATGTATATTTATATTCAGTAATTAAATTATATACATAAATTTCGTATCGCATTGGAAATGATTATAAAATAAGTTTGAATCCGTTCCGTTCATATATCAAATTTGTTCATTTTTATCCTAATCGCTATGAAGACCAAATAATTAATTAATTGATTTCTCCATTTAAGTGGGTGTAGCTTCTTCTGGTTTTCATTTCTAACTACTCCCGGATCATTTCCAATGTTTGGGGCTTTTCATATTTTGTGGGTGCATCATAAGGGCATTTTCAATGGGGCTATTAAAGAGTTTTTAAGAGGAGTTTTTAAAATTAAGAAAAATATAAACCACATCGGTAAATGTATTTTAAGAACCAGGTAAATGTGTTTTAATAACCTATTCTTAAGAACCGATTTCTAAATAAGAGTTTTTAAAATTAGTTTTTAAAATTTTTTTGTTAAAATACGTTTACCAATACAGTTTATAATAAAAATATTGGTAAAGGGAGATGACCTAAGAAAATTGACCCATAATCAAGCTACAGCCTATGCCCTATGAACTTATTAGGTTAACATTAGTATTTCGTTATTCCGTCGGTATGCTCCCTTGTACTTGTAATTATGATTTTTTTTTTTGCGTAAGTTGTTTTGCTTTGCTAAGAAACACTGCTATATGGCTGTAAAAACAGACATGAGTAAGGCATATGATAGATTAGAATGGGAATTTATCAGATTAATGTTTGAGAAACTGTGATTTCACAGCAAATAGGTTACATAGATGATGCAATATGTATATACGGTATCATATACATTCCTAATCAATGGCTCAGCTCAAGGTAAAATAATACCTCAATGCGGGATTCTTCAAGGAATACCATTGTCTCCTTATATATTCATACTCTGTAGTAAGTCCTCTAAGGCCTATGCAAAAACGCGCAAAGAGCTAGAGAGCTCGCCCGAATCAGAGTCTCTAGGAGAAGTCCTAAGATCAATCATCTGCGTTTTTGCAGAGGACACTATGTTTTTCTATAAAAAAGATAAGAAAGATGATCAACCTTAAAAGAAATACTTCACCAATACGAATTAGCCTATGGTCAGATGATAAGTACTACTAAATTATCCATAACCATCTCATCAAAAAACCTCAAGAAACAACAAGAAATTATGTAAAAGGAATTATCAGTCTACAAAAAGAGGGTAGAGTACATAAATATCTAGGATTACATGAACTATTCGGGAGAAAGAAGAAAGATATCTTCTCTTCAATAGTAATTCAGATCTGACAGAGAACAGTCAATTGGACCTCCTGATTCTTTTCAAATGCAAGGAAGATTTTTATGCTAAAATCAATATTGCAAGCTATACCAACTTATGCGATTACCTGCTTTAAACTTCCCATTAGCTTATGCAAAAGGATTCAATAGTTTTGACATGATATTGGTGGAATGCATATTCTGGAAAAAAAGATGTGCTGGATAGCTTGGGATAAACTTACAAAGGCAAAAAAATGAGGGAGGCATTGGATTATGAGACATTCAGAGTTTCAACAATGTTTTGCTAGCTAAGGTGGCTTGGAGAATCTTCAAAACCCCAGAGAGTCTAGTGGCTCGGTACTTTGCAGGAAGTATTGCAATCAACAGGCTTTCCTTGATGCTTCAACCCCTACATAATCATTACATGGCTGGAGATGCATCATTATAGGAAAAGATCTTATAACCACTAATATTTGCAAATCTATTGGTAATGGAAAATTAATCAATATATGGTCTGATTCATTGATATCTACAAGCCAATCATCAAACATTTTTGTCCAATATGTGAAAGCACTAGAGAACTAACGGTTCATGGGCTAATCTCTATGGATCAAATGAGTGAGATAAAGAGAAAGTTGTCAAGATTATCCCTCATCTGAAATAGAAGATCATATGCTTGAGACCAAGCTTCTCTGGAGCTGAAGACTCATTCATCTAGCTTCCTAATGAGAATGGCTTGTACACAACAAAGTTCATGTATCACTCAACAACTTCACAAAACGCCTCAAGCTTGAACCATATCCCTACAACAGATTTCAATTGGAATAAAGACATATGGTCAGTAAAAACATCCCCAAAATTAAAGTTGTTCCTAGGGAAACCTACTCAAGGAGCTCTACCTGTGGGTGAGAATCTCTTAAAAATAGGACTGGACACTAATTATTCTTGCACCAGATGTGTAAAAATTGAGATAATTACCCATCTCTTTCTCCATTGCCAATTTGCAAGACAATTCTGAGAAGCTACCCCATTCCTTGAAGAGGTGAAAGCCGAATTGATCCTTCAATTTATACTGGTCATTGTTGCATCGTATAAGTGGATTTGTCTCCTTTCCACCGGTATTGGATCATTCCCTCTTTCCCATGGCTTTGTTGGGTGATTTGGACATCACACAATTATCTCCTCTTCGAAAGCGAAAACTTTTCACCATTAGAGGCGAGCAAGTGGATGAAGCTCGCGAATGGCAGAGTACCCAACAAACCATCAAGCCTCAATCCATCATCAATCATATATCAATCTTAGTGAATCCTCCACAGAACACGATCACATGTTTCACTAACGCAGCATAGAGATCTAATTCAAAATCAGTGGAACTTGGTTGGATCTTCATGGATGAAGACGCACTAATCATCAAAGAAGGATCGAAAGCTCAAAAGAGTGTAGGTTCACCCTTGATGGCTGAAGCTCTAAATGTGCTCTCTGCACTCTGTCAAGCGTTGGAGCTAGGTTGGGACAAAATCTAGATTAGAACAGATTCAAAACAGCTCGTAGGAGCCATAAAATATGGATCAAAAGGGAAGGAACTCTTCGGCATCCTCTTCGATCTAGACTTTCTATCATGTCATTTTTAATTCTTCATGATTGACTTCATCCCCTGACTTGATTTGGTTTAAGAGATTTGATTTGACTACCTATGTCACCAAAGTGCATTTCTCTTTTCTGTCACTTTTCCAGAGAGAACTCTAGAGTTAAGCGTGTTTAAACTAGAGTAGTATTAAGATGGGTGCCCTACCAAGAAGTGATTTTTGGTATCGTGCGAGTGAGGCCAAAGTACGGAGAAAGATCACGTGGTGATTTATAAGGATAATAAGAAGTCTTTCAATCCTCCCATGATAACGCATCAGCCTTTGAACAAGAGTAGGGTCCATGGGTCGAGAAAGATCATGGGGCCTACGAACAGTGGTGGTTGGAGCGTTACAGTTGGTATCAGAGCCGAACTCAGATTAGTGTGGAGACATGTGGGCTCACACTATCGGGAGTGACGATCTTGGTGCGCAACGAGAACGTTGCGATCTGTTAGTTAGAGTGATTATAACATCTCGATTTCTGGTATATGGTGGTGCGTGAAGAGTCTTAAGAGATTTGATTTGGCAAGCTTATGTCACCAAAGTGCACTTATCTTTTCTATCACTTATCCATAGAGAACTCCAGAGTTAAGCGTGTTTGGTTTGCAGTAGTAGTATGATAAGTGACCTACCGGGATGTGATTTCACCGTACGATGAGGCCAAAGCACAAGAAACGATCATGTGGTAATTTATAGGGATAATAATAAGTCTTTCAATCCTCAGTGAAACCCACGAACCGAAAGAAAGCGTGAAAGCCCAAGGAAAATGGTGGTCGTGGCGTTACAGTACCAATTAATATTTTATGAAGCCCGATCTAACTTCACTCTCATTAATTTAACTTTCAACGATTATGTAGTTAGTTAGATGTTTACAGTGATTTCTAGATGTGTATTTGCAAACTTAGTTTGATTATTTATTAAATTCCTGTTAATTTTGGGGATAAATCGGTATAATTATCAGTAAATTTTCAATTTTTGTTCTAAATATGTTTTCTTTTTGGTACATGCATTAATAAAAAAAAAATTATCAACAATAGCCTTCTCTTTTGTTTATTTAGATCGGATATGACGATGGAGAAGAAGAGGTATCAACCATTTCGCACATAAATCGTAGAGTTCAACAATATAAAATTTCAAACCACATCAAATAACCTTATTCAATCTAGGTAACTAACAATTCTTTTTTTTGTTGTTGGATTATTACACGATTTACTTCATTTCTATTTTAATTATTAGCATGCCATCATATCTTAGATGACTAACTAATTAGTTAATTCGGTATTACATTTCTTAATACATGTTAAGTTTTTTTCTAAATCATTATATAGTAAATTTGTGTTACCTCTTTATATATCATTCCATACGATTGTTTAGTATGTTATAATCATTTGCGTCATAACTCTTAGGGTGTATGTGTATACGGTAATAATATATTATTGGTTGTATCCCGTTATATTTATATGTAACTGTCCATATTTACGGACATATGAAACTTGCAACATTTATTCAACAGTCATCTTGCCACCTGACACGTTCATGATGTCACCAACAATCTCTATGCGCAGAACATTCCAGTTCAATAAATGCATATCACTGATCAGAAAATATTTGCTTCCCCACGCGCAATTCACATTCGTTTCCGAAAATAGGGATGTCACCTCACAAATGGTCATATCTTTTTATCTATGAGATATTGCTGAATAACAAATTCACCCAAAAAAATAATGTAATTGGAAGAGTAGTGACATTTTATTGAAAATAGACTTTTTGAAAATTTGTTGTCAAAGAGGAATTCCTTATATTATAATTTTATATCCTAAAGTTTTTGACAATAAAATTATCAAAGAATTGTTTTCAAAAATTGACCCATAATTTATATGATCATTTTGTTGCTAATAAGTCACGAAATGGCCATGAACATTTTAGTCAAAATTAGCTACGCAATTGACAATTGTCAGCCATGGAAAAAAAATCACCATAGAAATGGGCACAATGATTTGTGGTTCATTCCTTTTTTATTCTTTATTCTTTATTGCCACGGTTACTATGTGGCTATATGTGGCTAATGCTAATTAATATGAAACAAATTCAATATGATCATTATAAAATAAAATAAATAAAAAAACAAAAAACAAATTCAATATGACGCTAGATTATTACCGTTAGTAGGCAACAAAAATTATGTGGCTGTCGATGGAAAATTTTCCACCATAGACACTAGTCACACTACTCTATTTGGTTCCAAGATAGAGTTGATGTTTAAGAATTTAATACGGTGCACAATTATGTATTTGACTTGTTGGCGAGAATTCGTTTTTGAGTTTTACTAAAAAGTAAAGAACTGGAAAGGTAAGAACAATTCGACAAGTATTACAACAATAGGGGGTTGATACCTGAAACGGTTCAATATCTTATGTTGGCTAGGTAAACAGATGGTTTGGATTGCCTCTACTTTGAATATAAGAATCGAACATATAGGAGATGATTGGTAATATCTCAAACACTTGAATAGTATTTGCCGCAAGAAAATATGGCTATGAATTTTTACTAAGAGGCGAAAACGCTGACTCGTACATTAGGATTTACGCGTAAAAATATGAATTATGAAATACATCATTCTCATATTGATTTATATTTTCACTTCTTTTCTTTTTCCACGAGTACTCTTCAACTAAAAACATGATCTCATATATATATATATGGGCGGAACTGGTAAACAATTAGGGTGTCATTGACAACCATAAAGTTTTTAAATATAGTGTTATTTTTGGTGTATTTTTACTATAAAACTACATTAACTTCAACACAATTAACATATTAATCCCTATAAAATTAAATTTTTATTTTAAATCCCTATAAAAAAATTCTCCATATATAAACACACGAGATATAAGAATAACTAATCTGCAAATTTAGACAATACCATGTGCAGAGGAATGAAAGTGGTTGAATAAAATTTTTATCTAAATTTTCACCATTTAAGATAAAAAATGGAAAATACCTCAACTCATTAAATTTAAAAGATTGAAAAATAAATAAGTTATAAATGAAAAATGTTCAACTCATATATCTACTATTTTACAGGGAATGAGTTGAATAAAATTCTCATTTTTTTTCTTTCATTTTTTCCTTTCATTCATTCTTTTTGTCGTCATCATTCATTTAGAAGCAACAATTTGCAGAAAATTTGCATAAAACGTTTGTTTCCTTTATTTCAATTCTAGAAACAAATAAAATTTAATGTCAAACCAGTTTCCAAATCTAGAATCAGAACCAAATTCATTAGCGCACGTCTTAAATTTGTATAGCAAAATCTGACAAAGCGTTTTACGCTGCATTTAACTTTTGTTTCTAAGGATTAGTTTAAAACTAAGCAAAAAAACTTGTTAATGAAAATTGAACCATAATGTTTTAAATAAACAACATGATAGATTGATATGATATCTTATGGGTTTTAATTAAATTCATACCGACAACCTTTTTGACTTGCTTCCCTGTCTTTGTTTCTACCCACACAGAGATCAGAGCACCGTGTTGCTATTTGCATTTAAACCAAAGAACATTAAAAATACTCAACAAATTTTCCTTAAAACTAATCATTTCTCTTCAAATAAGTGCAACACACTCCAACATCTAACCTGCCGATTCGTTCATACGATATAGCTTTTTAGTTAGATTAAATTTAAATAAACTTTAGAATAATTCCATTCGACAGAAACGACTTGGACACAATATGCTTCCTACTCTCCTAGATAATATCCCTTTTTATATTGAATTACCGACAAATGGAAAAAAGTACATGCGCTGTGAAGTTTACTAACCCTTGTCCTTTTCTTATGGTTTATTAATATTTCTTTATCTATTCATTGTCAATATTTCAGAATAATTGAAGATATATATATATATATATATATATTTTGTTAATCACAATTATTTAATTATGAGAGTATTTGAAGACGTCAAAAAATATATATATAAGACAGTATGAAGAATATACAGATTTTTTTGTTAAAGGAAGAATATTCAGATCACTCTTCGCAAATATGCATTTACGTTAGCCCTTAATCTAAATCCTAACATTATGGAGCCTTTCTGTCCAATATAATTCTAAAACATTTTTAGTCGTAGTAGATTTTCTAAAACTAAACTAATTTAATAATTAAACATTTTTAGTCATAGCTGACAGAGGGTATTATCCAATATTTTTATTACCTTGGATCCCCAATTGGTCCAGGTCGGCAGATCTAGTCCTATCATTAGATCGAACAATGTGTCTAAAATTCATGCTCAACAACTTAACACCATGGATATGGCTAATCCGCACCTGCCACCATCTTTCCGTGCCGGTAAGTAACGATGTAATTTTACTATTTAAAAAATCAGTTAATTATTTTCGATTTTTAAGTTACAAATCTATATTATATATTTTAAAATCTGTCCAAAATCACAACAAATGAAACATAGCTATAATTCTATTACTATTACACATGTTGTTTGGGCAAATTTTAATTGTTTAAAATTATACGCAATAACTAGAGCGAATGTATATTATTAATGTGAACTTCAAATAACAATGTTCTGAATTACAATAAATTGAAAGTTCTTAGCAATTTCTAATAAAGGATCTTCTAAGATTCTGGTGTTGATGGTCAAAAATCAGATCTTCTTGATGTTCTAATCGTTGGTCGTGAGTTCTCGATCTGAATATAAAGTTTGCCTTCTAGATTTCTTTATGCCCATCTCATGTGGAGGAGCTTTCTCTTTATATATGTCATCGAATCCTCTTCCCCAGAGAAATCGGATTGATGCGTCTTTATCCTTTTAGGAATAGAATTGATGTGTGGTCATAAAAAAATTCGTTATTTTCTCTTCTGAATATGTTTATTGATTTCCTTAATTTTAGAAATCTATTTGAAGCTTCTGGCAATAACTGCAAACTTCTGAAATCGTTGGCACATTTATGAAGCTTTATCAAATTAAATATTATACGTGACATCATTTCATTGGCACTTTACTATTAAATTTATTTTTCTCCAACACATGAGTTGCGAATTATAATTTATTAGTGACTTTTTCCCCATAGGTACTGATTTTTGTTTTTTGCTATTATTGAATTATTTGGTAGAAAAATGTCGTGGAAAATATTTTTATAAAATTAAATCATGAATGATCCAATATGTGAAATTATTTTCAATTGTTTTTATGTTTTGATTTAGAATAAGTATTATCTTAATCTTTTTCAAATAATTTTTTCAGAAGTATTTTTCGGTCATAATTTTCTAATATTTTAGATCAGAAACTTTTTCTTTCATCATTTTTCTCCAATATTCTTTTTTTTTTAATAGTATTATAGACAAATTAAGAATTCTTACCTTCCAATCACCAACCACTACCGTCAAGCACCCAAGAACTAAAGTTGCATTAGGCTTACACTATGACAAATCGTCTGTAAGCACGTCACTATTTTTTAAGTCATAACTAAGCTTTTTGGAAAATACATTTCCACAAAAAAACTGCTTTTTATATTGTCAATTTGTAAAAGCATATATTTGTCCATACTTATGCACAGTACTGCTTATGCATGTATCTGTATCAAATACATACGCACATATATTATCTAATAGAGTGAGCATGAAAGAGGATAATATTTGTAAAGAGAGTCGTGTAGAATGTGGAACTTGAGGAAAATCTAAAGTGGCACCCCAAAAATGTTAAATATTGCCAAGTAAACGGAATCGACGACCAGGTTTTAGGAGTATGAACAAAAGAGGGAGAAAAGGAAAGTAAAAGAAAAATGAAAAGAGAAAAAAAGAAAGAAAAAAAAGGAAAGCAAAGCAATGCAAATGGATGTACTTAACCAAAAAATATGGATATTTAGCGAGGTTAGTTTAACCCATAAATTACAATATTTCTAAGATAGTACGTAAAAAGATATCCAGCTGCTCTGTCAACTCATTTTATATTATCTTTAGGGTGAGTTTACTAAATAACTATAAACTTTTATTTATTCAGGTGAATCATATGGAAAATTGTAATTAAAGAGTTAATTAGTTCATTTTCACATTTCGTATAATCATGTAATTTTATTAAGTAACATGTTATCTAATAAAATTGCTATCTAATATAATTGCCTGACAAATTCGTGTACAATTTCTCAGAGTAACATGTTATCTTTCTAAATTGATCTTATTATAAGTTAAAAGTGGTATATCGTTTAAGATAATTTATTCTTGTTTTGTAAAAGCCCGCGTGTATCAACCATTCAACTTTTTTACTTGTCCTTACTCGTGTCTGGTTTGGTCGGAGCTAAGCGGAGGCATCTTGGCTCTCATACAAATCCAGGTTGTCATAAACTCTTCATCACCTGTCATTGCTAGTCTCAGTGGACTGAACTTAATCGTAATTCGCTTGCTTTTCCAAACTTCGCTACTTTATCTGGCCGGAAAAAAAATGTGAATTCACCACTAACAAGGTGTTCACCCACCCGTTCAGCTCATCTAAATTATAGACAACACTACTCGAACAAGTATGGAGACCTCCTTTGTCGATGGTTTCAAGCGAGGGAAAAAACTAAATACGGCTATTCTTTTAATTATTATTACATCTTTTATTCTCTTGTTTTTATCTAATTTTCAAATAACATTCATTCGTTATCAATAAATTTTAAACTTTAAGAATGTATTTTGTAAATTAAAAATAATATGATTGAGTGACATTTTTACTAATGTGTGGCTAGAAAGAAAATGATTATTTATACTAGTTAGTATAATTTGGAACATTACTATAGTTGCCATTTTCTTATCTTTTCCGTCAACGACCAACTGGATAAGTATAACTGCGTGCTAGAATATATTAATTTTGTTCCGAAATATTTAGGATTTTATCGTACAAGAAAGTCCTTAATAATGTTTGTCATGTATTTAGGCCTAAATAAAGTATGATGCTACCGTAAAAAAAGGAAACAGAGCATGATAGCACAACACAAAAGCAACTCAAAATAAAATAAACACAATCCTTATCAACAAATACACTACGGCCCTTAATATATGATTCCACTAAATTACAACCAAATACTTTAAACATGCACGATGGTGAGCTGTATCGAAAAAATTCATATAAATGACATAAACTTTTGACTCATATATACATCGAAAAAAAGTATATGAAAGTAGAATGACCAAGAAGTAAACATCAAGAAGCATAAAATCTAAATATCTATTGTATTCAACAATCTCTTATGCCCATCATTTTCACAACACACATTATAAATATACATAAAATACTTTATAACATTCCGAAATTCAACCGATCTATCATAATTAGGCATCAAATAAAAAAATGGAATATTTGTAGTGGTAGAGAGATCCACACCTTTTGTAGAAAGTGCTTGTGGGGGCTTAACTTAGTAAAAGCAGCAATAGAGAGAGGAGACACACGGCGTTTTCGTTGCTGCCTAGAATCTACACTTAGTGTTATACGTAAGGCCAAAAGGTCAACGACTTTGGCTCCCTCTCTTCATCTGTACTCTATTATAAATTGGAGGGCCAATCACCCAACTCTATTTGTCCTCAAGGAGACTAAAGACAAACCAATCAATAGCCAATATTTCTTCTTTCTTCGCTCTTTCTCCGCTCTTTCTCTCTCTCTTTATCTATCTCTCTGGCACATCTAAAGCAGAGATATAAAGAGACAAACTTTGGATTTTTTTTGTGGTTTTGTGAGAAATGGGAGGGATAAACAAGCAAAGCAATAAATGGGAACAAGAGGAGGTTAGTAATGAAATGAATAATTTGGAATTGGCCGAAGAAGAAAGTGTTGACTGGAGAGGAAGACCTTCCAACCCTAACAAGCATGGTGGAATGAGAGCTGCTCTCTTTGTTCTTGGTACTCTCTCTCTCTCTCTCTGTATTTATATTTATATTATATATATATATATCAAATCTTACAAAAAACTAATTTGGTGTTAAAGATTTGTAGCCATGGATGGATCATCTGGTTTTTGTGTCTAGGTCCATAAGAACTCGACCTTATCCAACCTTTGGTCCCAGTAGCTGTATTTCTTAATTATTGATTTGTGTTTTTTATTCTATTTTATTAAGGACTACAAGCCTTTGAGATAATGGGGATAGCAGCAGTAGGGAACAACCTTATAACGTATGTAATAAATGAAATGCATTTTCCCTTATCTAAAGCGGCCAATATTGTCACCAACTTTGTCGGCACCATCTTCATCTTCGCCCTCCTCGGCGGCTACATCTCGGATGCCTTTTTAGGCAGCTTCTGGACCATCCTCATCTTCGGCTTCATCGAGCTTTCTGTATGTTCAATCTCTTTCCACTTTATTGACATATATATGTATATACATTTTCTTTAGTTTCTTGGTTTCCCTTTTTTTGTTCAACCGTTTCCATTTCAACACTATTTTCTATAAGGGACTCCTAGTACAAAATCTGTTTTTAATATATATATATATATATATGCATACACGTAATTTACTTACGTGTGTATTTTCATGCAACATGCCTTTTGTGTGGATCTGTATTCTATCACGGTTTAATTAATTATAAACACTCAACTTTAATATCATCAGTTAATGTTTTAGATCAAAATTTATCATTCCGAATTATAATAATGAATTTTTTCTATGCTTGCCATGTGTATTCTCAGGGTTTCATACTTCTATCAGTACAAGCACATTTACCCCAACTAAAGCCACCAAAATGTAACCCATTGATAGACCAAAGCTCATGTCAAGAAGCGAAAGGGTTCAAGGCAATGATCTTCTTCATGGCTCTCTACTTGGTGGCTTTAGGAAGTGGTTGTGTGAAACCAAACATGATAGCTCACGGTGCGGACCAGTTCTCTCAATCGCATCCTAAACAATCTAAAAGACTCTCATCTTACTTTAATGCCGCCTATTTCGCCTTCTCCATGGGCGAGCTTATTGCTCTCACTCTTCTCGTTTGGGTCCAAACTCATTCGGGTATGGACATTGGATTCGGAGTCTCTGCTGCAGCCATGACTATGGGCCTCATTAGCTTAGTCTCCGGTACTATGTATTTTCGTAACAAACGTCCACGTCGAAGCATCTTCACTCCCATTGCGCAAGTAAGTTTATTTATTTATATATAATAATAATAATAATAATAATAATAATAATAATAATAATAATAATAATAATAATAATAATAATAATAATAATAATAATAATAATAATAATAATAATAATTCGCGTTATATACTAAAGCCAAAAACAAAATTCGTATATATACGATTAGGATAGTGATATATTATATTGAATTTTCTTCATCGAGAGGATATTCCACTAAAATTTAAACTTTGAGAAAGAAAGATACTGATTCATTATAGGACAATTAGAACCTCGAATAGGAAAAGAAACTTTAAATGTTTTAAAGTTATCAAACTTTTTCCTAACAGAGAAATATACTATCTTTAAAAACAAAATATTGAGATTTATGATAGTTCAAGAGATGAACCAAGAAATTTTTGATAAAGTATATACATAGAAAAATTATTCATAATGACTCTTTTTAAAGATAAAATCCTTATACAACAAAAAAGAACATAGTAGTACATACTTTAGTATCCTTACTAATGAAAATGATACAAAATCATTTTCGTGTACTTTCACCAACCAAAATACTTGAGTTAACAAATATATTTATATAAAGTTGACTTCTGTCTCTACCGAACAATGATTAAAATCAAATACTTAAATAAGTTGATTATGATTTTTACTATTACAGAGGAATAATAACACTTTACATACATACGTTAAAAAAATAACACTTTACATATTTTACGCCAATGTTGACCCCAAGCGTTGACTAATCGCAAGTATGGTTTTTCTTTTTCTGTCCTTTTTGGGTTTTATTTTCTTCTTTTCTGTCGTCTTATTAGAATCGCGAGTATGGTTTCTTCAAAACTTAAAAAATTTTGTTAAAGGCATTTAAAGATAACTATTATGTATTTTAAATATTATTGGTGTGTTTGTTCTGTACTTCTTTGTAATAGATGAGTAAGTATTTTGAGTCTTTGACCCTCCGACTTTTAGTCCATATACAACTAGCTGTATTTAGAAAATATAGTTATTTCTTTTTGGCGCTTCCTCTAGTTACAAGAATTTCTTGTTAATTTTCTCTAAAATGAAATCAAAGAATTTAAAGAAAATTAATTAGAGGCTTATTCTAAAAAAAAAATATATATATATATATATATATTCTAAAGTTATAATATATATCTATATATTCTAAAGCTATAATATATATATATATATGTGTGTTTAGGAATTTATAAAATTTATTTATGAAAAATATATATTTTAAAATGTGTAGCTTCCAATCATTTAGTGTTCTACACCATTAAAGAATATTTACTTCATGATTTCTATTATCCCAAGAAACTGTTTTGATGTAATGAGTTTTGGGAAGCTAAAGCATTAACCAATCAAACAAAAGTGATATTTCCTTACAAAGCTCGTTACACGTGTATGCATACGTATATATACTTATACTATTATAACTCCATTAAAATCCTGTAACCAAACTAAAAGAAAAAATCCTTGCTACTCAAAAATTTCTGATATTTCACAGATTTAGAAAGTCATATTTACAAGAAATAAATTTCACATAACATCTTATACAAAAAAATAAAAAATCCGTATGTGTAAAAATCTATATATATCAAATGTCGTTATTCGATTGAAAAAGATTTTAGATGAAACTAAAAGATCACAAAATCGAATAATGTTTAGGACAAAACTAATATTACATACTTTTTTTCGAATTTCGAAATTACGAGTTGCGATCTATAACTTCTTGGTATTTAAAAAAAAAATCTATATATGCCAAGGAAATTTCGACCCACTTGGCTTCCTTCAGAGAAATAAAATTAATATACATAGATAATATATTCAAAGTGAGGAATTGTGGTCACGTGTGTAACAAGACAATACTAGAACAGTTTGGTTTATGCTGACTCATATGAAAAGAGAAAAGCTGCTGTTTAAATAAATCATTATAATTGTGCGTTTTGAAAACAAAAACTGATATCCACTTATTTAGTCACTAGCTAGTCATTAACATACATACATTAATTTACAACAAATATGTATATATACACTAATAATATGTTGTGGTGTCTGCATTTCAGGTTTTTGTGGCTGCCATATTGAAAAGAAAGCTTGTGTCACCCTCTGATCCAAAAATGCTTAATGGAGACCACCATGTCTCACACGACGTCGTACCCTCCTCCACTTTACCACATACTCCTCGTCTCAGGTCATACATTGAACTCATTATTTCACTCTTTCTATCATACATATTTTCACTTTTTGGTCGTTCTGATTTGATCAATTATAGATAATTTTATCTATTCTTATAAGACTAGACCAAAACCCCAACAGAAAGATTCAAAACTTTGGTTGTTTGTTTACATCTGTGTCCAGGTTTACACGTGTTTCTTTTATTTAAAAAGATAAAACCAAAAATTTAATGTTTTCTTATAAAAAATGGAATTTAATGTTTTGATTTAAACTCATTTTTAAATCGCAAACGCGTAAGTTGAAGGAACATTTTACACACACGCATGTATATATATATATATAATTTATTGAAAATAAAATTTTAAATATTAGATAATGTTCTAATACTATTTTTAAAAATCATTACATACATGTAATCACAAATGTGCAGGAAATCAATAACATAATAAAATCTAAGGATTGTATGTATCTGAACGTATGGGCAGGTTCTTGGACAAGGCATGCATCAAAATCCAAGACCCAAACACAAAGGAGAGTCCATGGAGGCTCTGCACGGTAACACAAATAGAGCAAGTCAAAACCCTAATCTCACTTGTCCCAATCTTTGCAAGCACCATCGTCTTCAACACCATCTTGGCTCAGCTCCAAACGTTTTCGGTTCAACAAGGAAGTTCCATGAACACTCGTCTCTCAAATTCCTTCCACATCCCTCCGGCTTCACTCCAAGCCATCCCTTACATAATGCTCATCTTTCTCGTCCCTCTCTACGACTCTTTCTTCGTCCCTTTTGCGCGTAAGCTCACGGGACACAACTCAGGCATTCCTCCATTGACTCGAATAGGAATCGGACTCTTCCTTTCCATTTTCTCCATGGTTTCAGCTGCCTTGCTCGAAAACAAACGTAGAGACTCTTCTGTTCTTGAGGGTAGAATCTTAAGTATTTTCTGGATCACGCCGCAGTTCTTGATCTTCGGGGTTTCCGAGATGTTTACAGCCGTTGGATTAATCGAGTTCTTTTATAAGCAATCTGCAAAGGGAATGGAATCATTCTTGATGGCCTTGACTTATTGTTCCTACTCCTTCGGGTTTTACTTGAGCTCGGTGCTCGTTTCGGTCGTGAACAAGATCACTTCGACGTCTGTCGACTCCAAAGGGTGGCTTGGGGAGAACGATCTGAATAAGGACAGGCTCGATCTATTTTATTGGCTTTTAGCGGTTCTTAGTCTCTTGAACTTTCTTAGCTATCTCTTTTGGTCTCATTGGAACATTAAGTCTTCTAGAAGCAACATTACTAATGTGGTGGGAGATGATGAGAACATTTAGCTTGATGCATAAAATGTACAATACGTATTATATCACATGTTAACATCTCTCCAGCATATAATTAATATGAATAATTTGTTGAATTAGTCCTTTGATTTCATAGTCTCAGTTCTTGTACTCCTTTTCTAGTAATATAGTTGAATATGACCTTGATTGTGTTTTTACGATGATATGTTTCATCAAATGTTAAAATATACTAAAGAAAAAACCAATCAAAAATTTAGACTTAAAACCAAACATATAAAGTACCAAAATTGCTTATAATTTGTCGAATAACATAAAATTAAAAAAATATGTAATTAAAAAAGTCTTTTATGTGACCCGCATAATTTAAAAATATGTAATTTAAAATATAATAAGTTTTCTCAAGGTCACAAAATAGACAATTTTTACATCAAGAAAACTTATTATAAGAATACATTTGTGGTAGTCAAAAACTTCAATTAGAACGAATTGTGGCATTATAGACCGGAGCACATGAGTGAAAAGGCATGAAACTTATGGTCACGAATGACGTGCTTCATGAGGGAAGTGCAATAGATCATCACATGTATGAGAGTCATAGTCTAAAGTACTGAAGGAAGGGAGCTAAATTTTGATAAGCTGGAGTTAGAGCACACTGAAATGTAGTGGATGAGTATGTCTTTAATTTTACTTAGAGAATCATATTCATACTCATAAGAACAGTGTAAATATTTAAAAATAAAAATTCAAATATAAGTTTACAATTTTTGTTTGTTTCTAGATTTGCGTTTTCTTCTTCACGATGGAAAGTATTTTTATTTATAAATCCCGCTTTCAACATCTAGTTGGGATAGAATAAGTTGATTTTATTTTTATATTAGAATTCATCCCGATTTCATTTACATGTGAAATTTTGTTTTGTAAACAACAACTTAAACTTGGGAGTTCGGGTTTTGGGATCAGTTAAATTCAATTTCTAGGTTTCAGGCTTTGGAAAACGTGTTCCAATTACAACCGATATTTTATTATTTTTCAGATTCTGTTTGGATTTTGTTTTTTTTTATTAAATAGTGAATATTCTATACTTCATTGCAAATATATTCAATCAAAAACATCAATTGTTATTGTCTTATTGAAGGTTTATTCAGTTTATTCGTTGGGATAGAAAAGTTTGGGGTCTGTCTAATTTATTATGCAAAATAATTTGGTTGCCATTTGGATAATTATGAAATTTGGTTCGGCTTACGTTAATGAATTTTATTTTGGCCATGCGTTTATGCCCACCCAAATTCTACGTTGAAAATGATTTTTACAGGTTTTAGTTTAAATCAGATATATAATTGAAGAATATATATATATAGATAGACATATATATATATATATATAACATGAGGTTATCTTTTTCTTTCTCTTGTGTGTTTTAAAATAAGTTATGTCCTTTTTTGCATTGTGTTAACAATCATATGCTCTTCGATGTTGTTCACATTGAGGGTTGTTCTATTTTTTAAATAAAAGCTTATGGTTTAGATCCCTTAAAAAGATTAGAGTTTGTTAAAATTTGCCAACAAATTCTAAAATGGTCTAAACTAATATAAACTAGTTAATATGAGATAATCCAAATTAAAAAAAAAAAACTCGAATGTTCTATATGAAAATTTACGGAATCATTGTCACAGTACACAAACAGGACAACACCAACATTTTCTTTTACTAAAAGTTATCTATGTAAAAAAAAAAAAGAAAGAAAGAGGAACACGATGAAAAGTGATGGATTTGTTATTTTCCTTCAATGATGTTCTTAATTTGGACACAATCTTATGGTAAGAAACATGTCTGAAACATGTTGGGTGTTAAAGATTGGCTCCACCTCCCTTTATCCACTATGTATTAATAGTTTCTTTATATTGAACTTTACTTTACTCATTAATGGTTAAAATGTTTTTTTTTTGATAAAGCCTTTAAATGAATGGTTATAATGTTTAATCAACTTGTCTCCCATTTTAATGGCAGTAGTACAATCTCCCACCCAACACATTACAAGAAGTGGGTTTCATAATTTGTGATGCTTTTCTATAATTTTCGGCCGCTCTTGAGCTTGTGAAATGCGATTCTTACTATTTGTACATATATATTTTCTGCTCAAGCATATTGAACTGTGGATTCCTCATTTTTGAATTATGTCAGTAAAAAATATAGTGACGTTGAGTCTTCTTGGAACCTGATGAAGTACTTAAGAGGAATTATTTTGATGATTTCTAATAAAACATACTGTAAAATGCAAAAAGGAAAAAAAATTGAGTTATGCACAAATCAACTTGATATATTGCCCATCTATATGAACAAATCAACTTGATATATTGCCCATCTATATGAACAAATCGATTTTATCAATCTATACGGGAGCTACCATTAGTGGAAAAAATACTTTAAAAGTCCAAACTAACACGATACATAACAATCAGGAATCATGATCACAAAATTATTAAAGCAAGTTACGAGGATAATTTAGAGAGAAATTCAAAATATCATAATTTCAATATTTTATCATAATTGGGTATAAGTAATCAAACCATATATTAAATACTAAAGACTATTGCATGATGCTAAATGAAGAACATCAAGAACTAATTAGAACTTACGTCTTAGAGACAACCACCAAAATGAAGTTTATCAAAACTTTTTTATTTTTGTGATAAACATCAAACGCTTGATACACCAGTTTGATATTTGTAGCACACTCGTTTAGATAACAGAGTAATTATTGTATAGTTGTACCCAATGAAACCCTCTACCTATAAGAGAGGCTCTCTAACATTACAGTATCATATGATAAAAATAACAACTTTGTTCCTCTTTTCCTTTAATTTTCTCGGTTCAGTGTAATTAATATGGTATTAAAGTCCAACTAACCAGATGCACGATTTTTTACTTTATCATTACCCGTTTCATAGTAGTATTTTCGAGATGATGAGTTGTTCTTACTCGATCTTGAGCATACATATTAGAATGTCTAACATAGAAAGTGAAGTTTATTTAATAAATGATATAGAATCTCAACTTTATACCAATTGGTTTTAAATTGAAAATCCATAATTTCTAAAAGTATTTATGTCCCATGTACTTATTATTCTCTTCTCTTTTATAGTCACTTTGGTTAATTTTATAACCGAGTCTACAGCAAATCGTAGTAATATCTACCAAGCATCACAAGCTTCTTGAGTTTCATAGTGAAAATATGGTAGGTTGTTAAATTTCAGAAGTTTTTTAATAGGCCTGCATTGTGCCTCATGAAAGACTTATGAATGCATCATTTTGAAAAGCTTTAAAACAATCTGAACGACGGCCCGATAATATCCCAGTAGAGGACTAATGGATTAAGAACTTTAGCCAGGAAAAGGCTGCTTATCAGTAAAAATATTTTAATGCGTTTTACACATTCTACTTGTTACATATATCTCATTATAGACTTTTAGTTTTTTTTAATATATACATTATATTTTTTTGAATAAATTTCTTCTACTTTATCGATATAATATTCTGAATTTAAAATTCAAAAATTTGGAATTCTAAATATATTTTTCATTGCTGTACAAAAGAATAATGTTTTGCATAAAGAATATAAAACTCACTCTTAATACCAAATGAAATTATAAAATAACGATTAATTTGAAATGATCAGAGGTTTTTTTGTTTTATTCAAAATCTCTATATGTTAAAAAGCGTTGACGTTAATTGGAAAGTAGATGGTAAACTGGTAACCCAAACAGTATTAGGAAATGTTTACTAGGAACCGAGACTGTTGTAATCTAAGCGGTTAGATGATATTTTTAAAAAAATTTTGGTTTGGCCTATACTGATGATTAAATCTTCTAACTTTCCAAATGGAAAATTTTAAATTGTTTGCACTTATTGTTGAAAACTTTTAAACTGTTTGAATTTATTGGTGTGTCCTTAATCAATTTTGGAATAGATTGTGATTACAGAAAGCAGTTGAGAACGGATTTGAAATTTGGAATGATAGGAAACAAGGGCCTAACATATATTCTTATAAGGCCCAAACTAACAAGATAGTGAAACGATGTCATTGTAGTTTTCTTAACATGAGTGTAATAATCATAATTTTTAATGCTCCTACAGCAAGGAAACCATCTATAGAGCTCTGGAAACGACCGACTTTTAGTAAAATTCGCAACTTGAAAATGAGAAATCAAAACTGCAGCCAAAATTCAGATGGACCAAAAAATGAAGAGTAATGTGCTAATATCAATGGACCCATCTGGACTCAAGAAAAAATGTGTATTGATAGCCCAAAGCCCCGAAAGGACTCTAATCATATGTAGAAACAACATTCATACCATTAACAAATGCAAAACCAAAATGCGGAATATTTCTTTAAATGAACTTAGCTTATGAGGTCACATGAGTTGGAGAGTATTGAAGTTAATAAAAAAGTATTGAAGTTTAATAAAACGTACGTACATATGTTTAAACTCCTGGATAATATATCATTCTTAGCATACTTTGAAAAAATTGGATATGTAAGAAGAATGACATAACTTAAAAGCACACTGAACAAAATCTGATGAGCGTTGTATTAAAGTAGGTCGGAATAATTGGAAGCAAGACCAGAGAAGAAAAAGCAACAATCACTAGAGATAAATATAGGAAAAATCCTAAAGAATTCATATAAGAAATCACCAACTCTCTTTTATAGGTTAACACCAAAACCAAACTGAAAAAAGTTTGACGTTATCCGAGAAAGGAGAAGTTGCGCAATAAGGATAACGCCAAAAGTAAAAGCACTATTGTAGTAAAATGCAAATGATCTACTCAGTGTAGAAGTCGTGATCAGTAAAACGACACCAAAGATTAAAAATATTATGTGTAACATTGACCAGCGTAGTTGATAAAATATTTAAAAGTAAAATTGGAGATAAAAATATTGTACCATGATTTTATATTGAGTTTTCACAAAATTATTGTATTGCTTTAAAAAAACTTCTAATTAATATTCATTATAACGAAATATTTATAAAAAAAAAAGAAAAAGAAAATTAGTTAACAACTTTTATTTTTTTTGGTTCTTGTTCATATGAATCATTAATCAAAAGGAAGTTTTATGGCCAAGAGTACAAATGTTCAGAGTAACAATTATTTTGAAATGTACCATTTGTGTTCAAAATGATATTAAGAAAAAGCCACCAGAAATTTTCACATGTATTACTCAAGAGAATCAGCATAACATCCATGATTGAAATTGAGAAAATTTTGTCCATATGATTACAAACATATAATTCACGAAGAACTTTTTATTGCTTTGTCTTGTTATTGACCAATTTGATTTGGGAAGCATCGTATTTCACCAGTCTTTTATTGCTTTCATCGAGTATGTTATATTGGGAATAATATCACACATAGTAAAATAAATAGGAATTTTGAGTAATATATAAAGAATATGACCTATCTATTTATTGTCAACTGATTTTGGGTTGGAAGTTTATAACCTAACATGATATTAAAACTCGATCTATACATTGTTTAACTCAATCCACAATCAGTCTGACCCAAATTTGGTCTCATCGATTCTTATCTAAAAATATCGAAATTTATGGTTAAAAAAACTATCATTTCGAGGGGACGTATCGGAAATAATGTCGCACAGAAATAGACAGGGATCCTTAATAATATATAAAAATATGGGTCAATCCACTAATTGATAATTGGTTTTGAATTAGAAACCTATAATCTAAAGTGTTCAAATTTTTTAATTCTAGATGGCGGATCAACTCATTGGACATTTTTAGGGAACTGTGTAGATTCAATCCATTGCTGAGCAGCTTAATTCATATTCGTTTCTGGATATTTCAATGCCACAACACCTAACTTTGGTGTGTGATGACACACAATGGATAATGAAGGAATGCTTAATAGGGAGTAGTTGTGTTTGCAATTTGATTTGTTGTTACAGAGGCTTGGTGATATACGCTCTGTAACATCAATGTCATACCACTACCTATTTCTGAACCATATTGAGCAGAGGGTTTGGCTTTAATGGGTAGTATTAATATTTTAATTTGTTGGTTTCAGAGCTTTATGCTTGGACTTAGATTCTAGAACTCGAAGCATTTCTTGTTCTTTTCAACTGCCCCAGGGTAGTCTTTCGCGAAGCTGTAGCTATTTGTGGTGTTATTGTTGCAATCGTACGGCAAACGAAGTTGGAGAGTGTCCCATCTTCAAAGATTTATGACGCTGACTGTCTTAGAGCTGGATATGCAATCTTCGCATCTGGAATCATAGTTGGATTCTCCAACCTTGTATACGGGTCAGTTGCAGGTTAGGTGTAGGAATCATTGGAAGCAGTTGCTCATTGTCTGATGCTCAGAACTCCACACTCCTTGTAAAGATTCTTGTGATCAAGATCTTTGGGAGTGCTCTCCCCTCTCGGGTTGTTTGGAGTTATTGTGGAATCATTATGTCTGCACAAGCGACATGGCCAATCAAAGTAGATATCCGGTCTATCTGTGTGGTCTATTTGCAAATCTTGAAAGAAGATAGCTTCTTGATTATCTTCATTGTTACATGGATACTGAATCACTGATGTCTAGAAGAAAATCATGTGTGAAAGAAAACTGAGAACCACTTTTGGATTCACTTATTTTTGTATTTGTTTAAAACTTTGGAATGAGTCATTTTGGAGAACATATTCGTGTTTGTATTATCTTTGGTTTCTCTTATAATCAAAGACAAGAGTTTGTATATATATGATTGATATGTAGGCAATGAAATCCCTTTTGCGTACTATGGTCTTGGTGAAGTTGATCCTGAGGTCCGAACGATCATCACAAAGGAGAAAGATAGACAATTTAGGAGCTTGAAGCTTATTGCTTCAGGGAATTTCACGTCCCGAGCAGTCATGGAGGCTCTTGGATCATGCCTTACCAACAAGTATTCTGAGGGACTACCTGGTAAAAGGTAATCAAACATAAATAAGATTGATTATTCTTTTCTTCTTCTTGTTACTCATTCATAGTTTTTTTCACAGATATTATGGTGGTAATGAGTACATTGATGAGTTGGAGACACTTTGCCAGAACCGGGCTTTAGCTGCCTTCCGCTTAGATTATATCAAATGGGGGGGTTAATGTTCAGCCTTTATCTGGTTCACCTGCTAACTTTGCTGTCTACACTGCCATACTCAGCCCTCATGATCGGATCATGGTTAACATCTCATGGTGGTCATCTGTCACATGGGTTCATGACCGCTAAAAGACATGTATCTGGAACTTCAATATACTTTGAGTCCATGCCTTATCGGCTTGATGAATCCACAGGTTGTGCCATGGTCTTTGCAACTACTTTTGTATGAGGCGATTTTCTCATGTCTGAGTATATTTGAAAAGGCATTGTTGACTATGATATGCTTGAGAAAACTGCTACTCTCTTCAGACCAAAGCTTATTATCGCAGGAGCTAGTGCATACAGCCGAGATTTTGACTTTCCTCAGCATGAGGAAGGTAGAAACACTACCTGATTCTTGAAAATACCTTTCGTGTTTCTGTCTAGTTTTGGGTTTCGGTAGAATTTGTATGAATTTCTGAAGATCTCAGACTCAGTTGGTGCTTTTCTGATGATGGATATGGCTCACATCAGCGGCCTCGTGGCTGCTTCTGTGGTAGCTGACCCTTTTGAGTATTGTGATATTGTTACAACAACTACTGACAAGGTATGCGTGTTCCGAAATCTGAAACGTAATAATAAAAAAGAGTTCCTAAATTGACCCATGATCTGATAGTTTTATAATTTTTTGTTACTAGTCTTTGAGAGGTCCGAGAGGTGGCATGATCTTCTTCAAGAAGGATCCAATTAATGGGGTGGATCTTGAATCTGCCTTAAACAATGTTGTATTCCCTAGTTTGCAGGTTGAGATATTCACCATTGTATCTAGCTCTGTTAGATAATTTTTCTTTCAACGTCATTAAAATTTCTGTGTTGTATATTTGTAGGGTGTTCCTCATAACCACACAATTGGAGGATTAGCAGTCTGCTTGAAACATGCACAATAACCAGAATTCAAGGCTTACTAGAAAAGAGTACTCAACCTTTTACTTGATCATTAAGTTCTTCAGCAACGGATAAAGTTTGTAAATTTAACTTATAACAATCTTTTTTGCTGCTTGTTTAGGTTGTGTCTAACTGTAGGTCTCTAGCTAATCGGTTGGTTGAACTCGGGTTTAAGCTGGTTTCTGGTGGCAGTGATAACCACCTGGTCCTCGTCGATCTTATACCATTGGTAAGTTTACAAGCTCTATCTATGGCCTGAATCAATTGACTTTTTCTCAAACCGTAGAATCACATATCATAATGCCATATCAATCTGACATTTTTGGTGTGGTAAGGGCTTGGATGGTGCTCGGGTTGAGAAAATCTTAGACATGGCATCTATCACTCTCAACAAGAACTCTATCCCTGGTGAGTTCCTGCCCTTATTCTCGGTTTTCTCTTTCCCGTTTGGAAAGATGTTAGTCAGTTCCGAAGAAAATCCCTTTTAGGATACAATATCAAGAAACAACATGAAATCTATAAGCAGAAGTTGTAGAACACAACTCTTAAATGCTTGATTTGTTTGTGTTCTATTCCAATTGCGTTTTAAGTTATTTATAAAACAGATGATACACTTTTTTCTACTCTTGTTGTACCTTATCTTTTGTCTTTTAGGGCTTTGCTTGCCTGTGTCCCAAGTTTCAAAGCTACCTTTTTAAATCGAGAGAAAAAACAAAATAGTCAGGTTAATATATTTTTATTGTTTTGTGGAATGGCTTTGCGTAAGAATAAAAATGTGTAGCTCTTCTTTTAAATTCTCTCGTATGAAAAAAAATATGTAAACTTCTGTCACATTCTCATTCGGTCTTTACACTGCTCTCAAAAGCAGGAGGGCAAGACCACGGAAACATGGCTTTTAATTAGTATGTGGAAACTTCCCTTGGCGACATAGATAAAACTTGACAGGACATAATCATTGAACAATAACTTAGCTTCATTTTTGCAAGGTGTTTACGGGATTCTATTGGAAATTATGGAGCTCTCCTCATGTTCGTGTTGTGGAGCGCATTGTCATACACACTCTAGTCTTGTTTTATACTCCAACTGTCCTATTTTATTAGATGCTTTAGATTTATTTTTTCTTATTTTATTTAATGTTTTACAAGTTTATATGCAAACAATTTATTATATTTGAATTTTGTGATTATTAATATTGTAGAATATATGTATTTTTTTGAACGTCTAAATATATTATCATTTCGATCAAGAGTTTACAAGATTACAAAAATACTATTTATATATATATATATATATATATATTTTTAAACAAAAATATTAAAGAACAATACACCATAAGAAGCGAAATTGAAGATGTTCCAACTTTAAAAACTTTACTAGTTAACAGATTAACAAATCTATTAAATTCATTCTTTGTATTCGAATATTATTTAATTATTTATTATTGGTTAAATTACTTAAATTAAATATTCAATTGTGTTTTTAAAATAGAAAAATATGAAATGAAAATTATTTAAGGTAGTTTCTTAAACTTTGCACTTTTAGGTAAAACATTTTGTAAAATGTGACGGAGAAAATATTATAAATACTCTAAATGAGAATTAAAAAATTGGTTAGAGACAAGGAGACAGGTACTTGCTTACCGAGAAGAAAACAAGTCAAGCTCGTGATGGTACTGTCAAAGACAAAACAGCTCAATTATTAAGCTTACATTTATTATTACTTGCAGTCTAAATCTCTACTTTGTTACTAGTTAATTAAAAACCCCTTAATTAATCCAAGTGGGATGCTTCTTTTATCGCGCGTGAATCTCAGTTGAGTGCCCACCACAGGGGACAAGCAGTGGAGCTTGTAAGGATATTCTGGTGAGCTTGCATTATTTTCCATTTGCCAACGCATGCCTTTATGCTTTTGTTTTCTGAAATATATTTTGTGCAATTCTTTTTGATAACAATATATTTGTATAATTGCACTGAATATCAAATTTTTAATATATTTACATAACATTTGACTATTTATTATAGTTTATATTCACTCTGTCATATTTTATATGATTTTTGGGTTAAAACACGCATATTAAAAAATTTCTTTTTTTCTCACAAAAATATTTATTTAATATTTTTATTTAAATCGATTCTACTACCATAAAAAATAATGCATACCATAATTATCACAAAATATTAAATGTATTTAAATTTTGCACTACAACTTGTAAAACATCTAATAAAACAAAATAAAAGAGTCATAAAATATCTTATAAAATGAGACATATGGAGTATTGTGTTAAAAAAATTTACAACACATCAATCACTGTGCTAAAATTTACCCATAAATAACAATGCATTGAATCATATGTTGGACTTGAACATTAAATTTGTATATGATGTACAACATTAATTAACATGATACAAAAAAATTAATGTGTTTTCAATATATTATAGCATATTTCAAAACCATGTTTTGTTCTTGGCTTGATCTATCGAATATATGATGATGCCGTAGAATCAGTTTCCTCTTTGAACAAAACCATTTAATATTATAGATATATTATTACACAACCAAAAACTAGTATAATTTAAAATGAGGAGTAAGATGGAATTTAAAATATAGATATCAAACACCTAATCAAAATGTAAAAACAGTGTCATATTCTGATCGAAGTAAAACCTATGTTGCATGAAATTGGAAGTGGGTATGCGGAAGCGGAAGTATATCGCATCGCATAAACAACTTTAAAATAAAATTAAGAAACAAATACGTTTTAGAAATATATATATATATATATATAATTCAATATCATATTACATAAAAATGTTAAAAACACAAGTTCAATACATTTTTATGTAACTCAATATGAATACTTCAAAATAATATGATTCAAAATAAATATCTAAATCACTATCTTCATTCTCAATTTTCTCAACTCTATCAAATAGTTTTGCTTTAAATTATATGTTGTAATCACCAAACTCAAATCTTCTAAAATAATCTTATTCAACTAATCAAATTAATCACTTCTAACATTTTACATATTAGACGAAAAATAATTTATAGGTAAAATATAAAAATTAGTGTGAACAAATGTCAAAGTACTAAATTTTTTTTCGGTTTTGTTTTGTAACGAGAGACATATCAAAAATAATTTTAGCATTCATATTGATTTATGACATAATATTTTCAAAACGGAAGCGCAAACTTCCAACGGATTTTTCAAAGAAAATTTTCTGGAAGCAATATGGAACCGAGCTTTCGAAAGCTTCTGATTCCGATTCCAAAAGTGGAAAGCGGACCTCCAACGAAACTTCCGTGCTACCTAGATTAAAACAAAAATAATATTTAGAAACAAAAAATTATAATTTTCCATGTGAAGACACTTGCATATGATGAAATCCCAGTAAGTATATTTAATTTTTTTTTATGACTTTATTACTTCTATTGTTTCACTATATTAGATGTCTTAGAGAAAATTTTATGTTTCAAAATATTTAATTTTCTCAAATTTCAATATAAAAAGTTAAATTTATTTGACTTTTGATGTAAGAGCAAGTTTTAGCAGGATGTGTAAAGTTGCTGCAAGGGGATACATGTATGAGGAATTGAAGCTGGAATTAATGTTGATGTGGACCAATGCGCCAATGATTAGCTTACGTGGAAATAGCTAACAGAAGAACATGTGGTTAAGATACAAGATATGCACAATCAGGAGCGAAGGATATTGAGAGAGATTTAGTGTGATTGTTATACCTATAAGGCTTCTTAAACACCATGCCTATAAAAAATGTTTGGGGAAGAGTTTTGAGGGTTAGCCATTTCAAAACAAGAAAAAGAGAGTTACAACCCCTCCGTTACAATGGTTGATGGTACTGAAGAGGATGATATCCCTGCAGAGATTTTGGCAAACACACAACCTCAATGGTCGCCGTTTGTAGTTGGTCATTTCATTGGTGATGCGATATATGTAGGTAAGATTCATGTTGCAGTTAATCGATTGTGGGTTTCTACTGAGAAGTCTTCAAAGATCGATGTGCAAGTTCTGAATCCCATGGTAGTTCTGTTTCGTATTGAGAATGAAGTTCTGAAATCAAGGGTTTTGAAACGTCGCTACTAGCATATCGCCAATATTACTTTGGTAGTGTGTGAGTGGTTGCCTGATACAACACAAACAAAACCAGATTTGGACATTATCCCTCTATGGATGGATTTCAAAAATGTAACAGGTCATCTATTCTCTCGCAAAGTATTAAGCTTTCTTGGTAGTGTTGTAGGGAAAGCAATCAAATTGCATCCAATTACAGAACGATGTACCCGATTAGATGGGGCTAGGGTACTAGTAGAAGTGAATCTTATAAAACCACTACGTGATCATATCAATCTCATGCAGTCTATGGTAAAAAGTTTTTGGTTTCTATCTCATTTCCATGGTTGCCTCCAAGGTGTACGACCTGTAAGAAATGGGGTCATGGAGCAAAGGATTGTGTAAGTCCAAAACACATTTGTATCTTAACGAAGGAGACCCAAATGAGAAGAAGAATGATGATGGTGTGTCTCTGAATTTAGAGATGCCTTTTGGTGATCAGAATGTATTAATAGTAACCAAAACTAAGGATGTTGCTATTGGAGAGAAGAGGTATTTGGAAACTCAGTGTCAGACGTGAAGCAAAGGTCGCTGAGGTCACAAGTTTGAACAATTGGCAAATCTGGCACAATAGGAATGCGTAAGTGCGTATCATTCAAGATCAGATTCTGGCCGAGCCATTGCCCATGCCTGATCCGGGTGACGATGAGGTCCTGTGGAGAAATGATGTTGCTGAGTTCAAGAATTTTTTCTCTGCTCACTCAACTTGAGAACAGATCCGGACTCGCAATACGAAGAAGAGCTGGGGTTGTGTTATTTGGTTTGCTCAAGGAATCCCACGATTTGCACATATCGTGGCTATCCACTAAGGATAAACTCTCCACAGTGCTCGCACTCGTAGTTGGGGCTGGATTCAGTCTTGTCTTCTGTGCGGAGAACCTAACGAGACGAGGGATCATTTGTTTTTTTTTGTTTTCCCCTAATCTTTTACCGTTTGGACATAGATAATTGGGGATTTACTAGGAATAGATGCATATCTGGATTGGGAAGTTACTATGCAGCGGTTATCATCACACCGGTACACAAATCTTTATTTCATCTTGTCCCGGTTGGTCTTTCAGGCGACGAGTTACCACATATGACGTGAACGGAACGAAAGACATTATAACAATAGTCAACATTCTACCAACTATCTCGTCTGCATCAGAGAAAAGATAATATGAAACCGGATTGTTTCACTACGATATCAGGACTCCCCAAAGTTTTGAGATCTACTACAAAGATGGTTTCGAGCTAGAGAATTCACGAATTAACATTGTCTAATCTTCTTTTTTCATTTTTTCTTTTTTCACTTTTTGTACATAAACACTCTTTTATTGATCAATAAATTTAACATTTCAAAAAAAAAAAAAAGAAAAAAAAAGAGAGTTAGCTTTTGCTATTGTTAGTGAGAATAGTGTTTTACTCTATTACGGTGAGCTAAGTGAGTATTCATTGTTAGATTAGAAATTATTTGGTAGTAAGTTAAGAGAGTGATTTTTAAGCTTAGTGTAAAACTAGACATGTTATTGAAATTTCTAATAAAAGTATAACTCAGTGCATCGAGTTTTGGAAAATTTTCTTTAGTGTCCATTCATTTTTCATTTGGTATTGGATCGAGCATCTGAATCAAGTTGTTAAAATTTAACAACATGTGAAAATCCTGTGAAAAGATGGACCCATCGAAAGAATTGGTAGTTGTGCAATGTTTGATCATCTTTGAAAAAGGAAACTATGGTCATTGTAAGGTTAAAATGATAGCTCTCATTTGAGGAATAAGAGCATATGCTTGGACTTTGGTGCTCATCAATTGGAGTCATGATGTGGCAAAGGGTGAAGGTGAAAAAAAAGTTTTCAAGGACATACTTCTGTGGAATGATGATGAAAGGAACATGTCAACTTACAACTGCAAAGCTTTTTCTGTAATTTTCAACTTTGTCAATGCAAATCAATTCAAACGCATCCAAAATTGTGAATCGTCAAAGAAAGCATGAGATAAGCTAGAAAAAGCTTATCAAGGGACTTTCAATGTAAAAATTTCAATGTTAGATGCTTGCCTTTATATTTGAAACTATGAGAATGGATGAAAATGAATTTATTGAAGAGTTTAGTGGGAAGTTGAGTGCAATTGCAAGCGCACCTCATAATCTTGGCAAAAAATAGAAAGACAAAAAGCTTGTGAAGAAACTACTAAGGAGTCATGGAACTTCTATGGACACCTACAATATAGACTACAAAGAGGTTGTGAGACATCTTCAAACTTATGAGAAATTAGGATCCACATATCTACGCAGATGTAAGACATTTACAGTAAACTATGTGAATATTAAAAAAATTATTGGTAATTTTCATATTTGATTTGACTTCTGATTGACAACTATTTTTTAAGACTGGATTTTAACACTATGGTACAATACAACCTAAGAGCATCATTAATGGTGATACTCTAAGAGTATCATAACTATATTTTTAATCATATATTTAATATTAATTTATTGTTTGAGATTCAATTAAAAACTCTAATATTTTTGTGTTCAATGGTGAAACTCAGATACAGTCCAATAAAAAGTGGACACTTGGCTTATGATGACACAAAGAAATAAACGGTTCAATAGAACATGGACACGTGGCTTATGATACCGTCTCATTAATCTCACTGCGCTGAAACGTCTCTAAGCAAATTTTCATTTCTGAATTATTTTTATTGATGCAAAAACTTATGGTACACTTATAATATCACCGTTGCATCTGCTCTTAATACCTCTTTTGCTCCACAGATTCCATATCAACTAGTAAGAGTCAAAATTTGCATACTAAAATAAAACTTATATCATATTAAAAATATGTGTATATATATATTGTTAGTTTTAAACAAATTACAGAAAATATTCTTAGTAAAAAAGTAGAAAAGGAAAATTGACAAAAAAACTAACACTACTTTTAAATTAATTATTTTGGTATATGTCGTATATAGCAAAATGAAAGTATAAATATAATAATTTTCATGAAATATAAAAAATTCATTTCAATGAACTCATTACTTTTTCCCACAATTTGGCATTTTTTTAGTACTTTGACTTTCGCGTTCTACGATTTGTTTATTATTTTAGATTTTCTTAATATAAGTTTTTGTAGTATTACTTAACCAATATGCCAAAATATTCTGAATATCATTTTTTATTTTTAATGGAAAATTTAAATTTTTTCGACATTTGTCGACATCTAATTGATCAATTAACACATATCATATTTTTGGTACAAGCTCTGGTTAATTTAGACACGTATCAAATTTTGTTGAGAAAGCCAAACTTTATATTAGAAAATATAAAATTTTAGGCATAATCCATATGCCAACAGCCCACTCTTGATTTTATCGTTCATATATTTTTTCAAAAACAGATAATATAATTTGCAGCATAAGCACGATTCAATCAATATTATTGAATACAAAATTGGCAGAGAAAACGAGATTTCCTAAAAAGAAAACTCTATAAAAGAGAAATACAAGAAACTGAAAAACCGAAAGTTGGTTTTTCTATCTTTTAAAATTGTAATAAAATTTCAGATGATAAAAAAAACAAGACTCAAATTCAGTATTCATAATGTTAAAATTTTCTAAGAATATACTACTAGTTTACAATAAGTAAATTAATTATACTTTTTTTAGAGTTAGAGATGTTCACTAATAGCTAAATCAACAACTAAAACCCAAAAAGTCTGTTTGGGGGGGGGGGGGGGGGTGGTTAACCATGGCTCGTTTAGTTGAAATTTCCTTCACAAAAAATGCCCTTTTTCAAAATAAGGAGACTAGAGAGCATGTCAATATATGTCATATGCTTGTGTGGAGAAAACCCACAAAGAGAAGAAAGAAAAAAATAAAAATATAAAAGGGGAAGAAGAACAGAAAAAGAGGCAGCCATAGCCAAAGGTTCGTGTCGGCTTCAACGAAACACTGACGGTGTGTGTATACACCTTTACATACAAGCTTTATCTCACATCTATTGTATAAATCAATCTACTCTCTTCTTTTTTTGTTTCCTTGCATTATTTTGACACCAATTCTAGTTTCTATATCCTCTAGATTTTTCACTGTCCCCCATCAAAAAAAAAATTCATCTTCATCTGTTTCTTTCTGGGTTTTGTTTGAACCCTAGCTCGCTTTGGTTTGTTTGGATCCAGAGGTTTTTAAGTAAAGGTTCGATTTTTATTTCTGGGTTTGCTTGCTTGTTGTTGTTGCTTAGTAATTGAGGAGACTTTTGAGGATCCGTTGTCAGATTTGTGCTTTGTTTCTCGATTTTACCTGGATTTGATTTTGGGGATAATCTAGATCAAGAATCTACACTTCGTTTCACATCCCAATTTCAACTCTTTATTTCGATTCCTGATCTTGTTTTCAAGCGTACCCCTTTTACTTTTTCAATAGGTTTTCTCTTCTCACAGATTTGATTCTATCTGATAATTTTAGGTTTTGAGCTGAAATCTTTGCCATTGTAGATATGGTTTTAGTAACAGTTTTGTGTTGTAAAGTGTGAAGTTAAGAACTGAAATTTGTTCATTTTGGTATGTATGTGAGTAGGTTCTTGTTTTGCTTTTGCCTTAGTTGTTCTTTCATTTACCCCTTTCGTTAAGCTGACTATTAGATTTTTCTTCAGATTGGGCAATAAAATTTGAGAATCTGAGTCTTGTGATGTGCTTTAGACATAATGTAGAACAAAGGGCCCACATTTTGTCTGTAAATTTAAGAAAGGGTTTAAAATGGTGTTACATAATGATATCTATCAGAGTGTTGTTTGTGTCTAAATTAGATGAGGATAGGTCCATCTTATTTTCTTCTTTCACAAAGATATTCCAATCTGATAGTTTCTCTTCTTTTTTGTTTCCTCAGGTAAAATTTATCGAAGTTAAGTATATTCCAAATGGCAGCTAGCAATCATTCATCTGGAAAGCCTGGAGGTTCGTTGAATATTTTTGTGTTTATACCATTCTGTCAACTGTGTCTGGTATTTTTCTACTGGGACTCGGCTTTCTAGTGTTGTTTGTGGCTTCTGTATAACTTGAAATAGCTGATAAAGAGGCGGATAAGGGTTTTAAAACCTTGGAGTAATTATGAATTGAGTAGAATTCACTTATTACTATTATTGCAACCCTTTCTTTGTTTTTGAGATACCATGTTGCATCCGATAACCGTTCTTTGTTTCTTTGTAGGGGTTTTAAGTGATGCTTTATGTAGGGAGTTATGGCATGCTTGTGCTGGTCCTCTTGTAACCCTACCTCGTGAAGGGGAACGAGTTTATTATTTCCCTGAAGGTCACATGGAGCAGGTATTCTGGTTATTGGTTTGAATCACTTGCCATTGTGATGTACATTGTACCGTATCATGATCATTTGCTAAAGCCGGTTATGATAATTGAACTGTTCTTACTCTTTATGTCATATTGACACTTCAAACTTCCTTGTTGATGCTTTCGAGCTTAAAATAAAATCACAAAACATGTCTTGTTATCTAGAAGAGATGACATGTAGTGATTATCACATTTATGTATTTAATTGATCACTGCCTATGCAGCTCGAGGCATCAATGCACCAAGGTTTGGAGCAACAGATGCCTTCCTTCAATCTTCCATCTAAGATTCTATGTAAAGTGATCAATATCCAGCGCAGGGTACACTTCCCTGATATATGATAGAATTTCTTTACTTCTTCTTCATGATTGTGTTGTATGAATAAATTAAGCTTTGTTGTGCTTCCCTTTGCAAGCTCAGGCAGAACCCGAGACTGATGAAGTTTATGCCCAAATAACCTTATTGCCAGAACAGGATGTAAGTTTATTATAAGCAAAATTTTGATGGTTTGGTGTTTATAAAATACGGATTTGTATTTTTTGTCCTGTTCTTGTTGGTGGAACTTTTGTGTTTGCTCAACAGCAAAGTGAACCCATCAGCCCAGATGCCCCTGTTCAAGAACCAGAAAAATGCATAGCACATTCATTTTGCAAGACACTAACTGCTTCGGACACAAGCACACATGGTGGATTCTCTGTGCTACGCAGACATGCAGATGATTGTCTTCCACCCTTGGTCAGACTTGCTTCGGGTGTTCTTGTTACTTTTTGGAAACAACTCCAACTGCTTTGTTTTTTTAATACTTTGCTTTCTTCTCTTCTCTAGGATATGTCCCAACAACCACCGTGGCAAGAATTGGTTGCAACTGATTTGCACAATAGTGAATGGCATTTTAGGCATATTTTCCGAGGTTAATACACTTGCTATCTTATTATAAGATTATCTTTAAATTACAGTTCCTTTACCCCAGTGCTACTGCTACTGGGGGACCTTTGAAGCTTTACATAATTTTGCATTAATGTTATTGTTTCACGCTTATTAAAATATCATGATGTTTTGATTACAGGCCAACCAAGGCGCCATTTGCTAACAACTGGATGGAGTGTTTTTGTTGGCTCGAAGAAATTAGTGGCTGGAGATGCTTTCATATTCTTAAGGCAAGTTCCTTGTTCTTTCATTTTGTCTTGATATTAGTTTTGCCTTTAACCAGCTGAGCATGACATAGTATTGTCTTTCAGGGGTGAGAATGAAGAGCTTCGAGTTGGTGTTAGGCGGCACATGAGACAACAGACTAATGTCCCGTCCTCTGTCATTTCAAGTCATAGCATGCACATTGGGGTTCTTGCGACTGCAGCTCATGCCATTACGACAGGAACAATCTTTTCTGTCTTCTACAAGCCAAGGTCTTGCTTTTCTTACTTAAGTCTAATTGAGCCATTGACTGGGAAAAAAAATCCTAAAAACACTTTAATGCCATCAAATGGTCCAAGACACATCAGTTGCTGCATCGAACTGTCAGCATAATTTAGAAATTTTAAATTTTGCTATGTTAGATGTATCTAGCCAGTCTGGAATAGACACCAGCCATGTTTTTCGCATATATGCATCTTACGCCTTTGAGTCAGTGTTTCCTGCATATGCTTTATGATATTCATTTGGCTGCAAATCCAGGCTGACATATGTTCTATTATTAGGACAAGTAGGTCAGAGTTTATTGTGAGCGTCAATAGGTATCTCGAAGCTAAGAACCAGAAGCTGTCTGTAGGCATGCGTTTCAAGATGAGATTCGAGGGTGAAGAAGCTCCAGAGAAAAGGTATCAGATCTAACTACTTGTTTTCTTTTTGCTGATAAAGCTGAATGCAATATAACTTCAATTTTTTTTTTCATTTGTGTTTTAATAATGCCAGGTTCAGTGGCACAATAGTTGGCGTTCAGGAGAACAAGTCTTCGGTCTGGCATGATTCTGAATGGAGATCGCTAAAGGTTAGAATATTCTACTGTTATACTTTGCAGTGTAGCAAGTTGTGGGTTTATATATCTTTAGCTGACTGAAATAGAGTGATGCATCTTAATATGCTTGTCGGCAATCTGCTATTGCTTCAGGTTCAATGGGATGATCCCTCATCTGTGTTTCGTCCTGAAAGAGTTTCACCATGGGAACTTGAGCCCCTAGTTGCAAATAGTACCCCTTCTTCACAACCTCAGCCTCCACAGAGGAACAAACGGCCGAGACCTCCTGGTTTGCCTTCACCAACCACCGGTCGATCTGCTCCTGGTATTCTGTGTTCTTTTCTCTTTTGTACTGTTCTTCCTTGTGGTAGCTCCAGCACTTTTAATTGATACTCTCTTCAGTTACTCCAGATGGTGTGTGGAAATCCCCGGCAGACATTTCTTCCGTGGTGCCATTATTCCCTCCTCCTGCCAAGGCTGCAAATTTGGGTCATGGTGGGAGCAAACCATTTGGTGGAGCATCCACTGGATCAGCTTTTTGGCCCAGCCACGTAGATAGTGCGACTGGATCATTTGCTTCAGCCTTTAACAACGAATCTACTGAAAAGAAGCAAACTAATGGAAATGTCTGCAGGCTTTTTGGGTTTGAGCTAGTTGAAAATGTTAATGTGGATGAGTGTTTCTCTGCTGCCTCTGTGTCCGGTGCTGTTTCTGTAGATCAACCTGTCCCATCTAATGAATTTGACTCCAGCCAGCAATCTGAGCCTTTAAATATTAGCCAATCTGATATTCCTTCGGGGAGTGGTGATCCTGACAAATCCTCTTTGAGGTCTCCTCAAGAATCACAAAGTAGACAGATACGTAGCTGCACAAAGGTAATTATTAGCCTCTTGGATCGTTTTCTCTTATCAAAATAAATTTTTTTGGGTCACAACTTCAATATTAGTCTTAAATTGTCCGAATCTTGACCGTGACTATGTCTTGCTTTGGACTAAAAGGAGAACCTTTTTGGCAATTTGATTTAGGTGCACATTCAAGGGAGTGCAGTCGGTAGAGCTGTTGATTTGACAAGGTCAGAGTGCTACGAAGATCTGTTCAAGAAGCTGGAAGAGATGTTTGACATCGAGGGCGAACTCTTAAAATCTACCAAAAAATGGCAAGTTGTTTACACCGATGATGAAGATGACATGATGATGGTTGGTGATGATCCATGGAAGTAAGTGCTTTAATCTGAAGAGAGCTGTGACTATGTGAAAGAAACACAGCATTGTTTACAAGTGTTGAGTTTCATCTACTGTAATGTGTCTTCTCTTTTTCTGTTTTGTGATGTAGTGAGTTCTGTGGAATGGTGAGAAAGATATTCATCTACACACCTGAGGAAGTGAAGAAACTTTCACCCAAGAATAGACTCACAGTCAATGCAAGGATGCAGCCCAAAACTGATGCTGAGGAAAATGAGAACACAGAAGGCAGGTCATCATCTATGGCTGGATCAAGATGAATAAATATATCACTGGTATGCTGTAATGCACTTGCGACGTAGGAAAAATGAAAGCAGAAGCAAGAGATCGCAAGACAATTTGAAAATTTGAGATGTCTGTGTATAGCAATGAAGTTTTATGTTTTCAGGTCTAATGAATTCACTTAGTTGTAAGTGTTTTGAGGAGTTATGTAGTTTTTGTAAGGGAAATGTGGAAATTAAGATTCACCTCTTGTTCTACATCAAACAATGGTCATGGTCAAAAAAAAAAATTATGAAATTAAATTTCCTCTTTTTATATAGCTCTTTAGTACACATTATAAAACCTTGAGAACATTGAATGAAAGTAAAGTAGAAACAAAAAACTTTTAGTTTCAATCTTGTATGACATCACAAGTAGAGTGATGCTGCAAATACAATGTCTCTCTTGATCTTGGAAACAGCTTCTTCTAGTTTAGCTTCAAGCTGTGTTTCTCCAATAGATTTTGCAGCTACTATGAGCTGCTGCAGAACTTCCTCCATTCTCCTTATTGCTCTGATCAAGCTCCCTTCGAAAACACGAGCAATCTCCATGACCTCATAAAACTTCGACCCTTTTGCCCAAGCATAGACTGCCTCCATTATATCTGGTCTGAATGATTGCACAAAACTCTCCACATCGATTTCGACCTGTCACATTGTGATAAAAGACAGAAAGTTATGGACCAAGTCTTCTTCAAGTGGTCAGGTTTTCTTGGATGAGCAGAGAAAAAGAATGTGTTGGCAAATACCTTGCAGTCAAGCTGAAGTTCAGCAACACGCCTGGCAGTGTCTTGCAACTGGATGAAGAGCAAGTCGAGTTCTTCTCGGGGTTTAGCAGCGTCGGGGAGTCTCTCTCGCCACACAAAGCAAGAGAGGAGAGAAACCAACTCCTCCACCTTTGCTTCCTTTAAAACACCACTGAACATTAGCTCAGTTAATGTCAATTCTTCTGCACTACTGATTTCACATGCAACCTTCCCCTTCAACTCCACGACATTATCACTTGTGATGTATCTGCATTTATATAACATAATAATAAAAATGAAGTTTATAGAGGTATCAACAAACCTTAAAGAGGAGGACAGAACACATAGATGTAGATGACATATAAAGTTGGTTTCCTAAGAATATTTAGAATGTGTGTAGTAAATTTAGCAAATATTTACCCTAGCCTTCGTAAAACACGCTTTCTGGCCTTAAGTTCATCTTTAAACGCCAATGCTGTTGAGGATCGGACAGTTTTCTTAAGTGATTTGATCTTGGCTGTTAGTTCTTCCTTCATGTGTAGAACTTTCAGCTTCTGTGTTATGAGGGGAGACTTTGCAATTTTGTGTTTTTCAAATAGGTTTTCCAGAGCCTCCAGCCGACGAACTGTCTTTTTGTAAGAGCTGCTGCGAATCTAATGAGGTAAAAGTTGTATTTATCTCTTGTGACAAATGAAAGACAGCAGAAGCAGAAAAGTACTGGAGAAAAACAACAAACCTTCATATCAGCTTCAGGATCTAGGGGTATTCCATCGGGATGTCTAGAGAGCAACTCAGAAACCTTTTTCAGAGCATTCTCTCGAGCTTCCAATGGTACAAGATCTTTTGGTATATTCATGATTGCACTGCTTAAACTCTTAATCTGTCCATTAAAGAAAACAATAAGATCACCAAGAACAGGATCCAAGGAGGATAAGCCACTTAAGAATGTGTATAACATTATACAGGACTATGAAGACGAGATAAGAAAAAATAAATGGAGCAGACATGTTACCTGCGATAAAGGAACAGAGACCACAACAGGCTCACCACGTGCCTTAAATGGTACAGCCTTAACTTTCTTTTTGCCAACGCCATCTTTGCTAACCATACATCTAGTCAATACATCTACGGTGTAGTTTGCATCCTCTGGTCTTTTATTATCATCATCTGGATGAATTGCTCATGTCAAGATGGAATCATTACTGTTTAAAGGAATTAATAACATTAATTAAATAATAAATTCTCAGAGTTCTAACCTTCAGATAAGCTTTTGACTTTGCTAAATTTCATTATCACTCCCCACGTATCCTGGTCTTCAATGCTGAATGATTGTGGCTCTTCATCGTCATTTGTACAATCGAGACAAACAGCTCTGTTTGGCAGCAAAAAGGGTAAGCAGTACTTTGGAGCGAACACAATTTCACGTATATCCTTCTTCAGACTCTTATATTGCAAAATCAGGTTATAGTAATTTTTTAAGCTTTCTTCTTCTTCAATCACCATAGAGTCTCTCTCTTCTTCAAGGGCTTTTATTTGCTTCTGCAAAGACCAGACCACAATCAGATCATTTACATAAAATGAACATTATTTAATCAAAAAATTTAACATTTAGCATTTTGCAACTGTACCTCGAGATCAGGGATAGCACGATCAGCTTGAAACTGAAAGAAAGAATTGCGGAGAAGATTCTCAGGATCACCTTCTTCACACCGCAACTGATTTAGAAGCATGTTATAGCTCAGATGAAAGGCACTGATAGATGATGGAAATAAAACAGTATGGTTCAATAAATCTGTCAAGAAGTCTAAAGGTCTTAAAGCACAACTAACAATCAGGTTGATAATTTTCTACACAGTGGATTTAATAAATTCAATACATAAAATTGTACCTGTTCAAAGAATCAGCACTTCCTTTGAGCATTGATTTGGCAACAGCGGGTTCCATCTTCTCATCAACCATGAGGATACAGATACCTCGTTTGTCAATACCTCGACGTCCAGCACGACCACTCATTTGTATGTACTCTCCACTTGATAGCCACCGGAACTTGTCTCCATCAAACTTACGTACATTTGTAAACACAACCGTCTTTGCCGGCATGTTCAGTCCAATACTAAATGTCTCTGTTGCAAACAAACACTAAAAGAAAATACTTCAAACTTAAGTGGCAATGACAAAGTGAGAAAGAGTAGACACAATCCAAATGTAGAGAAACTTAAATAAGTGAAGGAAGCCAAATAAATTAAAGGAAAACATCACAAAATCACATACCAGATCTAGAAGGTAGCAAGAATTGACAATATGGAAATTATAGCTGTACGCCTTCACATACCTTAATAAGACCTTCTTGAAATAATATCTCAATTACTTCTTTCAAAATTGGAAGCAGACCTGAATGATGAACACCTATACCACGTTTTAAGATAGGTAATATATTTGACACCTGCAGTACATGAAGCCAGGAACCATGTCAATTTTCCCGCAGAACAAATATATCAACAAGCCAAATCGCATCTGAAACTATATCAACTAAAAAAGGACCAAAATGACCCTTACGGAACATCAGGAGTAAAGAATATAAGCTATTACATGTTCATGACAAGCATAAATTGAAGGAAAGCTCAAATTTTGTGCAGGAGGATGGCTACAAGGCAAGCAAAATGTAAAATCAAATCTGAGATAAAAGAGGCAAGGTAGGTGCCATCACTAGTTAAGCCGATAATACTAGCAATAGCCTACAGAGCGAGGTTGGTGGGAAACCCACCACTAGTTAAGCCAATAATACTAGCCAATGCTTACAGAGATATGCACAGGATCATTTTAGGCCATAGATAACCTCATAGCATTAAAACATAACCCTCCGGAATGCTAGAAAGAAGTTGTGGAGGAGGATAGTATTCACAAAAGATATAGGTTAAAGGCGCATTATACAAACTCTCCGCCATGTTAGAAAGAGCTTTAATGAATACTTGCCTGAGGTAGCTTCTTATCATCATCGGAAAGCATATCGATTGCACTAGTAAAGATTGTCTCCACCGCATCTTTCTCATCATCGCTGTTTAAATCCATCTTAGACATCTGTTGAACAAACGGACATGCATTATAATCACGTTTTAAACACTATGAGACACAATAAGCAGACTACGAATTTAAGGTTTTACAATAAACATAAAACAAGACACGACACAGTCCCTGCAAGGTGCATGTATGATACATTCACTTAAGCAGAGGAGAAAACTAACCTGCATTGCAAGTGCCTCACATTCCTTTTTGCTGAAACTAAACAAAATCACAGGATCATACTGCCGCTGAATTATCATTTTCACCAACTTGAAGATATCACTTTCTTCACCAATTTTTCGAACCACTAATCCCTTTTGAAACTTTCCATTGTCTCTTTTCTTGTCACCCTCATTAGTAGGAACCAGTGCGTTAAGAGATTTTTGGAAGCTGTCCTCATGAAATTTAGCCTTTTCGTCCACAACCAAGTAAAGTCCATTACCTCCAGCAGGAAAGATATAGTGCTGAAGTGGAGTTGGCCGATAATCCGTGTAAACAATGTGGCATGGTTGTTGGTGAACCTACAATACCAATTCTAAAATCACATCACCAGAGCAACCAAACCAAATAAAATTTCCGATATTCCTTTCATTTGAACAGGCTGAGTTATTATGTCGATTCAAAGAAACAACATGGATATGAAAGTTACATTGCATTATGCCAAGACATGTTTTTCTTTCCTCCAAAACGCTATGATATCATAATCAAAAGTTGATATGAGAGTGGATAAACAGTATATATTTGTACTAATTCGTTTCTAGAACTCAAGAGTGAATTACCTTTGCAACCCAATCTGCAAATTCCTTGGCATTGGGCACAGTTGCCGATAGAAACACAAAACGAGAATTCTTCGGAGCCATTACAATACTTTCTTCCCAAACCACACCTCTTTCACTATCACGCATGTAATGCACCTCATCAAAAATAATCCAGGCAACCTCCCGCATAATCTCTGACCCTTTGTACTGCATACTTCGCAAGATCTCTGTAGTCATGACCTGAAACAAAGAACAAAAAACTAAGAACAAATAGCAAATAAAGCAATTCCTGAGACGGCATTAAACAGTGGTAAAGATACTTTACCAGGCAAGACGCATTAGGATCAATAGTCACATCCCCAGTCATCAAACCAACATCTGAAAACTCTTCTTTAAAATCTCTGTACTTCTGATTGCTGAGAGCTTTTATAGGTGAGGTGTAAATAACCCTCTGGTTTTCCCTCAAAGACATGGCAATAGCATAGGATGCCACAACTGTTTTACCAGCAGATGTATGAGCTGAAACCTGAACATGAACCATAAACTTACGTTTTTTGTTTCCTTCTACTACTAATTGAACTACACTATAACTAAAAAGATCATAATTTCTGATTCAATAATAGAAGATCATTTTACAGTTCACAGCTTGAATCAATCGAGTGATAGAAACCAAAGTAGTAAAATCTACAGATTGATTAACCCATTCAGTTACAAAGATTACTAATTCTGTGACCCAAATCAAGTGTATAATCTATCTCTACACGGGTTTTAACATAATGACCGGAAAGTTTAAAGCTTTGAAATCATTTTTTCGCTTACCATGACTGATTCGCCATTATCAAGACACTTGATAGCTTCAGACTGGAAGGAATCAAGGGTAAAGGGAAATTCTTTAGCCGGTGGTTTGCTATCTCCTTGAGCAGAGGAAGTAAGAGGAACGTAATTTTCAGGGAAGGAAACATCGTGAATGCAACCAACTAGCTCTTCGTTGATGATCTGCGTGGATTCCTCTTCTCTCTGAATCTTCTGCGGCGGAGCACAATCAGAAGATTCCTCCACCAACTTTCTCTTCACCGAACCCATCTGTGTAGTTAGCGCTTTATCAATGGTGAGTCCAGTCACCTGAACATCACAAAAACGACATCAATGTTTAAGTTCTAGTCGCAATAGCAATCACACACAACCTAAAACATGCTTTGTGAACCAAATTCTAAAGCATAAGTTGGTACTATCTTGGTCGATAAATGTAGCTATCAAACTCATTCAGGTGAGTCAAGTTAAAGATTAAAAATTTAGCAGGCAAAGCAGTTTTGATTAAGGGCTTGACCTTAAAAAGCTCACATTTTTGCTCTACTTTTGTAAGAATGAAGCAAACTGATTTCATGCTAAAGGAAAAGAGAATTGAAACCCTAGATTCGAGCCTATCTATAGATGCCCAAGTGTAATCACCGAGAAATAATGAAGCAAGAATTGAGAAAATCCGATTGTCAAAATTGGAGAAGAAGAAATAAATTGGAAAACAAAAAAGAAAAGACGAGGGAAAAATGTTGGAGACTTTACCGGTCACTTCCTCTGGTCAGAGGGGAGAGTTGGAGAAGAGATAGAGGAAAACGCCGTCGAGTACCTAGCGATGAGCAACGGAATATGGAGTTTAGAATGTAAGAAGAAAGTGACCATAAGGGTATTTTGGGAAAAGGTTATATTACTTTGTCACCTATTGGCAAAACCCTAAACCATGAACTTTTAAGTTTTTTTTAGTTTTTTTTGTGGTTAAAAGAACTTTTAAGGTTGACTGAATATTTGAATGTAACGAGTATTCAAAATTTTTGCGTCTAAGTGCAGAGAAAACTTCATAAGATGAATGTTAGTTGTTTGGATGAGCAGGAGTAGTGAGGAATGAAAATAAATGTAACTTAAATTACTTAATAAAATACTAAATTCGAAATGTATTTAATTTTCTTTTTGTAAAATTTAATATGATTTGTTTTTACGTGTTTCTAATGTTTTTTTTTTTTGGTTAAATGTGAATTATATTAAATCAAAAGAGTGTTCTTTATACAAAAACTTCTTACAACAGCAACAATAAAAGAAACTTAAAACCATAAAAGCATAAGATTGTGGAAAGATTGCCTATTGAAATTGGCCAATGAGGATATTACGAATCTTCCTATCTAGATTTATGAATAGTCTGTAAACGGGTTTTGATGGAAGTGTAATCAGCTGAAGCAGATGTTCCAAATAATGGTTGCAAAACTGCAAACTAGTGAAGAGATTATCTCTGTCTTTAGTCGCCTGATTACACATAACACACAAGTTACCTACTAATGAATTCCATTGATGGATCCACTCTCTAGTTGGCAGTCGATCCAAAGTTGCTATCCACATCTGAAAGGCATGATTCAGCAGTGCTCCTCAGAACCAAATTACTTTAAACCAATTTTCCCTTCGCGCTTGATGTCTAATAAGATTCCAAGTAATCTTTGATGGGAACTTGGGGAGGAAAGTGTCTAAATCCAAGAGATTTAAAGATTATAAAAACAATTTTTTTTATTTATTTAGAAAATTTCTCAAAACTAAATCTTTCTCTCTTGTCATTGTAGAGGAACTCTCTACATCCTCTTGTAAGAATGATATTGCGACAGTTTTGCTTTTCCAATCTATACCAGAAAACTTGATCATGCAAGTCGGAGATCAAGACACGGCAAAACCCATGTGGGAAGCAATCAAAAGCTGTTACATGGGAGCATACCGAGTTAGGAAAGCAAGGTTTCAAACACTTGTTTCGGAATTTGAACGTCTAGCCATGAAAGAAACGGAGAACATAGATGACTTTGCAGGAAGAATATACACTCTACCCTCAAGATCGGCAGCGGTAAGACAAATCATTGAAGAAAACAAATTAGTGAAGAAGTTTCTAAACGGGGTTGAAACAAGTATCTCCAACTTGTTGCCGCTTTAGAACAAACTTGGATCTAAATAATACCAGGTTTGAAGATATCGTAAGAAAATTAAAAACCTATGAAGAACGTATAGGAGAAAGTGATCATAAAGATGATCAAAGTAAGCTCTTATTCTCTCTATATTTTGGAAGTTAACTTATTTCTTAATCAAATAGGAATTATCTAACAAAGTCTACTTGTCCGGAGGTATATGTCCTCATCAAGATATAAAGGAGGCAAATTTGAGAGAAAATTCCTAACCTCCTGGATCGCTGGGTGGCGCCTAGGTCTAGAGGACCAACCATTTCTTGGACGAGCTTCTGAAAATGGTAGACTGGAACGGAATTCCCAAAATTGTGGGCCTTACGGACTCAGACATGAGATCAAAGGACCAAATCTAGACCAATTTTCTAACCAAAACATGCATGATAAACACCCAATGACAAACCCAAGCTTAAAAGAGTATTTTGACGAGAACAAAGACCATATTATTTTAATCTGAACACTTTGTTCCATCTCGAAATACTACACAGTCCTAGCCCACCTCTCATTTACGTAGACATACTCTCGACCAAGAAACATTGCTTCTAGAGGAAGTATCTATCTAGCCACTCCAGAGAAACATGTTACAAAGAGCTTCAATATCCTTCACACAACGAGCAGGAAGGGTGAACGCAGAGCACCATAAACTAATTATGCTATAAATCACAGAAGAAATAAGCTGCTGAAGAGTTGAATATGTTTCTTATGTTCTCAATAAGAGGAAAATAGTCAGCCCTCCTTAGATTGTGCGAAAGTATGGGCAGTCCGAGATAATAGACTGATAATTTACCTTCTTGAAATTCAAACTGCTTACTCACCTCTAAATCTTCTTCTCTAACTTTAGAGCTGGCCCTCATACAGATCCGACCCTGGGATAAATCCCATAAAACAAGAATTTTAGGTGTTAAAATATAATAACAAATTTAGAGACATCATTTTACATAGATCGGTTGTGGTGTAATGGTTTCAATAGCATTTATTTGCTTTCAAGGGCATGAGTTTCAAAACTAGATATACAATTATTGTTTTATATTTTTCTTTTACATGTGTTTATCAATGGATAAAAAAACATTTATTTGCCTTAGGCCTATAAGCATCACAGGCCAGCCTTGCCTCAGATATTCCGGGTCTTTACAATAATTTTTTTATATATGTAAAAAAAATATATTAATTTGAAAATTGTGTTTAAATACATGGAAAGATGGAAAATGTATTTTAATTTCTTTTAATATATATATTAATTTAATTACATTTTCTATAAAATATATATTTTCTTATGCTATTGTATGATATTTTAATTATATTTTTAAAATATTTATTATTTATAAATAAAAAATTAGTTAAAATAGTTAGACCCATCAAAAAGTGGATCTCTTAGATTCGGTTCTCGCTCACCCTTGCACTGCAGGAAAATATAACCTTAACACCGGCTGATATTGTTGTAGATTCATTGTTAATGGCGATTTACAACTGATTTACGACGAACATGAAATCATTGTAAACATCTCATCGTTAACGATGATTCGTCATAACGTTTCACGAGGATCATAATTTTTCATAAATTTGATGTCATCTATTTCGTCGTAAACTCGACATAAAAATAATGAGGAAGTGTTTCATCGTAAATTGATCGTTAAAATGTCGACCTTACTTCGATTCTATTCAAATTGTCGTAATCTTATTGTTAATATGCACGACGCATTAACAGCGTATGTATAATCTTTCACCGTTAATCTGTTGTAAGTTACGACGAATTAACAACAATAATCCTTTAATGTTGTCGTTAATTCTCCGTAAAGTTTACGACGAACTAACGATGTTTATAATATATATATATATATATTAATATTAGTTTTATATTTATTAATATAGTGAAAAAATTATAAATAAAATAAAATATAAAACAAAATATTATGGATATATAAAAAAGTTTATACAAAACATAAAAATCTAAAAAAAAAACTAAGAGCTATATTGATATCAGCAAAAAGATCAGTTTCAACGATTCTACGGTCCAACTCGCTCTGTTGCTGAGATTATTGTGTTAGCTAACCCAAATTATGTTGTCGGATTGCTTCCCGCCTTATCTCCAAAGCGTGAGTCAATGCCGGATTACCCGCCACCAAAATATCAAACAAGTTGTCCAATTCTTCAACTTGGCTCCTAGTCACTTCTTGTGAAGCCCGCAATGATGCAATCTCAGCATTTGCAGTTGCAAGGTCAGATTGGAGTGTACTGGATCATCATCCGATCTGCGTACATATGAAGAAGTGGCCATCAGGACATCTTCAACCGATCTAATGCCTAAAACCCATCTTTTTTTCTTTGGAGCGACCCGCAAAAAAAAACTAATTAGTGAACAGTATTTCATATATATAACGAAATATTAGTTAAAAGATATAAATTTAAAAATATTTCATATTTGTTCAAAAGTCTTGTCAGCTTCTACTATACTCAACTCTACGGGAATATGATCCTCGCATTACTAAGAAAGCCAAGTCTGATGCTCCTCGCTCCTTGCTATGACCTTGTTATGGATTCTTATAGATATGGTATCCACAAAAACTTCTTTCTTCTTTTTGTGAGTCTACTCGAACAAACTTAAAAGATATGAAAGTTCCCATCTGGTAGCCTATAAAAACTAAACATATAAAAGAATTAGTCAATATAATGTTAAAAAAAATTAATGTGTAATTCTACGTACTATATGTAAACGGACACCCACAACAAATGTTTGTTCGGATGTATGAGACATTGGCAGAAACCTGACGGAATGCGGATCAATCCAATAGCGTACAAGACCATCCCACATCTCTCGAATTGCTAGAGTTCCTTCCAATTGACGACGGTGTTACCAAGTTGATTGCTTAGCATTGAATTCGTCTTTCATGTTTTGTTAATGGCAACCTCCCAATTCTATTTTTGGAGGATGAAAAAAACAAATAATTAGTGACAAAATTTTAAATAATGACGATGGTGTCTGGGATTTTTATTTTTCTTCAACACCACCACCACCACTTGATGATGCTTGGATGGTGTCTGGCTTCGATCCACTTCTTGGGCCCGCCGATTCTATTATTGGTAGCACTTACCAAACACCGGTCACAGAGAATTGGGGGGGGGGGGGGGGGGGTCCGTATTCTAGAGTATGATTTGATGGCATGATTATTAGGTTTTGAAATCATGTAATTCACCTTTATATTTTCGGTGATATCACTATTAGTATCTAACTTGTATGTTTTTTTTTTGCTCCAACGTAATCCCATGTTTGTAAAGTTGGTAGCTTTTTTCTCTCTTATTGATGAATGAATTTTCTTCCTGTTGGTTTAATGGTAAGCTTGAGAATATCACATTGTGTCAGAGTTTTGCAGACATTAGTCTTTATGATATCAATTTCTCTAATTACTCATAAAATATATAGATTTTTATTGTAACACATTAACAAAAAATCAATCTCTAAAAAGAAATTTGTCCACAAAGCACACGGCAAAGCTCCAAAAGCTAATCACCTTGCAATCTAGATCTCTGCATGTAAGAAAGGAATTTGAGAGTTAATAAAAAGTTTTTGGTAAGAAACGAACACTACAACTATAGCAAAAGGCACTCTATATGCTAAACAGACATTCACAACTTTTTATCAGCGAACTTGCAAGCTAGAGTTGTTGATTTCAGAAATGTGCTAATGAGAATTGAGTATGTCTTCCCAAACAACTTCAAAGAAAATAATCACCTCAGTCACCATGTCATCTCTTAATCATCTCTGCAATTTCTTCTTCACAAGGTATTACTAACATTCAGGTAATGAATACTAAATGTTTATCCATCAAAATGGTGTCCACCTTTCTTCAGGGTTTAAACATCTCAGTTTAAACCAGGCAGATGCTGGATATGAATGTAAACATGCACCTTCCTTGCGAAAACCAAGTAATACCTTAGAAGTTCTTGTTTAGTGACTGTAAACAGAAAGAACATGATCATTTTGGATCAGTCATGTGTCTTTGTTTTAGCTCTTCTGTTCTAGACCTGATGGATTTTTTCTTCTTCTTTGTCGGTAAATTTGTGTTTTCTTTCTGTTCTAGATGCCTCCTGAGGTCTATGGCTCTTTCATTGCTGCGATTGATAAAGGAAACATTTTAGTCCATGCCCAACATAAGCATACCGGCTTCTCCTTATCCCACTCCAGGGGCTTTATTAATGGGAGATGCATTTAACTTGCGTCATCCTCTAACGGGTGGTGGCATGACAATCGATGCATTATGCCTAATATTCTTAGACCACTGCGTGACCTTAGTGACAGTGACGGCTGTAGTCTCTGCAGATATCTTGAATCGTTTTACACTCTTCGGAAGGTAAACATCAATTTTCAGCTAATTTGTCAAAGTGTGAAGACTGTGAACTAGTGTTTGAACATCATTTCACTTGCGGCCAGTGGCAGCAACAATCAACACCCTTGCAAACGCTCTTTACAAAGTGTTCTGTTCATCAAAAGATGAAGCAAGAAACGAGATGAGACAAGCGTACTTTGATTATCTGAGTCCTGGGGGCATGTGCACAAGCGGACCAGTATCTTTGCTTTCGGCCTTTTGGGTTTGAACTAGGGCCGGGCAAAAAAACCAACCTGAGTACCTGACCCAAAAAATTATATCCAAATCCGGCAAATTATCCCAGTGAAGAATAATTATCTAAACCCAAACCTGATATCCGTTAAGGTATCCGAAAACCCAAAAACACATAACTACTCATGGGAAAATACCATAATTCGAAGAGTATACCATATAAATGTGAGTTTTGAATGTGTAACAAACACAAGGCCGATCCGAATCCGAACAAAAAAACTCTAAAAAATCCTAAAAACCCAAAAAACAAAAAAAAATTCCGAAAACCCAAATCCGGACTAGATCAAAACTTGATTTTTTTGGGTTTAAATCTGAAACTGGAATCCGACAAAATCTGAAGTGAACCCGATAAAAAATTTCAAAATTATTTTATTGAAAAGTAAATATCTAAACCCGAAAACCAAAATTCAAAACCCATATATCCAACCCTAGTTTGAACCCTAGACCGTTAACATTTGTGTGCCATTTCTTTGCAGTTGCGGTTTATGGAGTCATACGATTGTCAATTCCATTCTCCTCCCCAAAATGAATCTAGCTTGGAGCCAAATTGATCTTGGTACGAATCAAATTATTCAATGTCATCTTTTTCCAGTTGTATCGGTACGATCTTAATGCATAAAGCGAAAATCGCAAGGAGCATCAGGGATTATATTTCCGATAATAAAGGCAGTAGGAATTAGGCAAATGCTTTTCCCAGCAACTGTATCTGATAAATTTGGAGGAAATCTCAGAAATATAATAGTTTCTCTCAGTTTTATTTGTTAATCAATAGACTTATTTATATAAAGTGTCTAACTTGGTGAACAAATTATTTAAATATATAATAATTGGAAATCTAACTATGTAGAAATAAAGAAATATACTCAAATATTAACTTTCCATTTAATTCGATCTCGTAAATTCCGATCTCCAAACTGTACGTGCATACTACAGGGCTCCTACGGTTAAAGGTAAAACCAAATGTTTATTATGCTAAAACATTAAAAGTTCTACGCGATTTTTATTTCTTTCGTGGGTCTACAACATGCAAACAGTCAAAACACTATAATCTGAATGTGTAAATCAAATCAAGTAATTAGCTTGTGTAATTGTGAATAACTAACTAACAGTTTGGTAACTTTTTTGTGGATCAAGACTGAAAATATCACGAATTTGATTCGTGTTGAAAAAAGTTAATTTAACATGATTTGGATCCCGTTCTAAAGAAATTAAAGATTTATAAACTCTGAATCATCTAATTATAAAAGAAAATTGTGAATAACGAAACACGATTATTTGAAACTGCCCCTTTTGACTGAATTCTGCAACCAACCACGACTTTATCAAAAAATAAATTTTGCAAGAATTTTGATTAATCGAAAATCACAGTCTTGACTTTTTTTCAATTGAATTCCGCATCCATATTTTTATCAAACTTTCCTTATATTACTTTTGCGTTCATGATTTATCCATTTTCCCTTAAGTTTCACATACGCATGTGCAGTCTATGCCGATATACTTAATTTTATATATTTCTTATATTAATCTTAATCCGCTGTTTCGACCTGTTTTACAAGGATCTGGACAGTTCTTTAAACTAATTCCATCTTGATCAGCGTTTTAGAATGATCACCGAACTTGGTCCAATTAACATTTAAAATCATTTCCAGTAAACTGTAAACCAAATTTTTTTTTAACGATTTCAAAATTATAACAGTTAGGATCTATTCCAACTTTAGTAACAAAATCTTTCTGGCTCTTCTCGAGCTTGCAAAATAACATTCGGGTTCCGAATCATCACACATACCCCTTTCTTTCGATGATTTGAGTTTGAATGATCGTAAGCATCGGCATCACCAAGAAAGGAAAGTAGTTACGCACCCACAAATTATTGGTGTACTATCAACCTAATAATTAAATTCTTGAACTACTTTATTCAATATCTTTATTCCATCTATTAGAGAGACAGAATAAATTTTATAATCGAGTACACCAACCTAATAAATTTCATAATCGGATGCGAAGAAGTTGGACAAATCGGTCTACTAGCCATATTAAGTGGCAGAAAAAATTAAGTGAAGTAGTGCAATGATTTATCGAGAGAAAACTATGCACTAAAGGGGTTTTATTCCACTAAAATATTCAAAATAATTTTAGTTTTGTTAGGTTTTTAAATTATTTTGATGATTTTATGTGAATTTAGAAAAGCTGTTACAAATTGTTATTAAAATTCTTACAATCTTCCTCAAAACCATATATAAGTTGGACCTTTATATTTTTAACAAATATTTTTTTTCTAAAACACTTTGAAATCATTAAACTTGGATTTGAAAGTAGATTTTAAAGTACGTTTCCTATAAATGCAATGACTACACAATTTCAATAAAAAAAACATTTGAAAGTACTTTCCTAGTAAGCATGGATTTTAATAAACATTTACAAATATTATGAACAATAACATCATATTTTTTAAAAAAACAATATAAAATTCAGGATCGAATAATATGAGAGTTTTTTCGGTTTAACACAAATCATTCTAAATGTTTTATTGAATACATCCTTTAGTACAGTTGCATTCCATGATTTTATTTAATTATTAACTTAGATATAGTAAAAGCAGGTAACATAAAATTGACTCCAAATGGTTAACCGCTTGATAAAATGTTGTTTAAAAAAAAAATCTGACTCCATTTTACTTTTTTGGACCACTTTGCTTTTTTCGTTTTTTTTTTTTTGCCAGGGGTGAGTGAATAAATCATCATGAAAAACTATTTATAAATTCATCACCAGACAGACAACACATTAATTCAAATCCACTAAAACACAACTACCAAAATAAATTAATGTCGACTTCTAAAACCATAACCTTCACTCTCTTCATTACAACGACACTACTCGCGTCCTTCAACGCAGCCGCAAAAGCCACAACGCAACCGCTTTTTCCAGCGATTCTAATATTCGGCGATTCAACCGTCGACACAGGCAACAACAATTACCCTTCACAAACAATCTTCAGAGCTAAACATGTTCCTTACGGCATTGATCTCCCAAGCCACATACCTAACGGAAGATTCTCAAACGGAAAAATCTTCTCCGACATAATCGCAACGAAACTCAACATCAAACAGTTTGTTCCTCCTTTCTTACAACCAAATCTCTCCGACCATGACATTGTAACCGGAGTCTGTTTCGCATCAGCAGGTGCCGGTTACGATGACCAAACCAGTCTCACGACACAAGCGATTCGTGTCACAGAACAACCAAAGATGTTCAAGAGTTACATTGTTCGTCTTAAAAGTATCGTAGGCAACAAGAAAGCTATGAAGATCATAAACAATGCTTTGGTGGTTGTCAGTGCAGGACCTAATGATTTCATCTTGAATTATTACGATGTTCCCTTATGGCGTCTTGAGTATCCTAGCATTTCCGGTTACCAAAATGTTGTGCTTAAGAGGCTTAACAATTTCTTGCGGGTAATGTCTAAAATATTTCCTCAACTATAAGAAATTAGGGTTTTGGAATTAATTTTTTTTCCTCTCTTTATTTTTATGATTAATCGCAAAATTCAGGCATGGACTCTAGTCTTTGAGGGTCTTTGAGGATCCGGAGTTAGTTTTTAGTCAACTTCTTTTGAGAATACCAATCCTCCCGAGTAGTCTCGAACTCTGGAGGCTAGACTCGCCACTTGTCAAAGAGCTATTTAGTATCTTAGAATGGAGTTTCACGACTAAAAATTTATCAATTGATTTTTTAACCCTTTTTGACAAATAGTCTTGTTAATCTCTTGAATCTTTTTTTCGGTGTGTGTACAGGAGCTTTACAGTTTAGGTTGCCGGAAATTTATAGTCGGAGGTTTACCGCCAATGGGATGTTTACCGATACAAATGACTGCTCAACTCCGTAACGTTCTAAGGTTTTGCTTGGAACAAGAGAACAGAGACTCTGTTTTATACAATCAGAAACTTCAGAAGCTCTTACATGAGACCGAAGCATCTCTTACAGGAAGCAAGATCCTTTACTCTAATGTCTATGACCCTATGATGGACATGATCCAAAACCCTAGCAAATACGGTATACATAGAAATATCTTTCTTGTTCTGCAAGTTATACTATGATATAATAATATTGAGCAGTACGGATTATAATATTCGTGTGTGTGGAATTCAAACAGGGTTTATAGAGACGAAGAGAGGATGTTGTGGAACAGGATTCATAGAGACGAGCTTCATGTGTAATGCTTTTTCTCCTACGTGTCAGAATCGGTCGGAGTTTTTGTTCTTTGACGCGATTCATCCATCGGAAGCTACCTATAATTACATTGGCAGTGTTCTGGATACTCAGATTCGTGGGTGGCTTAAGGCTTAATTCATCCTTACAATATCGGAAAAGGAGATCTGAGAGTTACTGTTACAGAGAGAAATTTGGAACGATTGGCCTTTAATAACATGAACTAACAGGCTTTTAGAGATTAGTTATAATTATATTATATAAGCAATAAGTCTAAGAAGTAACAATTTAACTTACCCGAAAACCTAGTTGATGCTATCTCCGTTAAGTACTCGATAGTCGCTATCCTATGCTTTAAGTCGAGAATGTTATAATATTTGCTGAATAAGATTAGATAATAGAAAAAATAGAAAAAATAAAAAAGAAATTATTTTTTATTTATTTGGTGTATAAATATATTATATATATATAAAGATACAATAAATATAAGATGATTTGTATGAAAAACATAAAATTCATCATTTGATGGATGAAGGGAAGAAAAAAAGTTGTGCATGTTGAGCATTAAAGATAATGATTCTTCTTTGGAACAAGATAATAACTCTTATTTGATTAAGATTATGAGCTAATATTAATGAGAATTAATATTTTAATACTCCTCTTCAAACTTAGCCGCAAAGATACTCAAGGCTAAGTTTGGAACCTCGTGAAACATTACCTCATAAAAATCTTAACAAAAAAAATCCATTGGGACAAAACTTTGGTAAAAGAAAAAGAGTATTATGTCCACAGTGAAAGAACATAAGATCAAGGTTGTAAAAGGTCTACAAGGCAAAGTTTTTTTATGGATGTGGGAGAAAACTTTAAGACTTGCAGCCTTGATAAATATGTCGGCTAATTGATCTTTACTTCAAGTGTAGCATGGTAAAATCATGCCTTCTTCAATGTTTTCTCGGACCTTGTGACAATCTACTTCTATATGCTTTGTTCTTTCATGAAAGACTGAATGGTTGTGATGTGAATGGCCACTTGTTATCACAATGAAAGGTGATAAGGCTAGAAGACTCAATGCCAAAGTATTTAAGGAGAGGAGCCAAGTAAGCTCATTTGTTAACTTCCTCATTGCTCGATATTCCAGTTCCACACTTGAACAAAACACCACATTTTGCTTATTTGACTTCCAAGTTACCAAGTTTCCTCCAACGAAGGTGCAATAGTATATTGTTGCTTTCCTATCCAATGTATCCCCGTCATAGCCCGCATCACAATACTCCACTATGTCGGTGCTACCATTTCTTCCCATCCAAATTCCTTGCCCCGAGTTCCTTTTGAGATATCTAAGGATCCGCTCTACCATGCTCTAATGATATTTTGTGGGAGTTTTCATGTGTTGGTAACCTGATTTACATCAAAGCAAAAATCAGGTCTAGTGATGGTTAGATAGATTAACTTACCAACAAGCCGGTGGTATTGTGCCGGATCTTTATATGGTTTGTCTTCTTCTTCCTTTTTGGTTTTTCCCCCTTTTGCTTGACCTTGTAGCCATCGATTAACGGATTTTTTACTGGTTTTGCTCCAAGTTTACATGTCTCTTCCAAAAGATCAAGTGTTGTAATTTCTTTGAAAAATAAATAAGTTTTCCAAAGAACGACAAACTTCAATGCCTAGGAAGTACTTTAGTTCTCCAAGATCTTTAATATTAAAAACAGAGTTAAGATAGGTTTTGGTGGATTGGGTACCTTCCTTATCATCATCGGAGATGATACGATCATCCATATAGATGAGAACCACAATGATACCTTAAGAGATTTGGAGTATTAACAAGGTGTGATCGACTTCGGATTTCTTGAAGCCCTGGTTTTTGAGTGTGGAGCTCAATTTATGATACCAAGCTCTTGGTGATTGGTTCAGCCCATAGATAGTCTTCCTTAGCTTTAAACTTTAATGGGAGCAATGGAATCTTCAAGACCGGGTGGAGGTCTCATGTAGACTTCTTTCTCAAGATCACCTTGTAGAAAAGAATTCTTGACATATATATGCCACAACTCCTAAGACAAATTAGTAGTCAAAGAAATGGCAAACCCTTTCCGTGTGGAATTTGGCGACGGGAGAAAAGGTATCCATGTACTCTTCTCCATATGTTTGTGTAAAACCTTGTGCCACCAAGTGAATTTTGTACCGTTCAATGTATCCATTGCTCAAGTATTTGATGGTAAAGATCCATTTGGAGCTAAGTGCTATTTTCCCGGGAAGAAGATCTGCTTCATCCCATGTGTGATTACGGTTCATAGCTTCAACTTCATCACCAACTGCATCCAACCATTCTTTTCTTTCCTTGGCTTCCTCATACCTTAGAGGTATCCTGTCTAGTTCCATCTTTCCAAGAAAATCTTGATGATCAGTTGACAAAAGGTCAAGCGAACATACAGATTGAATGGGATGAGCCACATCTATATTGTTGTAGTAAACATGTGAGTTCTCCCACTTGGAAGGATTGTGAATCCTTGTGCTTTGTCTAAGTGGAGGAGGAGAGTTTTCATCATCCTCGTCTTCCTCTTCTATTTTTTCTATCTCTTCATGAGGTCTAAAAGCTTTATTGGGCGTCACAATATCCTCGGTATCAGCCTGGTATTGGTCTTGATCTTGATCATAGTCTTGTTTCTCCAAAGGAACGTTTGGTGTACACCCCCTTTCGTCTGGTGTACGCCCTCTTTCCAAAGGAAAGTTTGGTGTACGACCCCTTTCCAAAGAAAAATTTGGTGTACGCCCCCTTCGTCTAGTGTACACCCTTTTTCCAAATGAAAGTTTCGTGTATGCCCTTTTTCCACAAGAACATTTGGTGTATGCCCCCTTCCTCGTCTGCATCCGTTTATCTTTGTGGTGCTTGATTCCCGAGGTGGTCTAGGAGGAATCTTAAACTTGTGGCTAGATCGAGCAAAGAGTGAGATAGATCTTTCACGCCTTCACAATCCTTCTTATCATAATATCTTTGGTTTTCAATGAACTTCACACCCTGAGACACCAAAGTGCGGTTGTTGATAAGATCATAGCACTTGTAGCTCTTTTGAGTTTTTGAATAGCCGAGAAACATACACTTAGTGCTCTTGGCATCCAACTTGGTACTCACACAAAGCAAACACACTCAAATACTCATAAATGATCAATATATGGTTTAGCTTTGTTATGCACCTCAAATGGTGACATATCCTTTAGGACTTTGGTTGGAATCCGATTAATGATGTAGCATGCAGTCATGACCGCACCCTAAAATCTTCTTGGTACATTGGCATGGAACATCATTGATCTTGCAACATCCATAAGGTTTCGATTTTTCCTTTTTGCCACTCCATTTTGTTGTGGTGTGTAAGGACAACTTGTTTGGTGCATGATGCTGTATTTTGCTAGATGTTTTTTGAACCTTTGACTTGTGTATTCTCCTCCATTGTCCGATCTTAACACCTTAATTTTAGCATTTAATTGGTTAGTCACATAATTTTGATATTAATAAGTATCAAAACACTATCTTTAGACAGAAGCAATGTAATCTAAGTATATTTTGATTTCTCATCTATGAATCACAAAACACTTGTTATTGTCTCTACAAACGCATAGTGATGTCCAAACATATGAATTGACTAAGTCAAAGCAATTTGCATAATATAGTAGAAGACTTTGGGAAAAAAACTCTACAATGTTTACCAAAAATACAAGTCTCACAACTATACTGATCAAAATAAACATTAGGCAATATCAATTCAACAGCACGAGAATGAGGATGTCCTAATATAAAATGCAACATAGCACTAAAACTAAGCGCAAGACATGAATTTGAAGACAATAAATTTGAAAGACTTGGCGAAGTGTTCTCAAGAACATATAGATCCTCTTTTGAGTTTTCTTCTCCAAATATTTTCCTGGTCTTAATATCCTAAAAATAAACATTGTTAGGCCAAAATATAGTATAGTAATTAAGATCACAAATTATCTTTTTAACCCACAAAAGATTATAAGTAAAACTAGCCATAAAGAATGGCTTAGAGATTTTATCAAATAATTTTAAATCCCATACTCCTTTTATGGGGACCATATCACCATTAGCTATGGAAACATTATCGGTTTCCGGTATTATATTGTCTATAAGATTCAGATTACTAATTATATGGTGAGAAACCCTGAATTTATGACAAGAGATTTACTTGGTTTACTAGCAAAGAAAGTGGTACCGGATTCCTTTAAGGAGGCAATGGACCGGATGAGAGCCTTTAAGTCCAACTTTCTTGCAACATCACCGGTTACCTCTACTTCTTGTTTCGATGAACCGACTTGTCCTTGATTACCCACGGCTCCATGAGAAAGATTGACCTTTGGGTATTTATTGAGCATCCTCGGTTTGAGATGAGGATGAAGTAGCCAACATTTATTCTCGAGGTGACCATTATTTTTGCAATGGTCACACACCCATAATTTTCTTTCCACATGCTTGTATACTCCCTTGTTTGCCATGAGGGTTTTTTTTTCTACTGCAAAGACCAAGTGAGCCTTGTTCCCTTTGGACTTGAGAACACACGTCTTCGAGGCTTGGAAGCTTGTCCGCCCTTAGGAGATATTTGATGAGATCATTGAAGACTGGGTTCAAAGTGATCAAGAGACCAAAAACCTTGTGTTGCTCTTGTCTTTCAAGGTACTCAGCCTTAACATTTCAAATTCGGCCGAAAAGGACCTAAACTTTCCAAAATGCTTGGTGAACTCCATACCTTCTTGGCTTAGGTTGTTAATGGCCTTCTTCACCTCAAACACATGAGTGAGGTTTGACACATTGCCATACAAATTCTTGAGAGTATCCCATAGTTCCTTTGAAGTTTCACAATAGGAGTAAGCTTCAACGATGAAGACTTCAAGAAAGTTTTAAAGAAGTCTGAGGACGGTTTGATATTCTTGAAACCCACTTGGCTTCTTTCTCAAGATTCACCTTCTCTTCTCTTTCTATGATGGTTTCTTTTCCATATATTTTGGTGGCTTCTTTTGGAGTTTGACCAATTTCAACATGGCTTCAAAGTCTGTGACCGCAAAGCGCGGTCCTTATGGTCCTAGACCACAACATATAATTTCCTCCTTTGAAGACGATTAGAATTATGATAGGTTTAGAGTTTTCCATATTATAAATAAAATGAAACATGTAGACGAATATTAAAGAGAGTATGAGAATTGAACTATTGCTCTGATATCATGTTAGAATATATGCAGAATAAGATTAGAGAATATAGAAAATAGTGAAGAGAATATATCTTCTTATTTATTTGGTGTACAAATACATTTCATATATATAGAGATACAATAAACACAAGATGACCTGCATGAAGATCATATGAAATCGTCACTTGATGTATGAAGGGGAGAGAAGAGGTTGCACATATTGAGCATTAAAGGTAATGACTCCTCCTTGGAATAAGACAATAACTCTTCTTTGACTAAGATTAGGAGCCAATAGTAATAAGAATTAATATTTCAATAGGGAATACTAAAGAAAAACTTATAAAGCCTAATTAGGTGGCAATAGTAACTCAAAGCAGCAAGAACCAAGAATGATTTGAAGTGGCAGAGGTAGCCATTACTTTCACAGGGGTCAAATTTTATTTTTCAAATTTTTATAAGGGTCAATATGCAAATTTGTAACTATTTTTAACAATTTTGTTTTTCAAAATGCAAGTAAATAAGTTTTTTATACAAATACATAGGACTCATAAGAGACCACCTGATTTTTTTTTGTGTAAACAGAGGCTTTATGAGATTCTAGGCTGTAAATCTATAGTGTTCCATAGATCCTCTAAAAATCAAAGATCTACTAGTTTCCAACAACTGAACAAATTATTCAGCTTTGAGTTCATCTTCGGTCATCTATAACGGTTCTATGCTCCTAATTCGGTCCACAAGGTTTTTTGCCAAACATATATTCATGCTAACTATTGTGAAACACATCCCCATGCAACAACTAAATAAAAATTTCTTGACCACCTTCACCGCATCATCCACTTGACCACTCCTCACATGAACATAAATAAGTACCAATGAAACTGCATACTAGCTATGTTCATAATCAAATTTACAAGCATACACATGAATCAAATTGCCCAAAAAATCACTTCCACACTAACATAGAGCATGAAAACAATGAAGGCAATGCAATTACGCCCCATGCTACCATACAATCCAGTCGATTATTTCATTTATGAAGATCTTTTCCATTATGAAGAAACTTAATCTCATGTCATTTAACTAATGTCACCCCTCTCAGTTGACAAAAAAAAATATCAGTCTTGATCGTGCCATTTGAAACCATTAATAGCGATATTATTTGTTTGTAGTCTCTAACATTATCTTCGACATCTGAGACGTATGATAACACATACACCTTTGTTTTCTCTTTTCTCACTTGCCCTCAGAAAGCAAAGTGTTTCTAGATCTTGACTAGAGCGCAGTAGCTCCCTATCACCGGCTTCGGCCACTGTTGGTTCTCATATGCCTCTCCTTTACTTTGGCGGTAGGCGGCTCATCCTTGCTGGTTAAGGTAGCAAAAACTGGTGGCTCAGGTTAAGTTTGTGTGTTGCTCGAAGATGGCGGTGCTTCTCTTCACCGGTATTCGGTATCTTCCTCCTGGAAATTCGTGACGATTCTTACTTTTTACCTCTTTAGAAGCGGCTATGCCTTCAATTGTGATGTTGGCTCTCTGGATTTTATTCTCAGATTTGAGTGTTTTTCTCTGTGGTTATTTTGGCTTCATGGTTTCGAGCTCATGGGGTTGTTGTTGTGGTGGTTGCGGTGATGGAGCGCATGCGGTTGTTCGGTGTTGTTAGCTTTCGGCGACGAAGGTTTTCACCGGTGATGTTGGTTTCATCGTTGAGGATTTCACATTGGGGGTCTTTGCTTCTTAGTGGCTCACGTCTTCAATGGTGACTTGTTTCGTTAGTGGTGATATGCATAGTGAGAGGTGGCTCAATGGCTCGGGGACAGTGGGTCATGAGGTTTGAATGGGTTCCCCTTGGCTGGATCTGCGTTGTTACGGTTTGGGCGTGGTGGACTAGCTCGGGCATGCAAGCAGATCTTGACAGTTTGGCATTTCCGCTTGAACAATGGCTATAATGCCATAAATTGAGAATTTGTGATCTGGCGTGCCACTCAATGATCTAAGTGCCACTCAAACAGTGTAATACCAATTTTACCCCTCACTTTATTTTTAAATAAAAATTAGCATATAATTGTACCGAGTAATACACAGTTAAACCAATACAAATATGAGACTCGAACCCCGAACCTCTGTATAAAGGTCGTTACCATCTCAACTACCGCGTTTTCCTTGATATCATTTACAATTACAACTATATGTACTTAGATTTTTCAAATATTTATACAAAATTATACCTAATTCTACCCAATTATACCATACACTTGTACCAGTTGTACCAATGTTCCAGTTGTACAAGTTATACTAGTTATAATACCAGTTGTACCAGTTATAATACAAGTTGTACCACAAAATAACAGACTTGAACCCTGCATGCGTGCCGAGTGTTAAAACTATCTAAGATACCGTGTTTTTGTTGATATTATTTACAATACAACTATATAACCCGATTTGGTCGATAATCAGATTTCATTAAAGATAAAATAGTAATTCTCACTTTTTATTTAAAAATAAACAAAAAAAAAGAGTGGCATTCTAGCTTTTTTTTTTAGTTTATGGCATTTGAGCCTCTCGCATGTTTCTGCTTTTCGGTTCGGCGATCTGCGTTGGGAGGTTGGTGATCAGAACTTTGCGTTTGGTGTTTTAGCGTTCAGGTTTATGCGTTTGGGTTCAGTGTTTAAAGTTTTTAGGGCATTAGGATTTTGGTCAATGGGATTAAGCGTTTTGGTTGGCTCTCTCTCGGCAACTGTCTCGGTTTCTCTTTGTAGTATATAGGGTTGTCCGGAGGCCTTGATCATCCCAGTTTCGAGTGGTGGAGTAGGCGAGGATGGTTAATTTTTTTGGTGTGGCTCGGCCCAGTTTCTGCCAAGCATGCTTTCCCTTTTCTTTCCCAGTTTTAGTGTCAATAGAGCATGGAGCGGTTCATTGTTCGATAGGTTAGGGTTCGCTTTTAGTCTCGGGGGTTTCTCAGCGTCGAATAGAGCCCGCGCTTCTGGTTTTATCGGCTATATTTCTTCTGTGGGAGATTTTTCTTGTGATTTTCTCAAGCTCGGGAATACTGGTTGGAGGCGGTAAATCCGACTGCCATAGAGGCTCTTGTAGCGACGGAAGAGTTATAGTCCGACATAGTAGTTGCGTTATTGTGTTAGTTTCTAAGACATGTTGGAGGCGTTCTTTGTCTGAAGTTTGCGCGGGTTTCAAGGAAGGGTTGTTTGCGGCATTAAAGATTAGGACTCGAATCTTTCGGGTTTGTGGTAGCAACGCAGTTGTATGAGCTTTGTTGATCGAAACTGGTATTTCTTCGATGATTTCTTCTGTCCGTGCGTTCTTCTTGTCGTATTTTTTGTTCCGTCTATGTGTTTTTATTGGTTTTAGTTGTTTTTGTAAATTTTTGATATTTCTATCTTTTGTTATGCGTGTAATTTTAGTCAAAATTAGAAAAATGATAGAAAATTTAACATTTTACCAAAAAAAATAACACGTTAATAATTTTCAAATTTTTTGACAAAACTTAATTGTTCAGCGACTAAAGATTATTAAAAGCTACGTTGGCATATTTGATATATGTATATATATATATATATTTATATATGTATTTGCATATTGATTACCAGCTTAATTTCTTTTGTTATTTGTCTTATGTCAACCATTTTTTTTGTTCTTTCCATGATCGGTTGTTCAACAACCTAACTCAAACCAGTCAATTAAACTTGAGAAAAATCATGGTGCCCACGTCAGAAGGACTGTTGAAAAACGACAGCGTTTTTCCTGCGAAAATCACGAACTAGTCTAACATAAAAGTTAGGGGTATTACGGATCCGGATATCCGGATCTGGATCCAGATCTGTATCCGTGTTATTCGTGATTCTGCTATACATATTTATATTTGCGGATATCCGGTAGATATTCAAAAAAAAAACATATATTTATTTTGAAAATTTTTAATATGCGAATCTGGATTTATTTTGTCCTGTTTTTAGATTCAAATATTCGAATAAAACAGATCTAGTTGCAAATTCGGATAGCTGATAGATCCGAATAATCATGTTCTAATGAATGTTTTGACAAACGAAAAAAATGTCCTTAAAATCTCACGCGCGAATCTCCCAAACGCGAAGACTATACATATTCCGTAATTATAATTTGTATTCTATTAATTATTATTTAAGGACACTTAACTGTAATTCACATACACTAGGGCGAATTACGAAAGTCCTATTTTACTTTCTCCTTTTTAATAAAATCACAAAATACAGATTTATAGAATTTAGAAAGCATACTACAAAAACGTTTCTAAAAATTTATAAGCTTTTTATAACACATCAATATAAAATGCATATGAACTTTTACAAGATAATTATAAAGTTCTATTAAACATGTTATAAAATAGTATTAACAATTTTTATTTAGTGATATTTCAAAAAGTAGAATCAGATAAACGGTATTTGTCAAAATTTCTCATCATTTTATAATACTATCGACGATCTAGCACTTCAAGACAAAAAAAATAGTGAAAAGAAACATAAAATATATACATATTGCAGTGGATTTATTTGTCAAAAAAGTTCCGAAATTTATTTCCATAAAATCTCCATATTTAACAAAAAAAATATTGAGAAATGGTAATTTAGTGTTTAATAGTTTCATAAAATGGTACTGATATACGTGGGATTGATAGCAAGAGCCATGCCTTGCTTGTATTTAAAAAGGCAATGGCCTTAGACCCCCAATTTTTTTTCGAATATTAAAAGCCACATTTTTTATTTTCTTAAAACTATATATGTAAAATAAATGATCTTTTGATACACATAATAGAAAAACATTACATAGTTGTATTCTTATTTGGAAACATAATTACAATATAGATTTTCTGATATTTAGAATAACATTTTGTTAAAAAATAGTCTATGATAATATTAAAAATAAAAAAAAAATTATAAATAAAAACACATCTAAACAAAATAAAAATTATATAATTTTATAATTAAAGGCTAGGCACGGAACTAATGATAGCTATTCATATTTTTTTTTACTATAAATCATCATAGGTACAAGCCAACATAATAGAAATTATCTTTGGACATTTGGTTTAACCGTTGTAATAGATACACATTTCAACAACATAAAAACCTATCTAACCAATTATAAGCATGTTGTCTAGAAAGTTTGATTTCAGGAGAAAATCCTCTATTTATAAGAATGTCTTTTTGTATAGTTTTCATTTTTAACTGCCTTCTGATAAAAGAAAAATATAGTGTGGTAGACCACGCATGAAAATGATCATGTAATAAAAAAAAATTATGTAAGCAATCTGATGTTTTAAATTAAATAAAAGAACAGTCAAATCTGAATATGTCAATTTTTTCATTTAGATAAATATTTTGGTTATTGAGATATTTTAAATCAAGTATTTTGATAGGTAAAGAAAATCAAAACTGAAAACGTATTTTTTTCTTCTTATTATTTAAAATAATTATTTCAGCTGTATCATTATTAAACAACTACATTGTCTTTATCATATATTAGTGCAAATTTATGATAAATCAAAAGATTGTTGATATAATTTCTATATAATTTAACGTCTATATATATATGTATATAATTTTATTATTATTCCAGCAATACTACAAACATTACTTTTCTGTCAACATTAAAAATGTACTTGTCTTGTACATCATCATTAGAAACATAAGTCTAATATAACATACTAACAAAATTAGTAAAACTATCATATCACACAAAAGTGAGTTTTTGGCGAAAATGCTAATATGTGGGCGATTTTAATTGTATATTTACTAGCAAACAAAGTGGGTCACATCTGTGTATCTGAAATCACGCTGCCTAATTTCTTCAACGCGAAAGTTTTATTTATTTTTTTGCCGTTTCTTGCATCGACGCTGATAAATTTTTTTCTTTTAACTAGAAGTAGAAAATTCGAAAGAGAAAATACGTATAAGAGAAATGAAAATTTTCAAAAAAATATTTTATTTTATTTATTTCAAGCCGAAGAAAAAGCGACTTTGTCAGACGACGAACGACATTACTCTCCGGAAGAGGTTGAAACGGAAGAGAGGTTGGTCTTGGTCCCTCTCTGTTTCTAGTTTCTACCGTCGATTCAGATCTCTACCTCGCCTCATCGAATCAATCACGACGACGCGAATAACAGTGAAGTCGAAAAATTCGATTTTTGAAGGTTCGATACAACACCTGTTGGATTGGATCGGGTAGATCCGATATGGTTCGATCCAGTAGTTTAAGCGTTGATTCGTCAGCGAGTCATCGACGGATACCGTCTCGAACGGTGACGTTGGGTCATATACAACCACAGGCTCCGAGTTATCGTACCGTTTATTGTAATGATCGGGAATCTAATCAACCCGTCCGGTTTAAGGTAACGCCGGAGTTATAGTAGTGTTATTGGTGCGGCATGTGTGTTGTTCTGAATCGATTATGGAATATGTGCTTTTTGGATTCATCGATCTTATTTTTAATGTTTTCTTTGAGTTTGTGCTATACTCAATTTGTGTGTGGTTAATTGTTTTCAGGGTAATTCGATTTCTACAACAAAGTACAATGTTTTCACCTTTCTGCCCAAGGGTCTGTTTGAACAGGTAAATATTTGTTGTTTGGATCTATGTTTCAAGATTAGTGTGGATTTTACGTATGGAATTAGGATCAAAATCGTAATTGAAGAGATGGTTAATGTATTTTTCCAACACTTCTAACACCTGTAGTTCTTTCCCTGAAGACTTCTCTGTTATTTGTTGTGATCTTAGTTATAATGTGTTTCTTGACAGTTTAGGCGCATAGCAAACATATACTTTCTTGGAATTTCGTGTCTGTCGATGACACCAATAAGGTATGTTAACTTTGATGGCAGTTGTCTAATTTTGATGATATCTCGAAGTTGCCTCGTGTTTATTTGACATTCTCTCCGTTGACCACCCTTGTTATGGTGGGATGTAATTGTGCATGATATATACAGTTATTAACTAGGTAGATTGTTTGTCCTGCAGCCCTGTGAGTCCAATAACAAACGTAGCTCCACTGTCAATGGTGCTTCTCGTCTCTCTTATTAAAGAGGCTTTCGAAGACTGGGTAAGGGATAATTATCTGTTCTTCCTTTGGTTTCCATTGCAGAAATATCTCATTTTCCTTGTTTTAGATTAAAATTGTTTCAGCACTGAAATACTCTTCAAGTTAGAAGATGCATTGGAGTCTCAAGACCCATCTGCTTCTCAATTTCTAAATCCTTTTTGTGGATAATTTGGTGCAGAAACGGTTTCAAAATGATATGTCCATAAATAATAGCACAGTGGAGATCTTGCAAGATCAACAGTGGGTACCTATTCCCTGGAGAAAGTTGCAAGTTGGAGATATTGTCAAGGTTAGTCCTTTATTTTTTTAACAGAGGTGAATCTGTTCATTATTGTATGTTTCAGTGTGTTGTTGGCACACTGTTTAGTAGTCTGTACTGGCTACATTATAGTTATTCTGAATTCTGGTAGAGTTCAATTACCTTAGGTTCATGGTATTAACAATTCCGCCAGCATGCCTTTTTCGCATTAGAGCAGGATTTCAGAAAGATGTTACCTTTGAATTTAATTCTATAATTGTTAAATAAGTTTCTTGATTTTGCAGATAAAACAAGATGGTTTTTTCCCAGCAGATATTCTTTTCCTGTCCAGCACTAATCCTGATGGTATCTGCTACGTTGAGGTGCTTCTTCTTTGACAGCCCCTTTCAAAAATTATATTGCTTTCTCTTTGTCCAGGACCAAAGCTGCTATTTAAGAATGCACTCTTACCTAGAGTACTGTTCATTTGCTTATTCCTTGTGAATGCAGACTGCAAACCTAGATGGAGAAACAAATTTAAAAATAAGAAAGGCCCTTGAAAGGACGTGGGATTACTTGGTACCAGAGAAAGCTTATGAGTTTAAAGGTTAGCCTACGGCTTTGTTGGTTATCGTTCAAGGGTTTTTTAGTAGATGGATGTGAAGCTGTTGCAATGACATATAGTACTTAATATACTATGAATTAGATAGCAAATATTAGTGGATTTAGGTGATTTGGCATATTTTTTGGTTGGAGAAACAATTGGTCAGACTACTTTTTAAGTTACCCCGCCAAGTTCTTGCCTTTTTTTATATCACCTCTGATTTGCATCCTTATGTACGGACTGAAGCATCACCAGAACTAATGGAAGCAGAGTCTTATATAGCTTTCAATTTATCATTTGTTTAGATGTTTGTCTGGCTCTTGTACAGAAGAGCTACTGTTAAATGTCTGGTAGATTTTTTCTAATACTATTTTTCTGACAGCATCGTTGTAGCTCAGTTCTCTGACTGATGATACATTTTGTTGTCTGTTGTCCATTTTCTTCTGTAAATATATGTAGAAACAATTTTTTTCTCTGTTCAGATGGTCCTTCATTTTTAATTTTTTTCATTTCAGTATGATTTTGTGATTGTTAAACACATGTCTTTAACTTTCTCCAACATCCCTGTCTTTTACCATGCAGGTGAAATTCAGTGTGAGCAACCAAACAATTCTCTGTACACTTTCACTGGGAATCTTGTAGTCCAAAAGCAGACGTTACCTCTCTCTCCAGACCAGCTTTTATTGCGCGTATGATTGACTGTTTCTGCTTTGGCTGTTTTTCCTTTTCTGCCTTGTTTTTGAACAATTTCATGATTCTTATTTCGTTTAGATAGTAATGATCCTTGACTTATCAGATTTCTTGGGTGTTTTTGCAACTCTTTCATCCTTAGATTTTAACAATATTGTGAACAGATTTCCATTCATGTAGTGAAGAGCTTTATATATTTAATAATATTTTGAGACGTTTGATATCTACATTTTCAGGGATGCAGTCTTAGGAACACAGAATACATAGTTGGAGTTGTAGTTTTTACTGGCCATGAGACGAAGGTAAGCAGTTCTGAAGCTTGTTTGGCTGGAAACTAGCTTTGGAAACATGTGTTTCTAGCTTAGAGGATTCTTGTGTTTTAAAACAATTATATGGTTTCTACGCTTTTGTACAGTTGCTATGCATACGATCTGAAATTCTATGGTGAATTCTGCATATGTAGGTGATGATGAATGCCATGAATGCTCCTTCCAAAAGAAGTACGCTGGAAAAGAAGCTTGACAAACTCATTATTACAATCTTTTGTGTCCTTGTCACGATGTGTCTGATAGGAGCTATAGGCTGGTGTGGTTTCTCGTCAATCTTGTGAATTTTCAACTCCTGCTTCGATTGTTTTATGCTCCAGGTCCATTATCTTGCTGTGATACAGTTATCTATATTTGTCAATTTCGCAGTTCAATTGTGACGGATAGTGAAGACGAATACTTGGGTCTTCGTGTGTCACATTGGGAATACCGTAACGGACTCGCGGTAAATAGCTTTGCGTAGTTGAAGTTGATTTCCTTCTACTTCCGGATTGCTGATTTTTACGACATTGCTTCTGTTTGCTGCCACAGATAGGGTTTTTCACCTTTTTCACTCTAGTCACCCTGTTCTCGTCAATTATACCAATCTCCCTTTATGTTTCTATTGAGGTATGTCTTTCCTAGTATCCTATTCCAACTATCTGCAATACAAGAACTAGCAATTTTAATGATATCTGTTTTCTCTCCTTAAATGGAATCAAGATGATCAAGTTCATCCAGTCAACTCAGTTTATCAACAGAGATCTTAATATGTATCATGCTGAAACAAATACCCCTGCCTCGGCCAGGACTTCCAATTTAAACGAGGAACTTGGACAGGTAGCTATCAGTTCATTCTGCTTGTTGCCTCTATTAAACCATGCCAAAAATTGTTACTTGTATGATATAGATATCCGCTTTGTTGCTCGTATTTTAACTGTTGCTAAATTATTATTTTAAATATATACTTTGGTATTGTTCTCACTTGAGTCGCAGTTAATATGGTATTGGTATCATTCAGGTGGAATACATATTTTCTGATAAAACTGGAACGCTGACAAGAAATTTGATGGAGTTCTTTAAATGTTCAATTGGAGGAATACGTTATGGATGTGGTGTCACTGAAATAGAAAGAGGAATTGCTCAGCGTAATGGCTTGAAAGTTCAAGAGGTATTATTTCTTTTCTGATTGGGAAGTTGCTCCATGCCTTATGTTGTAATGGAAACATGTCTTACATGCATAGCTACAAATATTCTCAGGAGGAAAGGTCGACTGGTGCAATAAGAGAAAAAGGATTTAACTTTGATGATCCAAGGCTAATGCGGGGAGCTTGGAGAAACGAACCTAACCCTGAACTTTGCAAGGTACCTTACTTCCATTCCCTAGAGATTTGGATCACAATCAGTTTAAGAATAGTATTAGCTAAGAGGTGCTGGCCTATAGGGCTTATATAATAAAGATTTCTTGTGCCGTGAGAAAGTGCGGTGTATGGTGTATTTAATAGATGGTGAGATGTGAACTTGTAAGGTTATAACTCGAAAGGTTCTTTTGCTTTAGTCTTTTGGCTAGGTCTTTGTTGTGGGAGCCTTATACTAAAAACTACAGAATTGTCTGACTAAAGCCTCTTAAATTTTTTAAAAATTTGAACTTGTCAATATATAACTATTTTCGATGTTTCTTCCTTTTGGTTCCAGATTTCTGCTGTCTATTTTTGGGCACGCACATGCAGATGCAGTTGCTAATATGATCCTAATTTAAGATATTGTTCTTGTGATATATGTAGGAACTTTTTAGATGCCTGGCCATCTGCCACACAGTCCTTCCTGAAGGCGATGAGTCCCCTGAAAAGATTGTTTATCAAGCTGCATCTCCAGATGAAGCAGCCCTAGTTACTGCTGCCAAGAATTTTGGATTCTTCTTTTACAGGTCATTCTCATTACATTTCAATTTCCAAGGAAAAGTTGAAATTGCAGGCATTCGGACAAGAGAAATTTGCAATTAGTTAACTTTCCCCATGATTCCTTTTTATTAATTTTAGATTTTCTTCCATAGGTACTTTGTTTCTCAAATCTCTGTTAGTTTGTTTGAGACTACTTTAATGTATTTTCAGGCGTACTCCAACTATGGTGTACGTTCGTGAGTCTCATGTCGAGAAGATGGGAAAGATTCAAGATGTGGCCTATGAGATCCTTAATGTTCTCGAGTTCAACAGGTCTATATGAGAGTGTAATGTTTGTTTATTTTCTCTTTGTCATGATTTAAGCAACTGAAATTTTACACAATGCATAACAGTACAAGGAAGCGCCAGTCTGTTGTATGTCGTTTCCCAGATGGAAGGCTTGTACTCTACTGCAAGGTAATAGTTCTTTAAGTACTTGGTTTTCTGTATACTTCCAGGTCAAATTTTGATCATTGCTTCGAACCTTGTCCACAGGGTGCTGATAATGTAATCTTTGAGAGATTGGCTGATGGTATGGACGATGTTAGGAAAGTAACAAGAGAACATTTGGAACATTTTGGGTCTTCTGGATTGCGTACCCTTTGCCTAGCCTATAAAGATTTAAACCCTGAAACCTATGATAGTTGGAATGAAAAGTTCATCCAGGCCAAATCTGCATTACGAGACCGTGAGAAGAAGTTAGATGAGGTATACTATTGTTTCTTACCTATTTTCTTTTCAAAGCTTGAGGCAACATTCTCATAAGGTTGAATATGGCTTCTAGGAGCAACAAAAGTTCTTGTTATACAGGAATAAAAATGATTATATAAGTATGTTCTCAAGTAGTGAGAATGATTGTATCCTCAAGTACACTTTTGGAGCCCCCAGGAAATAGTTTACGATTATAGCTGATTAATTTGAGGTGTATTAATCCATGAAGGTGGCAGAACTTATTGAGAAGGATCTTATCCTCATCGGATCAACTGCAATAGAAGATAAACTTCAGGAAGGGGTGCCTACCTGCATAGAGACCTTATCTAGAGCTGGAATTAAGATCTGGGTGTTAACAGGGGACAAAATGGAAACTGCTATTAATATTGCATATGGTAGGGTGTGCCTTAAACTCTTTCCTCTTAGATCTTATTTTTTCTTCTCCCACTTTAATATGTGCTCTTTGATTCTACTATCTACAGCATGCAACTTGATCAACAATGATATGAAACAATTTATTATCAGCTCTGAAACGGATGCAATCAGGGAAGCTGAGGAAAGGGTAATTGTTTTTACTGTGAATCTTGTTTCTTGTGTAGGATTTTCAAGGAACACAATCATTTTAGTTATTTTTAATTAATAAAAGCATTTGTATTAGGGTGATCAAGTTGAGATTGCTCGTGTTATCAAAGAAGAAGTAAAGAAGGAGCTGAAAAAGAGCCTTGAAGAAGCTCAACATTCTCTGAATACTGTAGCTGGACCAAAATTGGCTCTTGTTATTGATGGAAAGTGTTTAATGTATGCATTAGACCCGAATTTACGAGTGACGCTGCTCAGCTTGAGCTTGAACTGTACTTCAGTTGTATGCTGTCGTGTTTCTCCATTACAGAAAGCCCAGGTAATTTCAGATGAGTAATTTCAAAATAAATTCATACAGGCTGGCCTTTAAAGGGAGCTTATATATTATCGTTCTCGGGCTTTTGTTGCGAAGTTGGTGATCACATTATTCTTGGGTTTGAATTCTGGCACTTAACTCATATCCAATGAGTAACTTGAGTCTATGTGTTCTTTGAACCTGCTTCTAAATTCTAATATATGTGATATAATTTCAGGTGACAAGCTTGGTGAGAAAAGGGGCACAGAAGATTACACTTAGTATTGGTGATGGTGCCAATGATGTTAGCATGATTCAAGCCGCTCATGTTGGCATAGGAATAAGTGGGATGGAGGGAATGCAAGCTGTGATGGCTAGTGATTTTGCCATTGCTCAGTTCAGGTTTCTTACAGATTTGCTTCTTGTCCATGGACGGTGGTCATATCTTAGAATCTGCAAGGTTGAATTTCTCTTTCGCTACTAACATTCTTTTAATTTTTTGAATGTCCTAATGATCTTTTGCTTGGCAGGTTGTCATGTATTTCTTCTACAAGAATCTTACCTTCACTTTGACTCAGTTTTGGTTCACATTTCGAACTGGATTTTCTGGGCAAAGGTTCTACGATGATTGGTTCCAGTCATTGTATAACGTTGTATTTACAGCTCTTCCTGTTATCGTCCTTGGGCTGTTTGAGAAGGTATTAGTTTTTCTGGATCTCTACTTTATACAAGAGAATATACATCTTAAATTACTTAACCATTCAGACTATTTTGTGTTGTGCTCTTGCTAGGATGTGAGTGCATCCCTTTCAAAGAGATACCCAGAACTGTATAGAGAGGGAATACGTAACTCATTTTTCAAGTGGAGAGTTGTAGCAGTATGGGCGGCTTCTGCTGTGTATCAGTCTCTTGTCTGCTATCTCTTTGTGACTACCTCATCTTTTGGTGCTGTGAATTCATCAGGCAAAATATTTGGTCTCTGGGATGTGAGCACAATGGTCTTCACATGTCTGGTGATTGCTGTGAATGTGCGTATTCTCTTGATGAGCAATTCCATTACCAGATGGCATTATATTACAGTTGGTGGAAGCATTCTTGCATGGCTTGTTTTTGCTTTCATATACTGCGGGATTATGACACCTCGTGATAGGAATGTAAGCTGTTTGCAAACATCTGCGCTCCTTTCCTTTTGAGTATATCTTTGGTTATCTGATGTTTGATTTTAGTTTATAACTTAGCAAATCTGATTTCCCTATTTTCTCGTCTCTGCAGGAAAATGTCTACTTTGTCATATTCATCCTGATGAGTACATTCTATTTCTACTTTACTTTGCTGCTTGTTCCCATTGTCTCTCTTCTAGGCGATTTCATCTTCCAAGGGTAATTAAAACTCAGTTTCAACCACTTTTTGGCATTGATTAACTTGTGGTTAATTTGCGAAAGATCAATGAACTTCTGTATGTGAATTTAGAACCCTACACTTTAGGTCATGGGCTCATAATAGTTTTGACCTAATAAAAACGTACGTGCGATATTTTTTTTATGACATGAACGAATCTGTGTCTTGATTGATGCAGGATTGAGAGATGGTTCTTCCCATATGATTATCAGATCGTTCAAGAAATACATAGGCACGAGTCAGATGGAAGCAAGGCAGATCAGCTGGAGATAGAGAACGAGCTCACACCTCAAGAAGCAAGAAGCTATGCAATATCCCAATTGCCTCGGGAGCTTTCAAAACACACTGGGTTTGCATTTGATTCACCAGGTTATGAATCTTTCTTTGCGTCTCAGTTAGGTATTTATGCGCCACAGAAGGCATGGGATGTGGCAAGGAGAGCCAGTATGAGGTCACGGCCTAAGGTACCAAAGAAGTAGAACCAATATTGCTAATTGTCTTTGTACATGTAGGCAATTTCATCCAATTGGGGTTTTTTTTGTTAGGCCTTTAGTTTTTAAAATATATGTAGAAAATGTACTTTTTAGATGTTTTACTAATGATCGTTTTACATCTATGTTTTACTTTAAACGCCATTTTCTGTAGCTCCATTTATGTGGAGAGGCAAATCATTAGGACCCAATACTTCTTCACCTTGTACATATATTTGATTCTATTACATCCTTAAGGTCATTTATGTATACTTTTTACGTAATAGTTTTTTTGGTTACTTTTTAATGAAGCTTGAACAGTTTGGGAGCACTAAATAACAAGTGGGGACTATTGGTATAATTATGTACAAAGTGTGTAAGAAATTGTTCATTCTAATAATTGAAACGTTAAGTAATGATATTAGAAGACACTTTCTATAATAGAGGGAGACTTCTAGAAACCTTTTTCAGTATCAACAAAAAAATGATGGGTTTTGGTGTTTGGTATCAAATGCCATTTAGAAACACAAAAAAAAAAAAAAACACATCAACAATGATACTGCAACAAACAAACTTTTGAAAAAAATTATTGAAGTGGTAGAGAAATCACAAAAAATAATCAGGGGTCTTGCGAGTGGTATCGGGTTCGACCTGTCTAGGTGCTGGATCGAACTGAAGGAAGTTTTGTTCCATCTTCTCTCCAATCTCAAGAATTGCTGCCATGTTTCCACATCTGTAACAGTAGTTTGGTGCACTAAACACCGTCACTACGTTCTTTTCCTATCAACACACAGACACACCAAAAGATTCAGCTTTTTTCTGCAACCCGACTCCGATTCGAGAAACATGTGTTATGAACATATTAAATACCTGACACCAATTATATCCTTCCATCACAAGTTGATGCGCTCTGGATATCAGACTCAGTCCATTGTTATGATTAAACTGATTTGCAATGTCCTGTCCAAATGTGTAACCAGCACCACGAGGAGATATTCCCCATCCACAACGATCATCTGGATCAGACCAGAGTAAATCGCACATTGGCCCTTCGTGTGGAACCTACAATCCCAGAGCAAACTATATCAGATTGTAAAAACCAATTCTTGCTAATAATTACTCGGACTTTTCAAAGACTTCATAGCCAGAGAGAATCTGTGTCTTAGAAAAAAGAGAAGACATTTACAGATGCTCAGTCCGAAATAATGCCTCTATAGTCAAAACATTGGCAATACCTCTTGTATTCGATCCAAGCTTCGGATATTGTCAAGGGTATCTAGAGAAGGTGAAAGGCCTCCATGCAAACAGAAAACCTGTAACGGATAACAATTGATTAAGAAAAGCGCAGAAATGAAACAAATACGATTGAAACAACTGGCAAGAACAGCTCAAACCTGACTCTCTATGAGTGCTGTAAGAGGAAGATAATCAAAAAGGTCCGTGAAATACTTCCACACATTTGCATTTCCATATTTCCTCAAGCATTCATCATAAAACCCATAGCTGAACACACCAAAGCAAAAAGGGAAAGAAAAAAATTAGGTTAATTTGCGTCAGAAGCAAATGAAATACAAGATTTCTTACAAAGAAAAATCTTACACTTGTGTAATCTGACGACTCTCGTGATTCCCTCGCAAGATTGTAAGTCTATCCCTGTAACGCACCTTCAATGCCACCAATAGAGAGACTGTTTCTACTGAATAGTAGCCACGATCTACATAGATATAACCAAGACAACGATAAATCAAAAGACATTCACTATCAACATACTTTGAAATTAAGCTAACATAACATAGCCCACAAAAGATTTAAAATTTGAGGTAAGTGCCTTCATAATAATGAACATCCTTATGCTCAAAGCCTAATCATAGCCATTTAGCAAAATAAAGCAAACCTAAAAACATCAAATTGTGAAACTAAAGACAGTAACTTGGCTTATCTTAAGCACTCTGAGAAATAAATCAATACGGATCGAATCAGGGTTCATAATATTTGAACAAGTAGAACAGAAGCAAATTCAGAAATTTTTGTTAATCCCAATTACATAGATCTAACAAGTAAGATACTAATATCTGAGGATTCAAAATCCCTAAAATAAGAATTGAATTGATTGATTGAGAAGAGAGGGACGTACCTACATAATCTCCCATGAAAAGATAATTAGTATCTGGAGCATTACCACCAATACGGAAAAGCTCAATTAGGTCATAGAATTGGCCATGGATATCGCCACATACAGTAACCGGACACTTAACCGGCTGAACATTCCATTCCTCAACAAGAATGGCTTTGGCTTGATCACAGAGGATCTTCACGTCTGCTTCAGCTAATGGTTTACACTCCATTAGCTGTTCGATCTGACGGTCGAGATCTCCGTTTGACGGCATCTCGTCCCTTTTACCTTTAATCTAAAAATCTAACGAACAGCGGCCACCGAAACACGGCGGCGACGGTGGAGGAGTAGTCGCCGGTGGTTTTAAGAGTTAAAAGGTGAGCTCCGCTCTGGTCTTCGGTTTGGTTTCTCTCATCATACAAAAATGGATATATTTATTTGGCTTTTGTATTTATTTTTTTAGAAAAATGAATTTATTTTTCTTTTCTTCAAAATTGTTAAAGGAGTGAAAAATGGAAATGTGAAATGTTTCTCAGCCAAAAGCAAAAATTGATGTGAGATATTTCTTTTCTTCAAAACGGTTCTAAAGATAGTGACACGTGGCAAATATGTTCTATTTTTATTCTGCTAACGTGACTAACAATGCTATATTTTTATTGGATTATTACAAGATTTAATTGCTATTTTAATTATTAGCATGTCATATTTTAGATGACTAATTGATTAGTTAATTCGCTATTACATGTAAGAAAAAAAGAAAAAAGAACTCGCTATTACATTTCTTAACAGTGGTTAAGTTTTTTTTTGTGAATTAGTATATAGTAAATTTATGTTACCTCTTTATATACCACTTCACATGATTTTTGAACATGTTATAATGTATTTTTCGTTATAACGTTCCCCCAGAAAAGCACATCTCCAGGGCTGATGCTTTTTCCGAAAGACGGTGGTTGTGTGCTGTACAACCCGAAAGAAGGCAAGCTCCTAAGGAACCTAGGAGACTTTTCAGGGTCTCGATTCCTGGCAAACTCGGGTAACTGGTTCTTAGTGTTAGATTCTGTATCCAATTTACAACATCAGGAGAGGTTTTGTTGGTTGAGAGCGATCCACGCCATAGGAGCTGCTTCCGCCTCTACAAGAAGAATCCTCATATAAAAAAACCCAGATGCCTCAAGCAACACGGTTCTTGAGATAGATTCTCTTGGTGGTGAGGCCCTACTTCTTGCCTTGGGTTTCACTGTGCCTACTAACGATATCGAACCAGACTCCATCTATCTCCCCGTCACGACCGTACAGGCAAATGCATACGTCGTGACCATGACATCTCTGTGTTAAATCTTGCAAGCAAGACCCTCAAACGCTTTCCTGATCTTGGCGACATGAATCTCATGGATGGTTTCTCCCTTGGAATTAATTCTTGCTTTTTGGTCTTCTTGAAATTTCCAGACCGTCTTATTTTCCTTTTATTTCTGTTTAGTTGCCCTTTTTCGTTTAATATATGCTTCTGAATAAAAATTATGATGTTAAGTTAACGAAACATCAACATATATCTTGTTGGACATTTAAAATTTCTTCTATATAACATTTTGTTTACATTAAAACGTAGTGAGTGGTGGAGTCAAAACTCGGCTTACAGACATTGAATCTGGTCCAGTTTGTCGGTGATAGTTAGTGCTAGGATCAGTCAATCCAGCGGTATTGTCTCTTAATTCTTTATTCTCGGGAGTTTTGAGTGGCTCTGTTACGTTTTTAGCGCATTCTAAAACGCATCATGTTATTACAGGTGAAGAAGTTTGAACAAGCACAGAGTTGTCAGTTTTGTCTCCACACGTTTTACATCAGATCTTGGGACATTTGTTGTTTCAAGCAGATGAGAATATGACTCGTCTTAGTTATTAACAATACATGTGATTCTTTTTATGTCTAACGTTGATCTAATTCGATTCAAATTCATGCCTTAGGTTTCCTGCATTGGTGCTGGAGATAATCTTTTAGCTAGCTGTTCTGTTTTTGGATTTCCACATGAAACCAACATCATATTTCTTTTTTAATTTCAGGATCATACTTGGTAGTTGTGACAAAGAGCGAATCTGTAGGCTCGTTTCTAGGCCATCCTATATTCAAAATCAATTCACTCAAGGTTCTTCTTTGTGATCATCATTCACTGAAAAACTTTCCTGAAGAATATGTGATTCCTGTGTTCCGCTTTCCTCTTGTATATGTATCTATAAGCAGCAAGCAACAATGGAGCTGAACTCCTCAATTCATTATACTACTTAGCGTAGAAAAATATGGTGTCTGAGTTCTCTAGGCTGCTAAGTGTTGCAGAGAACAAATGGTCTCTACTTCTCATATGGAGTTAATTTGACTCTCAGATAAAATCATGTTTTTTCTTCTTTGTGCTATATTGGTACATTTTTTATACACACTAGAAAATATATATCATGCTACACTTAGAGGAGAGAAAAACAATTCAGGTTTGCTAATCACGTGTGTTTAGTTTGATATTTTGTTGTTGTTACGGTGCACATCGCTTGCATGATGTAGGTGATGAGTCTTAGTTGCTTCCTCTGTGGACACAGGTTCCTTGTTTGTGCAATTTACTTGTTCATAGTCTTTTCTTATTACTTGTAATTGTATGAACCAAAAATCAACTTTTGCTTCTTCATGGTAGACCAAGCCTAGATTTCTTTGGATAATTATATGTTGGAAGTTCTTATCGATAAGAAGGTTAATGCAAAATATTTCACTTGTTGATATATTCCCGGTTCCAAAATATTTTGATTATGAGTATGAAATGTAAAAGCTAAAGAATTTTGTTTTTCTTGTTCTATGTTGATAACTTTTCACAAAGATGAGAAATGAAGTTACTTATAGCCTTTAGGGGGAGAGTTTCAATATATATATATATTCATTTGAGATAGTAAGGTTTTACCTAGATTTAAAGATTTATTGACAAGCTAATAAACATCAGTAAAAAAGTTACGAAATTTTATTAGAAAATTATTATTGATTTGAAGATAGAGAAGGGAGATTCTTAATGAAACGTAATATTAAGACAACCATTTAAAAAATTTGACCTAACATTTAGGAAATTTTCATATAATAATATTATTTCAAAAAATTATTCAGATATGCAAAACATATGCAAAACATAGAGAAAATACTATTTCTGATTTTTTTGAAGAATTTGTTTTATAATTAAATTATGTACTTAATTCTTAAAAAATGAATATATTTATGGAAAATTGAGTGTGAAGTATACTTTAAATATGCCAAGGTATTTATTTTTGAATTTATATATAGAAAAAGTGAGTACGTAATTTAGGGAAGATTTATAAGAATATATTTATTGACCATAATCATAAAAAAAATTTATGTTCGCGGGCGTCCGGTCCGCTTGACAGTCCTGGGAACCTATGGGAAACATGTTTGTTTGTACTGCCTAATTTTCGAGAAACCCCAAACAGGAGAAAAAATAATATACCAGCTGATTCCCCTATTGATTAACCTCCTCCAACCCCAATATTTATAAGCTACGTGGATTTCAATTTAATTAAACGTAAAAAATTATACTGAGACTCCGAATGAAAACATGATTAATAACTGCAGAAAAAATGCAGTGTGGTAGTAAACATATATACATGTACTGTTGAAATCATACCGTTAGATGCGGATTGGTCTCCATTAGAAGATGAAGAACACAATGAAAACCGAAATATTAAGCAACTAATTAAAACTCTGTTGACGACAAAAAAAAAACTAAAACTAAAACTCTGTTTTAGCGTGTACGGCTCATGTAAAAATATTTGGGCCTAATCAAGCCCATCAAGGCCCAGATAATTCGTAAAAACTTGAGAACTGAAACGCCCAGACTCTTCTGGATTCACCTCATCTTTTCTCCCATCTTCTGAGTGTTTCGTTGTGTGGTGTGAAGCTTTAAAAGCATGGAATCCGAAAAATCTAGAAGCTCTGGAGATTTCTTTATCACCACAATAAATAGATTCATTCATCCGATTCACCAGAAGTCGAAAATCGAAATCTTCGTAAAATTGTAATCAGCTCTGCAATTCCAAATTTCGAAATCAACCGAGAAAATGTCGCTAATTCCAAGCTTCTTCGGCAACAACAGGCAAAACAACAACATCTTCGATCCATTCTCAATCGACGTTTGGGATCCATTAAAGGATCTGCAATTCCGTTCGTCTTCTTCGTCATCGGCGATAGTGAACGCACGTGTGGACTGGAAAGAGACGGCGGAGGCGCACGTGTTCAAGGCGGATCTACCGGGGATGAAGAAAGAAGAGGTTAAAGTGGAGATAGAAGATGACAGTGTGCTTAAGATCAGTGGAGAGAGACACGTGGAGAAAGAAGAGAAGCAGGACACGTGGCACCGTGTAGAGAGGTCGAGCGGGACATTCTCGAGGAAGTTTAGGCTGCCGGAGAATGTGAAGATGGATCAAGTGAAAGCTTCTATGGAGAATGGAGTTTTGACTGTGACTGTGCCTAAGGTGGAGACGAAGAAGAAGGCTCAAATTAAATCTATTGACATCTCTGGCTGAACCAATTAGCTTCAATTCTCTGAGTCTTGAATTTGTGTGTCTCTTATGAATATGGTCCTTCGTTTAATTGTAGTTTTATGCTAATAATCAAAAGAAGCCACTAGTAGTCTATATGATATGTGATTTTATTGCTTTTCTGATGATTTTGAGTGTCTAAATTCGAGTCTAATCCGATTTAGAACAATTGTAGATACTCATGATCTCTTTAATGATCTAACTATAATAATTACATCTCTAAATTGAGAGATGGATCTTAACTTTAGTGATCCAAATATCCCATTTATTGCCAATGATGGTCTCTTTAATTGTTCTTTATTGATGTGATTGTGACATCATGGTTTTTATCTTTCTGATGTAGAATTCATTTAATGGAGACTCCTTGTAGCAAACTAAGAGTGGGACCAAACCAACATCAACTAAATCTGATGGCAATTTGCCATCCCAAGAGGAAAAGGTCAGAGCTTTTGCATTATAAAAAGACTGCAGCATCTCATTTTCAGAACCTATTGAATGAAACGATTGAACTTGCAAGTTGCACCTAAGTTGGATTTGCAAGAAGTGTCTTTAAAAGCAAAAGAAAAGATTATGATATGTCAACCGTAGGTTGAATATTGTGTCCCAGATTAAAAAGTTTGAAGTCTGCAAAAGATACATACGAAAAGTATGCCTTCGACAACCATTGCTTGAACATTGGTCAACATGTATAGTAAAGGTTGGAGCTTTGCTAACTAAAACACTGCAACATCTCATTTTCAGAACCTATTGAATGCAAAGATGGAACTTGCAACTGGGTTAGAAACTGTAAGAAGAAGAAGAGAAAGGCAACAAAGCTGTGGAAAGCTTAGCTTTGGATTTGTAAGAAGTAAATAAGAAGCTCTTGATATGTCAACCGTAGCTTGAACGTCGTGGGACTGAGTGGGAACAGCAAGAACACCATTTTTGATGGTTTGTGTGAAGAAGATTTCTGTGTGCGGAAGAACTTGGCAAGGTGATTTGCTTAACCTTGAGGAAAATGAGAAGAAGTAGCAGCATGAAAAATAAACTTGAGGAACTTCAGAAGGGCATTAAGGATTTGTAGAAAAGTGTTGGGAAAGTGGTAATTGAAAGCATGGAACTTAAAAGAAAGCTTGTTGGAGAGAGAAGAAAAGCCAAAGAACGCTGCTTAAGAAAACGGAAAGCTCAGAGAAATGGAGGTTTATTCTCTTGAAAAGGTCAATGAGTTGTCAAAGGTGAATAAAAAGCTTAGTAGATGTCGAGCATTAATCAAAAAGCTTGGGTGCTCAGAGGGAAGAAATTTGAAGAGTTGTCATCGGAAAATGAGAGATTGGTTAACAAAGAAACCAACATGTGGAGCATTATTCAAGAAGCTGAGGAGCTCACAGGAAGGAAACTTGCTGGTTGAAGAAGACTCAAAGACTAGTCAGCACTCAGCAGTGAATGAGAGATTTGTTGATAAAGTTACGAAAATACAGAGCACTATTCAACAAAGTGAGGTCCACATAGAAAGGGTCATTAATACAATGTTGCTTCAGGATAACACAGAGTTAAAGAGGCACACTATGGCTAATTCCAGTCTTCTACAAGTGTATTAAATGACTTCTTCATCCGAAATTTCTCTTTTTCCAGAAGAACAATGATTTACTCCACAAAGAGAAAATCAGGATTTTTTAAAATCAAATTTCAATGGTGAATGAAAGCTTTTTGGATGTAAAGCACTATTCAAGAAGCTAGGGGAGCTCAGAGGGAAGAAGATTGAAGAGTTCCCATCGGAAAACGAGAGCTTAATTAACAAAGAAACAAACATGTTGAGCATTATTCAAGAAGCTGAAGAGCTCGAGAAGAATGAACACTTGCTGTCTGAAGAAGACTCAGAAGTTGTCAGCAGTAAACGAAAGATTTGTTGATTAAGAAACCAAAATGCAAAGCACTATTCAAGAAAGTATTTGATTCTCACAAACAATGACTTACACCAACTCCGGTCTTTAGATTAGAATGTTGGTTTGAAAGGCACCAATGCTAATTCTGGTCTTCCACAAACGTTTTGAATTTGAATGTATTTATGACTTCTTCATCCTTAGTATGGTATGTTTCCAGATCACAATGACTTAACACACCAACTCCGGTCTTCCTTTGCTTACCAATAAAAACGTTTTAGGTAAAAAAAAAAACAAGAAAGTCACAAGTTTTAACCATATCTCAACTAGCACCGATAACTAACTGTGGGTCATTCTTTATTGACTATGAATATGAAAATCTTCAATTATTACAAAATATCATTTTAATAAAATAAACAGACGTACAAGAGCCGCCGTATTTGAATAATAAAGCCATCTTTTAAAAAGAAAAATTTTAAAATATAGCCATCTTGCACGTTAAAAACAAATACTTTAATTAGTATTTTTTTTTATCTTGATTGATCATTTCAACAAAAGATTAGTAAAAAAAGAATAGTCCAAACAAAGAAAAGTCCACCTTGATGTTCTTCACTCTCCTATTTATTCATTTTCTAATCCCACCCTCCAATCTTCATTCTTCAACCTTCTCTCTTCTCTCTCTCAATCTCTCCCAAAAAAAAACCAAATTTTTACACGAGATTAGATCTAAAGACTCAAAACTTTTCTTGGTGAAAAAAATGGATTACAATCCAAATCTTCCTCCTTTAGGAGGTGGTGGAAGTATGAGAAGAAGCATAAGCAGAAGCATGAGCAGGGCAAGTAGAAACATTGAAGATATCTTTTCATCTGGTTCAAGAAGAACACAATCAGTCAACGACGATGAAGAAGCTCTTAAATGGGCTGCCATAGAGAAGCTACCAACGTACAGCCGTCTCAGAACAACTCTCATGAACGCTGTAGTTGAAGATGATGTCTATGGTAATCAACACATGAGCAAAGAAGTAGATGTAACCAAACTTGATGGAGAAGATCGTGAAAAGTTCATTAACATGGTTTTCAAAGTAGCTGAACAAGATAATGAAAGGATCTTGACAAAGCTAAGAAACAGAATTGATAGAGTTGGAATCAAACTTCCAACAGTTGAAGTAAGGTATGAGCATTTGACTATTAAAGCTGATTGCTATACTGGAAATAGATCTCTTCCTTCACTTCTTAATGTTGTAAGAAACATGGGAGAAGCAGCTTTAGCAATGATTGGGATTCAATTTGCTAAAAAAGCTCAGCTTACGATTCTTAAAGATATCTCTGGTGTTATTAAACCTGGAAGGATGGCACTTTTATTGGGTCCTCCTTCTTCTGGTAAGACTACACTTTTGCTGGCTTTAGCTGGGAAACTTGATAAGTCTCTTGAAGTTAGTGGTGATGTAACTTATAATGGTCATCGTCTTGATGAGTTTATTCCAAGAAAGACCTCTGCTTATATTAGTCAGAATGATCTTCATGTTGGTATTATGACTGTTAAGGAGACTCTTGATTTCTCAGCTAGGTGTCAAGGTGTTGGTACTCGTTATGGTAAGTAAAGATTCAATCTTTGATCATATTTAAAGATTTCTATTTTGAAAGATTCGGTTTTGTTGAATGATTTGATCCTTTTCTTGTAGATCTGTTGAATGAGCTTGCAAGAAGAGAAAAGGATGCTGGGATTTTCCCTGAAGCTGATGTTGATTTGTTTATGAAAGCTTCTGCTGCTCAAGGTGTCAAGAGCAGTCTCATCACTGATTATACTCTCAAGGTGAGCCTCTTCCCCTCTTCTTTACAACTTCTGTCATCTAGTAAATTTTTTTTGTTTCAAGTGTAAGTGGGAAAAAAAACACAACCACAAGATCGAACCGAACCAAACCGTTTATTTTTAATCCTAAACCTAACCAAAATTTATTTATATACCATAAATCAAAACCGTAACTGAACCGAAAACCTTTTTTGTGTAACTAAAGAGAACAAACCGAAATTCGTTAAAATTTATATTTTTAGTTATAAATTCATCAAAATAGATATAATCATTGATTTTAAAGTTAAATAAATGACTATTTATATAGATTTTAAACTTTAATTGAACCGATACCAAAATGAAAACCAAACCAAAACTATGCAATATCAAGCCAAAATTACATCAAACCGAACCAAAATGTTATTTATCTAAAGTGTCACCATATGTGTTTGTGGGCTTTTGAAAAAAATGATTTTGGTTAATGTTACATTCTATAAATGTTTTAGACACTTTTTCTCATTGTCCATAAACTTTTCTCATTGTATATACTAGATTATTATTTCCAATATTAAACTGTTATAATAAGTTTTTATATTATTTATAAATACTAATATAAAAGTATTAATTAAAAATATAATAATTTTAAAAATTAACTCATTATATAATTTTTTACTATTAATGCAAATTTATGTCATAAATTTATAAAAATTAGATATAGTTTTATCATTTATTTCACATACTTTTATTTCAAATTAAATGTTTTTACTATTTATTATGTTTTAATATTTATTATTCTAAATAACATTGTATTTTTTGATAAAAACAAACAAACAATAAAGAAAAATAAAAGGTAAAATCAAAACAAAAGCAAAACATAAGACAACCAAAATGTTATTTATCTAAAATGTCACCATATGTGTTTGTGGACTTTCGAAAAAATGATTTTGGTTAATGTTATATTCTATAAATGTTTTAGACACTTTTTTCTCCTTGTATATATTTGAGTCTGTTTATGGTATAATACTAACTAAGCTAACTCTGGCCATGGAACAGATATTGGGACTTGACATTTGCAAAGACACAATAGTTGGAGATGACATGATGAGAGGTATCTCCGGGGGTCAGAAGAAACGTGTTACTACTGGTGAGATGATTGTTGGTCCTACTAAGACACTCTTCATGGACGAAATATCCACCGGTCTTGACAGTTCCACCACTTTCCAAATCGTCAAGTGTTTGCAACAAATCGTTCACCTCACAGACGCCACTGTGCTCATGTCTCTTCTCCAGCCTGCTCCTGAAACCTTTGATTTATTCGATGATATTCTCTTGGTCTCAGAAGGTCAGATCGTGTATCAAGGACCTAGAGACAACATTCTTGAGTTCTTTGAGAGCTTTGGGTTCAAGTGTCCTGAGAGAAAAGGAACAGCTGATTTTTTGCAAGAAGTCACTTCCAAGAAAGATCAAGAACAGTACTGGATGGACCAGAACAGACCTTATCGGTACGTTCCAGTGTCAGAGTTTGCTAGCAGATTCAAGAACTTCCATGTTGGAAGGCAGATTTCTAACGAACTCTCGGTTCCTTTCGATAAGTCTCATGGCCATAAAGCGGCTCTTGTGTTCGATAAGTACTCTATCTCGAAGAAGGAGCTTCTCAAGAGTTGTTGGGACAAAGAGTGGCTGCTTATGCAGAGGAACTCGTTCTTCTATGTTTTCAAGACTGTCCAGATCATCATCATTGCTGCTATCACATCCACACTCTTCCTCAGAACCGAAATGAGCACAAGAAATGAGGCTGATGCTAACCTTTACATAGGAGCATTGCTATTTGGAATGATCATCAACATGTTTAATGGATTTGCAGAGATGGCTATGATGGTTTCAAGACTCCCTGTGTTTTACAAACAGAGGGATCTCTTGTTTTATCCATCTTGGACCTTCACACTTCCAACATTCTTGCTTGGGATTCCAACCTCCATATTCGAATCAACAGCATGGATGGTTGTGACTTACTACTCCATTGGTTTTGCACCTGACGCAAGCCGCTTCTTCAAGCAGTTTCTTCTGGTGTTTCTCATTCAACAAATGGCTTCTGCCATCTTTAGGTTGATTGCTTCAGTGTGCAGAACTATGATGATTGCTAATACCGGTGGTGCTCTTACTCTACTTCTTGTGTTCTTGCTTGGAGGCTTCCTTCTTCCAAAACGCGAGATTCCTGACTGGTGGGGATGGGCTTATTGGATATCTCCTCTTACCTATGCTTTCAATGGTCTAGTCGTCAATGAAATGTTTGCTCCTAGATGGATGAACAAAAATGTGAGTGTGCTTACTTCTTTATTCTTTATTTACAAACATATATCATAGTTAAAGCGCGTCTGAGTCTCACTTTTTGAAAACTACAGGCTACTTCTAACAGTACAATGAGGCTTGGAACAGTGGTGCTTAATACTTATGATGTCTACCATCAAAAGAATTGGTACTGGATTTCAGTTGGAGCCTTGCTTGGTTTCATAGTTCTCTTCAACCTTCTTTTCACCGTGGCACTTAGCTATCTCAACCGTAAGTTCTTTCGCCTTTATATTTTGCATCACTCCTTTAACAAGCTAAAACAATAGACTAATAATGTACCTTTGAAACTACAGCTCTTGGGAAGAAGGCGGGTTTACTTCCAGAAGAAGAAAATGAAGACTCGGATCAGACGGGAGATCCAATGCGTAGATCTTTGTCTACTGCAGATGGGAACAGAAGTAAATACATTTCTTTATCTTCTTAGATGTTTCGTTTCTTCTTCTACTCTCGCGTCTCATTTTGCTCTCTCCTATCAGGAGGAGAAGTCGCAATGGGTCGAATGAGTAGAGACTCAGCGGCTCAAGCATCAAGCGGTGCAGGCAATAAGAGAGGAATGGTTCTTCCTTTCTCTCCCTTAGCTATGTCCTTTGACGATGTCAGATACTTTGTTGACATGCCTGCGGTAAGTAACTATCCTTTACACTTGAATCTTTCACACCAAACCAAATGATGAACATTTGGATTAAATATTTGTTTTTGATGGTTACAGGAAATGAGAGACCAAGGAGTTACAGATAACAGACTTCAACTACTTAAAGGTGTGACTGGTGCATTTAGGCCAGGAGTCTTGACCGCGCTTATGGGAGTGAGTGGTGCTGGTAAGACTACACTTATGGACGTTTTGGCTGGAAGGAAGACAGGAGGATACATCGAAGGAGATGTGAGAATCTCAGGATTCCCAAAGAATCAAGAAACATTTGCTAGAATCTCAGGATACTGTGAGCAAACTGATATTCATTCCCCGCAAGTTACAGTTAGAGAATCTTTGATTTTCTCTGCTTTCCTTCGTCTTCCTAAAGAAGTTGGTAAAGAAGAAAAGATGATGTTTGTGGATCAAGTTATGGAATTGGTAGAGCTGGATAGTCTAAGAGACGCCATTGTTGGTTTACCTGGTGTTACCGGGCTTTCCACGGAGCAAAGAAAGAGACTGACAATCGCGGTTGAGCTTGTAGCTAACCCTTCTATCATCTTCATGGATGAGCCAACTTCTGGACTTGACGCTAGAGCTGCAGCTATTGTGATGAGAGCGGTTAGAAACACGGTGGACACAGGAAGAACCGTAGTCTGCACCATCCATCAGCCTAGCATTGATATCTTTGAAGCATTCGATGAGTTGATGCTAATGAAGAGAGGAGGACAAGTGATTTACGCCGGTCCATTGGGTAGAAACTCACACAAGGTGGTTGAATATTTCGAAGCCTTCCCCGGAGTTCCCAAGATTCCAGAAAAGTATAACCCAGCCACTTGGATGCTTGAAGCTAGCTCACTGGCCGCAGAACTAAAGCTTGGTGTTGACTTTGCTGAACTATACAAACAATCCGCTTTACACCAGTAAGTTTCTTTTCCAAGTCTCATTGCATCTTATTGATTGATTGATTTAAGTATTAGTACTAATGAAAACATAACTATGCAGGAGAAACAAAGCTTTGGTTAAAGAACTCAGTGTACCACCAGCAGGAGCATCAGATCTTTACTTTGCTACACAATTCTCACAAAACACATGGGGACAATTCAAATCTTGCCTATGGAAACAGTGGTGGACATATTGGAGATCACCAGACTACAATCTTGTCCGGTTCATCTTCACATTAGCAACATCTCTATTGATTGGTAGCATCTTTTGGCAAATTGGAGGTAACAGATCGAACGCAGGGGACTTAACAATGGTGATAGGAGCATTATATGCCGCGGTTATTTTCGTGGGAGTCAACAATTGTTCAACAGTACAACCAATGGTTGCAGTTGAAAGAACTGTCTTCTACAGAGAAAGAGCAGCAGGAATGTACTCAGCGATGCCATATGCCATCTCTCAAGTTACTTGTGAGCTTCCTTATGTTCTTGTTCAAACTTTTTACTACTCACTCATCGTATACGCCATGGTTGGTTTCGAATGGACCGCGGAAAAGTTCTTCTGGTTCGTCTTTGTTAGTTACTTCTCATTCCTCTACTGGACTTACTATGGTATGATGACTGTTTCCCTCACACCAAACCAACAAGTCGCTTCGATTTTCGCCTCAGCGTTTTATGGTATTTTCAACCTCTTCTCTGGCTTCTTCATCCCAAGACCAAAGATTCCCAAATGGTGGATTTGGTACTATTGGATCTGCCCTGTTGCTTGGACTGTCTATGGATTGATTGTGTCACAGTATGGTGATGTTGAGACGCCTATCAGTGTTCTTGGTGGTGCTCCTGGTCTCACTGTTAAACAATACATTGATGATACTTATGGTTTCAAATCTGACTTTATGGGACCAGTTGCTGCAGTTCTCATCGTCTTCCCTGTCTTCTTCGCCTTCGTCTTCGCATTCTGCATCAGAACTCTCAACTTCCAGACCAGATAAAAACATTCTCAAAGTCTCTTTATTTTTTGTATTTTTGTGATATATACATTATAAGCTCTCTCTCTGTATTCTGCAATGCATTGCAGTGTCGTAACGAATTGTTTAAAATAATTTTATTTCCAAGCCTGTGTAGATGATGACGAAGCATATATAACTCCAGTTTCTTTTTGTGTGTTAAATTGAGAATGCAACTATTTAAGATTCAAACGAAAGGGACTAGAAATGAAAACTGAAGTGAAGACGATGATATGTGAAGTTTTAAGACACAGGAGAACCTGTTCTCATAAGGAGAGTCTCGTGACTCAAGTCAGAAAGTAAAGAAGGCCCATGGACCACTAGCTATTTAAGGTCCAACTTTCTAAGTAGGTTTCGTTGAGTAGTTAAGGACTGTAACAACTGTTGTCAACTTGTCATTATTACAAAAAGTGAAAGGGACATATATTGCCGTAGAGAACAATAACATAGTAAACCTTCTATAAATTAATAATGTTAGGATTTTGAAATTTTATTAACTTATAATAATATTAATTTATTCATAAATTAATATTAAACTATAGTAATATTTTTTGATCTATAATCTTTGAATATAACCACAAAATTTGTTTTAAATTTACACTCTTTTAAAAGTTGTCTTTAAATTTCTTTATGCTTTATTACTTACATATTATATATTATGATAATATTTTTTACTTTTTACTTTTTTTTCTTGTACGAGATTTTACTTTATTTTATACATTTTTCTGTGCCTTTTGACTAAACATTATTTTTCGTTACACACTTATTTTTATATAAAACCTAACAATGATTTATTATCTAAAAGGTGTTGTAAAATCAACAATAACATACCAAATACGCAAAGAGTTATGTGAGTATAAAAAAGATCATACCAAGTGAACTCAGAAAGATTTGCAATTATGGTTTGAAGCAAAGTTCTATTTAAAAATTAGTTAAGGTACAATTTCAAACACACTCAAACGATTAGTTGGGTGTCTTCCAACTTGGAAACAGAAAATATATCAAGTGGCACAAACCAACAAATTTTCCAAAAATGGAAAAATTTATTTTTGAGTGGTTTCTCCAATATCAAGATCGTGTTAATATAACTGGAGAACTAATTTTGGAGAAGATAAAAGATATAATGAAACTTGTATACCCCCAACCAGATTCTGACAACCAGTTTTTTCAAGGTTGGTTTGAAAAGTTTTAAGTTACGACATGGTATAAAGTCATTTTGTCGTTTTGAAGAGAATAGTTCGGTTGATGTGCAAGACATGGAGAAGAAACTTGAAACTATAAGGGAAAAAGTAGATAGTTCCCTATGAAAAATGTTTTTAATATAGATGAAACTCGTTTGTTTTACAGGTTACAAGATGATCATTCTCTTGCCACGAAATAACTTGAAGAAACAAAAAAGACAAAAAAAGACTAATAATTGTTATTTGCTGCAATGAGGATGAGTCTGAAAAAAATCTTTTATGGATTATTGGAAAATATGCAAAACCACGTTGTTTCAAAAATGGCAACATGAACAGTTTAAATTGTCAATACTGTGCCACCAAAAGAGCTTGGATGACAAATGTGATTTTTGAAGAATACATATGCTAGTTTGATAAAAAGATGATTGGTAGAAGAGTTTTGTTTGTAGTAGATAATTATTCAGCACATCCAAAAAATATGAAAGAATTGAGTAATGTTGAGTTGTTCTTCTTGTCATCCAATATGACATAAAAAATTCAGTAATGTTAGAATAATTAAGAGTTTTTAAGGTGCATTATCAATAATTTTGGTTATTAGAACAAAATGGATATCAATAGCCTACTCAACCATCCAGGTGAAAATGATACATGTTTAGAAGTTAAGACTTTAGAAGAAATCGTGACTTATGTTTTTAATATTGATGATAAAGTTGAAGACGATAATATGATATCTTTACGTGTGAGGAAGCAATTATCGCGTCTAGAACTCTTCATAATTTTTGGATGCAGATTAAAAGAACAACTAAAAAAGTGTTCGATGCAATAAAAAATTAGAGATAATTTCTACCAAAATTCTAATTTCAAAAAAAGACAAACAACACTATATTTTTTTTATTAAATTACCTTAGATATATATTTAAGATCTATAATTATTAATTTATAATATTATTAAAACTATATTTTTACATAGAAATTTCTAAATAATTATTATCTTATTATTTTATCAAATTTTTGCTAATTTTTATATTGATTTGAATTGAGATCGAAATGTTTTATTATTTTACGGAGAGATTTTAATCTCTATAGAGGAAACATAGCTTAGTAGGATATTTAAAATTTACAAGGATGCCTACGGTTTACGGGGCATTCCAATAATTGAACTCGGGACGTCTGGTACCTAAGCGAGAATCATACCACTAGACAAAATGCTCTTTGATGCTAACGATTCAGCTAGATTAATACTATCAAGTTACAAAATTTTCAATGGATATCCACGGGATAGTGAACTAAAAATGTATTTAGATGGTATAAGTCATTTTTTTTATTTTTCAAAATTATTTTAATATTTTTTTTTAGTTTTCTTTTATATGTTTATAACCTTTGATGTCAAAAATTATTTTACGTCTGAGTGATATCACTTTTTTGCTCTTTTGTAATTTACCATTTATACAACTTTCATTTTCGATTTAATTATGTCTTTTGTTGTACTTCATTTTGGTTAATTTTCCTGGTTAAATAATTTTTTTAAAAGTTAATAATAAGAATCTTCTTTCAAATAGTTTTTTAATTGTATCCCTAAAACATGTTTTTCATATTGTAATACATGTTAAGTACAATTTAAGTTTTGACATGTGTCACTAATATTTGGTAAAAAATATCAATTTAATTTCTCCTTTTTTTCCAATTAATTTTCCTTTTTTAAATAGTGCATTTAGTTTTTTGAAATTTTTTTCCACAATTTTTCTTTTACCAAATTAAATTTTACAATTGTTCTTTTTTTTTCGTTTTTAAAATTTGTTTTTAGTAAAACTTAAATAGAAATTGCAATAGGATTTTATACTAAAAGAAAAGAAAAAGAAAATTGTAATGAATTTTGGGATTCTATTTTTATATATTTTTTCCCTTTTTAATTTTATTTTTTGTAAAACTTAAATGGAAACTGTTATAAATACATAGACAGTAAAAGAAAAGAAAATTTTATCTTTTTGAGAAAATGTAAATGAAAATTATTATATTTTTGATAAATAGTATGTGATATGTCCTGGTCAAATAACTCCTTTTAAGTTAAACATAAAAATCTTGAAATCGTTCATAAATTATATAATCAAGAAATGTTTTCCAATACTATAATACATGTTAAGTAAAAGTTTAAGTTTTGACGTGTCACTAATATTTGGTAGTAAAAATATCAATATAATTTCTTCTTTTTAAAAGTTTTGTTTCTAAATAGTGCATTGAATATTTTTGAATTTGTCCACAATCTTAAGCTTACCAAATTAAAGTTTACAATTTCTTTCATTTTTTTTAGTTTCTTCTTAAAATTTTCTTTTAGGAAAACTTAAATAGAAATTGTAATACAAGTTTCACTAAAAATAATAAAATGATAATTAAAAGTTAGAAAATTATTTTTAAATAATATGCATTTATATGATTTAACTAAAATCTTGATAGCATATGAAATTTACGATAATGAAGAGCAACGAAATGTTTAATTGGTCATATATATTTAAGTAGTTTAGATTATAAGAACATTTATTTTTGTCTTCAAAACATGTTAAATACCACAATATATCAACAATATTGATGTACCAAAAGCATCCGAAGTAAACTAGTGCAATATTTCAATTATAAAAATGTCAAAATCTATGCTAAATCATAAGGTTATTTGTAGAAATTTGAGAATTCTAAAGTAAATGAAATGTTCTTAAATACGTCAAGATATTTATACCGAAAACAAAGAAGAAAGTAGCAAAAATTATGTTTAATAATCAATAAAAAGTAAATAAAATCTTAAACTTACATAGATTATATATATAGAGATCTATGAAGCTCGAAAACTTTTTTGAATTTAAAACCTAATTACTTTTTTGCCAAAAAATAATGTAGTTAAAATAGGTAAGCCCTTTAAATTTTAATGGCAAAAAATTATTAAATTTTTTTTTTTTGAATAATACATTTATATAATCTACACCATACTACTTATATTTGTATATCTGATAAAAATAACGTATGTCATAATAACTCTTTCAAAACTAATAATTAAAAAAAAAAAAACTATACACCACTTGTCACTAATTTTATCACCGAAAGTTTTGAAGAAAATAAAAGCAGATATTATTTACCAAATGGAAAATGGAAAAAAAAATCTGACTTAATTTCTTTCCTTTTTTTGGGTCAAAATCTGACTTAAGTTTACTACCCAAAGTTTTGAATATAAAAATTACCCTAATTTTGACTAATAGTAATAAGGGAAAATCCCATTTGGGCAACATATCTATGAATCCAAATCTTAAATGCATGAGACTACATGCGAAGATATATTAAAACAAAACACCTTATTATTTATCTCCTAGGCATATATATATATACACACACAATACATACATACACAGGCTCCTCTTCTCTCGCTCGGCTCTCTTCCTCTGTTTGTTCAAAGCTTTTAAGCCTTTACGGCTAATCTCTTCCTCTTCCTTCAACTATTCATTTCTTATAGAGATAAATAAGAGAGATTAGCGAGAGAGATCCAAAACCACAACCAATCTTCTCTTCTCTCTTTGTTCGAAGATTCTATTCTATCCTTTTTCTCCGATAACTCACGGCGGCTTACGTCGCCTCCGATCCACTCTTTCGTTTATCCGTTGTATCTTCTTCGGAAACGAACGAAGAAGTTTGATTTTTCCCCTTTGTAAAATGTGATCCGGTCTCTTATAATAAGGTTTTAATTATATAATCAAAAATCTCTTAATTCTTTTTTATTTTTACTGTTTCGATTTTTCTCGATAGATCTGATTTATGTTTGTTTTTAAAGAGGGAAAAATAAATATTGAATTTGGTGTTTTCCATTTTTTGTAGGATACTGAGTTTGATTTTGGTTTGTTTGAAGTGTGAATTTTTGTTAATTGTAATTCGTATTTTGGTGGAGACGATTACGAGATGAAGAGAATTAGAGATGAGGTTTACGGTGATGGTCAGATACGAGGAGAAACGTAAGCTCTCTTCGCTCTCTCTGTCAATCAAATAAAATCAAATCAAATCCTATTGTTTTTTTCTTTATTATTTGGTGTGTTTTCGAATTCATCTTTTTGACCAATTGTACGGAAGTCAAAATTGTGTTATCAAATTTGCTTTATTTCTTGTTGAGCTCTGAATTTTTATGGTCTCTGGTTTGTTTTTTAGGTTCAGTTGAGATTTACTCTTTGAGATCTTTATATTGTTATTGTGCAGGCTGATTAGTATTGTTATTGGTTTGTTTCTTGTTGGGGGTTTGAATTTTTATGATGTCTGGTTTGTTTGAGTTCTTAAAGATTTTGGTTTTTTTTGGTGTTATGTGAATTTGAAATCTTGAAATTGTTCTTGAGTTGAGTTATTTACCTTATAGGCTAAGTCGGAGTTTATTGTAGCTTTGATGCGGGAATTTAATTTGATATTTGTCGACGTAAATGCGGAAAAAGCAATCGTAATTTATGTTTTTGGATTTCAGAAATGGTAGGGCTTTAACTATTGGTGCTGGAGGAGGAAGTATGGGAGGGCTAACAACTAATGATGCCTTATCGTATCTCAAAGCTGTGAAAGATATGTTTCAAGACGAGAAGGAGAAGTATGATACTTTCCTTCAAGTCATGAAGGACTTTAAAGCTCAGAGGTAATAATGCCTTCTTCTATTTTCATTTGGTCTTTCCTAACACAACAGGAACTGTTCTAATTTCTTGGTGTCTCATTTTGGTTGTAGAGTTGACACTACTGGCGTCATAGCTAAAGTTAAAGAATTATTCCAAGGTCATAATCATTTACTTTTGGGTTTTAACACCTTCTTGCCCAAGGGATACAAAATAACTCTACCTGAAGATGAGAAACCTACGAAGCCAGTGGATTTATCAGAAGCTATAGTATTTGTCAACAAGATCAAGGTTTGTGTATATATTTAATGTAGTAAACCTCAGATACCAATTTAGTCATGATATAAACAGTTGACCTTATTGAGATTTATTCCTGCAGGCACGATTTGGGGGTGATGACCATGCATATAAGAAATTTCTTGACATCTTGAACATGTATAGAATGGATAGCAAGTCCATCGACGATGTCTATCATGAGGTGTGTTTATTGTAATGTGCATACTGTTGGTTTGCACTACCTTTCTGCCTCGCGTTTTTTATATAGCCAGAGTCTTGTGAATTTAATTCTGATTATCATCTATTTTGCAGGTTACTCTATTATTCCAGAACCATGAAGATCTGCTTGGGGATTTTGTTAATTTTTTGCCTGAATGTTCAGCATCAGCTCTTTCCGGAAGGAATGCAGTACCGCATGATAAAAATTCCTGTGCAAAGGTATAATGTTTTTAATTGATGTTCGTGGTAGAAAGCCTGCAATGTGGCCATGCATGCTTAGTATAGAATGTATTAACGTCTTTTCCCTAATTGTGCTAAGAGTGATAAATTAAGAGCAAGATTAATAAATGTAGGAATTAAGATAGTTTAGAGCAAATACATGAGAGAATATATGGTTAAGAAACTTGATGGTTCAGAGTTTGAGTGAGATGCTGATACAGACTCTTATTCTTCCACAGAAAATAAAAATACGAATTAGGCATGCTGAGTATATTGAACACTCCGATCAACGAGAAGATGGTGACGAGAACCTTGTGGCTCGCTCTACTGGTAATTCTCTGGGAAGTGAGTATTTGGATGACCTGTATCATTTTTTTCTTTCTATTGTTTTAAAATTTTCTTTATTATGGTTTTGACTCTGTTGGACCTGCAGGATCCCTTGTTAATCAAGGTCAATGGCCAAGATATCTAAAGGAAGAAGATGCTAAGGATTATGATAATGGGGGTCATGAAAGAGATCCAGAAAATGATAGAACTGAAAGAACTGCAGCTTTTGGTAAAGATAATGGAAGTCAAAAGAATCTACTGTCCACCAGTAACTATGTGGCCAAGGCTATAAATGACCTGGATCTTTCTGAATGCGCAAAATGTTCACCAAGTTACCGTCTCCTGCCAGCTGATGTGAGTGTCTCTTCTTATACCTTGATGATTTTATCTACCATACTTTGAATATAGTGCCACATTTTTTATTTACGATCATATGATTGGTTTTCTCCTGTGTAGTATCCCATTCAGATTCCAAGCTACAGAAATTCACTTGGTGAAAAGGTACTTAATGATCATTGGGTATCTGTCACATCGGGGAGTGAGGATTACTCATTCAAACATATGCGCAAAAACCAGTATGAAGAAAGCTTGTTTCGATGTGAGGATGATAGGTAAGACATATTTAGTATATTAGGTTCCTGTATTTCTTTCAATATCTCGATTAGGAGTCTTTAGATAACATTGGTGAGTTCATGATTGTGTTTTTATTTTGTTTAGTCTTCCCTTCTAATTCCTAAGTTGTATGAAACTTGTGTGGATAATGTGGTGTGTTTTTTTTTGGGCTAAGAATATATTTCCCAGACAAATTTGACTTTCATCTGATCTGTTAACTTTCTGATATGGTTTCAGGTTTGAGATGGACATGTTACTAGAGTCTGTGAATGCAACCATTAAGCGTGTGGAAAGTCTTCTGGAAAAGATCAACAACAACACAATCTCTCTCGATACACCAATTTGTATCAAAAAACATCTAACAGGCAAGTAGTTATCTGATAAAAACTGGTCATGCTATGTAGGTGTCTATTGTTCTTGTACTTGGGCTAATGACCTTATATGTGACTATTTAATAGATCTGAACCTAAGATGCATTGAGCGGTTGTACGGGGATTATGGGCTTGATGTCATGGATTTTTTGAAGAAGAATTCTCAAATCGCTTTACCCGTGATACTAACGCGCTTGAAGCAGAAACAAGAAGAATGGGCTAGGTCTCGCATTGATTTCAGGAAAGTATGGGCTGAAGTATATGCTAAGAATCATCACAAATCACTTGATCATCGTAGTTTCTATTTCAAGCAGCAGGACTCCAAAAACTTGAGCACAAAAGGTATGTTGTCTTGCAGCTACAAGTATAAGTTCATTATGTATAGATTTCCTACCTAATTTAGGTTTGTTAAAAATCTTTGATTTCGTTTGGCTGCACTTGAAGCTACATAGAAGAATGCAGGGATATTCCATTAGATGATGAACGAAGAGAATGTCTTTTATTGTTTAAAGTGAGTAAAGTTGTTTGTTATTTCCCAACTGCAGGCTTAGTGGCGGAAATAAAAGATATCAGTGAAAGAAAGTATAAAGAAGACCCACTTCATGCCATTGCTGTTGGAACTAGGCCCTCGTTCACCCCAGATGTGGAGTTCAGTTATACTGATGCACAAGTTCATGCTGACCTTTATCAACTAATCAAGTATTACTGTGAAGAAATATGTGCTACTGAACAATCAGATAAAGTAATGAAGCTGTGGGAAACCTTTTTGGAGCCCATGTTTGGCGTTCCTTCTAGGTCTCAAACTAATGAGACAATGAAAGATGTTGCAACGGTCAAAGGCAACCAAGAGCTCCATGATGCATCTGAGGCAGTGAAGGAAAACACTGGTGAGGGTTCTTCTGCCTCAAACCTTATCCATCTAATACCCCCAAAAGCGCCGAACAAAGAAAACCCAATGGTGCAAGGAAGCTCGTCTGCGCAAGATTTCCCAGTCAGTAGGCAAGAAACTGTTCAGCAAGATAAACTGCATGATGGTGCAGCTATGATTAATGAGGTAACTGGGTTGTCTCTCTCTTCTATTACCCTTTTTTTTTGAATCAAGGCTGTATATGCTTTTAATTGATTAAATATAGTAAAAAGTTCTCTTAAGTTCGAACTCGTAGTGGACCAGCATTTTTAATGTTGGGAAAATAAATGAAAGTTGCTTTCCGTAAGTACCAAATAGATGCCTTAGAAGGCATTCAAGAGTGACAAATCCGAAGTTTATTTATTATGAGACTTGAGAAAGATATTCCTCTATGTGAAAGAAAAAGATATTTTCCTAATATTGGTTTGTGGTTCTACAGGATAGCCAGCCTTCCAAACTGGTGTCACCCAGAAATGATTTAATAATGGAAGATGTAGAGAATCGTAGTAAGGTTAGTGATGTATCAATGGGAGAGCAGAAGGTTGAGCGAGAAGAGGGTGAATTCTCTCCCACTGAAAGTTTTGAGCAAGACAATTTTGAGGTTTATAAAGAGAATGGCATCGAGCCTGTGCAGAAACTGCCAGAAAACGAAAGAAGTGATAAAGACCAAGAACACAAAGAGGGTGCATGTGGTACTGAAGCTGGAACAAGGAGCAATGCCCTCCCTGAAGAAGAAGATGGAAATAAAATTACTCAAAAGTTATCAGAAGGGGATGAACATGCCTCTAAAACTATTGCCTCAGGAAGCAAATTTGGTGGCCAAGTTTCTTCCGATGAAGAGCATAAAGATGCTATGAACTGTGACCAGCTTGATAGTGTGGCTGAGAGTGAAAATGAGGCTGAAAGGATGGTTAATTCCAATGAGAGTGAAGATGGATCCTTTTTCACATTTTCAGAGCGGTATCTGCAACCTGTAAAGCCCCTTGCAAAGCATGTGCCTGGTACACTGCAAGCAAGTGAATCTGACTCTCGGAATGATTCTCAAGTGTTCTATGGGAATGATTCATTTTATGTGCTTTTTAGGTTTCATCAAGTAAGTTCTACGGAACAACCTTCGCATGTTCCTCAAATGTCAATTGTTCTTCATGTTCATGGAATTTGGCCTAATTCTGCTGATTTTTCAGATGTTGTATGAGAGAATACAATCAGCAAAGATACATTCAGAGAGGAAATGGAAAGCTCCGGATAACACATCTACTGATTCTTTTACCAGGTGGTTTATTTTCTAAGGACTATTGGTACTTTTTAATTGAAAATTGGTTTCCTTCCTAACTGATATTTGAAAGCATAGGTTCATGGATGCCCTCTTTAAGTTACTTGACGGCTCGAGCGATAATACAAAGTTTGAAGATGAATGCCGAGCTATTATTGGAGCACAATCATATGTTCTCTTCACATTGGACAAGCTAGTTCAGAAGTTTGTTAAGCATGTAAGTCGACTCTGTTTCTGTTCTCTCTTCTTTTGTTTTTGTTCAGGCACTGATCATTGAAATTGGCTTGGACATGGTTTAGCTTCATGCGGTTGCAGCTGATGAGACAGACACCAAGCTTCTGCAACTATATGCATATGAGAACTCCAGAAAACCGGGAAGATTCTTTGATATAGTGTACCATGAGAATGCGCGAGCCCTTCTCCATGATCAGAACATATACCGGATTGAATATGTAAGCTTCTCTTGATGTGTGGACAACTGTGTTTATGGTCTCACATACTAATCTGTCTGTCCTTGCAAATTTCTGTGCAGTCATCTGCCCAAACCCGTCTCTCGATTCAGCTTATGAACAATGGGAATGATCAGCCTGAACTTACAGCTGTAACAGTCGAACCTAGTTTTGCTAATTATCTGCAGGAAGACTTTCTATCGTTCGTCAGTGATGAAGAGAAACCTGGACTATTTCTGAAGAGGTGAATGAAGCAATGATAATAGTATAACTCTTTTTTCGTCTTCAGTTGTGCAAGTGCAGTTACTAATCATCTTAGCATACTTTTTTCAGGAACAAGGCAAAATTAAGCGATCAAGATGAATCTTCTGGGATGTCGGGTGCAATGGAAGGACTGAAGATTATCAATGAGATCGAATGTAAGATGGCTTGCAGTTCTTCCAAGGTAAATACTGTCTCATAAATTTATAGCATTTAATAATCTTTTCTTGTTTATAATGAGTATAAGATTAATGAGAGTTTTACAATTACCATTAGGTCAAGTATGAACCAAACACGGCAGATCTTTTGTATAGAAGGAAGCGGAAGAAACCAATACCGAATCCAACTGGGATTGACAATGTTGAAACTTCTACTAGCAGTGAAAACTCGAAAAAGAGAAAAGTATTGCGTTTTCACATGAGTCTTAACCGCAGACTTGTCGCCTTGCCTTAACTCAAGCAAGTAAGCTAACCCTTTTCTTGCATTTATCGCGCCTCCATCAACCTAATGATCAATGTTACAAATTCTGAGTAATCTATAATTGGCGATGAAGTAAATAAATGTGGTCATGTAATTTGTGCAGGTGTGAATTTCTTGGGCTGAGTTACGCAGTAGTTTTAGAGAGACTAGAGACCAACCTGACTTTGACAAGATTCTTGCATCATTTGGCTTCAAGAGATTCACATGTCAACCATAGTTTTTATTTTTCTAAATTGCGTCTGGAGCCGCCGGTTTTGATGTATAATGTTAGAATATATATATCTATAGACGATGCTAAAATCGGAGACTTTAATTCATTCATTAAACAAATATTGGATATTTCTTCTAATGTTATGTTACTCTTTCAGTTAAAACTTTTTGCCATTTCTTAATTTTTTGGTTAAGTGTTAATCTTTGAGCCATTTCTTCATCTATTATTGTGGTTAGTTCAGTTTCAGTCATAACTTATGTATCCCCTTTCAGGTATAAACCGCATGGAAAATAGGCTTATTCGAAAACAAAACTTGAACTTTAGTTTGGATAAAATAGAAATGTCTTTTTATGTTTGAAAAACTGGAGAAAAATATCCAAACCAAAACTAAATTTTCTTCCAAAATGAAAATGTACTTGATTAAAAAGATTTGATTGTCAAAATTAAAATAATAGGACGGTTGACTGTGTTTTGTGTAAGTTTATTATTACAAATTAACATATTTCTTTAAAAGAGTTATCGTTTGCTTATTTATATTTATTCACGTTTGTGGTTGCTTATAATACGATTTTAAGCTTAAGAAAACACATTATTACTGAAAAATGTAAGTAAAGATTGGTTTTGTATTTAGAAGACGATAGGATAGTAATAACTTCAGACAGTGATCGGGGCTCTTAACAGGAAGCCTAATGCCTGCAGAATTCAATCACCGAGTCCAGACGGTAAACCTTACACCGGCTTTGTAGTTTTTGAAGTGATTCACCGCAGCCAAGGTGACTTAGAGCAATCCCACTAGGAGTTTCTCACATACTCTCTCATTAACAAAAAATAAAAAAAGGAGGAAATAGATTGAGAATGGGTTCTCCCATCAAAAACTCCACATGCCACTTGTCATTATTTGTGAGATACTCTTAAGGGTTTCTCATCCAATGAGGGTGCTCTTAGATGTCAAGCGGATATCTACATAGGCCCTTTCTTCAACTTTCAATATTTATATTTCACTCTCGCTGGCTACTTATCGAACCCTTTGAAATGACCAGAGAGATAACTTTCGAATTCAGCAGCAAATCCCACGACTTCGACGTTATTGAATGTATGTAGTGCCCTAGGAGGCACCGGGAACGTTGTTTTGGTGCCGTTTCACGTCTCCGTTTTTGCATGGGAACGGGTACGGCATGGGGACGGTGTGGAAACGTTCTCAGCACGTTTCAAAAGTACCGAGACGGCAGCCTACGACGGGGATGGTGTGATTCGTGTAATGGGGACGTTACCGTAATATTTGTTAACGTCCTTATGCCGTCCTCGTATTCATAATTTTTTAACTTGCCGTTTTCTGTCTTCGTACCCGCCCCAGTCCTATTTAGGTGCCAAGATCTTGACCAACGAGAGCATCAAAGGGAGCTATGAATCAGGATTAGACCAAGTGATTGAAGACAAAACTGGATACGTTGACCGTACAGATTGTTGGAGTTGGCTCTTCCTCTGCTTTGATCTCTTCAAGATTGTGAAAAACGCCCGAAGTTTGGTTTCGGGAAGAAGACGATAAAATCCAGAAGCTGATAACGTGTATAGTCGTTGTTCTTGTGAGCTGATAACTTATCGGCTAATTATGGGACTAAAAGCCTTTATCTGTAGCACAATATGCGATGCGGAAGCGAAGAAGAAGTTCGTTATAAACTTTCTGTGTATTTTATTGATCTTAACGTTATACATTTCTGTACAATTGACTTATATGCACTGCTATAAAACCGGTTTAACTTAACTAACATCTAACAGAAAATTAAACCAATGAATATGTTAAGTAGACTTATCTTGGACTTCAAGAAATAAAATTGATTCGGAAACAGAGGCTTTGTGAGGAGATCAAACCAAGTGACTCTCAGTCCAGATATGAAGCATTTTGAATAAATCTTGATCTAACTTATACGAACTGTGTGACAATCAATTTCAATATGTTTTCGTTCTCTCATGAAACACGAGATTGGTAGCAATGTATATAGCCACAATACTGTCAAAGTAAAGAACATGTCCTGCATTTGAATATATATTCAAATCTCTCATTAGCTGATTCAAACCAAACCAATTCACAGGAAGCTAAAGCAAGAGCTCGATAATCAGCCTCAGCAGAGGATCTTGAAATCGTAGGCTGCTTCTTATATCGCCAAGAGATTAAGGAATTACCAAGAAACATGCAAAACCCAGTTGTTGAATGTCTACTATCAGGACAAACTGCCTAATCAGAGTCAGCAAAGCTGGAAAAAGTCAAATCATCATCTGCAGAATAGAACAAACCTTCTCCAACAGTGCCCTTGATAAATTGGAGAACTTTATAAACAGCAGTAAGATGACTAGTTCTTGGAGCAAAGGAGAATTGGCAAAGTTTGTTAACTGCAAAAGTAATGTCTGGTCTTGTAATTGTTAAGTACATTAAGCGACCAACAAGACTTCGGTACATTTCAGGATCCGCAAGTAATTCACCATCAATCTTAGACAACATCAAATTAGGCTTCATAGGTACCGAAGAAGGTTTTAAAAAGCCAATAAACCAGCATAAGTAAGAAGTTCCAGAGCATATTTTCGTTGACAAACATATATACCAACAGAATACGAGAAATTTATAATCCCAATAAGTACTTTACTGATCCAAGTTCTCTGAGTTTGAAATTTCTCTTAAGCTCCTTTGTCAGTATAGTTGCTCCATGATCACTTGGACTAACAATGACAATATCATCAACATAAAATAATACTGCCAAGTAATCATCATCACAACTAATAAAGTGTGATCACCATAAGACTTTGTAAAACCCAGTTGCAACAAAACATCTCTGAATTTTATAAACCACGGGCGTGATGTTTGCTTAAGTCCATAAATCGACTTCTTAAGCTTACATGATGTATTTGGTTACAAAGATTCCCTATGTCGTTCAGCATAATCCAATGGTAAAATCATGTAGATTTCTTTATCTAAATCACCATTTAAAAATGCATTAGAAACATTCAATTGAGTTAGACTCCATTTCTTCGATGCATAAACTTTCAAAAGAAACTTGATTGTAGCCATTTTAGCAACAGGGGAGAAAGTTTCATTGTAATCCAAACCTTCCTTTTGAGTATATCCCTTAGCAACTAAACGTGTTTTGTATCTCTCAAGACTGCCATCAGCATTATACTTTACTGTATAAACCCATTTGCAGCCAACTCTGGCTTCCCATTTAACGAACCCTCTAAAGTAAGTAGAGAGATGGTGTTCGAATTCAGCAACAAATCCCACAGCTTCGAAATTATTGACCTACGAAACCCATCGATATAAACAACAATGTCGGATCGGACGATGAAGATTGTGGCTATTACCACCAACACACATATGAATCTGGCCAAGTGTCAAACAAAGATTACGATGATAGTACTGCTGACCTACGAAAAAGACGAAGAAGAGGGTTACAAATCTGAATCTGGGGAAGCATTCCAAAATGACGATAAGGATATCGCCGACGTGGGCTACCAATCTGAAGTATGTGAAAGCGTCCCAAGACAAATGGGTCATCACAAGAGCATCTCCATTGGTAGGAGAGTCTCTTATATATATTTTATTAATATATTTTAATAAAATAAATAAATAAAAATGAAAAAATAAATTGAACCATTTACAAACTGACAAATGGCAGAAGAGTTTCTTATTTCATTAAGAATCGATTCTGAAAGCTCTTAATTAAGAGCTGTCTTTTATTCTAAAACACTTTTAGCATTTAATTTTATATTTTTTTTTATTTTAAGAACTCCTATTAAAAAACTCCAATGGAGATGCTCTAAGTCTCTCTTTTTTTTTCCCTGTAATATCTGTATTATGTGGTTTTGTCTATAAATCTATATATAATATCAAACTGGTCAGCAATTTTTTATCGAAACTTTAAAACTTCAAATTTTTAAAGTTTCACCTATTTCTTTGCATTTCCATCCCTACAATTATATATTTATATCTCATATAAACCATCTTACTAATTTTGTTATTTATCATTTTAATCCATACAAAGTTATATTTCATAAATATATCACATATATTTTATAAATTTAATTTTTACATATGAAATTTAAAAATATATGTACACAAGAATTATGGAAATAAGTGAGTAATTTGATATTTTATTTGTAAATTTTGTTTCAGTTTGCTTATTTTTATTATCATTTATAAATAATTTTATATTATAATATAAGGTCTTATTAATTAATATTGTTTGTAATATTTTTTAGTGTATGGTTTTATAAAAGTATTATGAGATTAATTAATTATAATTAATATGAGGACTAGTGGACTATAATGCAAAATACAAAATAATTTTGAAATTAAATTTGAAGTTTTACTATTAGAGAAAATTGAAACGACCTAACCCGGATTCAACAAACCAAGCAGTCATTTCACTCGTCCAATTTCGGACCAAATTACTAATTCAGTTCAATTTCCATTTACTTGGCGTTTTCTGCGTGATAATTCATTCAAGACAAATCTTTTCCATAGCATAAACATTTTAAACTTTCATAGAGAAGATGTTCTCTTACAACGGTAAATTTGCTATAAGATATTACATCGTTTTAATACTAAACCTTATACATTACCCTTAACCACATCGTTTTAATAGTAAGTTTGCCAACAATCACCCAGATACAATCCTTCTTCTTAATGACTAATAAGACTCTTACAAAGTCCGTGGTAACCATGCCCCACTTCCACTTGGGACTAGGTAAACTCCTTAGTAATCCACTTGGAACCTGATGTTTAACCTTAACTAACCTGATCCACATGACATGTCGGATAACCGGATACCCACTTAGCCACTTCTCGCTTATGTCAACCCAATAGTAATACCGCTTAAGGCCACGATACATCTTAGTCGTACTCTGGTGTATCGACAATCTAGAATGATGTGCTTTCTTTAGAATTTCTTCCCATGGCTTCTTACCGTTAGGAACACACACCCTCCCATTCACCACGATTGTACCATTATTTGAAGTCTGATACTCTGTCTTATTAGTTTGTGACACTATAATCAGATTATCGTCCTTCTCTTGGGATAAACGAACCATTTTCAACAAATCTTCTTGATCTTCTGCACTGAAACCAACGGTTGTGATGCCTCGATCAAAACGGCCAGATGTAAAACCCTAACCATATTGACTAACTCTTCCATATCTTTTTCGGAAGAGGGTACTTGTTCTTCACCATAACTTGTTTCAAGCCACTACAATCAATACACAACCTAAAGCTTCCATCTTTCTTCTTAACAAACAGCACCGGTCAGATACACAGCCTTGGCTTCTTATCATTAGGAACGCACACCTCCCATTCACCACGATTGTACCATTATTTGAAGTCTGATACTCTGTCTTATTATTTTGTGACACTATAATCAGATTATCGTCCTTCTCTCGGGATAAACGAACCATTTTCAACAAATCTGCTTGATCTTCTGCACCTAAAACCAACGGTTCTGATGCCTCGATCAAAACGGCCAGATGTAAAGTCCTAACCATATTGACTAACTCTTCCATATCCTTTTCGGAAGAAGGTACTTGTTCTTCACCATAACTCAGTTCAAGCCACTACAATCAATACACAGCCTAAAGCTTCCATCTTTCTTCTTAACAAACAGCACCAGTGTGCCCCATGGTGAACTTTTTAGTCTAATGAACCCCTTCTCCAATGGCTCACTTAATTGCTTCTTCAATTAGGCAATTTTTGCCGCTGTTATTAGGTAAGGAGACTTAGATATTAGATTTTTCCCGGCCCAAGCTCGATAGTAAACATATCAGAACGATATGGTGGTAAACTTTTCAATGCTTGGAACATACATCAAACTCTTTACCACCGGGATTTCTTTAAGTTCTGCATCCAGTCCAACTTTGGACTTATTGTTGCCAAGAAGGGTTCACATCCTTTTTCAATCATTTGCTCCGCTTAGATTGTCAAGACAATCAAATTACCCGAGGTGAATATAACTCCTTGGTAAACCAACATTTTACCATTTATCTCAAAATTCACGCACCCTCGATGACAGTTTAAATGTGCTTTGTACTTTACGAGTCAATCCATGCCCATAATCACATCATAAAACTTCACCGGGCAGATTATTAAATCCGTCAGCATGTCCACTCCACACACCATCACGAAAATGTTTTTGATTATTCCCCATGTCATCATAACTTGACCACACCATCTTAACGAACCAAAGTGATCCCTGGGTCCTTTTGGAACCAGCCTTTCCCAACCATTCCCAGATTAACAAAGTAACTCGTTGCTCTAGAATCAAAAAGACATGGGTTGCCACTCCACTCATTAATAAGGTCCCTGCACATTCACTCAGAATGCTAAGAACCTAACCTTATGCAATAAGTAATTTCATCAAAATATTTACTAAGGTAAATGATAGGACTTACCAGTGATCGGACGTGAGGTGCTCGGGTCACTTTTCTCCTCGGCTAATGAGTACACATGAGGCATCAAAGCTTGCCTTTTTGGAGGTGGAGGTAGTCCCTCACTTAGGGGCTTGCCAGGCTGCTGCCCCAGTTTAAAGCACTGCATCTTGAAATGCCTTGGTTCAATTACAATTGTAACACGCCTTGACCCCAACATCCTTTCCTTGGATCGGTGCCCTGATATCATCCTTGGGGCAGTTTTAATCCTTATGATCGAGAATACCACATCATAAACAAGCCCCAAAGGCAGTTTGGCACGTCCCGAAGTTCATTTTTCTAAAAGTCGAACACATACCGCATCCGGCTTACATGTTGGAAGAATTCTTTTCTCACTTTTTCTTCTTCTACTCAGTAACATTTTTGGACTGACGGTTAGGTATAATCTCATCAATCAACATCTTAACTTCCTCACTTATTTTGGACTGGGTTGTTGTGAATCTCCAAAAACATTTATGTGCTATTATTATATGATTCAGGAACGGGATCCAATAGAGAGAATAAAAAAGCTGGTACTAGCTCATGACTTAGCAACCGAGAAAGAGCTTAAGGTATACTAATCCTCCATCTGCATCAACCTCAACACATACCTTAATATTTATATCATGAGAAGATAATGTTGAGATGTTTGGTTCATGATCTAACTCGACAAAAAATGTGGTTTCTTGCAGGATATGGAGAAGGAAATTAAAAAAGAAGTAGATGACGCCATTGCCAAAGCTAAGGTAAGATAACAGTCACAGTGCTTCTCTCATCTTCTCTCTTCCACTCGACACTTAACCTCAAAACCTTTGTACGGTTTCAGGATTGCCCAATGCCAGAGCCTTCTGAGCTTTTTACCAATGTGTATGTGAAGGGATATGGCACCGAGGTAATTTACTAATTACATATTCTGCTAGTTGCATTTTGCAACACGCCCCTTTAACTATAGTTAGTTTTCCTTATTGACCCCTTTCTTTTTGCAGACATTTGGAGCTGACAGAAAAGAAGTCAAAGCTGCGTTTCCGTGAAGCTCTTGTTCGTTAATCTGCCACGTGTCATGCATGCCACGGTGGCTGATGGAAGCTGTGAATAAAGAGGCTTTTGGTTGTGCATACTCTCTCTTCTTTTTAAGCTCTGTGTATCTTTATTTATACTAGGGCAACCATGTTAGTCTTGTGAAGCTTTTGTCGTTGTAGATGTATCTAACATTTTCACCATGCTTCTTTCTACTAGATTCAAAATACAGACGAGAAGCTTAAAAACATTTTAATGGAGTCTAGTGTTTCATATTCAAGTAATTGAATTGATGTTATTATTGCTGCACTCCAAAAAAATAAAACAAATAGAAATACAAACAAATACCAATGGTAATGGTTTCTTCTGTTTGTATTCTTCGTCTTGGAAAAAAAAAAATAACATTGGATTAATCCATGAACCCAAAAAAAAATCAACAAAACAGGTAAAAATTAAAAGAACCATCTTCAAAGAACCTAAATACCAACAAGCTCCCCTATTATCTATATACACATGACAAAAGAAAATAAACTTTTTTTCCATTTTTGGTTATCAAGAATCTGAGTCTGAGTCACTTGAACTGTACCTTGCACTCTCTGACATGAAATTTGGAGGTAGAATTGGGAATCTAACTGCATTCCTTTGTGGTGCTGGAGCAGCGCTCGCAGTTTCTTCAGTTGAAGTTGATGCTCCTGCTATTGTTGCTGCGGGTCGTTGTTGTTGTTGTTTCCGTTGATTCCTTGCGATCTCACTACAGGCATTATCAACCATCCCTAAGAAATCACGGATTATAACAAACAGTTGAAACAGGTTTCTCTCTTTCAATGCTCCAGCTTGGTAATAATTTGTGGTTCTCTTCACTAACTCCATTATCCGGAGCTGTTCCTCTGTAATAACTGTCAGTTCTTCCTCTGCAGATTCAAAGAAAGATCTTAGCTTTGTCAAACACCCATCTTCCTTCCCTTTGCTTTGGTCTAAAAGGCGTTTCGTTTCTTTAACACGGGTGCCTAAAGCCAAGGTCGTGGCTACAAACGAGTCATAATCGATTCCAGCCGCTTTCTTCACATTGGTGAACTCTGAACTTAGGCCACCTATAATGGGTAAACCTAGCTTAATAAATTCAATTTCTTGTTCTTCTCTTGAAGTATCTGCATTCTCGCCACCAGCATTATCATTAGATATCATGTTCTTATTCATCGCAGCTCGCTTTCCCTCAGACCTCACAACTTCTTCAACAACAAAGTTAAGCAACGTAGTTTTACCATCAACACTCTTCACATCAGATAATTTTCTTAGAGCTGTCAGATTGAAAGCCTGAGCATTTCCTCTAGCGGTTCCAGCATTCATTCTGTTACCTGCTTTCAAAATTGCCTCTAGAAGCTTCATGAACAGCCCACGAGCACGGAGCTCGTTGCACGCGGATTCAAGTGTTTGTAAAGATCCCTTTTGTTGAGCAACCTCTGAGCCATAGTTAATCTTGAAGAGCATGACATTGAAACGGTTAAACGCAGAAGGAACTGCTCGTAAGATATGATACAGTAGAGATTCTGCATCAGCTAGTTTCGTCGGGTCACCACTGAACTCTAAGATCTCTGACTGTTCTTCTGGCGTTGGAGCTATTCTTGCAAGCTTCTCAAGGGTATCAGGATCAGCATCATAGCCTTCTGTTAACAAGTCAATGATCTCCTCTTTAGTCATCCCCAAAGATTTAAGCACAATTGCTTTGTTCTGAGATTTCCGAGGATCAAGTATATAAGTCTGCGAAGTTGACACAACCGGATTCTGCGGTGCGTTGTTTGCTTCACTCGGTTTTCGAGCGCCAACATAACCAAACAAAGCCTCCATGAGATCACCATCAAAGCTAAACCAATAAACAAATATAACGTATAAAGAAGTCAGTATCCAAATATCACATTCCACATTATATAAACTTTAGTGACTGTAACGATATACTTACTTGAAGGAGCCACCATCGATCCGGTGCCACACCATCGAACGGCTCGCATCAGGATTAACCTTATCCCAATGTAAAGGCTTGAGTTTTGGCTGCGCTGGATCCTCAGTTTTGCCAATGGCTAAAGAACTCTCACCTGACTTCTTCGGTCCTTTCGGAGTACCAGGCGGTTTAGGTGGCCCAGTCTTCGACATTGGAGGTGGTGGCGGAGGTCCAGGTCCTTTCTTCCCCGGTGGAGGAGGTGGTGGCGGTGCAGCTGCTTTCTTAGCCGGAATAGGCGGTGGAGGTGGTGGTGGAGCCCCAGCAGATGGCGGTGGAGGTGGAGGTGGAGCCCCGGCAGATGGCGGAGGCAGTGGTGGTGGTGATGCTGACGTTTGATTAGCTGGAACAGGCGTTGGCGGTGGAGCAATTGCCGTCGTGTATTGACCCGGAGGAAGCGGAACAGCCGATGGATGTGGTAATGTTTGGTTGACTATTACAGGAAGTGGCGGTGAATCAATTGCCGCCGTGTATTGACCTGGTGGATGCGGAACAGTTGGTTGTTGTGATAATGTTTGGTTTACTGTTACAGGCGGAGTCGATGTATATGATGTCCCCGTGAATTGACCCGGAGGAAGCGGAAGAAACGGTGAACGGCCGCCGCCGCTGCCACTGCTTTGGATCGGCGGAAACTGCGACGGATAAGAGGGAAATGAGCTGCCACCAGGAGCTTGAAATTTAGATTGAGATTGATTTCCAACACCACCGTAATCATTAACTTCGCTTGTAGAATAAGAAGCTCGCGACGGCGAAGCAGCAGATGTAGAAGACGAAGAAGGTCGCGAGGGTGAAGCAGCAGATATAGAAGAAGAAGGTCGTGACGGCGAAGCAGCAGAGATAGAAGAAGAAGGTCGTGACGGTGAAGCAGCAGAGGTAGAAGAAGAAGTATAATATCTTCCTCCGTCTCTACTATTATTACTCTGATCTCTAATTTCACCACCTGAAGAAGATTGAGTTTTTTTCACATGAAACGAGAACACCTCTTCAGACGATTCGTCTCTTTCTCCTATTTCATCGTCGTCATCGTCTTGATCTACTCCAGTTCTGAATCCGCCATCAGATTTGTGTGCTCTTCTATGTTTAGGGTTTTTCCTAATTTTCCCGCTATTTTCCAACTCTAGAAGCTTTTTCCAGTAAATCACATCTAAACCTTCTTCATCTACAATAACAGCTTTGAGATTTCCATCGATTCGTACAAAATCCGCCGGAAAAAGGAAACCCCAAGGAGACGGAGGTGGAGGTAACGAATCGGAGCCGGAGCCGGAGCCGCCGTCGTATCGGACTCTTTCTTCTTCTCTCTTCCCGCGATCTGACTTTCGACCACGGAGTTTGTCTTTTATCGGTTTCCGTGAACTATTTCCGTTCTTACGGAAAAGAAAGGACATCGCGGCGGTTCTTTAACGGGATTCTCTCGCCCTCAACGGAGATAAGATTCACGCGGCGGAGCTAAGAAAATCAGAAGGTTCTGATGGATTTGACAACAAACAAAGAGGAAAAGAAGAAAATGTGTTGGAAGTGATTTTTGAAGAACATGACAACCATAAATGATTTAACACATTAATGATTTTTATTTTCTAAAGCAAAAAAAAAAAAGAATTAATTTTTTTACGTGAGAGAAGGTTCAATGTCAAAAGCGTGGCTTGCTGCGACGAAAACAACCTTCATTTACTCGACTTTCACAAGTCAAGTGAAGGGTGTTTTTGTCATTTCGTCAATGCGTACGCATTGACTTACAATTTCGGCGCGGTGTTGACTATAGTGTCTCTTTAATTCTTCGTTAACCGGAATATGAATGGAAAATCAAGTAATAATTTATGTTAAAGTAGTTATTAGACATGAACAAAATACTTGAACCTAACAACAGAACCGCAACTGGAATCTCCAAGAAATAAAGTATCGACTAGAACCTTTATTTGATTATATATATAATTATGCCCAATAATATTGATTATATATTCAAAATTATTAATTATATATATATATATATGATATAACCTAATATCCAAATTTAACCAAATTTTATTTAAATTTATCCAATTTTTTTTTGTTTTTTCTAATATTTCCGATATTCAAATCCGTCATAAACCCATCCATAATCGGACTGAAACCATTTCGGTACATATATGTGTTATACTATTCTATATCTGAAAAACTCAAATCCAACTGGTTCTTATCTAAAATCAAACCGAATACCCGATTGTCCACCCCTAATGATTATATTCATACATATATTCAACCTATCAATTTTAGGAAGGTTTATTAGATAATTGAGTTTTAAAAAATTATCATAATATTTTAACGAATTTAGATGAGAAAAAAGACAAATACTCAAATCCATGGGATAAACCATATTATTTTGAATCCATATGTATGATTTTTATATCAGTGAGGATTTACAAATCTCATATAGATTTACAAATGGTTTTAAAATTCATGTTATTTCAAAATCCACATAGTGTTTTAATCCATGTGTAAATTTTTCGTTATGCGGTAGTTGGGCACTAGGGTAAAGTCTAGCGCCTAACAAATAATTATCGGGGATTAGTTTGTAGAGTTTTATCTAATGTATTGTTATATATTAAGTGTAGATAAATATGCTAAAGAGATTCATCTAATGTATTGCTATCTTTGTTCTAAAACGCCGGCGTCTAGGTTATTAGGCGGTCGCCTAGGCGTTCCACGGTAGGTTTTCGTGGCGTTTTTACCCAATTCATTTGCATTACACGGTCAACGAGTTAGATCTGATTAATTCGTGATTTGCTGAATTAAATCCGAGTTTTACTCGAGTTGGACCCGCCTAATTGTTTGTTTGTTTTTTTCTAAATTAAAAAAAAATTATATAAAAATACACAATAACTTCAATATATATATATATACAACATAATATAATTAATTTTAATATTAAATGAAATAAAATAATACATAAAGTAATATATATACATATTTAACATAAGATATTTAGTTTAAAAAAATAAAATTAAATAGATTAATAAAAACAACTAGTCCTCAATTAATACCCGATTAATTTTAGATTTATTAGTTAGACGTTAGGTCCATCTTCACCACCCGACTCATGTTTAATGTATTCCCGAACCTTGATTTTTATATATTTTAAGTGTAGATGAATATGCTAAAGACATTCCGTAGTCTAGTGGTTTATGACTGTGTCAGATGATGCGAGTTCGCGTTGCTGTTGGTGTTTCTCCAACATTTTCTCACATTTAAGTAATGTCATATATCCCACACCGACCAAAACTTTAAAGGAAGGAGAGAAACATGTACTATAAATGAGTGTTCTCTTTCTACATGAAGTTGCTCTGGACCTTGAAAGAAGCTCGTTATGGATTAATTTAATTTTGGTCAAAAGTCAAAATATTGAGTATCAGTCAGCGACTAATCCGATTAACTAGCTTAATCGGACGAAAAATCGGATGTCCGATTCGTTAAGCCGAGTAAAGTTAATCGTGGCGAGTTTAGTAACGTTGAGCGCCTGGCCGCACGTTTTAGGACAAGGGTTCTAACCAACCCATGACCTTTTTCATTATTGTGCTTGTGAAAAAAATTGAGAATTCTAATAGTTTCGGTAACGCGGATGTTCAAGACGAAACCGAAAATAATCTGGAAGAAAAGGTTAGGTGTAAATGAAAATTTGGAATGTTTGACTTTATGAACCTGTTGCTCAGCGATAGCTGTTGAGAAGTTGAGGTATTAATCCTTCTGGTCCCATCCCATTTATAAAAGCGAATAAGACTTCTGAAAACTCTTTTAGTATTTGATAGTTGATCCTAAAGTGATGAATCTGATGATCCTTATTTTAAAGGGTGAATTTTGATTGATGACATCAAATTTTGATAGTTATTTCTAAGAACATAACCAGTTTTGGAATGTTATGACTTGTGACTAAATTAACAAAATGTAATGTGTCAGGTAGCTAAGTTGATTAAGACGGTCATACGTTAAACAATGATGAATTTAAACGGAACAATAATTTTGGATTAGTTGCTACTGTAGCTTCAGTTTAATACTATAAAGATTGTCACTGCTATGTGACAAGTAATGTTAAATATTTTGTAAATAATAGTATCATTATATTTGTATCCATGAATAACTGTAAATTTATGTTAATGTATTATTCGATAAGACATTGTATAATAATGTAAAAAAGATTTGGTCGTCGACCAACTAGGGGTAGTCTTCATCAGCAGCCTCCTTATTCTCCATAAAAAATATTGAAAATATGCAAATTTGTATAACGTCCTTTAAACATGAAATGAATATCATTCTTTTGGGTGTGATTTTCGTCTATAGGAAAAGTGAAATACGAGACGATTCGTGTGGTGTCATCAAAGAACGTCCGGAGAAACTTGTACTTAATTAGCAATATTAGTTCCTTATATTCAAACATTGTAAGATTCAGATGAATAAAAGAGAGTAAAAGTTAGACCTAAAAATAAATATGGGGGAAGTAAAAGAGTAAATTAAAACCATTTTAACTGGTGAAAAAGACTATTCTAACAAAAAAAAAAAAATTTTTGTAAGATTCAGATGGGATATGATAATACATCTATCCAATGCGCCTTTAGTTGTCTTGAAAACTTCTGCCATGCTGAATGACTGAATCTCTTTTACCTCAAGAAAAATTGGAATCTAAAACAAAACCATAATATATAATTAAACTGAATATTTGCCCCCCAAAAAAAACTATCCACACTACCACTTAGTCGATAGTAGGTGTAAGCATGATTATCCGGATCCGTCGTATATTCAGATCAAGATCTGATATCCGCTTCGAAAAACGGATATCCGGACAAAACGAATGCGGATTTGGATAATAAAATTTTTTGGAATGGATATCCGTATCTGGTCCATTTCTTTTTTTTCCGGATATCCGTTTTCCCCCGAATATCCGTTTTTTACCTCCGATATCCGTTTTTCCTCCGGATATCCGTTTTTTCGCTCCGGATATGCGGTAATTTTTTTTCAAATATGGATATCCGATAATATGGATACAGATAGCAAAACTACGGATACGGATCTGGATATCCGTAAATATGAATACAGATAGTAAAACCACATATACGGTTATGGATCTGAATATCCTCAAAAACCTCGGATATCGGATCCATAACACCTCTAGTTGATACTAAGAAATAAATGTTCTGTTAGTGGGCCATAAACAGAAAGTAAATGCATATTTAGAACCACAAAATTTGAACCTTACAAATGTTGTGCACTAATGGGCCGAGCAAAATGTGTATGTTTACAAAAAAAGTGTATTGCTTTCATAGTTTACAAAATAAAATGTTATAGCTTTGATTTTTCTTATGCAAGATTGAAAGATGTTTTATTTGGGTAGGAAAACCAAACAATAAGTGATTTTTCTCGGAGACAACCACTAGGCACACTGTCTCCCAATACCTATGATAAAACATTTTCGTTTACCCATCTAGTACTTTTATCAACACTTATAGATATTACGAGTTCTTTCACTTCTTTGTGGCACTTGTTTCTTCACATTGCAGTTCACGTTGGTGTGACCTAAAGTTTGAAACCCCGGAACATGCATTCAACAGGATTTGAGATTGGGAGGTGAAGCTCGAGGACGCCATTTGGTACTAGAAGCATACCAGGGAAAGATACGGTACCGGACTCTGTTGGAGATGGATGTCGCTTTAGTAAATAAAGGTTAAGGCATCAGTAAAGTGGGCTTCGTCGCAGCCCATTACCATTTATGCTTGTGAGAGGTCTGTTAATATAAAGGAATGCAGATGAAGTCAACAGAGACCAAGCTTAGTTCGAGCTTTCAGCGACAGTCAAGGAAAGTTAGAGCTAGTGACTAAGAAGTTCATTATATAAGGAGAGCCGAACATGCGAATAACATTATTTATTCACGGTAAAAATTTCAAATTGACGAAAATAAAAATGATTATTGATTTTGGTACATTGCATTTGCCGCTCAAGTTTTAATTCCTTCCAAGCTCAAATGGGCAATGTGAGGGTATCGTTAATTAACTCATGCCGTTCTTATATTTTTGTCAACTAGAATAAAATTAGAATCACAGGTTAAGCTAGTTCAGGGTAAAGATATCTACATAAGAGAAACACATTCCATATGTTCTAACATTTTGGGCCCAACAATCGGTCGAAGTGTTTAGATCACGAAAGATAAAACAAATATTAAACATAGATAATTTATATTTTAACAAGGAGAAATAATTTAGAAGTAATAAAATTGTTGGCCACTGAGCAAATATTGACGTCATCTCGATCAAATCCATGCAACCCGTCTAAAAACGGATATATTTAACTGATGTTTAATGTTGCTCTCTATAGCCCAAATAAAGGCTTCCACTACCATAAAGAAAAATATCAATACGGCGCAGAAGTTGACAAAACCTAAACCAAATTTTTTGGGTGATAAGAACATATCTAAATGTAATTGGGATTCTTTTATTATTTTTTTTGCTTTGTAACTGTAAAACTTAAACCAAAAGAATGTATTTATAAATTCACAAAATTTAGTTTTTAATTTGGAAATTTTTGGGATTATGTTTTACTTTTTCGATTTTAATTTTTTTTTGTTTTTTTGTCTTTTTAATTTTTGGCTTCCTGTTTTAAAAAAGCTGATAAAACCGATTTTTTAATCGATCTGCAATTTAAAAAATAAATTCCGGTGAGAGATTTCACCTATCGATTCGAGTCATTACGTTCTCCGACGACATAATCACAACCGGAACTTCCCGGAAACTTGTTGATTCCTGTTTTTCGAAAGATCCACATTGTTCAAAATTGCCAAAATCTTTTACATATTTTTAAGGCGGGAAAATTCAAACCTTAATCTTCTTCAGAAGCTCGTATCCAGTCATTCCAGGCATACAATAGTCAGTGATGATCAAATCAACCTTCAATGTCTGGGAAAAATCAAAATCAAAATCAAAATTCAAAATCTGGAATCTCAAAAAGCTTTTGTTAATTAAAAGATTACATCAAATTCGACGGCGACTTTCTCGTCGTCCAATCCTAAGAATTGCAGCCCATGCCATCCGCTATCAACCGCCGTAACTGTAATGAATCAACGCCGGAGATAAGTGTTTTTATTTTGGGGAGTTTTAGAGGAAGAGGAAGAAGACAACAAACAAACCTTTGCATGAAGTAATACGAAGCAATCGCTCAATGACGATCCGATCGACGAGGCTGTCATCAACGGCAAGAACATGAACTTGATCAGAATCCAGCGGCGGAGATTCAAGTTCTCCGATTCCTATTCCGATCATCTCCGATCTTCGTAGACACGAAACGCCACCGTCTCTTTCTTCAATTTATCTCTTTCTGCCAAATTTATCTTTCTTTTTGAGATAAACGTTTTCTTATCTTTCGTTTTTGCCTTACGATTTGATTGATAATAGATATTTGTGTTTACTTAGAAGTTGAAAGATGACTTAAAGCAGATCACGAAAACATATTGATCACTAACCATAACATTTACAATTGGAGTTTGTAGATTTATTATGATTCGTCAATCTGCAGAGACTTCTTGCTATTGTGATTTGATTTGAGTTGTGGTTGTGTGTTTTTCAGGTGAATAGGTATTGCTGGAGTTTGTCTAGAAGCTCAAGACAATAAAAATACTTGGTCAGAAATCTGAGGCAAAGTGGACAGATTTTAGTTCACGGTGGTTCTCTTTGATGCGCAAGTCAAGGTCGATGTGATTGCACGATATCTATGAACTCGCACGGCATAGGAAGCATGTGAGTTCTATACTAAGAAGGTAAATCATTGACAGTCTCCTGATTTTCTTAGAATGCACACTAAATTTAATGATGCTACTGCTGGTACAGAACTGAAATATCTGTAAAGGCTTGTGCAAATTATGCAAAATTAGTCGGTTGATTGTTGAAAGAACTTAACTGGTTATCAGCTAAATCATTCATTGGTGAAATCCAACTGCAGTTGGCTATGAGATGTTTATAACGCATTGGGCTTGCCTCAAGGCTTGCTTCCTGAACCAGTTTATACGAGGCTGCAACTATGATAAGTAAAATATGTATTAACAGTGCAAAAACGTATGAAGATTGTGGAGTCATTTGATATTCTTTTACTGGGGAACAACTCTTCCGAAGAAAACTCCTGCAGTTCCATGTATATTTGACCAACAAGGCCGTGCTGGTATATGCGGTGACTGGCTTCTTGGTTCTCACTTAGTATCTGCAGCTTTAAGCGTTGAAGCCCTATGAAACCATGTAAGAAGCTTCTTATGACTCTTCTTAACAAGTTTGTGTTGTTTTCTTAATTTACGGATTGCATAAGAAAATATAGCAAATCTTTTGTTGTTTTGCTTCTTTTTTCCTGTAGATTGCATATTTTCTGCAGAACAGTGAACCTAATGGTGAAGAGTTTGCAATCGGTTTACATGAATGGTTAATTCATCTTGCTAGCCATGATATTGGGCAGTTTCCTGGTTTATCGGTGGGAGAAAGGGAAAAAAGCTAAATCCTATCAATTTCTGTGAATACATATGTTTCTTGACGAAGAAGCAAAATACATTGATGCAGAGTAGTTTTGAGTAGGTCCGTTTTTACACTATGAGCTGTCATTGAGAATGTGATTTAAAATATGGTGTTATGTAAGAATCCACGTTTAGTCAATGCTTAATTCTACCTTAATTTTTTTAGAGGCTGTCTTGAGTAGCTTAAGAATTGAATGTATTGAATTGTTATCTAACATGTTTTGTTTATGACTATTTTACTGTCTATCATGTTACTCTTCAGATTGATAAAAAGAAGATAATCTATAAAAGAGAGCACACCTAACTTTGATGATGCAAAAGTTAAACAATAGATTATACAAACATAAAGTAAGGCAAATTTTAGTTATTAATACCAATCTATTATCATTATCGAATTAACAAATGCCATTTTTTATACTATTATTTGAGTAATGTTGTAAATAATTAAAACGATTGTTATATGGTATATTACATAAAATGTTTTTATTCATAAACTATATATACTAATAATAAATAAAATAAATAAGATGATAAAAACAGAAAATAAATTTAATTTAAAACACTAATAATAATTTATGATTATATAAACTAACGAAATATGAAACATATATTTTACCGCGCTATGCAGCGTGAATTACTATCTAGTTGCCATTATTACTTTCTCAATATCAAATCTTTACTTTTTTTGTTTTAACTAATATCAAATCTTTTCTTTTAAACGCTTCTAATGTCAAATCTTTTTCGGTGTCTTTTTCTTCTTCTTTTTTTAATAAGATTGTCTGCCCCATAGGTAATATAATCAAACGTTTATTTGGTTTTGTACTATTTGATTAGAAAATCGTGTTTTTCTTTGATTCTCACATTTTTAACAAAGAAAAAATCGTGTAGTTCAAGAAAGAAATATGTGAGAATCATATAAAAACACTATTTTCAAACAAAAAAAGGTGAAAACGTGAATTTTTCATGATTTGTAATATTTGCCATTTCGCTTGAAAAGCAATATCCACTAGACTAATTAATATCATAATCAGATAGCTAATCCCAACAAAGAACCTTAACATTTTCGAGTAAATTTGAAATATAACACGGTGGATGGAGAGAGAGCAAACGAAAAGAGTTTTGCTTTTCTTGGTTTTGGGTCTACTCAATTTTGTTATTTTAATACAGTAGTTTTTATTCAAACTAGTTAACAGAAATCCTCTGTGCCTTCTTCAAGGCGAGTTTCGAATCATTTTTGTTATTTTACTCACTTGTTTGTGGTAAAACCTCTGTTCGTATAACTTACATATGCGACTGACATTAACTCGTGTAGCTAACCATTTTTTTTTTCCAAAAAATGGTATACGAATATGAAAAAGTTTTGAAGTAGTCCAATTTTGAGTTTTTATTTGTATATAAGGTGACACTCTTAATTAGTGTATTTCTATTTCTCTGTAGAAAATATGAACGTTAATTAAATAATACTAATACTACTTGATATGTTGTGCCGATAAATAACACATATATAATGTGGTTAAAAGAAAAGATTTAAAGATAACTAAGTTCCGCATAAAAACGTTATTATGACTAATGAAATAGATTACTTCGGCAAGAAGACTTATATAACCATCACAATCTAGTAAAAGATAAACACTTTTAACCAATAATTATGAGAATTGTTATAGACCATATAGTGACTTTTGAAATTGCAAAATCCAGATGTATGCATATTCCCCCTTCTCTAAAAGCATATCGTGATGCATGCATAAAATGTAAATGTTTATAGGGTGGAAATCAAGTTGTATATAAGATAACAATATATATATATATATATATATGCACATATTACCAATAAAAAATAATTAGATTATCAAACTGAACTAATCATCACCAGTTAGATTATCAAAACTATACTAAAAGAATTATACAATTTTTTATATTAAAATTAATCATTGAAAAACACGGAATCAATTTTTCTAATGAATATGTAATCGTAAAAAGAGGAAGAAGGCAGAATATTGCATCGACGTCCATGCGGTTTTAGAGTCTTGAGATCCTATTTATAATTTTTGGTTTGGATTCAATTCGCTTCTATTTAAATTTGGGTATCCGAAATATTGGGAAAATTAAAAATGTTAAATTTGAATAAATTTTGAATAAATTTTCACAAATATAAATAAAATTTTGGGATATTTTTATTTATTTTAAATATTTTGATTATTTTGGTATTAAAATTATTAACATTTTAATTTTATAATTATAATTTAGGGATAATTGGATATAAATATAATTAATATTTTTGTTTACTTATATTTTGGATATCTATTCGATTTTTAGTTCGGTTAAGATTTGATTTGGATTGAATTCTGTTCGGTTTTTTGAATTCGGGTTTTTTCCTAACATCCACATTGAATTTAGATCTGTGGGGGCAAGGAGATCTAGAGTAGTACCCAACTAATTTTAAGGCACGTCACTTTTCTTTCTTACTTTATTTTTCACCCATAATTTGCTGTTTCAGACAACACCGCGTACCTAAGTGATTGCTTTGGCTATGACTTTTGCCAATTAGGGTTGTTCATAAAACGCAATCGATTAGACTATGAGTCGATTACACGGTTTATGAATTATTAGTCACCGTGCATTGACTAGATGTTAGGAGCTTTCTGTAAATTTCTAAACAAAATCCAAAAAATCATTTTTTGAGTTTTTGAATTTGTTTGAACGAGAATTTTGTTTTTAATTTTTCCATTAATTTTATTTTATCTTTTGCAAAATCCAAAAGCCAAAATCTATAATATAAAAACTACTTTAAAACTCTCAAACATTCATAGCCTTAATCACAAAATCCCCAACCCAATTTTAGACACAGATGAGTACTACAATCTAGAAAGCCCAATAGATAGACAGAGACGAGGCCTTTGATGCAATGAGATTCGCGCATCTATTAGTTTCACGTCTTTGGAACTGACCAAAAGTTTTAGAAACCTCCTCTCACACCTAAGAATATATATTGTGTAAGATGATAATCTAGACCATTGAGAGGGGTCACTAACCGCTTTAACCAGCTGTTGAGAATCTGTCTCAACAATAACCCTGTTCTTTTACTTGTCGCAAGAATAGCGTCAATGACAACACAAAACAGTGGTCTCTCTAACTAGTAATAGAGCAAAACGACGGAGTTGTTACTGTGTCACCGAATAAAAAAAATTTGTACATAAGTGACGTCGAGAAAAATAGTGATCGCTGTATTTTCTAGTGCCAGTGATGGAGGTGCTGCAACTTAAAAATGAACAGTAATTTCATGTTTTTCATAATGTTGCGTTCCAAATAACTTATATATACATCCATTTTGTGGTCACTAACTGCTGTCGAAGATTAGTAAAAGAACATGGCTAATAACTTCCCCAAATCCGAGTTTATCTAAACATCTCATCTCCCAAGATAAAACTGCAACCTCTTAGAACCTATCCATCTAACTTTTCTTTTATCATGCCTTACCAACCAACCAACTAACTCCACAAGTATATGTATCTTCCTTCCAAGTTGCATCCACATTGCATTTAAACTTACGGAGTCGAGGGGATTTCCAAGTAATAATTGGTTTCATTTTCGGTATTGTGTTCCTTGCAGCTTTTTTGTTTGCTTCCATCCATTCTCTTGAATCCTTAAACGCTCTACTAAGAAATGATCTGCTTCTCCTTGTTGATTGGTAAAGCATCTAGAGTTTCTAGTTTTCCAAATCTTCCACAGTAACCATGGCCCAACCAAATTCCTAGGTCTCTGTTCTTCCTCCATTTCCTCTCTCTTAAACAAGCATGATGCCATATTTGTATAGATCGACATGAAGGCTTCTAGAAAGAACAAAGATCCAAGCGGAGAGAGAGCCCAAACTAACCGGACAAAAGAGCATTCAAACAAAAGATGGTTAACAATCTCATTCCTCTCACCTAGCCATGTTCGAGGCAACTGCTAGACAGTTCATTAGAGCTCCCAAAAAAAATATGAATCTAGGGGATGCTTTAACCTAACACTCGTTCTAAAATGTAAGTGTGCTATTTTTATTTTGTCTTTTCATATATAAATATATAAAAAGTATTTTCAAGAACATTTCACGTGTGACCACTTACCGTGTGGAGTGCCGAGTGGGCTTAGCTTTTTGCTGTACAACACACCGACGTCGTTTAATCTCTGTAGCATCTCTTGTTCTCGATTCTGTAGCTTCTCCCATTTTTTTTCTTTCCAAAATAAAAAAAATGAGATTTCTTATATTACTACCGGCTTCGATCTTCTTCTTCGTGAATCCAAACTCAGCCAAATTCTTCTCTAATGTCTCATCCATACCACCGTTACAACTCCTAAACTCCACTCGCTGCGCGTGGGAAACTTTCTCTAAACTCGCCGGTTGTCACGTCGGAGATAAAGTTGACGGTCTCTCCAAACTCAAACAATACTTCCATCGTTTCGGTTACATCACCGGTGCCGATAATTTCACCGAAGATTTCGATGATGTTCTCCAATCAGCGATCAATACTTACCAGAAAAATTTCAACCTCAAACTCACCGGAAATCTCGATTCGTCGACTCTCCGGCAGATCGTTAAACCGAGATGTGGGAATCCGGATATGATCGACGGATTCTCAGAGATGAACGCAGGTAAGAAACTCCGGACGACGGAGCGATACTCGTTTTTCCCCGGGAAGCCACAGTGGCCGAACCGGAAACGAAATCTGACTTACGCGTTCGTGCCGCAGAATAATTTAACCGACGACGTGAAACACGTGTTCGCACGCGCCTTCACGCGCTGGGCGGAGGTCACTCCTTTGAATTTCACGCGCTCTGAGTCTCTTCTCGGCGCTGATATAGTGATTGGATTCTTCACCGGGGAACATGGAGATGGAGAGCCTTTTGATGGAGCTATGGGAACATTAGCGCACGCGTCTTCGCCGCCTACGGGTATGCTACATCTTGACGGCGATGAGGATTGGTTGATCTCTGATGGAGAAATTAGCCGTCGGGTATTGCCGGTAACGACCGTGGTGGATTTGGAATCGGTTGCGGTTCATGAGATTGGACATCTTCTGGGATTAGGTCATTCGTCGGTGGAAGATGCTATCATGTTTCCGGCGATTTCGGGTGGAGATCGGAAAGTGGAGTTAGCGAAGGATGATATTGAAGGGATACAGCATTTGTATGGTGGAAATCCGAACGGAGACGGTGGTTCGAAGCCTAGCCGTCAGAGTGAAACCAACGATGGCGGTGAGATTCACCGGTGGAGAGGATTGATGCTTAGCCTATCAATGATCGCCACCTGTATTTTTTAATTTGTTTTTATTCCCTATAATTTGGGGCAATATTCGATGTTTTTTAAAAAACCTCTTGCTATTAATTTTAAGTGAGATACATGAATAAATAAAAAGTTATTCTCTCAATATTTTATAATGCATTGTATTCTTTAAAAATCCTATTTTATTAGACGTTTTAAAAAATCCTATTTTATTTTATAACTAAAAGTATATATATATATATATATATTATATGATAGTGGTTTTTACTTTTTACTTACCAAACCCGTATGATCCTCTCAGACTTCTCACTTATATGATCGGTATTACCAAATTAGACCCAGCAAAAGGTTTGTCGTAATCGTAAATCTTTTTCTTTTTTTTGGTAAAATCGTAATCGTAAATGTGTTTAGAGAAAACTAAACTTTTTAAAAAGTCTTTCAACTTCAATAAATTGAACAAATGGTTTATGACACATCATCACATACGTATGTTGGTTAGTCCAATTTTTTTCTTTTTGAAGACGATTTTTTAATAATTGCCAGCTATTATTTCACCTTTTTAATGTTTAAAAGCTATTCCACGTATCTAGTTGTACAAAAAAAAGCAAAAAGAAGAAACTTTTAATTAGTGGTTGGATTCGAACGTAAAAATGGAATTATAAACAATTTCAACTCAATCATCGAAGCAACAAAATTAATCGTGATTTTGAACACTAGTAGTATATTTTTTCAACTATAAATAAATCGCCAATGAATACCCAACAACTTTGACGTTGACGACCACACTTTCTATCCAAGGCCCACAGTGACGGTATTGAAGTTTGAGAGGATGGAACCGTGGAAAATAATGCGTCACTTTATCGAAAATTTTGAACGATATAAACTATAGTAAATTTAAAAAGAATTATACAGCAAAAAAAAACGTAATTGCTTTGGTAGAAATTGGCAAATCTAACAATGAACTATAATGGAATTGAAAAAGTAACATAGAAACATGCGATTAGTAAGAAAACTTGACTATAAACTTTTCAGTAAATATTCACAACATCATTGCACCAAATAATGAGTAATATGATCTTAATAATCCTACAAATTTTCTTGCATGTACATATAATTAAAACTTTTTCTTTGTTATATACTTCTCATCTATTAGGATTTAGGACTACTGTTTTTATCCAATCTCCAAAATATAGATTTTTGGAATTTTTTTTTTATCAGAAAGTTTTAGAACAAAATCCGTAATCCTCCAAATCCGAAACCACATCATATAATTTTAGTTTTGTCTCAAACATCATTCGATCCCGTGACATCTAAGTTTTACCTAAACTAATTTTTTTAATTAAACTAACAACACTTGGTTAAACTCTTGAATTTTATAAAAGGCAAATCCAAATATTCATAAAGTAAATGATATACAAGTACTGGAATTGGAAATAAAATACAACATTATTGGAAGAATAAGGTTGAAACCGGAAAGCAGAGTCAAGATGTTTGAAGATCTCTCCTTAACTCAAAATTCGTCCTATAGTGCGACGGTTGAATACCGATTAGAGTCTTACGATACAACTGTCTTTATACTTTTGAATCCGAGATTAGAACATATATATAGAGTGAGCATTTGCTTATAATAAGGATATTGTTTGTATTTTTTTAATAATAAATTGTTTGTATTTTGATGTGTTGAGTGACTGAATACGAGGATGCTCGATTTAGAAGTAAAACCGCTCATGGAGAATTTACCAAATCAACTTATAAAACTAAAAAATATGGGTTTTCGATCCATTCTAAAAGGCTCAAAGTCCGAGCCCAAATCCAATATGGCTGCGTCAATGCGTGCGCGCGGGTTTGTTCCTCTCTCCAATGCACCACCATAGTATATGGTCCCAAGGATTTTGAACCTTTTTTTATGAATTTTCACATATACATTTGCAAGAGAATTTAAAACCATTCTTTCAATGTGAAATCTTTTACACTTCGATAAATTTTTGAGCTTTTCAAAGTTTCAAATTATGCACTTCAGACATCTACTTCTCATTTAAATGAACTTTACTTTTGAAGTTCGAATATATCATATTGTTTTCATCATGCCCAAAAGTACACTCTCTAGTTCATCAGTCCTCCACAATAGTATATATAGTTGACCTATCAGTGCGGATTGTTTTTTGTTTATAATTCGGAAACATCATATAGTGCATGTTGAAATGGAAAAATTAAAATACGCAAACATAAAAATTTTTGTTATACAAAAAAATGAAAATATTAACCATCGAAACAAACACAACCAATTCATATAGTCATATATAGCTCGAAAATTTCAAGCAGACGTTATGTTTATCACTCTTGCAATGAAATGAAAGTTTCTTAAAAACAAATGAAAGTATATTAAGAGAGATGAAGATCGGACCGTAACGCTTGCATTCCCCAGAAGAGATGAGATGGGATTCAGATTCAGACCCCTTCTTGTTCCACCCCAACAACAACAGATCAAATTCCCACCATCATGGATCGATCGTCCTTTTTGGGATTTGCTTGTATATATATTTTTCCTCTTACTTTCTTGAATAAGAAAAACAAGGCCAAGATCCTCATCGTGTGCTTCTTTGTCTCAAAATCCCTCCAAACTTCTTCTTATTGTTTGATGAGACTTGTTTGGTGGAAGTTTGGTGGTGTTGATGATGATGAGAGAGAGAGGGAGAGCAAATAAATTATGGCTGATAAAAAGAAGGAAGAGACATGATGATTACTGATTGGTACAACATTGAAAAATAATTATAGAAAGAGAAGTAAATCGTCAAAACATTCACAAGTATACATTCATACATGGTTATGCATGTGAAGATATATTAATAATATGAGATTTAAAGAGCGAGTTTAGTTTTCCTTTTAACGATCTGATTGTTGAATATGTTGTATATAATATATAATATGCAAATGCAATATGCGTATCTATGAAAGAGCAAAACATGTGATCTACGGTGCATATTCTTGTGTCTTGGGCTCTTTGATTTGATAGCGTATTTCATTGAGGATGAGAGTCATTGAGTCAATGAAACCCTAAGCAAAAGGAGACAATAGAGTTGTTTTACTTTTTTTAGGTTTCCTTTATTTGTTAGGGATTAGGGTGTCATCATTTGTTAAAATTTATATCTATACAAACATATATACCTTCTTCAGTTAGGATTTTTATAATGTATAAAACATATACCCCGAAAATACATAAGACCACTAGTGGGTGTTTCTTCGGATTGGGATATATTATTGGTTTTTATCAGCTGAAAAAGTTAAGTATGGCCAAAATGGCTGCAGCGAGAAAAACAAAACACACCATACGTTAGGTGTGTCTATCAAATCACTAGGATCAATAATTTGCCTGAATCAATTGTACGTTGTAACATATAAAGCATGGGTCCATAAAACTAATATAGTATGTGTTTATCGATGTTTTCTCTTTACTTTTATGTATATATATATGTTCTAATTTGATGTTTCACATCATTTATAATTTTCTATGATTCGACATTTTAATTACTACTTCTTCCGTGTCACAAAACTATCATTTTATAGTTGTTTTATCCTTTTATAGTTTGTTCTTAATTTAGGTGAAAGATGTCAGGAGAACACTTTTTAAGAAATGGAGGGAACATACGATAACGGACATTAAAGTCTTACAACTGACGAGTCATATATACTTTACAACTCTTGATATAGAATTAAGAGATCACAATTTCTTTAGATGTAGGATCTCTTATCTGATCGGATTCGATATTGCGACTAAACTTCGCCGTCTATCTTCAAAATGTTTTTTTGACTTTAATCAATCATCATTTGGTAGCTGATGGAAGCTAGTCATTCTACCAAAAATCCTACTCTTGGCTTCTTGGGTGTGGCAAGCCACTAAGCCGTCGATCGAATCATCTACAAGATATTCGATCTAAAACTGCGTCAAAGTGTTTCAGCCCTAAAGAGAAGAATCAATGTAGGACTCTCGCATACTTCAGTTTGGTTTCAATGACTTTAATAGAGTGGGAGTATAAATTTATCGTGGTTTCTGCCTTTTATGATTTTTTTTTGTATGGCAAACCATAATGCCAGTGGATTCTAGGATGATGAGAAACCAGTATACCTTAGGATGTGGAGTGGAATAATTAAAATTTCTTACACAAATCTCATATATATACATTAATACACATGCATATAGTAGTCTAAACCAAAGCAGATTGTCACTACAAGAAAAGTTGGTTATTTCCGACGGAATTTTCTGACGGACGTCAATCTGTCGTTAATAACCGACGACAAAACGACAGTTTACCAGCGAACACAAATCGTCGGTTATCCGTAGGTAATAACCGACGGAGTACCTAAATTTATTATTTCCGTCGGTTTGCCGTCGGTAATTATTATGTCGGAAACACCGTCGGAAATAACCGACGGGATTCCAACAAAAGTTTAATTTTCATAGTTTGGTACACACTTAACACCATGTGGTAAATTGTTCGGAGTGTCGGCAACAATATTACGAAAGCTAACCGACGGCATACCGACAGAAACTTTCATATAAAACCGAAATGTCACTGTGTCACGCATTCTTCAACCTGAAATCAATATCTAAATTCTCTTTACTTTGCTTAATGGCTTCTTCAAGTAATTTTCGTTCTTGGATGGATGAACCGATGAAAGATTCGGAGACTGGCTTGTTGAAAGATGATTATGCCCGAGGTATAATGGAGTTCATGGCTTTTGCAGGGAATCAATCGACAGCGCAAAGCCGTGGTAAGATGAAATGTCCTTGTTCAAAGTGTTTGAATATACGTAATGTCAAGATCGAGTTGATATGGAATCACTTGTATAAGAAAGGGTTTTTGCGGGGTTACAAGATTTGGTATCTCCATGGAGAAACCGAAACAGAGTTAGGTAGTAGTAGCGAAGCTAATGTTGGGGGAAACAATATGGATGAGATACGGGAGGTTGACTTCGGAATAGGGACTGTTAGAATGGTCAATGATGCATTTACGGATACTACATCATTGGAAGAGTTACAAAGAGATATGGTGGACGAACCAAATGCAGAGGCACGACGATTTTTTGACATGTTAGATGGAGCTAAGCAACCTCTCTATAAGGGTTGTCGGGATGGGCATTCCCCATTATCATCTGCCAGTAGAATGATGAGCATTAAGAAAGATTTTAATTTATCGGAAGAGTGTGTTGATGCGTTTGCAGAATTTGTGAAAGATCTATTGCCTGAAGATAATATGTCACCTACTTCATACTACGAAATTCAAAAGCTTGTTGCGGGCATTGGTTTACCGTATCGTATGATAGATGTATGCATAAACAATTGTATGATATTCTAGAGAGAAGATGAAGATCTACGTAGCTGTAAATGGTGTCGAAAACCACGGTTTCAGGAGGGCAGTGGACGTGTTCCAGTTCCTTATAAAAAGATGTGGTATTTACCGCTTACTGAGAGGTTGAAGAGATTATATCAGTCAGAACGCACGGTAGCGGCAATGCGATGGCATGCAGAGCATAGGCAAGATGGAGAGATTACACATCCATCAGATGCAGAAGCATGGAAACATTTTCAGTTGATATATCCTGATTTTGCCTTTGAGCGTAGGAATGTGTACCTTGGCTTATGTACTGATGGTTTTAACCCTTTCGGAAGTCATGGTAGAAAGTATTCACTGTGGCCTGTTATAGTAACACCGTACAATTTGCCTCCATCAATGTGCATGCGACGAGAGTTTTTGTTTCTCTCTATACTTGTGTCGGGACCAGAGCATCCTAAGAGATCACTAGATGTCTTTCTACAGCCGTTAATCCATGAGTTACAAATGTTATGGGATCATGGAACAGAAGCGTACGATGTATCATTGCAGCAAAATTTCAACATGCATGTTGTGCTTATGTGGACCATAAGCGATTTTTCAGCATATGGAATGTTATCAGGGTGGACTACACATGGTAGATTATCGTGTCCTTATTGCCAAGACAACAAAGATGCATTCCAGTTGCGTCACGGCCGCAAGTGTTGTTGGTTTGATTGTCATAGGCGCTTCCTACCTGAACGACATCCATATCGTCGCTCGAGGACTTTGTTTACTGCCAATAAAAGAGTTGTAGCTGGATCTCCCCCAGAATTAGATGGATGTTCTATTTTAGATCAATTACGAGATTTTGGAGCTCAAAGGACGACTGAGTGTGGGGGTAACAGACATGTTCCAGTTGATGGTGTTGGGGTTAACCATAATTGGCACAAGAAGAGTATTTTTTGGGAGTTACCTTACTGGAAAGACCATTTACTGAGGCATAATCTAGATGTTATGCACATTGAGAAGAATGTTTTCGACAATATCATGAACACAGTTTTAAATTTTCAAGGTAAGACGAAAGACAACATGAAGTCTAGATTAGACTTGGCAATGATTTGTTCTCGTGATGATCTTCGAGTTTTGCCGAATGGGAAATGTCCAATGTCAGCATATCGGTTAAGTGCAAACAAGATAACAACGTTTTTTGATTGGATTCGTGATGAAGTCAAATTCCCAGATGGATATGCAGAAAATCTATGAAATTGTGTTAATTATGTGGAGAGAAAGTTTACTGGAATGAAGAGCCATGATTGCCATGTCGTTATGCAACGGCTACTACCATTTGCGTTTTCCCAACTTCTTGACAATAATGTCCATGAAGCAATTGCTGGTAAATATAACATATTATATGTATAACTTCTTCTACTAGATAAACAACTTGATATCTATTTTGTTAACTACAGGAACATGGATATTTTTCCGTGATTTGTGTTTTCGAACCCTTACAACTGAAGGCATTCGCAATTTAGAAAACAACATACCTAAGGTAATTTACAATTTGGAGAAGATATTTCCACCATCATTTTTTGATGTTATGGAACACCTACCTCGTGAAGCATTGCTTGGAGGGCCAGTTCAATACCGATGGATGTATCCATTTGAGAGGTACATGTTTCATTTGAAGAAAAAAGTTAAAAATTTAAGTAAAGTGGAAGGATCCATTGTTGCACAGAGCCTGAATGAAGAAGCGTCACACTTTGCTGAGTATTATTTTCCATCCCAAGTTCGTACTAAGAGTAGTCGCCCTCCACGTCATGACGATAGAGGGGAGAGAGCATTATATCAAATGTATGTTCCTGAATTGTTTTCTCAAGTTGGGCGTGTAAGTGGAAAAGGAATTAGTAGACAACTAACTGAACAAGAGCTCAACCACTTGCATATGTACATCCTCGAAAATTGTGATGATATTCAACAGTATGAAAGGTATGAATTTAGTGTCAAATTATAGTATATTTATGTTACATATAGTATTTCTAATACATTTTTAAGATAGTATGTACATGTCATATGCACGGACATACTATCATGATTGCGCTGAGGAAGAACTTGAGAGTATAAAGCATAACGAATTTGCCGACTGGTTGAAATTTTATGTAAGTATTTTTTATTTATTTTACGGCTATACAAATACATGTAAAATATGTTCATGGTGTTCATTTCATAATCAATTCACATTTTATATAGGTAAATGAAGGAATCGGAATGGGCCAAACGTTTGACGCATGGTTGGTTGATTTGATTAACGGTCCAAACTATATCACAACTTCATACCCAAGATATTGTACGAGAGGATATGCGTTTCGTATTCTAAATCATGGCCGTTGTACGGTAACTTCTGATTTTGGTGTATCAGCTAAGTTTGCAGATCTTGTTTACTATGGAGTACTAAACGAAATTTTGGAAGTCCGATATCCTGGATTTTAAACTTGAGGTGTATTATCTTCAAGTGTGACTGGTATAATCCGACTCTCGGTTACGGTTATAAAGTTGACCAATTTGGTGTGACTTCGGTTCATGCGGAAAGAAAGCTAATAACGTTAAAATATGATCCATTTATTCTTGCACATTTTGGTTTCTAAATATATGAACTTTATTTTATCTACGATTTTTTCTAACTAGTTATGATTGTAGGTGTGCTACATTCCATATCCGCGTGTATCAAATCGAAATGACCATTGGCTAACTGTGACATCGATAACACCAAGAGAAAAAATCTATGGGGTTGGGGAACACGATCCTTTACAACCAGCCGGAAATGCAGTTATGGGTGACGTGGAAACATCAGAAGCTGTTGAGCTAATTGGTGATTTTACATCAACTGAAGATGCTGCTGTACATTCTGATTATGAAGATACGCCTGGAGAGTTTGATGATGATAATGATTCACTCGATTCAAATGGAACATCTTCCGAGTCAGATTAGTTTTCGTTATAATGTTTGAACCTATATATCGTTCATTTGTGAGATAATGTAATGTGCTTTTATCTACTTAAAAACGTTTTGAACACGTTTTAAATGTATGATTTAGGTGTTACCTACTATGGGTAGTTGGAGTTGATATTTGAAATCGTCTATATATATGATATTTCAGATAAATGAAGAATCATCCATACAAAGTTATAAACATGTCAAACGATTCTGATTCAGAACGAGAACTTGAATCTTTATCAGGGATTACACACTCAGAACTTATAGGGAAGGTAGCGGAATGGGACAGAGAGCGGAAAGATTTAGAGGCAAAATGGGGGTGGGAATCACATGACTCAGAACCTGAACCAAGTTTAGGAACAAACATACATCTCGATTCTCAAAGGTATGATCAACATTTATCTAATCCCCATACACTTGATGATGCAGATGAAACATTTGTCGATTCTGAACCCAATGATCAGTACCATCTAAGTGGGTATTCTCAACCAGTTGAATCACCACCAGCAGATATTGATATTGATGCAATCGAGAAATTAACCAACAACATTCTTGACAATCGACATTCTAATGTGTCGTATAGTGGTGAAAGGGAAGAACAAGATCCCGACTACGCTTGTCCTACAGAAAAGTATCCAAATTGTTGTCAGTTCCACATGGAAGAATTTGAGAAGGACAATTAAGTGGATTAAAGTTTTACTTACTTATATAACTACGTTGTCTGGACTTGTTTAGTATATGTAATGGTTGAAAAGTTATGTTAACAATTAATAAATTTTAAATGCATTTATATTTAGGAATTTGAGTTGATAAAAATGTTTGTTTACATCATATTAAAAGTTTGGTCAATTATGATGGTTCTAATTGGCTACAAGTATAAAGATGATTTGCATAAAACCAAAATTTTCGTAAAATTTATAAATATTATAAGAGACTTACTATATATATGAATCTTGTTCGTATAACCAATGACGATTGTAGTAGTCTACTGGCAACATAACACATTTTACATATCTAATAACCCGAGTTCGAACCTGGAAGAAACCAAGGTTTTTACAATTTTTCTGTTTTCCGTCGGTCACCTGTCGGTAATAACCGACAGGTGACCGACAGCAAACAGAACAGAAATTTTTAAAGTTTGGTCACTTATGATGGTTCTAATTGGTTACAAGTATACACAATAAATATTGAATTGCATATGATACAACTCTTGATGATGGCGACATGTTTTCGTTGTTAAAGAAACGTAATTTTCCCAATGTACAGAACCCGTCGACTTCCCGTCGTACAGAAAACACATTTTTTGACCAAGTTAGGTACACCTAACTCAACCCATGCTTTTCCCACTTACGTACAACTAACTCTCCACATGTTTTTTCAAGTTAGGTACACCTACCATTTCACATGCAAATCTTAGTTAGGTATAACTAACAATTATTCCGTGTTAGATACATTATTTCATACGACGTCTCTATATATATTCGGTTCATGTTTTTCTTAAAGAATCTTAAGTAAAACCATATTCAACCTTACTTACTAAAAAATGTCGAACTCCCATTTCAATGTTGATGTTCCAGAAGACCAAAATGAAGATACTTCTTTCGTGTGGCCAATGCCACCCCCACCTCCACCACCAGTCCCTTATATTAATGTTATTGATGCACCACAAAAACTTATACTACCTACTCAATTGCCAAGGGAAGAACCTTTAATTCCCGGTACTGTAAGTTTCCAGAATCTTCAACGTGCTCACAGACGCAAGTTATACCACGAAGCAAGTTCAAGTTCTGCACCAGAGCAGCCAGTTATGACAACGCAATTGTATTACAATGCATTGGAAAGCGAAAGAGACCCTGATTTCAACAAGGTACGTTGGACTTCAGCGATTGAGTACATAACAGATTCTGGGACGGATTGGACTTCGTTGAATGAAATCCGTGTTAGCCGCACGTATTGGAGAAAGATTAAAAACGTAAGGACTAAAGTATAATTATTATATTTGTTTAAAAGTTCTACAAATGTTAATATACTTTTAACATTGTAGGTGTTGGTAATGGTTAAAGCATTCGAAAAAATGTTTTTGGGGATGGACTGGCTACTGTCAAAGACCCGACAGGCACAATGAGTGCGTCTTTCCACAATAAAGTTTTTCTTATTGAAGGTGTTAACGAAGTTCTAAAAGTTGGTGCGGTTGTGTTAGTTCAAAATGTCGCGGTTTTTGTTTCACCCCGTGGTGAACACTTTTTGAACATTACCAAAAACAATATTGTAAAAGTCATTGGAACTCATCAAATGATTGCACCTCTAGTTATTCAGGACTCGGACGATGAGATGGAGTAAAATAGAGTTATCTATGCTTTGTTTTTATATTCTGCTCTAAATAAATGTTGTAATATTAGTTCTGCTAATTAATAAATTTTGTTTGTTTGCATTTTCATTGATAAATTATAGTTGATACATATGTTTCAATTATAAACTTTTAAAGTAATTAACATGAAGTTTACAAACTTTAATATGTTTTCAAAATATAACGTGTTCACGTTAAGGTTAATAAACATATCTAGTTTAAACATAATTTTTAAATAATTATATTTATACATATATAGTGTTCACTTTAAATAACTTTAAGTTTTGACATATTTCACAACCAAGGTTCTAGTCGGAAAGAAAGAAAATGGTTATATTTCTCTATATCAGTCGGTACAAACCAACGGATAACCGACGGTATATAAATACTTATTTGTTTATAAACTTATAAATCTGTATTTCAATTATTACATATACAAAGATTGATGTATTCATTCTTGATTTGTTCGAAACACTTCATTAACATATGATAGACATGTAAATAATACACCGATTTTGCATATTATGTACAAATTACGTGTATTTCATATACCACCTGGTTCAACACCCTTTTGGTTGGTACAACCACTAAGTAGGTGGGAAGTTAATCATATGGATGAGAACATATGATACTCTTTCTATGGCTGAGATCGACTTAGACAGATTATGAATCTATCGTAATCCTGCAAATTGTAATGCTATAAGACCATTACACTTCATGTTCTAATTTTCAACATCTCCAACCATGTCAAAACAATTTCTTACTCCTTCCGAAGAAGATCAAATTATAACCTCATTCATTAAATCCTTAGAAGATTCAATAATTCCACAATTGACTTCTCCTCCTCCTAGGAACTCATTCCATTTGCCAAAACAAACTAGTTCAACTTCTGTTTCAGCCCCAAAGAATACAAGGTATTCACGTTCTGGAGATAGGGGCAAACATGTAGACCAAAAAAGAGGTCAAGAGTCAAAGGTGGTTAATGAGTTTGAAACTTATGAGGAACCGGATACTAATAATTACAAATGTCCGAATGACCATTACGGTTGTTGTGAGAAACACATGCTGAAGTTCGAGATAGATCATTAAGGTTGTTGTGTTAGTCATCACGATGGTGTTTCGTTAATGCACTAAATGGAAAAATAAATCTTGTAGTTGTTGTATCAAATAAGATGTATTCCATTGTAATATCTGTGTGGTTTGTAAGCGTAAGTATTGAACTAATTAAGTGTGTTTTAATAAATGTTAATTGATTTTTATTAAAAATTTATGTTTGCTTTAATAAAATTTTATGATTAGAACAATAAAAAGGAATTTTCAAAGTGCATTTTTTTTAATGTTATAATATCTTAAATATACATGCAATTTTAAAAGATATAATTTTTTTTACAAAATATTACACAATATTATACTTTTCTTAAATCATATATTATAACATGTTAATAAATTTGTTATTTAAATTTACTTATATATTTTAAAGAACACCATATACCGGTTATATATTAAACTTGTTAACTAAACTTTTGACGATGGTAGTAGTCTACTGGTAACATAGCACATTTACAACTTGCAGAACCCGAGTTCGAATCTGGGAAAAACCATAACTTTTAAAATTTTAACACACCCGTCGGTAATTCAAGTTTTTTGATAACCACGTATTGGTAACCCTAGTGGAACTGACGGGAGACCGATGGACGTCCCGTCGGTAGTGGTTTTTAATTTAACTATGTTCATCTTTTCCCCCATCGAGAAACCGAATCAAATTCCCCAAATCCCTTAACTCCCCCAAATCGATGAAACATCCGTCCAACTGCATAAAATCCTTCAAATCGGCCAATATATAACCGAAATCAACTTCTACAATGTCTAACAATCCTTCAAATTCAAATCCACAGTAAGTTTTCAAAATTTCTCATTTTTTCTCATTTTTGTTTAAGGGAATTGATTGGTTTTTGTGGTATTGATGTTAGATATTAGATTATCTAATGGAAATCTAGGTTAGGGAACTTAGATTTAAGGTTATAGGTTATAGAAACAAGATTTTGGTTGAAGGTTGAAGGATTCATGGAAATTTTTTTTTCGATGGATTTTTTTTTCCGAATATATTTGATTTTTCAACATTAATTATTTACTATCTTATTTTGTTAACATGGATTATACAATTAATTTTGGTTTCATACAAATTATATTTCTTTCTTTTTAAAAATTTATTTTTAATATTTATTTTCCTTCCAATTTATTAAAAATTGATAATTATAACAAAAAAAATTTCTATTAAGTTTTTTCCTTACCAATATATAAAAACTTATATAAAATAATCAAATTTTTATTTATAAAGTATTTATATTTTTTTTCATTCCAATATATACAAACTTTTATATATTAAACATAAGTTTATATATAAACTCATTTCTTTCCAATGTATAAGTACATATATAAATTAAACAAAATATTTTTGTCTTTAGTATTTTGTATTGGTAGAATTATATTTTTAAAACTTTTATATACTACCATATATTTTAATTAAATTTTGCAACCTAAGATATTTAACTTATCAATTATATATTTAATAAATAAATTATTGTATAGTATTGTATTTCATATGTATTTGTCTTTACTTAGACAATTATATTAGTTTTTAAAAAGTTTAAGAATTATTCTCGTTCTTTTTATGCCGATTTTGAAAGTAATATTTCAGTTTTAATTTTTATTTCCTAAAGCGTAATTGCTTTTTATGTTGGTTTTAATACTAACTTTCTGTTTAAAGTGACTTTGCTAGATTTTCCGCTGGACGTGTTCGTTCTGGATCGGTAGGACGTGGTACTGTTCCGTCTCTGGGATCATCTCCCCGACCTGCTACCGCACCTACTCCCCGACATGCTACCGCACCTACTCCCCGTTTAGGCCGCAAGTCTCGTATCCTTGTTGGTGGTGCTACTTTACAACGCGGTGTAGGGCAAGGGATTCCAGAAACTTGCCCATCTGAGTCTAGCCAAGTTCTGGATCCTCAAACCGACCAATTCACAAGAATGACGGTCGAGGAGTTCATCCAGCAGCCCCGTTCGCATGAGATCACAAAGCTGCATCCACAGAGGCTACCTAACACAACATGGTAAGATAAGTTCAAATTAAAATTTCAGATTGAGATTATTTTGTTTACGTTACTAACCGGTTTATTTCTATTGTTTATAGGTTTGATATTTTCCACAATGGCATTTCTAAGTGTATTAACAATATGTTTAATGGAATGATTAAGGAGCCTTACCCAACATTTTCGAAGATGCCAATGGAAGACCGAGACCAATGGTTTCGACACTTTGCGGTAAGTATCGTTATAATACATTTTTATTTAATTTCTAATATATAATTTTATAATATTTTATATATGTTTTTTTAGCAAGCGTTCACATGGGATGTTGTGGATACTGGCCTTGTTAGGCGAGAGTTCCAAAAGAAATGTCGGGACCAGTATCGCCGTAAAGTTTACGAGTGGAAGTAGTTTTGGTTGGCGGAGAAGGTTTGCAAGGAGTTGGAGTTTAAACCCTATTTGTGGGACGGGTTTGTACGACATTGGGAGTCCGAGGAGACAAAGTTGACTTCAATCGTGAAAGCCAAAAACAAGATGAGCGATCGAGATGGTGTCGGACACTCGACACATAACGCTGGCCCTCAGAGCATCGCCACTGTGGAGGAGAAATTGGTATGTATCTGTAAATTGTAACTTCTTAATTATTTGTTATAACCGTTTTCGTACTATTTTTTTTAATGCAGACGAAGAGAATGGGTAAACGTCTATCGCATGTGAGATAGTCACCGAACTTCACACCAGCAAGAAGACGGGTGAAATTCAAGATCCCGTAGCTTACAACCTTGTGGATTCCGTCAACAAGCTTGCGTATGAGTATCGGCTGTCTCAGGAATTCATAGATTCTCATATTGAAGGGGCGGAGTCGAACGAAGTTTCAGTCGACAAGCTGAATGAGTTTTTTGATGAGGTAAAATAACAACTTTTCTTTTTATATAAACTAGTTTTAATGTCATATACCTTAATGCATTAAATTTATCTTTTTGTTTTACCGGTCACTCCAAGGAGCAAAGGACGTTTTTTGGCCGTCCGAACGAGCACCGTAGTGCCACATCAAATGCAGGAAGACATGAAAGCCGCTTGCAAGTCAGAAATGGAGGAGTTCAAGCTTCAATTGAAGCAACAAATGAAAAAAGAATTGGACGCAATGAGGGAACAAATGCGAGCCGAGTTTTGGGGTACTGGTCTTCCACCAGACGAGTGACTTTAGTTTTCTTTTTATTTCGTGTTTGAACTTATTTTAGTTTTAATTTCAGACATTTTATTTTTTATTTCTATGCAATTTATAACTTTTTATTTAATTTAATGCATTTTAAAAAATTTTAAATCTGGATTTTTAATATTTAAATACCTAATTAATGAAATATTTTAAAAAATATTAAAACTTTAGATCCCGTCGGTTAGCCGTCGGTTACAGATTCGTTGGTTAGCCGTCGGTTACAAATATGTCAGTTAGCCATCGGTTACGAATTCGTCGGTTAGCCGTCGGTTTAGCACCCGTCAGTTAGCCGTCGGTTTAAGATTCGTCGGTTAGTCGTCGGTTATAATAACCTACGGCTAACCGACGGCTAACCGACGGTTATCTAACCGACGGCTAACCGACGGTTATCTAACCGATGGCTAACCGACGGTTATCTAACCGACGGCTAACCGACATCTGATAGATTATCTTACCGACGGCTATACTGTTGGTTTATTGTCTTTTCCTCTTTGTCGGAATCCAGTCGGTTTTTGTCCGACAATTGACCGACGGGTTTTGAATTTCTGACACTGTAGATACGACACCCCTTCCCATCGTAAATCCCGTCGGAAGTAGCTCGTACCGACAGATGGGACCGTCACAACCTCCTTGTTTTCTTGTAGTGTGTGTGAAACTGCAAGCATTTTCCAACCCAACAGACAAAAGTGATTCTTCAAGCTATATTCATATTACATAAGATTCGATGAGTCAACTTTCACATCTCAGCAGCAAAGGACTTTCACATCCGCATGTTTGCGAAGCATTGGGGTTCTTGAAAGAGAAGCCTCCACCGATTAAAGCATCGCTGTAATAAAGAACACTTTGCAAAAAAACACATGTGACCAAGAATAATCTTAGCTTTCATCATTATGTTATAAAACATATATATACCATTCATATACTTGACTGCAGGAGTAAAAGAACACAATGCACCAAAAACCAACAAAAGCTTGACAACAAAGCCATAAGTTTCAAATCCCTTAGCAAAATATCGTCTTATTTCTGATTACTACCTTCCCATAAAACAGATTTTCAAATTTGAGAGCCTAGATATAGTCAGAACACAGAACAGCTTATATATGAATCTGTTTAAGACATGCCAGAGCATCCTCCTTGTTTAACACTAATTCTCAAGCACATATTTTATTTTTCCGCTTGATATAATCGTTAAGACCACATGTGCGGCAGGTGCCTAGAAGAGAATTGCATTTACAGACTTATTCTTTATGGGCTTTCTGATCTGTTTTGGGCCTATTTCTAATTACAATGGGCCAACTTGAAAATTTAAATAAGAGAATACAAAATAAGAAATAATAAAAACGAATAATTCAAGTGTGGCTCTGTGTGTCTCGTCTCTCTTGTCCTCTCCAGCTCAGTACCTGTGGGGTTATTCCCCATGGAGCTTCCTCTTTCTCTGTCTCTCCTCCTAGAGTTTTGGTGTAACAACCCACAATTTACGAGGCATGAATCATTCTCCCCACTTGCTAAATTTCAGGCGAAGATCCCCAGATTTTTTCCTATATCGACTTGGGAATCTAAAACTCAACGATTTTCAATCTCTTAACACTTTTGGTAGAGGAGAAGATAATCGGTTGCTGAACAATGCATACTGATACATCGAGATCGGAGAATAAAGACGCCGGTGAAGATGAGCTCCGACGAAGAAACCCGTATGAAGTCCTTGGTATCCCTAGCAATTCGACTGATCAAGAGATCAAAAGTGCTTATCGAAGAATGGCTCTCAGGTCTTTTTGAGTTCTGTGATAAAGCTTGAAACTTTGCGGTGAATTAAGAAGCAGTTTTGATAAAGCTTAGATTTTTTGTCTTTGTGTTCAGATGTTTTGTGTTTGTTTGTTTGTTGTTTGCTCTTAATTGTTACTTGTAATGAAGTTTTAGTTATTTTAGGTATCATCCTGATAAGAATCCAAACGATCCGGTTGCAGCGGATATGTTTAAGGAGATTACATTTGCTTATGATGTCTTGTCTGATCCAGAGAATCGGCGTCAGTACGATACAACTGGCTCTGAGGTGAGATTTCATACAAGTCCTGAGTTTTAACATCATTTGCAACTTTGATGGTTTGATGGAAGCATTGAAGAGAGTATAGGATATAGTGGGAAAGTTTGGGACCTAGGAGTTTATTGTTATAGGGTGGTTTCGTTAGAGTTGGAACAAAAATTCTACATTTTTGCAGTTTCCAGATAACCTTCAAAATCACCAAATTTGCTATAGAGTATCTAGTTCTTCTTTAGATGCCCCTTTGTTGGAAATCATTTAAGTTTCCATATCCATTTTTATATTGATTCGAATGTGATGTTTATGTAGGCTGTGGGAACGGAAAATGAAGATCTTGAGATCGATCTTTCAAGCTTAGGAGCTGTTAATACTATATTCGCCGCATTGTTCAAGTGAGTTCTGTAGACAGACTTGCTCTATTCTCTGTTTCCCTTGTCAAGTTCTTTACTTATGTTTGGGTGATGATTAACAACTTGAAAATTTTGTCCAACATAGTAAGCTTGGTGTACAAATCAAGACAACTGTCTCAGCAAATTTATTGGAGGAGGCGTTGAATGGTATGGTTACTACTTTGCCTCTTACGGTTGGGCAAGTTGTTTCTAGGAAGGTATGATTATGATTGTTTTAGTAAACTAGCATTTGATTTTCGTTGCATTAATGTGGTTTTTTCATCTCTGACATAGTCTCGATTTCTAACAGGTTGAAAAGCAATCAGCTCACTTTTATTCTGTTACATTAACAGAAGAAGAAGCCCAAGCTGGATTGATATGTAAGGTGCAGTCATCTGCTAAAAACAAATTCAAGGTTTGTTTGCGTAAAATCTTGCCTTTTGTGCTCAAGAAACTCGTAGTTATTTTTCATCTTCCTTATCTTACCCTCTGATTCCTTTTACTTTTCAGTTGCTTTACTTTGATCAAGCAGAGAATGGAGGACTGAGCTTGACACTACAGGTATGAAGTTTTGTCTTGTTAGTGTTTTGAGTTACAATCGTTTCGTTGAGTGGCTCGATCTGAAAGTTTTCTAAATTTGCTGTTCAACGTCAAAGTTTTGCATCCAATTGAATCTTCACGCCACTAAGTTTCCTCCGGTTTCTTCCGGTTTTTTTATGTACTTTCATTCTGCAAAAGGAAGACAGCAGGAAAACAGGAAAGCTCTCAACTGCAGGGTTATACTTTTTCGGCTTTCCTGTTTACCGTTTCGATCACAGGGTTAATTCAGTTAACTATCTTCTCTACCCTCGTAAGTTAACACCTTTGTTCTCTTCTTTTGATCACCATGTACTCAGTTTTCTCCCTTTTGCTCACAGAGGGCTCTCTCAAGGGATCCAGAGACCGGATTTTTCAAAAGGCTTGATGCGTTCCAACCGTTTGAGATCTCTGAACTGAGAGCTGGATCTCATGTCTTTGCTGTTTATGGTTTGTTTGTTTCATTCACTTACAGTATTAAAGGAATCATTAGTCCACTCTATCATAAGTAGAGTAACCTCATTTGGTGTCACAATATTATTACTCTAGGTGACAATTTTTTCAAAAGTGTGAGCTACACTCTAGAATTATTCTCATCTGCTCCATTCACTAATGAGAAAGAGAGTCTTCGGTCCACTGAAGCGCAGATAGTCTCTAAAAGAACCGAGCTATTGAAGTTTGAATCTGAATACCACGAGGTCTTTGCGCAGTTCACAGAGATGGCTAGTAAATGCGCTGGGGAAGTACAAGAGGTGAGAGATAGCTTTACAATATCACAACTTTTCTCCTATTTTCTTGATTACGTGAGAAATACGTAACTGAGATTTGTTGTGTTTGTAGATCGATGAGCTACTCAAGAGGAGGAACCAGATATGTGCATCGTACACAACTTTCCCACCAACGAAGCAAGGTTCAAGCAAGAACAGGAGCTGGAGCAGGAAGAAGAGCAGTCTCTTAATGGAACCTAGAGAAGAAGGAGAAGTCACAGTTAGGGAAGAAGATGGAGTGAAGAAGAAGAAATGGTACAATATTCAGCTAAGGCAAGACAAGAAAAAAACCCTGAAAAGAGACAACTGAAATCTTGAGTTTTTCTTTCAGCCACATAACTATATGCAGAAAATAAAATATATGTTTCAGTGATAATCTATAGGGATTATTAACACTAGAAGAAGTGGTATGTGGTTTCTTAGGCTTCGCTGCAGAGGTTTACATTCTCGGCTGCGATACCCTATGCTGATTATTGCCGCCATCTTCTTCTTCACCAGATCCTGGTTTACCATATGCAATATGTTCTCCTAGTTCCAAAATCTTATACAGCTAGCGTAGTCTTGCAGTACTTTAAGGTTTCCTTCAGTTTGATAAACATAAACAAAACAATGGCTTAGTCTTCATCTGGGATCATAAGTTTTACATTATCTAGATTTGAAATTAGCCTCTACCATTATCCTTTAGTCGTCTTGTAGTATAACAACGGCTTGAGATAAATGCGGTTTTAGGGAGAGATTAATGCCTCTTAAGCACATTTTTGTATCAGTGTTAACAAATTTGAGCCTTCCTTTTACATGGTCTCTCTTATTTGACATCATCAAGTTAAACTTTACGAATGAAAAAGAAATCAGATGGCTTAAACATCTTTCTTTTTCTCACGTTAAAGACGGCTCCGATTACTAGATCTTAGACAAAATCTTTGGCTCATAACAAAATTTTCTCTTTCAAATTTGAAAACTCATAGGGAAACGGTCTGAATTTCACCTACATGACTTCCATGCCAGCTTTCTTCAAGTATCTGAATCATCTCTACGTGTTCGATCTTCCTCGATATCCACCAAGTCTTCTTCCTCACATTTTTTACCGGCTTGCTCTTTTCAATATGCTACCAACTTTTTCAATTGCACCATCTCTTTGGATGAAATATGTTTGCTGGGATCATTCACGATTGTTCCCACTCTTGAGGCATATCTGCAGTTGGTCAAAGTAGAAAAAACCCTGATGCTTTATCTAACTAGTAGGAATAATCCATGTTACACTACGTTATATATTTGACATTTGTATCTACGTTATATATATGCATATTGTAATGTCTGAATATATGGGGAATTCATGACTTACAGAGGAGAATTGTATGTGTCATCGAAATTTGATTCGGCTGGAGACACATTAACAAACGTTAATATCTTGGCATTGCCGCCCAATGAATCGCTCAACAACATTGTTAACTTGTGATTCCTATAAGGAATATGCAGGTTGCCAGAGAACCAATAACATCAACTAATGCAGAAAGTGATTTGTTGATACTTTGAGCTTCTTTGAGTTAGCAACCAGCAGAGCCTGACTTTTTTACTCTCTCGGAACCGGCAAGATCCACAAAACTCAACAGAGTAACTATTCAAAAAATTATCAAGTGAACGACAATATATGGACAACAATCATAGTCTAATAATATGGATATAATCATCCTTATTGTGGTACATCTTAGGGTTTAACCCTTGTTCATTGTTCAATAATATGGATCCACACTAAGCGTTAACATTGTCATTGATTACTAAACCAATGATTTTGAGCAATACGTCTGATGAAGTTAAACTATTTTTCTCTTGGACAAGATTAATAATACTAAATTTTCCCTTAGATACGGTAGACCAAGCATGAAAATTCAAAGTGTGTCTTGATAAAGTTTCACCATATATGCCTGCATAATTTCTTGTACTCATGTGATGCCAGTATCTTTTATCCCATCACATATTAGGATAACAAATTACCTTTAGAGAAAATGAAAATCTGTTGCTATCGCGCTTTAATACTTTGAAGAGTTCCTTTGTAGCCCGAGGTGTGAGTCCAGGATTGTTCTCATGTCCATATATTGTGAAAGTTTTTGCGGAACCAGTCTGACCATAAGCGAAGATGTAAACGTTATACCCATCTACCGCCGACTGTACCAAATACTGTTAAAGAAAAATGATATTAGGCCCCACAACAAAATAGCAAAGTATGAATGGTAACTGAACAAAATGACATATCAATAATACCTTTGTATCTTCAAAGACACCGTATTGACTAGCACACATGTCAAATACACGATCATATATGGGTCTGTTCGTTTGGCAGCTGTAGGAGGCTGCGGCTGCGGCACGCAGTCAAACGATGTTCGTTTGTCAGTCGCAGCCTCTTGCGGTCAGACGCAGCGATCTGCGTCAAAGATTTTTAGCCGCAGAAAAAATTGGCGGCGCATCTCGTTTTATTGTGTCTGATTTGGTAAAATTCAAAACTGCGGTCAAACGTTGTGACCAGATGCGTGGCTGTTAAACGAATAGATCTACGGCCAGACGCTACGACCAGTCGCGCGACTGTTAAACGAACAAAAACCACAACGTCTATCCGCAGGTCGTAGGCCACAGCCGCAGCCGTAGACGGCTACCAAACAAACATGCCTTATGTGTTGCTTTCTTTTATTGTCTTTCCTTGGATGTTCGACTGTAAACTCATCCACAGTTGTTAGCATTTGTTTTTCCCTCTCTAAACTCTCTTTTTCATTTATAGGTCTTATTCGACAATAAACTCTAATCTTCCCTTTCATATCTACAATTAAATACAGACAAAAATAAATTCCAAATAGAACAGCAATGAATATCGATGTACATACTTGAGGATAATATTACCCTCTACGGTGTTATAGTATCTTTTCCTTAGAATTTGTTCTTCCTTATAAAATAACTCTAGCTCAGCAAGTTGGGCTCCTTGCATCTTCAAAATGGCAGCTGTTTGCTCATTCTTTCTATCAATGTCCTAGAAACATGAAATTGGAATGTAAACAAACACCTCACCTCTAATTTATTTTTTTAACTACATCATGAAAAGACATTATTATCATCATTCAAACAGAAACAAAAATTAAAATGATGAAGAGGACTAAAGAGTAGTAATACCTCTTTCATTTCTCTCAATTCCTCAAGTTCTTTCAAGTTATTCTGCAAGAACATCATGTCAGAATTCTTACTTTCAATCGTGGACTCAGCACTATCCAAGTCTTGAGTAAGGACTTCAAGATTTTTTCAAGTTCAGAAACTCGAAGCTTTAACACCTTTCTTTCTTGTTCATATCTCTTTTGCTGAATTTCAACCTGAAATACTGAAGAGTCAAAAAATACGCTAGTATTTTCTGCTTCTCAGTTTGAAATTGGCCACAAATCTAATACATAAAATCCACCTCCTCTGCTTTCTTCTTTTCTATATTAAAAATACTTTGCTCCAATATCTTGTTCTCACTCAACAACCTCTTTGAATTATCAACTGCAACGTGCAATTCCTTATTTTGAACTTCCAACTCCTTTTGGATCTTGTATAATATCTGCGACATAAAATTTATGGTTGAAGAAAAACAGATTCGCTTACAAAAAAACAACATAAATAATCAAGAATTAAAGCACACTGATTATGAATCACATTTAAACACATGATATCCACCTGAGTATTCATCTCTGTAAATTCTGATTTTGTCTCTTTACTTGATTTTGTGTTGCCTGACTTTGCCAACCTTGCTTCCATTTCTCGCAGTTCAAGCATCAAGGTCTAGAGCATACATAGAATAAATAATTAATTAACTTCAACCACGCATCAAAAGGAAGAGAAAGTTACTTTATAACTAACTTGAATAGTTGTCCCCTTCTCATCACACAGCGACTTAAGTTTATCACGGTCTAATACCATCTCCATTGCAGTATTTTAAGTGGAGTTCTTAAAATAAAAAGTATAAAATTAAATAATAAAAGTGCTTTGAAAGAAACGGCTTTAATTAAAAACTTTCGGAACCTACTTTTAACAAAATAAAAAACTTTTTCTCCACATGTCTTTTTTTAACTAGTCAATTCTTTTAATTAAATTAAAACATTATTTTTTTTTTAATTTTTTAAAAAACTCAATAGAATCTCTCACCGATGATGGTGCTCTAAGGTAACCTTCAACAAGTTTTTCCTTTCAAGCTCCAAACTCTTGCGTATAGTTTCTAACTCTTCACGGAGAGTAACTTCTAGCTGATTTTTCTCTTGCAGTTCATCCATCATCTATACAACAACATAAAAGTACAATCAGTTCTTCAGCATTCAACTCCAACTATAATATGTCAGGAAATAACATTCTACCTACAATTACATGAAATAGGAGGGGTGGTATATACAGTCCTGCCATACATAAAACCATGAAAACTCCAACTATAATATGTTATTTCATGTTTTCAAACAGAGATCAACCTTCCCTCCATAAATTTAATTTTACATGACCAAGAAACATGAAATATGCTAAAATGTATACCTTATCAACCCTCTTTTGGGACTCTTCAAAGGCCTTGGACAAATCTTGCACACGTTTTTCATACACTTCAAGATTGTGCGGCTTAGAACTGCATGATATATCTCCATTAACCAAGCTATTGGCAGCAGATCGAGCTTTGGAGTAACGGCGCAACATGACATCATTTATATGTGTTTGCAAAGCAACACAGATTTCTTCTCCCTACAATTAATAAAAAATTTTGTTCACCTTTACAGGTTGCTCAAATCGAATACCTCATAACAAATTGCTTCATATTATAATGATCCACAAATAATGATGGTTCAACCTGTTTTGTCTCAAACTGAAATATATGAAGACAGCAGTATTAGTACTGCCAAATTGCATTATGTCACGTAATTCAGCTGAGTGGAGATACTCTTTAGGAACCGGTCGAAAAAAGTGAACCTACACGAAAGCAAACAACAAAATCAAATCCAACAAATACATAACGATTTTTTTAAGAGTAATAATTTATGGCATCTATTTTGAAACTGACCCCACGTTTGTCGATACCCAAAATGATACGTCCAGGTAAAAGGCCAATCGGATCATCTATCTTGCGTACGCTAAAGAATACTGAATTCCCATATGGTAGTGCCTTTAATACCCGTAAAAATTGTTGTCTCGCTCATCTTTGGTCACGTTCTCCTACATTCCCACGAACACAAATACGAAATATCACTTTAGCATGTGATCACCTCAATAGGATTGTATCTGGCAAAGATATCTGAAAAGAGACAGATACAACTAAATAAAATGCAGGGGGTCATTCCTACCATTGAACGATAGCGAACAAGGATATCCAATTCCCATTCACGCTTTGCTATTTGTCTCGGCAAAAACCGCTCCAGAAGTGATGTCCAATCACTGATACGTGATCCAGTGGAAAAGAAAATGATATTATAAGCGAAACGTTAGAAGAAGAAAAAGCATCATAACGTACTATCATGCATACATAAAAAATTCAGCGGCTTAGCTTATAAGAACTGAAGATACAATTCTTATAATTAACAAGTTTAGAATACTAACATGCATGACTCTGGACTATTGACAAACCCAATCCCAACAAGAATTTGCAAGGCACAAAACTGAGCAGCATCGTCCCTTCCAACAGGATAGTTTCCTAGCAAATAGTCATGTTGCAGCTACATGTATGTGTGTCAGTAAGTAAAGACAAACTTTTCATGTAAAAATAAATGACATCAGTGAAGAAATGCTTACTTGTACATAGGAAAGTTGCACAAACATCAGATCTGTTACTGCTTCATCAGTCTCTCGGAATAAATTTTTTTATAATACCAGTTTGCAGTGTAGTACCTCTCCTTTATAGCTTTGAATTCAGCGAGGAGATCTCCAATATACTTGTTATCATCCAATCCTATGTATTCCTCTGCAAGTGACAGATAGAGAAACAATTGATAATGTAGTAATACTTCAGAAAATATGATCAAGAAGTCACAGGAAAGCATACCATTTCCGGAATCAGATGATTTCAAACTTGAAACAACTTTACGACATTCAAACAAACTGAAGCTAGAGAAAGCTGATAGTTTACTTGTCCCAGCTAGCTATTGACACGGAATGTGTCAATGCAGTGAGAGAAGTTTAACCAAAAAGAAAGGGACAAATGAAAAAAAAAAATGCTTGAGCGACCTAGTTAGAACAAAAGCATTAGTAATTTGACTGCCTTAGGTAAGAATATAGTCAGCTAGCAGGGCAATGCAAGGAAACTAAATTCTAATAAAAGAATTCAAGAAGATACCTCAACAGCATCAGACACAGTTGTAGCCATGTCATATGAAATTTCTTCAAAAGTTTCATCCAAAAAGAAGACTATGGTTGTTAGCTTTCGACCGGTCAATAGGGCTTCAATTTCTTCACGGCCAGGTGTGGAATGTCTAGGACCAGATTTGATAGATCGGTTTAAGGCCTTCAACGTATTCAGAGCAAGAACCTGGGCCTCTGGTTCAATAGTAGCATCGTGTGGCACATTATGAATATACTCAGATAGATATCCATCAATATCTTTGCTAGGAGACATTGAGGACGCACATAAGTACATCAATGCCCAAGCTTTGATCAAGTATTGCCTGAAAATATGCGAAAAGGGGAACGGGTGAGAACAAAAAAGGTCATAAGCATATAACTAATAGGTATAGCACATGTCAGGATTATGTCTAGTTCAACACGCTTCAAAGTTTTCTTGAAGAGCTTTCCCACAAGCTCAATGCATTCATCTAAACTAGGTGGCAATGATCGATCAGATGAATCAACCCCCATAGATTTCAAGATGAGATGAAACAACTTGGTAGCACGGCTAACGAGATCACTGTTTAGCTTGAGCAGAGATGTGGGGATGGGATCCTGAAGGGAGAGACATTTCAGCACAAAACTCAACAAAGGGGAAAGGAAGGAAGTAGTAGAAGATAAAACCTTTTGAAAGCAAAGCATATCCTCAAATGTGAAGAGCTCACGGACATGATAGCCAGAGGATTTTTTGAAAGAGAAGAAGCCACGCTTGCCACTAGACTTCTGCATAAGCCGTAGAAAAGCTTCAACTTGCAAGCGATCGATGAGGGGAATGGCGGAAGCAAGCTCGGCAGGAATTGACAATGCCACTTGAGGTGCTGGGGAGCTGCGACAGTGTAATGTTTCAAACTTCAGAGACGAGTGAGAGAGAAGAAGATGAAGAAGACGACTTACAGAGGAGGAAGAGAAGACGATTCTGCATAAATACTATACTTGACGATTCAACTCACTTTCTAATTCCTTGTTTAGTTTTTAGAAGATGGGGTCAAAAATTCGAATTTAATCCAATGAATAACTCGGCGTCGTTGAAGAAACCAAATAAGTGAATGATGCATTATGTATGCAAGGCCAATTCAACACAAGTGTTGTTACATTTATTTTCATTTTCAGACAGAGACCTATTCAACACAAGTGTTGCTTCACAGCTTTGAGATTGCAGAAGCAGGCAAGTTGTTCCTTGGTGGAAGCATTAAATCCTCCTCTTCCTCCACTCTCTCAAGTACTCTGCTCTACCATGCTATCCTTCATCTCCTCCAATCGCCATGGCTCCCACTATAATTTCAGCATAAGGCATTATTATATCAACAGTGTGATATAACCACAAATACCAAATGGAGAGATTTGTTAAACCACCAATATGGCTAAGAAACAGAATCCATTGAAGATATAATGAGAAATGAAGAACGTAAAGAGCAATTGAAAGCTGACACGAATACAAGGTTGAATTTTTAAAAACATGTAAATGTAATCATCATTAATAACATAGCAAATGTTTTAGCACATGACCTAGAATGCGCGCAATTTGGCATGAAAAAAAATATTCGGCAAACTCAGTGCAAGTAGAAAGAGTAAAAGAGATTAAATCGTATACACTTGCCTGTGGTAAGCACTCTGCTGTTTCAGGTGCGGATGCTGGGTGTATGCATTGAGAATTGTTGAGGCAAAGATTGGATCACTTGAACCAACTCTGCAAAGATCTGCTTCCGATGCACTCAACCTCTATGAAAAGGAGTAACCTTACTAAGTAACAATCCTTGGCGAAGAAAATAGTAGCCCAAATGGCTCTTCCTTGACCCTGTGGCAAAGTTATAAACCAGGGTCCTCCTCATTAACCAAAAAGATCTATAGAAGATGATTCAAGCCAATATGTAGAAGAAGGGAAGAGTAGCAAACAAGAAGCGGAAAGATTCAATACCATGTGGAAGGAGAGAGCATTCAGCTGCTTGGGTCTGTTTAGTGTCAACAACTGTCTTAGCAACATTATAACAGGAGGCACTGAATTGGATAAGTTGCAAGGTATGATAATGATAGTTTTACAGTATCCTAGCATTTGCTTTCTCTGCATTAATGTGGATTTGTCATCTCTGACATATTTTGGCCTCTAACAGGTTGAAAAGCAATCATCTCACTTTTATTCTGTTACATTAACTGAGGAAGAAGCCCAGGCTAAATTGATATGTAAGGTGCAGTCAGCTAAAAACAAATTCAAGATTGTTTGCGCACGAATTACTTGAGAAATACGTAACTAAGATTTGCTGTGTTTGCAGATCGATGAGCTTCTCAAGAGGACGAACGAGATATATGAAGCGTGCACAATCTTCCCACCAACGAAGCAAGGTTCAAGCAAGAACAAGAGCTAGAGCAGGAAGAAGAGCAGTCTTTTAATGAAACCTAGAGAAGAAGGAGAAGTCACAGTTAGGGAAGAAGATGGAGTGAAGTAGATGAAATGGTACAAACAATATTTAGCTAAGGCATGACAAGAAAAAAAAAACCTGAAAAGAGACAACTGAAGTCTTAAGTTTTTTTTCAAGCACAGAGCTTTAGGGATGATTAACACTTTTTAAGAACTGGTATGTGGTTTCGTAGACTTCCCCGGATTCATCTCTTCGCACGCTTCTTCTTCGGATTCAGATTTATAGCCTCTGTCATCATACTATTTGTACGCTTTACCGGATTTAGATTCACATCCCTCGTCAATGACACCATCATCGTTGTCTTGTACGGTTCATAGCTCCTTTCAGTTATGGTATCATCATCGTCTTCGTACACTTGGTTGGATTCATATTCAATACCCTTAGCATTGATACTATCAACTTCATCTTCGTTGGAAGCTTCACTGAGTTCATATGTTTCCTTCTGACTATTGCCGCCATCTTCTTCGTCAACAGTTCCTGGTTTACTAGATGCAGTTTGATATTCACCATTGTTGTTTCTTTCGGATTCATCCTTCCAAATCTGAGCACCACATTCAATAATCTCGAACTGGCTGCTGAATTCGAACACTACTTCTCTGCTCGTCACTTCACGTGATCGTTCTTCTTCAAACAAGTATGAGTGAAATAGAAACAAATGTGTTCTTTGAATCCTTGGGATGGCATAAACACTGATCTCTTCGATGGGAAAGTTTACGTTGCCTTTGCCTATACGACGACACGATAGTTGTTCGAATTCTCTGTTTTGCTGGTTAGGGGAAATCACAACGCAAATCTTGAGAATTATGAGAGGCATGTTACTCATCAGACGTATGGTTAAGGAACTTCCTCTGGCTCGGTGCTCGAACTCTATAGGCACTTCTCTTCCAGGTAAGCAAGCCCACCCTTGAACAAATGATTGTGTTGTAATTTCTCTTCGCGCTCTTTTGTCCAGTTTAAAGCAGTTGGTGTAGTCGAGTTGCATGTATGGAGTCTCATAGGGACAAGTAAGTCGCTCCATCGACTCACAATCGTTTCTAAGCGAATCTGCGAGTTTTCTGCAGCTGTTTAGATAAATGTTTAACCGATGAGACTTTTCTTGCAATTTGGAATCCTCTCAACACCAATGTAACATAGATTTAGCTGCCTTAAACTTTGGGGAACATGTGTTAATGCCTTTAGCTTTCCATGGGTGATTATGTTGAGAACACGAAGACGAGACCAAAGCCTAATTGATGCTGGCACTTGTTCTACCTCTGTGACTGAGATAGAGAACTGTGAGATATTCCTAGAGATGTCTGGAAAGCTTCTCAATCTTTGGCATGCTGTCATATTAACCGATTCAAGAGATGCCAAGTTCATGCGAGTTGGGATGACTTCTAGCTTTGTGCAGGCAAACATGCTCAACACTTTTAGTTTGTGAAGATTCGAAAAAGAGGCCGGAATCTCTACCAAACTCTTGCAATCATCCAAATTCAATCTCTCGAGATTTGTGGCATTTGAAAGATCTGGGAGTTCTTTCAAATGATCAGACATTGACAAATCCATCTTCTTGAGATTAGTAAGCGGCTGAATGTAAAACCAAACAACAGCTCATCAGAACATGAAAAGTAAGTGCATAGTCATATATTCAAACTAAATAAATATAAGAAAATCAACCTGAGTTCCTTCCCAGAGCTTCTCAAGCTGGCTATACTGCATATGGAGTTCGACGAGATTGTCCAGGTACAATCTCAGAGGAAGACTCTTTCTTGGGTATGCCTCCCAATGTAGTAACCTTAGACGAGGTGGAAACTCCAAGTCCTTAGGTATGAACATTCTTTCATTTTCTTCATATTTTCTTTTATAGACACTGAGGAATTGAAGGTTGCGCATTCTTTTAAAAGCTCCCTCGCTTACAAACACTTTGCTGATTTCGGATGTATCAAATGATATGCCGTACACAGTTCTAGTACCCTAAACCATATTCCAAAATAGAAGAAATAGTTAGCACAATATGTAAGATATATATGGATATGTTCACCAATTGAGTTGATTGAAGTAAATAACTTACTGTATCATATTCAAGGACATCGCAAATCTCATCAGCATCAATTAAGATATGCCGCTTCCAAGGTTCTTGTCTATATATGGCTTGTCGACCCACTTGTTGTAGTAATTTGTGCATCACTATTTCTCCATTGGTAGATATTTCTATGAGAGATCTATTGACTAGGTTTCTCAGCCCGTATTTAACATCCGAATTACAATCACTGAACATGGCTTTCACATAATCTTCATCTTTGTAGTTGAAGAAGACTGCAATGTGAAGAAACAGACTTTGATCTTTCTCATGTAAACTCTCATATCCAACTGTTAATAATCTCTCGATATCTCCATCAAGACTAGTTTCTAGCCTCTGCAGTATAACTTCCCACTCATCCTCACTTTTGCCACGTAAAGATGAACCCACAACACGGAGTCCCAATGGAAGATTACTGCAAAGCTCTGTTACTCTTATTGCAAGATTTTCAAAACCATAATGTGGTGAGCTTTTCCTAAAAGCATATCTAGAAAATATCTCAAGAGCTTCTTCATTAGAAGGAAAACTCACATGGTATGTATTGTTGATACCATATCGCTGCAAAAGCCCTTGATCTGTTGTAGTCACGATAATCCTACTTCCAGGACCAAAACAATAACTATCCTTAGCCAAAGCATCTAATTGCTCAAGATTATCTACATCATCAAGAATGATAAGAACCTTTTGGTTGCACAACCTTTCATATATCACATCTAAGTGACATATATTCATGCTGTTTTGGTTCAAGAGTAAATGCAGTTTTGAACCATGCTCATCACAGTCAATATTCCTATAACTTTCCTTGACATTTTCCATGAAATATCTAAGCGGAAAATAGCGAGAGAGTTGGTTGTATAAAGCTCTCGCAATTGTAGTTTTACCAATTCCCAAGGGGCCGTAGATTCCTAAGGTTAGAGCTTCATCATTTTCTGAATGTAACAAAGATTGAATTTTCCCCAAATGAGCTTCAAGTCCTACCATCCCATCAAAATCCCTAGACGGCATAACATTTAGTTTCTCTGAAACATCTCTAGCAATTTTTTCAGTCATGTTCGCTTCATTGTCCCTAACAAAAGGAGAGAAAAGGAGTCAAAAGATTATGATATCCGTCATATATACTCACCATCATCTATGATGAAACTAAACTAAGAATATTTTTCCTAGTGATGGAGAAATCGACAAAGTTATGTTTATGAAATGTTTGCAGAAATATGTACCCTTTTTGGAAGTGTGTTCTTGAAATAGATTTTTAATATCTATTACGTAATTAGGTAACGATTGTCACTACTCGTTTGACCAAAAAAAAGTAACGATTGTCACTATATTTCCCAAAATTACCTTAGAAGTAATTACAACTCAATGGAATTTTTGTCCGAGAATAAAGAATTAAAAAAATCTCATTACGAACATGTCTTAACTTTTAAAACTACTATCACTAGTCTATATAACCAAATAGAATTTCACTTTTTTTTTTCTTCTATCTATACAAGCAAACATACCATTATAGTTAATTACAATATCTTCTTTTAATATATTTTTATATACAAATAAAAGTATATTTTCTTTCTTTATGAGTCACAATTTTAATAAAATCTATTTTTTCAGCTTTTTCAGAAATTTTTAATAAAATAAATAATTTATAAACACGTGAATTGGAGCTTTGATAAATCTTAAAAAAAGAAAGCAAACCAATTGAATGAGTGTTCTCCGGCTATGTTGGCGACATTGGTCAAAGCTTGTGTCCATCTTTGAATCTCAGCCTGTGTTTTCCCTTGGCAAGTTTTCTTGAAAGCGTTCCCAAATGCTCCCATCTGTTTCCTCACATCACATGGATCCACTTTGTAGAAAACCGTCATTACTATTTGTCCCACAGATTCTTGACACTTCAAAATCTCCACAAGCTCGTTCAAACACCAACTTGAAGAAGCATACTTCTCGGAGAGAATCACTATTGAGATTTTCGATGCTCTTATCGCCCGTGTGAGTTCCGAACTAATATATTGGCTTCTCTCAATCCCTTCATCATTGAACGCTATGATCCCATTGCGTTCAAACTGCTTGTGTAAATAACTTAGAAAGGTTACACGGACGTCTAGTCCGTGGAAGCTAGGGAAGACGTTGTATCTCCAGCTGCGAGAAGAAGAAGCCATGAGATATCGAAAGGGAAATTAAAGAGAATTTGAAAGACAATAAAATTAGATGGTTGAAACCATATGTATTAACTATTAAGAAGCACAAAAAGTTAGGCTCGAAAACGCGTAATGAGATGAAAATTGTCAAAGAGAGAAGGTTTCTTTGTTTTCATTTCAAGAGTTTTAAGCTTTGGCTATTTACAATTTTATTTTATTTTTTCAACAAAATAAACTATATGTGGACTACATAATAACAACATTAACACAAATCCGTAGACTACTGGTCCTCCTTAATTAATTTCTTAAATGGTCTAGTTTGAAAAAATTAAACATAAATTTTATCAAAATTTTGACTCAAAAATGAGTAGCATAATGGTTTGTTCGAGTGAATAGAAGACTCGTCAAGTGAGTTACAGGCCAGAGATCGAATTTTACCATCTATGAATTTTTGTCTTGTGATTCTCTCTTAACACTGTAGATGTTTTAAGTGATGTATATGTGTATTCAGTTTTCTACCGGTTTTAGAGACTGAATTAGGTTTTGAAAAAGGTCATTGTTGGTGAGGGATGGTTCCAGAACTTTTAGTATTGACTGAGTCTGGTCCAAGTAAGTGGGGAAGATTTGAAGATTTTTCAAAACTATGCATTGACGATTCATATTCATATGCATTGACGATTTCATTTTTCAAAACTATCCATTGGCTGTTCAAATATATTGACTAAAATGTTGATTATATTTTAAATTCTGACAAAAAAATGTTGACTGTTATAAATTCATATGTATTCTTCTGGTTATTGCCGCCATCTTCTGGGTCACCAAATCCTGTATGTAATTTGATATCCGCCATTGACGAGATCACTCTTTATGCTATTCCTAGAATTCAAAGAAAACATATGTTTCTATTCCCTCGCTGTTTTTTTGTAACTCTGTTTTCTTTCTTAAGTTAAGCACTCAGATTTTATCAATCTTTTAACCATATGTAAATATTGTTTCTTGGAACAAAATCTAACATTCCAACAAAAAAAAGAAAAAAACTCTGGCGAATTTGATGAAATTCCATGCATACAAGTTCTGAGTTTTAACATCCTTTTAAACTTTGATGGTTGTTAATTGATACAATTGTATACCATATTCTAGCACTTGTAGTGAAATTATTGAAGCATTGAAGAGTACCATATACTATATTGGGAAAATGAAGATCTTGAGCTCGAGAAGAACAATCTTGTCAAGTTTTCTTCATTTGATCCTTAAAAAAACTTGCTCTGCTCTCTGATTTATGCAAAGATAATTAGGATTTTCAAACAAAGTAATCTTCGTGTGCAAATGAAGACAACTATCTCAGCAAAAGTATTACATGATGCACTGAATTGTATGGTTACTACTTTGCCTCTTACTGGGTAAGTTTACAAACACGAGAAAATTTCAAACTCCAACGCACCGAGTTTCAATTTTATTAGAAATTTTTAATATGATTACACATTCTTAATTGGATTTACACACAACTTTAAAACACCTTCTTAAGTTGTGACCAAATGATTTTTTATCTAACAATGAACACACTTGTTTACCGTAACAAAGTCATCTAACTCTCTAAAAACAAAATAAACCTTTTTCTACTTTTTATGATTTTGACGGCTAACATAAACTCTAAAATAAAGTCTGATTCTAGATTATCGTAACTTGATTCAGTAGCCTCCAAATATCCAAGATATCTTATCTACATCCTCAATTTCCAAACTGCTCGATCCTCTGAATAGAGAGCCTCTATATGTTGTTGCTAACTGATCCACATCATCATATTTAGCTCGTCACTTCCACGTCATCTTTTAGTTGACTTGATGTACTACTTCTGATAGAGACAACATGTCTTTTGTTCCCACAATTCGTAACCCGATGGAGCTTACATTTCGGATAACATATCGCATATTTACCTTCCAATGACCATAGTTTGTGTCATCTACCATGATGTGCTTTTGAAATGCCATAAGATCTTGCATTGAGTCTATCTTCTATCACAAGATCTTCACATGTTGTTGAGTACAAACAACTCGGTTCAGATGCCTGCTCTAATACCTTCTTGAAAAACATATGCACACACAAACACGAGAATTTTCCAAACTCCAACGCACCTAGTTTCAATCTTATTAGAAAGATGATTACATACTCTTAATTGGATTTACACACAACTTAAGAACACCTTCTTAACTTGTGATCACACGATTTCTAACCTAATAATGAACACACTTGTTAACTGTAACAGAGTCATCTAACTCTCTAAAAATAGAATAAAAATTTTTCTACTTTTTCTGACTTTGACAGCTAACCTAAACTCTCATACCTTGACTCCAATTTATACTCAAGGATCAAGTATGATTCTAGATTATCGTAACTTAATTCGCAAGCCTCCAAATCTCCAAGATATCTTATGTATATCCTCACTTTCCAAACTGTTCGGTCCTCTAAATAGCGAGCCTCTATCAATTGCTAACTGATCCACATCATCATGTTTAGTTTGCCACTTCCACGTCATCTTCAGTTCATGTCATCTTCTAGTTGACTTGATATACTGCTTCTGATAATGACAACATACCACAAATCGTGAGCCGATGAAGCTTACACTTTCAGTTCTTACGTTGAAACTAAAGCTGGAAAATGGAGAAAGCGGAAACTTAGTTTTTAAGCTTAGAATATGAAATGTTGTTTCCTTTGATCCTTAAGAAGGCCGCCAAAATGTGAAAAAAAATAAGGAGCGATTTTGTTCAGCAAAGTTAGTATGGTTGGCACCACTAATGGGTGATAAGCCAGCTTTCGAAGCATGATTCTGAATACAGTTTACAACAGTCATTATGTGATTTTTCTTATATCTGTCTGCATAGAAGCCATAGTATGATCTTCTTGGGGTTTCTTGTTATCCAGAAAACTGCTTTGATAGATTCTAATGTTGTATTTTGTGGCAAAGATACAGAAGTTACCAGTACCGATTAGTTTCAAGAATACAAATTTATTGATCTTTGAGTTAAGTAGTTCAGTTTATACACAATTCTAATGTATAGAAACTCAAAATGGTTCCACAATGTTATTGTATGAATCAGTATTTCTTCCCTTGAGCCAAGTTTACTCGAATCGCCCGACCCTCTAACTCAAATCCATCAAGCGATTCAAGCGCAGTTTCCATTTCGGCTTTGGAAGAGTAACATACAAAGCCATAACCACGCGACTTCCCGGTATCTCCATCAAACACAACTCTAGCTCCAACCACATCTCCACACTCTCTAAACGCTCCAGCTAATGACTCTGAAGTAACAGTCCAAGACAAGTTACCAACAAATAGCTTATGCTCTGTTTCTGGATACAGAGGTTCTTTGTTAGGCTTTGGTTTATCCGCAAAGTTCACCTTCAAAGTCCGACCAAGATACTCCTATAAAGACCAAACAACAAACATCAACCAAATCGTTTTCTTGATGTTTTTGTAAAGCTACAAGACTTACAGTTCCATCGAGATTTTCGATAATGGTGTTGCAATCTTCAACATTGCTCATGGTTACAAAGGCGAATCCACGGCTCTGTCCTGTATCTCTATTGTAAAGAACCTCGACGAGCTCAGGGTTAGCAAAATCTTGAATGATTTGTGCGAGAGTTGCACTGTCAACATTGTAAGGCAAGTTACCAAAGTAGAGCTTAGTGTTAATTGCAGCAGGAGGATTAGGATCAGTACTTGTATCTTCCTCCTCCTCTTCCAATTTGACGGTGATGGTTTCTGACAAGACTTTGAATCGAGAGCTGCCACGTGAGGAGATCAAGAGAGGTTTTGGAGGTGAAAAGTTGAATCTGAGAAGTGTTTGGTTAGATAAGTGGTTGCAGCGGAGAAGAGCGTTGGGTTGATGGTTGAGTTTGAAGCAAGGAAGTGGTACTGTTGAAGCAGCCATTTCTCTCTGGACAGAGAGATAGAAACAGAGATTGGCCTAAGACAGAGACGATTTTCTCCACAAAAGATTTTGGATAAGGCCAAAAGAGTGATTGGCCTATGATGATGATCTACACTTGGTAATTGATAGGTTTAGTGTGGATTTGTTCGGGTTTTTCTGGTTTGACAAGAATATTTCCAGTTCAAATTGGAAATTTTTAGGTACGTATTGAGATTCCTACTTTTGTTTTTGTGTTTGGTTTTGGTTAGGGATTTTTTTCTTTTTTTGAGCAATTGTTTTTGTTTTTGGAGAAAAAAATCAAAAGTACCAATAAAGAAATGAATTTTACTACTCCTCATTAAGTGTTATGCAATAAATTTTCAAGTCGTAGACCAAAAAAATCTTATATAGTCTCAAAAATTGTTCGGTTTATAAAATATCGGTTCAAATTTGGTTTGGTTTAGGTTCCATGCAAATGCCCATTCTTTTTGGTCTATTTGTTTTTTATTGGTTATATTTGCTAAAAATGAAATACATAAAAGTTATAAAAAAAATCAATTTCATTCTGTTTAATTTCCGGTCAAAGAATTATTAAAAAAAAAATTCAAAACTCAAATCTAGTTTCTCGGTATATAACATAAAAATTCCCAAATAAATTTGGTTATTATCATAATTCATAAATAGGTTTCCCATAAATGCTTGAAACGATGTGTACCTACCACTGATCATTCCAACTCCATGCAATTGTTACAACCATTTATACTTCACAGACATCAAATGTATTTGGACTCATTTAACAAATGTTTTTGAATTTTATTCCAAGAACTTGTGTAAACATTAAAGACTAAGACGTACTAATAAATTGTAAACACCAATAAAACATCTGTTCTTACAATCTTTTTTCGATAATATCTTCTTCTGGAGAACTTATATACGTTAACGAGACAAAAAGAGACTCAGTTCTTAATCTCTGCAGAGGTTTTTTACATCTTAATCTATAAAACTTTATCTCCTATGTAATTAACCAGAATGGAACATAAGAGAATTGTTTATTCATCAGAGTTATTATATCTCTTTTTCTTCTGATGAGCTCACTCAGAGACTGTTTCTTGTCCCTCAAGCAAAAGAAAATATTAACTAGTAGCTTCAGAGATGCTCTGTAATGATGGCCTCCATGTTTTTGATTTGGACGAAGCTGAACTTGTTAACAGTGCTTGTTGCTTCTCATCTTTTGTTTCCTGTAAAAAAAAAAAGCACAAACCCATTAAATATAGTTTTTTCCACCAATTTTATAGATTTGAATAAAGAAACAGAGTAAAGCTTGGTGTTTTAGCGTAACCCTTATCTACTAATCACTTAAAAAATTTGAGAAAAAATGATTCTTTAGCGAAACTTATATCTTAAATTCGAGTAAAGATTCCTTACCAGATTCTGATTCTTGTCGGAATCTTCAACAATCTTGTTCTCCGGCGATACCTTCTTCTCTTTAGTCGTTTCCATTTGATGTTTCTTTGTCTTTGCGTATTTCTTGGCCCTTATGACCTTCATTACCTCTGAATCACATTAAACAGTAATTTAATCAGACCATGATATAAAAAACACAAACAATGAAACCAAGAAAAAACAAAACAAAAAAAAGCTAAAAAGAGTTTTAAAAATACAAAATCAAACCTTGTGAAGTGATGAGACGATAAGCATGACCAAGTACAAGATTCTCCGTTGGCCGAAGAAGTTTCACGCGAGTGAACCTCACGACCCGTCTCTCGCTCTTATCATTTGTGGCCGTCGTCGTCGCCGGAATATTCGTCTCCGGCAAAGGAATAATAAGAGAAACATAGTGACCAGGATACATACGCATGATTTCACTAACGGATACAGGACCGTAATATCTATCGATCTTGCCGTCAGGATGTTGTAGAACCAACGCCGCTGCATCAACCGCCTGACAATTACCCATCTCTTCTTCTTCCACACAAACAAAAAGGACTTTGTTTTCTCTGTTCTTCTAAAAACAAAAAGAAAAAAAAAGAACAGAGTAGAATTAGAGAGTTATGTGAAGGAAAGAGGAAGAGAGAAAATAGTATTTTTCGAGACAGCGTGAAGGGTTAGGTCCACCACACTGGCTTTGCTTATAAAGCATGTGAAACCCAAAATTATATCATTGTTATTAGAAAATTTAATTGGTTACTTTCTGAAGTTTTGTGACTATTTTATTGGACTTTCATTTTGGTTTTAATTAATGATAAAAAAATATACTATTATTAAAGATTTGTAACCATATTATTGCTGATTTGACTGTGGTTGCTTGGGACATCTCTGACGTTTAATTTATCTTTTTGTTATTTTGAGTATAAATTTAATAGAATGGTCGGAACGGGTGGGTGCCGGCACCGGGGATCAGGAACCGATGATCTTGACAGTTTTGTTCTTAGTGTTTGATACAATTTTTTTTTTACTCGTTGTATTTAATTTTCTTACTCTTTTTAGATCATGTGATTTATTTTAGAGTGCTGCAATAAGCCAATTACCATTGCTAGCAGTTAATTATCGAATGTTTATAGCGTTTGACTTTTCCTTAGGACTTGAATAATACTACTAGGAGTCTAGAAATAACCTCCCTTGTAATCCTAAATAATACCCCTTCCGTTCTATTTTATGATTTTATGAAAGGTTTTTAGCTAAAAGCATGAAATTTTTAAAATTATATTAAATAATTTTTATTGTGTATGTTTCAATCTTGAAAACGCAAATGAATATTAAACTTAAATAATCCAACAAATAATAAATAGTACTCTATAATATTAATAATCACAAAATTGGATATAATTAATTGTTTGCATAGAAATTTGCAAAACATCTAATAAAATGAAACAAAAAAATTGTGTAAACTTTTTTATAAATAGAACAGATGGAGTATTTTATTATGTAATAAACAAAAAAAATTACAAATAAATTTTATTTGCAGAAAACAATTGTGTAAGTTAATTTTAAAAATATTTATAATCTTAAAGTTTTATAACGTATTAGTTTGAAACGACAATTGTTCAAACAATTTTAACAATTATCGTTTTAAAGTGATATTATTTGTCGATTCATTTTCGACATGTAACGTTCATTTTATCCAGAATGACAAGCGGTCGGTATAAACATCATACACTTAAAAATGATGTTATATGTAGCTAGAAAATATTAGTTTGAATTTGAAACAACAGTTGTTTAAACAGTTTTAACAATTGTTGTTTTGAGCTAATTTATTTGTTCGATTCGTAACAATTCATTTTTATCTAGAACGACAAGTGGTTGGTTTAAACATTATACACTTAGAAAATAATGTTAAATATAGCTATTAATTTTGTGTGGGTATATTTTTTGGTTTATTCACATGTATGGATCAATGAAGTAAATTTACGGTGAAAAAAAAATCCTCATATGTATATGGATAATTTGACCTGAGTCTATCACACTTGACATTTAAGCTATAACAAAGGATACTAAATAACTTATATTTGTCATACTGAAATTAGTTCCTCTTCAACCACCAAAGCTTAAATATTATTCTGCATATTTTCAAAATCAGCCGAATATAACATTTAATGCTCGTTGAACTTGGACCATGGACAAAAAGGATATGGTACGTAGATTTAGACAAATATAAGAAGATTCATATAGAGCTGAAGATAACGTAACTAATAGATCCAAAAAATCAATTTTGGTACCACTCTTGACGACTAAAAATACAAAAATATTATTATTCTTTAAAAATTGGAGACATAATATCGAGAGCTCAAACAATTAAAAGTTTAAAATAGATATGTGGATTGGATTGAGTGGACAAGGGACACTGCAACTTCTTATCTCCTTTTTCTCACTTTCACGGACTTAAATGCATTCTCTCGACATTTTATTTTTGTTTTTCTTTACTTTTGAATGATTCATTCGGTTGGTACCGGTTTGGTTCTTTTGAAGTCCGGCTCATGTCCTAGATTAGTTCCGGGCTAAGAATGGGTCGTCTGGTCGTCCGGACACGACACCCGTTGTTATTTTTTTAATTTTGATTGGCAAATAAAATTTCTCTTTTTCAGGGGAAATATATTTACGAATCCCCTTCAACGACGACTACGTATACAAGATATATGCTAGGACTTAGGGTGCAACTAAAGACGACTTAAAGGTGAGATTTCACGAAATGATTAGATACCAGATTATTAGTGAAGAATATTGAGAAATCTATAAAGATTAAAGTACTTTTTTAAAAGGGCTTATATAAAGTGCATAGTTTTTCCGTCTCTATTAACTCAAATATATTTTAATACCCTGATATTGACTCAAATATATTTTACAACCTAAATTTTACTTTTAAAAAGTACTGTAACAATATACTTATATATATATATATAGGTTGTAAATGAAAGACATGCGTAACAAAAGTTTATAAAAACCATACAAAATAAGGTTTAAAATCCAAGTGAAAACATGCAACCAATGCACATACCTTCAATTCGAGAAGTAGTAGTCAAGTAATCTTCTGTTTAGCTTGTAAGATATATAATCTTATTAGTAGGATTCAGAATTCACCACACTTCTAGCGCCATTAGCTTGTAAAAATTAAAACGTTTCGATCCAAATAGGGTCGGTCATGGACCAAAACATATGAAACATGAGCTTTGGATCTCCAAATTTTTAAAACCAAATATTTGAAGTAAATAAATTCCAATTTTTGTAAGTTCTATAGAAAGTTCCCCAAAAAATTTCTTTTTTTTTCCTCTAAATCTCAGGACCAGTACTAAATCTAGTGTAGTGGGATGCACAAACATCATCGTGTGTAATCATCAAACGCTTTGTCATAATCATTAACGAGAAGGTCAACCAAATATTTGGCCACCATAAAACTTTACGCGACAGGTCCAACGCCTTGACCTGTCCACATAACAAGTTGAAGGGCTTTGTTAGAAAAGATAACTTCAGAAATGGTTATGACTTCGGATTTTGCAAGTGAGAAGTGTCAATGCTGGGTTTGTTGGGACTTACATAATTATATAAACTTTGTTATGATCACAGTATTTCCCAACGATATATAATCAGTATGGACTATTTTTGCTACATTTTCGAATTTATTTGGTTCGTCTAAATCAAGAATATGCAAATACTCACATGACGTAATCAAAGTACATGTAATATGTATATAGGATCGAAGATTCGGATATCTTAAGGAAACATCTTCATAATAAAGATTCATGATAATAGCATTTTTATATTAAAAAAAGTTGTTACTTGCCACAATAACCTGACTCATGATCAGTGTGTCCTTCAAATTATATTTAAAATAGAAACCCAAATAAAAAAGGGTTCTCCTTCGTGGATACATCCTACGACCCTACCTAATATATTCACCATTCATTGATTTTGTAACGTTTTTCGTAAAACAAATAATAATAACTAAAGTTAAAATTCAGATTTGCATATATACGGAGACCTAATCACGTTGACGTTTGTACGGCTACCAACACGCAAAAATAAAAGTTTTTTGGATCGCAAATTATGTCCTTTGGTTCTTCATCCACCCAACATTTCAAATTATAATAATATTTTACATTCGTTAAACACAAGCAAAAGCAGCCATCTTCCAGAACATCTTGGACTTGTTGGCGAAAAATCGTGAGATGATTAAATAATACTATATAGTTTATATTTTAATTTAAGACTTTAATTGTTGACATGCGTGAACGCATGATCTGATACAACGGTCAGTGTGTGTGTGTGACCATGTGAAAGTGTTTGAGAGGTCTTTTGTCTCTCAACTTGTTAAATGTCTTGGACGATTGAAACTTCATTTTCAAGTTTGTTCTCTGCGTCGATATAATTAATGCACATCCCAGTCCCATAACCAAATACTAATAAATTTCCAAATAACCTAAATAACTTATTTTAACCACTAGTCTAAGCTTGTTTCACATTTTAAACCGGGTCTGTCAAATTGATCGTAATTGGAAAAATAACATAAATATCTGGTTTGGTCTTCATTGTTTGTTTGTTTACAATGTAACAATGAAAAGTTTTAACCTATTTCCCCTTAGTAAAATTGAGATTTTCAACTGGTTGATCCAATATCACGAGACTTAGGGGGAGAGTTGTATTTAACTGAATATTTAGTGATTTGAGTTAAAATGATAAGTTTTATATTATTGAAACATAAATTAAAAAAAAAATTTAGTGTTATTTGGATATATGATTTGTAAATATCTCTTAAACTATGTGTTATTAAATAAGTGATTTAAAATTTATTTTAAATCTACAGTTATTGAAAATGTTTTTCAGTATTAGAATTTTAATGATTCCAAAGAATTTTATTTAAAAATACAAAAAAACTAAATCTCATGGTTTTAGTTGGGATTACAGAGAATTTATTATCAAATCATAACAACTTCATTAAATTCATTCAAAATCATCTAAAATTTTATTAAAATGTAAATCACTTCAAATGATCGGTTCAGTACAGTCCCCAGTCTTCACAAATTCATAACAAAAATACAATGTTTTGTACTATTTTATACATTGTTATCCATTCTAAGAGAAAGGTTTTCTTGTAACATATGCAAGTATAACATTTAAAGTCTTAAACAAGGCCTTGATTTAAAAGAAAAATTTAAATATACATATAAACTTTTTCATACAAGTTTTTATAAAAATCTTTTAACAGATCAAATATATTATTATTAAAAAAATTCACAAGGGTTTACAAATAGTTTTGAGAGAGACTACCTATACAAAAAATATGAAAACTCATCATGTTGTGTGTGTGCGTAAGACTAATTTGGAAGGGCCATGAAGTAATTATGATCTAAACTCGAATAAAGATAGCTAGGCCTGCGACTAAATTAGAGTATAAGTTGAAATTTGACCTGGAATATCCTCATCACGAATTTCATTCATCCACTATCATACTTTTTTGTATTTTAATTTTAAATAGTGTCTATATAAATAACTTTGGGGGGTTTAAAATAAATAGCCGAGTAAAAACTAATCATTCGATATGCAAAGTTCAGGTGTGGTGTAATCATCTTTCTTTGTTTTCCGCGTCGAAGGTGTTTTTATCTATGCATGATGCCTCCAATGATATTGTTTGGTTAATGTTTAGTGTGCTTTTTATGCTTAAGTTAAGCATGTTAACAAATGTCAGGGGTGGGAAAAGTTATTCTTTCATTCATTTTACTTTTACCCAATGTTTATGAGTTAATTACAAGGTCTGAAGAATATGCTCTTAGATTATGAATTCTGACTGCAAGGTTGAAACAATGACACCATCCACTCTAGACTAAACCACTTTCTGATTAGATTTCTATTGGTAATCATTCACAAATTTTCATCCACGGTAGATAAAGAAAAATTAAATCATACTCCATACGTTTTACATTAAATGTTGTTTTAGAATTTAAATTTTATTTTAAAAAATTTTATTTTATATTTTTGATGAAATTTTTTATACAGTATATTTCAAGTTAGTATATTTCAAGTTTTAGGGACTATTCTAATGTATTAACCAATAAAATAATACATAGTATATTAATGACGTTTTCGTCCAAAAGAAAAAAGAAAAGAGTATCTCAATGAAGATAAAAATGAAACTTTTTATAATATGTATGAAACCATTTATAATGACACGGAGAGAGTAACAACATACATGAATTTTTTTTTTTAGCGGATTCTTTTCAATTCTATAAATATAATGGTTTAGTTCACAAATAGATTGATTCATACTGATAGTTATTATATATATATAAAGGATTCATAGTTATTATTGTAACTACGATGACACAACCACACAAATTTTATGTAGCCCACCAATTACGAAATTTAGTGGTGGATGATACATCAAACCTTTGAAAAGAATAATTATAGTAATGGAAACCTCTAATCATTATAGAGTTTTTTGGGGTTCTAATATCATGTTAATAATTCATAAATATTGATCTGAATTTTCATTTTCTATGATAGGATAAATTATTAACTCATTATTTTTGAATTTTAGATGTTCTCAGTATGAAATTTCTAATCTGAGGTATCACCGAACTAGAGGGTTCTTGATACATTTCATTCGTCTTTCATATGTTTTTTTTTCTGGTACAAACTTCCTTGTACCTTATTTATTAACTCAGGGTCAAAAGAACTCAAATTAGATCTAATCATTTAAAACATCAAAAAGAAAAGTTATTTCTTTTGACAAGAAAAAGGGGGTAAAGGTATTCCATGATGTTGGTAATCTTCGTATAGATAAGGGAACCACTTATTAGGTGGCAAAATGTGGTATTTAGGATTGTCAAAAGTCAGGTTTTGCATGTCGTTTCGTAGCTTTGTATGCCACTAAATATCCAAATTAAAGCTCTAATATGTTTTTGCTTTGTTTTGAGCTTTAAAGCTTTAATACTACATCCTTTAGACACTTTCTTTTGGATCCTTCTACCAAACCAAAGAACATTTGAACCAAAGCATCCTTGTTATATCCCTTCCCTATATATATAATATTAAATAGCAAACATAAATTTCTTCTTTAAGTTCTCGTATATATCTCCCACCTTATTTTAAGAAAAATACTATATCTAAATATTGAATATTTTATAGTATAACAAGGAGATAAATGAATAATAAGTCGCTTTGACCACAACAGTTTTTTAAAATGAATAAGTCCAAGTCATCGATCTCAACAACGTTTTTAAAATTCGTTTTCACGTTTAGGTTCCAATTGATAATGGTAATATTGTGATATAGCTAGTAAACAGAAAATTGTACTTGCAGTAGAAGTTGTATGAATGACAAAGGCAAATACAACACAAATATCTAATGGGAACGGCTGACAAAAGCGATATAAGCAATTAGATGGTTTAATTACGATAAATCTTAGCATTATATATTTACGACGACTATTTTTTTGTTCATCAAGCTACTTATTTAAGAAAAAATTCTACTTATTTTTTTTGACATCATCAATTCTACTTTATTTCTCCACAAACGATCACATATTTCTCTATATAATTACAAACATTTTGTGTGAAATGTTAAATCGTTTTCCGACAAATGGAATCGGTACCAGAACATATATAACATAAGCAATCACCAACTATTGAAGGTCTTACAGAGCATGTCAACTTTTCCTAAATGGTTTTATGTAAATATTTTATACACGTTCCAATCATATGAGAATATTGCTGCACAATAATTTCCTAAAAAGTACTGAAAGGTTTTTCAAAATTTGAGGAAGTGACAATTTATTTAATGGTTAAAGAGATCAAATAACGATTTCCAACCAAGATCAACGCTTGGTTTTTGTAGTTGTTAAAAGATAGATTTTGGTTACTAAATGAAATTTGGTTTGTAATTTGCTGATTTATGGACATGTTTTGCTGAAAGATTATTACTATTCAAAAAAATTAAGACGTTTAATTTTTAATCTTGGTGACATTTTATTTTTAAATGAAATAAATTAGAAAAAACTAAATATATATAATGGAGACCATGTTTAGAGACATGCACTTCTTCACGAGTGATCTTACACACAATATGTACTCCAGCAACATTTTTAAATAGCGATAATAATGAATACTTTTATTGTCAGCTTTTACTATATAAATGGATTTCATATTGGCGTCAATGTGCAACGGAGACGATTTCCCCGTGAATCCGAAATCATGGTTTTCATTTGAAAATATCTCTCCTTTTTTCTTACCTTTGTGGGTTAAGGGTGTTTTTTTTGGGCAAATAACGCTAATGTTTTTTTTCTTTTATCACCGAGATTTATAAAATCGGTGTTTATAAAGGGGAGAGTGGCTTTGGTTCTCTCGCTTCTTCTATTGAAGAGATTTTTAATACCACTTTAATATATCAATTGATAACGCTACTTTTAAAAGTAGATAAAGAGAGAAAATTAGTGCCGTCATGCAAAATGTTTTACACGTTGGACATTTAGATTGAAGTTATAACTAAAGAGATTGACTTTCGACAAAAATAAAAACTAAAGAGATTGACCAAAAAAAACTTAAGATTGGAAAATTATGAACGCTTTTGGACGTAAGAAACAAAGAGATAATATAGTTCATCCATAAAACTATAGGGATAAATATCCATATGAGTCCATAGAACTCTTTTAAAGATTCCAAGCTAACAAAAGAATTTATAAATTTGCATGGATAGGAAAAAACAGAAGAAAATAAATGGCCATTTAAAATCTATTTTTTCATGGTATGATGTGACTTATTTAGTTATTTACTAACTTGACTCACGTAGTTCATGGTCAATTGAAGAACGATAGATCATATTAATTGTCTATATATGCACAACAGTGCTCGCATAAACACATACATACATGTATCAAAGATATGCCATTTCTGGTTTAAACATGTACACAAAATATGATAGAGGGGCAAAAAACTGAAAGAGAGAAGATTAAAAGACAAGGAAGAGACAAGCAGAATTAGTTGCCCTCTTTTGTCGCTCAAATTGCATCAGTTTCCAAAGAAAAATACAAATTTTGCTGTACAACATTTTCCTAACACTGTAACATCATAATCACAACCGGTAGACTCTTTAAACAACATTAATCATTTTATTCATGTGATTTACAAGAAATACTAAAATAAATATTCTTCTGTTTTCCTCCATTTAATTTTGAAGTATCATGTTAGGATTTTTAAAATTTATATTAAGAAAATGAGTTGTATTTTCATCACACCAGTTAAAATTTTTAATATATGTTAAGAAACTGAGTTTAATTTTTTTTTATATATGTCACTATACAAATTTATCTCCATGGTTAAAAAGTTGAGTTTATAGGAATAAAATAGAATAAATAGTTAAACATTGTCATTACTTGGATCGTCAAGATCCGACCTATACCCCAACCCATATTATGCAAAATAACGGAATTATATATATTACTTAGAACACTTCCCCAAACCGAATATATATATATATATATATATAGACACACGTACATATTTTTTTCTTTTTGCCTGGCCCATATTGGTCTATCACAATAACCTCATCAAAAGAAATTGGGGATCAAAACCTCGATGCTTGGAAAGCTCGGACAACCATTCACTCTATGTAGTTTCGTATATACACAAATATACAAAACTACATTTTGTGGCAAAAATTTAAAAACATGACATCGGAAGTAGTATTTGTTAACTTTGTGAAGATGGTTTGATTCTTCAACCTTAGAAGATTCTTTTTTAAGCTAAACTTTCCAGCAAACCTAACATCTCGATATGAGCAAGAAAATTTTCTTTTCATAGCATATAATCTCTTTAACCATCAAATTTGACAAAGTTCAATAGCTAGAACGTGTAAAGCAACTGAGCAAGCGAAACAAATGTGGTAAAAACTAAACAGTGTAAATAAAATAATTGCAGATTAATGTAGAACAAGTAGTGCGTAATTAATTTTACGTTGTGACGATAGTCTCTCAGAGCATCTCCATCGGTAAAAATTTTTTATGAGATTTTTTTCAATTTTTTAATAATAAATTTTGAAATTTATTAATTATAAAAAGTTAAAAGATTTGTGTAAGAGAGAAAGTCGAGGCTGAGAAATTTAGGGAAGATAGAGAGAGTAGAGGGGTTTATAGAAGAAAAATAGTTACACCCAATCAAATTATGCCACATAATTATTAAGAACCGTTTTTAAAATTTTTTTTTATTAAGAATCGGTTCTAAGTAATTATGTATTTTAATTTTTTTTTTTAAATCCCAAAAGCTCCCGGTAGAGCTGCTCTTAGTTAATAATTATAATACTGGAACATGCTGTGCAAATTGCCAAACAAGTAAAACAAGAAAATCCATTGTGGTTAGTTATGGAGAATTTGATTGAAATATATGCAGTTAGATCAATCGTTTCACCAGAATAATATTTTTGATTGCTGATGGAGAATGCAATATGTTTACAGATGAGATGTGTAGGCAAAAAAACCACATAACCTATATGTAACTTCTCAAACTTTTTATTATCCTCCTAGATGTTTAAGGAGCTCTTTATTCTTTTGACCAAAAAAAAGGAGCTGTTTATTCTAAGATTTTGTAATCATTTTCTAATTTAATACCAATGACAAAAAAGAGAGAGAAAGAGTTTTAGAATGATATTACTATCATCACTATTGATGTATTACGTATCACTATCATCATTATTGATGTATTATGTATTACTTTATTAAAAACCTTTTGTTGGAATAATTTCGTAGGATTAAAATCATGATAATGGGGGAAAAATGCAATGACGCCATTTTCTGGATAAACAAATTATTTTTCCTTAAATTACATATAGGAAAATAGATAGTAAAATAATTAATTTTTCTAGACAGCAATGCAAAACAGTGTGGTAATCCCAGAATATAATAGATAAACTTGAATATACTACCGAAAAACATTAACATCATAAATACAATAAAACTTCTAGGATTTGAATAAATATTTTGGGCCTTTAAACTCTACAAACGGCTCAAATAGTAAAGCTGAAGATAAAAAGATTTAGTCGTCTGAACCCTTGCCTGAATGAAAAATAAGAAGGAAGAGACAAAATTAGGTCAGCATGGACCAGGAGCGCTAGTACGTGGTCAAGCATCCGAATAAGCACCGCCAACTGATGCCACTACCACTTCCACCACCATCAACATTGTGTGCACCATGCAGGAGGCAATAGCATAGTTCATGGAGGATCCAGAGACACTAGACATCAAAAGAGATGAGGAGACCAGATATGTAGGAGTTGACGGAGAAGTTCAACTGTGGGAGGGGGGGAATGTGGAGGAACCTTGGAGCGTAAAACTGCTAGTTTGACCTTCAGAGAAACAGCTCCGAAATTCCATTGCAAGTGTGATTGTACACACATATGCGTCTTAATCGATGAAGGAATATTTTATAAGCTACCACTACACGAAAAGAATTATTTAGTTACAACAAATTTAGCTGCAACATAGTCGCATATATTAAATAGGAGACGAAAATGCAACTGACAATATGTGTCGAAAATCGCGCGTCGCTAAATTAGATAGTCAACTTTTAGTCGCTAAAAATACGTCAATTTAGTGATTGAAATAAAACATCAGAAATATTGCGACATCGACTTGCTACACTTTAACAACTTCATATCAGCGACGCGGATGCAACAACACGTTTTGGAGTAGGAAATTTACTCATCGACCACACTCTGTAGTAGCAAATCTGTAGCAAATATCTTTCGTTTAAATGGTGACAGCAGAATTCTTAGTCGCAAACGTAAGCAACGAAAAAACTACAGTATTGGATTTGGTAATAGGTACTGAAAATCGACTGTAGATGAATTTGTCTGTTTAAATTAATTACATCAAAACTAATAAAAACAATTACGAAATAATTATAAAAAAAACTTGGAATCAAAACTAAAAAAAATTCAAATTGCAATAAATAAATATGTTTAAAATTCACAAAGTATAAATTCAAAACAAAGGAAAATTAAATATTTAATTGTAATTAAAAAAGAAAACTAACTACTCTTCGGTTAATCGGTTGGGGTCACATGAGGATTTTGTACTGGAGGGGTTGCCGTGTTCTGGTTCTGCAAGCGTGTTTCCACAAATCGTGCATATCCGGGATCTTCTCTCATATACGCAACTACCATGTCCAATGTAGCTACAGTGACTTGTGATTGTTGAGCTACTTCCTTTGCTTCAACGGCTACTTTGATGGCTTCATCGGCTCTAGCACGGTATTCCTCGTTCTCAGCAGCTTGCTCTTCGATTTTCCGCTGTGCAGCTTCAAGTTGGTCTCGTAGTTGCGCCATCAAAGAATAGCTAGTTGACGCACCACTCCTCTGATTCTTTACAAATTGGCTCTCCATGCTACCGAGTCCAAATAGTGTGCCTCTAGAGTTGGGAATAGTTGACTACAAAAAGGAAATTTTTTATGGGTTATCAATTTGCGTTACTAAAACACTAAAGAAAACTAAATGTGCCTTTTACCTCTAAGAAGATCGCGTCTAGTTCCTCGGTTGTGAGTTGAGGACGTGATGAGTTAAGATTGGACAAGTCGGATCATCTTCAAATTCCGCTAACTTATTCTCTATGTTTTTATTATACTTTTCGCAAATTTGCGATGTTTTTTGATCGACAAAACTCCCATCGGCTTTAGTATGAGTCCTCACAAACACCTCTCCAACCGAGACTGGTCTCCCAAGTTCTTTCGCCTATGAATACCATAGCGTAAGGACATGCAAAAAACTAATATAACATTGACATTATACCCCATCAAAACCAAAACATCAACATGAAAAAAGTCCTAAAATATAGAATTCTAAAACACCATTACTAATGTTAAAAAACCAACGGATCCTAAAATAACATTTAACAAACTATATAGACACATGTTAAGAATTCCATTTAGCACTGTTAACAAAACGTAAAAATCTGGCCTAATTAAATAATTTATATGCCACAGACATGTGCCGAAACTGAAATATTATAACAATGTAATCAAAACGTAATATTCTAACCTACAAGCTGTAAACAAAATGTAATATTACATTGTGTTTTAGCAATGTAAACAAAACGTAAAACCTGGCCTAATTACATAATTTATATGCCACATACATGTGCTGAGACAAAATATTCTAACCTATAAGCTGTTAACTAAAACACAAAGCAAGTAAAACATGTAACAAGTATAAATTCTATGTTCGCTAACTAATCAAATTGCAAGCAAAATTATCACAAACCAAGCTGATTCATCAAACCTTATGAATTATTATATCAAAGAAAAAGCATATTTCCTTTTAAGCTCGAATATAAACAGGTTCTAAACTACTAAATATTATCAAAGATTACTTTAAGTTACAGAAAAAAAATTTAATCAAGTTTACATACCATTTCATGCTGAATTTGTTCGAAACTTTTAGGTCCACCAACATGCTTGTGAATACCAAGACCACCCCGGTCTGAGTTCCGCGAGTTGGACACCACACTACTCCTCGACTGAACTTTTTCGGTTGCCCAATATGCTTGCATTTCGATCCACAATGCCTCTCCTATCCACCTTGGTATCTGTTTTTCCTTAACTTTACAAACCATATCTCTCATACGGCTTATACAAATGGAATTAAATATACGTGTTACATGTGGAATGATCAAAGGAATCCAAGTCAATTAGTGGTTTGGAAGTTTCTAAATAAAATACAATGTACATAATTAAAAAAAAATATTTCATACCGCGAAATCTATAAAATATCGATCTTGACGTCTAGGAGGAACTTTGGACCAACTATAATACGGTCCATCAAATTTGTGCTTCAACAGCTTTGACACTTTCCTTGAAATAGTCCCTTTGTCTCGCCCAAACCTACAGAAATGATAGCATTACATGACTAACATTGCCTACCAATTAGTTAACTTAAACTATGAAATTTCACTATTATACTTACCATGTACTATTAGCTTCCTCTTCTAGAGTTAAAGTTGGCAAATACACATCTCTTCCCGGAGTTCGCAAAAGTTCATCTAGAGTCATTTGCTTCTCCTCTCCCATAGGTCCAGCCTCCGCCTCCTCAACTGTATCTTCATCCATTGACTCTTCAGTAGGATGGTCTTGTACAGGAGCTGGTGCACTAGGAGTTTCAGCAATAGGTGGTCGTTGCCTCACTTGTTCATTGACCCGCGAAGACTTTCTCAAAATGACATCGGGTGCTTGTTGGGGAGGGATAAATGCAACTGATGGTCTAGAAGTTGATCCTTGTTGGTTTGTCGAATGAGAAGACCCTATTATTCCTCCTCCATCACGTCCTCGGACGCTTTTAGGCCGTGATGCCATACCTAGAGAAAACAAAAACTCTTAGAAAGAGTCATGGGAAACATTAGATACAGAGATAAGATTAATGAAAAACATCATATAAATCGAATTAGGAAGATTGATGAGAAATACAAATTATTAGGAAGAATTTGATGGGTCTAAAAACAGTTGGCCATAAGCCGTGCTACCCATTGTATACACATGTCCTCTAATTGTAAGAGAAACTGTGAGACTATGTCCGCAGGCAACTTGGCAGATATCTTCATTTGTCAATGAAGTTACACACTCGAGAAGTAGTTTTGCATCATTGTCACCATGACCAAGCTGGCATTTCTCGCTATCACCCCATGTGAAGACTTGCCCGCAAGAAGAGCAGAGATCTGCATCAGCTGCTTCATTTGTCACTTCTACCACTGCAGTTGTATGCCAAACGCTACAAGAAACCTTCATTACTCTTAGCTCACTTAGGCTTTCAACTTCACGCGGAATACTTGTGCTTCTACGGTCTCCATGACCCAGAGCACCAAAAGATCCATCTCCAAATGTAAACAATTGGCCTGATGATGCAACTACTGTTGTATGCCATGGACCACAAGCAACATTTGCTACATGCATTCCCTGTAAGACACCAGTCACTCTCTTTGGAATCCAACAGCTGGATTCACTTCCGTGCCCAAGCAAATCGACATTATGAGTGCCATCACCCCAACATTATCAAACAATGACTCAACTAGATCAGAGCGTGACGTTGAAAAGACGCTGTTCAAAATAAGACGCTATTCAAAACCATGAAATACGTTAAAATACTACGGGGATGCATTATCTAGAAAATGGGGTTAGGAATCTGACATACCACTGCAAGTGTGGTGTCCCCTATCTGAAGTAATGGATGAAGAGAAATTTTTTTTGATGTAAGGCATAAATTATTTAAGGTTTTATTGCAAAGAGCAACTTTACCATCATGATCTAACAATAATTTCATTTTCTCTTTTCATGTTTTGTAAATAAAATTTTTAAAATACTTTTGTTTCATCCAACTATAGTAATGCATGATGAAAAAAAAAATATGAACAGTAAATACACTAATCTAGTGGTTTATGCTCATGAGTTTTGTTGATGTTTTATTAGCCGGATCCAAAACTCACAAAATATATAAAAAATATCACTAACTAAAAACTCAAAAGGTATATGTTATAAACAAAAAATTCACTAAAATTCATCATTTTAAGTTATTTTATCGATGAAACTATTGTTCAACATATAAAATAAGAACTTCTATAAGACAATAAGTTTTAACAATAACACATTTATGAAATGTTACAACAAAATTTGTGATGTCATATAGCTGCCGAAAACATAATGGCCAAGTGAGTAAGCTATAATGACCAACTATTTGCGAGAGCGATCTGAGTTAACCATTAACAATGTTATTAGTTTCAAATGATTTGTGATCAAGTCAGTTACTAATTTAGTTTCCAATTGGTAAGTTATTTTTGCCTTTGACCAAAACTAAGCATTTTGTGGCCATTTAGTACAGCAAAATACTGTGCGGCTAATTTGTTGTCAAATAATTTTGAATATTCAATATCAATTCAATTCGTTGTCATTTATACCACTTTTAGTTACAAATTCTTTTATTTTTACGGTTGTGACTAGTTAAAGCTAATTCAACCACGCGAATAAGATTTTGGCTACAAAAGATACAAAAAAAAATCTTTAATGTACACAAGTAGATTTTGAAACTGAGATTTACTACAAAATTAACATACCAAACAGTTATGTATTATTTCCAAAAAATCATAATCAATGTGAAACTTTAATATTTATTTGAACTGTTCTTATTATAATTTGATTTCATATTGAGTGTTGGTAGCGTTCAATTTTTGTGCAAATATTTTTTTGTTATCAGTAGCCATTAGTCCCATATATTTATGATTACGTGATGTTATTGACCCGCTAGTTTTCACTGGTAAAATAATGGTCGTTTAGTTACCAATTCATTGTCCAATTTGTAGTCTACTTTTGCATTTGATGGCCATTTAGTTAGTGCAAAACATTTTATGCGGTTAATTTATCGTCAAATAATATTTTGAATAATAAGTTTCTTGCCATCAACCATTTTTAGCCACAGATTGTTTTTTTTTCGTTTTTATCATATATTGCTAAAGTCAATCCAGCCATGCGTATAAGCTTTTTCATATATTGCTAAAAAAAATCTTTTTTCTAAGTGTCCACCTATATATAGATTTTGAAACTTACTACAAAATTAACAAACCAAAAGAGTTACGTCCTATTTCTAGTAAATCATAATCAATGTTGGACTTTAATATATTTATCTGAATTGGTTTTCATTATAATTTGATTTAATACTGAGTTTTGGTTGGGTTCAAGTTTTACACTAATTATTTTGGAACAGATAGAAATTAGATCAGCTGGATCATTCCATTTATAGATTATAGTAAGACTCAGTTCTCACAGATAGACCTTCAAGTGGTTTCAGATAAGTTACATATTTTTTATAGTTGTATATTCACTAATTAGTCCACATTTGAAGTTGCATAAGATTGTGTTGTGAGTTTTGTTTGGGTAAAAAATAGAGACGAAAAAGAAAAATTATAACTCACATTACCTTTACATTTTATAGACTTTTGAAACATTACTCATCGCTAAAATTATAAAAAAAGTGTTACAAGACTTTGATATATATTTTTGCCTCACACGCATCTATTTCTTCTTTGTTTGTTTAATTCCTTTGATTTACTTACCTTTATTTTATGTTTCAAATAATAAAGCTAAAACTATTTTGAAAACAACCTTTTTGAATTAAACTTGATCAAAATCACCATTTCCGAGCAAAAGAGGAGTAGTCTGTTCATCTGAATCCAAATGATGATTATCGTGTTTCTCTACCGTTTCCGTTTGCTCATCCTTTTGAATTTGACTCCACATTATCGACAGTTATCCAGTTCCTGCTATTGCTGCTCCTAACACACTGTTCAAAATATTTAACATAATAAACCGAACCTATCAGAACCAAATTTGATTTTGATTTAAATATTTTACTTATTTAGATCTAAAAATTTCAAAAACAAATCTCAAAGTAATCGGAAAATCAGAATTAAACCAAAACTTAAATTTTTATAAAAGAATAAGATATATATAATTATAATGAAATTTCAACCCATAATCCAAAATCATGTTAATTAGTAATCCATACTTGATTTGGTGTTATGTAGTTTTTATTACTTTTAAAAAAGAAAAAGAAAAAAAGACAAACTAAATTCCAGATCTTTAAAAAAATCTACCAAATATTAAAAAGAAATTAACGTTATCAATTATAGAATGTGGGACTCTCTTTATAGTTTATAATTTTGTAAAATAAAATTAAAAATTACCTTTCATAGTGAAGACTATTGACAAAGAAGCTTGTACCAAAAATGGAAGCCCAAAGGATCCCAAATGGCTTAAACAATGGCACATAATAAGGCCCTTTCATTTTTGAGCACTTCACTTGAACACTGGTAATTATTGAACACTGGTAATTAACAACATGATTAACCCTAGAAAACCCCAAAATTAAGGACTACATATATATAATAATTATAATATATGATCACCCATATATACCGTGGCTATAATGAGATATAGGTCCATGTTAAGTTCGACTTTCCATGCACTTAGGTCTGGTTCCATGAACGCTGAGAAGATTGCACATTGGAGTGTCCCAGCTAAGCTATAGACAGACACTACTTTCATCACTTGAGGATATTTCTGGAATGTATTCAACTGATATACCGAACCGCCAAAAAAAATTAATAATGAAACACATAAGAATCGAGTTTAAGACATGTGTAGGATTACTTGATAGGATTTTCTCAAAAAAATATATTATAATTCGGAACGTAATTTTGATTACTTAAGTATGATATTTCAGATGGAGATAGAGAGTGTGGCGCATGCGAGAAGGAGAGAGCCGAGAGCCCAATTGTCAGAATTCTTGAAGAAAGTCAAGTAGTGTGAGATTGTAGTGAGGAAATTGGAATTTGGAGATAAAGGAGAAGGTCTAATAAAAGGGCCTAGGTAGATAACTTCTACAAAGGCTCCTGTGAAGCATATCAACGTGCCTATCACTCTTCCTTTTGTTCTCTTACTTTCCCATCCTAACCCTCCTTCCCTGTTCAAAATATATTAAAACCACAGAAAAAAAATTTGTTAGTTAGAAATTACTAATTTAGTTATAAATGAATAATAGAAACAAAAATTAATTTAGTAGAAGTAATTAATATACCCACGAGCAAGAGAGACCAAGAAGGAGAAAGCAGGTGATTGCAAGCCCATGGCACATACTACAATTGGAGAACTATAACTTAGCCCCAAAAATGCCAAGTTTTGGTACACAAACACACTGTTTAGAAAAGAATATTAATTAAATAATCTAAACAACAATATATGTTATTTTATTACTCAAAACTAATACAATCTCAATATATTTAGGTAATTTTTTTCGTTCATCTACTATTTTTATTCAAATGATTAATTTAAATATTTTATTTACATAATCCATCTTAATGTTATTTGTTTTTATTTTGGATTGTTTGTTTTTTATTTTGTGTTATTCATCTCGATAATCCATCTGAATGAAATTTTGTTCGTTTAGTTAATTTTTTTAAATCTTCATATCTATTTAGATATTTTAACAATAAACTGACGAAAATGTTCATAATTTAATCTAATCATATTTGAATCTTAATTATATTCTTCAAGAAAATATTTAAAACCGGAAAATCACATAATATATTTAAAATCGGATTAACCGTAAAATCAAGTTTTTACAAAAATTTTTTTGTAAATTGACGTTTTTCTGCAAAAATAGATAATCACAAAATTATGTTTGCAGTAAACCACAAAATCTTGAAATTGCGTTTTTCTGCCAAAACCGTGAAATCACAATTTTGGGGAAAATCGCAAAATGATATTTTCTCGCCAAAACTTTGAGTCACAATCAAAATTTTGGCAAAAACAAATCTCAAATTGGCATTTTTTTGCCAAAACCGCAAAATTTTGAAATTACATTTTTGAGATAAAACTATAAAATATTTATGAAAAAATTATCTCAATATTTATTAATCTAATTTGAATTTTATTTATGATTTTACATGTTTCAAAAATTTACCATTCTATTTTATATATTGATATAAAAAATTCAAAACAAATTAGACCAACAAAAAAAAATTAGTTAGAGGTACATTTGTCATTAGTTATTTTTGGATAATCATTTCCATCCAAATGGTCTAATTTGGCTCATCCAAATGGTTTTAAAAATTTTACCTAATTTTTAAAAACTCATTCAAATAAAACATCTGAATATAAATAATTTTTTACACTAAACAAACATTTATTCTCACATTCATCCAGATGAACCATCTAAATGAGTAAACAAGCATATCCTTAGTTTTTTTTATCAGAACTTGGGAGAGAAATATAAACAAAGACATTTAACAAGAAATATGAACAAAGGCCTTTAACAAGAAATATGAACAAAGACATATAACAACTAATCTTATGTACAATACATATAGATAGAATAACATAAAGAGAGATTTAAACTAACCCTGTAAAACCGAGTAGGAAGATACGAACAAGGGAAGGCTTGGTGACAAACGGTTCATCGTCCCTGCAAACAAATTAGAACATATATATCATCATATGATCATAGCATCTTAAATTTTGAAAGACATATATATATATATAGACACTTTAAGTACCTTTCACCTCTATGGAAAAAGAAAGAGTAAGGGAGGAGAAGGAGAGAACCAAGATAAATCCTCCATTTGTTGAAATCGCATGATGGAATTTTCTGTAACATATATGTATCACTCCAAGATAAAGAATTTTTTTCTGAATTGCGAGATTGATCATTTTAATTAAGCAAATAAAATTTTTATTTCGCTGTTAGCAAAGGACCAAAAGATGGACAGAACAAATTATGCGCTCAATTTAGCGTATTATTTTATTGATTATATATTTAATATATATATATATATATATTTAGTATTTTCTAAATAAATATGTATTGACCTATTTATTGGCATATGTATTGAGAGGTGACTGTTTATTTCGAATCTCTAAACTTTTATTTACTGAAATTATTTTTGTAATTTTTTCTTTTTAGTTAAGATTACTAATTAAGAAGTGGTTTTCTAACGTAGTTAAAAAAATATATCAATACATAATAAAGTTTTTTTTATCCTCCTAAAGGCTAAATGTTTAAGGAATTGGCTACTTAAAGATCATGTAAACATTTTCTGATTAATAAAAATGATGTTAATATATATATATATATATATATTAACCCTAGTAGGCCACGTTCTTATATGACGGAACTAAAACTCATTTTATAAAGTAGATAAACTATATCAATATATAGATTATAATATATTTTACAACCATATACTTTTCTTTTCTTTTTGTAAATAACTTATTTTTTGAAAACTGAATTTCAAATTTCATAAAAAAAAGGTTTAACTTGGTAAATCTTTTTATATTCTCCCGCATATAGGCGAATCATCATTTACTGCTTTGATATGTAAGAGGTTCAGTAGGGATATGGGCAACTATTATATAGCTCCATGATTATGTAAGAGAATATAAATGACTCACTACAGAATATTTCTTTTATATTACTTTATGAGTATGTTGAAATTAACTATTGAAAATAAAATAAAACTAGAATTATTTACAATAAAAATATGTTATTTCTTTGATATTTCAAATAAAATTTAATATTTGCTACAACTTTATATTATTTTTTATAATAAATAATTAACAACTGAAAAATAATTATTTACAATAAAATATTATTTTATAATATGAAAATAGCTACAATATATTAATATTTATGTAATAAATTATTAATTTCATAAATATATGTGTATATTCGTAATTTAATATTATATTCTGTTATTCTGTAAAATTTATTCAATCGCACAAAATTTTCATTATGCAATTTTTCATTCTACAGCTTTTCATTATGTAAATTTTTATTCTGTAATTATGGTATTAATCAACTATGAGTTACCAATCGGAGGCTATATGTATATGAAGTAGGTCTTACTTGAATAATGTAAGAAGTCCAACGGGATTAGTCAGAATTTATCTTAGGCTTCGATTTGTAACACATAATAGCATAATCGCATTTAATGCGATTATGCAAGAAATTTGTCAATTAAGAAAATTTGCATAATGTTTTACAAAATGCAAAAACGCAGGATTTGCGTTCGCCTAACAAAATATAAAAAAAGTTCATTATGCAAATAAGTGGGTATATAATTGCTTATTTGCATATACAATTGTAAAAATAAAAAAATAATTGTTTAAAATGAAAGTTATACGACTTTTTGAATAATATTTAAAACGTTCACAATTTTTTAACAATTTTTAATATACTTTTAGTATTCTTATATTTTGTTAATCAAATGTTACTTAAAATATATAAAAATTTCTGAAAAATATTTCATTTTTTAAATATACGTAAATTTGATAATATAATATTATATTTCATCATCCCGCAAAATGTATCCAATCAACATAATTTGTATATAATTTTGTTCTGCTATTTTTTATTCTGCAAATTTTCATTATGCGGAATTTTATTCAGCAACTTATGTCATTATGCGATTATACAATGCGATGATCAAATCTTATATTTCTTTTTCTCAGTCTCTGTCTCTGTTTGGACCCAAGAAAAAATATCTCTCTCTGTCTTTTTTTTAAATGCTTTTTCAGATTTTGAAAGGATAAAAGTTGATTTTACAATATGTCTCCATAATGATTATGGGTTTCGGTAAGCTGAGCCTTATCCTGTCAAACATTAGTATCCTTTTTAAATTGAGAAAAAAGAGAGAACATTTGTACTAAAAGCAAACCAAGTTTTTTTCCTGACGAAATCTAACCAGCCAGACATGCTGTATCAGATTTTCTTTTCAGTTTTGGATCTTGTAGACACTAAACAATATTCACGTAACTTTTGTTAAGAGAAAAGAAAAAAAGATTTTACGTAACTTTACGCCATATCAACGTTGGAGTCGCAATATTTTAGATATGAATGGACGAACATTCTAAGTAATCTCGGCCCGAGGAAAATGGGTTCATATGGCTTAATGTTAAGGTATAGTTTGTTTGGAATTATTTGTATATGGATGAGTTTATGCCGATTTACAAGATTTAGTATCTACATAGAAAAATAAATTATGATTATGGTAGTATTAGTGAACTATATGTTACAGAAACCTTAGGAGAACATAAAACAGAAATAGATGAAGATATAATTGAAGAACCAAATTTATAAGCACAAAAGTTTTTTGATATGTTAGACGTAGCGAAGCAGGCACTATATAAGAGGTGTAGAGAAGGTCATTCGCTTTTATTATCTGCAAGTAGAATGATGATTAGTAAGACGAATTACAATTTGACGGAAGAATGTGTTGATGCGATAGAAGATTTTGTGAAATATATTTTGTCGGGATATAATCTTTCACCAATATCATACTACGAGGTTTATAAGCTTGTAGTTGGTCTTGGGTTACTATATCAGATGATATATGTGTGCATCGACAATTGTATTATATATTGGAGAGAAGATGAAAACCGCAGAAAAAGTAAATTTTGTCGTAAACTGCTGTTTCAGGAAACTAGAGGGAGAGTTCCAATTCTATATAAATAGATGTGACATTTACCGTTAACTGAGAGGTTGAAGATGTTATACCAATTTCAGCGCACGACAGAGCCAATTAGATGGCATGCAGAGCATAGTTAAAAAGGAGAGATTACACATCCTTCAGACACAGAAACGTGAAAATATTTTCAATCAATGTATCCGGATTTTGCGTTTGAGCAAATAAATGTATACCTCAAATTATGTACATATGATTTTAACCCATTTAGAAAACATGGAAGACAATATTTGTTATCGCCTGTAATAGTAACTCCTTATAATTTGTCTCCATCTATGTGCATGCATGGAAAGTTTTTGTTTATCTTCGTATTTGTTCATGGCCCAGAGCATCCTAATAGATCACTAGATGTATTCCTCCAACCATTTGATCTATGAGTTATAAATGTTATGGAATCATGGTGTCAAAGTGTATTATGTGTTACGCGAGCAGAATTTTCAGATGTGTGCGGTTCTTATGAGTTATAAATGTTAAGCGATTTCTTAGCATATGGTATGTTACTTAGATGAACTACCCATGGAAAATTATCGTGCCCGTATTGCCAAGACAACACTGAGCCATTCCAATTGAGTCACAAAAAGAGTTGTTAGTTTGATTATCATAGAAGATTCCCACCGAATGGTCATCCGTATCGTTGCTCGAAGACATTGTTTACGAAAGATAAACAAGTGTTTTATGTCCACCTCCTGAGATAAACGATAGTTCTATATTGGATCGGTTAAGAGATCTCGGTGCTAAGAGGACCCTTACTGTGGGAGTAATAAACATGATTCTGTTGACAGTGTTGGTGTAAATCATAATTGACACAAAAAATATTTTTTGGGATTTGCCATATTGAAATGACCAAATATTGAGGCACAATCTAAATGTTATGCACATTGAGAAGACAAAGGACAATATGATTTGTTCTTGGGATTTTCTTGAAGTTTTGCCAAATGGTAGATGTCCTATGTCAGCCTACTGGTTAGACGCAACTAAGAAACAAGAATTTTTTGATTGGATTTGCGAATATGTTAAATTCACTTATGGATACATATATAATCTACGTAATTGCGTCGATTATGGAGAAGAGAATTTTACTGGAATGAAGGGTCATGACTGTCATGTTGTCATGCAACAGCTACTTTCATTTTCTTTGCCCATCTTCTTAACAAAAATGTCCACCAAGCAATTGCAGGTAAATATCATTACTTCCATGATTTTATCAATTTAGTAAGCATATATATATATATTTATTTGTTGAATGTTTAAGTAAATGCAGGAACTATTCCTTTTCCAAGATCTATGTTCGACAACACTTACATATGTGATGGACTGATGATCATTTGCAATATGAAGAAGATATTTTTGCTTTTTTTGTTCGATGTTATGGAACATCTTCCAATCCATCTCCTCGAAAAAACATCACTAGGAGGTCCTGTTCAATACCCGTGTATGTATCATTTTGAGCAGTATATGTTCCATATCAAGAATTTTTTTTTTACATTTAAGGAAAGATGAAGGATCTTTTGTTGCACAAAACCTCAACAAAGAAGCCTCACATTTTGTCGAATATTATTTTCCATCGGAAGTTCGTACAAAGAGTCGATGTCCTATTCGCCATGATGATAGATGTGAGGTAACGATTTATCTCTTGTATGCCCCTGAGTTATTTACCTAAGTTGGTTGCGTAAGTGGAAAAGAAAAGAACCGAGAACTATCTGAGCAAGATTTAACACACTTGTATATGTATATTCTCATAAATTGTGAGGATATTATGTAATATGAAAGATGTTTCTTTTTTATGACAATATCAACTATATAATTTTTTGCTTTATTTATAGAATTTACAAGACTATTGTACAGACGTACTATCCGGATTGTACCGAGCAAGACCTTGTGGATTTAAAACAGAGGGATTTTACTCCTTGGTTGAAATATGGTATTTTAATTATACTCAAGAATTTGCTATAAGTAACTGAAGGAATCGAAAATAGTCAAACATTTAACATGTGGTAGTGGAGTTAGTTAATAGTCTAAACTACATTGCAACTTCATAACCCAAGTATTACACGAGAGAATATGCATTTTGGATTTATGAGGACCTTATTGACGAAACTGAAAAAATATCAAACTTTCATTAAGTAAATAAAGTGAAATAAAAGTATATATTAAAACAAACTTACCAGTTGTTATTCCCGGGAAGCCTTGTTCATTGCTCCCAAACTAAAAAAACTCTTCCGGTTGGTTGATTGAATGGCCGATGTTGCCTAGGTTTCGTTCATGATTCAATACTCAACCAACCCGTTCCAAAGGTCTGGGTTTCCAAGAAACTCCCTAGAAATGTCATTTCAGGTTCACTTGTCTTTCCACTCGTTCAGCTTCCTTGAATACACCTTTGATACCTTAGCATCAAATTCACGTCTAACACGAGACGTGAGGTCTCTATCCCAAGTGAAATTTTGCTGCAAAACGAAAATGTTACACATAAAATCTTCCCAGAAAACCTATTATCTAAAATCTAAAAACTTAAAATTTAAATTTGAAATAAAAAGTAAAACATACCACAAACTGGCGAAACCATAGATCACGCTCAGGCAGTGGCATAAGAAAGTATGTTGCACACGGACTCTGTAGCATACTGATGAGCATACGGTTGATGAACTTCGTTATTCCATTATGTGATATATGGAACATATAAAACAAAATAGTTATAAATTATTAAATAGTAAATTAATTAAATAAAAAATAAGAAAAATAAATTTACCAAGTGTTGTTGCCTTCAAAACTGGGATGAAAATAAGGCAATATTTCCTGGCCGGGTTGAGAAACTAAATCTTCTATGATCATTTAGGTCGGAGCGGAAGCTGCTTGATGAGTATCAGGAGGAGATTGGATTTCCGGAACAGGACTGGAACAGTTCTGACTCGCTCCTCGGCCACGTATCGACCCATCCGCCTCGGAAGTGGATATATATAATTGACCATAATTCCTGAAAATGAAAACAAAAAATGTTATTAAAACATATAGAAATAATAGTGTAAAAATATATACAAATACATAAATATTGTCATGTAAATTGCAGAGGATAACCGGAATATTGTCCTGTAAATTGCGAATACTTTCTACTGTAAGTGTCATCGTGCATAAATCTCGAAAGAAAGCACCAACTCCTAAAAAACACAATAAATATTAAATAAATTAATATAATATATATATATATATATACTACAAAAATGGTTAACTAACATTACGGAAGTAACAATATATACCTGCAATTGCTTCGTTGACCTTTTTTGAAGAAGATGTGCAAAGGCAAATGTAAGAAGACGCTGCATCACAACATGACAGTCATGATTCTTCATTCCAATAAACTATTCTTCATTCCAATAAACTACTCTTCATTCCAATAAACTTCTCTTCAGTGATATCCACACAATATCGTAAATTAGATCCATATCCATCTGCGAATTTAACATTGTCGCAAATACAAATAAAATTCAAATTAATATAAAATTCATATAAAAAATTAAATTAAATTAAAATTTCGAAAAATAAAACTATCCAAAGAAAATAAATCAATTTAATAAAAATTTATAACAATTTAAAAATAACAAAATTCAATCTAACAATTTTAAAACAATTTAATAGCAATTTATAAACAATTTAAAAAATAACAAAATTCAATCTAAAATTTTTTAAAACAATTTAATAACAATTAAAATAATAATAAAAATTAAAAAACAATAAACTAATTTAAAAACAATATAAAACATTCTAATAATTAAATATATATATATATATATATAATACAAAATCTATTAACATTCCAAATCAGAAATCTATCAATTTAAACATTCCTAAATAATTTTTTTATCCAAAAATATAAATCCTATAAATTTAAATCCAAAATCTAACAAAAATAACCCTCAATTACAAATCCTTAAATCTACATTTAAATTCCTAAATCTAAAACACTAACTTAGAAATCCATAAAAATTATAGAAACTTACATGTTTGATTGGTTTGGATCCATTAGAATGTTGGATGCTGAGTTTCAAAGAGTGTTGTGACGATTTGAGAGGATTTGGTGATTTTGAAAATTTTCTTACGTTTTTTCGAATGGTTTCGCGAAGAAGACGATATGTTTATAAAACAGAATTTCCGACAGACACGGCCGTCTGAATTCCGTCGGAAATACTTAAAATAATTCATTTACCGCATCTTTGGGTATGCTCGAGAGAGATTCGCACCTAAATTTTCATGAATCCGTAAAAAATTTAAAATGGATTCACAAAAATTTAAGAAACGCAGAATGCACAAAGTTAATTCCCGAGTAAAAATTTGCATGTCTAGTCATTGGTCAGTCAAACCTTAAAACAGAACACGCTTTGAACATGCTTTCTTGGCACCTGCTTTAACCCATACAGAGATTTATTCAATAGACATACTTGATTGTCTTTGAACATGCTTTCATATCCCTTAGGAGGAGTCATATATATCTTCTCTTTAAGCTCTCCACGGAGAAAAGTTGTTTTGACGTCTAACTGCTGCAGCTCTAAATCTTCTTCAGCAACTACAAAAAGCAGAATTCTTATGGAGACATGCTTTGCTACTGGAGCGAAGATATCATGATAATCAACTCCTTCTCTCAGAGCATATCCTTGAGTAACAAGCCTGGCTTTGTAACGAGCTTCTTCAACTCATGGTATCCCAAGTTATACTTTTAAATCCATCGACAACCAATGACTCTTTGATTTTCAGGTCTTTCAACTATTGTCCAAGCATTGTTCTTTATCTGAGAATCCATTTCCTCGGCCATAGCAAACTTCTATTTCACCCAATTTAAATCTCTTTTGGCTTCTCTATAATCTTCAGGTTTTATAATATCTCCATCTTCTATTGTATACAGAGCCTCACTGTAATAGTTTTCATCATCAAACCTCACAGGTGGTCTCGTTTGTCTCTTTTCTCTGTCTCTAGCCAGATGATAGCTCATATGAGATTGATTTATATCATTTCATGTATCATCATTAAATTGTGTTGGATATTGCAGGTTTGTTGTAGCTGATATTGGTAACTGATGATCAGCTTCATGATCTCCACCAGAGATAATATCTCTCTCTCTGCATCAAGATCTAGCTCAACATATAATCTCGGTACATCTTCATATGCAGTAATGCTTTCATTTCCTTGAAGCAAGTCTTTATAGACTGCGTTTTCTTGAAAATGACATTTTTGCTGACTGCAAATTTCCTTTCATCTAATAGCCAAACCTTGTAACCTTTTACTCTACTCGGATAACCAACAAATACACCATTTTTGGCTATATGGCTTAGTTTTTCATCATCAATGTGAAAAAACACAACACAACCAAATCTTCTCAAGTAGCTATACACCGGTAACTTTCCAAACCATTTCTTGTCTGGAATATCAAAATATAAAGCTGAGGATGGTGTTTTGTTGATAAGAGTGACTGCAGTATGAGTAGCTTCAGCCCAAAATCTCTTTGCCAGCCCTAAATCACTTAACATACTTTTGACTTTTTCATGATGGTTATGTTCATGTGCTCTGCAACTTCGTTCTGTTAAGGAGTGTATTTACACATTTTGTGCCTTTGAATTCCCCTAGACTCACAGTATCCATCAAATTTTTTATTGCAGTACTAAAGCCCATTATCAGTTCTGAATGTTTTCAACTTCTGCTCAGTTTGATTCTCCACCAAGCTAAACCACTCAAAAAACTTATCAAAGGCTTTATCTTTAAATTTCAAGAAGTATACCCATACCTTTTTTTGAATACTCATCTATGAATGAGATAAAGTATTGGCACTTACCATGTGAGAATGGAACTGATGGTGCTCCCCATAAGTCAGAATGCACATATTCTAGTTTCTCCTTTGTGTTGTGCTGAGTTATATTAAAACCCACTCTTTTAGCTCTTCCATATATGTAGTCTTCACACAACTCAAATTTAGAAACTTTCTTCTTTTCTAGAAGTCCTTTGTTTAACATGACATTCATATTTTTCTGACTCATGTGACCCAATCTCCTATGCCACAATACCGTTTCATCCTGTCTATTCTCTGTAGCATGTGATTTTTCTATCAAAACTTTTCCTTGAAGTAAATAGAGGGTTTCATATCCCTTTCCTTGCAGTATAATTTGACCTCCAGTCTTGATACTTAGCACATAATTCTCTGACTCAAATTTGTAACCTGCTTTTTCAAACGTACCAAGAGATAACAAGTTTATGTCCATCTCAGGAATGTATTTCACATTTTCAAGTAATACATTCAGACCATCTTCATTCATAAGTCTTATAATTCCCACTCCTTTGACCTTAGAGACGGATTTTTTTCCCATTCTTATTGAACCTCCAGCTTCTTCATTCAGATTTTCAAACCAATCTCTTATATAGGTCATATGAAAACTGCACCCTATATCCATTATCCACTCATTCTCCAGTTTTACTTCTGTTGAATGCAAGCTTCAGTAACATACAACCCAGTAGTCTCCACTAAGTTTCCATTTGTTGTTGAAGTTTCAGCCTTGTTATTCCCTTGATCTTTAGACCTTGTCTGAGCCTTGTTCTTGTTTGGGCATGAACTTTTAAAATGTCCATCTTCTCTGCAGATCCAGCATCCTCGTTTACTCTTGGACTTGGACATTGCTCTGTTGCCTTTACCATTTTCTCTGTGCTCAAATCTTCCTCTATTTTCTGTCTTATCTTTGACATAGAGGCCTTCTATTTGAGGTCTAGAATGCTTTTTGTTCAAACCAAGCTCTAGTTATTTAGCATGTATAACTGAGATAACATCATCTAGAGCTAGAGTGGTTATGAAAGTCCCATATCTCAGTGTGTATCTTAACTGATCAAACTAACTTGGTAAAGACATCAACAACAATATGGCTTGATCTTCATCAGATATATTCACATTAGTGTTTTCAAGATTTGCTATTAAGCATAGAAAATCATCAATGTTGCTTTCAATGGATTGATTCTCAACCATTTTGAAACTGTATAGTTTCTGTTTCAGATAGATCATGTTTGGTAGAGTCTTAGACATGTACAACTTTTCTAACACTTTAAACATTTATGTTGTTGTCTTCTCCTTAATAATCTTTCTCAGAATCTGATCTGAAACACTCAAGATGATAGTGCTTCTTGCTTTCTTCATATTTTCTTCAAAGGTTCCTCATTTCTTTTTTCCATCATCTGTTTCCTTTGGATCTGAGTCTGTATCTTTTGGAAACTCAGTTTTCTTCAAAGGTTCACTCATGCCTAGTATCTCCAAATGAGCCATGAGTTTTTCCTTCCACAATGTGTAATCTCCACGACCATCAAATTTCTCTATTTCTATTCTTGTTGACGCCATGATTCTTCACTTGTAAGAACTTTACGGAACCACAAACCAAAGCTCTGATACCAATCTGTTAAGTTTTTGAAACCAAAGGCGTCGACTTTCCTTTGCACCAAACAAAAACAGCCAAGAAAGAAGAAGTTTTGTGATTACAGGAAGCTTAGCAACAGAGAAAACAGAGTGTGATGCAGAAAACTTAAAGCTTTGCAAAGAAAAAAAGAACACATGACCATTTTACGCGTTCACAACCCATTAACCATGGTCGTTACATCTTGCCGAGGCTTAGCTCGGAATCCATTAGATTCAGTTTGGTATTTACAACAAGAACATACAAGTGACAGCCTAATGCCCGTCACTAGCACTTAGACTCACTCTTTAATGATTTTTGAACAAGAGAATACAATGATCTTAAGCTTATGCTAAACAAAGATTTTCTCTTCTCATATCTCTCTAAACTCTCTCACTTGCCTTTTTCATAACCAAATGATTCTTTTTTATAGTGGAGACATCATCCTTATGTGTAACCTAGATGCAAAGCTAGAACCTTTATATCTGTAGCCAAACACTCTTTTACACTTTCAAAAAACACAAAAAAAAAAAAAAAGGTTGTGCCTCTTTTGCCAAAACCTGCAATTCTTCTTTTCCAAATTGGAGTAAACGTTTTCCTCATATAATCCTAAAAAAACATCATTTAACTTTAATTTGATTTACACCAACATAAGTTAGTACTTGAATTCCTCATCTTCAGAATAACAATAGTTGCAGCAATAATAATAACGATAGAGAGAATAAGATAGGTGGGTTTCTTAGTGAGGATTATTGAAACTAATAAAATCTCTCTTTTTCGTACAATAAGTATAACTTTTACTAAGAATTTTCGTAGTCTGACATTTTTAATTCTTTTATTTTGTTTTTCTCTTAGTTGGCAAAACAAATAAATTTTATTATTTTATAATATTTGTATTTTTGCAGTATGTATGTCATGTTTCTGACATAGTGACGTAGTACGTTGTTTTAACGGTACTTAATGTAAAAATGTTTGCAGATTCCATGTCTTGAACAAAATATTACGTAATAATTATAAAATGAAGAATTAATATAAAACTAATGTGTAAACTATACAGATATTCCTATTTAGCAATGGAATTTCTAATGTTCTGCTTCTTTGGAAAACAACCGAGTTTTTCTTCTTCTTTTTCTTTGATATAATTTTCTTCTTTATTTCATCACCTAATACTTCATTTTGTATAGAAATAATGTAATTCTTTTATAATTAGCACCAAAAGTTGAGAAAAACGTATTGCCGATTAGTGAAGAAGTGAGCATATATATATATATATATATATATCTAAAAGACTAAAACATGTACTTACAAAACCCAGTTCAAGAAATGACTGGACTAAAATTATGGAGATGAATAATCTGATTGGACTGTCGAAATCATGTAGAAAGAATCAAACTCCAAAAGAACTGACCTGGTGTAGTCAAACTCTAAAAACGCTTACAAATTATAACTACACTACTGTTCCATCCGAATTACATCTAATAACTATTAAACTTTAGATCATCATAGATACATTAATATAATCC